>JAPQWN010000002.1:7123500-8373000 GCA_028538565.1 Umbellularia californica
CAGTTCAGATAATCCAAAGGAAGCCTCCCTTGATTTTCTTTAATAGTAACATGAAATATATTAAGAAAGGAAAGGAAACAAACAGTGATCACAAAAGGAAAACTACAGACAAGGGTCGGGGGGGGCACTCCCCACCCAAAACAAAGAAAAACAACATAATACAAGAAGATAGAGCAAACAAGAAATAAACTACTGCACAGCCCCTCTTAGCCAACACATCCGCCTCTTAATTCACTGAGTGAAGAATGTTGGGGTGGGGGGGGGGGGGGGGGGGGGGGGGGGGGGTTTGGTTGGGGTGGGTGGATACTCCCCACCCAAAACAAAGAAAAACAACATAATACAAGAAGATAGAGCAAACAAGAAATAAACTACTGCACAGCCCCTCTTAGCCAACACATCCGCCTCTTAATTCACTGAGTGAAGAATGTGCCTAAACTCCACCTCCGACTCCGAAGATAATAAATTGATTTCATTAAGATAAAAATAAAACCTCAATGGATTCTTGGCTGAATTTGTGACCCAAGAGATAACATTAAGAGACTCACTTTCCACGATCAGTGGATGATGAAACGAAACTTTATACAACCTTTGAGCTTCAAGGATGGCTAAAATCTCAGCTTCATTCGACTCTTTAACTCCAATGTAAGAGGAAAAAGAAAGCAAAGTAAGACCGTCATGATTGCGAAGAACACCACCTATACCTGTCAGGCCTGGCTTCCCTTTAGCAGCTCCATCCACATTAAACTTTAAGGTACCCACTGGTGGAGGAGACCACTGCTCATTATTTCTCACCTTTAAGGAGCAACCAATCATACAAGCCTCCCAATTGCTAAGAATGGAATCAAAATTGAAATTCTTAAAAACTCTTTCCCAAGCATCGCCCATTGACCAATTCTCACCTTCACCAAATTTAAAACATCACAATAAGAGGCCGATACATTACTGATAATCCGACATATCTTTTTTTCCAAATGGACCAAATAATAGCAATAGGAAACAATTTTCCAAATAAACTTCCCACAACCCGAAAAGAAGACCATCCTCCAAGAAGAAAACACTTCATTGAAAGACAGGCATGCACCAAGAAACTTTGCACCCTTCCAAAAAGAAGCTCCATATACTAAACGAGAATTCACAATGACGAAATAAATGAGAAATCGACTCATTTCTTTTCCACATAAAACACAAACATCAAACAATGCCATCGAAGAGAAGCCCCTCCTCCTAGGGAATCCACTGTAGAAATTTTACTGGCCGCTGCTAATCCAAGGCGAGTCTCCCTTGATTCAGGATTGACCCTCTGAAGAGGTGTGGTTTGTGCCTAGGTCTCCAGCCAGGCAAAAATAGGTTGGACCTTTTCATCTCATTTGCAATAAGGGCAAATTAAGGAGCTCAAGCGTGGGAAGTGCATATGCAATGTATATGGGCCGTGTGGCCGCCACTAACATAGAGGAAGCTGATAATTTTCCATTTCAGGCAGCATAATCATTTAGCCTTAGTTTATATCTTTTGTTATTTACTTATTTTTACATCCTGCACTGTGATAATCAGGAGAGAAGGGAACTTGTGGTGCCTTCTAATATGACACATTTTACTTGGACACAAAGTAGTTACACTGCTCTGAATGGCACACACTTTTGCTTCTCACATGAGTTCTTTTTTGTTCCTTCCACTTCATGAATGACAGTTTTTTTATACAGTTGATATTTTACGTAAATGGATGCTTGACCTTGCAGATCTTTCTTCAGTCGGACATAGAACCAGTTGCACTTAGGATGAAAGAACTATTTATAGTGTATGGCAAGGGAAAGCTTCTTGTCATGGATGACAGAAATGATGTTGATGGGAGGGGATGGCTGAAGGAGAACCCATTTGGTGTAAGGTCAGATTGGGAGCAACATGTCGTTGATCGTGGGGCACCTATGTACAGACTAATGCTTTCCAAGGCAACGCCAATGTGAATTGCAAGTGGCTGATCTTTTTGCAGCTTTTGGAGTTCTGATCTCATCATCTCTACAAGTGGTAGTCATTGTTCACATCCATTTTACATCAATCTTAACAAGGTATCTAAGATCCGATTTTCCTGATGCCTTTATTGGTACGATGACATTTTTTTTTTTTTCATCTTTCTCAAATCAGTTACTAAAATGCACTAAACACACCAATAAATGTAGATTTAGCACAAAAGATTTTATTAACTGATGTTAACCTTGTGGAATTTGCTGTTATTTGGGTGCGTATATGCCTCACAACAAATGCTGAACTCACTGAGCTGTGAATGTCCTCCAATACAAATAGTGATCATGGTGATGAAACCACACGTCTGACAAAAGATGTCTTGTTCATTGGGGTCACTTTTGGCAAACAAATCTTTGAGGAAATTTTTTTCGCTTTCCACCATTGTGGAAACCCTATGTTTGGAAATTGTAAGTCCTTGAGGATTTTGGCTGCTTGAGATGCTCATATTTTAGGATTCTCAGGTCCGAGACAACCCTCCCATTGAGGGGAGGGTATAAAATCCTCAAATCTGCAGATTCGTTACTTGTTAGCAAATGTGACTTGAGAAATCATCAGCTATAAAAATCCAGTGAGGACAGCCCTATTCCCGAGGCAGCGAGAAATCCTCAAATCTGCAGATTCCTTACCTGTTACCAAAAGTGACCTGAGGTTTATGACTTGAAGCCGCCAATTTGCATGTGGTCAAAGCTGAATTTTGTCCACTAATTCTTGATATTTATTTGCTGTGCAGATGGACAATGATTCCCTCTTTATCGGAGGGGGATTGCCAAACTATGATCAAAGCTTATAGCCTAAACATCTGAGGGATTGCCTGACTATTATCAAAGCTTATAGCCAAAAGATCATTTGCACTCCAATTGTTATATGTACACTCCAATTGGTATATGTAAGAAAGATGCTTGGTGGAGATCTTGTCAAAGTCTAGAACTTCATATGCTACAGGAACTACTATGGAAGCAATGATCCTAACAAGCTTATTTTGAGGATAAAGGAAACAATTGTTTAATTTGAATATGCTTCCAAAACCATGCTGGAACTGAAGGCATACATTCTGGTTGAAGGTACATGGATGGAGTTTTTCATGAAGGCCAAATGTATGACGGTATTAAGAAGGCTGGTAGATAAGGCGAGGAGGATTAACCACTATGACTTTTAGGGAATAAAGTAGATGAATTTTGATTTCAAAGGATTCTTGTAATATTGGGACAAAAGATATTTGGGATTTTTACCCAAAAAGACCACTTAGACATGCTTTAAACTGGGAAATTACAAAAGATTGAATATTAATGCAGAGAAGAAAGCCATTTTTTTTTATGAAAATCCCCTTGTAATATCCCGGACTTAAGGGTAGAGGTTTTTTTTTTTTTTGGTACCACAACTAAGTGGGCTAGAACCCAAGAGAGAGCCCGCATATACATGGGAAAGCAGCCCGCACAAACGGGAAGGAGTGACACACCCCAGAGTTTGAATTGACGCTCCTTACCACTCGGGTAAGGACCTGTTATTGGTGTCAAGGGTAGAGTTATCAAATAAAAAACTCAAAAGCAACAATTTTCCTCAGTACTTACATTTTACCATTTACTGTTTCCATTTTTGTCAAAGGGACGATAATCTTTACATCATTAGCAGCTCTGAGTCCTAACTAATAGTCTCCTATATGCCTTAATGAGCAAAATTTTGTTGTTCCTAGCAAATTTTAAAGGTTTAATCGGGCACGAGTGGGAGGTGATTGAGCCATATTCTAAACAGATTCAGATGCAATACCCATTCCTCAATTCTAGTAGGGAGATTCACGGAAAAACCGAAATACCTGCAGAGCAAAAAATCTGTGCCATCATAGTTGTTTGGTTGCCTTCTTTGTCAAGCATACAGGTGATAGCAGTTAATCTACCAAAATAAATAAATAATGACAGTGCTCCTCCACATTTATGGACACACCAGACCAAAGTTCAGAGGCATGAAGAGCTCTCAAAAGAAAGAACAGAACATACTAGTAACCAAACCATACCAAGATGAAAATAACCAGGCCCCTACATTTTTTGGTACCCCAGCTTAGGGCGCCGGGAACCAAGAGAGCTCACACACGTGGGAAGAGGAGCCCACAAAGTGGGAAGAGTGGCGCATCCAAGGATCAATCTTCGGGCATCAAGGTGACACACGGGGTTGCCAACCGACTGAGCAACCCCTCGTTGTCAACCAAACCCCGGCATTAAGAAAGCAAAAGGACAACAGAAGAATGTGCAACTTCCCCATTGGCGAAAATGTTTGCTGCTGCATTTGCGCTCCTTTTGGCATGATTGAAAGAGACCAACATATCCTTTACTAACTTTTTTACTTCTCTTAAAGCATCCAGGAGGACCTATTGCAAAAGCCCATGGCCGACCTAATAACACAAACAAAATCTCCCTCCACTATCAAAGCTACAAATATTAGCATGCTGGGCTTCCCATAGGCCAAGGCATAAAACTTCCAACTCCAATTCATTGACAGAAACTGTACCATTGGCTTTTCAGTAAATTTCACCTTCCCTGTCAAATCTTCCATACAAAAAGCCTTGCTGTCGAGACATCTAGCATTTTTCTTCCTCCACAAAGTCCAAATGCTAGCTGAAAGAGACATTTTCCACACTACCCTGCTCAAGTACAAAATGAAATGAATTAGCGAAAACCCAACTGCAACCAAACCCGCTCAAAACCACCCTCCACAGGACCTGAGATATCCTGCAATTTAGAAGGAGATGATCAATGGATTCAACGTCTTCCAAATTTGAAGGGGCAAGCAGTAACGATGATAATTTTGTGTTTCTGAAGGCTGTTGAAAGTGAGGATTGTAACCATAAATGCCAACCAACCAAAGGCCAACACATGTGGAGGAGCTTTCACACCTCAAATCAGAGCAACTGAAAAGATCTCCAAATTTCCATGAGAGATAGCAAGAAAGAAAAAAGTGACTCTGAACTCACATGCTATTGTTTTGACCCAAATCCGATGATCCTTGCCCTCATGAGGAACATACACACTATTAAGGATGCCAAGAAGGGACTAAAATTGCATCTTCTCCCCTTTTGTTAAGTTCTTCCGGAAAGCCGGGCCTCAAACAACATTCCATCCCATCCGAGATTAGTAGCTTCCCACCATTGCAATAGACCACAACAGAAGAGGTTAGGCAACTGATCAGCCAACGATCTATCACCAACCCAAGTGTCCAGCCAGAAGACTGTCCCCATAACCAGCCATATATCTGATATCTCTGCAAAAAAAGAACAAAAAAGAAAAGAAAAACCCGACAGTCGAGCACCCCTTCCAGAAGCTGAACTTTAGCATTCACTAGGAAGATTTCCACTCATTTCTACACCCTGCATATTTTGTTTTGGTGACCTGTTGCCATAACATATGGATTTGGCTCAGGATAGATCGGAACGGAGAACCGTAATTCATGTAGCTAACCCCAACAAAGCTGGGACAAGGCTTTGATGATGATGATGACGACCTGTTCCCATAAGCCATTAGACTCATACCCAATCCTCCATAACCATTTCCCTAGCAAAGCCGTGTTCATTTGCTGTAAATGTTTAAAACCCCACTTTATTCGGTTTGCACACCCTTGACCGCTTGATAAGGTGAGCTTTTCCCCCTCTGCCTTTCCATAGGAATACCCATTCCAATTTACAATTCTCTTTATCACCACCATGAGGTACTTAGAAACATACATGAAGTAAACCAGTAGATTAGCAAGTGCTGCCTTGATCAAAGTTATATGCCCCCCAAGGAAAGATACTTAGCCTTCCAAGAAGCCAGCTTATGTTCCATTCCGTAGATAAACAGGTTTTAAACCACCCAAGATGGCGCCAAGGCTCAAATGAAGATTTATATAAGTAGTAGGAAGGGACCCGACTCTGCACCCTAGAAGTAGAATGGAAGCCAGCACCTGCATCTGAGAATCATCTGCTCTTATACCGATTATCTCTCACTTGGAAAAGTTGACCTTCAAAACCCAAAACAGCCCTCAAAACAAAGAAGAATAACTTACAATTACGAAAGGAGAAATCACTTTCTTGATTTTGCTTTCAAGGACAGAATAGTTCCATGATCATCACAAAACCGCTGAGGTGAGAACTGAGTTGCCTTGACAATTTCTCCCATGCTAACAATGTAGCCATGCAGAATCCCTGAAGTGCTAAGCATTGAATAAAGTTGATGCTAAAGAACTTAAAATTATTATTTGATTTTAATAAAATAGAAGAACATTTGTATAAAATGATCACATTAAGGAGCCTGGGGACTGTTGGGTTGCCCGGGGATTGCACATCAAGGACCAGCCTTTTCACTTTTATACACCGAATAGCAATTTAGTACTACCCATTTCAGCAGATAAAGAACTGCCTTGCAACATTTTAATGCCTGTTTGTCAGAACTTGATCTGTTTGAGACTCCATTCTCTTTACTACATTTCCTGGTTTGTCCACCTAAACCTGCGACTGAACATCACTCTGGACCTGGTATCCAAACTCCATGTTGAAGAATACTCGAAAGTTAAAGACGGTTTCCAAATTCCAATTACAACATGTCTCATCAACTGCCAAGGCCTTTAGGAAGGAGAAACAATACAGAAAACAATCAAGTCAGATTTATGCAAAACCCTCTCAAACCCTTCAATTAAAGACAGAGAAGAAATTCCCCTTGACTTGAACCTCCCATTCTAAATTACAAGATGCATATTATATTCAGCAAAGTGCTTCCATGAGGCACAGATTAAAGATAACAACAGCTGCTCTGCTGCAAATCCAAACATTGTCACCACCACTGCAAGATGGAGACTTGAGGAGAAAATGGTCAGTGCAGGGAAATGCCATTCTTTTTCTCAATTTTTTATTTTATCTTTGGAGATGATAACTGAAGTTTCATCAGAAGCCAAAACAAACAAGTGAAATCAAACATCATACAACAAAACAGATCAACTAGCACCCTTTTCATCCAATGTTATATTTACAAGCATGCAAAAGGTGAGAATGAGAACATGCGTGCATTCATTTTTGTGCAAGTACAATTCTCAGTTATTTTCTCTTAAGCTTTTGAAAAAATAACAACAAGAAAGCAGTATGAATACGATTTGTTGTAAAGAATCAAGATATAAAATATCATACATTAAGACAGATTTTGGGAGTGTTTGGGTCATTTAAGGATTTAATACAATTCTAATGTAACTAAATCAATGGGTGTCCATCTGCAAGCAGAAAGCTCACCATGAAACATGTTGTCATGGCAATTTGTCCGTGCAACATAACAGCTGCTTAGATTATGCAATGATCATTTTAACACATACCAACCTCCATGTAGTCGGAGAGAAGGACAATTAGAAGAAAGAAAGAACAATCCAAGCTTAGCAAGTGATACACCCTTCCTGTCTCCACTCTCCATTAAATTCCATTTCACCTGACTTTAACATGGTCAGCATAACCATCAGATCCAAATCCCATATTGGTCAAGTGAATCAAGTGTTATGTCATCGTATAAGGTCTCCTAATTCTACAACAACATGAACAATTTATCATCCTGATTCCTAGAGGATTTCAAGGCTATTAAAAAACCTTGACAGGTTCAGGTAGATTTTTGCTCTTCAAAGCACAATATCATGAGAGTTGATCAAGTCGGTTATCCTTTGAAAATTCTGTCTCTAGAAAGCCTTTTCCAAATGTAATGCATAATTGTGGTGTCAATCCATAGCCTATGTTAGCACCGTAAACTCTTGGCCATATAAATTGCTGTCTTAAGTTTTTTTTCTTCTCTATAAAATTGAGAAGAACGAAGGCCATCAAGAACAGCACGTCGAGCAGAAGTAAGCACTTTGATGCCATCTCTTACGCATGCCAACATGATTCTGAAAGCTGTACGGTATCTCCTCACTCTGCAGAGACCATGCACCAATGATGAGTAAGTGAAAGAATCTTTCAACTTCAACCTATTGAACAGTGTGATCGCAGAGTCCACCTGACCCACCTTGCACAATCCATGAATCAAGCTATTGCTAGCCACCAAGCTTGACCCGAAGCCACTCATCTCCATATACTGCATGTGCCTGATAGCCGCATCTATGTCACCCCTTTTACACAAGCCATCAACCAATATGGTGTGTGTGTACTCATCACCTTGGAGCCCACTTTTCTCAATCTCATTCAACAACTGAAATGCAATATCTAGCTTACCTTCTTTGCAATATGCATTAATCAATGTGTTGTAGGCTACTATGTCCAACCCAATACCAACTCTCTCCATTTCATCTATATAAGCATTCGCTTCCCTTATCCTTCCGAGCTTTGACAGCGCACTGATTACCGTGCAACATACAAAGGTGTCACAAGCATATCCCTTGCTCTTCAACTCTGTAAATATCTCTAGCCCTTGTTTGAACTTTCCTGATCTAAAGCAACATTTCATGACTGTTGTGTAAGTTATGATATTGGGAGCACGGCCCGATTCTCCAAGCTGCTTGAGAATCCTTCTTGCTTGACCTAATCTACCTGATTTGCAAAGCCCATCAATGAGGGTATTATATGTCACTGTTTCAGGATGGAATCCATGCCTATCTAAATTCCTGAAGAGCCTAAGTGCATTACCTGTATTTCCAGTCTTACACAGGCCATTGATTATAGTATTATATGTAGTGGAAGAAGGGGAGAGATCCCTCGAGATCATATCGAGAAAGATCATGTAGGCCTCCTCTGGCCTTCCAGATTTAAAGAAACAGTGCATCAAAGTATTATAGCTCCAGGTGTCAGGACAAATTCCAACTTGCAGCATTTCCTCAAACAAATCAAGAGAGCGTGTGGGCAGACAATCTCTAGTGGCACCAGAAATCAATGTATTGTAAGTAATAACATTCGGTTTGATCCCTGCTTCCTTCATTCTATACAGAACTGAGTATGCTGCATCAACTCCAACAAACCGGCAATATGCAGCAATCAAAGTATTGTAAGTTACAACATCTGGAATATATCCAAGCCGTATACCATCAATTATAATTGCCTCCGCCCTCTCTAACTTACTAGCTTTACAGAGTGAAGCTATGCAGATGTTAAATAGCCGGGTAGAAAAGCCACGACTCATTCCTTCCAAGAACTAAATGGATTCTGAAAAGAAAACCTGAACCTGGAAAAGATTGAAAGAAGGTTACATGTTGAAATATATTCAGTATAAACAACCACAATAAAAACAAAATCGTAAAAGTAGCAGCAATGCTCTATGCTAATGAAGAACATTTTAGACAAGGAGGAATTTCACTGCCACCTGCCAGCATACACGGGGCTCACCTATTGCGACTGCAGTTGGGGGCATGTAGGATGTGCATCAAATTGCTCTAGCCCAAAACCTCCCTAATTGGGTAATCAAGAACATCAATAGAATCCTTGAAAATGGACTTTTTTTTTTTTTTTTTGCTAAAGCTGAAAATGGACTTAGTCTAACAGAAGTCACAGAGCATTTTGAGTGTCCTTATATGAATAGGTTGCCACATAGGCACCTATCCACTCATTGAAGTAATCATACATGAGTCAGGCACCATAAGGAACACCCTGCACACAGCAAGGTCATTCCTCTTTCTACCAACACCACAATAATGCATCTGAAGTTGTAGGTAAGGAAGAATATTAAGATTAAACCAGTCACGTTCGTTCAGCTGTTTCAAGAAGCAGCAACCCCCAGTGATAAACAAGTTGAGCTTAAGCGCAACGCTAACTTAATGCTCCAAAGATGCACCTAGAAACCCCTATCATGTCATATCTAATACTTCAATTATATAAGTAAAATTTATGTCCCTACTGCATCCATGACATGTCCTCCCCATATCAATGCTGCATCTGGGCATTATAGTCGGTGTCTATGCAAAGGTAAATATGCCATCACTAGAGCTTTAGGGCCCATTTGAAAGAATGTAAGTTTGGGATTAGGAGCTTTCTCACTGTTATACATAAAGAGCTCATGCTATAGTTGTCCTACTGTTTGGAAAAAAAAAAGTTCTGCTGGTGAAAGTAACTCTGATGCATCTTGATTAATTCAACCCCGACACACTTGCTACCCACTCTCCGAACCTCATGCCAGCACAGACACAAAGAGAAGAGGAGGAATGATTAGGCCCTTATCACAAACTGACATTCATTCTACCTGTATTCACTGTTATAATTGAGTACAGAAAATGTACAATTTTAAAACCTTTACAAACTTTAAATCCATTTAGAGGACCAGGATAACAAGTGGGTTGTTCAATCACTATTAGATTGAGCAAAGAAAATGTACAATTTTAGAACTTTATAAACTTTTTAAGTCCATTTCAAGGACCAGGATAATGAGTGGGAGTAGATTTAAACATAGTAAAGAATGTTCAATTTTTTTCAAAAAAAAAACACAACAATTCACTAATTCTGTAATGAGAAGCATATGCAAACCAACCCAACTGGAAATTCCAATTATAGCTTTCTCGAGCTCTTCGGATGTCCCAAATCAAAATTGGCCTTTTGTATTCATATCACGAAACAGCAAAACCTAAACAGGAAAAGAAGATGGGATTCTTGTTTTCGGCCTAAATTGAGCGAAACAGGTAGCCAAAAGCTAATAAAGAATGCGTTTTTGCAATAAAGTTGGCGTTTTGCAAGATGGGGTACAACCAAACGTGCCCGTTTAGATGTTTTTCACCGTTGATTCCATTTGCAATCCAAACAGTAGCTCTTCAATGAAAGAATGGAACCAAAAAAATATATATGCATATGCATGAAAGCTTTTGAAAGATGACAAAGATTGATTGGAGAGAGCAACTTTACCTGACCGCCTCTCTGTGTTCTTTCCACGGGCTCGCACGTTAGAAACGAGCAAGGCAAGGCAAGGCAAGAGAGATGTAATTTGCAATTCCTCCTTATACTTCTGCAACTGGAAGTGGGTCCCACCCTTGTTTGGATGGTGATTGTAAGAAACATAATAACATGTTTAAAGTTAATTCTGTGTTTTTAATAATCACTCAATTCTTTGTTTTTAATAACCAATTCGTCTTATCAATATTATTATTATTAAAAAAAAAAATTTGGCTAACGGAGGGTTCTCAAACTTTGAATCCCTCCGGGCCCATAGAGAATCCGGGTAAAACCCCTAATTTATCATAATTCGTCTTATCGATATTTAAGGTTAGTTTTATCGTAAAAACTCCAACTATTTAAGATTATTTGGGGATTTTACTTTTGATTTTGTTCTTAAAATTATGAGAGTTGTGATAAGTGAGCACATCATATTTTCAAATAGTCTTTAAAAGTCTGTTTTTCTTTCTCTAGTTTTGATGGATTCTATATTTTTCAAATTTGAAAGATAGTAGTCAAAATAAAATCGAAGATCATGTAATAATATGTTGAAGCTGTGATAGTAATAATGAAGTGATGTTTTCTTGAGAATTAACTTACAGTGATGTTATTTTGAGAGATTTAAGTTTATGGTAAGTGATGAATTTATCGCGATATTATCACAATAAAATTATGAAATGCCACACTTAAGATTTTCTCTTGCACATTGCGCATCGGCGTATAAGACCGGTGAAATTTAGGGGGATCCCACTCTCTTGCGAGAGCACGTGTAGGAAAAAATTTCCCACTTTGATATGTCATAATTGTTTGTACCTAGTAAATACTCATGCACTCATATAGATGTTATCCATAATATACCTCACCATTGCGTTTTTATTTTGAAATAAAAGCATAGATTTCTATTTTGGATTGCAAGATCTAATAGGGCCTATTAGATAATTATATATTCCTTCTATACATGACCCTCGGATTTAGTAGTTTTAGAAGACTTACTTTTAGAATTTCAATTCAAATTGTGTAACAATTGGATAAGCCTCAAATGTGGCTTTGTGCCTCTACATGTATCTTCACACGCTCTAGTGGGGCCCACCTGCGCCGTCAATTCATGGGAAGGTGGAGATGGAAAGATATGGATATGACCCACGTGGGCGCAAAATTTCAAGTATATCAAATCATTCGAATCCCTTGATTTATGCCCCTCAAAATTAACAATTCTAGAATGCATGATTTTTTCTTTAAATTTCAATCCAATGGTCAGTCCCATTAGGAACCGCGTAAAAAATGTGGGACCAGTGACATTCAAGGAAAGTGGTCCTGTGTGCCATTTGGATTGATCATAGATGTCCCCAGATTTTGAAGGCTTTCATTTGAGGGTGCTAGGTCCGCGTCATATGGCACTTGTATGCATCCAAGGTGTTTGTGGATATGCTCACCTGAAAATTTGTGTGTATGACATGCCTCGTACATTTGACATACGAGATGAGGTGTGGCCTTATATGAGGCGTTCGATCTGGGAGTTCATCCAACGGTTCACAGTTAAAGATCCCAGGAGCTGAGTGGTTCCAATCAGGGACCCGGACCCTATGCCTGCTCTGGCCCTGCTTGCTGGGCCCATTGGGCAGTCCTAGTCCTGAATTATTGGACTCTGGGTCGAGTGATTCAGGCCACACCTTGTCCATTGACAGCCTTAATTGAGACAGTGATCTTCAGCTTGGATTTTAGATGTGGGCCCCAATGATTGAATTCATTGGATTGCTCCCAAAAGACTTCTGAGGCCTGCTGGTTATATTAGCCTAACCCTGATCCTAACATTGTAAGTTTTGCACTTTCACAATGTTTTTCCTAGTTGAAACACCATGTAACACATCTAGTTGCAGTCATGGATCACCTAAGATGGGGACCCTTGATTGCACAACACTCAGGTATCTTGAAAGGGAGAACTTGGACATTTGAAATAACCCCAAGCAACAAGTTTCTGGTTAATAACTATTCACCATAGTAGCCCTATAAGAATAACAAGAAGTTTGCTTGCTGAATTTAAGATCCAGATGTATAACTAACCTGAAAATTCTCTCCCTTCAGATAAATACAAAAGAAAAAAAAAGAGAAAAAGAGGGAGGGATCAAGTGATTTCACATGAGAGGAGAGTCCACTGAGATGGATGTGGGAATGAGAGTCCCAGATAGATCCGGGGAAACTCTTCCTTCCTCATCTGCCACCCGTCCCTCCTTCTTCACCGCACATCCCTCTCTGCTCTCATCTCTCTCTGCCCGTTCTCTCTTCCCTCTCTGCAACACCACTGCACCCACCTTCCGTCTGCACTCCCTCTCTTCTTTCCGCTTCTCCCTCTTCCTCTCTTCTCCTCTTCTCCTCTTCCTCCGCCACCTGTACTTGTTGCAGCGTCCAGCCACCCACACCTGCAGCGCCACTCCTTCTCCTTTCTCTCTCCCGTTCTCCGCCTCGCTCTCCTCTTTCTGCACTCTCTCTGTCTTCTGCACTTCTCCTCCCTTTCTTCTCCTCTCTCCTTTCTCCTTTCCGCTCTACTACCTCCCTGCACTCACCCACCTGCACCTCTCCTATTCTTTTCCTTCTTCTTTCTTTTCTTCTTTCCCTTCTCTCACTGCACTCCCACTACCTGCACCTACACGCTCCCTCTCCTCTTTCTTTCTTCCTTCTTTTCTCTCTTCCCCTGTCTCCTCTCTGCATCACCACCACATCTGCCCCACTGCGCGCCCACTTCTCTTCCCCACTGCACTCTCCCTTGCGGCTGGCACACACACCCACCTGCACGTCCCCCATTTTCTTCTTTCTTTCCTCTCTTCCTCTTCTTCTACACCAGTACCCACTGAACCCATCTCCTTTTCTTTTCTTCTCTTCCTCTTCTTCTCCATCTCCTTCTTACCCCCACACACACTACACCTGCTACATCCCGCCCGCATTCCTCTTCTTCCTCCTCTCTTTTCCTTTCTCTTATTCTTCTCACTTCCTCACTCCCTTTCTCATTCCCTGCCCCTGCACCTGCAAACGTCCAGCACACCCATCTTCACCTCTGCCTCTGTACCTGCACACGCTGCACTCCTCCTTCTTCGCCTCCTCTCCTCCAGTGCTCACTCTCCCTGCGTCTCTCCTCCTGTTCCTCTCCTTCCCTGCTCTCCCTCTCCCCTGGTTCCTCCTCTGTTCCACCCTGCGCCTTCTTCTTCCTCCGCTCCCTGTCTCCATCCGCCCACAGCTCTCCCTGTTCATTTCTACCTCACTACTGTTCCTCTCACCATCTTCTTCCTCTGTCTTTCCTCGCTCTCCTCTCCCCTGCGGATATGCACCCACTGCACCTCTCCTTTTTTTTTTTTTTATTCCTTCTTCTTTCTTCTCTTCCTCTTCTTCCCCATCTTCTCCTTTCCCTTCTCCATCACCTTTAAAAATATGGCAATTGCAGACTGTCCCACTTCTCATCACCTTCAACTGTTTCACTAAAGCATCTTGATTAACTCAAGCTAATGGACCCTGGTTTCACCTTTTCTCATCACCTTTCCTATTTTCTTGACATTTTATATTCGGATTTTTGTTTTTCATGGTTTTATGTGATTTGTAGTTATTCATCTGTGTTTGGAGTTTGAATATCATTTTGTGAAATTTTTTGCTATTTTTCTTTTCAGGTTGACAGTGGTTTAGCCATGGGATTTTATTAGAGGTTCTGCAGGTTTGACTTATTTGAACCTTACTACAGGGCTTACATATCTTCTAATGGAAAATGGCTTATGGATGGTAGGGTATTTTGAGTTCTTAAAGATTTTTTTTTTTTTTTTTTTTTTGTTGTTGTTGTTATTCTGTGGGTTCTAGCTTTATTTTTAATTCTTCTATTTCTTGCAGTATTCTATGTTATAGACCAAGATGTAAATAAGATATGGGATGAAGAAGCTATTAGCCGCATTTAATTGGTAGGACATAGATTTATTTACTATGAATTCTTTGATGCATATTTGTATGTTGAATGCTATAATATTTATATATCTGTGACAATTTAAGGTGATTGAGGTTTTATTTTGGTTTCTTGTGAGGGTAGTATTGTTAATCACAAACCACCTTAGCTAGGTTACTTTTCTATCCACATTGTGCCTCTCAATTCAAAATATCATGACTGATGGTGTTATTTGGGGTAAAAGTGATGTTGATTTGAGGTTAAGAAAAAGGAAGAAAAATTTGAGAAGAAGTATCCCACTCAACAACATTTCAAAAGTTTACACTACTGTAAATGTAAGTACAAAATATAATGATCAATTCTACACTCTGCAACAATATTCTAAAATAATTTATTGTAAAGGAGAATCTAAAATAGTTGATGATTTGCATAGTCAAACCATTATTATATATTATATTATATATGAAGCTGACTGTAGAAATCAAAGATTGCGACCTTTAATTTTAACCCCTCTAACGAATACCACACTCCTCCCTCTAAAAGATTCGTCAATGTTGTAACTCATCAAGCCTTTATTTCTTCACTACAGTAACTCCTTAACTAAACTCCACATGCATGTTCCCTATTGAAATCCTAATCAAAATTAAAGACTCCACATGCAACCTTTCCTCTTCAAATCCGCATTTAGGCAGGGTTGGACCATGTGCAAATGTATTTGGCCATATTAGGATCCATCCTATTATGATAGATCTTTCGAGACTCTTCAAAATAAGAATGATAAATAATATATTTGTATCTTTTAGATGTATTTTTCTCTTAAAAGAATTTAAAAGAAAGTTTAAATTTTAATGTATTTTCATTTTTGGGCCCGGGCTTAGCACGGGCATTTGTTGCTAGTAAGATTAGAAAGCAAACCTCAACCAGATTTCTTTCAATGCCCATGGTTATAGCAAAGGTAAACTCCCAAATCAGCAAGAGTACTCTCACATTGCAAACCCCACATTACAAAAGTTTCAGAAAAAATTGTCCAACAATAACATACTATGTTCACGCTTCTCGCTTTGGTGGCCTTAGTAAAGGAGTCCTAAATGTGGGGGTGTACGCGGATCGGATTGGTGCGGATTAGGCCAAATCCGTCACAATCCGTTACCTACGGATTGACAGATTTGGAATCCGTCACCAATCCGTGGCTGTTAAAATCCGATCCGATCTGTGGAGGATCGGATCGGATCGGATTAATCCGTTTAATCCGTCCCTATACATTACATGGAGAGAAAAAGAAGAAAAAACCCATGAATTCTGAAGCCATTGAATTAAAGGGGCATGAGTTGAGAGCTGTATGCCTATCCCATCCTCTTCTATTCATAAGGTTACAAATTGACCCCTTACATTTTTTTTCTTCTTTTATATATGTATATATATTTATTTATATTTAATGACAACGGATCGGATCGAATCCGCGGATTAAGGGTGAAATCCGTCACCAATCCGTCGCTAACGGATTACACAATTTACAATCCGTCACCAATCCGTTGGCCTTCGGATCTTATCAAAATCCGCGGATCGAATCGGATCGGATCGACCGATTTTTTGTACACCCCAGTAAATGGTAGAACTCTCAACCTAATGAAATCAAACACTGTCATTCTACTTTAACTTCTTTTTAACTAAAATATCAGTTGCCACTATCTGAAAAGAAAAATAAACAAAACACTACAACATGGACATTCCAGCCAAAACAAGTAGGCCAGTGTTTCCATTCATGGTGAATCTGCATCCAACCTAATGCAGCATCAGTAAATGAATTTATGAAACAATTGTGGTACCTCAAATTGCATAATTCTAATTATTTTAAATGTAAAATGTATGAAGGGTAATAAATGAACTTGATTTAATACCAGCAACAAAAAAATGCTAAGCAAATTCTAAAACAAATACTTCACCAAACTCTTCTATTGAAAATCTTAATAGGGAAATAATATTGATGGGTTTGAATAATTTCTCACAAACTCATAGCTTAACCTAAAAACAGAAGGAGATGAAAGGGATTGAAGATGATCAGTGATACTGCTTCTACAGGACCTCATCTCAACTTCTACTATGATCACAAACTCTCGACAATTTTATAGAGTGCAGAGGTAGTGCCAATAGCAGAAGATATAACCCCTACTATAATAATCAAAATACACAGTGATCCCTGCAGAGAAACAAAAAAAGTTACTACCAAGAAAAACCAAATAAGAAAAGTGTTTCAAGAAAGAAGAAAATGATTTGTAAAACAAAGAGGAATGAGAATGTAAAATCCAAATTTTGTCTGTGTGCTTAAGAATGAACTGGCCTTAACCCCAACAGGTTTTTGTCTACACCTGATTGACTTGTGGTAGATGATTCTGTGAATAAAACTGTTTGTGCAAGTTCAATGATCCTTAAATCTGAACCTAGAATATTCAGGTATTATGAACCTCAGAACTAGGAAGCAGGATCCATTTCGACTGATTTAGAGATATCCATCGTTGATAGACCATATCTCTGAAGTCCCTAAATGGATTCATTTAATACTTTACCATCCTGCCCACGCAGGTGCATTGCTCATTCTTCATATAAAAGTGTGCACGAATGGTCCATCTTGGTTTTGCCTAGGAATAAAAACTTTAAAGCCTCTTCTGTGGGGCTTTTTTCTATTCTTTTTTTTTCAAAAAAGCTCAAAGATCATTACTTTTCTTATTATTTTTTGATCGGTAGGTACCAAGCTAAGGGGGTCGTGACCCATGAGAAACTGCAGCTAAGGGAGGTGCGTATCATAATTGATGTATGATGCTTTGCATGCCATTTGAGATGGTATCCATGGTACCCTTCACCAAACATGAGAACTTTACTGTTACTTCTTTTTAATGCTCATATACTGAAAAGTATATGGTGTCTCCTTTCAAGGAAGAAAAACCTTTAAATGCTGAAAGGCTATAATTGACATACAACTATTAGCTTGTTTTTCCGTAAAAAAATAATTCTTCACATATTTTGCAGCACACATTTTCACTGCGAATATAAATTATATGGGGCACAATTGTAACCCTTAACCCAAATCGTGTGTTCAATTCTAGAGATAAATTTTGAAAACAATCTTACTATATTGGCATTAAAAGCAACTGATAACGTCGGATTCAAAAGTAATTTATGCATATTAAGAATACCTGTATCCGCGTCACTTTGCCCCTAAGGATGCTTAGAAAGCAAGCACATGGAAGTACCAATGACTGCAATGGAAGAAAAATAGGAATATCATGTTATCGCTGTTTTTAATGACGAAGATTTGCACGTCAAATCAGTAAGTCTTAACAAAGTCACCAACAAAAAAAAAAAAAAAAACCTACTACAAGCATGGTGAGGAGTGAGCCAATCAATGCCATCACGAAACCTGATAAAATTCAAAGGAATGGAATATTCTGTTAAGTGTTTTCTTAGCTTTAAGCTTTTCACTAAAGTTGGAATTATGGAAATCAAAAGAAACACATTTTGCTAATAAAACCAATAGAAGGGATTGCAAACACATTGCTTTTGCGGTTATCCGTTACACCTTACTATGTCATCAAGTGGGGGATATAATCTAACAAGTATAATGATTACAGCTAGTCGATCTTTGATCTATCAGGATAGCCATCGAAAGTTCGTGGCAAGAACCCCAAATATCCATCGCTCAAACAGTTAGGAACTTGGGATCTTCCCACAAGTTAACTTCTTCTCTGCAGCCCTTCCATAAGGTGGCTCATTAATATAATTGTAGGAGATATCATAGGTTTTTTGTTTATTTTTTTTTTCCTTAACTGCATGATCAATTTACTCATGTAGCTGTACTTTGAATTAATATGTAAAAACTATACAGGCAAAAAATAACATGAATTAGAGAAAAGAGGCTTACCAAAGAATGGGATGGAGAGAGCTACCACAAGGGTTGAGATTACCAAGCCTGTCCTGATGAGGATAGAATATATGTGGGACTTGAGATGGTTGGATGGTATCAACTCCTCCAAACTCAGTGCTACAGGAGTCATTGCTAAAGCATATGTATATTGCAGTCAAGGAGAAAAACACCATTACTTTGGCTTTGCATTGTACATTAAATATCTAATTTTGTGAAAAGTAGACAGCAACGAGAAAATAACAAGTTTCGTAAATGAAGGTTTCAATGTTCTATGAACCGCAACGTGTAAAACTTCCCTCTTAAAGACTGCACCAGCTGAACTAATCCATAGATTAAGCCCATATTTCAACAGGGAAAAAAAATGTGACAACAGTGTTCAAGAGATGGCTGTTCATCATTAGAAGTTGACAAGTGCGGCATTAGGGACTTGGCCCTTTGACTGGATGGTCCAAATCAATTACGCAATCCAAACGATTAAAAAAATAAGATACTTATAATACATCAGGGTCTGATAAAAAATAATTTATGAGAGAGGCAGAACAAGCAGGGCACTGAGGGTATTAGAATGGTCTCTATTGTAAAGCATCATAGGCAGACAGGAATGGTTCAAGCTTGAGCTGGGCTGTTATAAACTTTTCTCATCATCCCAGGCTCAGTCTAATGGCGCCCTAATCTAGAGGACATAAAAGTTAAAAGGTTCAAATTCTACTTATTATGGATGGTGTGTGGGGAGATATTTCCTCCCCCATATTCCACCCTTGCCAAGTGCATGGCTCAAGATGGCCTGATGGGACTGGGCCCAGAAGTCAGGCCCGATGGGACTGCAGTTAAAAGAGAGTGGACTGTGATGGGATCAGGCTCTGACAGAGCCACCCTCTTGTCTCCTCTCTTCCTCTATGTAAGCACAGCCACAGCTCCAGAACGGGATGGCCAGAACACCACATACACTGGTATGCCATCTCCTCCCAAAAATCCATCTCCAACCTTTGCTTAGTCCTGCAACTAACTTAGGCATCGGAGAGCCCTGCGCTGCCCAAGCCAGGGTCCTCTGACCTTCTTCTTCCTCCCCTTTCAGGCTCGAGGCAGCGGTTCTTCTATCATCACCGAGAAGCTGTAGTCTCCGTCCTCCTCCGGTGAGCCGCAAAATCACCCCCCCCCCCCGGGTTTGTGAGTTTTTGTGCGCTTATAATTGGCACCGTCTGTGGGGAATAGATCAAAAAGCCACCTTCCCAAACACCATGCCTCGAAGAGCCAGAGAGGGACGAGTTGATCCGTCGACATCAGCAACGGTTACAAGAAGAAGAAGCGACCTTAGCCTCCCCCTCCAGTCCCTCAAATAAACAGAGACAAGGGCTGGAAGAAAACTTATAAGAGGCTTGACCAACGAGTCAGGCAAGTAGGTCGGCAAAATCTTTATCCATCCTGTACAGAACCTCGTAGAGGAAGATCCTCATGCGGGGGGGCTTCATGTTGTCGGGCATCACGAAAAGTGGGGCAGAGAAGATCAGACCCGTCCATGTGTCGGCAGAGGTCCTCCATCTCGGCAGTGATCTCTAGCCGGCAGACGTCTCCATGTTAGCAGGTACACTATCTCGGTTTGCACCACCAGCTCGGCAGCAAACTCCATTTCAGCGTGCCCATCTTGGCAGCACACTATTTCGGAAGGTCCTCCATCTCGGCAGAGGACAGCTGGCAGATGTCTCCAGTTCGGCAGGCCCACCTTCTTGGCGGAGAATTGCATCCCAGCTGGCTGAACTCTGCATCTCAGCAGCCACAGTTAGCTCGGCAGAGACTCCCAGCTCGGCAGGGACTACATCTCATCTTAGCTCGGCAGAGGACTGCATCCCAGCTCGGTAGGGACTACATCTCGTCTCAGCTCGGCAAAGGTCGACAAAGCTTCTGCTTCTCATTTCTCACCCCCCTTCAAAAGCCCCGAAAACAGTGACGGAGAGATAGAGACGCAAATCAGCGATTCAGCCGAAAACCCTGCGCTTGTAAGACACGAATCAGTTTTTTACATACCAGATCTGGATGCCGCCGGCAAGGATCTAATTGACTTCGAGTTCCGGCTCGACGATCCGGTCACGATGCTCCCCGCCAGCGAGCTCTTCTTCGACAGGAAGCTCGTGCAGCTTCAGCTCGCGGCATTACGACCGGCTTCCGATCCGGCCTCGGTGGCTCCATTCGGAGTATCCGATCCGTCCGATCTCGGGGCGCTGTGGTGAAATCGCGACTGACGGCTGAGAACTCCGATTTGGAGTCTGTTTCGATCTCTTCCCAACTTTTCCTCTTTTCGTCATCAGCTTCGGGTCCGGATCGTGAACTCCCTCACCTCTCGATTCCGAGGAGCCGAACCCAAACTCGAATATCGACCTCATGTCCTCCTCTTTCCCTAGAGTTTTCTCCCTTTTCTTCTGGACTCTATGCTATTAGGGTTTGGAGGAGGAGATCTAGAGAGAGAAATATGAGACGTTTTCTCTCTTTCTTCTGGCTCAAAGTCAACTGTTGCAGCTTTTAAAAGTTGGGTTACCTGAAGCTCTTCTGGGGTCTTGATTTCATGTTCAACCCATTGATCCATCTCTTGGTTCGATGGCTTCGAAATCTGGACCGATTAAGCATGGCACCCCTGTCAAGCCTTATCTCCCACGGAATCGATCGGCATCTTCACCTTGGAGGAGCACCAAAACCCTGTGGTCGTGCACGCCATCTCTCCTTCTACAACAACCCCAGTTTCTTCCAACGCTTCCCTCGAAAAACCCGCCTTTCTTTCTCTTGCACTACAGCAGTTAGACTGAAACCAATTTGGCAACGAGCCAGATGGTCAGGTCTCGGATCAAACCCGGCTCGTACTGAGACAAGCAAAAGCAGCACCGAGCCGATCCTGCCACAGACGATCTCGGTAATAGTACCAGATTGCTAGCCACAAAGACTACACTGGCTCCGGTCACAGTACCAGCCAGTTACTCCCTCACCTCGGCATACGCGCATCTCAGTAATAGTGCCAGATCGCAAGCCAGACTACATTGGCTCCGGTAACAGTACCAGCCAGTCACGTCCCTCATCTTGGCATAAAGCATCTCGGTCCTGCTCTAGATCGTTAACACAGGATTACACTGGCTCCGGTAAAAGTACCAACCAGTTATGTCCCGACTTCGAAAAAATCATGCTCGGTAATGGCACCAGCGTCGAAAAACTCAAGCTCGGTGATGGCACCAGCTTCGAAAAAATCACACTCGGTGACGGCACCAGCGTCGAAAAACTCAAGCTCGGTGATGGCACCAGCTTCGAAACAATCACGCTCGGTGATGGCACCAGCGTCGAAAAACTCAAGCTTGGTGATGGCACCAGCTTCGAAACAATCACGTTCGATGATGGCACCAGCGTCGAAACAATCACGTTCGGTGATGACACCAGCGTCGAAAAACTTAAGCTCGGTGATGGCACCAGCTTCACGTTCGGTGATGGCACCAGCGACGAAAAACTCAAGCTTGGTGATGGCACCAACTTCAAAAAAATCACGCTCGGTGATGGCACCAGCGTCGAAAAACTCAAGCTCGGTGATGGCACCAGCTTCGAAAAAATCACTCTCGGTGATGGCACCAGCGTCGAAAAACTCAAGCTCGGTGATGGCACCAGCTTCAAAAAAATCACTCTCGGTGATGGCACCAGCGTCGAAAAACTCAAGCTCGGTGATGGCACCGGTTTCGAAACAATCAAGCTCGGTGATGGCACCGGCGTCGAAAAACTCAAGCTCGGTGATGGCACCGGCGTCGAAAAACTCACGCTCGGTGATGGCACTGGCATCGAAAAAATCACGCTCGGTGATGGCACCGGCGTCGAAACAATCAAGCTCGGTGATGGCACCGGCTTCGAAACAATCACGCTCGGTGATGGCACCAGCGTCGAAACAATCAAGCTCGGTGATGGCACCAGCTTCGAAACAATCACGCTCAGTGATGGCACTAGCTTCGAAACAATCACGCTCGGTGATGGCACCGGCGTCGAAACAATCACGTTCGGTGATGACACCAGCGTCGAAAAACTCAAGCTCGGTGATGGCACCAGCTTTGAAAAAATCACGTTCGATGATGGCACCAGCGACGAAAAACTCAAGCCCGGTGATGGCACCAACTTAAAAAAAATCACGCTCGGTGATGGCACCAGCATCGAAAAACTCAAGCTCGGTGATGGCACCAGCTTCGAAACAATCACGCTCGGTGATGGCACCAACGTCGAAAAACTCAAGCTCGGTGATGGCACCAGCTTCGAAAAAATCACTCTCGGTGATGGCACCAGCGTCGAAAAACTCAAGCTCGGTGATGGCACCAGCTTCGAAAAAATCACGCTCGGTGATGGCACCAGCGTCGAAAAACTCAAGCTCGGTGATGGCACCAGCGTCGAAAAACTCAAGCTCGGTGATGGCACCAGCTTCGAAACAATCACGCTCGTTGATGGCACCAGCGTCGAAAAAATCAAGCTCGGTGATGGCACCAGCTTCGAAAAAATTACGTTCGGTGGTGGCACTAGCGTCGAAAAACTCAAGCTCGGTGATGACACCAGCTTCAAAACAATCACGCTCGGTGATGGCACCAGCGTCGAAAAACTCAAGCTCGGTGATGGCACCAGCTTCGAAACAATCACGCTCGGTGATGGCACCAGCGTCGAAAAACTCAAGCTCGGTGATGGCACCAGCTTCGAAAAAATCACGCTCGGTGATGGCACCAGCATCGAAAAACTCAAGCTCGGTGGTGGCACCAACTTCGAAACAATCACGCTCGGTGATGGCACCAGCATCGAAAAACTCAAGCTCGGTGATGGCACCAGCTTCGAAAAAAGCATGCTCGGTGATGGCACCAGCATCGAAAAACTCAAGCTCGGTGATGGCACCAGCTTCGAAAAAATCACGCTCGGTGATGGCACCAGCGTCGAAAAACTCAAGCTCGGTGATGGCACCAGCTTCGAAACAATCACGCTCGGTGATGGCACCAGCGTCGAAAAACTCAAGTTCGGTGGTGGCACCAGCTTCGGAAAAATCAAGCTCGGATAGACCGTCGGGCTATTTAGCTTTCAACTTCCAAGAGTTAGGAGCATTCTAAGAAGTTAAAAGCTGGGGGGCTTTGTGTGGGGAGATATTTCCTCCCCTATATTCCACCCTTGCCAAGTGCATGGCTCAAGATGGCCTGATGGGACTGGGCCCAGAAGTCAGGCCCGATGGGACTGTAGTTAAAAGAGAGTGGACTGTGATGGGATCAGGCTCTGACAGAGCCACCCTCTTGTCTCCTCTCTTCCTCTATGTAAGCACAACCACAGCTCCAGAACGGGATGGCCAGAACACCACATACACTGGTATGCCATCTCCTCCCAAAAATCCATCTCCAACCTTTGCTTAGTCCTGTAACTAACTTAGGCATCAGAGAGCTTTGCGCTGCCCAAGCCAGGGTCCTCTGACCTTCTTCTTCCTCCCCTTTCAGGCTCGAGGCAGCGGTTCTTCTATTATCACCGAGGAGCTGCAGTCTCCGTCCTCCTCCGGTGAGCCGCAAAATCACCCCTCTGGGTCTGTGAGTTTTTGTGCGCTTACAGATGGTATGCATCTGAAGATCATGACTAATTAGTCCTGTAGGGCAAAATAAAGCAAAAGATATCAAGAAGTATTATGATTTGACTTTGCTACTTTGGGATTTTGGTTTTCCATTTAAAATTTTAAAAATTCAAACATATAATTAAAAATATGGATGCAGAAAATTATTTTGATAGAAGTCCCACGCTATGAGATCAAACTGGTGCAAACACCTATTTGACCCATCCTGTTTGGACTGGTTTTGGGTGGGCTTGTTTTGATCAGATTGAACGGACCGGGAAAAATTGAACTGGTCCAACTCACCATTTCGGTCCAGTCAGAAGCACTGCACAATGAATTATTTCTGCTTGATGAATGGGTTCAAGGGATCTGCCCACCTAATCCCCACATATCTTTCCTTTCATGATTTATTGCATCTAACGTTATAAGTAACCAGAACTTGAAAAATGCTCTGTTAAACCCAACTAGCAATAGAACTTGAACCTTTTTTTTTTTTGGGTGAAAACACTAAACTTAACTTGATGCACAGTAATCAGTCATTAATGTTGCAGACTGTTCATCTGGTTAGTTCAATTACGTAATTACCCATAAAATACCATACTCAGTGTATAATCCTGCCCATTTATGCAGTGAGCTTTTGCTTCAAAATGTGAAGTGTGGACCATTAAGCTAAGCTCCTATCTAGCATCTAGGATCATACAGTTGTGAGATTTATGGGCAATGGGGCATCCCCATCAGATGGAATCGAAAGATGCTTGTCTACCTCATTAATGAAAATCTTTCACACAATCACCTCTCCTGTTCAAATTATTGACATCTCGCATGAAAGGATATTTAGTGAATGGGTTTACTATCTGCAAAAGAACAAACCAAAAAATCAAACAAATTATCAGCACAATCTAAAAAAAAGGCTAATATACACCACGAGAGATGCATTTATAGTGTGTGGACTTGATTGATCACTTAACAGCTAGAGATATATAGAAGCATGGGTCCATCAATGGACTGTGTCTCTGTAGGTCTGGCCGGGATGTTGGACTGATCAGGATGTTCCTGACCCTGCCTAATCTAAACTTTGACATTCCCAGACCTAGGCCCAGGTCTAGGCCATTGACAGACTTGCAGAGGTATTTGTGTCACTCGAATAACTTTGGCACAAAAGAAAGATCAATTGTCATCAAATCGATAATAAGATTCATAATTCAACATATGGGGAAGAATTTAAAGCAAAATTTTAAGTATTATGAAAAGATGTATGAGATCTGAACTAATTACACAGCAGTCCCCTAGACGTGCAACTATCTTAGAGGCAATTGGGTTGTGTGTGCTCTATTTCCAAGCAATTCATTGGTGGAGAGCGACTCTTTTAATATTATTTGTGACAGGGCCCTTTGATGTACATTGTTCTATTGTGAGTAACAACTCGAGCTTTTGGTGTTACGGGTTATTTACATGGTATCTGAGCCAGGGTTATGTGTTCAAATCCTTGGAGATGTGTTTCTATCCACATTGGTCATTTGGCGTATTTCTGTCCATGTGCGGAGCCTCACACGTGAGAGCTTTGGCTGTTACTGGTTATTTACAATTCTTTGGGCTGCATCTTCCACAGTGGGTCCTTTGAAGTTCCATTTCCTTCTCAATGAAATCAAGATGCTGTCTTACTCGATTCATATGGAGTTCAATACAGTTTTGAGATCAACTAATGGTTCAGCAGATTTGTTGACAAAGCAAGTGGTGGATCGTCTGATTCCTCTGTTTGATTTTTAGTTCCCTTTGTTCTCTTGTGGAATAAGGCTCCTATACCTTTGTTCACCAATCTGTCCTGATCGGCCGCTTTCCCTTGTAGCCTTCATCCATATAAGAATTTTGAGAGAGAGAGAGAGAGAGAGAGAGAGAGAGCCTGAAAAATCACACTGTTGGGACAATTCTGACAATTGGGTTGGAGAGCAGTTTGAAGAAATTAGATGGATGTTTAAGCAAAGAGTACACTGGAGTTCTGATTTGTTACCCTTCTTTTTCTTTAAAAAAGGAAAGAGGTGTCTCAAGAAGAAGGTCCAGTTTGTCTGCCATAAAGACTAATTCAATTAGCAAGTCTTTTGATTATGCCCTATTAATGTGTTAATGTTTTAAAAGTTAATTCATGTTCATTCACATTTTGAACAAAGGAGATGGTGCAAAGGTGCTGATCCAAGTACAAAATTAATATATTTAGGGCCCATCAAGCACAGGTCCAACTTTGGTTATAGCTTGCGTAATTAGTGTCTGCAGAAAACAAGCAGATGGTGGGATGAGAGTATAAACTACTCAGTCAATATGCACATCATCTGACAGATAATTTTATTAAACTTTTATTTGTTGACATAGTAGATGGGCTTTTTAAACTACGTAGAAACTAACACTATTACAGATCACCCTTTTAGCTTTTGATTTTGATTATATAACATGCCAAGTATAATCATTTTGTAAGCTAAACATCAAATGACGTCAAATTATACTGGTACTTATTCAACAAAAAAATAGTGAAGAATCATACTGTAATTGTAATAGAGTAATAGTAATGACATACCATGGTCCACACTGCTATTTTGGAGGCAACCAGATCTTTGGGCATGTTGAGGGTGAATTGAGACAATGTAGATTCTCCAAATATTGTGTACCCCATTATAGCAACTCCAGCAAACATCACTGTACAAATTATAAAACTAGTAGAAATTTGGAAAAAAAAAAACCCGATTTAGAATTTATGAACAAGCCTAA
The DNA here is from genome assembly GCA_028538565.1 of Umbellularia californica. Lineage (NCBI taxonomy): Eukaryota > Viridiplantae > Streptophyta > Magnoliopsida > Laurales > Lauraceae > Umbellularia > Umbellularia californica. The sequence continues at coordinate 7,150,526 of JAPQWN010000002.1, forward strand.
AAATTGAAAGGAAATAGAAAGAATACTTATTCCTACATAAGCAATAAGAAGATTATCCTCAAAATGTTATGAAAAACCTGCATCCACTTTTGCACTTCATTGATACGAATGAAAGAAGATTGGAGAGATGTTCCTATTTCTAGAACTGTGTCTGCTATATCCGCCATTATGGATGTGATGATCCTAATGGCTTAATTTGAGGAAAAATTAAATGATTGTTTAATGTAAACATATTTCTAGAATCATGCTCTAGCTCCAGGTATACAATATGATTCATGGATTTTCATTAGTGCCTTGAATCTCATACACTTTCCCCATGTATGAGAGGCAATGGGTGAGTTGGGTGATAAGGGGAGGGGTGTCATTGTTTACTTAGCCTATCTAAGCATGATTAGATGAGAGACTTCTTCTAATTTATTCACTAATAATGTCTTTGAATGAATAATGATAATGATCACAGCAGAAAATACGGGTGAGCAACTTGCAAATTCCAAGATGAAGTCAGTGTGAAAAGTTGCCCATTTAATAATTGTAATGGCTATCATCCTATTTTTCCATATTGATTTGATAATTTGTCAGTGTGAGAGGATGCCAACAATCATTCCGAGTACTAAGTGTGTTCAAATATCAAAACAAATGATATTAACAAAAGTATAAAGGAATAAAATTTGCAGACAAATAAGTGGTCAAGATCCATTTACCTTGTGAAGAGAACTGATGGGTATTCACTGGGTTTCTTCATTGAGGAGTAGATGTTTGGAAAGATGGCATGTCCTGAAAAGCAATATCCATAGAGTCCAATGGCAACAGGAAGGCCAGTCATGTTTATTACAGAACCTCTGTTTTCGAAGCCAACTTCATCAATCAACCCAAACCAAAACAAGCAGAAAACAACTAATATCGATGCAATGACTCCCCCAGCTGGAAAAGAAAAGAATATTGACAAACAAGGTTAAGATTGATCACACTTGAAAGCTGGTTTAGTAGGAAGCTTCAAGATAATAATTGTTAGTAAATTAGACAATATGATGGTGAATTATAGGAAGAATATTGCACGTACTTACAAAATAATGAGACATGTTTGGGGTATACACTACTCTCTGTTGTCCCCCAATACATTACTTGCTTAGTGTTTAGTGATTTTCTCCTCTTTTTTTTTTTTTTTTGGCAACATGGCATCAATGGAAATTCTAGTCTTAGTAGATCCCATGAGCAAGAAAGAAGTGAACAGTTTTTTTTTGAATATTCTATTCTAGTTAACTATGTAAAGAAGACACATAGATGTGCACCTGGCTCATTGGGCTTGGGTCAATGGACCATGGGCGCAATGGTTTAGTGGGGTAACTCATGGACCTGGATTATGTACCAATGTAACTGTAGGACATTCCCAATCCCTTGTAATTAGGCTGAGGAGAGTTGCTAACCCTAAATTGTATACATTATAAAAGAATTCAGTGGAACTGCGTAAAACAAAGAACTTTCTCTGAAAACTCTTTCTTCTTCTATAATTATCATGGCATCAAAGCTATAGATCTCTGTGATCTAATTGGTGGGGCCCACTTCCATTGATCTGTATCATCTGCAGACCACACACTTGAGATCGGTCATATTTATGGAAGTTTATGCATGGAAGTGACCTTACATGGTCTTATGTATGAAATCATTAGAATCAAAAGGTTATCTTTTTAAAGAAGAGTTATACAGAGTCCTATGTAGTTACACTTCCAAGCACTATAAATTCATGTCTAGACCATTGTTTCAAGCCTTTCATGCATAAATAAAACATGGCAACATTAATGAAAATGTATGACTTTTGAGGAGAGTTTATTGCATGTAAGGGTAATTTCAAGCAAAGTTGCATATAAGAAACATTATAATGCAACATATAGATTATAGATAGATATCACTTGGTAGAGAACATTACATATTATTTAGATTAAACCCAAAATGATTAACATTGTAGAAGAAAGCAGTTACAATGGAAACAGGGAAAAGAGTATCGGAATCACCTGAGAAGTAGCTAAGAATAGTCAAATCTCGAAGCCACACAGTAGGAAGAATAGCAAGGGTTGACATCAAGGCGAAAAGATAGTGAGAGTTTAAATGAAGCCTGCCTAAACTCAAATGAGCATTTGGGAATACAGACGATAAATTATCGCTTTCCACAATTAAATACTCAACACAACAAGCCTGCAAGAGAATTAGATTTCGCAGCAGGTTATCACATGCATCTGAATAAATCATAATTACTGAATTTCAAAAGCTACAACTGTTCTCTTTAAAAAAAAGAAAAAAAAAAGGCCACATTTAATGAGTAAAATTGTGGGGTTCACAGGAGTGCAAAAACTGAAGGAGAGAAACCTTAACTTGGTCTCTAGGCTCTTTCATTGTAGAGGGATCCATTCAGAATAACGAAAAATTTACACTAGGATTAAGGCAAAAACCAAGGCAGGTTTTCTATAAATCCTTCCTCTGTTGTATGTAGAAGAGATCATGTAGGGAGTGAGCCTCTATCAAGCATGTTCGCAGGACAATGGAAGCTTAATAGAGTGTAAGGACATATCCTTGCAGTGTTTTCTTGATTTGGTTGTACTTGTGGATAATGTTGTAAAATACATCTTAAATAAAGAATCAATAATAGAAAATTGAAAATTCATGAGTAGTAAATCTGACTGAGTTAAACTGATAAGCTGAGTCAAGTTGAGTTCTTTCAAGTTTCTGAGCTATGGTTTTGTAACATAATTGGCATTCATTGAATGCAGACAATCTGTTTCATTCTCACATATGACCGTACATAGCATAGCCCATAAAAATTGTAATTTAGATTGCAGAGGATGTTTCAGGCACAAGTGATCCCCCTACAACTATATAGTTTCATACGTAGGTCGCTATGAAACATGGAAAAAAAGAAGAGAAAACAGAGACAATATTAAGGAGAATAACAATAAGAAAGCATTAACAAAAAAACTGTATAAATAAAGCGATGGACCAACGCATACTTACGTACAATTCCACGTACAATATCACCTACAAGCATAAGAAACAAAAAAGAATGTCAGTCCAACTACCTTATCTGCGTTTAAAAGAAAATCTATTAATGACTTAAACCGAAATAAAAAAAAAAAAATCTAGTTAACCAACACATGGATATATTAATCAAAATTTATATTTTGATGCTTGACATGAACTTGTTCTTTCTTGATCCTTTTTTCTTCCTTGGCTAAAAATATTCACACACCCATCTCAAGTCCCTCGCCATCAGCTTTACAGCGCGGAATTAATCCTGGCAGTTTGTGGAGAGGAGGTGCCTCACCACTGAGCCACTAGTGAAGTGAATTGGCCTAAATCAATTAGTTCAAGAAATGATTTGGGCCATGTCTAAAGCCCAAAGTACTTTGGTTAACTTTCCAACCAACCGTTGTTTGATTCATTCATTGGCCAATAACTGTGGGCTAACATTGACAGTTCAGGTCATTTTTGTTTTGAGGAAATGATACTGATCATGAAGAAGAGATGAGGACTTACGGATACGATAAAACGGCCAGTCGTACCAAAAGCGGCCTGGCCAATGTCGGGATAGGTCTCGAGGCCAGGTGTGCTTTGGAGACAGTAGCCCAACAGAACTCCCGTGTACCATGTGATTGCTGCGAACACCAGCAATATAGACAGCCCTGCCCATCCACCCTCCTTTAGTGCATATGGCATAGACAATATGCCAATGCCACACATAACATTTATCCCTGCACCAAAGTCACAAACAAAGGCTATGCTTTTAGCTTATGCCTCACAAATGTATAGCATTGAGTATAATTACAAAGGTGGGTTGGGTTTTCATGGGGAAGTTCTGATTTGAAAACCTTTTGAAAACTTAAAGGCACATAATTTTTTTTTCGCATTGTTTTGAAAACTTTCAAAAAACTTGAACCCTATTTTGAAATTTTTCCTAAACTACTTCTCGAAAATGAAAGAACAAACAAAGAAGAAAATGCGCGACATCATCAAGACAACTTTGTGAGAATTAGGTAGTTTTATAAAATTTAAACTCAAAAAATGTTAGCCGACGTGACATATTTTGATTGAAAGCTTCATTTTCTTTCTATGGTTCGTATGGTTCGTTGCCTTTGGTGATTTTAACTTGTGATCGTGTACAAAACATGGCCTCTGCAGCCCCGATGATTGGCTCATAGAGAAATCCATCCCTTTGGTTAGTTGATTGGCATCATGTTTTTTACTCTTTACTAGTGGAGTTCTGCACGTGCAATGCACGTGTAAGGAACATACTCTTTCAATATGATAATCTGAAAAAATAAAGTCATTAAAAAATTCAATATTAACTATCCCAATGGAGAATGTCCATGTAACAAATTAAGTAATTTACAATTACTCATTGTTCTTATGAAATTTAGTAAAAGCTTCAATGGAAAAAAGTAAGAAGAAGATGGAATAACAAGATATATGAATGAAACGAATTTAAAAAAAAAAAAAAGGTTGAAAACCAACCTTTTCTGGCCATATATGATTAGGCAAAACACTCACCAATTTCAATATAGATCGATAGTCCGGCCTATTTCTCATTAAAATTTGTCTAAAACCTAGCGCCAAATACATACCAAATTTAATAAAACAAAATACTAACCAACCAAAACAGTACCCAACTCATAAGTTTAAACGAATCAACAACAGATTACAAGGATTCCAAACAATCTTTGGCATTCTCATCTCTTCCTCTGACAAGAAAATCGTGCCTTTACCGGCATTAGGATCGAAGTTGGAATTTTCTACACATGAAAATCTCAACTGAAATTTCTCATTTGAGTCCTTGCAGCGAATGAACAAATTCTTTAAACACAACCATTTTCATGATCATTTAATCTAAGCATTTCATCGAAATATAATAATACTAAGTGGGGCCTACAAATGTGTAGTTCTCTTTGATTATATATATAATATAATATAATAATACTAAGTGGGGCCCATATATGTGTAGAGAAAAAGCATGACAAGTTCTTATACTAAGTAGGGCCCACAAATGTGTAATTCTCTTTTATTTTATATATATAATATAATAATACTAAGTGGGGCCTACAGATGTGTAGATGTAGAGTAAAAGCATGACAAGTTCTCCTACTAAGTGGGGCCCATAGATGTGTAGTTGTCGTTTTATTATATATATATCTAATATAATAATACTAAGTGGGGCATACAGATATTATAATAATACTAAGTGGGGCCCACAGATGTGTAGAGAAAAAGCATGAAAAAATTCTTCTACTAAGTGGTATAATATAATAATACTAAGTGGGGGCCACAGATTTGTAGATGTAAAGAAAAAGTTTGACAAGTTCTTCTACAAAGTCTGGCCCACAGATGTGTAGTTCTCTTTTATTTTATACATATATATAATATAATAATACGAAGTGGAGCCCATAGATGTGTAGTTCTCTTGTATTATATATATAATATAATAATACTAAGTGGGGCCCACAGATGTCTAGATGTAGAGAAAAAGCATGACAAGTTCTTCTACTAAGTGGGGCCCACAGACGTGTAGTTCTCTTTTATTATATATATAATGTAATATAATAATACTAAGTAAGGCCCACAGATGTGTAGAGAAAAAGCATGACAAGTTCTTCTCTTTTATTGGGGCCCACATGTGTAGTTCTCTATTATTATATATATAATATAATAATACTAAGTGGGGCCCACAAATGTGTAAAGAAAAAGCATGACACTTTTTTCTCTTTTATAATAAGGGCATAGATATTATATGATTATTATTATCATATAATAAAAATATATTATTATATTATATTATATTATAATTTTTTTGGGGGGATGCCACAAAGGTGTAGTGAAAAAGTATGCAACTTCTCTTCTCTTTTATAATAAGGGTATAGATATGGATTTTACATTATTATTATTATAATATAATAAAAATATATTATTATATTATATTATATTATAATATTTCGGGGTGGGCCCCACAAAGGTGTAGTGAAAAGGCAGGCAATTTCTCCTCTTTTATAATAGTATATAAATATACATATAGATAAGATAAGAAAAAATTGTAGATAGATTATAATATTTGAGAGTGGGCCCCACAAAGGTGTAGTGAAAAAGTTTGTAATTTCTCATAATAATATTTATTATATTATATTATACTATTTGGGGGTGGGCCCCACAATGGTGCAGTGAAAAAGTCTGCATTATGATATTTGGGGTTGGGCCCCACAAAGGTGTAGTGAATAAATTTGTAATTTCTCATAATAATATATTATTACATTATATTATAATATTTAAGGGTGGGCCCTACAATGGTGTAGTAAAAAACAATTTGCAACTTTCCCTCTTTTATAATAGTAGTAGATAGTAGATATTTGGAGGAGGACCCCACAATGGTGTAGTGTAAAAGTTTGCATTATAATATTTTGGGGTGGGCCCCACAAAGGTGTAGTGAAAAGTTTACAATTTCTCAAAATAATATATTATTATATTATATTATAATATTTGGGGGTGGCTCTACAGTGGTATAGTGAAAAAGTTTGCAATTTATCATAATAATATATTATTATATTATATTATACTATTTGGGGGTGGGCCCCACAATGGTATAGTGAAAAAATTTGCTTTATAATATTTGAGCTTGGCCCCACAAAGGTGTAGTGAAAAAGTTTGCAATTTCTCATAATAATATATTATTATATTATATTATAATATTTGGGGGTGGGCCCCACAATGGTGTAGTGAAAAAAGTTTGCAACTTTCCCTCTTTTATAATGGTGTATATGTATATATATATATACATGAAAGATGCTCCTATGAGAGATATATATATATATATATATATATATAAATAGTAAAAGTAGATAGTAGATATTTGGGGGTGGGCCCCACAATGGTGCAGTGAAAAAGTTTGCATTATAATATTTTGGAGTGAGCCCCACAAAGGTGTAGAAGTAAATAGTAGAGAGTATATATTTGGGGGTGGGCCCCACAATGGTGTAGTGAACAAGTTTGCATTGTAATTTTTGGGGTGGGCCCCACAAAGGTGTAGTGAAAAAGTTTGTATGAGATAGATAGATAAAAAGAGTATAAATATTATATTATTATTATATAATATATTATTATATATTATTATAATATTTTGGGTGGGCCCCACAATGGTTGGGTGAAAAAAAGATGCAAAAGTGCCTATTTTATAAGAGTAGATAGATTACCTGTAAGATAACTTAAATCCAAAACCCCTAGGTCCTGATAAGGAATACCGTTTTCTATGCCAAGGGTTCATGTCCAGTTATTATTATCTTTTTGTTTTGTAAATGCTTTCATAGCAGTAGCTCAGCTGGTTTAGGACCACGGTTTGCATCCGGAGGTTCTAGGTTCAAAACTGCACTACCACATTGAGCCTATTGGGGAATTTACCCGGCTTCCCTCTGGATCAGAGGGATTAATCTAGTCCAAAAGATTGAGAACCCTCCGATAGATTAAAAAAAAAAAAAAGGGGGATTTAACGGAAAAAACCCTCGTAGACAGCCTATTAATCAATTTGGCCCTAATAAAAAAGGGCAGACAGAATGAGCCCTCAATTAATGTTTCTCTTTTTTTTTTTTTGTCTTTTAGCGCTATAGTCGATATCGACCCTTATACAAAAAGTCACCCGAAAATTCATTCATCTCTTCTTCTCTCTCTTGTTCTCTGTTGCTTTCTACAACCGATCTCAAATGAATCTCACAACAATCTTTGAGAAGGAGGAAGAAGGAAAGAGAAACATGGGTTATTTTTTGATTTGGTGAGAGGGAGAGATATCTGTGGAAGTCGAGAGAGAAGCAAAGAGGCCCTGCCGAGAGTGGAGGTGATACGGCGACGGGGATGATGATGGAGGGGTATCCAGCAGGCGCGCGAGAGATAGTAGATGGGTGTGAGATGGGTTTGGAGAGGTATTCGGTGAACGAGGGTTCGGCTGCAAGAGAGAAACGGAGAGGGCAACCGTGCTCCAGCGGAAAGATGGGTTCCCGTGCTCCAGCAGGAAGATGGGTGTGAGGTCTCTGGGCCTGCGCAGGTGGAGATGGCACAGATAAGCACCATCTTCCCGTGCTCCAGCGGCTGCACAATTTTCCAAACTCCCACACCCCATTTCCATGGCTCCCTCTCCTTCTTAAAACCCTCACCTTCCTTCAAAGTTTCTATCACGCCTTCTTTTTCCATAAATCTTTGATTCCTCCTCTCTCTGTTCAAACTAGCAGAAGAACAACCTTTTCCTCAACGACATGTTCGCATGGCGAGCAATTTTCGGGTCCGTGCTTTCAATTCAATTTTTATGGTTTTGGGTTCTAATGAATGAGTTTTAATTTGAGGTGATGAAGATGGGTGTGAGGTCTCTTGTTCCTGAGTCCGAGTAGAATGGTGACTGGGGTTATAATGGCGCCTGCATAAAAGCGAAGAAGATCACCCGAGAATGATGGGTGGGAGAGGTGCCAAGGAGAGGGTGAGATGTAAGCGCGGTGCAGTGATGGATAGACATTGTATCATAAGACCTGTGTTTTTTGAAAGTCGATATTGGGGTAGTTTCCATGAAGGTGTTCGATGAAATGACGAAGAGAAAGGAGAATGAGATTTCACGCTCATTTCTCTTATTTTTTTCATGGGAAAGAACTCTACTGCTGTTGTGGGACCGAAACTTGCTGCATCATAAGACCTGCTATTTGAGATATTTGAAATGTGTTTGTGATGTCCGAGTTCTTGAGCTTTTGAAATGTCTGAGTGAATGGCCGAAACCTTCCCCACCAAAACTCTCCACTATGTTGTCCAAGGATGAAATTGGTATTGGCTAAATCGATGGAAGTTGTGAAATGAGTCGGATGAAACCTTCTCCACCAAAACTATATACTAATGTTTCCCCCATTACTTTCATGTAGTACCCATCTTCATTAATATCTGTAGCATTGTGTTTTATTAACAAACATCTCTTTCATGTAGAGAGGATGAACTAGCCAGTATTTGTACCATGGTATCCAGCAACGATTTAAATAAAGCACTGAAAGAGGGAACTTGTGGAACTTGTGGGCAGTGGTTGTGGAACTTCTATGGTTTTGGGCAGTTGGATTTATGTTGTGAAACTTCATATACTATTATTTGAAATTGAATAGTTTGTTAATGTATGGTTGTTAATTGAATGTGTGTATGGAATGTACCAATGTATTTAGAACAATGTTTAGTACAATGGAATGTACCATTGTCTGGTTTGTTTAAGATGACCAATAGTCGATATCGACTATTTAGCTGAAGCCTAAAAAACACAGTCATAGTCGATATCGACTATTTAGCTAAAACATAAAAAACACAGTCATAGTCGATATCAACTATTATCATAGTCAATATCGACCATTTATCTGAAACATAAAAAACACAGTCATAGTCGATATCGACTATTTAGCTGGAACATAAAAAACACAGTCATAGTCGATATCGACTATGTTATAATACTATAACTTACTAAGTGTAGCTTTAGATGGAGTTAGCTAATCATTTTCAATAGTGGAAAAAATAAAAACATCAATAACGGGACAATACAAACAACCATTATAATATCATAGATAAGTTCTCAACAACATATAACCCCAAAAAAGGGTGATCTTTACAAAAGGGAAAAGTACGTTTAACACTTCCAAAAAATGCTTCAACAAAATGTGCAAGCCCATCATGGCTACATCTTCTATCAATCAAATTAACACCAAATATCAACACTAATCAAAATGGACATGATGATATTAACACGTGCATCCCACTTCTAAAAAATCTCTTCCATGTGGAGATTACATTGTCAAGATGGCCGCATCTTTTATCACATTAACACCAAATATTAACACGAACCAAAGAGGAGTTCACATTAACTCTTGCATCCCCCTTCCAAAAAATGCTTCAGTAAACTGTACACTATCCGGAATGGCTGTATCTTCTATCACATTAACACCAAATATTAACATCAATAAAAAAGGAGTTCACATTGACTCTTGCATCCCCTTTCCAAAAAATGCTTTGGTAGACTGTACACTGTCCAGAACGGCTGCATCTTCTATCACAACTAGGCCCTTCACTCAGACATTTCGAAAGCTCAAGAGTTCAGACATTTCAAACACCTCAAACATATTTCAAACATCTCAGATAGGGGGAAACCATTCATAACATTACAAGTTCATTGTGTCTTGACCTTACATTTCAAAAAATATATACATGAAATCTGTTTGAAAATTACAAAAATCAAGAAATGAAAACCCCACCCATGTTCTCTAATTCCTCTCCTCCAATATCTCCAAGTGAACAAAATCAAGGAATGACAAACCCCACAATAGCAGCAGAGTTCTTTCCCATAAGAAAAGCAAGAGAAATGAGCGTGAAATTTCATTCTCCTTTCTCTTCGTCATTTCATCAAACACCTTCATAGAAACTACCCCAATATCGACTATCCAAAAACACAGGTCTTATGATACAACCTTCATCCATCCCTGCACCGTGCCTACATCTCACCCTCTCCTTGGCACCTCTCCCACCCATCATCCTCGGGTGATCATCTTCGTTTTTACGCAGGCGCCATTATAACCCCAGTCACCATTCTACCCGGACTCAGGAACAAGAGACCTCACACCCATCTTCATCACCTCAAATTAAAACTCATTCATTAGAACTCAAAACCATAAAAATTGAATTGAAAGCACGGACCCGAAAATTGCTCGCCATGCGAACATGTCGTTGAGGAAAAAGTTGTTCTTCTGCTGGTTTGAACAGAGAGAGGAGGAATCAAAGATTTTATGGAAAAGGAGGGCCTGATAGAAGCTTTGAAGGAAGGTGAGGGTTTTGAGAAGGAGAGGGAGCCATGGAAATGGGGTGTGGGAGTTTGGAAAGTTGTGCAGTCGCTGGAGCACGGGAAGATGGTGCTTATCTACGCCATCTCCACCTGCGCAGGCCCAGAGACCTCACACCCATCTTCCTGCTGGAGCACGGGAACCCATCTTTCCGCTGGAGCACGGTTGCCCTCTCCGTTTCTCTCTCGTAGCCGAACCCTCGTTCACCGAATACCTATCTGAATCCATCTCACACTCATCTACTATCTTTCGTGCGCCTGCTGGATACCCCTCTGGATACCCCTCCATCATCATCCCCGTTGCCGTATCACCTCCACTCTCGGCAGGGCCTCTTTGCTTCTCTCTTGACTTCCACAGATATCTCTCCCTCTCACCAAATCAAAAATATAACCCATGTTTCTCTTTCCTTCTTCCTCCTTATCAAATATTGTTGTGAGATTCATTTGAGATCGGTTGCAGAAAGCAACAGAGAACAAAAGAGAGAAGAAGAGATGAATGAATTTTCGGGTGACTTTTTGTATAAGGGTCAATATCAACTATAGCGCTAAAAGACAAAAAAAAAAAAAGAGAAACGTCAATTGAGGGCTCATTTTGTCTGCCCTTTTTTATTAGGGTCAAATTGATTAATAGACTGTCTACGAGCGTTTTTTCCGTTAAATCCCCAAAAAAAAAAAAACATACATATTTACTCATCTAAATTCAACCGGAAATATCACTTCAATTGGAGTTTAACTTGTTGGGAGATTGCTTATAAATGCATGAGTATATGATGTGAATAGGTGAACCAAGGTCCAAGGCAAAGGCCAACATCGCCTGCCAACTTGTCGGCTTTTAAATTGATTCATTTGTTGGTTTGTGTAGTGGGGCAGGGTGCTAGGTGTAGGGGTCCTTTGCTTTCACTTTCAATTTGTTCAAGAATCACGGACTGAAAGTGGCACATGAGCTCCAATAAGGTAAAATATACAACCAGAGCACAGACCCAGAGGAAGTTTTGAATTCCCTTATTCAAATGAATCAGATCGCAACTTCTGATCTAGGCTCGTTTCTACACATGTTTGAGTGATCCAAAGTTGGTATTACGAGTCCACGGAATCTGGCATCATCCAAAACTTACTCCTTCCAGTTTATTTTCAAAAGCCTTTTGGTTGGGTTTGGATTTAGGTTTGGGGCGCTCTCTCTCTCTCTCTCTCTCTCACACACATCCATCAGGCAGGGTGGTTTTTTTATATTAAAATAATATGTACTTATCCAACATTAGATTAATTGTGGCAAATCCTGGTTACCATGCATCTTGCAAGTACAACTTCAAAATAGAGGCTGTTAGGTCCCCTAGTTGAGTGATTATTGAAAAATATTTGCACCGCCTCTATTAATACTTTGAGATTTTGGTAGAAATTGCTAGCCAAAAAAATTTAAGATGGTATCAAAGCCAATTGATCGTGAGTTCGAATCCCAAGAGGAACGACTTACTGCAAAAAAAAAAAAAAAAGTGTCGCCAAAAGTGCGCAGGCCAGGTTCCACCTGAGGGGAGTATTGAGGGGGCTTCACCTGAGGGAGAATATTGAAAAGTATTTTCGCTGCATCTACTAACGCCTTATGGTTTTTATAAGAATGGCTAGCTAAAAAAATTTAAGAGTACACAACCAACATACCATATAATCATTATCGTGCCGTTTCCTATCACCAATTGATTTTGGGATGAGTGATAGCTTAATGGGGTCTGAAATCCTATAAGTAGTATCAAGGCCTGATAAGATTAGGGGTTCAAGTCTCCTCTCAAGTAGTACCAGTGCCCGTGATGAAATGATGCTCAAATGCCTTCCTAACACAACCAACGAAGCGTATGAAAACCAACAAACAATTACACAACCTATTATTTTAGAGTGATAAAAGTTTATAAACATTTAGAGGGGCATCAAAACCTATTTTTGAATTTGAGAGACTCGAATTTGGATCCAATCCAAATTCTTGAATATATGATATGAAATATTCAATTCCAACGCAAAATCCTTATATATTTTAACTTGAATATCTGGATCTAACAAATATATAAATGTTTTAAGAGCCTGTACAGCTTGAGTTATATTTATAATTGAGAGTCTATTTAACTTTAATCGTATAACATTTTTACATTAAAAAAATAATTTTAATCATTTATTCTACTTCCATTTCACATTTCACATTTGATTACGGATTCAGATTTGAAATTAGATCCAGTTTTAAAGTTGATCCTAATTCCACATATAACATGGGATTTCTGAGGTTCTGAATTTAGATCTGAATCCACTATGGTTCCATCTCCCAGAGATACGATGCCGCGTCAGCTATTATCGAGAGTTATCGTTGACAAATGGATCAAATGAAAACAAGGACAGCGTGTTCACGTGTAGATAATATCGCTGACAAATGGATCAAATGAAAATGAGGACAGCGTGTTTTTTTTTTTGCTATCCGAGGATTTCCAATTTTTTGGGCTGAACTAATTCCTCCGGGCCTAAAGGAAAGCCGGGTAAATTCCCCAATAGCCCCAGTGGAGGACAGCGTGTTCACATGTGTAGATCAAAGGACCCTATGCTTGTCCCTGAACGACAACACGACGTGCTCTTGCTGTCCCGGGTCACAGACAAAGCCACACGCATCCTATGCGATAATCAGTAGCACCTAAGGCGATGTTACCTATCGCCTGTGGTGGGAGCCAGAACCAGACGAGGGCCCATCAATCAAATCAGATCAACCTTAGTAATGCAACATTTCTTAAATGGAGGCTTCAGCAGGTGTGACTGGACAGACACCTACATGGACCTACCTGGAGGAGGACTGAGGATGACTATGAGAGAGAGAGAGAACTGTTTGGATGATGAAGATATTAAAAAAAAAAAAGGGATTTTTACCAAATAATTAAGCTTATACAGCAAATAATCGATTTTATGAAGAATAATAAAAAAATCACCATTTAGTTGTTCGTACCTCTTTTTTTGACGAAATTACCCTAGTTGACGATATCGCCAACTGAGTTGAAGATATCGTCAATTGAGTTGGCGATATCGTCAACTTCCTGTATAAGAATCTACGAATTTTTTTTTTTTTTTTGTGAAACAGTCTTTTATCTTTCTCCCATTCATCCGTTTTATGGGTTCTTTACTACCATTTCTCATAGATCTTTCTTAAAACCAGTTTATGAAATTAATCTTCAACAACAGGTATGTTCATTTTCATATTTTTCTTATTTTTTGTACTTTCCCCTCATTCTTATTAGATAAAGGAGGATTCTCAGGCAACAACGTAAATTTATTCTACTTTATTTATTCTTCTAAAATATTACTAGTGCATTGTTACTGATGGCCATTAGAACGTTGGCATAGTGCCATGTTACTTCAATGCAGAGGACGGCCTTTGTTGAGGAATTCAATTGTTGAGCACTTAGGATTCTTGTACATTAGTGCACTTATCATCAGTGGCGGACCCAGGATTTTTGTTTAAGGGGTGTGGAACGATGGCAATTGAAACAGTCCAAAAATATTATTTTGTGATACTTTCTTCACATTAATAATGACAAAAGAGAAAATATATTTCATTTAAATGATTACAAAATTTAGTTAAGTTTTTTTCACATTAATACATTATTCACATAAATCCCATCATTTGTTTCATAGAGAATACTAAGAAGATCTCAGACTTTAGAAAGTTAGGGTTTTTTTTTTTTCTCTTCCATAAATTTAGTTTCTACTCTTAAAGAAGCAGTTAATGTACAGAAAGTTGATTCCTTGAGTGATTGCATAAATATCAGGACCCATTAGCAGATGACGAACGTAGTACTCCCAATAACAAAGATCTCAAAATATTAGCATCAACCACATTTTACAATTCTGATTTCTAAGGGGCTTGTTTCTGGGTTAATGTAACATTACCAAATAATAATCAGCCCCATCGACAAACAGATTACTAAAAAATCAACTGCATTTGATATCAAAATGCCTCTACACTACGGACATCTGAAATTCAAACCACTTTTCACATAATCCAAAACAAAGCTTTAAAAAGAAAGGAAGGAAACACATGAAAACTCATAAGTTTCAAAAAAAAAAAAAAAAAAAAAAATGAAGCTTAATTCATTCCAAATCCACTGTTTTAAGGGGAAAAATCAGAAAAAAAATATTTTTAACTCGACAGCGATTGCATCAAATAAGTAGTAAAATAAAAAAATACGAAGCATGGAGTATTACTTGAAGTTGGCTCTATCTTCTCCTCTTCTATGTCTCTACATCTGTAAGATTGCAAGTTTTGAGCCTCGTCAATCGTCGACTTAAAACCGCGCGCAAGAGAAACATGGAGGGAGAAGAACAGTTGATTTGGTGCGTTAATGAAGAGTTTCCAATAGACATTGAAGAGGGAAAAGGGTTGGAGAGATACAAGAGTTTTCGATTTGGGGGAACTAAGAGTGAGAGGATTTCTCGATTGTTGATGTGGGTGGGTGCATTTTAAGGACGGGCTTTAAATGGGGGGTGCAAGATGGATTTTTAAGTGGGGCAGGGGTGCATGACCCATATCCCTCTAAAAGGGTTTTCAAAATTTACCGGGTGCACCTGCACCCGGGTGCACCTGCATGGGTCCGCCCCTGACTAAGAGTAAGAGGATTTCTCGATTGTTGATGTGGGTGGGTGCATTTTAAGGATGGGCTTTAAATGGGGGGTGCAAGATGGATTTTTAAGTGGGGCAGGGGTGCATGACCCATATCCCTCTAAAAGGGTTTTCAAAATTTACCGGGTGCACCTACATGGGTCCGCCCATGCTTATCATGATCTATTCATTTAGCAAGTGATCTTAGATGTAGAAGGCTAGAGGAGACTTGGAGTTAGGAGTTTATGAAATGGTGCTACTGTACGTGATTTTTTTTTTTTTGTAAATGTACATGCTGCATTGCAGTTAATTATCAGTTCTCATTTTCCTTAGAAAACAAATGCTAATTGCCACATATTGGCTCTCTTCATCTCCATCTCTAGCTTTGCCAAGGTGTTTTTTTTTTTTTCTAAGTGTTTGTGTACTTTTCAAGCCTCTAAAATAGTTGTGTAGGAAAGAATGACTATAATTTCCTTTTATTGCTAATTTAGTCTAACAAAGTATCTTTAGTCAATAGGTTAGATGGTATCATTATTGCTCATACTAATGGGCTTATTGTGAATTTGGAATGCACTATATTTTGGAAGTTTGAATAGTTGCCACACCTTTTTTCCTTAAATTTCCTAAGTTTTGTGTTGCCACAAACCACCATTTATTCCATGCTACAATAGGCATCCATGAATAGTGACATATGCTCTGAATGGGGTGGGTTTTAGACATTTTATTTGCTTGTTAGTGCTCACAGTTCTCTGTACAATTGTCTTGTAATTTCTAATAAAAGTTGTTTTTCAATTGTCATGTCCAATGCTTGAAGGCAGGCTAAACCCAAGTCAAGCAACTGTTTGGTTAAGGGCTTGGATTTTTACTTGATAGATAATTAAAACAATGAGAAAATTAATACTAATTGTCAATTAGTTAAGTTGATGATACAGAAGTTGAATGTTGGAAGCTTTAGAGGAAAACAAGTCCAATCAAGAATCAATACTCCATATATTTCAAAAATCCAATCATACAACCCAAAAATCTCGAAGTATCTTTCAAAAAAAAAATCCCGAACTATAGCAGTCTATAACCTATTAATTGAACAACAAAATGCATCTCTAAATCCATAGCAAAGAGCCAATATATTCCCATATGGACAACTAATCCATATGACCATATAACCAAAACATACAAGTGTCATTGTGTGCATATGTATCACATAAGCAACCAGCTAATGAGTTGTACTATTAAATATTATAACAGCCCAAAAAATGGGTTCATTTCCAACAATTGGATCCAATTTTTTTTATTTCTCAATTGGATTTAGTTTGCTTCATGTATATAAATTGGATGCATGTTTTAGTTCATTTTCGTATTTTGACTTTGCTTAAATTTCTAGACTTCTAGTTCATTTTCGTATTTTTACTTGCTTAAACTACTAGACTTCTAGTTCCCCTAAAGTTTTTTACTATTTGTGTATTACAGTTCTAAATTTTATGGTTTTCTATTTTTATGTTTATTAGGGTTTCAAAGGTGGTAGTTGTAGATGGAAAGAAATAAGATTAGGATGTAGAATGGTCTTTCATCTTCCTACATATTGGAATAGTATGTCCATGGATGTACATTAGAATTATTTAAATTCATTTAACTGCAATGCAGCATGTACATTTACAAAAATAAAGAATAAAAAAATCATGCATAGTAGCATTATTTCATAAACTCCCAACTCCAAGTCTCCTCTAGCCTTCTCCATCTAAGATCACTTGCTAAATGAATAGATCATGATAAGTGCACTAATATATAAGAATCCTAAGTGTTCAACAATTGGATTCCTCAACAAAGGCTGCCCTCTGCATTGAATTAACATGGCACTTGCCACCGTTCTAGTGGGCATCAGTAACAATGCACTAGTAATATTTTAGAAGAATAAATGAAGTAGAATAAATTCAACTTGTTGCCTGAGAATCCCTCCTTTATCTAATAAGAATAAGGGGAAAGTACAAAAAATAAGAAAAATATGAAAATGAACATACCTATTGTTGAAGATTAATTTCATAAACTAGTTTTTATGAAAGATCTATAAGAAATGGTAGTGGGGAACCCATAGAATGGATGAATGGGAGAAAGAGAAAAGACTATTTCACAAAAAAGAAGAAGAAAATTCGTGGATTCTTATACAGGAAGTTGACGATATCTCCAGCTCAGTTGACGATATCGCCAACTGAGTTGGCGATATCTTCAACTCAGTTGGCGATATCGTCAACTAGGGTAATTTCGTCAAAAAAAGAGGTACGAACAACTAAATGGTAATTCTATTATTATTCTTCATAAAATCGATTATTTGCAATATAAGCTTAATTATTTGGTAAAAATCCCAAAAAAAAAATATGGACCCATTTGATAACATGTTTGAGAATTTCTCATTGAGGACGCACATAGTTAAAGAGTTATATATATTGGCATATATGATTTGAGAAAAATTGTTATAAATGCCTAAATTCACAAAAAGAGGGGATTGAAATTTTATAGGGAAGATAAGATCTGATAATCCTAGTAAATGTAGATTTTCACTTGTTCAATTTTACGAAAATTTAATTTTAAAGGGTAGTTCAGTTGGCTTAAAACCATAGTTTGCATCCGAAAGTTGTATGTGTGAAACTCAACTAATACACTAGGGTTATAGGGGAGTTTATCCGGCTTTCCTCTAGGCCCGGAGGGATTAGTTTAGGCCAAAGAATTAGGAAGCCCGCGATAGAGAGAAAAAAAAAATTACGAAAATTTATAATTACCAAACATGAATTTGTCACAAAAGGTGACACCTATAGGATTTGGTTGCCAAATGATTATCCTAAATGTGTTGCAGAAAGATTCTATAATTTGAAGTTTAGGTGGTTTAATCCAACAGAATCGCTTCAATTGGTGAGAGAAATGGACGATCATGGTTCTTGATGAGCGGCTTGGTTGCATCTAAAGGGGCTAGGCTCGGCCCGAGAACAAGTGGACCAATGGTTCACATTTGGGTTAAGGCCACAAGTCAATATGGCCAAACAATATTGACTCAATGGTTTCTCATGGTGGACCCCACTCAGATGTTATAATACCATTGTCTTATTATAGAATAATCCCATAATTTTCATAACTTAATTATAGATCACTAATATGGACCAGTGCATAGCAACTGGCATGATTTGGTTAGCCCATTTTTCGGCTATGACAGGACATTTTTGGTCAACAAAATGGACGATTACTTATCGTCCACGTAAGTGAAACTGGAAGGGCGGCTTACCATTAATCACTGCTTGGAAGAAACTGCTCTGGCGGGAAATATGCAATTCATGTGAAGCCTTGGACGGTTTCTGATCAGCATCTGTTTTCTTCCAGGAATTCTTTCTCTCAGAAAGTGAAAGTGGAGGAAGAAGAGAATGCGATGTTTGGTGTGGTTCTTGCTGTTGATCTGCTGAGGTCGGCAGTAGAGGCCTTATCAGGTTAGATAGTATTTCAGGAGTGTCTATCCTCTGCAATGAAGAGGATAGAAAAGAACTGCTCAATCTGGATAATGTAGGAGTGCCCAGAAACCCAATGCTTGGAGACGGCAGGCTACCATACATATCCATGGACTGCCTGAAATTCAAGAGCATTGTAGTTGTTGATTGATCAATAAATTGGCAATATGGGGCCACTTATCACCCAAACAATTAGAAAATCTACACAAACTGCTGATCGAGCAATTTAGATCACTGCCTGGTCCAGAGCCCAGGTCCAGATGATTGAACTGTTATTATTCTTACAATCTTGAAATATAAGGAGATAATTATAAAAGAAAACAAGAGGCATTGTTCTGGCTGATGGGCATCAAACTCACCCAAAATCCACCCCTCAGAGGAAGGATATGAAACGGGCTAGGCTGGATTGGCCCATTGTCAACCTAACGGCCCAGGGCTTACCCATTTCAAACTCATGCCAAGCCAGAATTACAGTCTGAAAATTAGTCCTACCTGAAGACAGGTCCATTTAACTTGGTAGGTCACTACGTCGGACAAGTGGAACAAGCTCATAGCCAGAACCAAGCGTGTATGACTTTGAGTCTTTTTAAAAACAAAAAGAAAAAATCTTCGAAGAAGCCCTATCCAGCAGTAAATTAAAAATACTCCAATAGAAAAAGGGGTCTTAACATATTATTCCTCCTTAAATATGATTTTTTCAATTTCATGACCGAAATTAAGATGATGTCACTAAAGTAGCTTGAATCTAGTCAATATTTTATTATTATTATTATTATTTTGCGCCATATCCCATGATATCATGAGATCAATTTTTATATCATACACTTTCTACAACCAGCAGGCGAATTTGTTTTTTATAAAATACAAAAAAATAACATTTTGTGAAAAATAAATATACTCCTGGCCACCATTTCTTATGTTATATCATTCGAAAAGTCTTTTTCCCTAAGATGCTTCATACAAGTCTTGATATCATGGATAGTCGCAGGATATCATGAGATTTATTAGTTTCTATGAAATACACTATTCTTATGATATTATGGGATTTGGGGTAAAAAAGTTAAAAAACACAAACTCTGATGACATTATATGTATTTCAATTATAAAATTGAAAAAAAAAACAAATTTAAGGGAAACTAATATGTCAAAATCCCATAAGAATACTCTCTTCCTAAAATGGCAATAACCCATTTATATCACGACAAAAACAAGCATAGAAGCATAGTGTGATATTAAATGAAACATTTTCCTAAAAGCTTATGTTTTTATATTCAACTTCTAGTATTTTAAACACGTGTTTATAATTTTTTTGACCATGATAATTGGATAGAGAAGACAATTAACAGATGGCAATGCAGGATACATTTTGTCTGGTATATATGATGATGGCACTAGTTTGGACTGACTCATTAACAGTCTGAGTTGAACAGTATGATATTAAGAATCATGACATCACACCAGTGCACAAATAATACCAGATGAGTGATAAAAAAAAAAAAAAATCAAATGTTCAACGTGGAGATCTTAGCCATTGTGATATTTATTCATTCATGTCATTCAGATGTTGACATAGTTTGTTGTCTTCTTTTTCCCAAGTAAATCCACCAATTACCACACTACTACAATAATTTTTCAGATCCGAAAAGCTAGGGGGGGATCATCCACCAGCTTCTATGGCCCCACAGAAGAAACAGTCAATATCAGTTGGTAAACGCTACCAAGTAGTCGCGTACCTGGACACCCTCTATGACCCGATACATCAGGGCATTGAATCAGTAACCTTATCAAGGGCCAGTTGTACTGTCTTAACCTCACACCCCCATGTAATAATAACAAAATAAGACTCATGATCTCTTTGTGCTGGACTAAGGCTATATTGTGTATCTGCCTTTTTTTGCCTAGGCAGATTGATTGAGCTTATAATCAATTTTTAATTGAATGGCTGGAAGCTTATGTTTAAAACTAAATTTACGCAAAATGTATTTCTTTTTCTTTTTTTCTTTCCTTTCGTTTTTCTTTCGAAGTTGGATTAGCGACAACGTACATGTAGGCAACCTTCCAACCGGATCAATTTCTGATCGCTAAGTGAGATAAGACACCCTTTACAATTGGGGTCTCATGTTTTACATACCCTGTAATTCATCTATGGGGCATATTGACTTTATATTGCATGGTAAATGCTACGCTCTCTCACGACTCCCCGTGTTGAAACTTTAAAATTTTAGTGGTGAGAGAGATGCCTCACCGATCAGTAGTTTTCCAGAAAAAGACTCTACCAATCAAGAACCCTCTAGAAACTGACATTACAATTAGGGGTGAAAGTGGGTCGGGCCGTCCGAGGGCCGCCCGCGGACGGCCCGTTATAGGCTCGGCCCGAGCTCGGCTCGAAAGACAAAAGAGCCGAGCTAGGGCCTAGGAGGAGGCCCGTTTGCTTAAAAGGGCCGAGCTCGGGCTTGATAAAGCCCGGCTCGTAAGCCCTAGGGCCTACATATATTAATACACATATTATATATATATGTACACTATACAGTAGATAATACATATATGATATAACATAATCCATAAATCCTAAACCTTAGTTTTAATCCAATATAATAATCCCTAAACCCTAAACACTAAACCCTAAGCACTAAATAATCCATAAACCCTAAACCTAAGCGCTAAACCTTAAACCTTAACTTTAATCAAATATAAATAATCCCTAAACTCTAAGCACTAAATAATCCATGAATCCTAAACCCTAAATCTATATTAACATTGACCTATATCATTATAAAACGAGTCAGGCTCACAAGCCGATCCTAGGGCCTCAATCAAGCCGGGTTCGAGGGCCGGCCCTACTTAATAAGAGCCGAGTCCGAGCCAGTATTTTTTAGGCCCTCTCAAGCTCGGGCCGGGCTAGGGCCTACTAAAAAATACTAGGGCCGAGCCTAGGGCCTGTCAAAGCCCGGCTCGGCCCGACCCACTTTCATCCCTAATTACAATCACATGGTGACAATCTAAAGACACTTTAACCACATCCCATTAAATAGTATTGTCCGTAGTGTACCCCGGCCGTTGCTTGGGGGGTGGGGGGTTTGGTTTGTTTCCGGGTGGAGTCGTCGATAGTCCTTGTGGGAAATGAAAAGAAATAGCTAAGACTATCCTGTCAGGGAAATTTTAGAATATTTCAATCCGTTCATTCAATTATTATTATAGAAATTAAGCAAAAAAAATTATTATTATAGAAAAAAAATACCTTTGGCTCATTTTTAAAAATTATATGAAAATGATACGAAAATTTGAGTATATCGAAAGAGTATAAAGTTTTTCATATCTCTTTCAGTTAAGTCTTTTTTTTTTATAATATATATATATTGAAAATATTCAAGTAAGAACTAGTTCTCACTTATTGTGTGAAAACTTTTTTGCAGGGTCTAATTAGCAATTCATCCAAACTTGGCAACCAATAGGGACGCCCCTTATAGTCACTAATCTGGTAGAAATTCGAATGGACTGAACCATTGGATTGATGGTTGAATATTTTTTTTGAATATGAACCCATTAAACTTGTCGGCTACGAATGAAAGGGTTAGGAGCATGAATTTTAGGTCAAACTTGATACTTTTGATGGTCTCACGTAGATCTTTCCAACCCCCCAGGTCCCATCCCCAAATGGAGCATACAATTAGGCCCCATAAAAAAGTTCTTATATAATATGTAAGAACTAGTTATCATTACCGTATATATATAATGACAAAACTACATTTATGATAGGTTTATGTCATTTTTTCTTCTTTTCTCCCATAAAATCTATCACCTTTCTTCTCCCTGGTTCCTCCACCAAGACCAATTGCTTCTATTTAGATGATAGCAGTTGAAAATCTATCCTTTCCATATTTACGTCTCTCACTTCTATTTTGAGAAACTCATCAAAACAGGGGCGTGGGTTTTGAAGGAGAAAGAGGGGGAAGAAAGGTAACATGCCATAAGGGCAATTTTGTAATTTTTTCAATTTTTTTTTTTTTTTTTTATAGAGAGAACTTGATTTAAAGAGAGATAAAAAAAAACTTTATACCCTTTTCAAATATTGAAAATGGGCCAAAGATTATATACTTTCTTGAAATTCTCCCTTATTTTTTTGTTTCAATCCTATATGCCATTCCCACTTACCTTAGATGAAGACCACAAACACAACCAATGGAGCTAATCCCATCATACTCAACTGAATTTTATTTGAGGGGAACATGTAAAAAAAAAAGTAAACTTTTGGATGGTGCTATATGTGAAAAAAAAACACATATAAGCTTTCTAAAAACTTTGTTTTGGGGGGTTGGGTGGTTTACTGGTTTCCATGCCCCTCACTAAATAGAATAAGGAAAAGGAAAACCACAGAGAATGTATGGGCGTTTTATTCTGTTAAGATAGAAACACACATCAAATGTGGCGTCTATCTATTGCTACTTTTTTTTTTTTTTTTTTTGATAACGTAGGGTTTCAGTCCTTTGGGTCAGAATAATCTCTACAGGCGCAGAAGAGAAAGCCGAGTAAAATTTTCCTGCAGCCCCAGTGTGGTAGTGCAGTTTCGAACCCCACAACCTCTGAGTGTAAACCGTGGTCCTAGATCAACTGAGCTATCACTCGGGGTTATCTATCTATTGCTACTTGCAACAACAAAATGGAAGAAAAGGACTGATAAATCAAATGTGAAAAAGGGGTGTGCCCCAATATCAATCCTAAACCTCCCAATGATAAAATCCAACGATGAACCACAGTCCTATCCATCTCAATCTAAGGTTATTAAATCATGGAGGGTAGGTATGTGAAGCTACAGGTGGGCCACCTCTGTCAAAGCACAAAATCAGACATTACATTTATATATAGGTGGTGGCCTTTCAGAGAAATTGTAATAAGGAAAAGGCTATTCGTATATCCAAACAAACAAAAGAAGAGCATTGTTTCAAACCCTAATCACTCGCCCTCAATCATCTCAAACTACTTTCTATTCATTCATCATAAGCAAAGAACAGAAGAGAGAGAGAGAGAGAGAGATGTTTGTGTTCATGTACCTGTAGCTCTGCGGCCATGTAGTGTTGTAAGAGCTGGGCTTGTTCTGTTGGGCGCTCCCAATAGAAGAAGAATCCGAAGTATCGGATTCATTCCCATCTTCGTACCCTTTGTATGAAACCTCCTTCCCTTCCTCCAATTCCTCGTCCTCATCTTCACTCTCGATGATGAAGCTATGATCCGAAACTGAATTCTTCATCTTCTTCTGTCACTGTCAAATCCAAATAAACAAGAAGAAAAAAAAATTCAATCCCAGGGTTGCAGAAGTTGAAAAGATCATATCAAACTAGAAGATCTAGATCTGGATTCTAGTTTCCAAAATCAGAAAATCAACTCAATAGATCACTTGCCAGAGTAGAAAGGAGAAGATTTGGAGAGAGATATCAAAAGGCAGAGGTTTTTATAGAAAATGTCGTGTGAATGGAGCTGTGGAGGTGAATGAAGTGGAATGGTTTGGCTCGTGAGAGACAGATGAGAGTCACAGTGTGTAAGATTTCTTCTTTCTTCTTTTTTTTTTTTTCTCATTTTCTAATGTCCAAGGACTGTTGCAAATCTGTAGCCCCCAGACTCCAACATCACTCTCTCTGTCTTTATCCACTCCCATCATCATTCTCTCCCTCCTTATTCCCCTCACTTCACCCACGTGCAAGTTCTTTCACAGCATCGACTGAAGCTTGACGCCAGCCACTCGAGGCACTCGGATAGTGGGCCCCCCTTGGTCAAAATCCCATATTACCATCACAACTAATATCGCCCAGCCATGTACGGCTAGATGCAAGGGTTGGATCCGTGATCAAATGATCCAGTGGGTCCTGCCACCATCTAATGTTCAAAATAAGAACCCTTTTACAATGGACGCCCAGACTATGTGAAACCCTTAGATGAGAGGCCAGATGGAAACCAATCCCCATGGGTCCACCACCGTCAAAGTCGTCCCTGGGTCCCCTATCAGATCCACGAATTTGATCATACATCAAGTGGCCCCACCTGGGTTCCATGCTTAAACAAAAAAAAAAACAGACCATCTCAAATTGAATGGTTCCCTGTTACAGTTCCCAGTTACAGATCTACTTTGCCTGTACATGAAGATTACTTGAAATAGTAGTCTCACATCCCTTTACCAATCTACAGAAGATGAAAAGGGAGTTTGATATCCAAACAACCGAAGATGAACAAAAAGGGGTTTTGAAAATCCAAACAATAGTAACCGATGGTTTAATCACCAAAAAAGAAATCCAAACAAAAGTGCCGCGGGCAATGGCCATTTGCAACAGTAACATCTATATTAGAAAATCAAATTGATTGGGTCCTCCCCAAAATCTCCGATTTCATTACAAAAACAATTAACATCATAAAAGGGGCATTAAAAGGTTTCTATATATACAACAATGGAATCAATGACAAACAAATGTATTTAATTCACAGATTATGGTTAAATACTTGCCTTTTACCGGGGTTGAAGAAAAATGCACAGATCCTAACCAACACCCAAACCGAGATTCCCACAGCGCTCGAGAGGGATCCCATCACCGATCTGACAAAGAATATGGGAAAGAAATGTTTAGATGAACAGATCTATGATACTCCTATCCAAATCTACCATTTGAAAGAAAAATGAGATAACCCAAGAATATAGATCTACCTCTAATGATTTGAGGAGAGGGTTACCGGAGATAAGAAAGTTGAGTGAAGAATGATGGTGTCCTCTGATCTTGGTTCTGATGGTGTCCTCTGATCTGGCAGTTCATCCAACGGTTCACAATTAAAGATCCCAGGAGCTGAGTGGTCCCTAAATAGGGACCCGGACACTACGCCTGCTCGAGCCCTGCTTGCTGGGCCCATTGGACAGTCCTAGTCCTGAATTATTGGATTCTGGGTCGAGTGATTCAGGCCACACCTTGGCCATTGACAGCCTTAATTGAGACAGTGATCTTCAGCTTGGATTTTAGATGTGGGCCCCAATGATTGAATTCATTGGATTGCTCCCAAAAGACATATGAGGCCTGCTGGTTATATTAGCCTAACCCTGATCCTAACATTGTAAGTTTTGCTCTTTCACCATGTTTTTCCTAGTTGAAACACCATGTAACATATCTAGTTGCAGTCATGGATCACCTAAGATGGGGACCCTTGATTGCATTACACACTTCTATCTTGAAAGGGAGAAGTTGGTGGACATTTGAAATAACCCCAAGGAACAAGTTTCTGGTTAATAACTATTCACCATAGTAGCCCTATAAGAATAACAAGAAGTTTACTTGCTGAATTACGAGCATGATATACAACTAACCTGATGATGTTTTAGATGATTTGCACACACAATAAGATTATAAGGCAAACCTCAACCAGGATTTCTTTCAATGCCCATGGTTATAGCAAAGGTAAACTCCCAAATCAGCAAGAGTACTCTCACATTGCAAACCCCACTATGCAAAAGTTTCAGAAAAAATTGTCCAACAATAACATACTATGTTCACGCTTCTCGCTTTGGTGGCCTTAGTAAAGGAGTCCTAAATGGTAGAAACTCTCAACCTAATGAAATCAAACACTGTTATTCTACTTTAACTTCTTTTTAACTAAAATATCAGTTGCCACAATCTGAAAAGAAAAATAAACAAAACACTACAATATGGACATTCCAGCCAAAACAAGTAGGCCAATGTCTCCATTCATGATGAATCTGCATCCAACCTGATGCAGCATCAGTAAATGAATTTATGAAACAATTGTGGTACCTCAAATTGCATAATTCTAATTATTTTAAACGTAAAATGGATGAAGGGTAATAAATGAACTTTATTTAATACCAGCAACAAAAAATGCTAAGCAAATTCTAATACAAATACTTCACCAACTCTTCTATTGAAAATATTAATAGGGAAATAATGATTGGTTTGAATAATTTCTCACAAACTCATAGATTAACCTAAAAACAGAAGGAGATGAAAGGGATTGAAGATGATCAGTGATACTGCTTCTACAGGACCTCATTCAACTTCTACTATGATCGCAAACTCTCGACAATTTTATAGAGTGCAGAGGTAGTGCCAATAGCAGAAGATATAACCCCTACTATAATAATCAAAATACACAGTGATCCCTGCAGAGAAACAAAAAAGTTACTATCAAGAAAAACCAAATAAGAAAAGTGTTTCAAGAAAGAAGAAAATGATTTGTAAAACAAAGAGGAATGAGAATGTAAAATCCAAATTTTGTCTGTGTGCTTAAGAATTAACTGGTCTTAATCCCAACAGGTTTTTGTCTACACCTGATTGACTTGTGGTAGATGATTCTGTGAATAAAACTGTTTGTGCAAGTCCAATGATCCTTAAATCTGAACTTAGAATATTCAGGTATTATGAACCTCAGAACTAGGAAGCAGGATCCATTTCGACTGATCTAGAGATATCCACTGTTGATAGACCATATCTCTGAAGTCCCTAAATGGATTCATTTAATACTTTACCATCCTGCCCACGCAGGTGCATTGCACATTCTTCATATGAAAGTGTGCACGCATGGTCCATCTTGGTTTTGCCTAAAAATAAAAACTTTAAAGCCTCTTCTGTGGAGCTCTTTTCTATTCTTTTTTTCAAAAAGCTCAAAGATCATTACTTTTCTTATTATTTTTTGATCGGTAGGTACCAAGCTAAGGGGGTCGTGACCCATGAGAAACTGCAGCATAATTGATGTATGATGCTTTGCATGCCATTTGAGATGGTATCCATGGTACCCTTCACCAAACATGAGAACTTTACTGTTACTTCTTTTTAATGCCCTATATACTGAAAGGTATATGGTATCTCCTTTCAAGAGAAGAAAAACCTTTAAATGCTGAATGGCCATAATTGACATACAAACTATTAGCTTGTTTTTCCGTAAAAAAATAATTCTTTACATATTTTGCAGTACACATTCTACACTGTGAATATAAATTATATGGGGCACCATTGTAACCCTTAACCCAAATCGTGTGTTCAATTCTAGAGATAAATTTTGAAAACAATCTTACTATAATGACATTAAAAGCAACTGATTATGTCGGATTCAAAAGTAATTTTTGCATATTAAGAATACCTGTATCCGCGTCACTTTGCCCCTAAGGATGCTTAGAAAGCAAGCACATGGAAGTATCAATGCCTGCAATGGAAGAAAAATAGGAATATCATGTTATCACTGTTTTTAATTACGAAGATTTGCGAGTCAAATCAGTAAGTCTTAACAAAGTCACCAACAAAAAAAAAAACTTACTACAAGCATGGTGAGGAATGAGCCAATCAACGCCATCACGAAACCTAATAAAATTGAAAGGAATGGAATAGTCTGTTAAGTGTTTTCTTAGCTTTAAGCTTTTCACTAAAGTTGGAATTATGGAAATCCAAAGAAACACATTTTGCTAATAAAACCGATAGAAGGGATTGCAGACACATTGCTTTTGCAGTTATCCGTTACACCTTACTATGTCATCAAGTGGGGGATATAATTTAACAAGTACAATGATTACAGCTAGTCGATCTTTGATCTATCAGGATAGTCATCAAAAGTTTGTGGCAAGAACCCCAAATAACCATCGCTCAAACAGTTAGGAACTTGGGATCTTCCCACAAGTCAACTTCTTCTCTGCAGCCCTTCCATAAGGTGGCTCATTAACAGAATTGTAGGAGATATCATAGGTTTTTTGTTTCTTTCTTTTTTCCTTAACTGCATGATCAATTTACTCATGTAGCTGTACTTTGAATTAATATGTAAAAACTACATAGGCAAAAAATAACATGAATTAGTAAAAAGAGGCTTACCAAAGAATGGGATGGAGAGAGCTACCACAAGGGTTGAGATTACCAAGCCTGTCCTGATGAGGATCGAATATATGTGGGACTTGAGATGGTTGGATGGTATCAACTCCTCCAAACTCAATGCTACAGGAGTGATTGTTAAAGCATATGTATATTGCAGTCAAGGAGAAAAACACCAATACTTTGGCTTTGCATTGTACATTAAATTTCTAATTTTGTGAAAAGTAGACAGCAACGAGAAAATAAAAAGTTTCGTAAATGAAGGTTTCAATGTTCTATGAACCGCAACGTGTAAAACTTCCCTCTTAAAGACCGCACCAGCTGAACTAATCCATAGATTAAGCCCATATTTCAACAGGGAAAAAAAATGTGACAACAGTGTTCAAGAGATGGCTGTTCATCATTAGAAGTTGACAAGTGTGGCATTAGGGACATGGCCCTTTGACTGGATGGTCCAAATCAATTACGCAATCCAAACGATTAAAAAATAAGATATTTATAATACATCAGGGTCTGATAAAAAATAATTTATGAGAGAGGCAGAACAAGCAGGGCACTGAAGGTATTAGAATGGTCTCTACTTTAATGCATCATAGGCAGACAGGAATGGCTCAAGCTTGAGCTGGGCTGTTATAAACTTTTCTCATCATCCCAGGCTCAGTCTAATGGCACCCTAATCTAGAGGACATAAAAGTTAAAAGTTTCAAAATCTTCTTATTATGGATGGTATGCATCTGTAGATCATGACTAATTAGTCCTGTAGGGCAAAATAAAGCAAAAGATATCAAGAATATGATGTAAATAATTGTCAATTTCGTTTTGGATCCTGTTCTGATTTGACTTTGCTACTTTGGGATTTTGGTTTTACATTTAAAATTTTAAAAATTCAAACATATAATTAAAAATATGGATGCAGAAAATTATTTTGATAGAAGTCCCACGCTATGAGATCAAACTGGTGCAAACACCTATTTGACCCATCCTGTTTGGACTGGTTTTGGGTGGGCTTGTTTTGATCAGATTGAACGGTCCGGGACAAATTGAACTGGTCCAACTCACCATTTCGGTCCAGTCAGAAGCACTGCACAATGAATTATTTCTGCTTGATGAATGTGTTCAAGGGATATGCCCAACTGATCCCTACATATCTTTCTTTTCATGATTTATTGCATCTAACATTATAAGTAACCAGAACTTGAAAATGCTCTGTTAAACCCAACAAGCAATAGAACTTCAACCTTTTTTTTTTTTGGGTGAAAACACTAAACTTAACTTGATGCACAGTAATCAGTCATTAATGTTGCAGACTGTTCATCTAGTTAGTTCAATTACGGAATTACCCATAAAATACCACACTCATTGTATAATCCTGCCCATTTATGCAGTGAACTTTTGCTTCAAAATGTGAAGTGTGGACCATTAAGCTAAACTCCTATCTAGCATCTAGGATCATACAGTTGTGAGATTTATGGGCAATGGGGCATCCCCATCAGATGGAATCGTAAGATGCTTGTCTACCTCATTAATGAAAATCTTTCACACAATCACCTCTGCTGTTCAATTTATTGACATCTTGCATGAAAGGATATTTAGTGAATGGGTTTACTATCTGCAAAAGAACAAACCAAAAAATCAAACAAATTATCAGCACAATCTAAAAAAAAAGCTAATATACACCAAGAGAGATGCATTTATAGTGTGTGGACTTGATTGATCACTTAACAGCTAGAGATATATATAGAAGCATGGGTCCATCAATGGACTGGGTCTCTGTTGGTCTGGCTGGGATGTTGGACTGATCAGGATGTTCCTGACCCTGCCTAATCTAAACTTTGACGTTCCCAGACCTAGGCCCAGGTCTAGGCCATTGACAGACTTGTAGAGGTATTTGTGTCACTCGAATAACTTTGGCACAAAAGAAAGATCAATTGTCATCAAATCGATAATAAGACTCATAATTCAACATATGGGGAAGAATTTAAAGCAAAATTTTAAGTATTATGAAAAGATGTATGAGATCTGAACTAATTACACAGCGGTCCCCTAGACGTGCAAGCTATCTTAGAGGCAATTGGGTTGTGTGTGCTCTATTTCCAAACAATTCATTGGTGAAGAGCAACTCTTTTAATATTATTCGTGACAGTGCCCTTTGATGTATATTGTTCTATTGTTCACTAACAGCTCGAGCTTTTGGTGTTACTGGTTATTTACATGGTATCTGAGCCGGGGTTATGTGTTCAAATCCTTGGAGACGTGTTTCTATCCACGTTGGCCATTTGGCATATTTTTGTCCATGTGCGGAGCCTCACACGTGAGTGGGCTGTTAGGACCCTAATAGCTCGAGCTTTTGCTGTTACTGGTTATTTACAATTCTTTGGGCTGCATCTTCTTTAAAAAAGGAAAGACGTGTCTCAAGAAGAAGGTCCAGTTTGTGTGCCATAAAGACTAATTCAATTAACAAGTCTTTTGATTATGCCTTATTAATGTGTTAATGTTTTAAAAGTTAACTCATGTTCATTCACATTTTGAACAAAGGAGATGATGCAAAGGTGCTGATCCAAGTACCAAATCAATATATTTAGGGCCCATCAAGCACAGGTCCAACTTTGGTTATAACTTGTGTAATTAGTGTCTGCAGAAAACAATCAGATGGTGGGATGAGAGTATAAACTACTCAGTCAATATGCACATCATCTGACAGATCATTTTATTAAACTTTTATTTGTTGACATAGTAGATGGGCTTTTTAAACTATGTAGAAACTAACACTATTACAGATCACCTTTTTAGCTTCTGATTATGATTATATAACATGCCGAGTATAATCATTTTGTAAGCTAAACATCAAATGATGTAAAACTATACTGGTAATTATTCAACAAAAAAATAGTGAAGAATCATACTGTAATTGTAATAGAGTAATAGTATTGACATACCGTGGTCCACACTGCTATTTTGGAGGCAACCAGATCTTTGGGCATGTTGAGGGTGAATTGAGACATTGTAGATTCTCCAAACATTGTGTACCCCATTACAGCAACTCCAGCGTACATCACTGTACAAATTATAAAACTAGTAGAAATTTGAAAAAAAAAAAACCGATTTAGAATTTATGAACAAGCCTAAAAATTGAAAGGAAATAGAAAGAATACTTATTACTACATGAGCAATAAGAAGATTATCCTCAAAATGTTATGGAAAACCTGCATCCTCTTTTGCCCTCCATTGATACGAATGAAAGAAGCTCGGAGAGATGTTCCTATTTCTAGAACTGTGTCCGCTATATCCGCCATTATGGATGTGATGATCCTAATGGCTTAATTTGAGGAAAAATTAAACGATTGTTTAATGTAAACATACTTCTAGAATCATGCTCTAGCTCTAGGTATACATTATGATTCATGGATTTTCATTATTGCCTTGAATCTCATACACTTCCCCCATGTATGAGAGACAATGGGTGAGTTGGGTGATAAGGGGAGGGGTGTCATCGTTTACTTAGCCTATCTAAGCATGATTAGATGAGAGACTTCTTCTAATTTATTCACTAATAATGTCTTTGAATGAATTCAATGATAAGATCACAGTAGAAAATACGGGTTGAGCAACTTGCAAATTCCAAGATGAAGTCAAAACATATCCAGATGTTGTTGTCCTATATAACCACCCATCTAAGCCTATATACATATATTCTCTCCAGATGTGAATATTAAAAAAAAAAAGAAAATAATAACAAAGAGTCTTTATTCTTTCCATACAACATTAAAGGATTCTTGTAATATTGAGATACAAAATAATTTGTACGAGACAAGTGTGTATACAGAGAACACTAGCATATCTGTAGTAACACACAAACACCACAAAAAAGAAATAAAGAAAATCCACATTTCACTTAAATTGTGGGTGACTCCAGAGAAGGCCCTTTTTCTGTACATGAGGAAATTAAAAGAAGAATCGGGACCTAATAAATTTCTTTTTCAATAAACGAAAGTTTTTCTTAGTAAATGAGATTTTGTAAATAACTCACTTTGAACCTTCTCCTACTTCCTTGAGTAAAAATAAGATAAGAATCATCATATATAAAACAAATGTTTGAAAAGTTGTCGATTTAATAATTGTAAGGGCTATCATCCTATTTTTCCATATTGATTTGATAATTTGTTAGTGTGAGAGGATGCCAACAATCATTCAGAGTGCTAAGCGTGTTCAAATATCAAAACAAATGATATTAACAAAAGTACAAAGGAATAAAATTTGCAGACAAATAAGTGGTCAAGATCCATTTACCTTGTGAAGAGAACTGATGGGTATTCACTGGGTTTCTTCATTGAGGAGTAGATATTTGGATAGACGGCATGTCCTGAATAGCAATATCCATAGAGTCCAATGGCAACAGGAAGGCCAGTCATGTTTATTACAGAACCTCTGTTTTCGAAGCCAACTTCATCAATCAACCCAACCCAAAACAAGCAGAAAACAACTAATATCGATGCAATGACTCCCCCAGCTGGAAAAGAAAAGAATATTGACAAACAAGGTTAAGATTGATCACACTTGAAAGCTGGTTTAGTAGGAAGCTTCAAGATAAGAATTGTTAGTAAATTAGACAATATGATGGTGAATTATAGGAAGAATACTGCACTAACTTATAAAATAATGAGACATGTTTGGGGTATACACTACTCTCTGCTGTCCCCCAATACATCACTTGCTTAGTGTTTAGTGATTTTCTCCTTTTTTTTTTTTTTGGCAACATAGCATCAATGGAAGTTCTAGTCTTTGTACATCCCATGAGCAAGAAAGAAGTGAACATGTTTTTCCGAATATTCTATTTGTTTTTTGGAGTAAAATGTGAATATTCTAGTTAACTATATAAAGAGGACACAGATGTGCGCCTGGCTCATTGGGTTTGGGTCAATGGACCATGGGCGCAATGGTTTAGTGGGGTTACTCATGGACCTGGATTATGTACCAATGTAACTGTAGGATATTCCCAATCCCTTGTAATTAGGCTAATGAGGGTTGCTAGCCCTAAATTGTATACATAATAAAAGAATTCAGTGGACTGCGTAAAACAAAGAACTTTCTCTTAAAACTCTTTCTTCTTCTATAATTATCATGGCATCAAAGCCATAGATCTCTGTGATCTAATTGGTGGGGCCCACTTCCATTGATCTGTATCATCTGCAGACCATACACTTGAGATCGGTCATATTTATGGAAGTGACCTTACATGGTCTTATGTATGAAATCATTAGGACCAAAAGTTTATCTTTTTAAAGAAGAGTTATACAGAGTTCTATGTAGTTACACTTCCAAGCATTATAAATTCATGTCTAGACCATTGTTTCAAGCCTTTCATGCATAAATAAAACATGGCAACATTAATGAAAATGTATGACTTTTGAGGAGAGTTTATTGCATGTAAGGGTAATTTCAAGCAAAGTTGCAAATAAGAAACATTATAGTGCAACATATAGATTATAGATAGATTTCACTTGGTAGAGAACATTACATATCATTTAGATTAAACCCAAAATGATTAACATTGTAGAAGAAAGCAGTTACAATGGAAACAGGGAAAAGAGTATCGGAATCACCTGAGACGTAGCTAAGAATAGTCAAATCTCGAAGCCACACAGTAGGAAGAACAGCAAGGGTTGACATCAAGGCGAAAAGATAGTGAGAGTTTAAATGAAGCCCGCCTAAACTCAAATGAGCATTTGGGAATAAAGACGATAAATTATCGCTTTCTAGAATTATATACTCAACACAACAAGCCTGCAAAAGAATTAGATTTCGCAGCAGGTTATCACGTGCATCTGAAAAAATAATAATTACTGAATTTCAAAAGCTACAACTCTTCTCTTAAATAAAAAAGGCCTCATTTAATGAGTAAAATTGTGGAGTTCACAGGAGTGCAAAAACTGAAGGAGAGAAACCTTACCTTGGTCTCTAGGCTCTTTCATTGTCTAGGGATCTATTCAGAATAACGAAAAATTTACACTAGGATTAATGCAAAAACCAAGGCAGGTTTTCTATAATTCCTTCCTCTGTTGTATGTAGAAGAGATCATGTAGGGAGTGAGCCTCTATCAAGCATGTTCGCAGGACAAGGGAAGCTTAATAGAGTGTAAGGACATATCCTTGCAGTGTTTTCTTGATTTGGTTGTACTTGTGGATAATGTTGTAAAATACATCTTAAATAGAGAATCAATAATAGAAAATTGAAAATTCATGAGTAGTAAATCCGACTGAGTTAAACTGATAAGCTGAGTCAAGTTGAGTTCTTTCAAGTTTCTGAGCTATGGTTTTGTAACATAATTGGCATTCATTGAATGGAGACAATCTGTTTCATTCTCACATATGACCATACATAGCATAGCACATAAAAATTGTAATTTAGATTGCAGAGGATGTTTCAGGCACAAGTGATCCCCCTACAACTATGTAGTTTCATATGTAGGTCACTATGAAACATGGAAAAAAAAAAAAAAAAAAGAAGAGAAAACAGAGACAATATAAGGAGAATAACAATAAGAAAACATTAACAAAAAAACTGTATAAATAAAGCGATGGACCAACGCATACTTACGTACAATTCCACGTACAATATCACCTACAAACATAACAAGCAAAAAAGAATGTCAGTCCATCTACCTTATCTGTGTTTAAAAGAAAATCTATTAATGACTTAAACAGAAATAAAAAAATTAATATACTTAACCAACACATGGATATATTAATCACAATTTATATTTTGATGCTTCACATGAACTTGTTCTTTCTTGATCCTTTTTTCTTCCTTTGGTAAAAATATTCACACACCCATTTCAAGTCCCTAGCCATCAGCTTTACAGCGCGGAATTAATCTTGGCAGTTTGTGGAGAGGAGGTGCCTCACCACTGAGCCACTAGTGAAGTGAATTGGCTTATATCAATGAGTTCAAGAAATGATTTGGGCCATGTCTAAAGCCCAAAGTACTTTGGTTAACTTTGATTCATTCATTGGCCAATAACTGTGGGCTAACATTGACAGTTCAGATCATTTTTTGTTTTGAGGAAATGATACTGATCATGAAGAAGAGATGAGGACTTACAGATATGATAAAACGGCCAGTAGTACCGAAAGCGGCCTGGCCAATGTCGGGATAGGTCTCAAGGCCAGGTGTGCTTTGGAGACAGTAGCCCAAGAGAACTCCCGTGTACCATGTGATTGCTGCGAACACCAGCAATATAGACATCCCTGCCCATCCACCCACCTTTACTGCATATGGCATAGACAATATGCCAACCCCACACAGAACATTTATCCCTGCACCAAAGTCACAAACAAAGGCTATGCTTTTATTAATGATGCTTATGCCTCACAAATGTATAGCATTAAGTATAATTACAAAGGTGGGATGGGTTTTCACGGGGAAGTTCTGATTTGAAAACCTTTTGAAAGCTTAAAGGCACATAAATTTTTTTTCGCCTTGTTTTGAAAACTCTAAAAAAAACTTGAGCCCTATTTTGAAATTTTTCTTCAACTACTTCTCGAAAAAGAAAGAACAAGTAAAGAAGAAAATGCGCGACATCATCAAGACAACTTTGTGAGAATGAGGTAGTTTTATAAAATTTAAACTAAAAAAATGTTAGCCGACGTGACATATTTTGATTGAAAGCTTCATTTTCTTTCTATGGTTCGTATGGTTCGTGGCCTTTGGTGATTTGAACTTGTGATCGTGTCAATTTACAAAACATGGCCTCTGCAGCCCTGATGATTGGCTCATAAAGAAATCCATCCCTTTGGTTACTTGATTGGTATCATCTTTTTTACTCTTTATTACCTGTAAGATAACTTAAATCCAAAACCCCTAGGTTGTGGTACGGAATACCTCTTTCTATGCCAAGGGTTTCTATCAAGTTATTATTATCTTTTTGCTTAGTAAATGATTTCATAGGGGTAGCTCAGTTGGCCTGGGACCACGGTTTGCACTCGAAGATTGTAGGTTCAAAACTGTACTACCACACTGAGGCTATTGGGGAATTTACCGGGTTTCCCTAGAGGGTTGAAAACTACATATGGATAAAAAAAAAACTACATATTTACTCATCTGGATTCAACCGTAAATATCACTTCAGTTGGAGTTTAACTTGTTGGGAGATTGCTTATAAATGCATAAGTATGTGATGTGATCAGGTGAACCAAGGCAAAGGCCAACATCGCCTGCCAACTTGTCGGCTTTTAAATTGATACATTTGTTGGTTTGTGTAGTGGGGCAGGGTGCTAGGTGTAGGGGTTGTTTGTTTTCACTTTCAATTTGTTCAAGAATCACGGCCTGAAAGTGGCACATGAGCTCTAATAAGGTAAAATATACAAAACCAGAGCACAGATCCAGAGGAAGTTTTGAATACCTTTATTCAAATGAATCAGATCGCAACTTCTGATCTAGGCTCGTTTCTACACATGTTTGAGTGATCCAAAGTTGGTATTACGAGTCCAACGGAATCTGGCATCATCCAAAACTCATTCCTTCCAGTTTATTTTCGAAAGCCTTTTGGTTGGGTTTGGATTTAGGATTGGGGTGCTCTCTCTCACACATCCATCAGGCGGGGTGGTTTTTTTATATTAAAATAATATGTACTCATCCCACATTAGATTAATGGTGGCAAATCCTGGTTACCATGCATCTTGCAAGTACAACTTCAAAATAGAGGCCGTTAGGTCCCCTTACTTAACCCCGATGGGTAGCTCACTTGGCTTAGGATCACAGTTTGCACCTGGAAATTGTGGGTTCGAAACTGCACTACCACACTGGGGCTACAAGATAATTTTACCCGGCTCTCTCCTGGGCCCGCAGGGATTATTTTGACCCAAAGGGCTGGGAACCCTGCGTTATCAAAAAAAAAAAAGGTCTCCTTACTTGAGTGATTATTGAAAAGTATTTGCACTGCCTCTACTAATGCTTTGAGGTTTTGATAGGAATTGCTAGCTAAAAAAAATTTAAGATGGTACCAGAGCTGACCAGGAGGAACGACTTCGTGCAAATAAAAAAAAAAAAAAAAAGTATCGCCGAAAGTGCGCAGACCAGGTTCCACTTGAGGGTAGTATTGAGGGGGCTCCACCCGAGAGAGAATATTGAAAAATATTTTTACTGCCTTTACTAACACCTTAAAAAAGTTTAAGAGTACACAATCAACAGACCATATATTCAGACCATATAATCATTATCATGCTGTTTCACATTACCAATTGATTTTGGGATGAGTGGTAGCTTAATGGGGTCTGAGATCCTACAAGTGGTATTAAGGCGTGATAAAATTAGGAGTTCAAGCCTCCTCTCAGGTAGTACTAGCGAGAGGAAATTGTTAGGTTCCTAGTATAGCCTGTGATGAAATGATGCTCAAATGCCTTCCTAACACAACCGACGGAGCATATGAAAACCAATAGACAATTACACAACCTATTATTTTAGAGTGATAAAAGTTTACAAACATTTAGAGGGGCATCAAAACCTATTTTTGAAATTGAGAGACTTGAATTTGGATCCAATCCAAATTCAAGAATATATGATATGAAATATTCAATTCCAACGCAATATTATGTAATTTAACTTGAATATCTTGACCTAACAGATATATAAAAGTTTTAAGAGCCTATATAGCTTGAATTATATTTATAATTGAGTATGTATAACTTTAATCGTATAACATTTTTATATTAAAAAATCATTTTAATCATTTACTCTACTTCCATCTCGCATTTCACATTTGATTACGGATTCATATTTGAAATTAGATCCAATTTTAAAGTTGATCCTAATTCCACATATAACATGGGATTCCTGAGGTTCTGAATTTAGATCTGAATCCACTATGGTTCCATCTCCCAAAGATATCTGATGCTGCGTCAGCTATTATCGAGAATCATCCTTGTCAAATGGATCAAATGAGAACAAGGACAGCGTGTTCCCATTTGTAGATACAACCCTTCTACATGGACAAATTTTTTGGCATGAATTTGTGACAAACTCTCATGTGGCACAATCCTAGAGGTGCCTTTTCCCCTCTCTCAAAAGTTGCACCTCTAAGATTGTGCCACATGGGAGTTTGTCACAAATTCATGCCAAAAAGTTTGTCCATTTAGACTTTTTGTTGTAGATAATAATAGATCTACAGGACCCGATGCTTGGCCGTGCAACGACAACACGACATGCTCTTGCGGTCTCGGGTCGTAGCATCTCATCAGGATATATAAAAGATAAGATTACCAACAAAGCCGATGTACACGCATGCTATGCGACAAAGAGTAGCACATGAGGAGATGGTACCTACCTATCGCCTGTGGTTCGAACCAGAACCAGACAAGGGGTCGAGGGCCCATCAAATCAAATCAGATCAACCTTAATAATGCACCGTGTCTTAAATGTAGGCCTCATCCGGTGTGACTGGAAAGACACCTACGTGGACCTACCTGGAGGACTGAGGATGACTATGAGAGAGAGAACTGTTTGGATGATGAAGATATTTAAAAAAAAAAAAAAATGGACCCATTTGATAACATGTTTGAGAATTTCTCATTGAGGAATCATACACTTGAGAGTTATATATATTGGCATATATGATTTGAGAAAAATTGTTATAAATGCCTAAATTCACAAAAAGAGGGGATTGAAATCTTATAGTGAAGATAAGATCT
The DNA here is from genome assembly GCA_028538565.1 of Umbellularia californica. NCBI lineage: Eukaryota > Viridiplantae > Streptophyta > Magnoliopsida > Laurales > Lauraceae > Umbellularia > Umbellularia californica. The sequence goes on from JAPQWN010000002.1 coordinate 7,190,011, forward strand.
CATAATCCTCATAAATGTAGATTTCCACTTGTTCAATTTTACAAATATTTAACCCCAAAGGGTAGTTTAGTTGGCATAAGACCATGGTTTGCATTCGAAGGTTGTAGGTTCGAAACTAAACTACTACACTGGAGCTACAGGGGAGTTTACCTGACTTACCTCTGGGCCAGGAGGGATTAGTCTAGCCCAAAGGGTTGGGAAGGCTCCGATAGAAAAGAAAAATTACGAAATTTTATAATTACCAAATATGGATTTGTCACAAGGGGTGACACCTATAGGATTTGGTTGCCAAATGATTATCCTAAATGTGTTGCAGAAAGATTCTATAATTTGAAGTTTAGGTGGTTTAATCCAACAGAATCACTTCAATTGGTGTGAGAATTGGACGATTATGGTTCTTGATGAGTGGCTCGTTTGCATCTAAAGGGGCTAGGCTCAGCCGGAGAACAAGTGGACCAATGGTTCACATTTGGGTGAAGGCCACAAGTCAATATGGCCAAACACTATTGACTCAATGGTTTCTCATGGTGGACCCCACTCAGATGTTATAATAGCAACGTCTTATTATAGAATATATAATCCCATAATTTTCATAACTTAATTATAGATCCCTAATATGGACCAGTGCATAGCAACTGGCATGATTTGGTTAGCCCATTTTTCGGCTATGACAGGACATTTTTGGTCAACAAAATGGACGGTTACTTATCATCCACGTAAGTTATAACTGGAAGGGCAGCTTACCATTAATCACTGCTTGGAAGAAACTGCTCTGGCGGGAAGTATGTAATTCATGTGAAGCCTTGGACGGTTTCTGATCAGCATCTGTTTTCTTCCAGGAATGCTTTCTCTCAGAAAGTGGAGGAAGAAGAGAATGCGATCTTTGGTGTGGTTCTTGCTGTTGATCTGCTGAGGTCGGCAGTAAAGGCCTTATCAGGTTAGATAGTATTTCAGGAGTGTCTATCCTCTGCAATGAAGAGGATAGAAAAGAACTGCTCAATCTGGATAATGTAGGAGTGCCCAGAAACCCAATGCTTGGAGACGGCAAGCTACCATACATATCCATGGACTGCCTGAAATTCAAGAACATTGTAGTTGTTGATTGATCGATAAATTGGCAATATGGGGCCACTTATCACCCAAACAATTAGAAAATCTACACAAACTGCTGATCGAGCAATTTAGATCACTGCCTGGTCCAGAGCCCAGGTCCAGATGATTGAACTGTTATTATTCTTACAATCTTGAAATATAAGGAGATAATTATAAAAGAAAACAAGAGGCATTGTTATGGCTGATGGGCATCAAACTCACCCAGAATCCACCCCTCAGAGGAAGGATATGAAACGGGTTAGGCTGGATTGGCCCAATGCCAACCTAACGGCCCAGGGCTTAATCATTTCAAACTTATGTCAAGCCAGAATTACAGTCTGAAAATTAGTCCTACCTGAAGACAGGTCCATTTAACTAGCTAGGTCACTACGTCAGATAAGTGGAACAAGCTCATAGCCAGAGCCAACAGTGTATGAGTTTGAGTCTTTCCAAAAAAAAAAAACATAAAAAAGAAATATTTGAAGAAGCCCTATCTAGCAGTAAATTAAAAATACCACAATAGAAAAAGGGGTTTTGACATATTATTCCTCCTTAAATCCTGGTTCACCAATTTCATGACAAAAATTCAAATAATGTCACTAAAGTAGGTCGACTTTAGTCAGTATTTTTTTTATTATTATTTTGCGCCATGTCCCATGATATCATGAGATCAATTTTTATATCATACATACACTTTTTACAACCAGCAAGCAAATTCATTTTTTTATAAAAATACAAAAAATAACATTTGGTGAAAAGTAAATATACTCCTTACCACCATTTCTTATGTTATATCATTCGAAAAGTCTTTTTCCCTAAGATGCTACATAAAAGTCTTGATATTATGGCAGTTCCAGGATATCATGAGATTTATTAGTTTCTATAACATACACTATTCTCATGATATTATGGGATACGGAGCAAAAAGATTTAAAAAACGCACACTCTGATGACATAATATGTATTTCAATTATGAAACTGGAAAAAAAAAACAGATTTAAGGAGAACTAATATGTCAAAATCCCATAAGAATACTCTATTCCTAAAACGGCAATAACCCATTTATATCACGACAAAAACAAGCATAGAAGCATAGTGTGGTATTAAACCAAACATTTTCCTAAAAGTTTATGTTTTTATATACAACTTCTATTATTTTAAACATGTGTTTATAATTTTTTTTACCATGATAATTGGATAGAAAAAACAAATAACAGAATGCCATGCAGGATACATTTTGTCTGGTATATATATGATAATGGCACTAATTTGGACCGACTCATTTACAGTCTGAGTTGAACAGTATGATATTAAGAATCATTACATCACCCGGCCCAGTGCACAAATAATACCAGATGAGTGATAAAAAAAGAAGAACAAACGTTCAACGTGGAGATCTTAGGCATTGTGATATTTATTCATTCATTTCATTCAGATGTTGACATAGTTTGTTGTCTTCTTTTTCCCAAGTAAATCCACCAATTTCCACACTAGTACAATAATTTTTCAGATCTGAAAAGCTAGTGGTGGTTCATCCACCAGTTTCCATGGCCCCACGGAATAAACAGTCAATATCAGTTGGCAAACGCTACCAAGTAGTGGCGTACCCGGACACCATCTAAGGCCTGATACATCAGGGCATTGAATCAGTAACATTATCAAGGGCCAGTTGTGCTGCCTTAACCTCACACCCCCATGTAATAATAACAAAATAAGAGTCTTGATCTCTTTGTGCTGGACTAAGGCTATATTGTGTAACTGTCTTTTTTTTTTTTTGCCTAAGCAGATTGATTGAGCTTATAATCAATTTTTAATTGAATGGCCGGAAGCTTATGTTTAAAACTAAATTTATGCAAAAGGTACTTCTTTTTTCTTTTTTTCTTTCTTCCTTTTGTTTTTCTTTCGAAGTTGGATTAGTGACAACCGGATCGATTTCTGATTGCTATGTGAGATAAGACACCCTTTACAATTGGTATCTCATGTTTTACATACCCTGTAATTCATCTATGGGGTATATTGACTTTATATTGCATGGTAAATGCTAAGTTCTCTCACGACTCCCCGTTGAAACTGTAATTGATCCTGTCGTTTTAGTGGAGAGAGAGAGAGAGAGATGCCTCACCAACCAGTAGTTTTTACCAATCAAGACCCCGCTGGAAACTGACATTACAATCACATGGTGACAATCTAAAGACGCTTTTAACCACATCCCATCAAATAGTGTTGTCCGTAGTGTACCCCGGCTGTTGCTTAGCCCTTGTTTTTTTTTTGGGGTGGGGGGGGGGGGGGGGGGGGGTGGTTTTATTATAGAAAAAAAATACCTTTGGCTCATTTTTAAAAGTTATACGAAAACTTGAGTCTATCAAAAGAGTATAAAGTTTTCCATATCTCTTTCAGTTAAGTCTTATTTTATAAAATATATGTATATATATATATATTGAAAATATTCAACTGAGAACATTATATAAAAACTTTTTTGCAGGGCCCAACTAGCAATCCTCCAAACCTGACAACCAATAGGAAAGCCCTTTATAGGCACTAATCTCAAGGATTAGCACAAATTTGAATGGACTGAACCATTAGATTGATGGTTAAATATTTTTTTGAATATAAAGCAATTAAACTTGTGGGCCACGAATGAAGGGGTTAGGAGCATGGGTTTGTGATCAAACTTGATACTTTGTGTAGTCTCACCTAGATCTTTACAACCTCCTGGTCCATCCCCAAATGGGGCCTACAATTGGGCCCCACAAAAAAGTTCTCATATATTATATGAGAACTAGTTCTCACCCAAATATTACTGTATATATATAATGACAAAACTACTTTTATGATAGGTTTATATCATTTCTTCTTCTTTTCTCCCATAAAATCTATCACCTTTCTTCTCACTGGTTCCTCCACCAAAACCAATGGCTTCTATTTAGATGATAGCAGTTGAAAATCTATCCTTTCCATATTAATGTCTCTCACTTCTATTTTGAGAAACTCATCAAAACATGGGGCGTGGGTTTTGAAGGAGAAAGAGGGGGAAGAAAGGTAACATGCCATAAGGGCAATTTTGTAATTTTATCAATTTTTTTTTTTTTTTTTTTTTATAGAGAGAACTTGATTTAAAGAGAGATAAAAAAAAAAACTTTATACCCTTTTCAAATATTGAAAATGGGCCAAAGATTATATACTTTCTTGAAATTCTCCCTTATTTTTTTTGTTTCAATCCTATACGTCATTCCCACTTACCTTACATGAAGACCACAAACACAACCAATGGAGCTAATCCCAACATACTCCACTGAATTGTTTTTTGAGGGGAACATGTAAAAAGAAAGTAAACTTTTGGATGGTGCTATATGTAAAAAACACATATAAGCTTTAAAAAAAACTCTGTTTTGGGGGGTTGGGTGGTTTACTGGTTTCCATGCCCCTCACTAAATAGAATAAGGAAAAGGAAAACCACAGAGAATGTATGGGCGTTTTATTATGTAAGATAGAAACACACATCAAATGTGGCGTCTATCTATTGCTACTTTTTTTTTTTTTTTTTTTTGATAACGTAGGTTCCAGCCCTTTGGATCAGAATAATTCCTACAGGCCCAGGAGAGAAAGCCGGGTAAAATTTCCCTGCAGCCCCAGTGTGGTAGTGCAGTTTCGAACCCTACAACCTCCGAGTGCAAACCGTGGTCCTAGATCAACTGAGCTACCCCTCAGGATTATCTATTTATTGCTACTTGCAACAACAAAATGGAAGAATAAGACAGATAAATCAAATGTGAAAAAGGGGTGTGCCCCAATATCAATCCTAAACCTCCCAATGATAAAATCCAACGATGAACCACACAGTCCTATCCATCTCAATCTAAGATTATTAAATTATGGAGGGTAGGTATGTGAAGCTACAGGTGGGCCACCTCTGTCAAAGCACAAAATCAGACATTACATTTATATATAGGTGGTGGCCTCTCAGAGAAATTGTAATAAGGAAAAGGATATTCGTATATCCAAACAAACAAAAGAAGAGCATTGTTTCAAACCCTAATCACTCGCCCTCAATCATCTCAAACTACTTTCTATTCATTCATCATAAGCAAAGAATAGAAGAGAGAGAGAGAGAGAGAGAGAGAGAGAGAGAGAGAGATGTTTGTGTTCTTGTACCTGTAGCTCTGCGGCCATGTAGTGTTGTAAGAGCTGGGCTTGTTCTGTTGGGCGCTCCCAATAGAAGAAGAATCCGAAGTATCGGATTCATTCCCATCTTCGTACCCTTTGTATGAAACCTCCTTCCCTTCCTCCAATTCCTCGTCCTCATCTTCACTCTCGATGATGAAGCTATGATCCGAAACTGAATTCTTCATCTTCTTCTCTCTCTGTCAAATCCAAATAAACAAGAAGAAGAAAAAAAAAAAAAATCAATCCCAGAGTTACAGAAGTTGAAAAGATCATATCAAACTAGAAGATCTAGATCTGGATTCTAGTTTCCAAAATCAGAAAATCAACTCAATAGATCACTTGCCAGAGTATAAAGGAGAAGATTTCGAGAGAGATATCAAAAGGCAGAGGTTTTATAGAAAATGTGGTGTGAATGGAGCTGTGGAGGTGAATGAAGTGGAATGGTCTGGCTCGTGAGAGACAGATAGAGTCACAGAGGTTTTATAGAAAAAAGACATATGGAATGGTTTGGAACTGTCCTGTGTCCTCTATCCAGTTTGAGGATAAAGAGAAAAACTTTTATTGTGAAGTTCCTACAAATTCAACTAATTACAAGCACAGTCTCATGATTTATGCATTAGGTGAACTTACTTGTAAAACTATTTCATAATCTTGACCTTTTTCATATATTACATGACTTATGGGGCGTAGGGATAGGTTTAGATAATTTATATTTTGTATCACTTCTCTGTATCACAAGCAACTTGGGTTTTAGTAATGAAATTGGTGGATATGATGTGGACATAACCCAAAAGTTAAGTATTCGTGAGTTTGATGTGAATCTTTTTTATAAGATTACCCGCAATAGCTCAGTTGGCTTTGGATCATGGTTTGCATACGAAGGTTGTAGGTTCGAAACTACACCACCCACCACACTGGAGCTACAGAGGAGTTTACCCAACTTCTCTCTAGGCCCAAAGGGATTAGAATATAAATTGCTGATTTTATTGGGGGTATGGTTGGTACTAAAAACAAGCAAGAGAAAATAAGCCGTTAATTTGTCATACTTAAATATGCCACAAATGAGGGCTAGTTTGGCAATTTTGTTGGTATACTACTGTGTACTGTGAAAAGAAGGAGCAATTTAATATACAAGAAATGAAGTATGGTCAAATATAAAGTACTAAATTTCAAAAAAGGCAAAGTAAAGTAGAAAAGTTTCAAGTGTGCTGCTAGATGACAAAAAGAAGACTACTCTCGTGTCACTAAATGATAAAAAAATCATTAATTAGCTTGATCTACTTAAGTATCCACATTTAATTCAATTGAGCATGCGCTTTTAAACAATCTTTAAGCTTATGAAACCGCCTCACATCTATTTTGATTGTCCATAATGAAGCCAAATCTATATATCTATCAATAAGATCCACCTTTGGATTATAAATTGCTTAAAATTGCAATTGATCATATTGATGTTGACCCCATTCTCACTCTAATTGATTTTGAACATGATCGATGGCCCAAATCTGATTGGAGCGAAAATTGCCCTGTTGCCAATTAATGGGGATAATGATCTGTTACCTGTCTAGATTTTGAAGCGCACAATCTTCTCATTTATAATCAATAGGTTGTCATAATGAAATTAAAAAAAGTAGTATCTGCCCATGCTAGGTGTGTTTATTTTTATAATTATAGAAAAGGCTTACCTTAAGATTTCTCCACAACAAGGTTTAACTTTGATGAACTATGAAACTGCCTCCAAGTTGTATCATTGTCATGCAACCAATTTCCTTCCCTATCATGTGCTTTTCATATTTTTTTAGGCTTTCCATTGGTTTTTTTTTTAAACGATGTGTAGATAAACCAATGGCTTGAGCATGTAGCCCCTCAGTTAATGAGGAGAGGATCCAACTAAGGAGAAGTTGGTCCTGTCATGACCAAGATATATAATCAGGATTGAGAACAGGAACATCACCAGATGCGGAAGCGGAGTTGGGATCTTTCTCAATATCAATAGATTCATCATTTTTTGATGAGATGAATGGTGGTGGGCAGGGCTTGGTTCCATCAATGAAGCCAAGAAGATTGTGTCCTTTGAGAAGAGGTAAAAATTGGAACCTCCATAGGAGATAGTTGGTAGGAGATAATTTGATTGGAAGAAAGTAGTGGATGTTGGATGTTAGAGGAGTTTTAGCCATTTGAGATGATGGTATTGTCTTAAAAGTTATCAGAACGTGCTCTGTTACCATGTAATTGTGGTCCAACTTGTAATTTCATTAGGATTTGTATGAGAATATATAATTGATTACAAACAACTCATCATCTTTATCCCTTTGGGAATGCAGTGATAATGAGAAATAAATGTGATACAATCTTGACATAAAATCAAAGAAATTAGGGAGTGAACGAGATGTGTTGCCATTTTAATTGATTCTGCTGATATGTGTCTTTGTAAGTTACTATTTTGGTTGATCATGCTGATGTGTATCCTTATCACGTGCATGAAATGTCCTGGACTCCATTGGGCCACTAAATGAGTTGCCTCAGGTAATTTACTAGCCACTGGTTGCCATTGATCATTGTGTTTGAGACATCAAAATTGATATGTTTTTTTTTTTTTTTTTCCAACTTCTTCTGGGGAGAGTCCGGACCTATTTTTAAATAGTATTTATCAAATTCTATAATAGTAATGAAGTCTTTTAGGCAAAACTACTCTGCACCTTTGCAAAAAAGAAAAAAAAGAAAACGGGTTAAAAATAAAAAATAAAAAAGTAAACTAAAAAACATATAAAAAATACGAGAAAGCATAATCTGAAAGCAAGTTTAGTTTTTCATTTTTTGAAGGTTAACGTTCAATAAGATCTTCGAATCCACCATTAGATTAGTTGATAAAGCACCTTTCTTCCCTAAGAACAATTAGCTGCAGCGGCCTAGGCTTGTCAATGAGACGGGTCGCCATGCCCCATCCCCGCCCCGTAATAAATTCCCCATCTCCATACCCGCCCCATAACCCGGGCGGGTATTGGGATGAATCCCCATCCCAGCCCCAGTCGGGTCACGGGGAAACCCGCCCCGCCCCGCTGACCCGAACGAGGCGGGTAATTTATGACCCAACCGGGTCGGCGGGTTTTCTCCGCCCGGTTGACAAGCCCGGCGACTCCCTCTTTAATTAGATAATTAGGATTTTGTGAGTGGTAGCCTTAGGGGATCCAGACCCTGTAAATTGCACCAAAGCAGCCCACACTATCTAGTTATTTGAAGAAGTTTCCGGGTCACAGCAAATCACCTGAATTTAGATGGAAGTTTAGGCTGGGTGCATGATATGTCTAAGCCTAAATTGATTTACTATACAAACCCCTATTAGTGCCCATTTTAGATTTAACCTCGGCCATATTTTGTTAGGGGCCTGTATCTATTTGCCCATTTGATGTTGAAATGGGTTGTTTCCCATTTAACTTTAGCCATATTTTGTCATGGGCCCCATCTAATATTAATCACTGGACGACCCATTTTGATGTCTGTAATCAAATCAAACCATGGTGCATGGTAGGATATATCAAATGTTGATTCTTATGATGGGAGTCATTTAAAGATGGTAAGCTTTGGTCACAGATTCTAATATTGACAATCACTGTAGGACCCGCCTAATGAAGGTAATCACAAGGGAACCCACGTAACTTACAATTTTGAAACCCACTTAGTACTAGTAATCCACAGGGAAAAGACCATTCAAATGTTGGTAATCATGAGTCATCAAATGCTGGTTATCATAGGACCCACATGATTTTTATAATATTAGGGGGACCAATCTAATGTTGAGAATTATAATAAGACCCATTCATTATTGGTAATCATCATAAAATAAAAGGGCCATTTTTTGAAAAATCACTAGAACCATTATATGATCCCCCATGAACTCGTATATAGATTATAGATGGAGCAATGTTCTCCGAGCTCACTGAAAATTTATCATATGCAGTCCGGCTCATGGGACCCATTATACTAGACAATGGTATATTGGTATATGGTATTCATATATTGGAATGTTTTGTAAAATATGAGTCAAAAAATAGTATTTTAGGGGACTGTATTGCAAAAATGGTTATAATTAATTAGTATTAATGCATGATACATAATATCCCATGATAAAATTATATACTTGAATAACTTGATACATTATCGTGTACTAAGCATAGATACATAAATGCATAACACATTATATACATAGGGTTTAAGGACTACTATGGTATAACTGTATAAGGTTTATGGTATAAAGTTTAGGCTTTAATGTTTATGGTTAGTTTAAAACTGACAAATTGTATTTGTACATTGGATTAGTATGCTACAAGATTAACTTACTCATAAGTCATTTACTTGAGCTTTTAATTAGCATATGGTTTAGAGTTTAGGGTTTATTACATTAAGTTAAGTAGTTTAGGGTTTATTACATTAAGTTGGATAGCTCAGGGTTTGGGGTTTAGAATTTCATGTGAAATCTTTTATTCTAATATACTTTGTGTCAAATGTCAATTGTTAATTTCAAATACTTATTAGAAATACTAATAGATTACTCATATTACTATATTAGATGAATTACAAACATGAAATATACAATAGGGTTTAAGCCTTAAGGACTAGTAGGGTATAAGGTTTAGGCTTTAATATTTATGGATTAGGGTTTAGGGTTTAGGGTTTAAAGTTTAAGTTTCATGTAACTAATCAATTTATCATATATTTGTGTGAAATCTTTTATTCTAATTTTCTAATGTTGACACTTGTCAATTTGATATATTTATTAGAAATACAAATAAATTACCCATATTAGAAAATATATTACTTATTTACAAATCATTACATATTACATATAATTAATTTTTCCATAAGAATTAATTATAATTTTTTTGAGAAGAATTATAATAATTACTATATGTTTACATATATAATATGCATAAATTTAAATGTAATATTATGTATATATCCGAGGCGGGTATAGGGCGGGTCGGTCGTCCCCATACCAGCCCCTGACCCGGTCAGCTCTTTGACCGGGTCCGGGTCAACCTGCCCCGTTGACCCGAACAGGGCGGGTAATTTATGACTCAACCGGGTCGGGTCAACAGGGTCGGTGGGTTTTCCCTGCCCGGTTGACAAGCCTATGTAGCGCTGATGACGGGAAACTTAAGTGTGAGTGCACGAGTGGGTGTGTGAGTGCTTACCTTAAAAAAAAATTCTATAATAAGATTAGAGGCTACGGGTAATGAAACTTGAACCATGACAGGTAATGGAATATTAGGTACTCACTCACCCTCTCATGACAAATCCATGGTAATTAAGCGTTAATAACTTGAACCCTCATTAAATTTAATTCTTGGTAGTCTAGTTCTAAATGCCTAGAGCGCAAAGCGGGAGCAGCGAAATGCTAAGTTTTAAAATAATTATATATCCGGAGCACCTCTGGAGTGCTTATACAACATACTGCTTATGAGTTTATAAACAATTAACTAATGAGCACAAATATATCTTATCCACATATTCAAGTATCAAAAATAGAAAAAAAAAATAACTTTGCAATTTTATCACATAAAATAGACAATAACTAATAAGTCAAAAGAATTTTCTTCATTCAAATGATAAATATTAAGCTTACAGAAAAAGAAAATACACAAAAAATCAAAATTTTATACGATTAGCTCCATATTCGATCGAACCGCGCTCTAAGAATGGTCGAACCGCTCTCGAAAAATGATCGACATGCACTCTAAAGGCAGATCCGCTCCGAGTGGGGTCGAGAGGGCCCGGAGAAGGTTCCGGGCACTAAAGTTGGGTTCACTGTGGGTTTGATATCCTGGAGACCACAATCTCTAACAGTTAATATCCGCTTATATTAAGTTACTTTTCATATATACATAATAAAATATAGCATGCAATTATTAATGGAGTAAAAAGTGAATAAATCACTATAACAATGATGTGAGTGGGTCTAATATGTTAAAAAGTGTGCCACATGCTAGTAAGTAAATGTATACACGGTCATCTTTTCCGTGGGTACCTGGGTGCCCACCTTAGTTCACCTCAGTCCATGACCAAGGTGAAGACTATATGATCTCAATTCAACTTTGTTCAATAATGACAATCTTTTGATCCATAGCCTTAAAATTTAATGAAACTTAGATGGATCGATCATTTAGGGTTTTAAGTGTCGAATTTGAGCTTATGTCAAATTAATGAATGGCTTATTTTTTTACTGAAATTCTAACAATTCTTGTCTAAAAAATTGTAAATGCTCCAATGAAAATATGGTTGGATTTCTGAATTCTCCTTTATACTTTCCACCAAAAGAAAAAGAAATTAAAATTTTAGAAATTCGAAAGATCATTTAAACTTTATAGGCAATTGAGATTTTAACGACAAGCAATCACATAATGTCAAGAAGTTCTTGAACACGCTAATTTCGTAATAGAAATTCTAATAAAAAAACAAGCCTTTAATATGAGGGGTTGATTGATAATGATGAGTGTGGCTTGTTGATTAAAAAGAAAATAGAAAAAAGAGAAGGGAGTGTTTACCACATGCGAACGAGTGCAGCACATGACTGCCTGTGTTAGCGGCTCATCAATCCACTGTCATTTAATAAAATGTCAATGACAAATGAACACTGACGCTGAGGGTGCCTACCGTTTCTTAAAGAGTAATGCTAGGGACAGTCGGCCCAAGACAGTCGGCGGACAAACGCTTGAAGCGCGCACGCTTCTCGAGGCACCAAATACACAGGCGTCTGTCCGCCGCTTGTCCCAGCCGACTGTCCCTGGAATTTCTCTTTCTTAAATGATGTGGACGTCTCTACTTACCGGCTTACCTCGGATCAGAGGTAAAAAGTCCTATTTTCAAGTAAATCATTCATTTTCCATTAATCATGTCATATCAAAATCATTTTAATTCAAAATTCCCTCTCTCTTAAAATAAATAAATAAATAAATAAATAAACAATCATCTTTATCTATTAAAATATAAAAAAACTCCACTTCACTATACAAAAAGTCAAAAAAATTCATAACAAACAACTAAAAACAAAATACCATCATAACCCACTTATATTTTATTCTCTCTTCAAAATCAATTTTACTTCACTTGACTCTATTAGTAGAGTTGCCAAATAAGCCCTTATAATAGTTTGATGATGATGGGCTTGGATAGGGCCCGCATCTCGGATTTGATTGGAAATCAAGTTTGGTTCCAGACCCAAGCGTGCCATACGTTTAGGAGGCTTTGGTATAACGCCTCTTTTAGTCGAAATGGAAGTAGACAGGGTGTCGGATTTTTTGATGCCTTTTTCATTACTGTTTTGCGCCGCAAAAAATCGAGGTCGGAAACTACCTTTTTAGGGAAAAGAACTAGGAAAGTGGTGCCGCACTTCTTCCATGGCATTACACAAACACCTCCCTAATCAATAGTCGAAATGGAAGGAGACAAGGTGCCGAATTTTTAGATGCGTTTTTCATTACCATTTTGCGCCGCAGAAAATCGAGGTCGGAAACTATATCATTTTAGGGAAAGGGTCTAGGAAAGTGGTGCCACACTTCTTCCATGACATTACACAAACACCTCCCTAATCAATAGTCGAAATGGAAGGAGACAAGGTGCCGGATTTTTCAACGCGTTTTTCATTACCATTTTGCGCCGCAGAAAATCAAGGTCGGAAACTATATCATTTTAGGGAAAGAGTCCAGGAAAGTGGTGCCACACTTCTTCCATGGCATTACACAAACACCTCCCTAATCAATAGTCGAAATGGAAGGAGACAAGGTGCCGGATTTTTCAACGCGTTTTTCATTACCATTTTGCGCCGCAGAAAATCGAGGTCGGAAACTATATCATTTTAGGGAAAGGAACTAGGAAAGTGGTGCCGCACTTCTTCCATGGCATTACACAAACGCCTCCCTAATCAGGTATCTTAATCTCAAGCAGATATCTGTTCATCACATCACCGTCGGACTTAATAAAAAGAAGTTTTTGCCCTTAAAAAGCCACTAAGTTTTAGGCCTCTAGAATCACTTGCCATAATGAGCATTAATTTACCATTGCCTAAGATAACAACACAATTTCTCATACCGAATCCACATGAGTTTTTGGCATGTTTCCAGGGCATCCAGATGGAGTCACGTGGCCAAAACTGGACTACACATCCTCAAGGAACTGTTTCTATAACAAGTCATGCTAGCAGTCTGCAAGGTATCCGATTCCTTGTATATTCTTTATACTCGAGGAAGTGTGACATTGGTGAATCTATCCTATGGAATAGCTTATTAGGTCAATGACTCATTCTATTATGTTATCAGTTATCTAATTAAAGACCTTTCTTTAGTTTCAATTGTTTGAGAAAGAATTGAATCTTTCATGATTTGTCATTCCTAATAAAATGTTGAAAATATAAAGAAGTGTCAAAGATTTAAGAATGAGGAGTTGTTCAGTTGGTTGGCAACAACCCACCTGGCTGCCCAACAATCAATCCCTATCAAGAACTTGTTTTGTAGGGTGAGAAGAGGGTGAGAAGAATCTTGCATTTTTTTTTATAGAAAATCAAAACTCTCTTTATTGAAAAAAACACTTCTTATATTTCTTATTTATTAAAAAAAATGTATCGCATCAAATGACAAAACAATAGACTACATGAAAAATCAAAACAACCTTCCTCTCTATCTTAGAGTTCTTTTGCAACCCAAATGCACCTTATGAACCTATTCGTGCCATGAGAGGATTTTGCTTTTAAGTGCATTTAAGTATTTATAAAAGAGAGAAATCCTTTGTTCCTACCATCTCCATGAGAAATCGAGATTCGCTCTATTGATAAAAAATAGTTTAATTTTTTCACTTTTCACAAAAAAAAAAAAAAAAAAAAAAAAAAAAAAAAACCACGTGTTAAGCCAAACAAAAAACAACAGTCTTTATAGAAAATCAAGACAATTTGATTTGTGATTCTAGCTCAGCTCAGTTGAATTAAGACCACGGTTTGCACTATCACACTGGGCCTATAGGGGAGTTTACCTGGCTTCTCTCTCGGCCCGGAGAGATTAATCCAGTCCAAAGAATTGGGAACCCTCCGGTAAAAAAAAAAAAAAAGCTCTTGATAATATACAATGCGAAATTTATTCTAATCAAATTCAAAGGTGTCATGTGGATCACTAAACAAGAGGGTGGGTGAAGAGACTCCATTGATTGATGACAGACAAGGGGTACAACCCACTAAAGCAAGGGCCTACTTAGACAATCCAATGGAAGTCCGGAAACACAAATCATCTCCTGGTAGAAAAAAGTTGGCCAGACGAATCATTATGATGTATCACAAACAGAATGGTTGTGTTAAAAGGAAGCAAGGCATATTGGTGGGCCAACAGGTTGATAACCCGGATGGAGTCCTGAACTTATCCTGCTCCCAATATAACACATGGTAGGTTTGTGGACCTCACCAGTCACGAGATACATATGCAGATCCTCAATTAAAGGAGTGGAACTCCATAGTGGAGCCCACTTATGAAAAATTCAAACCATTCAAAATAATGGTTGTCTCATTATATGCAGTAAACCCAAAATTGACCATAATAGGAGTTGGTTCCACCGTACGATTGACGGACTGTTTGATAAAAAATGTGATTAATGAATATGCTTAGATTAGGTTGATCACGATTTTAATAAAGAGGTTAATCACTTGGTTCGCCAAAGTTTCAGAGGATCCGGGCTCCAAGATTATGGATTCTTGAGGTCCTGCTCAATTCGTCCATCTCTGCAGTCATAATTGGTGACAATTGTATAAGGTTGTAAGTTTAGGGCTTTTTTCATTTTTCTTCCCTTGTTGTCTTCTAATGATGTAAAATACACTGGATCAATCAATTCTATTGGCAAACCCAGTTTGGGGTGAGTTCTGATCCAGAGGTAACATTGGGGGATTGATTTGGGCCAGAGTTGTGATCTTAGTATCTCTCAATTCTCAATGGATCCATTGGAGATTGAATGCAAAGACAGTGGATTAGCCATCTTGAATAAACTAGATCCAACGGACGCTAGAGGCCATCCAGTTTAAGGGCCATTAAATGAACGGCTGGAATTGGATTGTCACACTTCTTCTTTTTTTTTTTTTTTTTGTCAATTTTGCCGGAGTTTTGACCTAGAAATTTTTAGAGCGAGTTGGATTTAACTCAATCAAATTGTGCATGGGATTGACTATCATGGATTAGAACTCAAAAACACAGGATTAAATTAAATATAAACGCGTACCTTAATTCCAAGATTGTTCTTTGCAACGGATTTACAACTCTCTTCTACTTCTTCTGTGTGCATGTTATTGATGCAATGATGCGATGGGATGTCAATCGAGTATGATGGAAGTGTAGCAAGTTGCTCAAAACCCTATAATTTTTAGCTTTATATTTTTTTGGTAGAACTTTCTTTTAGCTTTCTGTTATAGTATAACTTTCCATGATCGAACTCTTAGTTGTATTTGGATTCCTGTGTTTCAATTGGCAAATCTAAGTGTAATAGGATACTTTCTTTTCTTTAGAAGTCCATAACTTAAATCAAGCTAAAGGGAGGGGACTATATCTATATGCCTTGGTCGTCCAGTGCAGAGCCCACCATGGGATGTGGTCATATGGAGTCCGTGTCCATGGTTGGGGGTGGGAATTATTTATTTACTATTGTTGATATCATCATCATCATCATCATCATCATCGATCATAGTTTGTCTACCGGTCACGGTAATTTAGCTTGTTAGGCTCACCTAGATTCATCTTTAAGAGTGGAGTAGGGAATGGAAAGTTATAGTCATGAACAACGGTTGCGAAAAAACTGAACCTAACAAACAACCATGACCTTTGATTTAATAGCCTTAAAAAATTTAGTAGTATTTTGACGATAGATTTATATTTTTGTGATGAACCAAGGACGGATAAAAGTTGGATGAGCGTTGGACTTTGCTTGGAATAATAAGTGTGATGGGTTTACAAAGGGCCCGTCATAGCCTCTTTTATATACATAGAAATCTTCTCCTGTGAGCTATTGCATATGCAGTCCAGCTTTGTGGAGCCAATTGGGTCCCACCTTGGATCATTGTAGGCCCTTTCACACTACCATCCCCTCCTGATCTGGTTCTAGGCCCAGGTTCACTATCATCAAATGTCACGACCCAAATTCCGGGGCCCTGTAGGATATCCGAATCGTGATCATATTACAATATTCACCATGCACACATCAAATAATATTCGCAAGGAATCAGGCATTTAGTTTCAAAATACATTTCCCACTTATAAATATCAAAAAACTCTGAGTAATCAACTTATTATGTCCTGCCTCAATCTCAATAATGTGCTTAAAACATTAAATAACTTTTCCCTAAACAAGTACTCATGATTCCATCATCTATTTAAGTTTTCTCATTCTCTTATTTCAGCCACGCATGACAAAATCTACGTGCTGATCGTTAATCCGCTCTGGCCCACCCGCAATATGGTTATTTGAAGAGGACAACACAACATCAGTATTACTAGTGAATGAATTTTCCTAATTACACAAGTCACATATAACATACCATCACATAATCAACAATCGGAATCAATAAATCAAATATCATTAAAAGTATATTCATATCCAAATCCGTGCCCATGCACATTACCACGCTTCTTAGGTCTGAAAATGACGTCAACCAACCCAACCAGCCAACCCAATTTAAAGCTCGCTCAACAGTTTGGGTTGAAGTTTTTTCTTTCTGGATTTAATATAGGCGAACACCCTAATGATATTGAAGGTTTTTGGATTGATCTCTAGATTGGTCAACTCAACAGCCCCATGTGTGTCACAATAGTATAATATGCAGCGAAAACAAAATCAGAAAAGCACATACCACAAGGACACCAGATATAACGCGGAAAATCTAAATTGGGTGAAACACTACGGATCAAAACTGGACCAACAGTCAAGCACTGTGAATCTCACAATTACAAGACACTCACAGATCCCTCCACAAATAATCACTACCTAAGGACTGTAATTACCTCTTGTATAACTTCACGCCTCAACAACTTCACACTGTTGATTGCAATAGATTCAAATCCATTAGATTCTTTAGATCTTCTACATGGGATGTAGAAGAAACTGCTCTCTGGATGAACTTTTGTAATACAACGCTTCAATGGATGCTCTAGAGATGAAGAATTCTCTTAATTGAATTTTCTTGCTCTGAATAATGATAGAGGTGTGTCTTTATGGTAGCTCGAGAGTCTTATTGTTGGATCTGCCTTTGCCTTTACTATTGGAGTCTTTTTTTCTTCCTCGTACTACCAAACTCTCACCGTGAATAACATTGAATGTTATTATTGCCATAAGAAAGGGCACATCAGAAAAAACTGCCCCTGAGGGCACTCAGGTACTGAGCACACAGATCAAGTCCAAGTAATGCTTGAACTTGAATTTAACCCATTCCTTCATGAAATCACCAAATCGCTTGTACCATTGTCCAGAAGTTTGCTTCGACCCATACAATGATTTTTTCAAATTACATACATGACCAAGAACCTTTGTCCGCACTTTTCCTGCATCGGAAGCTCATTCCTCTTCCTCGTAAAACCGCTTGCATCTGATGGCCTGATCTTCCTCATCAAGAGACTCCATCTCTTCAGTCATGGTTGCTGCCTGTTGACTACTTTCCAGCGCTTCCATTAATTCAAGAGACTCAGTCGTCAATGAGTATGCAACTATATCATCATGGCCACTGTTTGATGTCAACGCGTACGTCGTCATATCCTCGAAATCGTATCTAACCGGCGGTTTCCTTTTTCTCTGCGGTTTACCTGTTTGCAACATTTGCGGCTCTGTCCGCTGCATCTGCTGCACAGTCTGACTATCCCCTGTATCCCGGAAGAGCCGGATGCACTCTCCTTCCTCACTGAGATGTCGGACTCCACCTGAACAGTGTCACTGCTGCTACCTACTTTTGTCTCTTCTTCCTGCTTCCTCGTTTCGAGTAAAGCATTCTCATGAAATGTAACATCCCCGCTCATGATAAATCTGGGTGAATCCTGATCGGTACACCACAACCTGTACCCCTTCACCCCAGAAGCATATCCCACCAAGATGCACTTCACAGCCCTTGGTTCTAATTTATCGATTTTTCATGCAAGTATAAGCCGGACAACCGAAGATCCTCAAGTTAGAATAATCAGTTGGATTATCTGACCACATTTCTTCCGGTGTTTTGCAACCAATCTTTGTGTGTGGAGACCTACTTATCAAGTAGCCTGTAGCATTTACTGCCTCAGTCTAAAAGTCCATGGACAATCCTGCAGTAAACAAAACATATAACGAGCTCTTTCCAAGATCGTTCTGTTCATTCTTTTTGCAACTCCATTCTGCTGTGGAGTTTCTGTAGTGGTATAATACCGAACTATGCAATGGTCTGTACAATAGTTCTCAAACTCTGTCGATCTGTATTCGATGCCATTACCTGTCCTCGACTTCTTCACCTTCCTGCCAGTCTGTTTCTCAACAATTTCCTTCCATCTCTTAAATGTAATAAAGGTCAGATCCTTCGTTTTTAGAGTATAAACCCAGACTTTCCTCGAATAATTATCAATAAAAGTCAGCATAAACCGGGACCTGCCCTTGGAGTAAACCTTAGAAGGCCCCCATAATCTGAATTAACATAATCAAAGATACATTTAGTGCGATGAATACATGCTTGAAACTGACTTTTCGATGCTTTCCGAATATGCATTTCTCACAGAAATCCAACTTGCCTGTCTTCGTGCTACATAGCAAATTCTGATTGCTCAGTATTGTCAATCCCTTCTCATTCATGTAACCCAGGCACAAATGCCATAAGCGCGTTGAGATAGATTCATGGTCATCTGAGGAAAACACTGCAGATCCACCTCTAACTGTATTTCCGGACAAAATATACAAGTTTTCAACTCTATTGTTTCTCATAAAAACCAAAGCACCATTCACAACTTTCATAACTCCATCTTCAGCTGAGAACTTATAACCATCGGAGTCCAAGGTACCAAGAGAAACAAGATTCTTTTTCAGATCAGAAACATGCCGAACCTCTGCCAATATTCTGACGATTCCATCATCCATCTTGATTTTCACTGTTCCAATTCTAACTGTCTTATATGCAACATTGTTGTCCAGCAAGACACTACCACCGTTGATTTCTCTAAGTGATAAACCTGTCCCTATTGGGACACATGTGGTAAGAACAATTCGAATCAAGAATCCATTCCATTTCCAATTACAGAAAGTACATTAACAGCCTGTTTGGGAAGGCAGGAAAAAAGGGGGAAGGAAAAAAAAGGAGGGGAAAGTGGGGGGGAGGAAAGAGGGGAGTGTGTTTGGGAAGGGGGGGAAGAAAATGGGGGGAGGGGGAAGGGGGGGAAAATTTTTGACTTTTACAAAAATGGGGGGAAAGTGAGGGAGAAAGAGGGGAAATGGGAGGAAATTACAATATTGCCCTTTTATGTCCAAATGGGGGAAAGTGAGGGAGAAAGAGGGGTAAAGGTAAAATGGTCTTTTTTTTCCTACCTCACAAACAAATAAAATTATACTTTTTTCTTTTCCTTTCCCTACTTTTCCACTTCCCAAACAAGAGGAGGGAAAATTAATTTTCCCTCCCCTCCCCTTCATTTTCCTTCCCCCTTAAATTTTCTCCCCCCTCCCCCCCTCCCTCCCCAAACACAGCATAAAGGTTTCGTCCATTTTCAACCACACGACTTCGAAACTAAAAACAACAGGGCAGGCGGCAAGTAACCAGCTGCTACGTTAAAGTCTTCGTCAGCTCCAGGAGCTCGCAAATCAAAGCTCTGCATCGGCCGTTTGGACTCGTGGGAAGAAGAAGAAGAGAAGCGATTGGGGGAGAGAGAGAGCCGGCCCGAACTCCTACGGCATTGCAGAGCGGAGCCGCGTGGGATGACGTCATGTGCCGGTTGTACCGGAGTCGTGTTGGTCTGGACACAGAGGACCAGCGATCTTTTGCTTTGAGGAAACGTTAGTGTGTGAAGTAGTGTGTAGTGGTGTGGTACTGTGGCCACCGCGATTAGAGATGCCAAAAAGCCTGCTCAGGGTTTGATGAGTACTGCCTCTGAAACTTCTCTCCTGCTGCTCTACTCTACACACTGTCTACACTCTACCCCAACTCCTCAGCAACTCATTGTCTCTGTTATATAAACCTCTCTCTTTCTGCCTAGATTTTGGGGAGGGTCTTATTTTACTTTGTGTTTTTTGGCTTTTCTTACGGTTTACTCAGATGGGAAAGTAAAATAATAATAAAGGGAATAGTAATACAGAAAGGGCTAGATCCCCTGTGTGGGCTTTGCAAGATTCGGGCAACTCGGACACGTACCCTTCTATGTTGATTTGACTACCGGCTAGGCTATTTGGTACCCCAAAGCTCCCACCCTCTTTGTTTGTTGCCACCCTTCTATGTTGATTTGACTACCGGCTAGGCTATTTGGTACCCCCAAAGCACCCACCCTCTTTGTTTGTTGCCTAGGTCCCCAGCCCACTGCTGTCACCCATAATGTCAATACATTGCTTGTGGTATTCTAGTCGTGCTGGTCCGGTTTTAGATGGGTACGTTTTGGACGTTTCATGGGGTAACTTGAGTTGAGTTTGAGTCAGTGCTGGATGAGATTGGGGACAATTACAATGGAATCATTTTCACTGTAAGATTGAAAACTAGATTGAAATCTTGATTTTTATAATCTTATGCATTGTTAATCGTGTTTTTTTTTTATTAAATAATCAATTTTATGGTGGGAAGAACTCTCGTTGGAGTTAAATTTGAAAATATGCCACACATCTGGTGTTCCATTCCACCCCTGGAACTCAGTAGTTCTCAAATTTAGAGCCTCAGAAAATGCAAACTTTTGACATATATCCATACGTTTACAGTTCTGTTTAGGTTTTGAAAGTGCAATAAGTGTAATTGGAAAGGCTCAAACACAACAGTTTACACTTGCTATTTTGCAACCACCCAAACCACCAAAGCCAGAAAACCTAAACTGCAACGTAGTTAGCATGTTCCTCAAACTGACCCTTATTTCCGTGTTTTTCTTATTCTTCTTCTTCTGGTTTACACATATATATAATCTCTCTATGGTTACATACAGATTACAATTCCTCACAAATATTAGTGACTCTAGCATGGCACTGATGTCGAAAGCTCGTCATTTGATCATTTATCATAATAAATTCACATGATATTTCATTAAACTTTTAAGAGTGGAAATCAAGGATAAGATCATCTGATAGGATTGGTATTGAGTTCAACCCTTATCAAGGATCCATCCTGTCCATGTGTCTATTTCCGATCCATTGATCGGCATACATAGATGGGCCTCACTAGAAGTGACAAAGACGTACACATGTTGTTTGGATTTGTACTTGTCAGATCCATCTTCGTGGACTTCGTCACATACCATTGAGTTCATGATTGACATTTGATAGAGCTAGTGTGAGGCCCCACCCCTTGTGGGCACTCCGATTGAATTTGAATAATATATATTAGCCTAAGTATATTAATTATATTAATTATGGGGCTTAGTAGGGGTAGTTATGTATTTCCCTAGGTTTTAATTAGATTAGTCTAATTGTGTGATTAGTATAATTATAGGAGGGGTTTTCACTATAGTACCTTCTAGAACCTCACCTAAAGACCAATATACCCTTTACCCTAACCCTAATCCCATTTTTGCCCCTAGCCCTAAAACCTCAAACTATTTAAACTAAACCCACCCAAGCCATGCACTAAACACTGTTCACTTCCTTCTCTCATTCCCATCTCTCTGTTCTCTCTTCTTCTTCCCCATCCCTCTCCACCGAGCCCTCATCTCCCCCGATTCCTATCTCTCTCCCTCTCTCTTTCTCTTCCCAGAATTCCCAGACTGATCAACAAACGAGGCCTGCTGCTGGATTTCCCTATTATAGCTTGGTTCTGCATCTTCCATCTGTTTCTTCCTTCTTTCTGTAATTGATTAGGCAAGTGCTCCATGCTGGTAACTTAGAATGCATGATCTATTTCTTCCTATTGATTCTGCAAATTCCAATTCTGTTATACATGTTAGATATATCTTTGAGCTTGTCTTTTGGTTTTTCTTGGGCCATTGATGGATGAGGTTACCTCATTTGGAAGATCAATGGATGGTTGGGAATTTGAGTAGTTTACTGGTTCTGTTTGTTGGAATGGATGAAAAATGGGTTGAGGAGGAGAATTCCAGAGGAGTGGGTGATCTGTATCAGTTATCCGGAGACGAACAGTGAAAACCCATTTCATTTGCGTTGAGACCGGGACCCAGGTGGGCCACCCGATGATAGATCCGAACCGTGGATCTGATAGAAGACCCACGGGCGACCCTAAAGGGGCTGGTCCCATGGTGTGGGGACACCCCCTGGCCCATTATCCAGTGTCTGATCATAGGAAGAGTGGACTGTTTGTAGAAAACCCAATTTTGGCTTGATTGTTGCGGGACCCACAGATTGATCCGATCACAGATCTAGCCCGTTCATCAGGCCTGATATGGTGGGGCGACCATGGGGGTGGAGTCTGATCTGGTCCTTGATCCATGAAGGGCCATGATCCATGCAATGGACACCCAACTATTTAACCCAAAACGTGGATTGTATTATTCCGTTTTTTTGGAACTGTGGGGCCCACGTGGTCCACCTTGGGAAATCAGGACCCCACATCTGATAGAGGGGCCCTGGGCGACCTTCAGGGGAAAGTCTGATCAAGATTTTGATCAGAGGTGGGCCACCATCCCTGTGTGTGATGGAACCTGGGCGTCGTTGGTGTTCTGTAACAGAACATGTGTTCTGTTACAGAAATGAAGAAAGGAAGATGGTGATGGGGTTTGGTAGTCTGTGGGTGCATGGGAAAAGAGTTGATGGTGAGGGTGCATGGGAAAGTGTAGTCCAGTAGCTTGTGGGGCCCAAGTGGGTCCCTGATTTCAGATCAGGTCCGGACATAGGATTAGGGGCTGCTTAGTGACCTTAATGATGAAGACTGATCTGGGACTAGGACCAGTGGGGCCCACTGATCTATTAACCTTCTAGTTTTATTAATTAATTAAACCTTTAGTTTCTAATGGAATCAAATGAGACCCTTTGACCTAGTGACCTGGGACCATATGATTAGAATTTACTTTAATCATGGGTTTAGTATATTAATTGTGGATTAATTACCAGGACCCATTAGATTTTTGAATTAAAATAAGCCCTGAGTATCTTATTAAACCCAATTGGAATTCTTGTGTATAATCTGGAATTTTCCTCCGACCCAGAGTTCATATGCACGGTTGATCGAGTCCAGTGCTTAACCGAGCTCAGTACTTGACCGAGCTTAGAGCCAGAAGACCGAGATCTAGTGACCGAGATCAGAATTTTCAGAGAAAGAAGCTAAAACCTGGGACACCCCCTTAGCCAGAATTTGCAGTGTACGCGGTCGACCGACCAGGCCAGGAGGTCGACCGAGCACACTGGAAATTCCAATAATTCAGGACTTTACCTGAAGGGTGAATACTCTCTGATCCCAGTGTGCCGGGTTGACCCCCAGGCCAGGGGATCGACCGAGCACACTGTGTACAGTAAGTTTTCCAGATTTTGGTTTATCATGTTGTGATCGATTGTGGGGCCCATTGACCATCCAAATAGACTTCCATCACTGTGCCAACCACGAGTCAATGGTGTGGCTCAACCTTGACTCGTGGGGTCCACTAATTAAGGTTCAGGTTATGTAATCTAAGATGATTCGACCTTTATACGTTACCAATGATGCTCATAACTTCTAAGCACCAAACACAATATTCCTTAGCATCTATGGTTTCACTTAAAGATCGAATTACCTGAGATAAACCTGAATCTGAAAGTGGATCATTTACTTAGGTTGGACTGTTGTTATCTTTCATTGATCCTTGTACTTGGAGATTCATCTCCCCGATATTATTATTGTCACTCTATTGTCCTTATTTTGCTTATACCTGTTAATTAAATGTAAAACGAAGGACCCGAACCTAGGACTACTTAGAGGTGACCCGTTGGTATGATTGGGTAACATTAACCCGTGTCTGTGGCTAGGCGGGCCCTTTTATGGCCTAAGTTTGGATATGGATTACCCTAGACTGGAGAGGTTGAATTATTTGGACTGTATATTATTGGACATGGATTTGTTACCTCATTGGACTGTTGTAGACCAGGCCATGTATTTGGTGGGCCTTGGTATGGATCCAATGTTGGACTTGGGTACTTGGACCTCTTAGGGACTTTGTTAGGACCTTGTTCACGCTAGGCAAAGCCTAGACAGACACAGACCTTTATTGTTTCCTGAGTCGGCATAAATATTCACTCAGCTGATCTAAGCTCAGCCAGTTGGACTGATCATCACTGGTAGGAGCTATTGAGAGTGTTGTGTGGCTATCATGATGAGTATTGTTGGAGACGGACGGTGCGATACCGGGTCCGGCCTCAGGGTGTGTTGTGGATGTTATTTACGGGGCTAGATAATCCCCAGCACTGGTGAGATTTCCCCGCCGCGACTGTGTTCAGTATGGGAGGGCCGCGGCATAATATCCCGCGGTATCCAGCTTGTGTGAGTGTGCCATTTTGTATAGGTTTATTATTATGTTTATCCTGATTCTACTTGCTTATCTTGCTCAACTGCCTAGTATCTACATTCTTGTTATTCTCCCGACTTTATTACTGTCTCTACTCATTTGATGCATGCATCCTATATTACTTGCATACTGTGACTTGCCAGATCTTTAGATCTGATCCACTCTTGGTGCTTAGGTCTTGACCCCGAGTTCGAGGGCGATGCGTTCGCACTAGTCGAGGCGCCCGTAGCTGGTGACTATGGATGGGGACAGGCCGACCCAGAGGTCGAGCTGGAGATTGGAGAGCCGGTACGGGGGGTTGAGTGATCATCTTTGTTTGGTTTTTGAGCGACTTTTGTTGTTAGCAGGGTTTTAGTATAAATTGTAATAAACTTCTTTTCTTATCACTTGACACTCATAGGCTGGACTTTAGCCCGATATATTTGATACATGAGATGATACCTTATGCTTCCGCTTTACTCTTACGCTTCCGCAATTTAACTGTTGTTATAATGTTGTTCAAAAAGTTTTAAATTGGACCTCACTGCGGATCTACGATCTTGGAAGTTCTCGGATTTTCCGGGAAATAGCGCGCCAATTTCGGTACTTTGACGGTTTTCTCGGTATTCGGAATTGGGGCGTTACAGCTAGTGTCTAGGAAGTCAAAACTGTTTTGCATTCTACTGGTCTAATTTACAGCCAAAATAACAATAATAATAATGGGCCGTGACCCGGTACAGGATAGCTGGATGGGGCCCACTTGGGGCCCTAAAGATCTAATTGGTTAGGCTTGTATGTCAAAACAGGGTCAATTTTATGCCTCTAAGGGCATGTCTGTGTTAGAAGAATTGTGCAGAATTCTGAAAATCTCAAATGCCCAACTCCGCTCTAGCATTTAGAATGTTGGGATTATGGAAATTCAGAAGGTTAAAAGAGCCTTTTTATGCAGTTTGGAATTCTGAATTCTTGCAACAAACAAAGTATTTGAAATGCAATGAGGATAATATGACACATTTATAAATTTTAAAGAGCCCAATTCTTATTTGAAATGCCTTTAACCTAAAACCTTTGATCTGTGCCCACTAATTTAAGACCTTTGCATTATAAAAAATTGACTCTCAATTATTAGTCCAATCCTTTTGGATGGGTACAAATCCTTCGGATCCACTGTAATTCGAGGGGACTCTGTGTGTGGGGGGATTGTAGATTATCGAGAGGTGAGCCTAGCATGCAACCTTCTACTGGTGTATGTCCCTTATCATTTACCAAAAATAAAACTTAAGGAAGGTGCTAGATTATGAAATCACACTCACTCTGAAAACATCCCATCAACAAAGTAATGCACCTAAATATCAAAAGCACAAAGTTGGCTGGTGGTTGAACTTCAAAACAAATAATAATATTAAAAATAAATCTTCTAGAAGGGCCTGTTTGTGTAGAGTTGTGCCTTTCCTCTTTTGTGGTACTGAAAGTCTTGATATGAGGTGGTTGGATTTAAGGCTGTACAAAAAATTCAGTATCACCGTAAAATCGAACCGATTAATTGACTGAACTGGGTGGTTCGGATCGATTTATAATAAATCGGTTCGGTTAACGGTTTGAAAATCATAAAAACCGCTTATATCGATCGGTTATCGGTTTGAGCCAACGGTTAACCGCTTAAACCGAACCGACCGTATGCGGTAACTTAATATTGCTTTTTTACTATTTTAGCCTTAGGACTTCGTTTTTTACTACTTTCAAAGTTAAATTCCATAACTCCATTCTTACATGAACTCAACCGTCAACACTGCCTCAGTGCATTTCCTCTAATCTTTTAAATGTTTTTTGATACTTCATTACAGATGAAGGGATTACTGTACGGGGCATTTTTCTTCTATCATAATTCTGACCTCGTTTCAATGAAGTTTTTAGCAAAATGCTACACTCTCGACAGTGCTAGAAAAACTAGTAGAGTCTAGCATTTTGATGGTTGGTTCTGGTCTCACTTAATCAATGTGTTAAGAAGCCTTTATTTCTGAAAAATACAGTGGGTTCTGATGCATATTCTATTTGTGTGTGAGTTTTCTTAACATGAATAATTATTCTATTCCAAATGATATCATGTGGAATGAATGTTTCACTGCAAGCTGGTTATTTTTTTATTTTTTTTTGTGTGCTTGCGTTTAATCCAAACTCACTTTTTGGAGTAGAATTATTTTTTTATATGCGTTTAGTCCAGTCTGGAATGTTGGATTTTTATGTTTGCACTACACATTGGAATAAATGCAAAGGATGGGGTATCATCATTTTGAAAATTTCAATGTCTGATTTTCAAAAATAAAAAAAAAATAAAAAAAAAACAACGGTTTAACCGACCGAACCAAACCACGAAAATAAAAAAAAAATAAAAAAAAACAACGGTTTAACCGACCGAACCAAACCACGATTCGGTTCGGTTTGGTTTAATCCCTCTCCATTGGTTGGAATGGATCGGTTAATTAAAAAATCCAATAGGTTCGGTTTGGTTGTTGGTTTTAGTGTTAAACCGATCCAAACCGCCCATGTGCAGCCATAATTGGATTTTTGAAGCCCCCTAATATAAAGGGGCTTTAGACGGTAGGTCCCTCATCATTTGCTTTTATAGTCTAAGGTCCACAATATTTTATCGTACTAACGGCAGTCTTCTCTTAAAAATAACGCACTAAAAAAGATAAAAAGACACTCGTAAAAAGATAAATTTGCCAAAACTTAGCGATAATTCAAATATAAAACATTATATGCCATATCAAACTCTAATATAAAACAATAAATACCAAACATTTCTTCCTAACCACACACTCAAATCTCGTCTCCATTCTAATTAATTTCTCTTCATCAAATCTCATCTCCATTCCAATTTCTCTTCATCTTGGGTCCTGTAGGGCCTTCCTCCTCATAAATCTCTGTAAGGACTTTAGTTGGCTAACTCATAGGTTTCTGGACAAAATTGGGTTTCCTTATATTGTATTTCTATTAAAGGTCGGACTGCTAAAGATATGTTTCCAAAAAGAAATAAAGTTTTCAAGAATTGGAGGTTTCTATGGGTAGCTCAAGCGAACCTCCTTTCGCTCGAGCGAACTCATCACAGAGGTATCATCGCTCGACCCAACATGAAGATCGCTCGACCCATTGAAGTTCTATCTTGAACATCTAAAGATAGAGAGTTGATCGCTTGAGCGAACCAGAGATCGCTCGAGCGACCAGAAGACAGATAGTTGCCTGCGCTTCCAGAGAGTAGTTCGCTCGAGCGAACTTCTACAATCGCTCGAGCGAACCATGGACTTTCCATTCTAATTGAACTGCTGTTTCTATTTCAAAGAAGGTGCAACTTCCTATTCCTTGAGCCTTTTATACACGAATTGGAGACTATTTAAAGGCTTCCTCTCTCAACTTATTGGAGACACTGATTAAGATTAATTCTTGGAGATAGAGAGTTTGAGAGATCCATCCTATTTCCCCCCAGGACTTCAAGCTGCTGCTGTGCTGAAGATTCAGAGTTTTTGGTCAAGTTTCCATCCCTTTCTTGAAGGCGGTTCTGCTCAAGCACGGTGAAGATTAGTGACGTGATGTCAGCAAGATCTGAGGCAGTCTTTAGGTTGAGTCAACAACTGGAAAAAGGGTTGTAAGTGTCTTGTATTCTTCATATTTAAATAGTGCTTGGTTGTTTGTTGGCCTAAACGATAAGGCCCGTGGTTTTTCTCCCTTTTAGGGTTTTCCACGTATAATTCTCGTGTCTCTCTCTATTTGTGGATTGATTGTTTTGGTAACTTGGAATTAGGGTTAATTACTAGTTTAATCACATTAGTTTGATATCCAATCAAATATAGTAAGCGGGACCTCTGCCTATGTTAAGGTAGAAATCATTTTCAATCTCTTTTGGGAAAAACTTAACCAGATTCTCCAGAGAAGACTTGAGTTTATCAGGAACTAATTTCTCCACCACATTTGACTCCTTCATGTAGTTTATTGTATTACCCATTTCCTAGCATAGTTTATCCATGGAGGCTCAATAATCAAACCCATGTATTCTGCAGCCACAACCTCAAAACGAGCTCCTGTGTCCATTATCATCTAACTGAGTTGTCTTAGTTTGATATCAAATAAAAAGGACTTTAAAAGAGTTTATTTTTTAAAAACTCGGATAAATTTGTTTTGGTCTAAACTCAGATAAATTTGTTCAAAATAAAAAAGTTGTTTAAAACTAAGATAAATTTATCTAAGTTTCTGGCAAAACTAAGACAAATTTATCTGAGTTTTTCCAGAAGTTCAGATAATTTTGTCGAAAACTCAGATAAATTTATTTGAGTATTGGCAAATTTATTTGAGTTTTTGTCCAGTTTATCAAAGTTTTTGAGAAATTTATTTAAGCTCGGCGACACCAAAGGAAAATAAGATTCTAATAAAAATCGAAATCCAAAACAAAAACACTTGATGACCATGATCGAATCGAGAAAAGAGAGAGAAAGAAAACAAGCAAAAGATTAAACTACTCTTTTTCAAATCAGTTGTAGAGAGAGATTTGGAAGAGACTTTATATGAAAGAGTAAGAAAAAGTAAAACCGATTCTATCTTCTAAGAAATAAAAGAGAGAGAATCGGAAGTCATGGTGGCAATGGAAGGTGCTCTACAACGATACTCCATAACCATGGAAAGGAACAGAAAATGGAAAATGAGAGAGAAGAAGAAGGAATGAGTTCTCAAGGACAACAGAGAATAAGAGATAACTTGTCCTAGGAATGAGGGTTGAAATGGGCAAATTAATCATGAAAATATATGACGTGGCATATTAGGGACTTCTCACCAAAATATCTCCAGCTGTCTGGACTATAGACATTAGAAAAAAAGTTGTTAGACTGGATGCCTTAGAAGACCGTACTCAGGGACTGTTGGCTAATTTATCCTAACATAAAACACGCAGTCAAAATCAAAGACTTTCTAATAGTCTTGCCACAGCACCAAACGCAACGAGGAAGGCGCGGGGTGCCTTGTCTCCTTTCGTTTCCACGGCTAATTTCGCAGCACAAATTCCAGAGATGCGTTCTCTCTTCTGCGACATTGCAAGTCCGACTCAGCCAAGTCCGACTTTCAAATCCCCTCTAGTGCGGAAATAAAGCGAAAGGGCGTGGATTTCCTCTTTTTCTATCATTGGACCAAATGACGCCGAGGAAGGCGCCAGGTCGCCTGCCCCGCCATTTTGCAGTGAATCCGGCTGTGCAAATGCAATCTAAAAGTGTTGAAACTTATACAAAATCCCCACGGTGAAAACATCATGCTCTAAGTAGCACAAGGACTAAATGCATAGAAAATGGGCAGGTAAACTTACAAAATACAAATTCTAGGATTCTTCTCTTTCCAAATTTAGTACTTTTTAAACAATTTGAGCTTTCTTAAAATCACACATATAGCGGATACAACAATATACATGTATCACCAATTAGGCAGATACCAATGGTTTCCCTCCAAAGACTAATAAATGTCTGATGTTCTAAACTATGGAAACACAGGAACCTACTATCAAGGTTCATTGATTCCGTTGCATGCTTCTGTACTTTACAACTCTTCTTACACAATGAAGCAAGTGGAAAAGATATAATAAACATTAAGACACGTTTGTGTAATCTCTTTTCTATAAAACTAAAATAAAAAAATATATTTTCAGATACCGCTAAACCCTAAAAATTGATACACAATCGTAAAGACATGTGGTTTCAGATGACTTTGATTTAGGTTTGTCTTTAAGTAGCTAGAATTATTAATGGAAGCCAATTGGCCACATCAACCTGGTTCTGGCCAAACTTGGACAGACCTGTTTTCAGACCCACATGCTAGGAATTATTCTTAGAAGTCCACTAAGGATTGAACTACTGCATGGCCCACTTGCGGCCGTTAAGCTTTGACTATTATTTTAGCACAACTTCATACAGTTGCTTCTGTTTCTGTGGTTCTTGCTAGAGTATTGTCGTGCTCGTGTGCTCGTGCTTGATAAACAGTATTCCTGACCCCATCAGTACAATCTGTCTCACTAGTCAGAACTTTTTGCAAGTTAGACACCCTTCCACGGATCAAGTAATAGGCCAGAATATAATTTTCATATGGCCCATGGACACCCTTATACTTTAAAAGAGATCATGAATTTGCACCTAAAAGCACTTGCTGTCCAGCTTTGGCTATCTAGGATCGTCCATCCCAACAGCCAAGTATGCTTATATGATGGAGTAACTAGGTCAAGCCCAAGCCCAACTTCAATTGCAACTAGGTGAATCAATGCCAGTTTCATGGGGCCCTACTTGAGTAAATAGATACTATACGGTCTATTAGGGAAGCTTTAAACTGTAAGTTACAACTTATAGTAATTTCTAAGGCCACTAGACCTACCACATGTAAGAGGCTTTTGTGATTCACCCATCTCTAGAAAGAAGATCCATGAAACATTTCCAGTTTTCCGATCTAAAATGGCTAAATGGAA
Organism: Umbellularia californica; assembly: GCA_028538565.1. Classification (NCBI taxonomy): domain Eukaryota; kingdom Viridiplantae; phylum Streptophyta; class Magnoliopsida; order Laurales; family Lauraceae; genus Umbellularia; species Umbellularia californica. The sequence continues at coordinate 7,221,361 of JAPQWN010000002.1, forward strand.
GATCATGAAATCAAAGATAAATTTGTTTTTTTTTTTTTTTTTTTGTTGTTGTTGTTGTTGCTGTAAGGACAACAAAATATATATATATATATATATATTTACCATCTATTTCATACTGTTTCTTGTTGCCAGAAGACCAAGCTTGATTTTTGAGCATCTATTTCATAGTCGTTGATTGAATAATTGGAAGCATCTCACATGGTTGAATTCCACTTTCCACGTTTTTTCCATAAAAGAATGGCCATACAAATATGCAGCGACGGACTTACAAATATATGATATGGGGCAAGTGCCCCATGTTGATTTTGAAATTGTCAAGAATTTAAACGGCCCAATCTGTCCCACATATATATAATAAACAATTGCCTCATGTCTAAATCTTTTGATTAACCCACATCACAAAACCTTGGTGATCGGGAGTACCAGAACCTATTCGCACTGTTCTCGTTTAACATCTTCTTTCTATTGACAGTTCAAAATCCTCCTCGTGCCGTTCGAGCTTCTCGTCGTCGGTCATCTTGTGGTTAGTCTCTTTCACACCAAATAACCCTAAATAAAACAATCTCCCTTATTCCTCAGATTTAATATAATCCTAATCACTCTATACCTAAATCTGAGCCCTTAATCCCAAAAATCCTAATTCTAAATTATGTAATCTAAGCATATGTAGAAATCAGAAGATGACCAAATCACCATTGGTTACACTCTAATTTTCAATTTACAAATAAATTAGGCCTTACAGTTCATATATTTGGATAACTTGAGTGACATTTAAGTGGCGGTTTTCCTTCTTTGCCATGAACCCATGATCAACTATAGGAAATTACTTTTAGAACCAGGTAAGTGCAGGCAGCCAAATTTCTTATATCGAAATAAAACCCCTTTAGGAACCCAAATTGGGTAATTGGGTGCTAACCAAAATCACTGTTTCAATGCATCCAGACACCCAGGATTAAAGGAAATGTTGTCTTAGTTGTTTTAATGATGATAAATTGATCATCACCTGAGTTTGGGGGAGGCAGTGGGAAGACCCTTCAATTAGGCACGGGGTCCAAGCATCGAAAAAAGTTTTGTCAATTTAAAATGAAATACATTGTCTTGTTTGGTATTTTTAATGTAAAAAAGTTAGCAAACTTGAGCAAAAATTTAGCCCCACCCAAACAAAAATCCCAAGTCCTCCAGTGCAAATATGCCCTAAAAAAGGGTGTTGCTTATAAGTTTCATATGGAAACGATAAAAGATCCTTGAGGGAGGTTTGTGAGCAATATAACGAATACTAATCGGATTTTCTTGAATTTCTTTAGCTAGGAGCCCACTCCTCAATACCCTCCTCAGGTGGAACCCGACCAGCACACTTTTGGCGACATGCATTTTTTTCTCTTTGCACCGAGTCGTTCCTCTTGGGATTCGAACTCAGGACCAGTTGGCTCTGACACCATGTTGAATTTTTTCATCAAACTATTGTTACCAAAACCTCGAGGCGTTAGTAGAGGCAGCGGAAATACTTTTTAATATTCCCCCTCGGATGGAACCCACTCCTCAATAGATTTAAGTTTGAGCATTGTGATGATTATCTTAGCATTCAGTCTACTAAATGCTTTAATTGCCCTGTATGCTGTGCACGAACTACACGCTACAAAGGAAGTGCCCGAACCTGTACTTGTGCGGCTCTGCCTCCATATAGATGGATATCCTAGTGTGCCATCAGATCCTCCCATTCCTCCCTGCCCATGATTACACCCACTTTTAACTACCACACACTTCTCATTTTACATGACAATCTACCCCAACAGTTCCCCTTCTTATAGCTTCTTCTTCGAGGAATCACTTTCCAGCGGTTCAGCCCACTTTTTTTTAATGCAGCTGGCCTAAGATAAGTACTACTAATGAAAGCATATCACAAACGAATAACAGCCATGCGCCACACTCATGTAAGGGAGACCCACATCTGATTATGCGAATCAAATGAAATCATTCATTCAAAACCCCTAGATCATGATCAGTGAATGGCCGAGGACGCCTTTATTATATACCTAAAACACTAATCAAACGCGATGTCCAGATACGAAATGGATATGACAGGGACACATAATGGATATGGCAGACCTGAATTTAACTAAGAGAAGGAATTGAGAATTCATTAAAACAATTTTGACCCCAGCGTCCGTCACTGTAGGATAACCTTCAGCAATATATAGGTCTTGTGGAACTCCAATGACTTACGTGGGTATGTCTGATCACTGATGTGTGTTCACCAATAGAGAGTTTGTAATGACTAAGGCCCATTTGCATGCTCAGTATTAAATTCCTGGAATTCTAAGGGCCTATTTGGAAACATTGATCTATGTGAAATCCTTTTACATTGAACACAATTACCCTGTCAATCACCCTAGTAAATCAATCCCCAGAAAAGTGAGGGTGACATCTGCATTGCAACTTTATATCCTTCAGTTACCTATTTAGTTTAGCTATGTTAAAACCTGCTTTACTATGAATTCTTAGGAACTTGGTACCAATGAAACAGATGGTCCTTAAACGAGGTGGGGCTTGTGGAAAACTCATCAATAAAACCAATAAAAGTGTTTTGCTTTCAAAATGATTTAATGAAATGAGATTAAGGATAGGGAGAACATTCGAATGGAAGAATTGAAGGAAGGATTTACTCAGTGGCTCCCTGATTTTCAAGAAATCAACCTTGCACAGGAAACATTGTCTGCATGGTATACATGGGTACGTGGACCTAAGGCCTGCGGACCTGACACAAATGTTATACCAAGTTTGGAGGTTACCCTATGGGTTGGGTCTGAGTGTGAACTGTGGACCACAACATCCACTGGACCCAGCTTAGTATTTCATATAACAGTTTATAGTATTTATGTATTATACGTTGACTATAAACGAAGGACATGAAAAACACAAATTGAGTAAGACTGGGCCAGAGGTTCCAGGTACGAATCCGACAGGGAGCTGATCTGACTGGGTGCGGCTGGGTCAAAGTTTGTTGAAGCCTAACCACTTTATTGACGCCTGGAACTAGTGTGTGGGCCAATTTGTTAGGCCCTGAATCTGACCAATAGAGAAATATGTCAATGCCGAGCTTGGCATTGCCTACAGTTAGTCCTTCAATCATTGATTAGACCAGACCACAGGCCCAAAACACAGCACAAAATTAACAGAATGTGAATTGGACTCATGCTTGCTTGAGATGGATCAGTCCATGCCTCATGCCTGTACCTACTTTCTCTTGCACTTCATAAGAGTAAGGAACCGAGTCCAGATCCTACATTGGATAGGAAATTTTCGCACCAAACAAAGAAAAATGTGCCAGGGGGGTTTGTGAAAAATTGAAGCAATTTTCCATAGAAATGTGCCCTGAGGGCCAAATAAAAGTAAAAGCCTATGATGGCCCGAAATTGACACTCACTAGAAAAGTTTAAAGCTGAGAACTGTGAGATTGTCCCATCAATGTAAACCTCCACTTATTGTGCTTGGGGTTGGCCCAGAGTTCCAACGGGAAAAGAAAAGGGTTGCATCAAAGGTGCAATGGGGAAAAAGATGTCAGATTACTCCTATAAGAAAGTTCACAGAAAACTATCAATAAAATGGGACTCCAAATGAAACACCCACCAGATGGATGGATGTACATCAGACACCAAATGAGGTCGGATATCTACATCTAACAAGTAGTAGTAGAAGAAGAAAAAGATCAAGAACAAGAATAAGAAAATGATCTTAATAAATGTTTTGCACTGGTATTTATTAACCAGCTTAGTTTCAGCCTGTTCTTCTATGGATAGAGACTGTCATTTCTCTAATGGGGTTGGTGAGTGGGACACTAACTTGGGCTGTGTTTCTGATCCCGTGGGCTTGGTATAGGCCTTTTTCTCTGGTCTCATTATAGGTCTAGTTTTCCCATAGTGGGATAAAGTTTTTCGAACAGGCATGGTTCTAAATACTAACTATTAGGCCTGTGTACTGAAATTGGGCCTAATAGATTAACGGATCCAACATTGAGGGAGAAAGAGCTATTACGAACTGGTGATGGACCTTTCCCTTTCTAATCAATGGAAAGCGTAGCTCTCATAGAGACTGTCATTTCTCAGATGGGGCTGGTCACTGATACACTAACTTGGGCTCAGGAAAGGGCTGCATTTGGGCTGTGTTTCAAGTCCATGGAATTGGTATAGGCCTATTTTCTGGTACCATCATAAGTCTTTTTTTTTTTTTTCCTTTCAAAAGAGTAGGTAGTTTTTCTATTGTCTTTAAGAAAAAGGAAATCAAATACAAACAGGGATAACTAGAAACTTAGTTGATACCTAATGAGGCATACCACATTAAAACCCACATCTTGGGTCAAGAAGATGAAAAATAGAGCCTACAGGTCGGGCATCAGTTACCCTTCATATAAGTGATTTAGCTCTTGATCTGAGAAATGGTTAGCAGAAGTTGACACCCTCTTGATTTGCTTTAGCAGTCTCCAGGAAGGTCAAGATAGAGGGAAACAAATTCTGAGGATTTTGATTATTAAGTGTACCATGCACAGTTCTTGCAGGGAATCACTGATCCCAAACTAAGCCAGAAGGATATTATGCCACTTTTAATAAAAATGAATCCAACTGATAAAGAAAATGTTCCACATAAGGTGGCATCAACTCCATAATCACTCCCATAACAAGAGAAACATTATTCTCCTCTGAAGGAACTGTCTAATATGGACGGCCTAAACGTGTCCAACAAATGCCCACTATCTATAAAGATAATTTTACAATTGTAACTCGCCAACTATTTGGCAAAGAAATGACTACAGGTCCCATTATAAGTCTAGTGCAGCCAAAGTGGGATGAAGTTTTTTGAATAGGCATGGCTCTATACTAACTATTAAGCCTGTGTACTGAATTTGGGCCTGAAAATTGGGCCTAATAGATAAATGGGTCCAACATTTGATGGAGAAGGAACTCTTAGCTAGGAATTGGTGACGGACCATTCCCTTTCCAGATTGTAGGATCTTTTACACCCCATTGAGCTACCACTTATCCTAAAACCAATTAGTGATAGGAAACGGCATAACAATGATTTTATGGTGAGGGCGAGGGCTCGACCACAATTATGACCGCTCAGGAGCGAGGGTGGACGTTGACCTCAATACAAAATTATTCAAAAAATGTATAACCCTTCATGAAATAACCGTTCTAAATTTTTTCCAAACACTTTCCTCTGTTAAAATTTCCATTTCCTGTTGGAAATTTGTGGGTAATAGTTCATCTTTCTAAAATCCAAATTGCAAAGTTCAAAAATTTTCTGGGAGATGGATGGTCATGATGGGTTTCATTTTGTCGTGGCTAAACGAGAAGTTGAAAGTTCCGCACAACCTATTAGAATGGATGCTAGTCTAATTAATTAAACCAACGCAGTGGATGCAACCAGCCAAATAAAATAAAACTACCAATAATTATTTGCTAAGCTATTACCACAAGAAGGTAGACAGACACAGATTAAACATGGAAACCATTTCTAGTAGAAAAATCACGACCAGAAAAATCAATTACTATTGAACGGTTATAAGATATACTCACAGCTCCTTTATCACAGTCAGTACATCGACATAAGGACTGTAGTTGTTCTTGCACAACTTCTCCTGTCGCCACGACTACTCGCCACGCACTGCTCTCTCTGCTCGAGAACTAAGATTAAACCATCTTCTACAAAGAAGTAAAAGAGTTCAAATCTTCTAGAGCAGCTTTTCAAAGCAATCTCCTAATGGCTCTAGAGAATAATTCTCTCTCTTAGATATTTCTTACTCAAATTAATGAGAGAGGTGGTGGTCACCTTTGGGTTCAGAGAAACACCCAATTCGTGCATAAGACTACAAATGATATTCCAACCAAAATAGTAAGTTTGCACAAACTCTAACAAAGAGTTTTGATTGATAGGATTGGATTTTCCCGTCACGCTCACTATAGCGAGCTCTTCCGCTGGAAGTTGGGCCCTAGCAGAAGCTTTTGAGGTTGCCGGTCTTATGGGTCCCACCATGGCTGATTGGCCTGTTGTAGTGTTAGTTGGCACCAATGCATTGTGAAAAGTAGGGAACTATATCTTTCCAAATTCTCTGCGGTCATTCCAGTAAGAACCGTGAATGGATATTTATAAGAATATAGTGTCAAAATAAGAAAATCTAACACAACTATAGTAGGACACCTCTAATCACATAATAAATAGCAAACCTGGAGTTGTTTTTTTGCAAAAAAGTGACCAGGTGAGGGGAGATATCTCTGTTGTTGTTGGCAATCAGAGATGACGTGAGGAAGAAAGAAGGGATTGAAAAGGTGCAAGGGAAATTCACTTCTAGTAAGAAATTAAAGAGAGAGTTCCGGAGAATAAGTAGAGAGAGAGAGAGAGATGCAAGCAGCCAACCTGCCAATCAAGAAATTTACAAAAAAAGGAAAGTTCAAAGCAATTGAAAAAAAAGGGGAGATGCATGTACCTGCTTTACATGAGTAAGGAAGAGAATATGATTGGGCGGCATTCTCCCATCAACTGTTGCACTTTTGAATATGATAAGGGGAATTCTAGTTCTCTTATCAGGTAGACATGGATAGTTCGAATCTCCCTTTCATCAACTGTAATAATAATACTCAATTTTTTAAAAACTTTAAAATTGAATAATATTTTTAAGGGTTGTGAATTTTGTTATTGAGTGTAATATAGTTAATAATATAATCTTTGTCTTGATTAATATACGATCATAATCAAACGGGATGGCTTTACTTTGAAAAAACTTAGCCCCCAGAAACTTTTTCAAATCCTTCAAGGCTTTCACTTAAAAGAAATCCTAAGTAAAAGGTACTGGAACTCTATAGTAGGGCCTATCTACTGAGAATCTAAGCCATTTAATATTGTTTGATAAATGAATGTTTAGCTTCCAAGTGAAAATCCTTTTGGTAATATTGCTTGTTAAATAAGCAGACTAATACAAAAAAAAAAGCTAAAAGAATTGTCATTTGGTATGAGACAGCAAGGGTCCTAAAATTTTGAAAAGCAGTGTGTAGAAGTATCATATTGTAAACTAATGTGATGGCTCCCTTGATCTCTGTGTCTGTCTATATTTCTACCCTCAATATAATTTTGAAAAGTAGTGTGCAGAAGTATCATATTTGCTCTGATTACATATTATTTTTCAGTCTTTTTAGCTCTTTCTTAGTTGTTGGTGTCTCTTTGTAAATTTTTTAAAAACATTTTCACTTTTACTTATTTGCCTTTTCTAACTAGTTTTTGTAGGTATTAAAGAGTAACCTGTAAGCTGGGCCAAGAGATTTTCAATCAAAGAGCTTACAACAACAACTATTTTGGCATTGCTTGTCCAGGTAAGTGGAAATTATTTTGAAGGTCTTCACATGTAGGAACATAAGACAAACTTGGGCCGACTGATGTGGAATTAAAAGCTATTTGTCGCTTTTTAGAATACAACAATGTATGTCACATCGAGCTTAGTGATTTTCAAATAAAAGAGGATTTTTTAACACAACGTACGATGTTGTCTTAGTGGCTTAGTTTTTTTTAGACTTTGTTGATACAACAATGTATGATCTTGGCTCCTATCTAAAGAGCCATACTAGTTTTCATATTTAATGATACATGAGGGTATTCTTATCAACAAATTTTAAAAAGTGATGTTCACATTCTAGAAATTATATTAAAATGGTGTCAACTATGCTTCTATAAGTTAATGTATCAAAGTTTTTCGTTTTACAAGATGATGTTTGCTAGATACATAAGAATAACGCTTCCTTTTACGGTTACAGCCACCCTTCATATTGTCGTGGAATAGTTAAAGGAGCGGATGCGAGAAATTGAGCAGATTTTTGCATCTCATGGTGGGGGGACAGATGCGATTTTCAACCAATCATGGGAGTTCATCTTTGGTACAAAACAGTTTTACATTAATAATAGATTTTTCAACATAATTAAATATCTTATTGATAAATTACTCACTTTTCCTAATATATTATATATGTAGGTGAGGCAAGATTTCGAGAGGCACAATCCAACCAGGGAACCAGTCAAGCACGTTCAATTTTGCTCAAATTGTTGCAATTGATGAAAAATACATGTGTCGCATATGGAAGACAAATAGATGAGTTTGCTGAAGAATCAAGTTGGAAACACATCCTCTTAGACGATGTCGTTGATGGGAATGATGGTTTTATAAATTGGTGTGGGTCCTCCCTCTGACAAGTTCATTTTGCGCTTAGCTGGTCATTTTTTATGGTGTATTTTGGATATTGGATGATGATAGGATTTTAGTTGGGATTGACTTTATTGAGATATTTGACTTCATTTGATTTGGGATGTTACTTTTCATGTGGAATGAACTAGTTTTATGATTGGTTTTAATTTATTGATGACTCATTCCTTCTTATTGTTTCATGATGAATGTTGAAAATGTAGATTTGACCAGGAAAATATTGTACAAGAATTTTTTTTTGAGTTTTTTCAATTAGTTTTTAATTGATAAGAAAAACTATTTCCTGAGCACTTTCTGCGTCGTTGAAAAGGGGTGTAATCAAGGGTGGACGTGCGTTCTTTCATCGTTGAAGACATTTCCCGACAGTTCAACACGTCGGAATATGTATTACCGACACTGTTTATGCGTCGTTAAATAGTTTTCCGACACTATTATGTGCGTTGGCAAATTTATAACCGACGTTTTTATGTGTCGGCAGTGAAGTAAAGCTATTTCCCGACGTATTCTCTGCGTCGCCAAAGTAAATTTCCTGCATCGTTGAAGACATTTCTCAACGCTTCAACACGTCGGGATATGTATTATTGGCAATGTCTATGTGTCGTTAAATATGTATTCCGACGCTAGTACGTGCGTTGGCAAATGTATAACCGATGTTGTTATGCGTCGGCAGTGAGGTGAGGTTGACCACCAAGTTCGATTTTTTGCCGACGCTGTTGACATTGCCGACGTTTGGGACGACGCACCATTGCGTCGGTGAATGACCCTTTTTAGCCGATGCTGAACATTAATATGTCGGGAATGGTTTTCCAGGCATTTGGTAGCCGACGCGGTGCCGACGCATTGTACAGCGTCGGTAAAGCCTGTCCCGACGTAGTTTGCAAAAAGGCCGACGCGGAGTGTGCGTCGGTAAATGTGTAATTTGTTGTAGTGAGTGCTGGGGATAACTAACCCCGCAAATCACTGATCAATCTCAAACACTTATCACTCGGGAGACTGGATCGGTATCGCACCGTCCGTCTAAAACATAGCTCATCACTCAACACTCAAATAGCTCCTGCCAGTGGTGATCAGTTAACAGGCTGAGCTTAGAACAACTGAGTGAATGTTAGTGCCGACTCAGGGAATCAAATACATGTCTGTGTCTGTCTAGGCTTGCCTTGCACGAGCAAGGTCCTAACAAGTCCCTAAGAGGTCCAAGTACAATACCATGGAATACAGTCCAAATCCAAGTCCAGTCATTGGATCCATACTAAGGCCCATCAAGCCATGGCCTTAGTCTAAACAATCCGGGAGAGATCAAAATCTCAATCCAATACTAGTCAGTCAATTCTCATCCATAATGAATCACAAGTCCAACCTAATCAAACCTCTTCACCTAGGGTATCATAAATCCCAACTTAGGCCGTATGACGGCCCGCCTAGACACAGACACGGGTTATTGATCACCAATCACATCACCAAGTCACCTCTAAGTAATCCTAGGTTTAGGTCCTCCATTTTCCACTTACATTAATAGGTTTAAGTAAGAACAAGGATATGAAAGTGATAGTAGTGAAATAAACTCACAGTAATCGAATCAAAGGGGATATCAAAGGTCCAATCCTAAGTAATAGTCCACTTTCAGGTTCGGGGCCTCATCAGATAATTGGATCCCTAACTGGAGTCTCAGATGCCAAAAGATACTGTGTTTGGTGCTCCTGAAGTTACGGGCATCTTTGACTACGTTTAAGGGTCGAATCACTGACAATTCCAATCCCTAAACTCTATTTGGTGGTCCCCACGAGTCAAGGTCGAGCCACACCATTGACTCGTACTTGGCATATTGATGGAAGTTCATTTGGATGGTCAATGAGTATAATTTATCCAATTAATAGGGTACAACAATATAATTTAACATATAAAGAAAGAACTAAGGGAGATTTCAGGATTATTAAAGAAGAACAATAATAATAGAGAAATCAAACATTAGTCTAGCACATTGATAATTAAGGACACCATTTAAAAATAAATAAACAATTAATGATACATAAAAATCTAAGTTTATAATTCTAGAGAACCTGAAGACTAATCCAATACTTTTTCTACACTCAAAATAGTTTAAGGATCATTAGGGGTTCATTAATGCTATGTTTGGGAAGGGAGGAGGGGAGGGGAAGGGAGGGAAAATTTGAGGGGGAAGGAAAATGAAGGGGAGGGGAGGGAAAATTAATTTTTCCTTCTCTTGTTTGGGAAGTGAAAAAGTAGGGAAAGGAAAGGGAAAAAGTATAATTTTGTTTGTTTGTGAGGTATGAAAAAAAAGACCATTTTACCCTTATCCCTCTTTCTCCCTCACTTTTCCCATTTGGACATAAAAGGGCATTAATGTACTTTCCTCCCATTTCCTCTCTTTCTCCCTCACTTTCCCCCCATTTTTGGGGGGAAAATTTTTGTCACTAAAAGACAAAAATTTTCCCCCCTCTTCCCCTTCCCCCATTTTCCTCCCCTCTTCCCAAACACCCTCCCCTCTTTCCTCCCCCCCACTTTCCCCTCTCTTTTTTCCTTCCCCCCTTTTTCCTGCCTTCCCAAACAGGGGGTAAAGGCTAAGTGGTCTTTTATTTCCAATTTCTAAAATTAATGGGGTCAAGAAATATTATAAAAGTAGTATGTCAAATTATTTAATTAGGTTCCTTAAAAATTATGAGGCTTATTTCTAATTATTGAAACAAATAGGCTAAGGTATTGAGATAAATAAGTAGTGTTATTCCCATGCACCTACAACTACCATACCCCTATCATTTCACCTTTCTTCACATGGCATGACCACCATTTCTCATGCTCTCACAAGTCAGTAAGCCACTCACCCACTTTATCTTTTTATCACTTATCCACACACGTCACTCATCTTCTTCTCTTCCTCATCAAATGTTCTGCAATAGAACTCTAACAAACAGAGAAAGCATCTCACGCCTGGGTTATTTTGTTCCACAAAAATGTGGGCCCCATTGACCCAAGTCCAGATCAGACCTCACCATTGAGGTCACCCAGGGCCCTACTACAAGATGTAGGGTCCAGATCAAGGTTGGTGGCCCACCTTGGCCCCACAGATAAAAGAAAACGAAATCATTTCTTTCCTAATTCGTTACTGACATGCCATTTTTGGGCATTTGGATGGTGGACCAAACGGGGTTTACATCACATGGGTTCACATTCCTAACGTCGCCCCACCATTTCCGGCCCAATGGACGGACCGGATCGACGATCAGATCAACCAGTGAGTCCCACAATCATATGCTGCAAAAACTGATTTTTCCCAAAAACACATCCTTTGTGATCAAGCTAATAAATAGTGGGCCAATGGTGCCCACTCCCTATGGGACCAGCCCCTTTAGGGTCGCCCGTGGGTCCTCTATCAGATCCACGGTTCAGATCAATTATCGGGTGGCCCACCTGGGTCCCGGTCTCAACGCAAGGAAATTGAAACTTCCCCGTTTCCATGACAGGAACGGTAACAGTAACCCCTTTCCATCCGAATTGTATTCAAATCAATTCCATTCACCTCCATTCATCAAATAAACAAATAAAATGATAAAAATACTTCAATACCCAACCATCCATCAATCCATCCGGACCATTGATCTTCCAAATGAGATAAACTCATCCATCAATGTCCAAAAACTATAAAACAAGCTCAAGGTAGATCTACTCATTTCTAGCATAATTGAAATTGAAATATAAAATCAATAATAGAAATCATGCATTCTATGCTAAGTTAGTATATTGCACTTGCCTTAATTGGTAGAAGAGAAAGAGATTGATAAGAGAGGTAGAAGATGGCTCCTCCTCCTTCTTGCAATTAGGGTTTTGGACTTAGGGATTTTAGCTAGGGTTTTGTGAAATGAGAGGTAAATTAGGGATAAATGAGAGTGAATTTAGGGTTCATTTCCCAATGCAATAGTTTAGATTATATAGTCTAGGGCTTTTGAGATAATTACCAAAATGGTCATTTTGATTGCATAGGAATGTGGATAAGGGCATGGGCATTTAGGTCATTTGGTGGAAATTCTATAATGTTCAAGTGTGGAAAACCCCCTATATAAAAACCTATTTACGAGCAAGGGCCTCAACACTTAAAACCCTACAAAAATTATAAAAAGACATTCTATAAATCTATAAAATACACCATAGGCCTAAATCCTATAAAAGAGACTAATACTTAGGAAAATATCTATTTACCCTTACTAACCCATATTAATTAGTATAATTATGTTATATTATCATAATTAATAGTATTCAAATTCAAAATGAGGGTCCACCAAAGGTGGGGCCTCACACAACTGGTCTAGCTTATTAGTGGGTCGTGTCGTGCTCCTTAGGTGGGACCAATTCCTGTTGGAGTAAACCTTGAAAATATTGTAGGATGTGCATTTTGATTGGTTCGAATTTTCAATAGTTGGGGCTATTGTGCAGTTCAACTCTTTTAACTCAAAATTTGGAGTCCAAGCCTATGTATCTGAATTCAGTTAAAGAGGAAGAGAATGACCTTTTTTTATTTTCATTTACAGACACTACTGAAATCCCTAACTAGTAGTACCATAAGAGAAATACTAAAGGGTCTTTCTTTCTTTTTCTCATATAATTAAATTCTTAAGAATCTTGAAAAACGCAATTCTATCAAAATACCCAATATGAAAGAAGCAAAATTTAAAAAAACTCATAAGCGACCATCAAATATTTCTCCTTTCGATTAAAATAAATTATCCATTCATCACCCTAATAAACCGAAATAATTGGAAAAAGGAATGTCACAACCCATCAACACCTTCACCAAATATCCATTCCATCCCATTTTACCATTTACCATGAAATCTTAGATAACTAAATTTCATCTAAACAAACAATCTCAACAATGAAAGTGAGTTGAAATTGAGAAAAACTCATCTATCATCATCATCATCATCATCATCAAAGCATTATTCTAACTACATTGGAGTCGGTTAATTGAGAAAAATTCCCCGACAAAAAGGAAGACAAAAATAAAAGTTCCACTGCTATGAAGACTTAAACAAATTCACCTTCGATCTTTTGGCTATAAAGTGGGCAAGTCAGACCATCCCTGCCTTATCTCTCACTTGTTCCTATAATCCACAAACCCCATCAATACCTTCTCTCTCACTTGTTCCTATAATCCACAAAACCCATCAAACCCCATCGATACCTTATATCTCACTTGTTCCTATAATCCACAAAACCCATCAAACCCCATCGACACAAACCCATGGCAGCCGCCGCCACATTGCCGGATCAACCCACTGGAAACCGCCCAATCACTGTCAGAATCCGTATAGCCGACAAAGAAGACGTGCCCCACATCCACAGTCTAATCCACCAAATGGCGGTATTCGAGCACCTGAGCCACCTCTGCTCACCCACCGAATCCTCCCTCTCCGCCACCCTCTTCAACCCCGACGTCCGCCCCTTCCACTCCTTCACGGTCCTAATCCTCGAGCTCTCCTCCACCCCACCTCCCCACCCTCCCCAACAAAACCCAGACTCCCCCTTCTCAGAAATCATCCGCAACATCCATCCGGTGGGCCCCATCGAAGACCCAGAAGCAGAGACCTTCCGATCATCGAAGGGAGGGGATTGGATCGTGGGTGGGTGGGTTCTCTTCTTTCCGAACTACTCGACTTTTTTGGCGAAGCCGGGGTTCTACATAGAGGATATATTTGTGAGGGAGTGTTACAGGAGGATGGGATTTGGGCGGACGCTGCTGTCGGCGGTGGCGGAGAAGGCGGTGGAGATGGGGTATGGGACGGTGCAGTGGTCGGTGCTGGATTGGAATGAGAATGCGATTAGGTTTTATAATGAGATGGGGGCCAAAATGTTGCCGGAATGGAGGATGTGCAGGTTGACTGGAGAGGCTCTTGAAGCTTATGGAAGGAAGAAGAAAGAGGAGTAATGTTTTTGTTTTTGTCTCTCTCTCTCTCTTTTTTCTAATGCACTTTGTGTTAAGGTTAGGGTTTTGGAATGGAAGGTGATGTGGTGAGGGAGCTTTTCAAATTTCAGAATGAATAAATGTTTTTTTCTCTCTACATACTCTGTTGTCCTGTTTAGGATGAACTTAGGAAGGTAGCCTTTCTATTTTGTGGTTTTACTTGAATTATTATTGTTGTTGTTGTTGTTGTTTTTACTATTTAGTTAAATATAGATAAGGAGTCAAATTTTTATGCTTTTCAATTTTTATTCTGATAGAACAGGACTTTTCTGTGTATAAAGAGGTTTTTTAATTATTTAATTGTTTGTAATTTCTGGGCATATGTGTGATAACAAGGTACAGTACAGCTTAACCATGAGTGTGCTGGCAATTAAAATTGATTTTGTAGAACACCAATGCAATTATGCTGGATAAAGTGCTTAGGATATTTGTAATGAGAATCTTACTACTTGAATATATATTTTTTTATTTATTTAACAAAGCAATTATAGGCACTTTTCTTTACTAAAATTCTAAGAATTCATGTATAGAAAAGATGTGGAATTCCAAAATCCTTTTCTTGGGGGAGCATTTGAAATTCCACGAATTCCAAAAGCTGGTTTTGAGACTTTTTAGGTGGTTGTGAAAGAATCATGACATTTCAAATTGTAGGGGATAAGCAATCCCATGAAGGGGAAAAAAAATCATAACACACTAAATTCTTGTCATAACTATGCGTTAATTATTTCGTTGGTTGTGTGAGATGCTTAGTATTTTGGGCATGTTTCTATATTTAGATTTCCTTAAGTTATTTCTTTCATGTGGTTGGAATTCCTGGATGTTGGGGCCCGTTTCTTTATCAGAATTCCAAGAATTCATGTCTAAGAGAATTTCAAATTCTCCAAAAGTTGTCCCCTTATGTGGAATTCCAAATTCTTTTTTTTGATAGAGGATTTGAAATTCCAACAAATGGCATAGAGAGTGGAATTTTAAGAATTCCAAAAGGTCTTTTGGGTAGTTGGAATTTGAAATTCTAATGAAAGAAACACAGCATTTCAAATGCCAGGGAACAAGATGTCACATCACGTTAGATCATGTCCAAAAAACCCCAACCTCTTAAATTCTAGTCATAAATTCTGATAAAGAAACAGGCTCCAAGGGAGCGTTTAGGAATTTCACTGAAAATTCCCCATACAGGAATTTCATCTATGCCTTTTTTTTTTTCATGAAAAAGCCATTTTGACCTCCCTGGATATATTTATGAAATAGTATGTCTAGTAAAGTGAAAATTGAAAAGGGTGTTTTTCCATGAAAAGTCAATTTACATGGAAAAGGCATCAAAGACATCAATTACCAGTGGGGTGCAATTTCTTCAAAAAAAAAAAAGGTTGCAGTTTGGAAAGTCATAGAAAATTGCTTTTATGGAAATCGAGAAGGGTGTTTTCATCTGGCAGATGTTTTGCAAACATGCCCTTCCGGTATTGTTTTACTTTACCATGCATGAAGGGCTTCTGGGTATACCATTTCTTCTCTCCAATTCCATGGAAATGGTGTTAGAGGAAAATGTCCTGTCCTTAAAGCAGTGTCTCTTAGGAAATTTCATGGTGGGACTAACAGCTGCAACTCAGTTTAGTTTCGCAACTTGATTCCTTGAGGTTGTCATAAATAATTCCCTGGGCAATCCAAGTGACAAAATGAGGCAAACTGCTAGCCAGTTTCAAATTACTCAGGCTCCAAAATGTTTCTCTGAAATCTTGGATGCCCAGATTCTAGCCTAACATTTTCCTAGCTGGTGAAATTTGTTCGGCTGTGCGGGATTTTCACCCTACCACCTTGAATGGAGGGGCCCACTTTTTTGGATGGTAGGGATTAAAGTCCCTTCACTATTCTTGCTCGGGACTTCCATAGATGAAAATTGTTCCATTTCAATTTTTCCCAAGGCACCTCAAAATGTTCTTCATCCATCCATTGCTCTTCGCGGGGCTCATTTGTTTGCTTCAGGATGAATTTCCTGAAATCATCAAATGAGCTCCATTGATGGAGTAAGAGGTGAAAATCTGAAAGGGCTATCAAATAGTCTGTCCATTGGCGGGAAATGATTGCGCACAAGTAAATTAAATCCTTGGAAAGTAACGTTTCCATCTTCATCTCAACCTAAATTCTTGTTTCTCGCCTCTTCAATACTTTGTTCAAACCTACTTTATTGAAAATTTGTAGGAAAATGATGCAAAATATGTAAGCGGGAGCTTAATCTTCATTTCACTGGATGGTACTTGGTTATTTTATTCTATGACATAGAATCCAACAATTACACTTGTTGCTCTTGTATTGCAACTTGCAAGAGATGTTCTTTTGGTTCTAAACAACCAAATCGAGATCAGGCCAAACTTATAAATTTAAGATATGAAAAGCAACAAGAACATGTTCTATTCACCGACGCTATAGTAATTATCTTTCCACAGAATTTGATGTATATTACAAAAACAGAAGCAACAGAGACCAAACCAAAAGTGATCTAATCCTTGTTCAAAATACCAGCCTCTTGATAGTATTCAATGATGTGTGCACTAACTCATAATCATCTCCATGCACACTGCCACGTTGCTGTTCATGCTGGGAGATAGGTGATGTGTGCATAACTCATAATGTTCTCCATGCACACTGCCACGTTGCTGCTCATGCTGGGAGATAGGCAAGGGAACCGGTCATATTGCAGTAGTGCAGTGAATCTTTCTGTTGCAATAATCAGGGGCTAGAAGTGTGGCCTCTCTTTAGGAAGTTAGTTGTTATTTTGCTAATCATTTTCCATTATTCTTATAAGTACGTTCTGTGAGATGTAACAGGGTATGAAGGAATATATCAATTTTCTCCAACTGTCTTCTTCTTCTCTAATTTCTCTAAATTCTTATCATTCAACACTGTCAACAATGGTCTCTTCTAGTGACCTGCATTCCCAACCCAACCTCGTCAATTTCTCTGAACTTGGCTTTGCTCCTGGATCCACTTCTATGTAACTGTCAGAAGGAACAATAAGTGGATCTGCGAGATTTGAAATGCCTAGAATGATAATCAACTTCTCTAAATCAGTTAGGATACCTACTTTTTAGGATAGTTGTAGTTGGGGTACTTGCTCTTCAACTTTTCAACCAAACTATGAACTTGAACTGAATGCGGTGCACAGATGTATCTTCCAGATGCTTCTTTCTTCTCATACACCAACAGCAATGCTTCAGCTACATCTCGGACATCCACGATTGGCCAGATTCTGTTTGCTATTGTTTCAGATCGCCCTTTTTTTTTTCTCCTCAAAAAAGAAGAACGAATCACATCAGTAGAAGAAAAAATGAATAACCCGAGGCTGTGATACCTCACCAGAGGTCTTCTTTCCTCTCTAGAGAACCCCTTACCTCACCCGAGCTTTACTCCCTCGCCCGAGGGCTAGGGGCCCAACCCTCGAAATGCGAATAAAAGAAGAAAAAAAGGGGCCATGACTAAAATCGGACAGAGCTATGGGAGCCCCCACTCAAATGGTAATTATCATGGGGAAGTAGTTGTTTGAAAGGTCACCCCATGACGGACTTGTTGGCAGAAAATGGAATATCCTATTATTTTTGTACCTTCAAAGTTAGATTTTTATTTTATTTTATTTTGAAAGATATATAAGTACTCACTTGCACACATATACACCTGGTCCATCATTAGAGGTACAACTAGAGATTGCTCCCGTGTGGAAGGGAGAAACAGGCTCCCTCACCAACGAGCTAACAGTGGATTCATGTATGAAGGTCATATATTGATTAGTTAGGGGGATGGTGGGTGTGGGTGTGGCGTTGGAAAAAAAAAAAAAGCAGCTCCAATACATACACATATATATATATATATATATATATATATAGGGGGATCTTCATATGCATCTATCCCTCACCAAAAATGGTGAGGGACACCCATTTTGGGGTTGTTTCAAGTACAAGAGGGAGGTACAAAGTACCCCTCTTGTACCACTCTTGTACTTGAAACACCCCCAAAAGGGGTGTCCCTCACCATTTTTGGTGAGGGATAGATGCACATGAATGTTCCCCATATATATATATATATATATATATATAGTTATTCCCAACAAGATGCTACAAAGCTAAGAAGATCATGAGTTTCTTTAGCACAAGGAAATACCTTTAATTAGCTCAATGAGAAGTCAGCTGCCGGTATTCATGGTGGATTGCAGTAGTGGCCCGAAAACGTAAGATGGACAAACCGTTACAACATCGAGACCACTGTTCTCTGCATACTTCAATGCCTCTCTTTCTGCAGTTGTCTTGGAAATACAGTACCAGTTGTTAAACCACACCTTCAGCATGATATAGGAGTTAATTAAGTAAAGTAGTAAACAAGTATTTAGAATTCCAAGCCATATTTACCATAAAGGGGGAAAACGAACTTCACTTTTTTTTTTCTATAAAAAAGAAAGATATACAGTTCTTATTTTTCCCTAAATTGGACTAAATACATAGTCAAGCTTGATATTTAAAACTTGCGGGCTTAAGGATCGATCCCTTGACATGTGTGTAAAACTAATGTACAAATACCACTCAACAAGATTGCTTGGTGAAAGACCTACATTGCCTTCTTCCTAGTTCATTTGTGCATTTGTTTTCAGCCTCTACGTAGGCATTTTTTGTTTTTATTTGTCTTCTAATATAAGTTTTTCCATGTAATATTTATAATATTGTATGTACTTCTTTAAATTTATAAAAATTTTGCCTGTACTAATTTTATTATATGTAAATTTTGTACCATATAATTTTTATGACATGAAAACTTTACTGGTTCTAATTGAATGAGGCAGTCCAAACAATCTATTTATAAAATGGTTTAATTTGAACAACATTTTAAAAAAAAAAAAAGAGCTAATTGAATCAGCGCGATTTCAATCAGACGCAACTTCCCAAAAGGCCCTTATAGGAATTTGGTAACTCTAAAATAAACTATTATTTTATGATTTAAAGCTTATTTACACATTAGTGTTTTTGCTTATGAAAGAAAAAGTCATGGCTGGCTACTTTCTTTCGGAGCTTTTTTAGCTAAAGCAGATGGAGATGGACAATACAAAAGTTACAACTGTTTTAAACAAGAATGACCTCATAAAATGTCCTAAACGATGCAAGGTTCTATATTGTAATTTCTAAAAGATGGGCCCCAATTATCTCGTGAAATAAGAGTTGTTCGTTTGAAGTAAGCTAGATTCTATGAACTCTAGCATTTCATGAGCCGTACCCATGAAAATATTTATTATGGTACATTGTTTTATGTAGATGCGTTGTTTCTTGTAGTGTCTTTTGGATTTCCTATGTATCCCTTAGTTTTTCTACTTGTGTTTTGGATTATTCATGCATCTCAGTTATTAAGTTGGTGTTTGAAAAGTGCAAGGGATTAAGTGATGTTTAATCCCGGATTGGAAAAATGAGTCTATGAATTCAGCCATGTATCTTTTTGCAAATCAAGTTGTTTGAGTGAAAACTTATGGTTCTTTGGTTGTATTATCTATTGGCGTTTAATATTTTCTTGCCGTTTAAGATCAAGAGAACAAGTTTCTTCTCTTGAATTTCCACTCCATTCTCATTTGTGTTAAGTGTACTGATTCCCTTCACTATTTTTATACTTTTACCAAACAGACTAAATTGTAAATTAAAATTTACAAATTAGAGCTTTTATTTTATACATTAATCTAACTAGCTCTTTTTAATTAAAGTCACTTGTAGTTATGAGGTCTTTCAGTTTAGTAGTTCGATTAGATTACTAATTGTTGGTGGCATTTTCATTAGATATTGACGTGTTGTGCCGAGGCACCTCATCAAATTCTTCTATTCTGTGGAGGTGAGCCTTTCACAAGCTGAGGAAGCCGTTTGATTTATACAGTTCCAAGCTACAGAATTTCTATTGAAGAAAATTAATGAACAGCGTGGTTCCTAATATTTGAAGTTTAAACTATAACCACAAATTTCTTTCTGGGTATAATAATGGCAGTTTTATAGGTAACTTGATCGGGTCATCCAAATGAATGAACCTTGCTTTTTTGCATAAACTAGCGTTGGGTAGTAGATTTTGAGTTTGAACTGGCATGTTACCTTACTTTCCCTGCAGCAGTCAATGTCGGTCCAACAGTCCTCATCCATGGGATTATTTGGCGGCCAGTTTGGGTTCAACAGAACAGCACCAGTAGATGAGACGACAACTGCCCTCTCTACTCCTGTCTCAGAACACACCTTAAGTACATTGAGTGTGCCCCTTACAGCAGGCTCCAACAATTGGGTCTGCAAAAGTCATAACAGTATTTAGCAAAGTTTCTAAAACTTAATAAAAAAGTTTTGCTCTAATCACTTGAAACAAATGGGTAGGTACGAATTGGTTCAAACCCACTAATGGCCATTCTCGTCCACTAAGGACCAACCGCTATAACGGCCCGGACACAAAGTCCAACATCCCACGTCTGGGACCCGGTGCACAATATCACATAACAACTAGAGTTCAAAATTATTAATAATTTACATCATAGTATTGTGATACCAGTTCCATATCGTTTCCCCCTTAGATTGATGCCCCACTTCTAATCATAACATGTAAGGGGTGATATAAGAGTGGCTCACCTTCACATAATATTACATAAGATAACATAATCATGCTAACATTCCCAAACAATCCATACCAACTATTATAAAACATATAAAAATTCAATTAATTTAGATGGAATGGTCATATGGCAATTACATAATAAATCTGGGGTTATTCATTACTTATCCAGCAAATATCTCCTCATAGAACCCATCACAGAATATGATTCACGCCCACAGCATCCCAACTATAGAATCCAGTGGGTCCCACTGGACCAAACCAAGATCAGATCTAATGTCTAAGGTTGTCTAGGGATAGGCTTTACTCTTAATGGATTGGATTCATCTTTACTGGGCCCCACAGTCTCAACAATACTAATAAAATTCAAGAATATGCCTTATGGTTAGCAAAATTAAAGCTTCTGGATATCTGGGCAGGCCACATGGGACTACCACCATCCAGGTCGTCCCTGGACCCTCTTCAAGATGTGGGGTCCTAATCTCTGGTCCACTTAGTTAGTGGGTCCCAGTGCCTCTGTCGATGTTCTGCCCAATTTATGTTTCAATCTCGACCGGTTTCTTTCGGTTTCTTTTAGTTCTATTGGATAGTGGGTCCTACTATTCCCACACCCTAGATGTCCATGATGTTTAAGGTCACCCATCAGTCCTCTATCCATTGGATGAATCTGATCTCTAATCAAGTGGGCCAGGTGATCCCACTAAGGCATGTCGATATTCAGCCAAAAACTGGCAAACTACCGCCTCCCTTCTAACAAGGTAATTGGATGAGGGCCCAGATGGAGCCCACTCCATATGGGTCGTCCACCCCAAGGGTCGCCCATTACCTTCTTGATAGATCCCTGGATCAAATCTCCCATCCGATGGGCCATGTGGTCCCACAACCTCTTAAGGTCAATCTGTCTCATTGACGACAGCCCTCTGGTTTCTGTATAATGCACAAATACTTAGCAATTCAAGAAGAAACAAGAGTTAACAACTTCCTAGGAATTATACTCTTCACAATCAAGATGTTTTAACTTTTACAAAAGAATTTCTGAGTAACCATAAACACAGGAACTATTATTGGAACTGCACTAATTCCAATTCAATAGGATCATGCACCATCATCAATCTCCTAATTCAAACATCGATCTTAATATTTAGGAAGATCAACTCACCTCTAATACGTGATCGTTGCTCTTGCGATGTGCGGACACGAATAGGACATCCGACGATCGGCTCCCCTTTGATTGGTTTCTTCTTCTTCTTCCCCTAAATATCCAGCCACAACTCTCTCTCTCAGATTTTTCTTAAAGCAAGGAATTGGATACTACAAGAGGGACCATGGGTTTGTGTGTGTGTGTATATATATTTATATAAAGAGGAGACTGAGTCTCAATCACCTTCCTAATTAGAGTTGTATAACAACTCCTTATCTTTGCTTTCTAAAAACTATTCACCGTAAGGCAAATTCTAATTCTATCTTAAGTTACCAATTAAGGTCCTTCCTAGGCCAAACTAGTCTTTGGGCCCAGGTAACTCAAGATATTACATAAAACATTTATCCACTGTTGGATTAGATCTCTAAGAAATCTATGGTTAACAGACCACCAAAGTTTATCACTTTCAAATTAAGGGCTAGGATTATCTTACAAGGCTGACTTTTTCTTCGTAGTCTTTGAAGGCCCCTTAAAATAAAAGAAAATAAATCTCTCTTTGAAGGTCACATATCCCTTTGAGAATTCATGTTATTGCTATCAAACTTAGCCTCCTTTGAGAATAAAGGAATAGTCAAGTGGTTGGATGTCCCATTCTCACTCAAGTGCGCATGGTTCGATGTCTAGGTCCTCTTTTTAAGTGTGGAAGTGATCCTCTCCCCTACATGTAGGTGGCCTTCTCTCCATTATGTTTTGGAGTTCTCACTTGTATCATTCGAATCTCTAAACAAGGTCCAGCCACCTTGGCTGTAACAAAAAAGTAAAAATAAAAGCTGAACCTCCTACACCATTGCTGTGCTTGGCCACAAAAGGGTTTTGGTATTGGGCTTGGACCATCACTGGGAAAGTGCATGGTTTTACAACTAGGCGTGGTCCTAACCTGGCCAGCCCAAGCTGACCCGAGCTTGTCTGCACTGCACTGGATTTGGGCTGTGATTTTAGGCCTGCTGGCTTTCCGAGGTCTATATCCCGGCCCGATCGCTAAACAGGGCAGGCCTAGGCCAAAGTAATCTTAAAGCATAGTCCAGCTCAAGATTCTTTTTTTACCCATAAGTTTACATAGAATTTGCGAATAGGCAGAACTTGGACTTACAGGTCGTGGGCTGGTTCCAAGCCTGAATATTATGCCCAGTTACTTAATGAGCCACACTATTGGACAAGCTTCGCCCTGCCTCTCATGAGATACTGATTTGGCCTTGAGATTTCTGAATGTGACTTAGTTGTGTGTGGAATGTGGATGGGGCTGGCCCGGCTGGGCAGAGGAACCTGATGGGCTTGGATATTCATGCCCGTTGGCCTAATAATATGCCCATCAAGCCTGTTTGTATGTTACATGTGATTCGGATGTGAACTGGACTTGTAAGTAGGGCAGTATAGGTATGATCCCAATCCATGGCCTCTAGTATTGTGATCTAGGCTTTAATCTCATCTTATTTCGGGCACAAAAAATCTTTAAGGGTGTTTAGGTTGAGGCATGGACCTAAATTCAGGCCCAGTCCCAGCCCCACTTCATGTAAAATATGTTTCCTGGGGAAGGTCCTCAACCATATATAGGCCCCAGCCTGGACCATTTATCAATCGGACCAGAAACATAGGCCTGGTCACATCCCACCAGACCAAACCCTCAAGCATATAGTACAGGGCCAGAAAGTTAGGCCCAGTACAAACCCACCGGAATTTAAACACTGTCCAATGTGAGCCTAGCTTGACTCAGGTTTAGGCTGGCCTGGCCATGAGGTGGGCCTCATAATTACATTTCATTAAATGAATTGGTTGGGTTCAGGCTTTCATCTTTATCAAATATTTATGTTAGACTGGGCTTTAAAGTCCAATTAGCTCAACTACAGGCCTGGTGCTTTTGTAAATATATTTGTCCCAGGCCCCGACTCGTGTTTGACTGGCTGGAGTTAGGCCCATTGCTATACTCAGTTAGATGCCTAGTGTGGTAAATAAGGGTGGCTTAGGCTGTAGTTATGCTACCAATGGGCCTGAATTTGGCTCAGACTCAACCCAGATATGGGTCCTTATAGGTGGGCTCAGACATGCATTTGGCTCTAGTGGTTGGGACTCAGATCTATTACATGGTTCACAACCCTTAACAGGCCGGACCTGGGCCTTCCTGTTTCCCAGAGGAACAGGCTCGGATCCGAGCACTGGGGTCCATGTGGTCTGGACCGGGGTTGGACTCATCAACTATAAATGGATGTGGGCTCGGATAATCCAGCCTGTTGATCAGCTGGTGTTAAGAGTTGTGGAATATATGTGGAGACTATCAGATGATGCGATTGATGCAAATCATGCAATGCTCAATGGCGTAGGGCCAACGTAGTTAGCTGGGGAATCCAAATACGTTTGGAGAAGATAATTAATCATCTGACCTGAATGAAATCTAACAGCTCATCGTAGGTGTGCAATAATTTTCAATAATCTACGAGTCATTTGCATTTTATTCTTGCTATGAAAAAATGGGTTTCACATGTGTAAATCTTACATATGTAAAAACACATTACCGTGTTTGTCAAAGTCACCAATGAAAGGGTACAATTATATATGTGTTTTTTCACACAATAATCTAGATGTGTTTGGATTACTTGGGTGTTTTTTCACAGAATATGTGCTTGAAAGGGTTAAAAGCCGCAACGAAACCAAGTATTATAACATAAACAACTGGTTGGGTACAATTATATATATAATCACTTATGGCCTTTTCAAGCATCTAAAATAGAGGCTAAAAGTAGTTTTATTTACACAGTACCATTCTCACACTTTATTTATGCGTCACATTCGTTAGTGAGTGCAAATAAATCTGATAATGCATAATCACTACACATGTGCATGATTTACATTGGTAAAATGAGTGCAAACAAACGATTTCTTACTACAAGGCAAGGTTGGAAAACTCAGCAAGTTGACTATCTGCTCTTATAAGTTAGCTCGCTTTGATAAAATACCAAGTCAAATACAAGAGACACTCCACCAATTCGTGTCATTTGGAAAAATTGCTTGCATTCTAAATTACTTCTTAATAGCTAAATGTTTGCATTTTCAAGCCACGGGTCTTCCAACCTTGCTGCAAGGACAACAAATGCTAATGCTAAGAGAGTATATCATAGTTATTAATTTCGTTTCGTTTCGGCTGAAATGGCCGAAATTTTTCGTACCGGTCAAGTGGCCGAAACGAAATTTCAGCACAAACTTTTCGGTTTGAATTTCAATTGATCTCAACCGAAATTCGGGATTTCAACCGATCTCGGTAGAAATGAAATTTTACACATAATTAATTTTTTTTTAAACTTTTTTTACACATATTTTGTATTTCTTATATTTTCACAAAATATAATCCCAAAAAAATTACTATAATAGATTTAATCTATATTTATTACTTTTTTCTATTTTTTTACTTATATATGTATATATATTATGTTATATTTTCCTCGAAATGTAATTCCGAAAAGTTTCGCCAAAATTTTGAATCGGCCGAAACTTTTCATTTTATATATCAGAGCAAAATGAGGTCCGAAACGATCTTAACTATGGAATTGATACATGGTTGGGCACATCTAGAATAGAATTAATGGGCACTTTGGGTGACCGCTGAGGATTCCATTTCTGGTGCGAACCACAATGTACTATTCTAGTAGTAGGGGACACATCTCGAGAGTGAAGGGAACAAATGGTAAAAACAGAAAAACTTCAGCCCTGTCCCCTTGGACATCAAATCAAAATCCTAAAAAGCATTGACCTTTTTTTTTTTGCTGGAAGGGTTGTAAAAAAAAAAAAAAGCATAGACTTTGGAGGATGTTCCTTTTCATTTCCATTTTTTATTTATACGTATAGTGGCAAGAAAAATTCACACTAAAAATATTGCTCTTACACAAAAGTCAAAAGCCAAAAACTCTAATTTTAAAGCATAAATTGTATTCACAAATGTGCCCAATTACCCAACAAATCCAATGGAAGGAAAACCCATATTACCCATGGCATCACATATGATTATTCAATTATTTTTTAATAAGAAACAATCAAAAGGTATGTGAAGATTTTTTTTTTTTACTCAGACATTAACTTTGTATTAAGCAGAAAGAAGAGCTACAAGAAAGAAAGCTCCAAAAAGAAAACCAAAAAAGCTAGGGGCAAGAGAAAGTGCAAGTTCAAATGCAGTCCAGCACTCTGGAGCACACTTGGGCCTACGTTTCATCAAAATAACCGCTTTGATGCGCTTTTCATTTGGCATCAGGCCTACTTTTGCAATCACTGAACCTTTACTCACTGTTGGATTAAATTTTATAAAAATCAACACTTAAGATGCCTATAACTTTAAGGCCGTAAAATCAAGCGTGGCTAGGATGATCTGTCAGCAAGGATGGACCTACATATTGGGTTTAAGGGCAGCCACCCCTATCTGACCGTTAAAAAGCGTCAAGTCTTTTTTAAATCCAATCAATAATTGGGTCTCAAGCTGGCTGCATTAGAAATAAGCACTTTTTCTATAGGCAAAAGCCCTTGTTCCCCTCAAACCCCAAAATAATGAAAACAAATTAATATTTGGGCCATTGCCCACCACCCTCAAATGGAAATTCTGGGTTCACCATTGTCTAGTGAGGTTGATTTTTTGGATCTCGCTTATCCATGAGGAGACCTTTCCATCCACGTAGGGGTGTACATGGGTCGAGCTGATAAAGCCCAATCCGTCTTGAAATGATAAAGCCCAAGCCCTGCCTGAGTTAGAGTTATAGAATAATAAAAAAAAATTCCTTATTATGTCCTAGGCAGTAAGTCAACTAGTCTGGACACATTATCTTGTATGAGAGTTCATGTATTTGGTTTCCCTTTTTACCACACTTTTATTTTTTGGTAGAACTTTTTACCAATCCCTTATAATTATTCTTATATTTGGGCTGGGCCGGGCTTCAGGCTCTCAACCACTAAGCCTGAGCCTGGCCCATCTACTAGAATGTAAGCCAAAAGCCAGGGCCAAAACAGGCTGGGCCCGGTTCAATCCATGAGCACCCCTATATATGCGCCCCTCCTCCCATTGATAAACTTGTATTTAAATTTGTATTTAAGTGGGCCCCATGAGTTTCTTATTTGTTAGAGAACATTGCCATCTTTTAACTGAGGACTCATTCTAAACTACATTTCTCATGCATGTGCAAAATGTAGACTTTTAAATAAGGACTTTTTGGCGGTAGGTCCCTCATCATTTGCTTTTATTGTCTAAAGCCCATGATATTTTATCGTACCGACGGTTGTCCTTTCATAAAAATGATGCATTGAAAAAGACAAAAAAGCCCCTATATACGTCAGCAAAAGCAAATCTCAAACAAATTTATCTGAGTTTTGGCAAAACTCAGATAAAACTTAGATAAATTTGCCAAATGAGTTTCACCAGAAGTTAACATAAGTTTTCTGAAAAATCAGATAAATTTCCTGTTTTCTGAGTTTGCTGTCAATTTTTCTGCTCTGATAAATTTGTGTTGTCTTTTGTAATGATGTGAAATGAGAATGAAGGGAGGCTGGAGACTTATAGATTTGAATAACCAAAGTCAAAGTGATTTGTCTTGCTCGCAAGAGAAAAAAAAGATGAGTTACTGAGTCTTCCTCTTGGTAGCAGAAGTTGCATTTGGAGGTTAAGGAAAACCCCAGGCGCTTCAAGCGGATTTCAGTTGGAGTTTTTTTATGTATCAAACGCCACCCAAAGCAGTTGATTTTGTAGAGGGAGATACCATTCGAGATCATACTAAGCCGGTCCAGTTTGCAAACTCTAGACTTGATGATATTCCAAGCTGCTTTCAAAGAGAGCCGCCCATTTAGACACTCTCTAGCTTAGAGTGTCTCTTTCTGATGGGTTTGGAAAGAGGTTAGAGGTCGCTGATGAGCAAAAGTTGTTCAAAATTCAGATAAATTTGTATAAGTTTTGCCAGAAGTTAAGATAAGTTTTCAGAAAACTCGAATAAATTTTCTGTTTTTCTGAATTTGCTGATAATTTTTCTGCTCGAATAAATTTGCGTTGGTCCAAACTCAGATAATTGTTCGCAACTCAGAAAAGTTATTCAAAACTCAAATAAATTTGTCTGAATTTTGACAAAAGTTAAGATAAGTTTTTAGAAAACTCGGATAAATTTGCTGTTTTTCAAAGTTTGTTGTTAATTTATCTGCTCGGTTAAATTTTTTTTTGTCCAAACTCAGATAAATTTGTTCGAAACTCAAAAAAATTGTTCAAAACTCACATAAATTTGTCTGAGTCTTGGCAGAAGTTCAGATAAGTTTGCCGAAAACTCAGATAAATTTGTTGTTTTTCAAAGTTTGCTGTTAATTTATTTGAGTTTTTATATATGTGATCTAATTTTGGCGTAAAGTTATCTGACTTTAAATTGAAATTATCTTTATATATATATATATATATGAATTTATCTGTCTTTTATGTTAATTAATTTGTGTTTGTTGTCAATTAATCTGAGCTCGGCGACACCAAAAGAGAGAGAATCGGAAGTCATGGTGGTGACGGAAGGTGCTCTGCAACGATACTCCATAACCATGGAAAGGAACGGAAAATGGAAAATGAGAGAGAAGAAGATGGAAAGAGTTCTCTGAGACAACAGAGAACAAGAGAGAACTTGGCCTAGGAATGGGGTTGAAAGGGGCAAATTAGTTATGAAAATATATGACTTGGCGTATTAGGGGCCTCTCACCAAAATATCTTCAGCTATCCTGACTATAGATATTAGAGAAAAAGTTGTTGGACTGGATGCCTTAGAAGACCGTGCTCAAGGACCGTTGGCTAATTTACCCTTTTAAATATAAATGAATCCATTGCTTAAAACTACATAACATTTATTTACACAATCTTATATATTTACAGAGAATAAAGAACTAAGAGGGGAGAATTTTAAATTCAAAATAATTTAATCCAAATCTCTAAAGATCAAACCTATCATTAACAAACCTAATCCCTAACAATCTCACAGTTCTCGATCTCTAACACATGAGAATCCCACCATTCTGCTGTTTCTGTTTTTGTTTGGATATTTCTGTGTAGCCTTTTGGCTTTGGGGGCTTTAAGCCTTTGTTCTCTTTTCTTCCTCTTTTAATTCAATTAAAAAAAAAAAACAGAATCCCACCAACTTCAGGCCTCTCATCAGCTTCCTTCAACATGTCTTCTGTTTTTTTTTTTTTTTTTCTTTTTTTTAAAGGAAAGATAATATTAAAAAAGGCCTGAACAAAAACCTCTCATTAGCTTACTTCAACATGTCTTTTGTTTTACTTCCTTTTTTTTTTTTTTTTTGGCTTAAAGGCAAGATAATATTAAGAAAGGCCTGAACAAAAGCCTCTCATTAGCTTAGTTCGACAAGTCATAGATATATATATATAATGATTATAAAGCTCACATGTGTATACAGGAAAATCTTTTGCTCCAGCTCATGGGATGCATTGTCATCACTAGGTATGAAGATAGATGGAAAGTCCCTCTACGTATATGGGTCCGGCAAAAAATCAGCACCGTCAAATTATCTTCTCCATTAATCTTTTAACTTTAAATTTAATAATTTTCTAACCCTATATGATATATGAGGTTTTAAACCTCAGTTGCTGGTCTTCCTTGGACGGGCTTTGTTTGGAGTAAGTATGTTAATCCTCTGTTGGCAACCTTCTCTTGGCGTCTTCTTCATTGGAAAACACCTACAGACTTCATTGCCAAAAATAGGGGCTGCTCTATGGCATCCAGATGCCACAACTGCCATCAGAGTGAAGAATCAGACTACTACCTCTTCTTCTCATGTAACTTGGCTAATGCCATGTGGTCTTGGCTTCTTCAACCTTGCGGTTCCATTCCTCCAGCCCCTACCTCTGCTGCTGCCATCTAGGATGCTATCTCCTTTGAAGGAGATGCCTCTAGAAGAAAACTGGCTGCTGCGGTCTTCTTTCACGCCATCTCCATCCTTTGGTTTATTCGCAATGATTCCAAGCATAATGGCTAGAAATCCACTATAGAGCGTGCTAAGGTGATCTTTGTGGAAAAAATGAGAGGTATGATCACATCCCTCAATACTGTTAAGGTAGGTATCTTATCTCATCCTATTTTGATGTTTTTGGGCATGGCTAATTAGTTGGCTATTCCTTGTATAGTTCTTTTGGTGTTTTCTGTGTAGTCTTTTGGCTTTGTGGGCTTTGTGGCCTTGTTCCCTCCTCTTTCTTTTCTAATACAAATTTCACCCTTTCGCAAAAAAAAATAATAATAATGCATAAATGTTCAATTAGCATAAAGCTGGGCACGGTGCCGGTTCAAGGGTGGATAAGAGTTTTACTAAAAGTGAATTTCATAAAGCTGGACTGTACATGTATATAGTCCTCTTATAAGAAAAAATTCTATTAAAATACAAGAGAGCTTTGGTTTCTAGTTTCTAGCTGCTGAATGCTTAAAGATGTTGACCACTCTATTTTGATTGTTTATTTTATGGCTTTAGTTGAGAGAGGCGACATCATTAAATTAAATGAACATGCACTTTATAATTTTTTTTTTCACTTGTATCAAAGCGGGGTAGGGATGTCAAACGGGCCGGGCAGCCTCGGCCCACCCGTGCCACGGGCTGGGCCAGAGGGCCAGGTGGGCCTGTTTATATTTTTTTTTCATTTTTTTTAATTTAATAGTCTAATAATATATCACTCCAAACGATGGGTGAGCCCAATTAAATATAATGGTCTAATAATATATCACTCCAAACCGAGATCATACTCTCATGTCCCATTACGAGAACTCTATTTGTATGCTTGATAAATATGCTTTGGGTTGATTTGTTTGATGCGATTGAATTCCTAAGAAAGTTCTAAGACATTGTATTTCTTAAATGCGACAAATAAAATGTGAATATCCAAAAATGACCATCAAACAACATTTTCTTCAATGAAAATATAATAAGGAAAGATGGGAAATCAGTAACCATAATTCAAGTCTCATAAAAGCCAAGGTCTTATTTACACTTCATCTTCTATCCTCGACCCCGCACCTGATATCCATCACCGTTCACTTCTTTAATAATACTTCATGGAGCTCATTTGACCATGAATTTCCACATATTATCATGTGCAACTAACTCGACCTACTCATGTTCAAATAATTAATATTAATTCAACAAAAAATCTTTTTAAAAACCTTATTCTCTCACCTAAATTTACATTTATTATGGCTAGGGCTGTATATATATGGGTTGGTTGGGACCTAATATCTGATTGGACACATTCCAAAGAGATACATGTGAGCAGTGGCGGACCTACTTGAAGATGACATGGGGCGACCGCCTGATAAGTACCAAATTGTTAAGCAATTGGAGACTTAATTGCCTTTCCATCACCTTCATTCGTGTTTAATTCCTTTGATTTCATATAATTTTTACACGAGTATTGGTTTTTGGTCATTTGTAGGAATTTGGTGAAGAATGAAGCTTTTGGAGGATGAATGGATCAAGTAGAGAGTGAAGGAGCAAGTGGAATTGAAGTTCGGGTCAACAAAAAGAAGGAAATTGAACTCCACCACTATAACCGGAAGTTCTACCGGAAGAAAATGCTAAAATCTGGGTAGAGAGCTGGAGAATTGAACTTCATCAGTCTAACCGCAAGTACTACCGGTAGAAAAGGCTAAAATCTGGGCAGAGAGCTGGAGAATTGAACTTCATCAGTCTAACCGCAAGTACTACCGGTAGAGAAGGCTAAAATCTGGGCAGAGAGCTGGAGAATTGAACTTCATCAGTATAACCGCAAGTTCTACCGGTAGAAAAGGCTTAAATCCTGACAGAGAGTTAGAGAAACAAACCTTCTACTGTCAAACCGGAATTTCTACCGGTAGAACTACTCTAACCGGAAGTTCTACCGGTAGAACTGTCGTATTTGAGAAGATTTTGCTTTTTAGGGCATTTTTGTAATTAGAAATGTGGGAACCTATAAAAAGCCCTCTAACTCGAAAGTTAGGGTTATCTGGGAATTGTCTTAGTTTCCTAGCCCCCTTTTCTCTCTTCCTTCCTTAGATGAATGCATAGGTAGTTTCCATTGAAGATTAGTGTTCAATTTTGCTAAATTCTTGTATTAAGACAGAATCCTTCATATTAATTCAAGTTTTATTAGAAGTAATCTTTCAATTATGTTCTTTCTGTTCTCTTGCTTTCAATTAATCTGTATAAAGACTTCTCCATTAATGGAGGGGTAGAATCACAGATGGTTTAACCTAAGGGGAATTCACCCTGGGTTTTACATGGGTTATTCTTCCTGATCATGCTTTAATGATGAAAGATAATTTCCATTGATATTCTGTTTTCAGAAATCATAATTGAGATGTTAAGCCTTTGACTAAGTGTGTTCATCTATGATGATACAACTAGTGCTTAGGCCGATGACTCTCACGTTATTAAATAGAATGTCTTAGAATCTCTTTGGAAATTATTCACTTAGATTGATATTTGATTTCCACGAAGAAATTTTCCAGGTAAGAATTGGATTGATCCAAATCTTACCTGCGTAATGAAAAGGAAGATAAAAACCATGAAAATCCTGGTGAATTGAACCCAAGGGTTAAACCATCTTTTTAGCATAACATTTTCATTTAGTTTTCTGCAGTTTTAATCAGTCATCAGCTTAGAATTAATTCCACCATTTGAACAAAAGTTGGTCACTCTTGACCAAAAGAAGTTCTCCATAGCCTGAAACCCTAGTCCGTTCTCTGTGATTCGACCTCTTCATGAGCGAAGTGCTACACAGCGATAAATTCTGTCCTCCGCTTAGGACACACCCAAAACCAGCTAAGCACCGCCCCATGTTGATTTTGAAATCATTTGATATTTGAATAGGCCTAGACTTATTCCAAAGATATTTAGTAAACAATTGCCCCAGGTCAAAATTTTGTGATTGCCCCATGTCACAAAACCTTGGTGAGAGACTCCTGTTCTCTTTAGACATCTTCCCACTGACAATGCCAGATCCTCTTTGCCTCGTTTTCTTTCGGCATCTTCTTTTTACTGAGAGTGCGAGATCCTCCTTGCGGTGATCAAGCTTCTCATCGCGGGTCATCTCGTGGTTAATATCTCTCTCTCTCTCCCCAAATAACCCTAAATAAAGCAATTTCCCTCCCTCCTCATATGTAGTATAATCCTAATCACTCCTTACCAAATATTTGAATTCTTAATCTCAAAATCATAATCCAAATCCTAAGCCCTAAACCACCAAATCTGAGCATATCTACAGGCCGAAGATGACCAAATCACCATTAGGCACTTTAATCTTCAATTCGTACATAAATTGGGTCTTAGAGTTCATTTGTTTGGATAATTTGAGTTACATTTAAGTGGCAATTTCTTTTCTTCGCCTTGAGCCCATGACCAATTATAGGAAATTATTTTTACAGCTAAGGCAAGTGCAGGCAACCAAATTCTTTAGATCCAAATAAAACCCCTTTGGGAACCCAACTTGGGCAATTGGGTGCTCACTCAAATCATTGTTTGAAGCATCCAAGCAAGTAGGATTAAAGAAAATGTTATCTTAGGCTATTTTGATGACGATTAATTGATGATCACCTAAATTTGGGAGAGTTGGTGGGAAGACCCTTCAATTAGGTAGGGGATCTGAGCATGAAAAAGAATTTGCGTCTATTTAAAAGCAAGAAAGTTTTTCTTTCTGTATTGTTTATGTGAGAAAAGTAAGCAAAGTTGACCAAAATTTAAGCCCCACCCAAATAAAAATCCTGAGTCCGCCACTCCCTGTGTGTCTAAGACGAGATCCATGGTCTGAGGCACAAGTGAAGAGACCAAACTATACTTAGAGCTGATTATGTTTTAATGAGATAATATATTCATAATAAAAGTAAAAGTAACATTATTTATATTTTTTTATTACTATTATAAGTTTATAACTATTAACCGGGCCATAGAAGAATATTAGAAATGGATGTAATTTCGATCAATAAATTTAGGTTTGGTTTCAATTAGACCCAAGCTCCCAACCTATTTTTCAAGCTTACCTGGCCAAACCAAGCTATCTAGTAATGTTTGGTAGGTGTCAAAATAAAAAATGCACAAAAGAAGTTTGTGTTCTATTTGGGCCCAATTTCCATAGTGATTTTTGTCACAATAGGCCCACAATGTTATATAATGATTGACATCCTTTGTATATATATATATATATTTTTTTTTTTTTGGTAAATAAAACTTTGATTAAAAGAAAAAGAATGGAAGGGTTAGAGTATTTATAGACTTTGTAAAATTGAAAAAGGACAGAAAATACCCCTTATATGACCGTTTTATAGCTATTGGGAGGTTAAAATGAAAAATTTTGTAAAAAAAAAGTCATTTTTGGGCGGGCGAGGCGGACCTATCCTGGCGGGCTGGAGGCACCAGCCCACGTGCCAGGCGGGCCTTGGCCAAACGGGCCAACGGGCCCATCCACCTCGCCCCAGCCCCACCCGTGTCACGGCCATGCCGTTGACCGGGCCCGGCCCATTTGACATCCCTGAAGGAGGGTCACTCAGTGTGATGAGCATTTGAAAGGAGCAGCAGAGAAATCGCTGTTGCTACAACTGTGGAAGATTCGTAGCTCTCCCTCATTTCTCTCTCATCCCCTCGCAATCACATGCACATGCACATGCACATGGAAAGAGTGCAATCGTACAAAGAGTGGAGCCATTTTCACGTGACACCACCACCACCTGGCCTCAAAACTGAAATGCCGCTTCCCATTTTCACGTGACACTTCCACTTCCTGGCCTCAAAACAATGAAATGCCACTTCGTTTTCTCAAAAACTTTTTTTTTTTTTTTTTGCGGTGAACATTCACTCACAGCATGTGTACGTAAGAAGAGAGAGGGATAGATAGTCCTGATCTTCTTTTGACCTTGACTTAGAGGAAACCTAAATTGAATGAGTAAAATCCCAAAGTGGGGGCTACTTATAAAAATCTTAATCCCACAAAATAAAAAAGGTCCTATTCTTTCGGTGGAATTTCTGTCAAGAATTTCTGAATCTCATATTTCTTCACTAGTGTTTTTGAATTTCAATCACATGAAAGTTCTTTTTTGACCTTTGGGAATTTGATCAGGAATTCCACTCCCTTTGTATTTTAGTGGAATTCCTGATGGTCAAGCCCAAAGGAGCATTCAGAAGTTCCACATTGTCTGAAAATTCAGAAATTTCCCAAAGTTATTATAATAGTAATTTGTTCCACCGTAAGATTGATCATTTGATCAAAATTATCATTAAAGACTATTTTTAAATTATGTTAACCAAGTTTTTCATCATACAGTCAATCTTGTGGTGGGGCTAATTCTTTTTATGATAAATTTATTAAACGTGTTTATTTTGAGCGGGTTGAATATTTAACACTAGTATTGCACTCATTCAACTCTTGATTTCTCTGAGTCAATGTCGTAGAGGACGGGGTATCTAGATAGATGCGTGAGAAATGAACGGTTTAATATGTGCCGTGGAACAAAGGAATAATAAGGTGTGGGATTGGTCGTATGGTTACGTGAGGGTGGGGTAGGTCCAACTCCAACTGCTAATCCAAGATTCGGTTATAGTTGATTGGACATTGTTGACCCCACCTCTCTCTCAGTTCACTGGCTAATAATAAAACGGGAGAAATGAGAATCTGGGATCCTCCACCAAATGGGGACCACCCCTGCAATCTTGACCATGACTCTTTTTTTCTTTTTTTTTCCTTTTTTTCCAGTTTGATCAAATAAGGCCATTCGGTAGGCTTTTCACATGCCAAACAGTTGTTATAAACAAAGCAAAGAACAATGAAAGAGTGAAATCACATCCTCTGCATGTGAGAAATTTTATGATTGTCCCAACTCTAGTTAAGGTGAAACATTTTCCGGGACCAATACAGGGATAGTGATTTTATGCAATAGATTTTTGAGTCGGTAGCGCGGGGCCAACTGTTTGAACAATGATGGTGACAATGATGATAGTGGTGGTGGTGGTGAGAATGATGACGGTGATGATAGTGATGGTAGCGATGATGATCATGGTGGTGGTGATGATGAGTGGAAGTGATGCTGCTTGTTGTGGTAGTGGTGGTGGTGATGACGATGATGGGTGATGACAATCACGATGATGATGAGGATGATGACAATGATAATGATGGTGACGGGGTGATGATGATGATGATGGGCGGTGGTGATGAGGTCAATGAGGATGCCAATGATGGTGACAGTACCGGTGGTGGTGGTAATAACAAGTATGGTGACGATAACAATGATGGTGACAGTAATGACGAAAATGATGGTGATTAGGGTGACAATCATGGCAAGATGATGATCGGGTAGATGTCATGATGATGATGGTGGCGGTGGTGGTGATGATTGCTTAGCTGGCTTGGGGTGCGTGTCCTAAGCGGAGGACAGAAATTATCGCTGTGTAGCACTTCACTCAATGAAGAGGTCGAATCCACTTCACTCAATGAAGAGGTCGAATCCACGGAGAACGGACTAGAAATTCAGCTCTAGAGGACTTCTTTTGGTCGAGAGTGACCTACTTTTGTTCAATGGTAGTATTAATTCTAAGCTAAGGACTGATTAAAACCGCAGAAAACTGAATGAAAATGTTATGCTAAAAAGATGGTTCAACCCTTGGGTTCAATTCACCTGGATTTTTTTATGGTTTTCATCTTCCTTTTCATTACGCAGGTAAGATTTGGATCAATCCAATTCTTACCTGGAAAATTTCTTTGTGGACATCAAATATCAAACTAAGTGAATAATTTCCAAAGAGAATCTAAGACATTCTATTTAATAACCTGAGAGTTATCGACCTAAGTACTAATTGTATCATCATAGATGAACACAATTAGTCAAAGGCTTAACATCTCAATTATGATTTCTGAAAACAGAACATCAATGGAAATTATCTTTCATCATTAAAGCATATCAGGAAGAATAACCGATGTAAAACCCAGGGTGAATTCCACTTAGGTTAAACCATTTGTGATTCTACCCCTCCATTAATGGAGAAGTCTTCATACAGATTAATTGAAAGCAAGAGAACAGAAAGAACATAATTGAAAGATTACCTCTAATAAAACTTGAATTAATATGAAGGATTCTGTCTTAATACAAAAATTTAGCAAAATTTAACATTAATCTTCAATTGAAACTCCCTATACACTCATCTATCAAAGAAGGAAAGAAAAGGGGGCTGGGAAACAAAGACAATTCCCAGATAACCCTAATTGTCGAGTTACCAGGGTTTATATAGGTCCTCACATCTTTAATTACAAAACTGCCCCAAAAAGTAAAATGATATCTAAATCCGAGTGTTCTACCGATAGAAATTCCGGTTTAACAGGTGCAAATCTAATGTCCAAACTTTCTGCCCGAATTTCAGCCATTTCTACCGGTAGAACTTGCGGTTGAACTGTTTCTACCGATAGAACTTCCGGTAGAACTGGTGGAACTCCATTTCTTCAGCTCTCTGCTTGAATTTCAGCCATCTCTACCGGTAGAACTTGCGGTAGAACTGTGGAAGCTCCAATTCTTCAGCTCTCTGTCCAATTTTTGGACATTTCTACCGGTAGATCTTCCGGTTGGAGTGCTGAAGTTCAATTTCTTGATTTTTGTTGCTCCAATCTTCAAATTCACTTGCTCCTCCAATCTGCACTTGATCTATTCATCATCCCAAAAGCTTCATTCTTCACTAATTTCCTGCAAATGACCAAAGACCAATACTCGTGCAAAAATTATATGAAATCAAAGCAATTAAACACGAATGAATGTGATGGGAAGGCAATTAAGTCCCTAATTGCTTAACAATTAGGTACTTATCAATGATGAAGAAGATTGTGGTGGTGGTAAATTTCCAAAGATAGGACAAGGTAGGTAAATAAGTTTGAGTATTTTAGACTTCCAAGGGGGGCCTCATTGATGGATTTGAAGCGACAAAATAATAATCCAAAAGAGTGTTAAATAATTGACTACCCTAATAATGAACCTTACTCTAATCAATAACATTAAAATGTTGTTGTCTTGAAATTTGTTTATATATATATATATATATATATTATAATTTGCAGCATTATACAAGCAACTCAATTAAAAATCTGTTGCATTTTTCAAAAACGGCTTAAAACAAAAAATATTCTAATTTTCTAATTCTATGTTATTCCATTCTATATGATTTTATTCTACCAATATTTAAATCCTGATTTTTCATATTTTGTAGACCTCCAAACAGGCCAGCATTCAAAGTCGACCTAGGCACCTAAGTTTATCTCCAACCATCTATATAATAAGGGAGAGCAGTATTTGAATCCCTGGACATTTTGGACCCTTGGATTTATGTACATAAATCCTAGGGCTGAGAAGGGATTCAAGAGCTTGGTAATTTTGTAATTATTTGAAAACAAAGGGGCATTAATTTTTTAA
Organism: Umbellularia californica; assembly: GCA_028538565.1. Taxonomy (NCBI): domain Eukaryota; kingdom Viridiplantae; phylum Streptophyta; class Magnoliopsida; order Laurales; family Lauraceae; genus Umbellularia; species Umbellularia californica. The sequence goes on from JAPQWN010000002.1 coordinate 7,259,780, forward strand.
TAAGGACAAGAGGATACGGGAGTGCCATTGATTTTCTGTGAAATTACAAAACCTGCCATTATCTTTTCCAGAGGATATGAGAGTGTCCTTGGTTTTCTGTGAAATTACGAAATGTGCCATTATCCTTTCAAATCTTCCTTGCAAGTAAAGATATAATTAAATACATGGCTATGATTGCAAGTGAGTGATTGAACGGTGTGGAATTTGGGCCCACAACTTACCAGTTTGCCCCTTCACATATATATGCTGTTTTTCACGGATTGTGGAATCTGGGCTAATTTGGATTGTTTTGGTAGCAGATGTAAACATGGCTTGCATGCAATTAAACTAGACTGCTTATAGTAGTGGGCCACTTCTGGTATTCAATGGTGGTTAAACAAGGGTCCAATTGGCTGGGCTGTTTTACCTAAAAAAATAAAATCCGGTTGGGCTTCATTTGAAGCTGATTGATCCAATGGGCCACATAGAAAATTTGAGTTAAATTTGTTAAATTATGGGCGGTGTTAGTTGTTAGGTGGTCAAAAGAAGAGTAATTAGATTTAGTTGTGCTCAGAGCGTGGTGCGCTGTGCCTTCAGGCACGGGCAATGACTAGTGTGTGTATATTGTATGCAATATAAGAAGGATATGCATATACAACCGTCCAAAAAAAAAAAAGGGATATCCATTCTTTAAATTCTAATGCTCTTTGAAAAGAAAATGGGGCATTTGGTCGGAGGTCCCTCAATTTTGGTTTTTATTGCAAACGGTCCATGTGTTTTTTCCATAGAGCCAAATGTCCCTTTTCAAGTTTTAAACACTTAAAAGGTCTGCAGTGCCCTCTTAATACACTTTGTATACAAAAAAGGAAAACTGATTTTGTTAAGAGTTTCATTTGGAGAAAAAAAAGGGAGAGAATCCGTCAATTTCCCCAGAAAATCTTCATGTAAGAATGTGCAAAACTTAAATAAATTTATCTGAGAAGGAGAAATTATCCAGAGAATCTGCACATGGGACTGGGCAAAACTTAGATAATTTTTTCAAATTCGGATAAATTTGTTTGGGTCCAGACTCAGAGAAATTTGTTCGAAACTCAGAAAATTTGTTCAAAACTCAAATAGTTTTGCCAGAAGTTTAGATAAGTTTGCCGAAAACTCAATTAAATTTATATGAGTTTTGGCAAATTTATATTAGTTTTTGTCCAGTTTATCAGAGTTTTTGGGAAATTTATCTGAGCTCGGCGACACCAAAAGTCAGAATACGGAAAATCATGATGACCAAAACAATAACACTTGATGACCATGATCCAATCGAGAAAAGAGAGAGAGGGAAAACAGGCAAAAGAGCAAACTGCTCTCTTTCAAATCAGTTGTAGAAAGTGATTTGGAAGAGACTTTAGATGAAAAGAATAAGAGAAAGTAAAACCGTTTCTATCTTTGAAGAAATGAAAAAGAGAGAATCAAAAGTCATAATGGCGACGGAAGGTGCTCTACAACGGTACTCCATAACCATGGAAAGGAACGGAAAATGAAAAATGAAAAAGAAGAAGACGGAAGGAGTTCTCCGAGACAATAGAGAATAAAAGAGAATTTAGCCTAGGAATAAGGGTTGAAATTGGTAAATTAGTCATAAAAATATATGACATGGCGTATTGAAGACCTCTCACCAAAATATCTCCTGGACTAGAGAAAACGTTGTTGGACTGGATGGCCGTGCTTAGAGACCGTTCGCTAATTTACCCAAAGAAAATCATCCAAAGTTTGGATACCCCCACATAACTCAACTTGAATTGCACATCATTCTAACTAAAAATCCAATTGCCTTTTTTGAAAAGACAAAAATCCTCACGAGTTACAATGTCTGGGCTTTCTAGAAGGGTATTTGTCACTGTGCCTATAATAAAGGGATATGGATCCTCTCCATATCTCCACTTGGACTCAATTGATCTTAGCCAAAAGGCCGAGAAATTTATCTCCACTAACACTTAGCCCAATGCTACTTTAAACATAAGATACATGATAAGTTTGTTGGGCTCGTTGGCCCTACAACAAGATTTGAAAGGGATTTGGGATCTACCAAATTATAAAATCAGGTTTATAGGATTCTAAAAACTATCTAATCTAAGATCATAAATAGGATTCTGTCAAAGCTAATGATCTTGTAAAAGTAGGTTTAAATTCAAACTGTATTTGTCTGGTCTATTTCGGATGAAGTAGCATGTAATCATCTTTCTTAAATAAATCAAATATGTTCCAATAAAAATAAAATAAAAATAAGATATACACAGGATAGAATAAAGTTTTTATTTTAATAGTTCTTTTCACGTCATTAGATCCGATGGTTATCGAAATCCTATTGACATGATTTCTTTAGTTGGATTCATCTTAAGGACCTTTTGGATACAATATGGCCTATAGGAGTGAATTTATAGTCATGGTAGTGTGATGACAGTGCTTCCGTAGTAACCGTGATAATAGTTGAATGCTTGACCCGAAGATATATGGTGTGTAATAGTTCGGATCCCCTGTTTCGTAGAAATATAGAGATAATGTTTCACCCAATCCAAATTCGCCAATAGTATATACTATATTCCTTGATTTTCTCATTCCAAAGAAGCAATTGAGAGGATGCATTAGTTGGAAATTTGAATCCAGTGAAGTAGTTTCCCTGTCTGGACTCGTTGCCCCCTTAATGCTCCACTCTAAAAATGAGGATTTGTTAAATTAACTATCTATAGAGAGCTAATCTCATCATCGTACAAGGCATATTTGGGTAACGTTCTTGGAAAGGAATCCTCTTTGATTTCACCTCCTCACATCAAATTTTGTAAATCCACACAGGCAAAGAAGCACCTGAGTTATAACGAGTGACTCCTCCTAAGTGTTTTCTAAAACGGGAATGCAGTGACTCTTTCCCTCATAAATCGTCAAAGAGAATAGTGTGGTTCTAAGAGAACGAAGGAATCTCCGCTTACCATATATATATGTAAAAGCAATAATTCTTTCTAATTTATTTATTTTCTTTTATTTTATTTTTTATAAAAATCGAACAGTCCTGCACCAACATGCTGTAAGTCATTAGTATGAAATATACCCATACACAGCCGACTCTCTCATCTATCTACACCAATGCAAATTTTCGTCTCACCCAACAAAAATATCTGAACCTACTGTAAGGTCATTATCCTAGCCAAACTCAACCAATATATAAAAATGTCAAAATTACTCTAGCAAAAAGGAAAAAAAAAAAAAAAAAACAGGAAAACGTCATGAGGTCCATGTCATTGATTTTAAATATTATGTATACATGTGATCTAATTAAGTGTCTCCATCTGCATGGAACCCAGCTTTAATTTGATCCTCTTCTTTCTTTAACATAAAAATGACAGAAGGTCCCACATGTGCCCCCACGTGTTTGCAACTGAGTCCTGAGTCTAAAAGGAGCTGGGTCCTCATAAAAAGTCTCAGCTCTCTGAGGACCTCTATATCTAACATATTATTCACTTCACTTGGGGAAAAAAACCAGCCAGTACTGAAATGCCGGCAAGATATAAAGAAATCTTCAGTCGCCACATCATTTTGTACGGATTTTGGCTCCACTTCAGATGGATTATGATGTAAGGAATCCACCACTTAATAAGCTCTCTCATGAGATACGATGTTGCACCACTATTTTGTTACAACTACAACCCATGTTGTGAGAGCCTAATTAATGAACCACCACATAAATTCATGATGAATGATTTGATAGATTACAAATTAGGATATGAATATCATGGCCATCAAGAGAACAGTTGTACTACTAGAACAATTAATCTGATTTTAAGATGAGGATCATAGAATAGAATTTCAGTTTGGGGGATATCTAATCCATGAAATGCTTCTTCTATCCAACAGTCTTTCTTAGATGAAAGTTCCTACAGTGGGCCACACAACATGTGTTGTACTGTAGAAAACATGTATGATTTGCTGTTTGGACTTGGATTTCTCTTAATTTTTTTTGTATAATATGTTTTGAGATTGAAACGGTTATTCGGCTTTCAATGATGCCATGCCCGGCCCCCACACCTCATGAAAAAGAAAGGCCAAAGAATCCCTTGAATTTTATAATATGTTGAAAAAACTACAGCCTCGTTTTTAAATTGACAATCAACTGAAACGTGCCAGTGGAAAACTATTCTATACTTCGGCATGGCTCAGTGTACAATCATCTCTAGATAAGTACAAGCTTTCAAAGTTCCTATTGTTGCTTTGGTTGTATTTACCTCCATTTTTGTTAATTTGATTACCCTGACTTTTGACTTCCAAATCGGACCAATATTGATAATCAAGATTTCAATCACAACTGGACATATCACATATCGGTTTAGCCCAATAAAGCAAATGTCTTTCATATTTCAAATCATTTGGTTTTTAAAGGTCTTTTTTTTTTTTTTTTGTACAACTTTCTTTTTTAATGTCTTTATTGCATCCCATTCATGGACTTAGACCATGAGTTTGGACCACTGATAATTAAATTTTATAGAAAAGTGGTCATGCAAAACAAATGTAAGAAAAGTGATCCTCTGAATTGTTGATAAAGCCCAATAGATTTACCTAATATAAATGGGTTTTCAAATTAACCATTTAGTTAGAATTAGATTTACTGGACATTGCTTGTCATTAACTCAAAGGAGTAACTCAGTTGGCTTAAGACTATAGTTTACACCCGGAGGTTGTACATTCGAAACTGCACTACCACACTGGGGCTACAGGGAAGTTTACCCGGTTTCCCTCTGGGACCGGAGGAATTAGTCCAGCCCAAAGGATTGGGAACCTTCAATATCAAAAAAAAAAAAAAAAAAAAAAAGAGAGAAAATAAAAGAAATTGCTTGTCATTATAACTATGGTGATGATTGAAACCTGTTCATTTTATCTAAGTTTTGACCCTTATTGCTATGCTTTGTGTATGATGGTTATTCAAAGAAAAGCTAACATTGAGGTATGAAGAAATGCTAAAAAAAAAAAAAAGCAGTTCATATAAAACACTTGGAATAGAAGTACAGACCACAGAATCCCACCCTATAAAACAGGATTTAGTTAATGAGTCCATTTGCTCTTTCTCCCACTTCAAAAGTGAAAATGCTTCACTTTTTTGAAACCTCTATTGAACTTACTATTTATGAGTCTAATTTGCTTATACCACACTGTCATAATTCATATATAAACGTCATAAAATAATTTACTTCAATCAAAATGAGAATTGCCATTGAACTGATCACTTCTAAATTATAAGGTTGCCCCTCAATGAAATAAATTACAAATTTATTTGTGATCAATCTAACTATGAAATACACTTTGATTAAAGTGAGATTTGGATGAGTGTTAGTGTTGAGAATTTCATGTGTTGGCTAATTCATGGGTTAGACAAAACTCTAGTACAAATCGAATTGTAATTTTTATTCTTTTTTAAATATGGATGGTGATAGTACCCCAAGACAGAGGTTGAAGACTCCTGGACCCACAAGATACTTCAAGATAGGGATTAAAGAGTCTTGGCCGCACATAAACTCCACCTTCAAGCCAAAATCCAGCGAGCAGGTTTGTTATGGTGAGCCTGGGCAGAGAGGCGGCTCGCTATAGCGAAGTGTGATTTTCTGCCAGCGAAAAATACTCCCAATTTCACTGAAACTTCAATTTTTTGAGTTTTGATCGAATCGGAAACCTCATGCATGACCTTTGGGCTATATAAGCATCTTATTTCTACCCTAGAACTTACTTTTCTCCTATCAAAAGATTGAGAATCTTTTGAGAGATTTTTTAGAATTCTAATTATTTGGGCTGATTATTGAAGAAGAAGACTTCTTCTTTCTCTATTGTTAATTAAAGCACCTTTAAATGCATCAATGTGGTTTGAGTTTGCATTACTTTGGGAGGCATCAAAGTGTGGCCAGATCAAGCATGGTGAAGGTGAATGGCGGGTAGTCGGCAAGTCCATCACAATCCTTAGGTTGAGTTGCAAATGGGAAATGTTCTGTGAGTCCTTGTAACTTTCATTATATTACTTAGTTCTTTCAGTAGTCGCCACCATGCATGGTTTTTTTTCAAATAGGGTTTTCCACGTCAAAAATTGTGTGCCTCCTTTTTTTTTTTTTTTTTGTGGTTGATTAAGTTTTTGGATATTAAGTTAATCCGTTATAATAATTTAAAAAGGGCAAACCTTCACTCAGTTTTAAGATGACATGTGGTGGCAGAAGCTTGGACTTATCTTAGATGGCCAGTTATACTAATTTTAAGCATCTTAGTGTCAATTCTACTGGTCAAGTGGTGGGGTGGGGATAAGTCCTGATTGGTTAGAAGATAAGTCCTCATTGGTTAGAAATGATTTATAACTAATCAATCTACAACCCAAGGCCCACCACAATTGTGACAAATGAATCATTGCACAGTACTACACTGGATGCTTGGTGTAACATCACAATAATGATGTCCCACCAGGTACACAAGCCATTCTGACCAGATAGTGATTACTCCAGACTGGAGTATATACGCCCAATCTTCTTCTGCCTGCTCATACTTACTATTTTCCCAAAGTATTTACTCAACTAATCTCACTCATGCCCACTGTTGACTACTTATTTGAGCTCCTGGCCACTGGGCCAGCCTAGAACTAAAGAAAGAACAGGCCCCAGACTTCTCTCAGCTTAGGCTTCGAGCACAAAATTCTCTGATGCCAGCTGCACATTCTGAAAATGAGCTCACATTTTAAATCCAATCATTCAAATACACCACAATATTTAACCTTGTGCATCACATGTTATATATATGTGATCAATCTTACAAAATTTGGAGAAGACCCAAACTAGTATAAGCAGCAGCTGGTGAGAGTGATTTTGAGTATCTTGGATTTTAGATCTAAAAGTCCTGACTGTTGTGTTAGGGGCTGGAATATGAGAATCCAGATTTAGTAAATGAGGTTAGTACGAGGCTTGCATAAAACGTCGACGGTTCTATAAAACGAGAAATGTCCGAAGCGGTTTTCACCTAAACCCGTGCGGGGCCTGGGATGCCCTTTAAAAGTTACGATTTTTAGGGTTTTTGGGGATGGGATGGATGGAGATGTGTAACTGCTTCCAGTACCATACAGCTCAGCATCAGCCAATAGCAACATCCTTTCTCTTCTCTATAAAACCATTGCTGGAAATACCCCACCATCACTTCTCTCTCTTTCTTTCTATCTATCTATCAGTTTCCTCTTCTTCCTTCTTTTTCTTACAGTCCATGGAAGAAAGGAAGAGAGAGATAAAAATAAAGTCCCAGGCTATACGATCTGGGACTGTTTTTGTTTCATCGTTGTCTGTCTTTCTTTCCTGCTTTGGTTTTTTCATATGGATGGGTGTTCGGTTTTTTTTTTTTTTTCATGGAAATCTGGGATGAATCGGTATTTCCGGCGAATTCCTTGCCTGGTCTCGATCAACGACGTACGACCCAGTAAAACCCATTCCTTGAATTGAGAGAAAGAACCCCTTCTGGGTTCTGGAGCTAAATATTTATTGTCTTTCTGCCTCTAGTTTCGGTGGAAAGAGGAGCAAAAAGAAAGTTTTAGAATTCCAGTTCCGAACACAAATACACACACGGTTTCCTTTGGAATTCGTTCACTCTCTCTCTCTCTCTCTCTCTCTCTCTCTCTCTGTGGGATTTCATTTCCCTCTAGATTCCTGTTTGTTTGGCCCACATGTCATCTTTTTTCAATTGGCCAATGGCAACGCACCACGTCATCAGATGCTCATGTCCATAAGTCTCAGCCTGTAGTCTTCTCTCTCTTGGTGATGGTTTTCTTTCTCCCTTTCTTTTTTTCCCATTTTTTTCGGGTGATTTTGTGGGTTAAGAGTCTTTTTAATATGGTATGCATGGATTAATGGACAGTCGTTGTTTGCGGGCGTAGCATCATCAAGATTCACAAAAAAATATGCATGTTATCACATGGATATAATGGTGATGATTTGTTTTTTGGGGTGAGAATCTTGATGATGCTGCATCGGCAATCATCAACTTTATGAAAAATATTGAAACCCGGTTCTACGGATCTTGCCTGCTTGCCTTCCTTCCATCTCTCTTCTGACAAAGGTAAATCATATTTTGGAATTAATGGACTATCTCTTGATGATACTGTAACTCACTTTTGATGGGGTTCTTTTTTTTTTGTAAGTGTTCTATAGTGGAGAAATGGATAGATGCTGATTCTATGTACTAGATCTGGAGCTTGATGAATGAGCCAAAGATGGGGATGAAAGGTAAAAGAAAAGGGAATTTGATACTTTTTGCTGGGTATAATCCTTTTATGATTCTTGATGCAGTTCTTAATAGTACTCTTTTTTTGTTTTTTGTGTTTGTCAAAGATTATTTGGGCTTTGTTCTTCGCAGTGGAAAATTTTGAGGGTCGTTGTAATTGTACTTTGTTGTCATTCTTAAATGAGATTGGCTTAGATCCATGAATTCTGAACTTGGAACTACCATCATAACTTGAATGAAATCGCATGGATGGGTCCTAACAGGTTTGTTGGGACTACATTTAACACTTCTTTCCAACTGCTGCTCTCTTTCTCTATGCGGGTGAGTAGGGGTGTGTGTATTCGTATCCTATACAATTTGAACAACTTGGTACTGTATAAAGATGTGATCATTTCTCATGTTGGTTCTTTGGGTTGGTATGGTATTGTTATTCCCTGATTTGTCCTTATCTTTTACATTTTGAAAAAGCCTGGTGTATCAGAAGGCTTACTTCTCATTTTTCATATCTAAAAGAACCTATGATCTCATTCTATCCTGAAAATTCTCAACAAGATACATCTGATCTAAAAAGTGGACTGTGAATCTGACTCCATTTACTAAGACAGAAAACCCTAAATCCTCCCATTCTTATTAAACATAAGCATCTTATGATTCTAACTCAGCTTGTCATTTCGGACTTAAACAGATCCACCTCAAAATGAGTTTGTTTCCTCCACACTAATTTTACACTACGCAAAATTAAAGGGGTCTTTTTTCTTCTTTCTCAAGGTGTGGTTAATCTTTATCGCTAAGGAAACTAGAATTCAGTAATTTCTTGCGAATTGAATCTTGCCGAAGCCTCCCAATAATCCAAGATTAGGAGATTCTTTGTTGTGTATAAGTATTTGAAAGGTTACAAATAATAACAAAAAAAAAAATGTCCATATGGTGTGATTGTATCCTTTATGGAATCTTCAATTCAGAGCTCAAGTGTTGATTCATACCTTACTTTTTTCTTCACAAAGATTTTGAATGTTTTCTGTTCAGCCATTTGCAGAGCTAGTTTTGCAAATCCATTTCAAAGCCATTCAGTACACCCTTACTATTTTATTACCAATCACCTCCTACCAAATTTTACAGCTAGTTGTCTCAGAACTGAAGTTGAATCAATTTTTCTTGCATCATGATTTGGACCATTTTAGCACTGGATGTTTAAAGCAAATGTTCATACGACATCGACAGAGATTAACAGCTAAATCCGAGTTGGTCAAGGCTAAATTGTTCTTTGATTAACCATAAATCCCCCGCCCCCCAAACCCAAAAAAAAAAAAAAAAAAAACAAACGGGTTCCTCTAGTAGAAGGTAATAGAATGTGGAATGTTATCCAGAATGGTGAAGATACTGTTAATTAGGGATTAGGACTAAAATCTTACATCTTAAAAACTTGCTATCTGGTAATGACTGCCTAATATCATGCCAAAGCAACCATCTCATTTCTCATGTTTTATCTTTCGTAAAATCGGGGTACATTGAACATCTGTCCTCTATTTGAACCACTCGAAGACAGTGATCCTCACATTAGGCAGAAGAAATGTGAAGAGTGTAAAGATGTTTAGTTTCAGCATTTGTATTGATACCCTGATTCAATTTTTAGCAAGTTCCCTCGAACTAACTCCATTTGGATGTCTATCCTGTCCTTTTTCCATTTGTGCATGATGAGATACTGGTTGCTAGTGGTAATATCAAGAGTGGCCTAGCATTTCCTATAGCATATGCAGTTTATCACAGTATGTATTTAAGCATAAGTAGTTTATTGTACACATACGATCTAAGCTCCCAAATTGTTGTTCTACTTGTGTGTGGGTCTTGACCTGGAGATCTAACCCCATGAGCATGGTTCAACATAGATGTCGCTACGTAGTGTAGCAGCTGCATTATCGGTCATACCAGTTGAGGCCACTATACTATTTTGAAGATAGCGGCTCTACAGTCTAAAACCTAATAGAGCCAAGCAATTTTAATTTAAAATATATTTTTTCCTATTTCTTTTCTTCACTAATCTTTCCTTAAATTTTCTCTACCCTCATATGGTTCCAAATCAAATCACCTCAATAGTCGTGCATGTCGCCCCAACCGCTATGTAGCGTTTTAACCATTAGTCGCTACACCTGCTGGAATCGCTGTTTTGATCCTCACCAGCCATGAGAAGTGGGCCTCAATCACTACATTTGATGAAGATTTAATTAATTAATTAATTAAACTGGGGAGGACAGACACTCAATAAGTTCTCATTGGTACCCAAGGCAATATTCATGCTGTTCTTGAATATTTTTCATCCTTCTTTTATCCTCTTAAGCCAGTTGTCTCTTTTGTGCTCATAAGTTGAGGCTTATTGGAGCATCATGTGGTAACTTGTATTTGATTCTATTTTCTTTTATCTTCATGTAATTTCCAAAGAAGGAGAAGAATAAACATTCCATCTGGTTTTTTAGTGGATTTTCTTTTGCATTTGCTCCATGGGTATTCAATTCTGACTGAAAGGTTTCTCACATAATCTCATGTTGTGGAATAATTACTTGGTGCCACATAGGATCTTTCAGTTGTGCATTTTCTTCAACTTATGGATGCCTGCTTGTGAATTTATTTCTCTGTTTTATTCACACATAGATGTGAAGGCATCTTAATACTTCCATACATATTCAAACTGTTGTTTTAAAGATTTCTTGTCGACTTCTGTTGATATTGCATGTATTGTTGATCTTTTATATGCATTTTTACATTCTAAGCATAATTTGTTAAAACCTGACTGGGATTAAACCGACTTTGTGGGCAGTCCACTCCAACCAGCACCTCAATCTTGGCTAACTAGATAGATCCTGTGGATCATTTTCATTGTTGAATAGATCCCGATTATATAACACCCCACCAACTCCCCACCCCCCGGGAGCAGCTAGTACTAGGTATTAGTTGAAAAGGCTGTCATTTGGGGTGTCAATATAGAAGACCATGAACTGCTAGTATTACACTTTCAGCGAAGATTTATTTGGCTGGGAGCAAGTTTTGGCATCTTCAACCATCTAGGTAGGTTTTGAGAATCATTGCAAACCAAGTGAATTTCAGTCAGTTGTATTCCTGAGGTTGCATTTGCTTGTGTTGATGATGATGATGATGATGCATGTTTGTACGTGTACAAACTACAAAAGCATTTGACAGGGGGTTGGTGGGTTATGTTTACGTAACTGTTACCGGCCATGACCGAAGCAAGCTATGTATAGTAACAGTTTGTGTAGCGTGAGTTGCTTCCTTGTCCTTTGTGATTTACCCTTTACGAGTGGGAAGGCCACACCATGAAACCCACTTGGAAGCATACAAATCATTAGTAGGTGGATGTTAGGTTTTAAAGGTTTTTTGAAGACCTACATGCATACTGAAAAAGGGGATGATTGGTTCATAGGAGTTGCACACTAATTTAAGGAGCTACATTAATTTAAGATAGAGTGTCAAATTTGGACTTGTGACAATTGGAGACCATATTTTTAAGAATATATTGGGGCGAGACCAATATCAGGGGTAGCTGTTGCCATTATCCAGGAATTCTCCAAAAATTTTTATATATGTGTGTGCTTGTGGGTGCGCGAGTTTGTGCGCGCGTACTGGTTCTTTCTTATGCCTGAGATTGAGCCCTTTTCACTAAACATCTTAAATGGGAAATACCCATTTAAGGATGGTTTGGCAATGGCACAAGCCAAGAGAAAAATCCATTCTCATGCCAGTTCAACTGAGGGTGCGTTTGTGTAGCTGTAGAAATCCTTTCTCCCCATATAGACGCATCAAAACTTCTCTACAGATATAAGGAAAATCAAGGGAAAAAGTTTTCTTTTTGTGGCAGCAACTTGGATGTACAAACAATGGAAAAGCAAGAACACAAAAATCAAAATGTTTTTCATTATTATGGGAAAAACGCGTCATATGAACAGCTCCTGAATCAATACTGCTAGCCTTAGAATCACTAACCCAACGGAAATAGGCTTATCGTTCTTTTCTCTTTTTTTGTCCCTTTTTTTTAATGATATACAAGAAGGTTGCAACACATTTACTAGTTAGGTGTATAGTATAGAAAGGGCGATAGATATAAGGGGGTTTTGACGTATTAATCCTCTTTAAATACAATTTTTCCAATTTCACGACCAAAACTCAGATAATATGTCACCAAAGTCGCTTCACTGTGGGACAATTCCATAATATCACGGAAATTATCAATTTTTATTACATATATTGTTCTTATGATATCATGAGATCTAGGGCAAAAGAGTAAAAAAAAAAAAAAAAATGCTAACCCGAGTTAAGTGGCTCTGGTTCCATTATCTGAATTTTGGTCATGGAGATCGAGAAAATTGGTTTTAAATATGATTAATATGTCAAAACCCTTAGATATAAATCCATTGTCAGAACATGAATTCTGCACATTGTTATTTCTTATTTAGCCTGCTTTTCTTTTCTTTTCTTTTTTTTCTTGAAAAACCGAAAAAAAATTATTGACCTATTTTTTTGTTTAAATAAACCATAATCATCATAATCTTCAGAGACTTATTCAAAATATGTTGAGGTTACATGAATTTTGTTTTGCCATACCATCTATCTTGGGCGAAATCCTACGGGACTCTTGACTATGGTTATGTTTATATAATTAAATTCCGTAACATAGAAGTAAATGAATTTCATAACATATTTGATTGTGTGTGTGTGTGAGAGAGAGAGAGAGAGAGAGTTGTTAACACCCTTGACTGTGGTCTATGATTGTAAGCAAGCCAAGCTTAACCAAGTCGAGCTAAAGAGGAAAGAGTTGGGAATGGCTCATCTCACTTTATCTCTCCTAATGAGATAGAGCTGTGGTTCTGCTCTCTTGGTTGTTTTTGTTTTCTCTTGGTTGTATCCCTTCTCCTCCTTCAATTCAATTTTTGCAACTTAACCCAAAAAAGAAAATTGATTTTAAACAAGCAAAGCCAAGCTCAAGGTTGGGTTGTTTAATTATAATAATAATAATAATGGGCATGGGCTTGAATTTGAGGTTGAACTGCTATATAATGTTAACTTAATTGAGACAACTTTACCAAAACAAAAAATTGAGACAAACTCTAGCCAAGTTGATCTGACCCACTTACTGATAAGTGCAAAATTTCTGTGACAGACCCTCCTTATTAGTGCACCATCTTGCATCGGATTCGGGATCATTGAAGCACAAACTTGTAGATGTACGCCCAGTGAAAATGGGGATGATGCAATTAATTAAGTTGATGATTATCTCTTTAAGAACCGAAGGTTGAGTCCACTTGTGCTACTACTTAGGGGCAGGGCCGGCTCTAGCATAAGGTCAATAAAGCCTTTGCTTTAGGCCCCAAAAAATAAGGCCCAAAAAAAGGCCCCAAAATGGCAGTTAGCATCTTTTGAAATTTCAAAAAATTAAACTTGTCAACTGCCATCTCTTTTTTTTCTCCCCAAAATATAAGGTCCCATAATAACTCTCTTAAGAAGGTCAATTTTTATGGGGCCTTAAAGTGTCTTGCTAGGAGTCCAATTGATTTTAGCACACCATTATATTTCTAGTAGTCCATGTGTATCACATCTCAACCATACATTCAATCATGAATTTGCTTTATAAGCCTTTCTCATTATTTTTGTGTATCCTATTTCAATAGGAGCCCATTCAGAATTAATCCATGATGTGGTTGTAATAGATTCATAGCTTGGGATTTCAGCCCTAATAATAGATCTTAAAATTTAAGATAAACAATGGGCCTCTGTTGAAATTTATTCGTTTGCCCACAATTCGTATGAGCACTATGCATCTGGAACATATAATACGTGGGGCACAACTCTGAAGTCCATCTTGGATGGTACTGACTCATAGTGTGTATGCACACTGTGCGCAGGTGAAAATGATCTGAACCCCACTAGTGATAGATTCAATATATATATATATATATATATATATATTTTCAGGGTGGGGGGTGTGGTTTGGAGCCAAATAGGTAGTTAGATTTTGTGACCATAGATTTCGGTCCAAAGTTTTCATGCGGGTTTTGGAGGTGGACTTAAGATAGATTAGCAAAACTTGAATATAAAAACTTAATTAGTAATTTTGCATCACAAAAAAGCAAGAAAAATAAATCTTAAATAAAATATTTATAATTTTATTAAAACATGGAAAATATCTCATTTAGGATTATCGCTTTAGGCCTCGAATTGTCTCGAGCCGGCCCTGCCTAGGGGCCACAGGGGTTTTACCCCGGCTTCTTTGTGGCTCGGAGGGAATAGTCCAGCCAAAAAAGTTGGAAACCCTCCGTTAGCCAAAAAAAAAAAAATTTAAGTTGATGTTTACGGAAAATCCTAAGGATGCCGCATTGTTGTCTATTTTCCAGTATATATGTATATGTTTTGTTCATGTTCTCCTAGAGAAGAAGGATTCCTTTTATAAGGAATTTTCAACGGCCGAAAGAGGGGATTCCAGGGAAATATATCCCCTCGCTTTGGGTGCAATATACGGGAGAGATTTCGGGAACGTTGGAGGCACAATCTTGACTAAATCAATGAGCCTAAGGCTCTTTTGTGGCCATCAAGTGTGGGCCACATGCCAACACAGTTGTCTTGTGATATCTTGATTTTCTTATCCAATGCAGGTGATAGCGTCCTTGAATTAGGTCATACTCGGGTTGAGCCCATTTAACATTTTCTAACTCAATAAATAAACAAGAGTTAATCAAAATGAATTTCCTATATTGGAGTACTCATCAGCATGGGCGGACCCAAGTTATAGCACGTGGGTGCGGTCACGCTCACATGATTTGAAAAATGATCCCACCTCATCCAGGGAGATAAAAAATCTGAAAACTTAGTACCCAAATCGGCAAAACTCAAACTCTTTCACTGAAAAGGTAGGATTGTATTTTTGTGAATAGTGAAAAAGGGTTTTTCTCTGTTATTTTAGGTATTCCGAGTTTTCCGGCAATTGCTACAATAAAACTTGATTTTTAGAATCTTTTTTCCTATACATGATATTTTTCTATGGTCATTGCGGATGACTATCGCCTCCCTCTCTATTTCTCGGTTTTTTTTAAAACTTAAAAGATATGAATACACTGTAAAACTTAATTTGACCCTTTCAATCCACACTCAAATGAAATTCTTGACTCCGCCACTGCTCATTGGAAATGAAACTTTTTGACCCGAAGACCGAAGATCGTCCTTTGTCGGGCTCAACCAAGAGTGAGTGTGTTGAAAGAGATTTTATTATTTTGTGAATCAAGTGGTGTAGGAGTGGTTTTCAAATCATGCTTACATGTGATGATCAAGTTGAGTGATGTATGAACAAGTTGAGTGTCTGAGTGATGTAAGTCATACATGCAAGAAGAAGATGGAGAGCTATAAACAAAGGAGGAGCTGTCCTTCATTCGAGGTACATCTTGTCGGTTCAGATGGAATAAATGGATGGACCACTTCACGTGGTATATATATGCCCATATAAAGTAAATGATGGCTTGTAGCTTTCAACTCCTTTCTCTCGACATTGCCTAGCTCGTTGCGTTTCTGTTCAAACAAACAGACCTCTCTCTCTCTCTCTCTCTCTCTCTCTCTCTCTAAATATATATATATATATATATATCACAATTAACGACACTCAATCAAACATTCGTACAAAACTTAGAGGGACTCGTACACACTCTTCCCAACTGTGTTTGCAGGACCTGACTCCCCTGACCACTGATATTTTAGTTGGGTTTACATAGTTCCAAACGAACAGCTAGTAAGCTGTGGATTTCCAAGATTTATTACAGATTGATTAGCTTCATTTGGCATTTTTAGGGCCTGTTTTTTTAGAATTTACACATGTAAAATATAACACAATGTTTATTTGAAAGCACCATTTTCACGTGAATAAATATTGGAACGTACGGTTAAGATTAAATATGTAAATCTTCCTATATCTCAAGAATCAAAAGTTCAAGGGCTTAATGTGTCTATAAAAAATTTGAATGGGTAAGATTGAGACTCTGTTTTCCATTGGAGTTAAAAAAAAGGGGGTTGGTGTGTAATCATTTCACGCATTTTCAAATATGAAGATTTTCATTTAAAAATGACTTGATCATTTTTACACACCATTTTTGCACTTCATTTACACATGTGATGCTTAAAATGAGCATTATAAAACATGTGTGTGCATTTAATACGATAATCATTCTTATGAGAAAAATAAAGAATTTTTACCAATGACTCGAATAATCTTACTAAAAGCTTATTACTAATAAGGATTATAATTTTTTTTGCCAAAAAAGGGTAATCGTAAGTCTAAGGGTTATAAATATTACTAAATTTCCCATGACAGTGCCACTTCAATCTTCTACACTTTTATTACTTAAATTTGACTTCTGTTAGGCAAAAATTCACATGACGGAACATTCTGTCATGCCCAAAATAGAAAGGTGTCTCGCTATAGCGAGAATGGCGCTGAAGTCCAGTTCCATCCGAACTCTAATAAAGAGTTTGAGGATAAATGTTATTCTGATTGGAGTTTAATTAGAAGACTAAGGCATAAACTTAGAATTATAAATTGGGTGATTCTCTCAACCTAATTAAACAAGACAAGAAGTTAATTTTCTCTCTTGATCTGATGTTAGAATACCCGAAGAGAGATTTCTTTATTTCTCTAGAGCGATTGAGAGATTGTTCTGAAAGGTTGCTCTACAAGGTTTTGTTGCTTCTACCCTCTTGTAGAAGATTGATCATCTTGGTTGGTAAGGTGCGAGAAGATCAAGTAAGGAGAAAGGTGCACGGTGGAAGTCGTGTTAGTGGATTATGTGCGAGAACAACTATGGTCCTTAGGTCGAGGTTTAGACTGAGGTAAAGGAGTCTGTGAGTATATCTTGTAACTGTTCGTAAAATCTTAATTTCTAGATCATGGTTTTTCTCCCTGTAAAAGGTTACCACATTAAATTTGTATCTGCCTTATTATAGTGATTGTTTGGTAGATTTATTTGCTAGTTTTATCTTGTTTGATTGGTTACATCCGCTGCATTGATTTGATTAATTAAACTAGCATCCATTCTAGTACTGGGTCTTGCAAAATCTTCAACTTCTTTCTTTATTTCTAGAATGCTTCGCAGCTCATGTATTTGCTTTTGTACTTTGATTGCAATAAGGGAATACATTGAAATCAGTAATGGTTTTGCTGATCAATGAAATATAATTTTTTTTTTTGGAATTCGCATTTCAAATGGCCAGATCCATATGTTTTCAGAAAGTTTGAACTGAGATCTATCACCTATTTGTGATATCCACATATTACAATGTGATTTAGTGGCGATTTTCACATATTAATTACAATGTGATTTTGTGGTAATTTCTAAAATATTGATAATAGTTCTTCTTCTTCTCTTTCTCCTTCTAATTCTCATTTATAAGTGTCTAGATTCTAGATTAAGTCCATGTCCTTATTGTGATTTACAGTTAAGGTGATAATTCACTTTAGAAGAGTATTTTAGGGATATTCCAGGTCCTCCTTTTGTTCCTGAAAATAATGTGTATGACTAGAGAATGAGAAGGGATTCCAGGACAGAGTTGATGAGTCATTGTACTTGGTCAGTCATGAGTCATGACCCCTTGATGATTCTATAAACAAGACCCAAAAGTTTCACCTGTTGGTTCCTCCGTACCATTGAATCACACCTCAAGATCCACATTGTTGGATGATCCTTGAGTAAGATTGGAAGATTTCTATACATGGAAATAGCCCTATTGAGGGGTTTAGAGTTTCTTGAGAAAAAATAGTCATAGAGAAGGAAGAAGAAAAGGGTAAACATATATAGGTTGTGATTTATGGGCACTTTATTAAAAGAAGGAAAAAGAACCCTTGACTCATGGTTATTCCTTTTTGGTAAAAATTCTGGACAAGAAATATATGCTTTATATGGGAACACATGGCATGGCATATAACTGACATAAATGAGGCACATGAAGTACATGTATTCTACCAAAAAAAGTAAATGTATTGATTATCTATAGTACATGTGAAATTTTTGTGAATATATCACATAATGCCTATCACATTCAAAAGATATAGATTAATGCTTAACTTTTAATGAGATTGCACCGAACATCCCATATGCTGTATCATTCAGAGGATATAAATTCATACTTGGAATTTAATAAGGTATTAAGGTGGTACTATACACAAATTATATGTGTATAAATGAAACACATATCATATTAGTTATTATGTGAAAGCTTCTTTTCAACATTTTAGGGCCTATTTGCTGCCATTAGAATGCAAAGGAACAGAACACGTAAGGTTGGTTAAAATGAAGATTAAAGGTGAATTTTTAAAAACAACATCAAATAATATTTTCTTCTAGTGAAATAAAATAAAAAGAAGATTATGTTTAATGCTCATTTTGGAAATTATCCTTTTGATCTTTATTTTTAATGCCCCTATATATATTAAATCTCTATGTATTTTAATGTAAAAAAAAAAAAGTAGATTAAGGAAAACAAATAGAAACCTCAATCATATTTAATATTTTTTAAAATGAATATAAAAGATTTTTCAAAAAATTCAAAGCACAAGCACCCTCACTTATAATTAGAATTATTCTAAATAGTGGGCAACAAAAAAACTTTAAGAACACGGTCATGTGCATGGATGCTGAAACTAAAACTTTTTAAAGAAAAAATAAACTATCAGGAGCGTATACATCCCAAATTTTGGCACTTCCCTTTCTATAGCTTACTTTTTATTCATCTTTTGCAAGCCAAACTATTACTTCTATTCTTGTATCCTCCTGAATCTCAATCCGCATATATTTCTTACATTATTTGAGTCATATAGTAAATGATTTAAAAGAACAGTTATTTCATCATATAAAAGAGGTTAAATGCATTAACTATCTTAAAAAAGCATTATTAGATGTTTCTAGATGTCCTATGGAAAGAAGCCGAAGTGGCCAAGTAAACATAGAAAAAATGATCAAGTTTGCAGTCTATCTCTTTCATTACAAATTAGTAATAATCACTCTAGTGATTTACTCTATTAGTCAGGCACACTGGAATAAATACAGGTTTATATAACTTTTTTTATATAAATACAATATTATTCCATGACTTTATATCAATTTGTATAGACTGAACCATTAGATTAAAATAAAAGAAACTAATACATTTTAATAGCGTGAGACTCAAGGGGCAACAAATAAAGGGACTAGGATGGTGAAATTGACTTCAAATTTTTTGAGGTGTTTCCATCTGGATCTTTCAATCCCTTACCTCGGGATTATTGGTGGAGCCCTTGGTGGGCCCTACCGGTTGTCTCACATGGTCTTCCATGTGAGACATCCACAGAAGAGCCCACCCCAACAATGTTTTTTAAGATTACCAAACATACCTACATGGAAAGCTCATCATAAAAGTTTTATCCCATCTATCATATCATAAGAGTCTTATCCCATCTATCCTTATCCTATCTATATTCATTAAGTTAGACCTAGGTTTATAGTTCTTATAAATTAATATTGATGGCAAAATATATAAGGCTGGGGGGGATAAGAAGAAGCAACCCAAATTCAGATGGCTTTCATAAAAGAAATCTACCTGTGACTAGTCCACACTGCTACTTCCATCCCTCTCCTTTTGAAACAACAAATGATACATTTAAGTTTGCTAAAACCAAATTTCTTTGTCCTGATATTCATAATACAAAAGATGACTGCTGAGCCTGTTCAGCCTTTTTTTTTTTTCTTTTTTTTTTTTTTTCTTTGATTGGGTGGGCTCCTCCTTGGGTGCTCTTCTTCTCTCTTGGGGTTGCAACTGGGAGGAAGCCTTCCCACCATTGTATGAATAAAGAAAGAAAAAAATAAAAGATGACTGCCTCGTAAAATAAGTGCATTCCCCGTCGAAAGACTAAAAAACTTGTCTATGAGACCTCTAAAAGAGATAAATTGACATCTACAAATTAAAAGCCTTGATTTTCCTTTATTCTCTTCTTTTGGAAGTCCTTAAAGGGCTGTTTGGATAAATGAAGAGTGGAGTAAAATGAAGTAGATTTCCATGTGAAGTGGAGTGAAGATAAGTAGGTTGAAGTTAAAATAGAGTACTTCACTTCATTCCGTTTGGATGCTTATTTTGAAGTTAAAGTTTGGAGTATAATCTACTTTTACTTAATGAAATGGAAGTATTTAGAGTTAAAGTGAAATGGAGTACATGTGGCTCAAAACATTATTTCATCTATCGGGCCAGACTCATCCAAATGGGGTAGAGTTGAAATTTTAGACTATTAGGGCCAATTTAATTTCGCTCTACTCTATTTTTTGCCTATCCAAACAGGCCCTAAGACACTAGTTTTGTAGTCTAATGTATCTTCAGTTGTTTAGACCCTTTTTTTTTTTTTTCCGTTCATCATGATGCATTGGGCCAAGTTGTGCCAACCCAAGGCTTGTGAAAGCCTGCCCTATATATTTAGATACAGGGCCTAATATTGAGGGTCATATCAGTAGAGTTGGGCCTAGGCTATGTGCAAAAGCATATGCTCCAAATTGTTAAATATGGTGGGCTGGGTCAAGCTTTTCTAAATGTGGTGAAAACAATTAGGACCAGGTGTGCCATGCGGGAAGGCCAAATCCAACCCAATGTAGGTTGAGCTCACATCAAGCTCCACTTGGCCCACCCCATGAGCTCTGCTAGTGGTAGAGGAGAAAAGACAGATTGCGTAGTTCTGGTGCCTTTTTTTTTTTTCTCTTCAAGCACTGACCCGCAAGGGAAGGGTATAGGCCTAGGTTCTGCAGGGCCTCCGAGGGCTTTGGCCTGCCCTAGGCCTGGCATTTATATGTTGAGGATAGGATAAGGGCACACCCCAGCCCAGCCCTAATTGCAACCCAATAAAATAAAATAAAATGTGTAAGATCCGGTTGGTTTCATGAAGTTGAATTCGTAGGCATAGCAAGAAAGTGATTTATTGAAGAAACAAAGGGGACTAATCAAAACCAATCATCAAATAATCTCCTTTAATAGAAAATTAATCCAACAGCAGATAACAAAATGAATACTCATCACCCCAGCAATTCAAATACTATGAAAGTCGAGATCCATCTACATCTCCACCACCTTATGTGCATCATTTCACCCACACCAATCACCTCTTTAATAACCCTTTGTTCGAGACTATTTGACCATAAACTCCTGTCATTTCCAATTTTCCATTCAACGGGCCCAAAAGTGCCTTTTGTCACAATTTCTTTAGCAGATTCACCCCAACTAAAAAAACAAATCCTACTATCATTCCCAGCTCCACCATTGGGTTGAATGAACACAGCCCCTTTCTCTGAGGTAACAAAAATATAGAGTTCATACCAAAAGAGCAATTGGTAACATTCCATTAGAGCATGTAATGCAAATAACTAGTCCGAAATGATGGACACCACTCATACCAAAATCCAGCCAATTCAAACTATTTCTGCACGAGAGCGCGCGCACATATCAACTTAGTCAATAGCCTGGATCAATGGTTTAGAACATGGCTTCACTTGGTAGATCCATTCTTTCTTCTTTGGGTGTTGGACTAGCATAAAGGATGTACCATTATAATCCCATTTTTATTTCTTCTTCTTCTTCTTTTTCTTTTGGACTTGGATTGGAAGCCTTTCTTAAGTTAAAATGCTAATCTACGAAAGAGAAGTGTCATAAAACCTGATTCATATCAGATTACAAAATCTATACTTATCTGGCACAACCTTTCATCATTCATTACTAGAGAAGGTTTAATAACATTCAATTAAAATTCACAATTCTCAGGTGTGTAAGTTTATCAACTCTTTCTTTTACATGCTCAGAAAGAAAGGCACTTCACTGGCCAAAGTTATTTCCTTGTACAAGGTTTTGGTCACTAGATAAATCAAATGCCAAAAAGCAACCTGTCTGCTGAAATGCCTGAAGCAATTCAAATGCATCTCAGTGCTGTTTATACAGAAGTGTATGATGGAACCAATTTTGCAAAATACGTATCTAGAAAACATTTCCATTTTGTTTTCTCAACAATCCCAACACATGAAAGATGAAAAAATAAAAAGAAATCCAACCTCCCAAGTGCAAGATGCAACTAAATCAACACGTTCTCGATCATTTCACGAACATCATCAACAACTAGCCATGCTTTATAGCCTCCAATCACCTCTGCTTGTTTCTTGCCATCCTTCCACAACTGTTAAAACGTTTGTTGTGTCATTAGTGGGTAAATAAAACTTGAGCAACAGCTAAAGGGTATTAGATTTTACCTGTATAGTTGGCATCTTCTGCTCTTGTTTGAAGTTGAAAGCATTTAGGTCATGACAAGGCACAACAAATTGTGAGCTCAATGGAAAACTGCTGTGCATCTAATATGCGAGTTGACGTTGGTTTTCAGTACGACAAAATGAATGCTGATGAAATTATACAGAAGAGAACAGAACATGACCAAAGTAGTTGGTACTCCATATGATAAACCAGAATTAAAAAAAAAAAATTTGAGTTTAAGATATACCGTGACTCCTGCCCGATTGACAAGCCTCTGTGGGACTGTGTTGACATCGATACAGAAGAAGCGGATGCTACATCAAAAATAGCACAACAGATATAATCTCAAATGCTTGCAGCCAAAAGGTTTAGCTGCAAGGTTCCTTACTAAGAGAATTTCATGGGAGGCAAAATAATATGACATTTAGATGTTACATAAGAGAATTTCATGGGAGACAATTATGACATTTACGTGTTACAAACAAGTTTAGCATGCTCATGCCATTAAAACTTCCCTTTCCATCAGTGAACTGCACAAAAGGCCAAAACTCTTTCCTAAATGTCGATGCATCCCCAAATGAGCATGTGCATATTTTAATGTCAAAATGTATATAGCTAGTAAAGCAGGTTGTTCAAACCTCGGATAATAGTCTGCAGCTAATTTTTCCAATTTGGGTTTCAAATAAATACATTTTCTGCACCATCCTGCCATCCTGCATGCCAGGCCATAATTTACTGTGAAACTCAATGCAAACAACAGGAATAGCAATACCTACTCCAAAGAAGAGAAAAGAAGAAAAAAAAGTTCAATGTATCAGAAATTAGTTAGAAACTCTGTTTCACACCGAACAACTATTTCTAGATTCTCAATTGAGCAATAAACCAGCTTCAGTTGGAGCTCAGATTTTGGTGAAAGCTCCCCGAACAAAGAACCCATTGAAAGGCTTAAATCAGTAGCCGGATCAGCTGGAATCAAGTCATTTGCAGATAATTTGATTTACAAGTGATATACAAGAACCATACAGATCTTTTAGTTCCTGAGCAGCATAAGATTGCAAATGTTTGGCATTTGGGCCCCATAAAAATGAAAAAGGAAAATAAGCACTAATCCTACGTTTAAATTAATCTATGGCACTAGGACCTTAAAATTGTAGCTATTACCTAATAGAAGTACAAGACTAACCTGATGAAATTAGGGAGGGTACAAATGCAAGAACAACCAAAACCCATTTTCTTTTTTTCAATAAAATTACCGAGACACTTGTATACAACTACAAGAACTACAGGACTTTCTGGAAAGTATCCTACCAGAGATTAAAGTGAATGATCATCATCTTGTTAGCCTTATCCCATCAATCAAGAAAAACCAGAATCGAAAGTTAACTGGCCCAAAATTTCAAAATTACCAGTAAGCTGTTTTCTGGACGGGCTAACATTAGCAAATCTTGAAACCCAAATAAAGGAAATCTATGAAGCGCAAATCTGATCCAGTGTTCCAACCAACCAAAGATGACTACAGAAGAAAAGCAAAAAAAAAATAATTAAAACAAATAGGTGATCCAACCCTCGCAGAAAGGTGGATTGGACAAAACTGAGTTGGACAAAGTTTTACCCAGACTAGTTGCAACACTAGAGCCAATTTGGTGCACATTTGGTTTTGCAGTTTGCACAGAAACAGGCCCCAGGCTTTCAATAAAGAATCATCTAAATGGCCACAATCAACTCTGAATCTTTAAAAGGACGCGTTAGAAGATAGCTGGAGCCATGTAGCAGTTAATACAAGAGTTCTTTAGCACCAAAAATAGAATAGAGAAGGAAAGATGCCCATCTCATCCAAAAACTAAAGATTTCAGTAAAATAAAATAAAATAAATAAAATGTCTCCAAAATTAGAACAGGGAAATGGCCCTAGAAGTTGCTGTTAGGCCTCGTCCTTCAAAGATATAGGCAACTTGTGAGTCCTATTCTGTTTAAGAAATATAGGCAGATCATGGATTAGCCAAAAGGTGGTCTTCTTTTGGCTATCTTTTACAAAAATTTTGCTAGGAGTTGGTTTGAAGGATTAGAAGTTAGAAGTAACTAATAGCTTAGAGTTATGCTTTGGAACATTTAAGGCCATATACAATAGAAAAGAGATGGACTGACTACTGTTTGTTGACATTTAAATAGAAGATCTTGTGGGGGCTTGGGTTTATACCATTTGCACGAGGCAAGTTCATAGGCGACTACCTTGTCAATAGATATTAGAATTTGCGGTTCACTGACATTTCTGCATTTCTGTTATTTTCATAAAATCCATATTTGAGCATTTTTGGAATGTAGTAGGGAGATTATCAATAGAAAATTACTGTGCTTACAAGGACAATTTGATTGAACCAAGGAAATGAAACTGTTCGTTGTATCTTCCTCACTATAGCAGAGAGAACCTTGCTTTATCCAATAATGCGAATGATAAAGAATTCTATCATTAATTGTGAAACTATCGATAAAATCCTAGCATTAGGTGAGTATGTTCATTTAGGAAACTGATCAAAGATGATGACAACACAGCAATACTCTTTGATTTGAGGTCACCTAAAGGCCCAAAAGTAACATTCATCCATGAAGTAATCAGCGGAAATAGTGTGCACAGATCCCTACTCGGAAGATGCCACTTGAAATTTTTACTCATCTGGCATGCAACAAATCTGTCCACGTGTCTTTCCACTTGTGATTTGTGAATTGTAACTATGACTCCACTTTTCCTTGTGATTTGTGAATTGTGACTATGACTCCACTTTTCCCATCAATCTAGGGCCGGCTTTGTAAGTTTCATTTTCCCACTCCACCAAATATGAAGCCATGTTCTTCATGTGATCGTATCTCAAAATCCAGAATCTATTACCTACTACTTCATTCCAAGCTTTTATTGGTTTTCCCAGTCCCTTAGTTCCCTAAACTTGTAACAATTCAATGCCTATGAAGGAGGCTATCCTTTATCTCCGATGTGCACAATCCTATGGAAAATCTCAAATCTCATGATCCGATGGTTTAAAACCTAGGGTTATGTAAATATTTAAAATTAAATTCAAATTTATTGGTTTTATACCAAAACCCCATGGGATTGACACCCAGGCAGAAAATCTCAGATCTCTTAATCCGATGGTTTGACCCATATCATTGCAAAGGGCACTCCCTGATTTTTCTCATAAATTGGGGCCACTTGTAGATTTCCTCTTTTATACTCATTCCTAAGTGTATCCTTTCCTGTAACTCCACATCAACCTTAGCATACACACATTATCCACATGCACCAGCTTCTTGTTTCTTCTCTGTGCAACATTAGACCTTCTCCTACCACGACCCAACCTAATCAGAGATGTAAAAAGCTCTTCGGTGAAAAAGATACTTGTACACCAGGAGCAATATGCAACAAAAGAGAAAGAAATCATCTAATGGTACTACTTTGACTTTCCATTTCAGACATTTACTTAAGGACTACTGTCTTGCGGACTCGAGAAGGAAAGTCACTCTTTAATTTCTAGATAATTATAAGGTTCAGAGAGAAGATTTTGAATAAATGGCTAAGACTGAAATAGGGGTTTTCTTTGTTTTTGGCCTATTTAACATTGTAGGTTTTGCTGCCCATCCCATTCATTATTGTTGCTTGCCAGAATTTTTTTTTTTTTTTTTATGAAATATTGCATAAGCTCTTCTGAGTCATGAAACTTTACATTGGCAAGAAGTCATCTTGATCCCGGAAACCCATCCCGTGGTGTGAAGCCTTGGAAGTTGGAACAGGCGTTAAGCCTGCTAGCTCTTTACTACTTTCGTTGAATGGATTCAAGTGATGAAGATCAAGTCACTGCGAGATAAAAAGTTGAATTTGCAAGCTGCAGAGTATTCGGATTAGTTGCTAGACTCTTGAATTATTGGTTGGGTATTTATGCATTTTGGATTGAGTTTTTATAGGTGGTACTGAACTTTATTCAAAAAATAAATAAATGATTTCCCCTCCTTAAAACTTATTCAATTCATTTTCCCCTAATTAAATTTAGTCATTTTACAAGCTAACCACTATTTAAAAAAAAAAAAACAAAAGAAGCAAATCATAACAGTTGAGTACATGGC
The DNA here is from genome assembly GCA_028538565.1 of Umbellularia californica. Classification (NCBI taxonomy): domain Eukaryota; kingdom Viridiplantae; phylum Streptophyta; class Magnoliopsida; order Laurales; family Lauraceae; genus Umbellularia; species Umbellularia californica. The sequence goes on from JAPQWN010000002.1 coordinate 7,286,425, forward strand.
AAAGGATGTCTCAAAAACTTCCATTTTCTCTCTCCTGTCCTTCTCCATTCTCCTTCCATCTCATCTACTCCATCACTCATCCCAAGCACCATTTTCACTTTCAATGAAAACTGACATGAGGTAAATCATTCTAAACCCACTATGATTCTCAGGGAATTCTAAGAATTCATTACAAGAGCCTGGTTGACTAGTGATGGAAATCAGGGAATTCATGTTGACAAGTATCATTTGTGCTTCCAAAATATGTTGATCTTTGGACGCTAAAATAGCCATTTATGATTTCAACAAGGGATTGGATTACCATGGAAATGGATACAGAAAAACAAAACCCTAAACAGAAACCGAATCGAAACGAACCAGACGACGATGATCGGCTCCTCAAGCTGTTGCGCTTCTGCAATCGTGCGGTCGAATTGCTCTTCGCTGGAGATGGGCTGGAGATCGATCGATGTCGGTGCGTCGAGATCCTGAGACGGGATCTCGATGCCACCCGTAGATGGTGCCGCTTCGCATCGAATTCCTCCATCTTTCCCGGGAAAAACCCATCGATTCCGATCGATTGGAGCTGCTATTTTGGTTTCGAAGAGGAAGGTTTTAGGGCAGAAGAGACGAAGAGATGGTTTTGATCGATTCCTCTCCCATGCGTATTGGATGCAGGGGGCGATCCCAACGGCGTTGAGCATCGAAACGAAGACGATCTTTTTGTTTCGCGTTCATTACAGTTTGTCATCATTCCATTTAATGTAACAAGTTTAAACCACAATTTTAATATAAAAAGATAATAAAATTAAATTAAAAATAAAAACCGTAATTCGGTCCGGTTCGTAAATAAGCAGTTTCGTTCTGTTCGGAAAAATAGAAAACTGATGGGTTCGGTCTGATTGATGGTTTTCCCCTAAATCGATCCGAACCTCCCATGTGCACTCCTATATTTGACATGCTGCCTTTTGAGGATTAATGTGGGCCCAGCATTGCTTGATTAGTCCTTCCATGCTACATGTCTATTAATACATAAATATAGATAGAGGTCTATATGTTATTTGAATTAGAGGATGGGGTTTTTCCTGTGCGGTCATCATTAGCCGTTGACTTTCATACTTGGTGAGTAAAATTTTAGATTTTTTTCCGATGGGTTCTATGGACTGCTTTATTTTTGTGATATCGCAAGATTTTATTCAATTATTGGAAATGGACATTGAAATGGAAAGAAAAAGGCGAATTATTATGTGATATTGCTCAATTCAATAAAAGTTCTGAAAACCTATGTGGGTTTATCACTATTTTGGTCACCAGGTGCGGATATTGACAGTTAATGGTGACCGAACAAGATAACCCAGAATTACATAGATATTATACACTATTTGATTGATTATTGTTTATCATCATAAATGATCGAAGTCATTGGTGTGATTGGTAATTCACATGGCAATATGGATGCAACTGGCAGATATTATCAACCATGGCGGCCATTTCAAGCTATGCCTTATTTTGGTCGCCTCTGTTTCCAAACCCCCCCCCCCCCCCCCCCATCCATTAAATCCACGCGCATGAGGATTTGTGAAGCTCAATGATTTGGGGCGTTACTTTAGACCAAACCGGTTTTTTGCATTTTTTGGTTTCTACGGGACCCACAATAAAGAACTGAACAGATATAAGTGTTAAAAAGGTTCAAAACGGCTACCTCACAAAATTTCAGCCGTTGATTCATCTTAGATCGTAAGATATTTGCAAAACCATCAAAGCCGTTAAATGCCAATTTCTGAGATGCAGTGGGACAAAAAAGGGGATTAAGTCCAGTCTGTTTTTTTCAAATTTCTGGTTCTTATGGGCCCCACAATCATGATCTGAACCAGTAGTTATTTATACAAGGTCAAACACGGCTATTTCACCAAATTTCAACCGTTGATCCTTACCATATCTTGAGATATTTGCAAAAAAGTCCAGGTACTAAAATATTAATTTCTTATTCCTGTGGGCCCCCTTTGCACGATCTGAACCGTTCAGAATTTCTAGATGACCACAAACAACTTTGAGGTGAAAGTTGAGGACTTGGTTTTTCATGGATTTTAGAAATTTTTATAAAACATATTTATAACCATTGAATCATACATTCTACAATTTATAGGAATCCTCTCCCCATCCAAACATGGAACTCTCTTTGGGAATCCTACTTGAGGATTGTGGCCTTCTTTGAAGATGGAGAGAATCATCTAAATAGCAGATTCTTCTACGTTTACCAAACGTGCCATAAATGGATGAGAGGATTCCACACTTTGTAGGTAGTCTTTTCCACAATGGAGAGGAATCGGGTATCCTTACCCACTCATAGGGAATCAAGATCCTCTCTTTTGAGAAAAATCAAATAAATCTTTTCCCTTTTCTAAGCAGGAAAAAAGTATTGCACTAAACTATGAAATTATTGACTGCATAAAATTGAAACAGTTTTTTGCTCAATCACAGAACCCTCTCTTCACACACGCATGCTTACTGATTGCGGAGAATTGAAAGCATGAAAATTACTCTCCCACTTAAAATGCTCAAAGCTATCAAACTATGCTTAATCTCTTGGGGTTGCAATTCCTAGCCAACCTCTCAAAACAACCACAAACTAACCTAGTAATTCAGTTCTGATTTGACTTCTCCAATTTTCAGATTGTGTTCGAGATGACATCTCTGTCCCATTACTAGCAAATGGTGTGCGGTTGGACTGAGCTGTAATTCTTTATTCAACCCACAAATCCAAACCAAATGAGACCCCACCCAACCCAATTAAATAGACCTTGACCCGCCAACTCATTCAAAACCTGTCATTTTAATTTAGTACTGGGGTTCGACTTCTATCTTCCAGATTGATCAGTTTGGATTGGGAGTTGACACTTTTGACCTGATTAATAATCGAAAAGTTTAGGTTGCGGCCATACATGTTGCATGATTTTCAACAGGACCGACCCATTGCAAGCTCTACCCAAATAGATAGGAAATAGAAAGCAGAGGGTTTAGAGCTTCTGGAATTCTGAAATGTTGGTTGGAGCTTTTTTTTGCATTGGTGCAAGTCATTTGCTACAACAATAAGACCAGCGACCTGACCATAAGCTGCAGAAACTGAATCATCCTCAATGGAGTGGGAGGACACTGGACAAGTCCTTTTGATCCAGGTTGGTGGTTGAGAGAGAGACAGCAATGTTTGTGCTGCTTACTAGGCATGTACGAAGGTTTGTTACAATAAGGGGTGTTCATAGGCCAGGTAGGCCCAGACTAAGATATATATATCTAGGCCTGGCTCAACTTTAGAAACACAAGCCTCAATTAGCCCAAGCCCGACACAGGCGGCAAGTGCCTTACCCAAATCTAGCCCACCTCAAACATATCAGGCCTATTGTCCACCCATTTAATCAAAATGGTTGGGCTGGGCTTTTTATCAAATTGTTTGGACTTTTTATCACTTGTTTGGGCAAATCATTCACTAAATAAAAGCATCACATATTCAGGCCAGGTAGGGCTGAGCTTCAAGCTTTCTATCAATTAATCTAATCCTGACCCAAATATTAAATGGCCAAATCTAAGTATATGCCTGGAACCTATTCCAAAGTGGGCTCGGCCCTTGCTAGCCCTGAGCATTGAGCACCCGGTCATGATGTATCCAAACGTCGAAGTTCATAACAGAGGGACAAAGGTCGCTAGGCTCGAGCCACAATTGGAATAGGTGGAAGCAAACACACCTTGAGATAAATGTGAGCCAGGCAGCCTAGAGAGTAGATTACAGAGTCACATTTGCGTGTCCACTTTCCCTGATGATTCCACATTCAATGGCTTAAATTTGTACTGAGAAAAAAAATGCTTGTGCATCAATTTTTTAGACTATATTAAAGAAATATTTGTAAAGAAAAAATATCCAACAATGCATATCACTTCTATTGGAGTAAATTTAAGAAGGTTCGATTTTATATAGTATAAGCGGCGCTCTGATTAGGCAAAGGTGACCCTTACATAGGTTTATCTTGGTGGTCAGTTGAGGTCTCTAGCACATTGACTATCGTAGAAGATTATTTCCCGTTTGGAAATTTGGTCATCCCATTGTTACTAATGATTTGAATTTGTAGGATTTTATACCTCATTGAGCTACTACTTATCGCTATAAGGGGTATTAAAGCCTGGTAGGTCGGGCGTTCGAGTCAAGAGTTATGCATTTTACGAGTTGCGTAGAGTAAAAGCTAAATCCGGATCCCTTGTTTCTTTGAAAGAGGGGGATATATTTCATCCTATCAACATTCGCCAGTTTTATAAAATCTCTTTTTTTTTCCTTTTTTTTTCCAAGAAGGCGATTGAGAGGGTGCATTAGCCGGCGATAGATTTTGTACAGCTGGTGAATATTGATAGGACGAAACAATCTACCCTAGCCCTGTTTCAATGAAATAAGGAATCCGGACTCGTAAAAGCTAGTCCAAATCCTAATATTTAGGCTTGGATCTAGCATATCGGCTTGAAATTCAAGTCCAAACTCCGTCGCATTGTTGCTCAGTTGGTAGAGACATGGGTGCGCGTGACAAAATGTCAGTTCTCATGTCCTTCATGAAGGAGAAAAAAGAAGATACATTGTCAATCTAGTAGCTCATTTGGTGAGATGATACCTCTACAAGAACAACCAAGACCAATTTTTGGATGCAATAGCAATGATGGTAAGGAATTTGGGTGAGTGTGTTAATAATTATGCGAGTACTTAAAAAATCGAAAAAATGGTACTTAAAAAATATATAAAATGTCACACTATTTAATGTTAAATTTTTGGGACTTGAGGTTTTTTTTTTTTTTTCTTACCCCAATCAAGGGGGCTGGGACCCAAAAGAGAGTCCCCCCACCACACACACACACACACTAAAAAAAAAAAAAAAAGTCCGCACATGCAAAAAATAGACGGCATAACCATGGTTTGAACCATAGGCCGCCAAGTGAGAACTGACACTCTTTACCACTCAGACAAAGAGCCGTTGTCTTTGGGACTTGAGTTAGTCTCAATTCTACATACATCAGACTCGAAGCAATTAATTATCAAGCCCAAAGTGGGCTGGTTTACCCGTCCATTAGCTTTCCCAGTTAAATGTTTTTGCATGCGGATGGATAATGGCATGCTCGGTGCTGTCGACATCGAACCTCAATGAGTGAGTGCTCACATGGTTGCTATGAGTGGACTATCAACCCAATAATCTTAGATATCAAGGATTTAGTCTCATCTTTTGTCTATGTCAGATTTACTTTTGTTCCTAGGTCCAAAAATAAGAGTGCTCACATGCTTGCCCAATTAGGTTATAGCTTGAATTAAAACTTTATTTTGGATTGGGGTAGAGGCTAGGTGGGGATGGGTAAGTGGTTTGTTGTTATTGTTTCGGCCTTTTTTTTATTGTCTTGGCTTTGATTTTTAAATAAAATTCTATTTACCAGAAAAAGAAAAAAAAAAACATCTAACGACAAGTCACTCGACGATGCATTTTATATATAGTAAAGCAGCACCCTTTTCGTGGGGAAAGTGACATGTGGTGGCAGGTAGGCTTGTCAACCGGGCGGGGAAAACCTGCCGACCCGGTTGACCCGACCCGATTGGGTCATAAAATACCCGGCCCGTTCGGGTCAACGGGGCGGGTTGACCCGGACCCGGTCAAAGAGCTGACCGGGTCAGGGGCGGGTATGGGGACGGCCGACCCGCCCCATACCCACCCCGAATATATATATAAAATATTATATATAAATTTAAAAATTAATTATAATTAATTATAAGTAATATGTAATGAAGAGTCTTCACATTGGTCCACTGATGCATCAAAATGGTATTTCTTCTTGTTGTTTCATGTCAAACGTTTAATATAACTAAATGTGATTACTGTTTCTCCTTTCTACTTATAGGATCGCTGGGATTCCATAGAGGACGATGATTATTTTTCTCTTGAGGGTTTGTGGGATGTTGCCAGACATGCAAGAGTTAATTAATTACATGCCCAAGCCCAGCACCCAAAAGAACAGCACATGTCTACTCCCTACATTCCAGTTTTTAAGATCGAATTTTGCAAATAAAGTTCTAAAAAATGAGTTGGATACATACGTGGTTGAGGCTTAGTCCAAGTTATAGAGACTGTAAGCATCAGCGGGGCGGGTCGGGTCGGGTTTCCCCGTGACCCGACTAGGGCGGGTATGGGGATTCATCCCCATACCCGCCCGGGTTATGGGGCGGGTATGGGGATGGGGAATTTCTTACCGGGGCAGGTATGGGGCATGGCGACCCGCCCCATTGACAAGCCTAGTGGCAAGAGACTTTATAGGAGGATTATACGTGGCGCATCCTCAGACTTTTTGCAATGCTATATTCCAAAATTATCCTTCAAATCTAATCTCATCATCTAAAATATCTCAATACAAATTTAAAATATTCTTGAAATAAGATACTTACCCATTTCCTAAAACATAGCATATAATAATAACTTGTCTTTATTTCCAAGTCTTCTTTATTCCCAAACTCACAATTTGTGGGGTCCACTTTTTTTTATACCAATACAATAAGAGCTTTTTTTTTATACTAGAGCGCGGGCTACTTTCATTGGCTGTATTCTACTATGTTTTTCTCCTCATTCTCCTTTCAATATTTAGTAAGATTAATCTGTGGGGCCCATTATGGACACTTTTCTCTTTATTTTTCTTTGGATATTTGGTAGGATTAATTAATATTTGGGGCCCATTGTGGAAGCCAATTAATTCCAAATTTCACATTTAATTCTGAAATGACACTCAATTTATAGCTAAGAACAAATATAATCAAATCAGTGTCCTAAAATCATTACTATTTACTTGATCTTTCTCTAAATATTTCCAGCTACCTAAAATTTTTCTAATGAGTTTCCATCTTTGTTATGAATTATATGTCAATATTCATTTATAATTTATTTAAATATTTAGATATATTCTAATTAGAAATATAATGATTTCTTAATCATGCGCAAGCCTATTGCACTAGTAATAGTGTAAAGGTGCAGCCGTCACAGCCTTATGAAATGAGCTTTCTTTTAACTAAGTATAACTTAACTTAATTATATGTTATTATTATCTGATTAAAAGTAATGATAGTGAATGATACATTATAAACGACAACAAAAATTACTTGCTAGGCCAAATGTTTTAACTGGGTACCATCACTCCTGGATAGCTAACCTGGCCAACCATCTCCAAGGTGATGGGACTAGTGGACCCATGAGTGCCATGGCAATTTAGTTTTGAAAAAGAAAAAATTATTCTCAAAAAAATAATTTTTTTTCTCATATTTAAAAAAGAACATGAAGATTTAAATAATAATAAAAATAATAAGTTTTCAACAATTATTTCAATCAAGCCCTCTTAATAAAAGAATTCTAAAAGTAAAAAGAATATATCCTTCTCTCATCTCTTATAAAGAAGCTTTTTTACCATAAAAACATCATTAAATAATTAACAACCTTCGAACCTCAAAGGGCTGGCCACTGGAGCTAGAGGTCTTAGTATCAAGTCCACTTATGATTTTAGTCGGTGTCTCTCGTGTTCTGAAGGGATTAATTCAGTACAAAAAGTTAAATGCCCAGCGACTTTTTGACAAACTCTCACGCTAGGTTGCACTGATAGACTTTGGATTAGGATTTGAATATCACTGATGTGGTACTTATATATATCACTCCAAATCCAATCCTTTTTCTACAAAAGGGGATGCTGGCCGAATCTAATGCCCTAGCTTAGCGCGGGAGTTTAATTGAAAGATTTGTAGAAACCGCTTACACCTATACATGGTTTTTTCTTTAAAGATCGAAGTAGTCACCTTTAAGCCGTCTGTTTCGTTCCAGAGGATAAAAAGGAACATCCAAACGCATCATATGATTTTGGATTCCTCCTTTGCATGACACGCGGCGACCACTCAACGACCTCCCTCGAGATCCCTCGCAATGTCATTTTACCATCTCAACGTGTCAGTGCGAGACCACGCACGTAGACGTAGGCAAAAATACGGTGGCAGGCTGCCGAGCAGGCCACGTACGCACTGACAAAAGCAAAGAAAGGAATCGGGGGTGGGGCCAACTGCGACGTCTTAGCGCAGTGGGGACCACGTGTCTGTACATTGTGTTGTAAATCAATTGGTCCACGCTTCCCACGTATAAAGTGCTTCAATAGTTCAATGCACCCACGTCTCCCGAACAATGAAGACTTGGGGTCCACAATTGTCAGATACTTCAAACACGTTTTTCTTTCCAAAGAGAAAATATGGGCTTTTTAGTTGTGCGGTGTGGGAGCGCCACATGGCGCTTTCAAGCTTTCTGATTTAAGCTCTGACAGCTAGCATATGACACGTGTAGCTCTAGCAGTGACCCTCGCTTGTGAAAATTAAAAAAATGAAAGAGTATGTTTGAATTTTGAATTTTGAATTTATTTTTTTATTAGTACATGAAGGGGAAGATAAGCTATCTTAATCCTAATCTAGCTTAATTTACTTCTTAAAAAACCTAATCTATCTACGAAGGAATCATCACAAGGTGCTCCATGCTTGTGCTTAACCTCAACTCTTAGAATAAGGGCATTTGTCGCTGTTACCTTCCTTGCAAAACCCAAAATGAGAGTCCCGCATATCTTAATACCGCATGTAGTGTAAAGTCATATTTGTATTTGATTGTTGATCTAGCCTTTAAAGACAAATTTAGGTTCAATGATCATGGTTTTCACCCATCTCTCTATCCTATATATATATATATATATATATATGCGTGTGTGTGTGTGTGTGAATGTAAAAAAATGACTAAACCTTTGCCTTTAAAATAAGTTTAGTCTTTTATTTATATGGTAGGATCATTCTCATTTTATAATTGAACGAGCATACAATCCATAAGTACGACAACTGTAGTCTCCAAGGTTTGGTTGGCCGTCTATACTAAGTTAGTCATAATGTGCATCAACTGTAGTCTCCAAGGTTTGGTTGGCCGTCTATATTAAGTTAGTCATAATGTGCATTTCTTTTCATTTAATTAAGAGCATGTTTGATTGCAAACAATTCAAATAGAACATCTCTTTCCCTATAATTCCCTAGAATAGTGCAATTGATGTCACTCTTAAATTACAAATGCCTTATTTGATTGAGGAGAACTTTTGAAAGTGGTGTTTTAAATAATAGTTTATAAAGCGTATAATGCTAGCAACGAAATTGACCCTACTGAAGATGAAATTCATAGGCAAAATGAGCCAAAATGTAATTTTTTTTCCAGTTTCAATTTCCCATTGATTATCTTAAATCAATGACTCAAAATGATGACATATAGGGGTGTTCATGGGCCAGGCTGGGCCGGGCAAAGGCATATCTGGGTCCGATCCGGCTTTAGAAAGACTAGCCCAAGCTCGACACAGGCTGTAAAAGTTAGGCCTGAGCCCGCCCATTTAGTCAATCAGTCCAGGCTGAACCGGGCCTTTCATTACTTTTGTGGTTATTAGAGTGTGCTAGTTAAATTAAATTGCATGCATTTCTTACACAAGCCGAGCCGAGCTATGAGCTTTCCATCACTTAATCCAAGTCCAGCCCATTCATTAATCGAGCCCTAATTACATATCCAAGCCCAGCCCAAAGCGGGCTAGGCCCTAATAGGGCTCAGGCTGACCCAGCCCATGAGCACCCATAGTAACATATCACAACTTCTACTGAAACCCTGCTTCATTCCCACTAATGAGTTTGCCCCAATCTACCTACTATGGTTACAAATTGGATTTTAGCCTGAAATAGAATTGGGATCCTTTGCTTCCCATTTTTCCCTTCGATGATGGCCCGATTCAGGTTTGGTATTTTCTAGACCCAACATTGTCTATAATAATAAATTTGTACGATATATTGTAGTAATTTAATATTGTTGTTATTATTTTTGTTATCGGAGGGTTCCCAACCCTTTGGGCTGGACTAATCCCGCTAGGACCAGAGGAAAGTCGAATAAATTCCCTTATAGAGTGCAGTTTTGGATCTATAACCTCCGAATGTAAACCGTAATCCTAAGTAAAGTGAGCTACCCTATAAAGGTAAAATTAATAAAAACACTTATATACTTGTAAAACTAATTTACTTATTCAGCTCTGTACCCCATTGTCATGATACAAGTGCACCCTATGAGGTGGAATGGAATAATTTAGACACTGCCGAGACATTCTCATAATAAAAGAGTAGAGTGAATAACAGTGCTGTATCAGTGTATAACTCTGTATATGGATGTTTCACCCTGGATTATAAAATGCCATATAAATAAAATAACCAGTTTCTTCCATGTGGCCAACGGATGGTCTGGATCAAAATAAAAATAAAACGGGGCAAAGCTACCCTACAGCATACTATGATGCAGCGCCTGGCATATGCAAGTGAATGAGACCCACCTTTAAGAAATCTAATCCATTCATTTGTTCTAACACCCATTATAGTGTGTATATATAAATATATATATATATATATTTATAAAATATTATTCAAATCAATAACATGCACACCACTGGATTAACTAACGTGAACACATAATTCAACTATTAACTTTTTTTCTTTTTTTTTAGAAATAGAAATTGGATACATATTTAAAATCAACATGTCAATCTAACTGTAGTCCCGTAAAATATACTTTGAAGTTATATATATATATATATATATATATAAAATGATGTATGTAAAAGATGATGAATGGATTGGATTTCCTAAGCGTGGCCCCATCCACTTAAATACGGGAGGCTCTGTATATCATACAATGATGCAGCGCCGCTGTACGGCAGCTTTGCCCAATAAAACGATTGGCGGACTTTGTTCCATTTTAAAGCGCTGCGTACTCATCAACCAACACGTGTTGCGCGGCCGTGAGCAGACATCTGTGTCGGGCAACACGGGCACCACGGTCAGCCTGCCCGTGCTGCTTCCACCAAAGCAAAGACAACCTAATTCAGGTCGCCATGACCATGTCCCTCCCCTCCCAAGCCCGGACTCTGAAATCCCCTCCTCGACATCTGCCGAAACAGATGGACGGCCACCATCACTCCTCATCTAAATCTCATCACATCCCAACCATTCGATGGCCAAGCCCTTCGTAAGGATGGCTACCGACGATAACTCCCCGGAAAAATGCCGAGCGGCTCGCCGCCGACGCATCGAGATGCGCCGCCTCTCCTCCTTTGCCGGCGCCACGTCGCCACAACCCGCCGGCTCGATCCGGACCGAGAAGAGGCGCGACAGATCCGACTGCACGGACGAGGAAAAGCGCAGCCGGACGGCGAGATCTCGCTCGCCTTCTCCGTCGCTGCCGGCTGTCGAGACGGAGGAACAGCCAGCCGTTCCGTCGGCGTCCGGTCAGGCCCCTCCGCCTTATCCGCCGCCGGTATTCGGCTTCATGTCGATCGCCGGTCGGTCACGTGAGATGGAGGACGCGATCTCCCTGCAGCCCTACTTCTTCCGGCAGGAGGTCCCCGGGCGGCGGCCGCTCCATTTCTTCGCCGTGTTCGACGGCCACGGAGGCTCTCACGTAAATCTCTCAGTCGCCACTTCTACTCCTAAAACATGTATACTGTATAATACACCTAATAACGGTATATATAAACTTTGTGACGGATACCGAAACAAACTAACCATTACATATCGGTCGATACGATACGACACGACTCCGCTGTAACTTGTAAGTAAGAGTCGAAATAGCTGGACGAATGTTCAGACAATATAGCCTTGACGAACAGACGACTCGCACAGGAAGCAGTCTAAAATAGTCGTCAGTTCGTCAGGTGGAAATGTAGTGTACTGTTGTGTGGATGATGTTGATGATATTGTTTGATTAGGAATGCTGGGGAATGGAATGCAGGTGGCGAAGCTGTGTAAGGAGAGGATGCACGTGCTGCTTGGGGAGGAGCTGGAGCGTGCGGGAGATGCGAGCGTGTGCGAGGTGGAAGGATGGGAGAGGGTGATGGAGAGGTGCTTCAGGCGCATGGATGACGTGGCGCTGAGCGCGTGCGCGTGCGGGAATGTGGGAGTGCCTTGCGATTGCGAGAATGGTGGGCTCACTTCGGAGATAGTGGGGTCCACTGCAATCGTAGCCGTTGTTAGCTCCGGATGGATCATCGTGGCCAATTGCGGGGACTCGAGAGCCGTCCTCAGTCGGGGTGGGAGGGCCATTCCTCTTTCCACTGATCACAAGGTAAAAACGATTTATTACTACTAGCAATCATTGTACATCGTTTCTTTTGCTTTGGTAATGTTGAAATGAGGTAGATGGACGGTGGATATTGCTTTGATTGTGAGTGAAATCAAATGGGGCCGTCAATATGGAGGCCAGATCTACTAGCTCATGGGACTTCACCACCGTACTGGGTTATTCTGGCGGCAGTACAATGGGAACCAAAAGTAACAGCTGGACCTACTATTTTAAATCTATGGTGGCTACACCTGGCTAGATTTCAGTACAATCAGAGCAGGTTCTTCTGTAGGTTTAACACGTGTAAAACTGACACACACAGGTCGATCACGTGAGTTTACCGGTTCGCGTTGGATCCTAGAACCCACATTGTCCATGCACAGAAAAACGAACAAAAAAAAAAAATTTCTTCGTTGGTTGATTTGGGTCTTGCTCTAATTTATATATTGCAGCCAGATCGAGCAGATGAACTGGAACGAATTGAAGCAGCTGGTGGACGCGTAATCTATTTAAATGGAGCCCGCGTCCTTGGAATCCTTGCAATGTCCCGTGCATTAGGTAAATTCTAGATTAAAGTAGCACTTTTGATGGCTATCTGGTCCATGGTAAATACAAGGAACTACTAGCAAATGTGACTTATCATTTGGAATCTTGTTTCTGGCTGTTTGGATGCACACCACTTTCCTCTATTACTATTTACATCTGTCCAAACAAAAGCCTAAGGCCACCTCATCATGCCTGTTTCCGCCAATAACAGGTGGCTGAAAAAGGATAGATGGGTAAGGTACGGTAGTGCCATCCCATTCACTCTCTCTCTCTCTCTCTCCCACCCAGTAATACCCCTTTCAGGGTCATTTAGGCATGGCAATGAGATATGTTGATATCATCTGATGATGCACAAATTGACTTCGCACACTACCAGTCAAGTGATTGGTAATTAATGCAGTAATTAAAAAAGAGAGAGAATACACGAATTATAGTAGTTCGGTTAATATGACCTACATCCACTTCTGAATGGCTGAGGTCGTCGGATATTTTTATATTTCAAGGTGTGCAGGGAGAGCAGAGAGTACAAGCTTTGAGAGGGAGAGGAGAGTTGTGCTCAGGTCTCTGTCTCATGCCCTCCAAGTATTGGTGGGGCTTACAATTTATAGTCGCTCCCTCACAGGTTGGGGCGACTTTACAGCAACTCAGTAACCATTTTGGTGGAGATCACGGATTCTTCTCAACGGGTGAGGTAGTTGAGGTGCTCTCTACGAGACTTGGTAAAATATGAGATGAGGGTTGACTGTTTCCAAGGCAGTGAAGGTGAAGCTCCCGGATGCTCTCTTGATGATGTGGCTAAGCTTATGGACTTCTTTGGGCCTAAACCTTATTGGGCTAACCGGGTCTTGTAACATGAGTTGGGCCCTTGGGCTTGGCCCATCATTTGCCCCCCAATGCCCTGTGTCCAATGGAACTTGGAGAGGAGGGCATTCGTTTGAATTTTTGACTGAGTTTGCAACTGCAAAAACTTCGAGGGGCCAAAACATCTGTTTTTAGGTCTTTTTTAGACTTTTAACAGCATCAATCACAGCCAAAGGCGAGAGTCTTGTAGGGCTTGCCAAGAGCTTCAATTTGATATATTATAAGCCTCATTTGGAGTTACGGACCAAAATTTACGGTCAAAATAACGAGCAGGCGCGCGGTTCTGGGCGAGCAGGATGTGTTGGGCGCCTGGGAGGTCTGGGAGCCCCTGAAGTATGGGCGCCCCTGGTCTGGGCGCCCAGATAGGGATGGCAACGGGGCGGATCGGGGACGAAATTGGGGTTCCCCGCCCCCGCCCCGAAATTGCCCTGCCCCGCCCCGAACCCGCCCCGCCCCGCCCTTCGGGGTAAATTATATTCCCCGTCCCCGCCCCGCCATGCCCAGCGGGTACCCCGCCCCGCCCCGCCCCGCCCCGCCCCTCAATTGTAAAAATTTTAAAAATGTGCAAACTTGGGATTCGAACTTGGGTGGGGGAGCAACTAGAGGCCTTACCACTAGACCAAACTCCATTTCTTGTAATATTTTACCTTATTTAAGATATATTAATATATTCAAGATTGTTACACACATATACATACTTCACTTACTTACTATATATATTATGACTTATACATTATTTATCATTTATTTAAAAGGAAAATGTTAAATGTAGACAACTAAGGAATCTGATTGGAAACCTTAAAGTTACATTGAGCTCGTTTCCATCTATTGGATTTTGAAATCTTTTGGTCTTGTGAAATGAATAGAACTTTATTTTAAAAATAATAATTTCGCGGATCAAACATTTTGTTTGGATATCTATTGGACTCATGGCTTGGAAATTCTAGAATCCTTTGAAATTCTGAAATATTTTTTGGACATTAATTGGGATTGGGCCTAATTATTTATTCTTGTGTTTCTCAATAAAAGCTTCGAAATCTTTATCACATGAATTAGGGGTGCAATCATAATATGCCCTGCCTGTTTAAGATGAAAACATGATAAGCACCCACCAAAAGGAAAATTACACAATTTGCAATTCAAATTTATAAAAGTCTTGAAATGTAGAAAAAATTCTAAAAACATATACCAGTAATTTTGTTTAAAAAAAAATAGAATTTATATATGAACTTCAAGTATTGTCATATAAATATTAAATCATTATTTATTGTATAGCTCTGAATTCATGAACCTCCTATAGCGGGCCCAGCTATATTGAAAGTACATACTATATTGAAACCCTCATTATCAAAGCCTTGTCCCAGGCTCCTAGCTGTGACGGTGTTGGCTACATGTATTCTTTTTCTCCATTCTAAATCAAGACCCAAATAAGAAAATTTTTCTTAACTTTATAATTTTTCTTTCAAGGCAAAATAAATTAAATTTTGGATCAACTACAAAGAAAAAGGTAAATTTATTTATTTTATATGGTAAAAAGCACATGAATGATTCATCTATGTTGTCCCCATGCCTTTAATAATATTAATAAAAAAAACCCTCAACCATGCTGACTCATTTGCCCGAAACTCAGGCCCCTCTCAAAACATCAGTCTTCCTAGGGACCATGACATTTTTCCCAAAATAGAATAAAAAGATCTCCCAGCATAAATATTTTATAAGTGGGGGGCACTATTAGATTGTTTAAAATTTTTTAAATTATCTAATATTAATATTATAAATTTTCCTTTTCCTGAAATTTTACCTATTTAAAGTGAGATTTATTCTTATAAAATTTTCTCTAAACCCTTGAAGGCCACTAACATACACTTGAAAATATCATATATGCTTTGAGACATTTTTTTATGAAAAAGACAATATCTCTCAAAAATATCATGAACTCCATTAATACATGATTTCACTTCATTTCTGGTATTGAACTCCACTCACTAATAAAGGTTAATTACACATATAATTAAAATTAGTATAATGTATAGTGTTGTTAGTATGATTAGAATCATTTTAAGTTACTAACTATAATTTAGCTTGCTATTTCTAATCGTATGAGTTATTATAAGCGTATAGCATGATATATCTTGTAATGCTATATCAAATTAGTATAATTTATATTGTTATTAGTATATGATTAGAATCATACCAATTATAATTTACCTTGCTATCTCTAATCATATATGTTATTATAAGTTTAGAGCATGATCTATCATTCTATTATATTCGTTTTATTTAATATGATATATCATGTCGCAATTTAACATTATATATGATTAAAGTCAAATAAGCTTAGATAGATTTTTGACAACTTTAATTTCATTAAATTTGAATTAGAGGGAATGTGATCATATTATATGCTTTTATAATATCTAGGGTTCAATCAATTACATGTTTAACTTTAAAAAAAGTCTTCAATCAATCTACTTAACCCGTAATAACAACATAAAATCAATATATACATTTACATATAAATATGTTTATTTATTATAAAAGAAATCTAAAAAATATATATTTTTTAGATGATTATTAATTTCGGGGCGGGTTATGGGGCGGGGCATGAGGCGGGGCAACGGGGCGGGGCATGGGGCGGGGTAACGGGGCGGGGCAACGGGGCGGGGCATGGGGCGGGGCAACGGGGCGGGGCGGGGCGGGGCGGGGCATAGGGCAGACCCATCCCCGCCCCGCCCCGGCTTCGGGGTATGTTTTTCTGCCCCGTCCCCGCCCCATCTAAGATTCGGGGCGGGGAAAACCCGTACGGGGCGGGGCGGGCACTCCGGGTTGGGGCGGGGCGGGTCAAAAATGCCATCCCTACGCCCAGAGGCGTGGGCTTCGCTGTTGCTGCGGGCGTGGACTTCGCTGCTGAGGGGCTGGCCGCTGTCTGCGTGGGCGAGCAGTCCGTGTGCTGTCCAGGCACTTGATTTGGGCAGCCAGGCAACTGGTTTGGGCGGCCACGCAACTGGTCACGGTGATCTAATTTAGTCCCTCGGGTTACAGATGACCTGAGTTTCAAGATCCTGCCTAGAGATGTCGAAAACAATATTATTCCAAACATTAAAATGTTTAACATGATTACCTGGAGAGAGAGGTTGCTTGCGCGAGAGCAAAGACAGTTTGAGGATTGCTTGTAAGAGAGCTACACCTTTTGAGATCGAGCTTTTGGCTACCCGCGAGAGAGCCGCTAAGCTGGGGATAGGCTGCCTGCTTGAGAGCAGTGCAAAGGCCAAGCTTTTGGCGACTCACGAGAGAGAGCCGCTCAGCTGGAGATATAGGCTGCCTGCTTAAGAGCAGTGCAGAGGCCAAGCTTTTTTGGCGACCCGCGAGAGGGAGCCGCTCAGCTGGAGATATAGGCTGCCCGCTTAAGAGCAATGCAGAGGCCAAGCTTTTTTGGCAACCTGCGAGAGGGCCGCTAAGTTGGAGATAGGTTGCCTGTTTGAGAACAGTACAGAGGCAAAGCTTTTGGTGACCCACGAAAAAGCCGCTAAGCTGGATATATAGGCTGCCTGTTTGAGAACAGTGCAAAGGCAGGTCAAGCTTTTAGCGATCCGCGAGATGATTCACCCCGCCTAGACCTGTTGATTTCCTCAGCATTCATATATTTTTGAACTTTTGTCAATAGTTCCGGCATGCTCTTTGGTGGTCACCTCATTATTGAAAAGAGGAAGTTTGATGATCGGAGGCCTCCTAGGAAGGCGGTCATGCTGACCTTATCATCGGGCTCCTTGACCTGAAGGACCTCCTTGTTAAAACGAGTGAGGTAGCTCCTCAGGCTCTCGTCTCGATCATGTTTTATGTTAAGCAGATGGGTGGCAGGCTTTTGTTGGCAGCGTCCACCAATAAACTGTGCCATAAATGATCTGCTCAGTTCGGTGAAGGAGCCTATGGAGGCTGGGGAGAGACTGGCAAACCATTGTCATGCGTAACCCTTCAATGTGGTTGGGAATGCCCTACACATAATCTCGTCGGGGACATTATGCAGCTGCATTAGAGTTTTGTAAGTTTCCAAGTGGTCTGGTGGATCCTTCGTTCCATCAAAGGTCTCCACGAATGGCATTTTGAACTTCCGAGGAAGTGGGTAGTTCACGACGTCGGGTTTGAATGGTGTGTCCGCTCGCCTTATTAGGTAGTCCAATGTCTCAGGTCCCTGCGCCTTCATGGCGTTGAAGACGTCACCCAGCTGATTTTGTATTTCTTTGATCTTCTCATCCCAGCGATTGGGGGCTTCCCTGGACTGATCATGGAAATAACTCTCATCCTCCATCCATGCTTTGGTTTTCACTCTCCCCCTCTTGGAAACGAGGATCCTCCCAATTAGAAGAAGAGGGAGGAGGTGGGAGTCCTCCAAGATGTGCTCCCCCCG
The DNA here is from genome assembly GCA_028538565.1 of Umbellularia californica. Classification (NCBI taxonomy): domain Eukaryota; kingdom Viridiplantae; phylum Streptophyta; class Magnoliopsida; order Laurales; family Lauraceae; genus Umbellularia; species Umbellularia californica. The sequence goes on from JAPQWN010000002.1 coordinate 7,304,422, forward strand.
GAGGTGGGGGTCCTTCAAGATGGGCTCCACCCGGAGGGGGAGGTCCTTCGTGATAGGCACCGCCTTGAGGGGCGCCTAGAGGAACTCCAAAAGGGGCGCCCTGGGGAACTCCAAGAGGGGCGCCCTGGCCTATATGGGCGCCCAGATGAGGAGCTCCCTGGCGTGGAGCTCTTGGATGCCCCGAGCGCGGTGCTCCTTGCTGTCCTCCATGTGGTACTCCTCCAAGTTGTGTTTCTCCTTGCCCTGCAAGCATGAGTTGCAGGATCTGCTGGTTTTGGGTCACCGGCTGCTGCATGGTCTCCAACATTTGTCGAGGGGCGGGAGCAGGAGCATTTGGGGCAGGATTGGTCGGTGGAGGGGCATCCTCGCCCTCTCGCGAGGGATTATCTTCAGGTCGATTCATCGATCTAGTGGTGATCACCATAAGTTAAAAAGAAGAATTCTTTTGAAGTGAGGACTTTAGTCGTTCCCACAGACGGCGCCAAACTGATGATGCACAAATTGACTTTGCACACCACCGGTCAAGTGATTGGTAATTAATGCAGTAATTAAAGAAGAGAGAAGACACAAATTACAGTGGTTCGGTCAGTATGACCTACATCCACTTCTGAATGGCTGAGGTCGCCGGATATTTTTATATTTCAAGGTGTGCAGGGAGAGTAGAGAGTACAAGCTTTGAGAGGGAGAGGAGAGTTGTGCTCAGGTGTCTGTTTTATGCCCCCCAAGTGTTGGTGGGGCTTACAATTTATAGTCGCTCCCTCACAGGTTGGGGCGACTTTACAGCAACTCAATAACCATTTCGGTGGAGATCACGGATTCTTCTCAACGGGTGAGGTAGTTGAGGTGCTCTCCACGAGACTTGGTAAAAGATGAGATGAGAGTTGACTGTTTCCAAGGCGGTGAGGGTGAGGCTCCCGAATGCTCTCTTGATGACGTGGCCAAGCCTATGGACTTCTTTGGGCCTGGACCTTATTGGGCTAACCGGGTCTTGTAACATGAGTTGGGCCCTTGGGCTTGGCCCATCATCATCTATCGGGACCTGTACCCTTGCCCGATATAAAGACTTCTGCTGGAGAGGGACTGCTCTATCCATATCATGTGACGATCCTGGCCCAAGATCCGATTAATTCGGACTAACCCCGAGCCGCAATGTCCATATTTACTCCCGTAAACTCCAAATTAACCGAGGTTAAAACGAAATCCACAAGGGATAACAATACATTCATACTTGTTAAATATATATTTTTACGGAATACATACATTGACGAAACAACTAACTGAACAAGTCCTTTACATTAAAAGTAAAGTCTACATATACATCTTTCGATCCTACTCAAGTCAATCACTGCATATTCAAAACACAATGTTGGGTACCAATATTTTCATCTCAAAATGAATCTACGAAAGGATCTATCAAAATATTTCCAAAATGTTCTAATTCATTCGTACTCCTATCATGTTCATTCGATTAAACCTCCTGGAGGTATCGGATTGGTCTCCTCCGCTGGCAGTGCAGTCTCAGCAGGACCGGCTAAAGTAATTGGCATGTAATGTCATCAATAACACCATGAACATGACAGTTTAACAATGTATACACAAATCTATGATAGTATATGCTATCATTCATGACAATCTGCTCAATTTGACAAGTAAACAATTCTATAACAGTTATCACTTCTAGACAATTCAATTCAACAACAGTACATATGCATGTGAGTCAAATAATATCAAGTAATATCAATTACTAGATTGGCAACTACAACAGCATTGTTTCATTTCGGTTCAGTTCTTCCTAAAGGAAGCAGTCAGCGTATTTGTAAACACAAATACTAGTCATTCACAGTCATTCATGTTTACTGATTTCATTTGTTTATATTCATTTCATTGATTAGATTGAGTACTCTTATAAAGTGGCTTATCGATGGTGACGTTTCAGTCCATAATGTTGCTTTTCATTCAATAAAGTGTGGGTTCTACCAGTGTCTGGATCAGAGATCACTGGCATCACCACGGAGCTCCGAAACACCCCAGTCCATCTACTGCAGTAGAATTGTTCATGAAGTCATTGTTACATTTAGTAACTATTCATTATTCATTTATTAATCCAGTGTTCATTTCAATTCTATGACGAGCTTAAGAAACTACTATGTAGTGCCAGACTCAAGAAATCAAATCAATCAAATCAAATCAAGTCATTGTTATCTAATGTACATGTTATTCTCGATAAACATCACTTTCATTAGTAATTTATACATTCAGATAACCTTAGCTAACACCTATGTGGTTTAGGCACGATTCTCGGTCAATTCAACCATTTATTTTAGTCAAATTCGAGACTCGAATATAGTCATGAATCAACACCACAATAAGTATGTCAAGTTCACACAAGTAGACATAAACCTATCCCATGAATAGCTCTAATTAAAAGTTAAAGTATAGTCCTACAAAGCTTCCCACACAATTCTCTCAAAATTCACTTTAATATGAACTTCTTTTGGAAATTCGGTCAACCAAACTAGCGGATTCGGTCAACCGACTTGACACAAAACTCTGTACAGAATTCTAACAGTGATTCGGTCAACCGACCTGTTGATTTCGATCGACCGACCTGTCGACCGAATTGACACAGAGACTAAGCAGAAGAAGAAGAAGAAGAAATCTCCTGACAGTGATTCGGTTAGCCGAATTGGAATTTGGTCAGCCGAATTGAGCCCAAATCCACATGCAATTTGTGACCTGAATTTCACAAATTTTGAACTCTAAGAGTTCATACATCAACATTAGCATCATAAATCATAGCAAATGCATATGCTTGCCTTTAATGAAGATCAATTGACAAAAAGCCTCTTTGTTAGCTTGGCTTTGAGATGAAATCCACAATTGAAACCCCTTTTCCAGCCTATTTCCATGAAAACATTCAAAGTACAAGTCCTATGAGCTATTTGAGCTAGAAATCATTCCTAAGCACTCAATGGAACTTGAAAGTCTTATAAAGCATTCAAACACTTGTAGCTCAAAGCAAAGGTGAAGTTAATGTTTTTTCTTCAATTTTCACTCCAAGCGAATGGAAGGGGAAGATGAAGTAGATCCATTTCTCTTCCAAATCCACTTGAATCACTCCAAATCTTAACACTTGATGAAGGAAAGGAAGGAAGAAGAAAAGAAAAGGAACCTAGGGTTTGCTTGAGATGGAAATGAGTGAATGAACTCATTGTAGTTCATCTCAATCCCATATAAGGAATCCTTTTTGCAATTAGGCCCTCCACCTCCTTTCTCATTTCAATTTGAGTCAAATGAAGGGTCATTTGATCCATTTCTCACCGAATACTTCGAGTCTATTATGAAAGTTAACGTACTCTTAGAGATACGTGTGTTGGTATCAAGAGTGACCGTATTTGACAAAATATGCGAAAATTCGTATTTACGAAAAAGTCCTTGTTTCCCTTTCTTTGAACCTAAAACCAATTCAAATCATTCATTCTCATTCATTATCAATTCATTAAGCCTAAATCATTCATTTTAGGTTAACTCAAGTCCATTTGGTCATTAACCATCATTAGCTTAATTAAATATGATTAATTAGCACTAATTCTAATCAATTAGAGTTAATCTCAATTAACTCGGGACGGGGTCTAACATATCATATGTTTGCTTTATTTCATAATAGTTCTTAGGAGCCCTTGAGAGCAACCAGTTGAAGCATTGAAACTCACGGCTTTGTAGATTTTTTAGACATTGTCCGCTGACATTAGGCACCAAATCAATACTCAATAGTATTGATTATTGAACCATCACTCCGCATCATCGAACAATGGATTCCAATTGTGTTGAATTGGTCTCTTTCAGTGCATTGTAGTTCTGGGCAGTGATTCTTGAGTCAGTTTTTCTGTTAAGAACATTAGTTTTTGTGTGTATGGGGACTTTGGTTTGATGACCTTAACTGATGGGCCACGCCGGAAGTAGACTATTCAAAAGACAAACAATTTTGAATATCCCATACAATTTGACATTCAACCTCTTCTAGTGCTTAGAAATTTTGTTATGCATGTTGAATAATGAATATAGAATTTTTTTTTTCCTTTTGGACTTCAATTTTGAGGGTACCAGGCATTGGATTAGGATTTTTGTGGGAATTAGCAATCTAGTATGTCGCTCACAGAATCAGTGGTTTCAATAGTCTAGATTACCGAATCACGACCCATCCATGTATAGATAAGCACAAATCTAATCCCAAGAATACTACACATAACACTTATATAAATTCCATTTATTATATTCTAATAATTAGACTGCCTTATGTGGACATGGATTTTTGCTCATTTAGTGGATATATCTATTCTGCTTAGGTTGAAGATAGGGCTATAGAAAGTTGAAGATTTAAGTTTTCCTTTTGTTTGCATTGCTGTTCTTTGGCTAAGGTCTTGTAATTGGATAGCCCTGATGTAGACTGTTGAATTGATAGGATACATTGTGGTTTGGGCCACCCTTAAAAGGGCAATACAGTCCCATTGGCAGTAACTCAACCTCCAGACTACAGTAAAAGGGTGGAATCCTACACCTAGAGTAACTAACTGATTTGCCTGATCCATGCACAAAATGGAGAAAAACTCCTCATACTAAGATGTTACTTTTCGTAACACCTTGAAGAGGTTCTCCACACTTAACCAACTGAGAGGCATTCACTCAGAAATCTTCGTAGGCTTATTACAAATGTCTACAGTTCAGTCTCTCCATTTTGGAGATTCCTTAATTGTCGTTCAAGTATTGTCATATTGTTTTATGACTACTTCATTGTGAATGTAAGATTCTCCCTCTCTTCTTTGCAGGGGACAAGTATTTAAAACCTATAGTAATATCTGATCCTGAAGTTAACATGACTGAACGAAGCCCAGACGACGAATGCTTGATCCTTGCCAGTGATGGCTTGTGGGATGTTTTATCCAACGATATGGCATGCGATGTGGCACGTCAGTGTCTCCAGGAGGGTTATCAACTCTCATCGACCGCAAGGGTAGATGTCGGTGCAGGTGAAGAAGCAGCAGCGACTGATAGAGAGATGCAAGCATCACAGTCGCGCTGCTCCGCTGCAGCTGCATTGCTGACTCGCCTTGCTTTGGGACGCAAAAGCTCAGATAACATCAGCGTCATTGTGATAGATTTGAAGAGAGGGTGAGAGGGAATCAGAGTCTTGCCCTTGTCCATATATGATGTGTTGATTGCTCTATTTTAGTGTTAATTCAATACAGCTGAAGGGGAAGAGAGAGAAATTGTATAGTTTTGACAGTACAAAATGGTGTGAATCTTGCATATAAACTACATGGATGCCATTTGCACTTTGGTTGGATTGAACCACAAAGTGAAATGGAATAGGCCAAAGCTTTTCAAGTACAGCATCTTCATGTACATGTGATGTTTTAAGTCATAAAAACAGCCTGCTGGCCTGAAAGTTGGGTATGACAACATTCCATCGGTGAAAAAATCGTGTTCCTTTATATTAAAATTTTGCCCACATTTTGCTAGTAGAGATGCTCTTAATTGAAGAAGACAAAGTAATTTAGAGTCACCTAAAGCTATCATTATTAGACTCAAACACCTGACCTACCAGACTCTGATACCAGTACCAGGCTCTGATACCATTTGTAGGATTTTACATCTCATTAAGGTGCCACTTATCCCAATACCAATTGGTAATAGGAAACGGCACAACAACAATTTTATGCTTGACCACAATTATGACCGCTCAAGAGCGAGGGTGGACGTTGACCTTAACAATAGTAATTATAAGGATAGTGATGGAAGCATGGACGTTGGAACATCGACTCACTATGGTCGGCAATCCGATCCTAAAGTAGGGTCTGAGTACTTATTTTGGACCCAATTAATTTGGTAAGGGTTCGGGTCTACTTAAATCGGAGTCAGAGAGAAATGGGTCTTCTGAGTCTGGGTCTAAATAGTTTCAGACGAAGGACCCAGACCTAAAATAGATGTGTCTGTCTGTACACATGAAACTATCAAGGTCTGTGCACACAGATATATTATTACATAACTCTCTCTCTCTCTCTCTCTCTCTCTCTCTCTCTCTCTCTCTCACCCAAATTGGACCCAAACACAAGCCCAATTACTATTGGATTTCATGGACAATGTGTTGTCTAGTGTCTTTTCAACTTATATGTGGATTTGAGTTAAATTAAGAAATCTCTGTGGCCGATGGAATTGGGATTTAGGTTGAATTAAAATTTGTGACGATTGAGTAGTTACACAATGACTCATAATATTTTGACTTTTCACATTTTTTAGATGACATACTGTTTCTTTTTTGAAATTCTTCAATATTTATAGAATTAATATTTTTATTATCTTATAATGTGGCATTTCTTGCTATGAATATACCACCAAACAACCGACTGACCCGACCCCTGAACCATCGGATATGGGTGAGTCAGGGCGATATGGAATTCAATGGAAGAATGTGGGGTGGGTTAATTTAAAATTAATAACAAGACACCCGTCACGAGGTAGGTTTGGAATGATTTGCCATGTATGTTAAAGTTGGGTGAGTCAGAAGTTAATATGACATGAGCCCAACCCGCCCCATTGCCATCCCTAATTCAAAGCATTCATGATTGAGCTGCTAGAATTGTCATACTTAGCTGAATTTACTTAGCTTAATTTCTATATCCTTCTTAAAGAGAAAATTTTAGATATCCGCCCATCGCAGTGAGATTGTTTAGAAACACTATGCACAATGAAAACATAATATTTTTCAGATGGGACTAAACGTCAGTATGGGTTGATTAATGTCTCCAGCTTAGCCTATATTAAAGTTAATCAAGATTTATAGGATTTCATACTTGTTCATTCTCATCATCATCATCATCATCATTATTATTATTATTATGGGAAATCGAGCAATCAATTGCAATCCACAGCTTTAATATATGATAATTGCCAATATATTACGTAATGGAAGCTTATCAGTTGAGTTAAAACCATATTTGAAAGAATGTAATTTATATTGTGACCCAAAATATTTGATTTTTCTTATTGAAAGGATGGGCATTCGAGCCAACCAATAAACTTGTTTCCACATCAGCTAAGCTAAACTCAACATCATCATCTACATAAATGGCTAACTGACATGACTTTAGATTTGGACCGCTAACAACTTAATATCAATCATTTTTCCAATTACACTGTAAACAATCTCATCAGGAGTGTGATTATCACCGCTTGATTGATATATAATGTGACGCCCTGGAGTCCCGTATCACTATAGAGATGAAAGTGACTGGGATTATATGCATAGCTTGCACCCCTAGCTTGCATGAGGAGGTCTTTTTGTGGGTTGAGACCTATTAGAAATGTCATGCATGCATATAGGATGAGGCGTTAAATCCACAAAATATGCAATGCAAGCCATTATGACTCTCTACCACTAAATTACAAAAATTCCCCTCTTACTTTTACCAAAAAAGTCAAAATATTACTTTCTTATAATAGTAAATGACGAAAAATATAAGTTGGGAAAGATGTGCTCTTTGTCATTTAGCACTTTTTTATTTGACACATCTTTTTTTATTTTTTATTTATTTATTTGACCATTCACTTCACTAGCACTATATAAATAAATTACCTAAACAACCCTTGAGATGGTGTTTAGATACATGTCAAACAAAAGATTCACGAATTAACAACATATTAGGGCCCACTTTATTATCCATCCGAATCGTTTAATGCAAAATTACAGGTACAAGAGATCCTCAACACTAATCTAAAACTCATCGAAAGAATACCTAAATACCAAAAATCTCATTGCATCAACTGAAATGAGCAAGAATGAGATTAGGTGTCTACTTTAAAATGAAATAAACTTGGTGTTTTGAAAGTTATAGTTGATTAGAAAACCTTCATTTAAATCTTGCTTCTTCTCATTGTATCATAAGTTGAATATTGGGTTTCTGAAAGCTTAATAAATAAAAGAGATAACATCATTTTAGATGAAAGATTCACTAATTGAGTGACAAGATCATCTTTAGAGGATGTCATTTATTTACAAGTCCAACAACCTTTCAATGCCTATTAATTGGTATTATACATGTGATCTATTTTTAGAAATAGTTAACAATGTGGACCCCGCGCCGATCATTTCCACCACTGTTAGTTGGATTAGTTGGCCAAAAGTGGAAGGGAAAACGTATCCTGTATATGAGACACCCGTTGAAAATTAGCCCGCGGACCTATATGTTACCATGCAGGTGCGGTCATTTGAGAAACTCATTTAAAAATGCCTTAAAGATTTTTACTTTTTTTATTTGACTTCTTAACATGACAATTGTCCGCACCACCTAAATGAAGATCATGGGTCCGCCATGAATGGAGCCGTTCTCAAATGTGGGCATTCTTAATTTTCTTTTATCTTCTTAGTAAGTCTCTAGGAAAAATAATATTATTTGAAGTGGAGGGCAGGAGCCCACTTACTTAATGAGTTTAAATACTCAAGAGCAAAGACCACCACAAAGAGGAAAAAAAAAACTAATTACCTCTAACTCACGTTTAATTAGTTATTGGTGGAGTAGACTAGGCCCCTGGAAAGCTGAAGTTCCAATATAAAAACATATAACAGCAAAAACATTAAAATTTGAAAAAATGTCATCAAAGGGCCTTATACTACTTAGGCGGCCTGAATACTGGGATGAAAATGCCCCATGTCGCAATTGCTAAGGCCTTTTGTGGAGTTTAAAGGTCGAGATGAGAAAGATAAAGAAATCGAATTTAACATTGAATTAAGAAGAACTACTATGCTACTAGAGATGATGTTTTGGAAGTGGGTTTCATCTTTTTCTTCATTTCTTGAAATGGTTTTTTTTTTTTTTCTCTCTCTCTCTTGATTTGGAAATTGGCTAGCTTTGAGCTCTTCAAATGTGTTTTTGTTGCTTTTGATAAGTGTGTATAGAGAGAGAGAGAGGTGATGGAGAAATAGAATTTGCCAAGGTTCTTGTTTTTCTTTTTTGGTAGAATATAAAATCTAATAAGAAAGCCATTTTTTAGGGTTATTGACTATATACCTAACATTTGCCCCAAAAAAGTTGTCCAATAATAGTGCGATATCGCACGACACTAGGATATCTCATGAGAAAAAAACTTAAAACTTCACTAAAGGGCGAACGTCAAGTCCAAAGGCAGCTCTACTGGCCAAATCTCTAATTTATTTAAATCAAGATCCATACCAAGGACAGCAAAAGCCGGCCCATTTTTGTATATGAAAAGGTCAACAATTTGAACCCTTTAATCTACTGCCAACTGGAGCTCTGAGAGCCTCTCTCAAAACTAAACAAGCAGATCAATTCCGTTCTAATTAGAGCAATAATGGAAAATGGGTACCCTCTCCAAAAAATTCACAACCGGAAAATCAATGGAATGGTCCAAATATGCGAATCCATAAACGGACATTTGGTGTATACTTAAACTGCCCAAAATCCACAGGAGCGAGTTTTAAAAAAAAAAAAACCTATAGCACAAGTTCAGGACTAATCCAAGTATGATAGCTAAGTCCAGATATAGGTACCGGCCCATATTGTGTACTTGTTGAGTCTGTGCAAATGTCTGCATTAGCCCAAGAAGGCAAGGGAACAAAATGGACAACCCCACATGGAGTTGTGTGTTCTAATTTGTCAATTACAAGATCTTATCCTACATTCAACCGACTAGTGTTTGATGACATTCGCCAGCATCCAATTATCAATGATCCAGGCATATCCTTACTAACACTTTGCTTTATTTTTGCGCCTGATAGCTTGTCAGCACATTGAAGAATGCAACTTCATCACAAACACAACCCCAACAGTCAGGAGGAGCTGAGACAAATTGCCAAAACCACTAGAATGTAGTTGATAAATATCTACTCATACAAAGGGCAAACATACACCTCGCTACCTCAAAATTTTTGGGGACTTATCCCAGACCAGTTGCCACCGCTAATACCTGACAAACTGTCTTTTGTCATCACTACCCCGATTTCCATAAGGGTTGCTCTCACTGAAGCCATTCCGACTGCCTTTCTGCACCTTCTTTCTGAACTTGGAAGCATTGCTATCTATCATCAGATTGATCTTTGGAGGGCCGGAGAAGCAGAAGGATGCAGCAACAGCCTGTCCAAAAACCCACCACAGCCCATTATATGATGCCAATAACATGCAAGGATATACATATGCTGTGCACAAGGTTAATGAACCACGTGACATGCCGAATCCAATTCCCAAAATACAGTCTCACATAAATCAGGCTAGAACACTGATCAGGCGGACAGCAGTAAACAGGTTAGTTCGGGAAGAAAACATGAATGGGGGACACGCATTGCACATTGGAGCCACCTGATCCATGGCTTGGACAAGGTGCAAATATATCCACACATGTTGCCTTGTGGAAAGGAACGTGCATACATTATTAAAGGAGGAGGGTTAAGACTGTGAGCATACAAGTAATCACTCTAGGCCGCAAAAGTAACCATGTCAATGGAGTTATGTAATATTCACAATCCTCAGCCATGCAGAGCAGATAAGCATGTCATGTACAAGGCCTAGTATAAAGTATGCAGTCTACCACTGGTCAAAACATCACTATCACACACTTAGTTGCAGTAATGGTTGGGTAACATGTCCTCAACCCAAGGGTAAGTCCTATGGAAGCAAACAGTACCTGAAGATCAAGGCGATGAACGTTAAAGATGTCCTTCATAGAATGCGAATTGTATGCTAATATGTAAGATCTGTATGCATCTTTAGCTGACTTGTTCAGATAGTAGTTCTTCGCCACCATCTCTTCCTGCGCCAATTCCTCATCAACTTTCACTCCAATAAACGCCCTTAAAGAAAAAGCAGTAGCTAAAAATTGAAGAAAGAAGCATACCAGACGAGACTGCACATTTAACAGCTTTTTCTCAGAAAATTCATATTCTTTCAAGGGCACTTTGGCCGCCTGCAAGCAATAGAAAATAGAGTTGGCAAAAAAATTTACAATCAAATATCTCAGCAAATAATAACTTTGGACTAAACAAGAATATCAGACCTTAAGATAACGAAGAAATTGTAACTCTTCTGGTATGAGAAACAGCAACGCATGCCCTTTCCCACCTTCTCCACGGGCTGTTCGCCCAACCCTGTGAATGTACTCCTGATGAAAATAAGCAAGCATAACTTAAGAATGCTTAAGAAAATAACACAAGCATCCAAAATATGAGAGAGAGAGAGAGAGAGAGAGAGAGAGAGAGAGAGAGAGCACCTTTGGTTCATCTGGAGGGTCATACTGAACAATCCAGTCCTACAAAGAAGCAATGTCAGCGAGTTTTACTTGTATATAAGATGTTAGGCCAGGAAAATAACAGCAAATGTTAGTATTGCACGAGAGGCCTAGCCTCAGGCACAGCCACACTTCTGGCTTCTTTAGGCTAAGTACATTCGCACAAGATGGGTTCAAAAACGAGTTTTCAAATCCAGCAACCACACTCAGGCCAGTGAAACTAAACACTCAACAGGGTACCCAGTGCACCTAATCCCACTGATTTTGGCCTGCTAACCTAGTTTGACAAATCAGACCTAGACCAAGGATAGTCCCTATATTCAATGTGCTGGGAATGGATAGGGATGTAAATAAGTTCAGTTCAGTATGGGTCCATGGTGGACCGAACCCAGACCTGACTCCACTGGATACAAATGTACCTGACCTGAGTCTCGGCCCAACCTAATATCTATGAATGTAATACAATTCCAGAGCAGGCAGTAGGTTTTGAACCTGGACCTTTTAGGTCATTGATGAGAGAATCTACCAATTTGATCGAGAAGCACTTGTGAGGTATATTTTATACAAGTAATATAAACATTGTATCTAAAAATATATATTATATATAATACATATCACTTAGGTGAACAGGTTTCGGGTATGGAGTATGGACCCAACTGAACATGGATGATAGACCCAATTAACAATTGGAATGAAGTCCACACCCAGATTTTTTGGGTCGGAACCTCCAGGTAACCAGGTCATCAGAGGTAAATTGACGTCCCTTGGCATGAGTATTTTGCAACCTTAAAAAAGATGTGCCTGTTGTTACAACCCTGTTGCAACCTTAAAAAGATGTGAAGAAAACATACCACAGCAGGGATATCAAGTCCTCTGGCAGCAACATCTGTACATAATAAAATACCACTCTCTGCCTTGCAGAACTCAAAAAAGGTAGACGTCCGTTTCTGCTGCTTCTGCTTTCCATGGATATCAAGGCATTTGACATCTATGTAGTTGAGAAGCTCCGCGTGAAACTTCACAGAGTTGCAAGAAGAAAAGAAAACCATAATCTTCTTCGACATATTCTTCTTCAGAAAGGAATACAAAAGAATGAATCTCTTGGCACTTGGAATTACACAGTAGCCCTGCTGCAAACCTTCAACAGTGACCTGCATTACCCATCTTGTGACTTGATTAATAATAAATATTGAATAAGTTATCAAAAATATATATATATATATTGAATAAGGCTAGACAGTCTTTCAGCCCAAAATACAAGACTCAGATCTGACTATGATTAGGGTTTGGGCCCATGTAATGCATGATATTGAGGTCCACACAAAGTCAACTATGATTTATAGCCTTCCCATGTTATGGATACATAGATGGATATATGGAATCAACCAGACAACCTGGCAGATCTGTCTCCATTCTGGGTTTGAACCCACAATTGGAATCATCTTAGGTTTGGAACTTGAAAGCCACTGTGAAGGTCCCGGGATCTAATATAGAATTATGGAGAATCCCTTCGACCTTGATCTAACCCAAATATAACCATTTAAGGCCAACAAACAGCACAGAAGATTTCCAGATATTTACCTTTGACCTCCCATCATCTACTCCAATATAGACCGGAGACTTAAGTGACAAGCGCGCAAGATCTTCAACCTGTGGTGTTTATTGATTTTATTATGTATGAGATGGGCAGAAATAACAAGCATGAGTTTGAAATAGAGTGGCAAACCTTTTTAGTCTGGGTAGCAGAGAAAAGAGCTGTCTGTCTCTCCTGCAATCATAGAGGAACACCTTGGTTACCAGTCACACAAAAGGACAAATTACTGAGCATTTGGATATGGCTAACAACACAAGTGATTTGAACATTTTTGCAGATGAAGGCGAGCCATGGTCGGAACTTTGAAGGTGGTCATTGTCCCAACCACAAGGTAATGGGTATGACCGTATGAGTCATGTGACAGAAAAAGACTACTGCAACGCTGATTCTCCATCACTTGTAATTTGTAAATAAACAAGGGGCTATGATAGAAGTGGCGTAAACACATTTCGCACCGGAGAACAAAACTGGTTTCTGCATATAAGGTCAATCCCATTTGCTGGAAACAGGGATGGATTCTATTGGGCTAGTCCAGCACCCTCTAAACCTGTTCTGCCATTGTTACTGCTCTTACCACAGATTTTGTTTTTCTTGGGAAGCTAAATCTTTAACTGGTTATTGCATTTCCTGATTAACCTATTGATCATTAAGGGTCACCTACACATAACTTATTTTGGGGCCAATATTGGTTAGAAGGTAAAATGAGTCATTGAAAGACACCTGGTCAGAATTGCATTAATTGAGTATCATGCAAAATTAGGGTTCCTATTTGAAGGATCAGATAACCCCTTCCCATCAGAAAAACATCAATATCCAAAAAGCACTTTTAGCCGTGCATGACAAGCTGTTCAAATTGTCCCTGGCAATAGCTTAGCTGGGTACGAGTGAGAGAGTTCATGAGTTTGAGTCCTCTGTGTAACCATATATATATATATATATATATATATATATATAACACTATTCAACTGGACTGCCACAAATAGAACCATAATAATGTAACATAATATTAAATGAGTTACCATTACGGTTCAGTAGAAACAGTTTTGCATTCTAAGCACTCGAATGCATAGAGTGACGTGTGGTAATGATAAGTAATGATGTAATCACATAATTAATAAGTTAATTTCAACACCTTCAGGTGGAAATTCTTTCTTTTCCACTTTTCTTCTTTTTTGCCCTTTTTTTTACTCAGGTTACATTGTTTAAAATTGTACCCGATATGACAGAAAAAATTAAAGTTGCCCCTATCAAATGGCAAAATACCAGGATTAGATCAAAATAAAATTCAAGATTTAAGTCTAGCAAGATGATTCACCCACCTTTGGTAAAGTTTTAATGATTTGCCTCATTTCTTCCTCAAAGTTTGCTTCCAAGATTCTGTCAGCTTCATCGATCATGAGACACTGCACATTATAAAGAACTCTAAGAATACAACCATATCTGCTTTAGAATTATAAGGTCCTGAAACCAGTGAAGAGGAATTGCATCCATTGGTATACAAGCTGGGATAGAAATGAACCGCCCAGCAGTAACTCTAAACTGAGTAACAAAACAGGTTATAATGTCCATGAGAATATAAGTTTTTATGAATCACCGTAAATTCCTTTTTTCTAGAAACACAAAATATAGTCCTCATATCCATTCCCCACTAACTAGTAAATGAGAAGTAATAAATCAAGAACCAATCAAAGAATTTAGTAAACAAATACCAAACATAATAACAGTAAGCCCATGCAGAACATGCAATCATTCATAAGAAGCAATTGCAAGCAATGAAAGTTAAACATCTCCCTCCCTTGACCCATCTGTGTGAACACTTAAAAGTTGGGAACCATCCAATCACGACAGGTACTATTCAAAGTTGTCCAAATCATACCATTAGACAAAGTAAGAAGGGACCAAAATTTGCATGATTATTTAAAGGGCCTGGAAAACTCAGATGAGTTGGAATTTGGGTTGGTGCTGTTTAACAAGGAGGTAATGAGTGTTAGGGGATGCAGGCCCAGCCCAATTATTAAATGACAGGCCCAAACCCAGCCTTAGCCAGACTCCCGTGAAGCCTAAGCCCGGGTGCGTTATTAAGGATAAAAAGGCTTTCACTAACTGATATGAGTTGTAGGCCCACTAGGTGCGACTCGTATGCCTGTGTAAAAGTTCATGTGTTCGGGTCTCCATTTCAACATAAAAATTTGTTTTTGTTTCAATTGTCTCTCTCATATGGGCTGGGTTGGGCTGGGCATTGGGCTATCTACCATTATAGATGGTACCAGATTTTACGTCCAAGCCCATCCCCAGTATTAAAACCTAAGGCTCAAGCCCAGCCCAAAGTGGGTTGGGCCCAGGTCAGGCTCAGCCAGCCCTGTCCATGAGCACCCCCTAATGAGTGTGATTGGACTAGATCAATCATGGGAGGGGGCAAGTGGGCCCCACATGCTGGAACATTCCTAAGTGAGGACCGGTCTAGCCATTCCCAAAAGAATGCGTTATATCAATATTTACCAAGAAATTTTTTGTTTATAAAACCAATCAAAAAAATCCACCAACATTTATTAGTGCATACAAATGGCCGATCATATAAAGTTATCTTAACAGTAACAAATTGATTTTATAAGCTTTCCAAAAAGAAGTGATGTTATCAAGATTAGCCATGCATGCTAGAAGATATAATAGAGTTCACTAAAGCATTAAATTGCACATTGAGGCCCCTTGATACAGCACAGATAAGACAAGACTCTGACAAGCAAAAGACAATGAGCATCACTTTCGGTGCAGAGCCTATTCAATAGAAGTTGTGTCCCAGTTATAACCTGATGGAATGGAAACTTTTACTAGATTCCCCTATAACATTCCCCATTCTCTGAACCCCCCTGTTTCTTTTTTCTGTTTTTGGTAAAAGCTCCCAACCCCCTCCATGGAAAGTAGTGTAAACACACACCATAAGTAGGCCAGGTTTCACATGTTCAAACATTGTCTGAAGCCTGGCTATGATATGGGAGTCCCATCTCATTTCCCTTAGTTTTAGCATGTGTGTGTGTTTTAGGAAATGGTAACAGTTGATTTATTAAACGACTAAAGGTTAAAATATATGCAAGTCAAAACATAAGAACAAATAGAATTTCCTTTAGTTTTTTTTTATATTTTAATTTGGGCTAAATCGTCTAGATTTCAACAATAGCCAAAGGGTTTTTGGCCTTCTGCAAAAATAAAAATAAAAGTTGTTCTAGTTATCAATACACTTGTATCGGTTTGACAGGGATACATTGAGCTTGTACAAGTATCAAGGTATTATTGCGTAGATCTACTACAGTATCATGAACTTCTTACTACAGTTAACCACCAAGCCCAGTCACATAAATCCTGGTGAGGAGCTGTGATAATTTATTCCATTATTAGAATTGTAATACGCAGATAGGAAAAATGAATACGAGGTCCCCACTGCCACCAAGCTCTTTTAAGTGGCCATATAATACAAGGAACGCCGACGGCTTACATTTAAAATAAGATAAAAAGATTATTGTTAAAATCGACACTAAAAAAAGACTTTCTGTAGAACACAAATGGGTTTTTTTTTTTTTTAGTCAGAAGCAAGGAAATAGGGTTATTAGTTGAAAAAGAAAATAACAAGAAAAAAGAATGAAAAGGGTTCATCAATTGAGATGGACAACTCAACCATTAGGTTTTAGGTTTTAGGTTTTAGTTAACAGCTCTGTACCAGCAGGAAAAAACATGATACATTTGAAAAGAGCAGAACAACAAAATTAACAGTAAAACCACTATATAAAAGAGCAGTTGAGAATATTGGTAGCCTTTACCTTCAAATTTTTATATATGAAACCCTTAGTTGACTGAAGATGATCAAGAAGTCTCCCAGGGGTCGCTACCAATAAATTTACCCCCTTGACAAGGCGTTCTGCTTCTCCCCTACGAGCAGACCCACCAATAACCAACCCGAGAGTCTGGGAGTGGTACTTGAGAAGGTCCTTTGCCACAGCATGTGTCTGTAAAATTAGAAGGGCAAGATAAGTCTAGGATGAAGTAACCTTTGCATGCAAGACATTAGTATTGCACACACATATATAATAAGAACACCTGATGCTTGCTTAGTATGGGAAAATAAAATTTATGCACATCAATATTAGATGAAAGTGGATGTGTCAAGAATTGAAATTTAGGCACACTAGTCATTACACGAAATAGATGCCAAGAACTGTGAAGGAGTTTTCATTCATCAGCAACAAGTTGCATGCTTTTTTTTATGGGAATGGTAACCAAGAATCTTATTAAAGAGAAGCCATACAGCAAAGGAGGAATATACCAAACAGCTCCGAGACCTCAACAATCAAAACAAATCTAAGCATCCCTAAAACAAACATTATTCTTTTTGCAAACAAAGTACGAATGTAGTATACGTAATCATCGTCATAGTCGGTGTCATCATCATCGAAGCCTTATCCATCTGTGTCAGCTTTATGAGTTTTACTTTTCCACTTAACCTTGTTTAAATCCATTTTCTCAATAATTCCATATTTTATTATGTTTCTCCTTACTATTTCATTCAAGGTTGCAACTAATCTCTCCATCCCTTAATTATTTAACGTGTAGCCCTTCAATACATCATACAAGGGTTGTTTCTGATTTTCTATGTACATGCCCAAACCATCTTTGAATAAAATTCTGCGATTTTCTCTTCTATTAGACCTACCAATAAGCATCCTCTTATGCGCGCTTTAATAATCTATCTTTTGCTGTAATTCCACACACCCGTCTAAGGTTTTTTTCTTTTTAATTGGTTTTAGAAACACCTCTATCGGAAAAGTAACTACACGCGTCCATCTTGGTATGTACATTGCAGCAACATGTTTTTTGTTTCCCCTCTTCTGATTTCTTAATCGTCCAACATTCAGCTCCATACAAGAAATCAATTCTATCAGCAGTATCAAGCACCTTACAAAAATGTGTCTTCAATTGAAGCAACAATCAATGATCCATAACAATCCACAAGCTTGTCTTCACTTAACTCAGCATGCTGATTCTATTAGTTGTGATGCAACCTAGGAGGGTTGCCCGAGAATGGACTTTTAGATCATGGACCAGATCCAGCCCAAGGCCCAATGGGTGCCTATACTCAAGGAGGCCCGTGTGCAAGCAGCCTGCAAAGAGGAGATCAATCACTATCGTTTAAAGTACCACAATCTCGTACCACGAAAATATACGGGAATCCTTTGGATTTACGGATATTTACCTTGGGTCTTATCTTGGTAAACCAGAAGAGATTTACTTTCTTTACAGTTTATTCCTATCAGAATCCTAGATTGATAGAATCATATAATGATTTGTATTAATTGTTTCTAGAGTCCAACAATAGATAAGATTTAGAAAAAAGATAAATACTTTCAGGGTTTCAGAATGTGTTCATAAGTTTGATGGCTAGATAGTCAGTGCAATTCTAAATGCTCTTTTGTTCTTATAAAAAGGGGCCACCATGCAAACTTTCCATTCATCAAGCATTCTTTGTGTACTCGATATTTCTATAGATATACAACCTGATCCCAATGCTTTTCTTTACTTATCAGGACCATTTCAACCTTCACATTAGAAAAGTCTTTCAGTATCTAATGGAGTAATGTATGGCATGTTATCAATATGAAGTACTTACAATAAGATTGTGACCCTAATGGAGTATTGATAACTAATGGAGTAATGTATGCCATACAGTGATAACATGCCATACAGTCTTTTAGAAAAGTCTTTTAGTATCTAAAATTGTGACCCTAATGCTTTTTATTAGTTATCAGGACTAGTTTCAGCCCTCACATTAGGAAAGTCTTTCAGTAACTGAGGGAATTACAAGCTTGCATATAGCATGGTATCAATATGAAAGTACTTAGTACAGTGATAATGAGAAAGCTACTTTGATATCCATATGGTGATAGGCAGTTCACAATTAGTGTTTCTACAAATGTTTGGGGATTCCACCTTGAGGTGGGACTTCCAAAAATGGCCCATGGCTGACACTCTGTGCCTAACTCATAGGCATAGCTTGCATTGAGGGCATAAGTCGATCTCAACATATGAGCATATTTGAGGAATTAGCTCTACATAAGGTGTGTGGTTCAATGGTGAGGCATATGCCCCATTAACTCATCCTCTTTTCAAGAAAAAAGGGGGCAGTTTCTAATCTTAATAACTTAAATCTCTATCTATTTAATTTGAGACTGTACTAACTACTAACTAGATTTTATTTATTGACCCTAGTTAAATCATTAAAAGTCTTAAAACAACAAAATTTCTATTGTTCTATATTTCATAATTCATTATTTTGTAATGTAAATATTTATTAATTAAATAGCCGTGCTTATGAGGGTTACACTCCGCCCTTTGGGCAATTGGAATGTCTTACATCACATCTCAACAATCAAAAACGTTAATCACAATTAATGAATGTATCGTGTCTATCACCCAAACTCAGGAGAATGAGATAATTCAATTTTATTTTTTTTCCGTTCCCTTTTTTCTTGACAGTTTGGCTCATAAATTTTTATCACTCAAGCAGAGAGTATCAACAGATAGTATCAACTTTTTTAATGTAAAAGTGAGGCCCGTGTTTAGTTATCTAAGATTTTAATCAATTGATATGAAGGGCCCAAGTTCAGCTCCCAGTCCATATAAGCAATCTGGATCTTTATCTATGAAAATTTGAGCCATGACCCAAGATAATCAAGGTACTTGTCAAATTGAGACCCTGACTGAAACCATACAGATCATCCAATATTGTGACCCTTGCCAACACAACCCATCACAACCTAGGCAATGAATCACTAGGGGAAGGGGACTCAGGGAGTTAAGATCTAGGTGACCCTTATTTTAAGTGGGTGGGATTGTTTCTTTCCACAATGGTGATAATAAAGGAAAGCAAACCTGTATGGCGAGCTCCCTGGTTGGGCAAATGACAACTACTCCAGTTCCATTGCGAGGAGTAAAAGAGATGTTGTACAGCAATTCAATAGCTGGTACCAAAAATGCAAGGGTCTTCCCAGCACCTGTCCTAGCAGCCCCCAGAACATCTTTACCTTCAAGAAGTGGGGGGATGGATCTGGCTTGAATCTGCAAAATCATTTCAAAACTAAATCACGAAAAATAGAAGTGTTCACTATAAACCCTTTAAGATACCAGCCAAAGGTAGCTCTCATAACAGAAGCTATCTAGAGTCCAGAGCACTGTTTTTTTTTTCTTTTTTCAAAAAAAAAAAAAAAAGGGAGCTAGGCCTTGCACGTGTAGGTGTCTACACAATGGACAAATAACATGCAACTGAAAGGAATGCAACAATAGCTCAGAAAACCAAAGATCCACGAATAATACTCCAATCAATTTATACCACCAGTTTCATCGTTCACAATTACCAACACAGCATTATCCCATCTGAGGATCCTATTATTTTTTTAGCAACCTCCGTTGGGTTGGGAGAAAAAAAGTCAACCTCCTAGATCAACAAACTAGCAGGTGTTGACATTGCAGTGTATAGCAAGTAGTAAATTTGAATTCATGTTACTAAATTTATTTTCACAAAAGTGTGTTTGTGTTTATGTCTGTCTGCCTGCGTGTGCATGTGAGAGGAAGATAGAGGAGAGAAGGAAGGAGAAGGGCTGTTTGGTTTGCATCAAACATGATACATGGTGCAACTTCAATGATTAGCACTAATTATGTATGTATTCACAACGCAGGGCCCGCAATTGACAATACACAACAAGCGCATTTAATGTTGCTATGCCAATCAAAACAGCCATTGGAAGGGGTGGATTTGTAAAGGACATAAATGCAAAGATGTTCACCTCATTTGACATCAATGTTTGTGATAATTTGGCTCAGCCAAGCTCCATCTACTCTTCATGTAATCCTTGGGGTGGACATGTGAATTTCTCCACATTGGATTGGATTTGAAAAAGAGAGGAAGAAGGAAGAAGACGAGGAAACATGCTTGCTCAGGGTCGACGGCGACCCTCACTTGTTATAGCGAGAGCCGCCGTAGACCCTCAACACAGAAAATGAAGGTCAACATCGACCATAAAAAAAATGGTAAAAAAAAGTGGGTTTTACTGTACGAATTCCCTATTTGGTGTGAGTTAGGCTAAAGTTCGCTATTCCGTCCACTGGACACAAAGTTATTTTTTTGGTAAAATCCTCCTTATTTTGTGTCCAAATAACACAAGTACATGTTGAGCCCAGATTAATAAGACCCCAACAGGTATCACGCCCATATTTGAGTCCACCGTGGACCCCATCCAAACCCATTCCATGTGCATTACTAGTGCTAGATTAGCTACCCCTCTTTCATAAAAGACCCAAAGAGAGCCTTGTTGACTCACTCTTCAAAAAAAATAGCATTCAGATCAGATACCACAGTCGAACATCTCAATGCTTGTTTCAAAATATAACCTAATCCTGAGCCGCCCCAAAAACACAAAAGTGAAAGTATCATAAGAAGATTGGCCATATGAGGCCTGGAAATTCACACTCCAACCCTGAAGACACTAATTATCTATTCTCAACAGTTCCTCCCACTTATCACTAACCATAGAAGAAATCCAGTAACAACCACAATGAGCATTTCTCAGCGAGCAAGCCAATTGAATTGATGGAACTGACCCACCAGAACACACCTCCCATAGATTGCATTTGATTCTAGTCCAATCGGCTCAAACCAGATAAATTGAAGAAAGATCTCTGCAACCCAACAAACAAGCACACCTATAATTCCACCTACTCATATCAGCGTGAGTTCTATAGCACTATACGAAAAAAGGCAACTTCAGTTCATGGTTACCAGTTTCAGGCACTAAAACTAAAAATTCTGACTGACCCGCGCCACAACCCAATCAAGACTTCAGCACCAATCACCTAAGAATAAAACCCCTATAACCGACCAATCGAAAGAGTTAGAATCTACAATAAACCCAATAGCAGTAACTTTCTAATCCAACATACAAAACCACCAAAATGCAAAAACAAGGGCATTATAACAAGCATGTAAAAAGCAAACCCACCTCCGTCATGTTCACGAATCCCATCTCTCTAATGGCTTTCATGGTCGGCTCCGATATAGGTAGCACAGAGAAAGGCTCCGTGCTCATTATGCCAGATCCACTGCTCTTCTGAAGCTTGGGTCTTTTCGCTTCCGGGGCTTCTTCCTCTGCATCATCTCCCTCGTCTTCGGCATCGCTTGGGGGTTCCACACCGCCGGCTTCTGCTATTTCCACTGCAGCAGTTTCGACCGGTTCTTCGTTGTCTTCTCCTGATTCGGAGATTTCCACTGCAGCAGTTTCGACCGGTTCTTCGTTGTCTTCTCCTGATTCGGAGGCGTTGTTCGATTGGGTCTTGGGCTTTGAATCTTCCGCAAGCATTTGCAGCTTCATCTTCTTATTCTTCTTCCTCTTCTGCTCTATCGATTTTTGGACTTCTTCTGTGGCGGACATGGTCGCAGTATTGAGAAGATGTTAGAGAGGTTTTTCTTGCTCTCTTTATTGTATAGGGTTTAAGGCTGCAAGCTTCCCGCTCCTCTTCCGCTAGGGTTTTTGTTTCTGTAACGAAGCAAGTTGTGATGAAACAAGGTTTGCTGCACTTGCAAAGTAGAAAGTAGGGAAGGGTGTAAATTGGGCCTCCAATTAGGGTACAAGGCCCAGACTATCATGGCCCTAAAAGCCCACAAAATTTGTGGTCTTTCCTTTTTCTTTTAAAATCGCACGGGCCGGGTTTGGACAAATTTTTGCTAGGCTTGCTAATTTGAAGGTCGGGCTTGACAATAATAGGCTTCGTCCTTATGCGGGCTCTTATGTGATTCTTATATTATTATTTTTATGTGAATAAACCGATTGCGTTTCTTGTTCTTTTTCTCTTATTTTTTATTTTCTTTTTTTATATCGGTGCCCACATATGGTTGTGTGTGCAATTTTAATCACAATTAAAATATATGTGTGATTTAATTGAGTATTTCCGCGGGTTTATTTTATTATGATTCTTATGTGGGTTCTAATTAGATGGGATTGTTCCATTTTAGTTATTAGGTCTAATGTTTAGCCTCGTATGTATCTTGGACTCCAATGGCCCAATCCAATTCTTTGATGGGTCATTGCCTTGTTAAGCAATGTGCTATGAAATCCCTATGGGATGCTATTGAGGAGATCAGAAGATTTTTTTTTTTTTTTTTTGCCCTTTTTTTGTTAAATAGGATCAATTGGTTTGTTTGGGTATTAGTTCATAAGAATTTAAATTCAATGCATTTTATCAAGGGCTTAAATGGATGAGTTAAAAGACCAAACTCACTAATATCATCAAATAATCTTCTCGCCTATAGTAAATGATTGTTTGGCCATTACCTAGTCATCTAGCATCAAGTTGCTCATTGTATTGCATCGTCTAATGATAATATAAAAGCAATTTTTTGATCTTTCAGTTCTAGAATGTGAGTCGAAGGTAATGGGCCTAGGTAAATCCGTCCTTGGAGAGCTTTGGCCGCCCCTAGTTCAGTCGGTATATATATCGAGGGTACGTATATAGAGTTGCAAATGGAACGTTTCCAAGTCGGAACCGTACTAGGTCCAGACCCAGACCTAGTTTTGAATATGGTTCTGGTTTTGATTCGGACTTTATTTTGTTGGCTCTAGACCCGGTTTCGATATAAAAACTCAGATTCGGTCCTGGAACCGAATCCACCTAGAGGACTGGATCTAGTTTCACAACTAGTTCTAATTTCTCTTCTTTTTTTTCTTAAAATAAGTATATCATTCAACTTAAAAATAGTGCATCAAATCTACTACTTCCATTATTATAAATAAAAATGTCCAAAAAAAAAAAGTTTATTTTAAGGTACATTTTGCAATATCAAAGACTCATATGCCGGGTCCAAGGTCCATGGGTCAGATCCCATGTGGACCCAAAACCAAACCCGTTAATCAATCAGAACCTAAATTTGGGTTTCGGACCCGGACCCCTTTATGATTCCAGATTCAATTTTTCGGGTTGGAACTTTTAAGTTATTGGATAATCGAATACCCATTTGCAGCCCTATACGCATAGCTTTGATAACTCTAGGAGATGCTAACCTAGACTCTTTAATAACTATGTTTTGTATAGGCCCTGCGGCTGATCATTGTAAAAGGTGGCTCTCATCTATTCTATTATCCATCCAGACCACATATCTGGTGGGACCAATCATATTTAGGCAAAAAAAAAGTTTATGGATTAAAGACCATCATCCTTTGATGGATCTATCATGGATCATCTTGACTGAATCTTTCATTTATGTCTTTATCATTGGTGAGACCCATTAAACAAAGGATTGCAATTATTGAAATGTGGGTCCTAAGCTGTATGAAAAGAATGCTTTTGGCCCACACATTGTGAATTATGTTGACCTGTTATTGAGTAAAATGAAAATAATGGAAGATAGAAATGGGTCTGGGTAACAGGGGGCAGAGAATCTTTGAATTTCAAGGTTATCAATGTGTGGTGGTTCTCAAATTTGAATTTGATTAGTGTAGATACTTATGCAAATACTATAATTCTGAGTGCAGCCTGTTAGACATGAGTGGTCCTCATTACCACATGTGCAACATTGTTGGACCCACGGTTTGATCCCACTAATTTAAGTTACTTTCCCCTTTGGTTTTTGGATTTACTAATTTTATCTTGGATTCAATTTTAGTAAGCCAAAATCAAATAGGACTCTTGTTGGCTAATTTGAGGGAACTAAAGAAACTTACTTTTATTAGATTTCTTTGATAGTAAGAAATCTCTTTAGGGCTTATCTATATATATGGTTTTCCGGTCCTCTCTCTTAACCTATAAGATCTGAAAAGTAACCATCAACTTCACGCATATTCGAGTGGGTGATAAGAGAGATAGGAGAAAACCCAATTTGAGAAAAGAGTTCCGCTTATCATTTTGATCATGGCACAAGGTACGCTTTTATTATTTGAAATTATTCCTTGTTTATGCATAGATCAAGATCCATATGTTTGATTTGTATCACAAACCATATTAGATCTTACACAGCCATTATAGATATACCTAGAACCCTCAAAATCCAATGTCAGATATTTCACATTTTTCCAATGTGGGCTGCTAGTACTACCATTCCTTCTTTTTTCTCACTTTAAGACCAGCTTTGTCACTTTGTGTTCCTAGCATTTATCAACTAAAATGTACTTAGAATAAAATGTTGCATTAGAATAAAATGTTGCAAAACTATTCATATGTTCTATACATAAATTTAACAGCAGGCTCAAGAGCAATTTAGAAAATTAATGGGTGAACCCCCTGTTGTATGGCTGGTCCTGCCGAACCGAAGGCCTATGCTGTAAACTTTATGAGCCATGGGACTGAATGATAGAAGCCAATGCTATGGCCCATTAAAACTATGGTTTAGAACAGTTTGCAGCATGCAATTAATCAATCAATCCAATTGATAACATGCTGAATTTTCAACTCTTAAACATAAGGCCATAAACGGTCCAAGTCTGAAAGGTGCAATGAAAATAGCAGTCCTGGATGGTTGCGTACAAGGTCAAACTTTGTGGGTT
Organism: Umbellularia californica; assembly: GCA_028538565.1. Taxonomy (NCBI): domain Eukaryota; kingdom Viridiplantae; phylum Streptophyta; class Magnoliopsida; order Laurales; family Lauraceae; genus Umbellularia; species Umbellularia californica. Next base: position 7,329,886 of record JAPQWN010000002.1, read on the forward strand.
CTTCCAGAGGGGGACAGGAGACATTTGAGGGAATAAACCAACAATTTAGAGAGAGAGAGAGAGAGAGAGAGAGTTAAAAGATTGTTCACAGAAATCTAATAAATTATAACAAGGGAGGATTTCAAAAAAGTCTTTTAGTTTCAGCCTTATTTAAAAAAAAAGACACAAGTTTCAAAATGTTTCATAGTAGTCCCTAAGTTATTCAGAAAGTTTTCAATTAAGGACATCCATCTATTTAAAGTTATTTTCCGGCAAATTTTTTCTTTATTTTTAAATACTCAAATTACCCTTCATTGTAATAAAACTCTTCTTCACTTTCTCTTTATTCTCCTCATTTTCCTCGCCAGTGTCCTCACGGTAATCAAGGACACCCAGTATTCCACAGCGATTGGCTGCATATAGCGGCTGCCGAAACCATGTAATGACTTTAATTGAAGGGCAGTTTGGGTATTTTCAAAATATTGAGGGAAAAAGTCACCAGAAAATACCTTTTAATGGACGGATGTCCTTAATTGAAAAGTTACTAGAAAGCTTATGGTCTAATTTGAAAAGTTTTCAAAACTTGTGTCCTTTTTTGAAATAAGGCAAAAACTTAAGCTCATATTTGAAGATTTCCCTTATAACAATGAATGCAAGTAGTATGTGATTTTTCCGGACTGCTTACGAGCTTTTGACTTTCTATAAATAAATCTAAGACCAACGAAAATAGATTGGCCTCAAATTAGGCTCACCGCAGCCCATGACCACCTCTATATGTGTGTGTGTGAAATTTTTTATTAAAAAAAATCCCCAAAATACCCCCACCTGCTTCCCCCCACCACCTCCTACGCTGACACCCACCACCTCAGCCCCTCTTCCTGTCTCACTGGTCTCTCTTTTTCTCCCCCTCTCCCAATCTCCTTGATCTCATCCTTGCCCTCAAACACCTCGCCTCCCTCCGCTTGAATTTCTAGGAATCAATTTCATCCAAGTAAATAAACCATCCTCATCTCCACCTCGTTCCTTCACCATTCACCTCTTCAATAATCGTATGGAATTAAAAACCCATTTTACTATGACCTAGGAGTTTAATTCCATGGAAATAAGCAGGCCCTAAAGCAATCAAAATCTTCAACCCAATCACAAGTTTTTTTTTTAATAATAAAAATCAACCTCATGAGATGAAACGATGAGACAAACGGCTTCTCCATCGTCATTGCCGCCGCCTAATGTTGCTAAATTGGGGAAAGATCCTCCCTTTCCTCATATTCCACCGTGGTTGCCTGCTTTTCCCGATTTGACTTGGTGCAAGGATGAGGATGATAGGGTAAGGGCTTGTGATGATGGAGTTGGAAGAAGAGGAGAGGAATTGGAAAAGGATTCTATTGGCGTCGTCGACATTGAGGAGGGTGAGAAGATTTTGCCTGCGGAGCGGCCGATGGTAAGGTTTACGATTAGGATTTGAGGGGCAGAGATGTGGGGGGGGGGCGGGGGGGAGGGAAGCCGGTGGGGGTATTTTGGAATTTTTTTTAAAAAAATATTTCATCTGTATATGGATGGTAAAAATCCTAGCATATTTAGAATCCCAATGTGTGTGTGTGTTTTTTTTTTTTTTTTTTTTTTTGGTATTTTGCGTGAATACGAGGAGAAAAGGAAGGGGGCAAGAGAGTTTGACTGGGAGATTTTCTCAATCTATTCATGACGAGGGCTCACGAAATGAAAGATTCATTTTCTAGAGATTTGCTTCCCTTAACACGTTTTCCCTCAATAATTCACGCAGAAGCCGACAACCGAGTACACTAGAACATTCCATGCAGGACCAAGCAAGACTTTGTCCAGAACGGCATTTCACATCCCAGATGACTCAGGGAATCTGCCAGGTCAAGTGCTACTCCCTCCCATGTAATTGTGCTTCATCGCTGGATCAAGCGCAATTGTCTGCTTTGATAGATGGGAATATCGTCTATTGTTTTGGTTACTGTTGGTAATGAAGTTAAGATGTGCTCAATTTAGTCTTCTTGTCCTCTTCTAGATCCGTAGTCCTTTTGTACTCTGCTTTCCTGGTTAACCCACTCATCTTAATCCCGGGGGGAGTGTATCAGACTTTCCTTATGGCATGAAGGGATTAGTTCAACCCAAAAGATTGAGAACCATCTTATAGCAACAAAAAAAAAAAAAAAAAAAAAAAAAACCGCTATATCACGTCGTGTGATCGTCAAATATTAGAGTCCACCAACGAGACTATGATAATGTGTCCGATCTTTCCAAGTATACAATTGATTTGAAAAAAAAAAAAAAAAAAACCCTTAATTGCTCCCCTGTGCCAACCATAATTGTCTACTTTGGCCCTATGAGCCGCATGGCTTTGTTTCTGGGGCCCTATAAGACCCAAAACGTGTTACATTAAGCATCGACGGTGTATTCTATATTAGCCCAGGCTTTGGACGCTTCATGAGCGATGTGGGATCTTACATTTTCTTAAAAAAATTCACTCTTCCAAGGGCACTTTGGCCGCCCGTAAGCCATGAGAAAAGAGTTCATTATAAGAAAATATTCTTTTAGCAGCCAACTTTTAGCGGAGAGCTAGTCAGAAGTGCTGGCCACCCCCCCCAAATGGCGCCAAATTTTCGCAATGATTTTTTTTATTTTAACACCTAACTTTTATTGGCAGCCAATATTTTCGAGGGTAAAAGTGATTACATTGGCTTTATGCTAACACTATAACTCCCGTTAGAAATAAGCATGTGAGATTTAAAAAACAAACAAATAATAATGATAATAACAATATACATAATTTGTGATTAGTGTAACAAATCAATGGATGGATTTTAAGTAGTACAGGTGGAACTCAAACCCTATGAAGGAAGTGCCGCCCAAAGCCTTATTTTCTAAGGGGAAGGATGTAAGGACCCAACCACGATTTTTTTTTTTCAATGCATTATTTGTAGAAGCCAACATTTGGCAAAAAATTTATCATCAAATATCTCAGCAAATAATAACTTTGTAAACAAGAAAACAAGTCAGTGTAAGTAGGGGTGAAAGTGGGTCGGGCCGCCCGCGGATGGCCCGTTATAGGCTCAGGCCGAGCTCGGCTCGAAAAACAAAAGAGCCGAGCTCGGCTCGAAAGACAAAAGAGCCGAGCTAGGGCCTAGGAGGAGGCCCGTTTGCTTAAAAGGGCCGAGCTCGGGCTTGATAAAGCCCGGCTCGTAAGCCCTAGGGCCTACATATATTAATACACATATTATATATATACGTACACTATACAGTAGATAATACATATATGATATAATATAATCCATAAATCATAAACCTTAGTTTTAATCTAATATAAATAATCCCTAAACCTTAAACACTAAACATTAAACCCTAAGCACTAAATAATCCATAAATCCTAAACCTAAGCGCTAAACCTTAAACCCTAATTTTAATCCAATATAAATAATCCGTAAACCCTAAGCACTAAATAATCCATGAATCCTAAACCCTAAATCTATATTAACATTGACCTGTATCATTATAAAACGGGTCAGGCTCACAGGTCGAGCCTAGGGCCTCAATCAAGCCGGGCTCGAGGGCCGCCTCGAGGGCCGGCCCTACTTAATAAGAGCCGAACCCGAGTCAGGATTTTTTAGGCCCTCTCAAGCTGGGGCCGGGCTAGGGCCTACTAAAAAATACTAGGGCCGAGCCTAGAGCCTGTCAAAGCCCGGCTCGGCCCGACCCACTTTCATCCCTAAGTGTAAGATACCAAAGAAAATGAAATTCTGCTAATGCGAGAAGCAACAGAGTTTAACCCCAAGGGGTTGGCCGAGTGGTCAGGACCATGGTTTCTTATTTCTTTCAGAGCTAGAGGTCATATTATCGATCCCCAGTTCACCCCTCTTTAGGAACCGAAGGTTGAGACCACTAGTGCTACCACTTGGAGGCCACATGGGTTTTATCCGGCTTCTCTTTGTGCCCGATGGGATTAGTCCAGCCCAAAGGATTGGGAACTGATGAGTTCACAAAAAGAGACACTTTCATAACATTATTTTATGAGTTTTCAATGATAAAAGAACTCAAAGCACTATTTTTAGTAGAAAATAGTAAATTTCCTCCCCATCATGCTTTGCTCATATCTTCCCATTATAGATGGCTATTTGTATGCATTTATATGAGTTATAATGGCCTCCATACAAAATATGTTTGAAAATACTCTCAATTATGTTAATTTCTCTTTGTAGGTGTTGATTGAAGATTAATTTAAGGATTAAAGTTGAGATTCAAGAGTTAAAAAGAGTAAGGATAAGTTTGGAAGACAATTGGATAAAGAAATGACAAAGTTATGCCAATAATAAAAAGAAAAATGAAAGACCTGGGTTGGTATTTTGACCATATCTTTTTACTCGGGTGTCCGATTGAGGTGATCTTAGAAGCATTGGAAACCTTGTTCTAAGATCTACAAATCATATTTCACAATATTTTTTATAATTCGAACATTTTGGGGGTCAAAGTCGTACATCAATATTAGAACTATTTTCTAACATGGAAATCACATTCATATGTTTATATTTCCATTCTTGTGAAGTCCCACATTGGAAAGAAACTAAAATAGAGCAAGACAAATATTTCTATATAAGGAATGGAGCTTTAGGCATTACACACACAAGCAAAGAGAGCCTTCTCATCTTTACTTAAGCTATTCATGTAATTGAAAGCAATTGTAGAGAGAAAGTGAAGAAAGCTTTGTAAAATTTGAAGATTTATAATGAAAGCTCCGTCTTATCCAATGGATGGCTAATCAATTTGATTGGATCTTTTAGATGAAGCTAAGTTAATACTATTCATTTTGTTTATGCTCTTAATTCCCTTTGTTTATGTGCTTAACATGATAGAATAGAATTTTTTTCATTGCAATATGCTACATTCCATGCTTATAATTTTCTATCTTAATATTCTTTTTACCATCTATGTTTAGGTTTGATAAATCATGTTTAGGAGTTAATATCTTTTGATGGTTTATGTTTACTTTTGATAGAAGATTGTCATTAGGAATCTTTTCTTTTATGAAGGGAAGAAAATCTTTGTCATTATATTGTTAATTTCTATCTTAGAGCTTTAAAGTTATATTTTTTTCAAATCTAAACACTGATTTGTCATTAGATTTGAGTATTTGTTTGGAAAAAGAGAAGAGCGTTCGTGTTATATTAGTGTCACTTAGTGGATTCCGGATGATTCAATCTATCCATTAGTATTGCTTATTGCTTATTTTACTTACTTTAGCTTAATTGTATTCAAATTCTCACATATATATTCACTTATTTTAATTTTCACACTCCATTTCTCCATCCACACCATCATATCCATTAGCTTATTTGTTCTTACCTTACATGTGTTTGTTTTTATTCCTCATTTGATTTTACACTATTCTAGCACACTTATTTTCATCTACATCCATTCATTCCCTGTCTTACTCACTAGTTATTAACTCATTTCTATTGATGTTTCTACTTTCTTTTTATCTTAATATTTCAATTGTTGTTTTCACACACTAACTCATTTGATCTATTTAACATTGTTTATTTGTTCTTGTTATTAACCTTGTTGGTTTTCTTTTGTCATTAACTTTGTTACAGACTTGTTACTAACCTTATTCTCACTTTAGTTATTCTATTTCTACTTACATTTCTTTGTTATATAGTTTCTTGTTTTCTTTTAGTTTGCATTTTTTTTTTATTTTCCTTGTTATTATCTTGTTTATCGTTTTCATTGTTTTTTTTAATCTCCATTTGCATTTATTAGCTATATTTGAGTTGATACTCATTTTCATTTATAATTATTATTTTTCTTATAACGATCCTCGTAGGAACGATATTCGGACTTCCATAGTCTATATTACTTGAGACAATTGTGTATTTGTGGGAATTAGCAACAGGAATCCTTCAATAAGGGAAAAACAAAAAAAAACAAAGAGAGTTTTTCACTTATATACAAGATATTAAAAGAGGAAAATAACAACCAATGAGAGTATTAAAAGAGGCCTACGTCGGCAGGCACAGCACCACACCCAGGCCTGTGAACCTAAACTCCCAACAGGGTACCCTCCGCCAACATAGTTTGACAAATCAGCCCTTGGACCAAGGAAAGTTTATGCTAGTTTGACAAATCAGCCCTTGGACCAATGAAAGTTTATGCTAGTTTGACAAATCAGCCCTTGGACCAAGGAAAGTTTTTGTAGTCAACCTGCCAGGAATGGATGTCGGATGTAAACAGGTTGGTTCAGCATGGTCCATGGTTGACCGAATCCATACCCAACTCCACTGGATCGAAATGGACCCAGACCCAAGTCCAGGCCCGATTTAAGATTTAAAAGGTAAATTTTCTCCGGTGGATGCACTCCTACAGTAGCTTAGCTTGAATTCAGACCCTCCCCAAATATGGGACTCTTGGGTTCATAGTCTCTCTTTTAGGTCACAAAAAAAAAAAAAAAAAAGAAAAAAATGAGACCCTTGGGTTTTCACCCAATTCCGCCGTGAGAGAGGACCAATCCAAATGGACTGCACACCGTAAATTGCAAGAGAAGATCGTCCGGATCTAAAGCCTTTAATACAATTTCACTGCAATCAGCACAAATTTGCTTTAGCCAAAAAGTCAAAACTTCAGATTTTTAGTACGTGGGCCTGTGGAGTATTGTTGCATGTGCAATCAAATCCGTTGAGACTCGAACTAGCTAAATTGTGCCAATCTCTCGTTCTCTCTCTGTGGGTGTAAGATTTCTTTGAGGGAGGATGAGCTACAGCAGCGTATAATAGGCCTACTAATGATAAATCCAAAAATTCACATACATACACAGCCCTCATTGTTGTGGGTATATATACTCATCTCATTTTCACATTGATTGGACCAATAAAACTCATTTGAATTAAAAACAAAGAAACCACTTAAAAGTTGGATTTATATGCTACTGAATGAGGAGCTACAATCCACATGTAAGCCCTACACATCCACATGCAAAGATAAATGACTATTGGCAAATTCTGATCCACATGTACGTAAGCCCTACACATCAAGCCTCTTCACTCCAATATCCTTATGCTCCCATATGCAAAGTTATGCTCTTTAATTTTTGTCCAGGACGGACCCAGGGAATTCTCCTTGGCCATTGACATTGCAAAAATATTTTTTGAGGTGGAGATATGTAACAAATTGGGGGGTACTACAGCCAACCCTTCTCCTCTCTAGTTTCACGTTTTTATTTTGTGTATTCACATCTCTGGCATTAGATTATGTACGAAAATATTGACATCATCATTACTATCATCGAAGCCTTGTCCCAACTCTCTATCATTGCCTAAATATGGATGTAGACCTAAATTTTATAATTTTGGTGGCTGCACTGGGTCTGAAACAAAAGTGGTTCAAATATTGGTTGGTCTATGCTCAATTTTGTGAGAGAGAGTAGTTCAAGTATTAGTTGGCCTGTACCCAGTTTTTACACACAGAGAGTGTTCTAGACATGAGGATTATGATGGTTTCGTATGGGCTTTGCAGTGATTGAGAAAACGAAACAACCAATTTTTTTTATATTCTTTGTTTTTTGCTTTTCTAAGCTGGGTACTAGCTTAAAAGATAGACCAAAAAAGTTGGTGTAGAAATGATTTGCTGTGGCACACTCCACTAATTGATGTAAGATGAAGAGCATCTTCATTTCTTCTGTTGATTTTAGATTCTAGATTCTAGATTCCAGATTATTCTTGTATGTTTTCCTTTGCACTTAATGCCCGGCCCCATCAAAACTATGGGTTAGATTAGTTTACAACATGCAATCAATCGATCAGTCCAACTGATAACATGCTGAATTTTTAACCAACATAAGGCCAAAAATAGTACAAGTCAGACCCAGAAGGCGCCATGAACAAATAGCGGTCCAAAATAGTACAAGTCAGAGGAATCAGACCTAGAAGGTTGCCATGAACACATAGCAGTCCTGGATGGTGGGCAGTTGGGTACATAATACACGGTCGATAGCAGTCCTCGATGGGGTGGCTACATGGTCAAACCATGAAACAGGTTTTCGTATAGACTGAGTGCCCAAGACACCAAGAACCGGAATTAAATACATGACCGCTCAAACTGGATCTAGCCCATGTGCCAACAACCGTAAACAAACAAATAAATTGATGAGTAAATGAGAAATTTTATAATGAAAATACTATAAAGGAATATAGCATCGTACAATATTTTAAAACATTTATCCTTTGATACATATTTTATTTTCATTTACATTTCTTTTTGTGCAAGGCACTTATATTCTCCCTCTTCTCATACCTACCAAATTTTTTTTTTTTTTTTTTTGGGACACTCTTACACCCACAAATATTCATATATTAATTGAGAAAGAGTGAAAATCTAGCTTACTATCCCTTAAAGAGTTAGAAGTTAAAATATAATTTTTACAAAAAAAAATCCCTTAAAGCTAGAGAAAAACAGCAAGGGTCCAACTACTTTATAACTACAGCAGAGGCCTTCCAACCCTTTTTTTTCCCAATAGATTATCCTTCATTTCCCAATATCGCTGAATCAAAGGTTATTGCATAATGCTATAGGACATTTTAGATCCTCAAATAGAAGTCCTCAGCCGTTATTATAAAGTGTTTTGGCCCTTCGTATTTTTTCTTAATTTTTTTTTTTTTTTGAAAACACCCTAATTTTTACTATAATTGTATAATAACAATCCCCAAAACTAGTCAAAGATAAATTGATGGTCATATGTTAATATACAGAGATTCCATGTATATTCCACGCTGCAACGTTCTCATGACTATTAAAAGGGAACAGATGGCCAGCCAACTCAACACCTACGAAATGGCCAACCGTTGCCGACCGTCCAATCCCCGTTACAAACTACCGGCACCCAGTCGACGTCTCTGGTTGATTCTATCTCTCTCGCTGGTGCTTCTCCTCTTGGTCTCTATAGATGCATGTGGGTCCGTTTTCCGGCGAGCCAACAGCCTCGGCCGGCGCTGTTCCCCACTCGTGGCCGATACCGATACGGCTGGTGCCGGGTTGAAGGTGGCAATTGTCAGCTTTTCGGAAGAGAGCAGAAGAGGGAGCAGGAGAAGGTCCTTTCAAGGGCTTATGGAGATGGTGAGAGGAAACAAGAAGTCTTATGCAGACAAGAGAGGGTATGATTTTGTAGATGCTAGTAATATGATAGATAAGAGGAGGCCTGCAAGTTGGAGTAAGATTATAGCAGTGAAAGCTCTCCTCCCATATTATGATTGGGTCTTCTGGAATGATGCTGTAAGTTTTCTGCTCTGGTCCGAAACTCTGCGTAACGGTGTGCGTATCAGTCCAAATCTTCATGTCGGTCTTGTTTTCTGTTAGAATTAGCATAGGGCTGCTGTTTACGTGGCCGGCATGCGCACATCTAAATCCTCTCTGTAGACTTTGCACCAAAGAGATGTGGAATGATGTTGGGATGCGATGGATAGATGTGTGAATGCCACATGTGGATTGATATGAGAGAATCTTCTTTCCTTTTAAAGTCTCTTTAGTTCTTCTTTTCTTCTCTTTATGGGTTCTGATAGGATGGTGTTGGTTTTTTCCCATTTTTTCAGGACACTTTGGTGACGAATTCGACTATTTCCTTGGTAAGTAAATTTGCAAATTTGATAGTTTTTTGCTCCTGAGGACATAAAAACAACGTACCTTTATGTGATTTCACATTAGTATTTGAGTTGGTCTCCTTTTAAGGTATAAAGCGTTATGGCTTGTTTGGATGGATAGTGAATTAAAGTATGGTGAGGTGAAGCATCAAATTAAGAAAAAATAAAATATAAAGTGTTATGATGGTGTTTTATTTTTAGTTGTTTGGTATGGGATCTTTTTGACTTTTTATATAAAAAAGTAAAGTTTTTTTTTTTTTGTCTTTTAGTGGAGAAAGAAGGCTGCTTTTTTTACTTTTTTTAAAAAATTGGAGAAAAATTTTGAAATTATGTACTTTTGATATGATCCCTTGTCTTTTCTTATTTGGATTTACTTTACTTCACTTTACTTTAGCTAGTGAATTGCCAAACACGCTCTTAAAGCAAAAAATTTGCGATTTTGCCTTCCGGAAGCAAAGCACCAATTGTATGTGCCCATTTGTAAACCCATTACATGGGGAGGGATATTAGAAGGGTATGACAGGGGTTAGAGAGTGATCGAATATACTTTTGTTTGCCTGGGGTGGGTGGCGCTTTAGATTCATCGGTACCCCAGCCAGGGGCTGGACCCAAAAGAGCACACATACATGAAGAGGAAGCTCGCATAGTTGGAGGAGAGCTCCTATGTGTAGATAGAAAGAGGGGATTTTAACTAGGATAATCTTTGCCACATATCAAGAGGGGATGGGGTTTTTTTAAATTGTCTTGTGGTGATGATTAGTTTTGAATGTTTTTGTTTTGTTTTGGAGTGTCTTGGACTTTTACAAAAGAATCTATCAAGAAGTAGTGAGTTGATTTTTTTTTTTTTTTTTTTGTTTTTGGGTGGGGTGGGGACCGTGGGATGGGTTTTCCTTGAACTTTTACAAAAGAATCTATCAAGAGATAGTGAGTTGATTGTTGGTAAATTGTCTTGTGGCGATGATTAGTTTTGAATGATGGTTATAGCATGTATCGTTTTATCTGAGTCTGGGAATCAGAGTCAGAATTCTGGGAATTCGGGTGGATAAGGTTGCTTGGACGAATGGAAACCACGTGAAATACCCTGAGATTTCGTGAAGCATACGAAACTTGGCGTACTAATTAGAAAATGCTAATTCTAGAAACTTGGTTGGACCGGATTGTGTTACCCAGAGTCTCGGCCAAATTTTGACTGGCCACCGGTCAAATTTTTGTCTGTCTTTTTGTACGACAATTGCACCTTGCAGGAATCCAGTGGGACCTACGTGTTGTAATATTTGGCCTGAACTCGTTTGGTATAAAAAAACTCTGGGGAATTTTGTGAGATGAGAGGCTTATACACGTATTCATACATATGTGTATAATACATGTACGTTGTAATATTAATACCTGAACTCGTTTGGTATAAAACTCTGGGGAATTTTGTGATATCACAAAAGTAGCATTAAAGAGAATGTCTGGAGAATTTTATCAACTTTCGTCACCTAATGTGGATTTCTATGGCTAATGGTGACTCTCTAGGAAAAATATTGTAATACTTTTGTGCCATATCATAAAATTGTAATTAAGTTATGTGATATCGGATAGAACTATCTTGTTATAATGGTATTTATGCGATATCGCGTAAATTCAATCAAAACTTTGTGATATCATAAAAGGTAGATGTATGGAGAACATATGCGAGTTTTATCAACTTTTGTCACTAGGCGAGGATTTCCATGACTAATGGTGACTATATAGGAAAAATCCTAGTTCAAATATTTGATAGAAATCAGTATCCATTTCATGTTCGCACACGAAGTTCTCTGCATGAAAATAATGGCGTTATGTGGTCTTTCTTCAGGAGAACATATTGCAGGCAGTGACTGGAACTACAGATTTCCATAGTTCGCCAGATCTGGTGCTCACGGAGGATTTCACTGGAGTAAATGCAGGTGCAGTCTCTTATCCTTCTTTCCATACCAAATGGTTGAGGGCATTATGTGATGTCCCGGAGTCCCACATCGATTATAGAGAGAAAAATGAATGGGATTTTATGTAGAGCTTACACCCTTACTTTGCATGAGGCCTTTTGATAGGTTGAAGCCCATTAAAAATAAAACTGTGAAGCCGGTAGGCCAAAGCGGATAATATTATGAATGGGTATAGGGTGGGGCGTGACACATTGATCCAATGTGGCCATGTTGATCAAGTTGTTATAATATCAATTGGATGGTTGAGATTACAGGCGAGCCGACAGCCGTTCTCATTTGCTCAATGATCCAAATGATTCGATCCACAGTTCTTTTGGATCACTGTTATAATTAATCAGATCTAGCTATTTTCAGCTCCATGGCTCAGATATAAACCCTAGACCCATTGACAAAATATGAGAATTTTGTGTAGGCACTTTTCAAATTAGCAAGTTTAAGACAACCTGCAAATCATATTTCAGTTTTGAGGGGATTGAAGTTTCTAAAAGGAAAAAAAAAAAAAAAGAGGGTTGAATTCTTGTTTGAAGTATGTGCACCCGTAGGCTGTACATACCATATTTACCTCTGATTCCTGCTTTTAACCACTTATCGAAATCCAACATGTTCTTTCACTGGAAATCTAATAAGATTTTGGTATGTTGGGAATTTTTGGACATTATGTGCAGGCGTGTATTGAAAAAGCCTCTAATGATCTTTGGAATTTCTGAACTTCCAAACTTTTTGCATCTAGTTGGAATTTCGAGTTTAAGTGCATATGAAGATTCAGAAATTCCACACATTGGAGAATTCATAACTTCTTGACATGAATTCCCTTTCATTAGCATTTCAATTGGGCAGCAACACGCCACAGGTCATGGGTATGATTTGGTATTTCTGGTGTAGCCGCTTGCTACATCTTTATCTCGTGAAACATGATGCGAAAGATCCATGTGAGCCTGTCTCAGTTTGGGTCCCACATGGAGTAAGCCTTTCCATGCTAATCCTCAAGTCTACGTTGGATAATTTAACTTTTAAATGCCTTTTTTAATCATTATGGTTTACTTCCATTTCTATAACTTCTCTTTGAGAAATTAAAGACCTAACTTAATCTTCAAAAGAAAAAAAAAAAACTGTTAGAAATAACAAAATTGGGCTACACTTTTATGATTCCTTGAAAAAGGTATTTTTTTATATATTTTAATCATATGATTGTCTTAAGATTGGCATTTCCCCCCCTTACTAGTGAAATTGCTTATCCATACGAGAATTAACAAAATTAGGATAAATTTTTATGACTCTTTGAAAAAAGTTCTTTTTTTTACCAAATAATTGCTTTTAGACCTGGCATTTTTTCATGAACGGTCAAAGTTTAAGTATTTTCTTCATAGATATTTATACAATATAAAGGTGTGATATCCTATTGATACATGATATCATATAGCGCTAATATCGCATAAATGGCTCTTTGGGAATTCAACCGTTGATGGACAAATGTTAGGTAGTAGGAACTCAGTAGTTTTTATTAAAAAAGAATTCCCTTTATTAGAAAAGCATATACTTAAATGGTGGTGCCCTAATAATTAATATGAAAGGGAAAGAGATATGGGGATAAAGAAAAGTGGGCCATTGATTTATGGAGATGTTGAGATTTCAATGACTAAATTCCAAATATGCCCTTTTCTTCTTTTTTCCAGGGCTCTTCTTTGTACGGCGATCAAAATGGAGCGTGGATTTTCTCAACACGTGGTGGAATCAGACGGCGTTCGTTCGCTTTGGGTCTTCCAAAAGCGGAGACAACGACGCGCTCAAGCATCTGATCAAGCAATTACCGCCAGATGAGCTCCGAAACCACGTTCGAATACCACCCATGCAGTGCATTTTCAACTCATATCCTTGGATTCCCACCTGGAAAACCGCTTTACGCCTGTTTTCCTCCCCTTCTACTATCTGGAATGGTATCCATCTAACTAAAATTTACATTTTAATCATGGTTAGTGTTGTGATTGGGAAGCTAATTAAGCACTGTTTTTAATTATTTTTGTGTGTTTCTTAATTTGTTGGGCAGGGGCTTATTCATATGGAGATTTTATGGTGCACCTGGCAGGGCTAGATGACAAGACAAGATGGGCGGCTGAGATTCTTCGGGAACTGAAAGAAGATTAAGGATTGGTGGGAGGGAATCAACCAATCAGGGAAAGTAGACTATTGAATTTGTAACTTCTAAGTTGTATAAAAAAATGAATGTTTTTTTTTTTTTTTTTTTCTTTTTTCAAAGGAATGGTTCTTTCACATGTGATAGCAAATGTTAGATATGCAAATGTTTCATACCCAAATGTTATAGATGTGAAATAGTACTTGGTTGTCAAGATCACTTGAAAAATGAATGAGTAGATTCAACTGTTTTTTTATATATTTGGATTTTATTTTTATGAGCCTTTCAAGATCCTTGAAAATTTAAGATATGTTGAGGTGATTCGCGGATGGGAAAATGGATTTTATATGTGTAAATCTCGTATATGCAAATGTTGACACAAACCATCAACAAAATTCTCCCTGCATTTCAAGTGAGGTAAACTTTTTTTTAAATGACTATTCTACCCTTCCACCTATAGATTAGATTACCCTGTGTAGGGAGAGAATCAATCTTGAAAAAAGAAAAAAAAAAACCAATAATGATTCTTCTCGCAATATGCTGTTCTATTGTTTGGGGCGCTAAATTTTTCTGATAAAAAATTAAAAATGTACTGATTTTTTTATAAATAGGATTTCAATTTCCTAGAAAAATGTAGGAATACAAAACTCCACTCACTTGTAAAAAAAAAAATCTACGTGGTTGAGAATCTTTTGTTGTACAAACAAATTCTAGAGAGAGAACATCATCCACGTTATAAAACACAAAACCAAAGCCTCGACTTCTGTTGTGTTATAAAGCTTGAGAAATATAAAATGGTGAGGCACACTTGTCATAATTTTTTCTACACTTGTTTTAAAAGAAGAGAGAGAAAGGGAGAGAGAAGCTCGGGATGTGGAGCTCAGTGGCTGATGTTGTGGAATGGTTTGTGTCATTAGTTATTATTATGGTATCACAATAATAATGGGGGATTTTCAAATCTGTGGGTGTTCATGAGTTATTATTGGAAAAAAATATATAGGTAAATTTTAAATAATTAGAAGACCATATGAACATAGTAGAAGTGATTAACATATTTCAATTCCATCACATGGTAAGAACGGCCTTTTACCTCACTCTTGCATATCACCGTAGGTCTATTTTTATTCCATGAGGTCTATTTCCATCACCTCAGCCCCTCAAGTTGGTAAAAAAAAAAAAAAAAAACCACCACATGTCAGCTAATTTACGATTTCAGATGAGTGGGGCCCACCTTAATTAGCCGATTGGCATCACACATAATGCACCTCTTATTGGTATAGGTTTTTCACTCCGCACTCCACCAAAACTAATATGTACTATTGGATTTAGACGTACATATAAAGAAATATAAATAGAGGGATATTTATATGCATCCATCCCTCACCATAGGGTGAGGGATACTTACATGGCTTTCTTTCTTTGCATATGAATATTTTTTTTCTGCACATGATCATATGTGGCTTATAGTGTCTCTCACCTTATAGTGAGAGATTGATGCACATAAATATTCTCCATATATATATTTATATGGGGCAAACTGTCATAAGTTGAAACTTATCTTATCATAAGCTAAAACAATGCTGGTCCCACGAATCAAAGTCGATTATCGTTGTTTTTTTGCATAATGATCATCTTCAAAATCAAGATAAATCCAATCAGAACTGGATTTTTCATTTCTATCATGCAAAAAACAGATATAATCAATTTTAATTTATAAAACCAGCACTATTCTAATTTAGGATAAGACAAACTTTAGCTTAGGAAAGCCCTACATATGTATATATATATATTTTTTCAACCAATACATGATCGGTCAAGTCAAACAAAAATCTAAAATCTGGGTCAATTCTTATACGAGTGGACACATGTCCTTACTGCAAGTGGAGACGTGCCGTGCAGTAAGCAACTTTTTTTTTTTTTTTAAGGGGCCTCACCCATTAAAAATGAATTAGTAAATGCAGTTTGTAATGAAATGAGCGTCAAACTGGGAGCATTAGTGTATGTAGCCAGTTTTCTGAGAAAAAGAAAAATTACAAAACTAGTTTTTCTGTGATACGTTAAAATTTATATGTGGTGTGGCCGCTTTTATAAATCCACGAAAAATTAAACCTAAAAAGAGTAGCAAAAATATCATGCAAAAGAGACAAATTTCAGCAAAATCGATTTTCCATGGCACCTACACAAACATGGCTAGAAAGAAAAATGAATTGATATACTATTATTAAGATAGCCTATTGTTTGGTGGTAAGCTTATCCGGATGCTAAAGAACGGGTAACTTTTTTTATTGTCAATGAAGGAAGTTATGATGGACTCTTGTAGATTTCCACCTTCCTTCATTCTCAGCCCCTTCGATTAAAAAAAAAAGAAGAAGTTTTCTTCATGAATTACTGAAAAAGTTTCCATAAAACCATTCCCTCTAGGGACACTCGGGAATCCTATAGCACAAAAATTACCTCTATTTCTATTTATCCCACTACCATAGCTACCATATGAACCAAATAGGCTGAGAGCACCCCACTGGTTAGATCATTCTAAGTTCTCAAAGTGGGATCATAGATGGCTCTAGGAAATGATTCAGAAAACAAAACAAGTAAAACCATTCAGAAAATGTTGAAACATGTCCTTAAAAATGTTAAATGAACATTGTGTTAATTTTTTTCAGACAACGTTCATTATGTCCAATCAGGTTAATGGTGAAGAATCAATATCATCAAAAGGCCTCCAATGGGTGAACCTGTTTTAATGGTCAAAAGGTTGAGCTTGTGCTGACCAAATGATGGTTCAGTGGCAACTGGCAGGGCATACTATTCCAGTGAGACAACCAGGGATCAACCTCGGTCGCATGAACTTGAAGAGACGTGTTTCTGTATTTCCAATTTTTTTTCTGCACAAAAGGGAAGAGTGCCAAGGGTGAAGATCTATATGGATCTTCTCTCTGTCCAGATGGGGCATGAGGATGAAAATCTATTTGTTGTAACCAATTGACCATCCCACCATAAAAACTACCATGCCCAAAAACTAGATCCAAAACACACAAACATGACTTCAGTTAGCAGTGTAATGCCTTTGGTTATGGGTCATATAGATCCTCATAATGACAAGAAAATGACACAAACCATCAACAAAACACTCAGATTATGCAGGGATTCCAATATTCGAAAAACAAACAATGAGTCGTAGCGGTTTCAAATGTTAAAAAACAGAAAAAGAGGGACATTGAAGCATGTCATATACAACCACACATCACAAACCCTAAAGATGATAAAAGACAAATCCACGATGACAAACAGCTGAAGCACACCAACCATTTTACTTCTTCAGTACACTGCAAAAAACAAACACAGCTCAGATAAAGTTAACCAAAACATAAACAAGAGATTTAAATTTTAAAATCAATAGAAGCAACAGAAATCAATCTCTCTCTCTCTCTCTCTCTCTCTCTTGATTAGTAGCACGACTCAAGCGCACAACATTATTAGTGCAACAAGGAGCGCCTTCCAACAGAAGACAAGACTAGTAGCACAAAATGAATGATCAAAAGAAATGAATTTTTTTTATGCAGCCCTGGATCCGTAAAATGAAAGTAGATCAATTCCATGAGGGTTTTGGTTGAACCCACAAAGGATTCAATGATAGAGACCAAGCTCCAAAGAAGCTGCCTGAATCTGTAAGGATTCAACAAATGAGCATTCTCAAACCAGAGCAAAAAAAAACTCTAGCACAATCAAACTGATAAATCTTTTAGTCAAGGATCAAAGTCTGCTTCTCCCACCGGAGCTACATATATATAGGGAGGGTTGGACACCCCTTTCCTAATAGGAGTCTAATTCCTTAATCTTCTCTGATTTAAAGGAAGTTATATAAAGAAACAAAATTATTAAGATTTCACTAAAACAATTCAAATCCAATTAACCTCCAAATTTAAAGGCTTCTGAATAATTGAAACTCCTAATTAAGAATGTCCTATTGGGCCAGGCCCAATGGGTTAGCCAACCCATGGTCTGGCTTGCATCATTTTGCTTAAATATGAACAGACACAAGCACAGGTTAGCATTTGGATGTAACAGAATTCAAATCACTGAGATTTCATCTGAATTCTGTGGAGAATGAAATACCAAGGTATTGTTTTATCTGTAAATGAAGGGACAGAGAATGATTTATAGTTTGTTTTGCCTGCGTATTTAAAGTGCAGTTCATTTATAAGATTGATATGTGATTAAAGTACCAACCAATGACTCGCACTGTCGATCACGTGAGAGGCCCATAATTAATCGCCAATGCCTCTCAAGAATCATTCTCATCAGATTGTTCAAACCATCTAAAATGAATGACCGGTACAAATTACAACGAAACATTATTTAATTATCATCATCCAAATTACGTTGGGGTCAGCTACATGATTTTGTTTCACCATTCCAGTCTATGTAGGGCCAAACCCTCTAATAGGTTGCACTTCCTCAGATCCAACCTAACTACGTCCATCCATGTCCTTGGCTTACCCTTTTTTCCTTGAGTCATCTACCTACATAGAGAAACTTTTCCTCACTGGCACCATTGTTGGCCTACGTTGGACATGTCCAAATCATCTCAAACGACACTCTTAGTGCTCAAACAAGTCTCCCTAAATGCTCCCACACACTCATTTCTGAACCAAGCGATCTCTACCTATAACTACCAATGCTTCTGAAGAATCAACTGACGAGGGTCACCAGACAAACATAATTTGACCAACTGCAAGCAAAGAAAAATGATGGTTTCGATCCATTATGAGAAAGGTTCCAAACTCAAATATATGACTTTTCCTTTTATTCAAATGGTATGAAAAAATGGATTAGAAGCCAAGAAGGAAATTATCAAACGTTGTTACAGCATCTAAGAGAAGGTCTCCCCCCCTCCCCTATTTCTCAATGGTTCTAAAGAAGAATATTACTCCAAATCTACTTATTCATGCATGGTAATTGGCACATTGACACAGGAACTAATGACTCAGATCTGTGAGGATACGTGACAAGATCTAACCTCTGATCAGTAAAAAAGGTTCATGGTTCATGTTAATCAGAGCCAGACCAATAAATCTGGGTTAAAACACAGAAAGAATAAATGCAATTATTCTGAAATATAGGGGAATCCAAATCAGCAAATTAATGGAACAAGTGATTCCATCCATGATCCATCCCAACTTGATCAGAAGGGCCCAATAGTGCTAAGTTTGTTGGAATATGATGGATTGGATGGCACCCAGCACCAAGCTGGTCGCTCATGGCTAGGTGGCAGCCCACAAGAAGTGGCCGGTGACCAGTCCCCTACGACCAAATGTGGGGGCCCACATTTACCTCTAATTGGGACGTCCAATTTTGGTTGTGGTTTCCATTTTTAAATCCTTCTCTTAATTGGATACAATTGGATATGAATCCTTTAAGTTGGCAATTCATTACAAAGATCTGCATATTTCAAGCAAGTGGAGCCCATCTATGCTACAAAAGAGGATCGCCCAAGACATGTCTCAAAATTCCAACTACCTTTGCTTTCTTTTCTTATTTTCTTTCTTATTAGATATGAGTTGTTTCTTTCCTAGTTTGATGAAAGTAGGATTCTTTATGATTAGGTTTAGACTGTTTTTTTTTAATGGATGATTAGGTTTAGGCTTAAGATTTGTTTTTGAAAATATATGTTGTAAGCATATGAGAGTTTCTCCCAAGCATTGAAGACTATTTAAGTGGTGAATTGTGGATTTGGGGTCAGCTTTCTACTACTCTCTTCTTATGTTTGCTTGAGTTTCTATTTATTCAGGTTAGGCATTGGAATTGGGGTTTCCAATCCACTAGGCCTCACCCTTTTGGTTGCATCACATATTGATTTAATGTGTCATGTAGTACAGGACACATGACCCCATGGGTTGACCAGCCTATTGGGGGCCCAGCCCATATGCAGTTTTTATTTTATTTTATTTAGAGTTGTTATTTAATGGCTCACGTTTTAAGTATAGATGTTCGAATCTCGACTGTGGGAATGTTTATACGGCTGAGATTAGTTCTAGGATTTATATTTAAAGGATGTAATGCAAGAAAGAAACTGAGTGTTGTTTGCTCTCTCTTCCCTTTCCCACAAAAGGTATGGTGAATAGGATCCACTTCAGGTGTGAGGTCTGAACCTATCCCCTACATCTTCCATCTTCATCTCTTGCCACCCAGCATTGTACACCATTTCCTTCATCGCAGCGTTTCAAATCAATGGCGGCTGTTCATCTCGATAAAAAAAACAACAAATGTTCTATAGTTTTGCACGTCTCTCGCAGATTCAGACAGCATGTCAATACTGTTTGTTCAAGAAAACTTTGATGTTAAAATGCTACAGTTGCTGGTTCAACTTACGTGCAAATCAGTCACTTTTCAGTTAATCAGGGTGACCTATTTTGAACCAGATATCCACCATTTGGTCTCTGCTTCCATTTTTAGAACTGGATTTCTCATTGTGAGTAAATTTGAAGAGGCGAAAATAAGATGCTAGAATTTAGACCCAGTAAATGCATCCAGAATCAAAACAAGAAATAATTCAAAACCAGTGCACAACAATAATTGAAAGTTCATCAGAAGTTTGATGGTCATGAAATGCGCACAAGTACATCTTTTTAAGGTCATACTGATATAGGGGCAATAGTTGGACAATCTTCAAGCGTTATACTTGTTTTTACTGATCAAGTTTTATGGGTTTTTATTTTGGGGCCAACTCTCCTAAGCTACAGCTTAGCTTATCCTAAGCTAAAACAGGGCTGATCCCACAAATCAAAGTCGATTATGCTGTTTTTTGCATGATAATCGTTTCCAAAATCAAGATAAATCCAATCAGAACTGGATTTTTCAGTTCCATCATGCAAAAAACAGATTAATCGACTTTTATTTGTGGGACTAGCACTACTCCAGCTTAGGATAAACTAAGCTGCAGCTTAGGAGAGCCCTGCTCTTTTATTTTACTTATACTAAAGTTCTTACTGGTTTTAAAAATTCTTCCATGCACCTCAGTCTGTTTGTGAAACTGATACTGTGCGAAAGGAGAAACTTACTTGTATAAATAGGCGGCAATACCCAAAATTACACAAAGCAAAATGATGTCGATACAAAAGTTTCTACTGGACCTCAGCTGGAACACAACAAAATAGAACCATTGTTAGAAAAATAAATTGAAAATATGCAGCTCATTTTTAACTCAAACATATTAAAACAATCTAAACTGAAATTTGTAGAAAGTTTGCTTACCTGGGTAAGAGTGTCCTTAAGCCTCACATTAGTATTTTTAAGGTCAGCCGTTGCCCTGTCAACCTGGAACGACATCAAAATGACACCAAGGAATCATATTTTTTCCCTATTGCACAAGTCAAGCCTCCACCACATGGAATAAAAGAAGAAAAAAAAAAAAAAGAAGAAGAAGAAGAAATTAATGACTTAATAAATACCTTCGTATCAATCTCATCCATCAAAGGCACTTGCCTGTCTACTTCCTGCCAATATTAAAACTGGTTAAACCCAAGTTTCTAAGTAAAAGGAGTTGCAGAGTAACATGCCTAACAAGTACCAACCAACCTCATTCATATCATGGGCCATGTTTTTTAGAGTGTCCAATCCTTCTGCTATAACTTCCAACCCTTGATCCTGTACAAAGGTCAAAATATCATCTTTCAGGAAAAATGGAAGCTTGCATGTCGTGACTATTACTAGATATAGAGTGGCCTGCAGAATTTCCAGATTGACAAAATTATGCATCACTGAGATTTGCAACATCTAGCGTCTGAAGTCAATGCCAATTTCTTTTCCTCTAAAGAGAGGACGGCTATAATAAAACTGAGTAAAATGATGGGTTTGAGGCACCAACATTCGCATAGAATTTAAAGCTTCCACGATTGCAGATACAGAATACAGAGTTCCTTGGTTAAGGTTGTATGATGATGATACAGTACAGTAAGTACACGGCCAATAAAGCAAATTAGTGACAAGCTAGAACTCTGGAGAAAAGATTTTGAGTCAAATGGGTTGAGAATTAACAGAACATAGATGAGAGACATGAGGTGCAAATTTAGCGGATCAAAGAGCAAGGAAGATAAGTTGGTTAAAACTGAAATAATTTAGTCTACAGTGTATAAGATTTTCATATCCAGGAGCGACTATAGGACAAATTGGAGGGTTTAAAACGTATATTGTTAGCAGAATCAAAATAGGTGGAAAGAGTGGAGATAGGCTCATAGAGTGTTTTGCAATTGTTGAGGGCACATCACTTAAAGGGATACTTTCATAAGACAACAGTAAGACAAGCTTCGTTGTATCAGTGCAAAGGTAAAAAAAAATGGCCATGGCATTGATCATTTGTGAAATGTTGCAATCTTGCTTAAAAGATGGGAGTTTCAGATATCTTCCCCCATGAAGCTGCATTTACAAGGACTGAATCACAAAGCATCTAAATGCATGTTCCAAGAAAGATCAAAGCACAATGACATGAACTGTCACATTGTGGGCGAAAAATGTGACACCAAAGGTTCTGACTACTATTGTACATCCAGATAACCGGCCAGCAGACATTCTCATCAAAGCTACTACTCGGGCTTGTCTTTCTACGACACTGATCGAGCTGGGCATGAATGATTCATATTTCATACACCAGCTTGAGGGGTAGCATTACATTATTATTATTGCGGTAGGGAGTGCCACACAATAAAAACAGGAGCACCAAATTACTGTCTAGAGATTCCCGAAGAACATCATACTTCTTTTTTTCCGGATTGGTAACATGATTCAAACCTACAACCTCAAGGATGCCATAGTAAGCACCTTCCACTGTGCCACAAGCATTTGCCTAGAGGAATATCATACAGTAGAGCATTATCTCGAGAAAGAAGACCGGATAACCAACTCATTGTGTTATCACTTTAAACTTAATTCTGAGTTGAAACGATCCGTGTCAGCTTAATTTTAGGAGAAGATTGATTTAATACGGTTATAAAAGAGTGTCTCTCTAGACATTGGAGGATCCACATCCATAGAAACAAACATTTAGCATAATATATAAAGTAGTTGCAAGGATGATCATAGTCAATGTAGAAGAGCAATTGCTCAAAAAAGTTACTTGCCTGTCTAATTTTTCTCATTTCATATTCCTGCCGGAATTGACTAGACTCTTCACTTTGCTGAAAGAATTCGCTGTCAAATTTTCCATCTATTTGTTTTGATTCAAAAATGGAAAGATTAACTATAATCAGAAGTCTATCTCCATAAGAGTGTGAAATCCAAAAACAAAGATGTAAAGGAACTTTCAGAAAGTTGAATCGATTACCTGAAGTGGAGTCAAATTTTATGTCTGTGCGAGATGCTGAAGCTGTCCAATTTCCAGTTTGTTTCGGTCCAGCTGCAGTGCCATCCGGTATAGCTTCAATCCTCTCCGGAAGCGCAAGAACCAAATCGTTACGGGTGGCAAGCTCTTCTTGTGTTAGCCCTTTGACCTATGATTTGTTGGCATTAGAGTTACTACTGAATTATGACTGCCAAAAGTCATGACAAAACAATTTGCTGGCCCATATAAAATAATGTTATTGTAGAAAACTGAATGGTAAAGAAACAGCGGCTTAAAACAAACCCTTTATTTAGCCCAACTCCGACTGGAAGCTCAGTTGTCTTTCATCACATAGTTCTTGTATTCATTATTGCACCTCTCTTCATGCCTTACATAATCATAATATATCTATTTGGAGGTGCTTTTGAATTGACAAAGCCAAGCTCAGATGGATGGGCCTCTTTACTGTTGGACAAATAAATAACTCAAGACTCTAATGTAGGTCTTCTCCAAATCAATGAAAACCAAATAAAAGTTTCTATTAGCTGTTCAATTAAAAAAAAAAACGACTCATGTCATAGATAAATTAAACACATATAGATCAACAAAAATATTCTCTCTCTCTCTCTCTCTCTCTACAAGTTTCACCTGCGCAACTCACAAGTTTAATGATTTGGTATTGTACAACTATCAATCTCTTTATTTATTATTTGAAAAGAGGAAAAATATGGTCAATGCTCTTTCTCCATTCTTGAGTCACTTTTTTCTTACACCCTCAAAAGTATTGTTGAAATTAGGTGAATCAAACAAGTCCTTTCTCCCAAACCAAAACCTATACTTCTATAGAGTTATGGCATGTAGCCCTAATTTTCCCTCTTTAATTCATCTTGGACTGCACTTACATCTATTTCATATATTTTGTTGGAAGGCATAAAAATATTCATTCTCTACAATAAATAATATACATTCTGCAATCCCATCTTTACATTGTTATTCTATGATCCCCTAGAAAAAATTTAAAAAAAAAAATAACAAAGGAGGGGTAAATCTAGAAAAATAGAAACAATTGCACTTAGATCACAAACATGGTACAAAACCCATGACCAGCAACTTCAAAACGGTGACAAGGAAGAACACGATCCAAAACACCATGAATTTGAAGCCAGCAGACCATGCAGAGCAAAACCCATTAGTCCAATTCGAGTAATACAGGTAATACTTTCATCAAAACACATGGAAACATTTTTAAAAGGGGGAAATCAGACCTTCTTGAGGGCCAGTCTCTGCAATTTGGGGACTTCTTCGAGCAATCGAGCCTTGGTCCGTCGGATCTCAGCATTGATGGCAACAGCCACTGCCCTCTTTTTCTCATTGGAAGCCGCCTCCGATTTCTGTAAGAAAGAGGAAGAAGATCAAAACTAGAACAGCAGAAACCCTAGAAAGAGAGGAATTAGAACAATCAAGAAAAGAGAGAGAGAGAGGGGCAGAAACCTGAATAGCTGCTTCGATGTCGGCCTCGACGACAGCGTAGAGACGGGCAAAAGCATCGTCGCCAGAGACATTGAGATCTCTCTGTTTGTCAATGTCGTACTTCTCATACTTCTTGCAGATCGAATCCACACGGGTTAAGATATCGATTACGCTCATCTTCTCCTTCTTCTTTTATCGATCTTCTCTCTCTCTTGGTTTCTTCTCTGTGAAGTCAAAGGAAGAACCGCTACGGGCTTGGAATTGAAATTGAAATGTTTTGATTCCTCCGAAGTGTGAAATAGAGAGAGAGAGAGGTTTTGTTGCCAGTTGTGACAGTTCACCTTGAGTTGGAGAGGGAGTCAGGATGTGGGAACAAGGATGGATTAATAGTGTTCATTGGCCCATCAGGGCATTGCAAAGCATATCTAAGGGCCAGGCCGACTTTAGAAACACAAATTTGTATATCGGGATGTAAATGGGTACTCGATTCTCTATTTATTCAGAGGTTCCAACCCATTAAAAATCGGGTTTGGGTCCTTACTTAAAACCCTGATAAGTAAATGGGTCTGGATTAGGTTCCACCTTGGTTCGGATTCGTGGATCCGAAACCCGACATATTACCTTAATTTTCAAAAATCTCCCGTAAAAATCATGCTTTTTTAATATCATTATCTATCTAAGCCCAGACCCGAATTCAGACCCGTCCTATATATGGTTCTGGTTTAGGTTTCGGAGTCAAGAAACCGGTTCCGAAACGGTTCCATGTCTGGATCCGGTTTCACCTTTTCCTTAACGGTTTCGGTTTCCGGGTCCACCATGGACCCGGACCGGAACCGACCCATTTATGACCCTAGTTGTATCTGGCCTAGGCCTGAAATAGGATTAAGTGCTCAACCGAGCATGGCCCGGCCGCCTTAAACATTTCAGGCCGGTTTAATAATCACTTGGGCTGGGCTTGATAATTATAGGGCTTTCTATCTAATCACTTGTTTGGGTGAAATAGTCACTGATCTACATGCATTACTTTACTTGCTGAGTGGGGCTTTGAGCTCGTATATTCAACAGGCCAAATATCTAGATCCAGGCTCGGCCAGGGTGATAAACCCCCGGAGCTGGCATTTGGCCCAAGCAGGACTGGCGCAGGTTGGCCCAGCAGTTGAGCACACATTATGCATGTGGGTCGATATTGAACTGGGTACCGGGACTCATATGGGTGCAAACTTTTGTCATGTCTATAGCATGGATTTTGAAGCAGTCTTTAGTAATGTTGCAAACGGGTATCCGATTCTCTAATTATACGGAAGTTTTGATCCATAAAAAATCGGGTCTAGAACTATTTTAGGTTCTGATTTATAAACGGTTAAATAGGTTTGGGTCCAAAACTTAATTTAGGTTCTGATTGATAAATGGGTTCGGTTCCAGGTTCATATAGGTTCCGACCCGTGGATCCGGGATCCGGCATATGAGCCTTAGATATTGCAAATTGTACCTCAAAATTAACTTTCTTTTTTTTGGCATTTTTATGTATAATATTAGATGTAAATAACTTGATGCACTGTTATAAGCTTAATGATATGTGTATTTTATGAAAAATAAATAATAAAGAGAAATTAGAATCGATTTTGGAACTAGATTGCAGTTTTCTAGGTAGACTTGGTTCTGGAATCGAATCCGGATTTTCCTATCAAAACCGAGTATGGAACCAACAAAATAGGTTTCGAGTCAAAAACTGGATCCGGAATTGGAACCGTTGTTTAGAAACAGGTCCGGGTCCGGATCCAATATGGTTCCGATCCGGACCCGTTCTATTTGCAACCCTACTATTTAGTGAGCCAATACTGGAATTTGGTGAATGGCAACACATAATTCATGTTATCAGGACCATTTGATATGCGTTTTATGTCGCTCGCGATCGATTCTAGGTTTTGGTGTTTCTTATTGTTAACATGCCATTGATTTTTTGAACATCAAGACTCATGAATACAAAGACTTCGGCAAGCATCGCCGTGGATCAGTGTTGCACGCTCTCTGGTTTGGATTGACAACCAAGTTGAGGATTATGGTTTTCGCATCTTACTCTCTGTTCTGTGGGTCATTGATATGTTTTTTTGCAGGTTTTGTTTGGAAAATGTATCCGTGTGTAAAAAGAAGCTATAACTATGCTAGAGGTCAGATCTGTGATTTGGTGTTATCTGGATTTTGTTCTATGTGTGACTTGATTTTCTGTTTTCTGCAAAAAAAAAAAAAAAATCAGCAATTGTTGTGCGAGGATTGTATTGGGTCCTTCGGTTTCAGGTTTTTTTTTTTTTGAAGGCATTGCTTTTGTTTATTATTATTGCCGTGGGGCCCATCTTGAGATATGAGCTGCTTAAGACACGGTGTCTTAATCTGGTCGATTGATTTGGTGTAATGGTAAAAGTCTCATATGCTATACGCAATAAGGCAAGTTTGAGCCTGCGAGCAACTACTTTTTACAAAATTACCAAAAGTTAGATTTGTCTCCGGTCCAGATCCTCATAAGTCCGTGCTTTAACGGAACCCACACGGGGTGATGATCTTTATCTACAAAGATGTCAACTGACAGAAGTGATTACATGGTATGGGTTAACTTGGGCTGAGATTCTGTTTGCTCCAGCTGCAACGGCCCACTCTAAGAGCCATTGATAAATGGGGTGGGCTCGGGCTTATGCATTTCTATATTCACGACTCAATCTATTGAAGTACTGAGATTGGGTTTAAAATATTTTACAAGCCACTTAACCAGGTGGCTTAAATGATTCCACTGGGGAGCATCAAAGGTGCCAACCATAGGACCCACGAGGAGTGGAAATGCGCCAACAAGTCTTTATCAGTGTTTAGATAAGTACAGAAGAACTTATCCACAAGAAGTGGATGTTGGAAAATTCCATCATGTGGGGCCACACATGTAAATATTAAATGTGTTATGCTATTTTTTATTAAGCCTAAATTAAAGTGATCTAATTAAGACTTAAAGTTTCAAGGCTTAAGGGAATAATTGTCATGGAATTAATGTATAGATACCAGAATGCAATATCTAATTTGATGAGGGGCCAAATTAGAAATAGCAAACCTATGATAATCTCATAGTTATATATTAGGGTTATGGTCCCCAAATTATAGATATACCACTTTGGCTTGTCTGCATCCCCATCAATATAACAAGAGAGAAAACCTTAGGGTTCAAGAATGATCGTAATAATTTGGAAGACAATAACTCGTCCATCAACTTTTGACAATAGATTCAGGTACGCTTCCGCATTCTATTATCTCCATCGTCTCTTGAATTGACATGGGTTATTGACATGTATTAGGGCTTGATCAATTAAGATATAGATACATGTTAGATACAGTATTGTTTATTTTAATCTTAACAGTGGAAACTACATGAACGCACCACGTAGCCATCTACGCTAGTTATTTACAAAAACCATCCTCTCAAGGTCCCAATCCAATTCCCCCATAAACAATTTCAGTGTATTTGCTTATTGATTGGCAGAGCCCATGGCAGCTATTTTTTCTCAAACACTTCCTTTCTACGTCGGATGCAGGTTAGCTCTCTCCCTCTCTCTATGGAGTGCATGCAAATCTCAATTCACGCTGTCGGAATTGTGGATTTGTGGGGTCTTCTTGTAGATGAATGATTGAATGTAAAAGTCAAAATTGTAGAGGACAACACTGAAAGAACGTCCCAACCACCTGATCTTACTCTGTTGGAATGCTGGATTCTAACTGTTTAATTGATTGGTACCATTCGAACTGTTGAGATAGTCTGATCAGAGTGATTTTCATGTAGTACATGTATTATATGCCATGTATTTGTAGGTCAATGGTGGTAGTTTTTTTTTTTTTTTGGAATTTGACAATTCAATACCCCTTGGACATTTAATTCCCAAATTCATAGCTAAAAGTCACTAAATGTCACTAGGTTGTTTGACTTTGGTACATTGTTTTTTTACTTTTTTGCCTTAGATCCCATGATATCATATCATGGGATCCAAGGTCAAACGACTCTGATGACATTTGGTGACTTTTAGTCATGAATTTGGGGATTAGATATCTAAACGGTATTGAATTGTCAAATCCCCCTTTTTTCTAGTTTTGGGTTGAAACTCAGACTTTCTAGAGGCTCTTTTCCATGAGCTAGGGCTGGTTGTCTCCTGTGGGTTTGTTAAATATGTTCAGATAAGTTGGGCTTGTGGGCTGCAAGTTACTTCCACATGCCAAACCCAACCTGATTTAAGCTACACTTGAGGTGGCCCAGGCCATCTCAAGCGACTTAACCAGCACAAATATCATCCAGCCATTTAGTTCCAGATCAAACAGTCAGGTGCAGATCCAGCCTGCAGTTTTGAATGAGAAGGTCTATGCGTGGACCATTTCTTAATTTATTATTTCTGTGTTGAATGTGTGTTATGGCCAACCCCAATCAATAGAATGTCTTGGATCATTGTTGTGGTGGGGCTGGCTGCTTGTTCCTTCAAGCAGACATCATCCACCCTTCGCTCATTTACTGATTGGACTAGTAGGAAGGCCCTGGGCTGGACCGTGGGTTTAAAGACAAGCCCAGTCCAACCTAAAGCAATTTGGGTTGGGCCGGTCCAGTCAATGCGGCTGCAAGAGTTCTTCTGAAGTATGTAAAACATTCTGCAACTTTTGAACAAGTATTGTATTGTAGAAGTTCTTATATATTATTCAACTTGCCCATGTAATCCAGACACTCTCATTTTACACAGTTGATAATTTGCTCCAAGCTTGTACAATTTCCTCTTCTTCATCTTTTTTTGTAGGTGTGCTGCGGATCCAAAAAGGCTGTGCCACATAGTTCAGAATTCTTGGGCAGGAGCTTGAAGAAGAGTGATTCAAGCAATGGTAGCCCCACACCAAAGATATTTAAAATCGTGGCAGAGGTGGATGAGAAGAAGCAGACTTCAAAAGATAGATGGAAAGGACTCGCTTTCGACACCTCGGATGATCAGCAGGACATTACTAGAGGGAAAGGTGCAGTGGATTCTCTCTTTCAAGCTCCGATGGGAAGTGGAACTCATGATGCTGTTATGAGCTCTTATGATTACGTTAGCAGCGCCCTTCGCCAGTACGAAAAATATTTCTAATTCCTTAAACATGCAGATTTTTCTTCTTTTTTTTTGCATTCGCACGTGTCATCTTATTGATAGTGGTTCGTAAGTAGAACTCTTCAAGCCAACCCCATATAGTTGGAATAACAAAGAATGATTGTGATGGTATAGTCATGAGACAGGGAGATAAGGAAGGCCTCAGTGTAGATTACTGACCGTATAAAGATCACATCTATATGATTATGATCACTGTTTAAAGGGTAGTTAAATTGCATACTTTAAGCTCATTTTTTTGGTAATGGAATTCAATGGTGAAATAACGGATGGAAGAGGGTGGTGTCAGACAGTAATGACAATCACATTTGGGGTTTAGGTGTGAGGGTATTGATCAATCCTATGTGGGATTGATGGGCATATATTACTGGCTAAAATATCAATTGTTCTGGCTGCTGTCATTTTCTTGATCAGATACTCCATGGGACAATATGAAGGATGGTTTCTACATTGCCCCAGCCTTCATGGATAAGCTTGTTGTGTATGTCACTAAGAACTTCATGACATTGCCCAATGTCAAGGTAAAGTGCTTCTCATTTGTCTACTACATATTGTTTCTTATCATTGTAAATTCAAGGAATGATCAGGTCCAATGAATCAAGTGTAA
The DNA here is from genome assembly GCA_028538565.1 of Umbellularia californica. NCBI lineage: Eukaryota > Viridiplantae > Streptophyta > Magnoliopsida > Laurales > Lauraceae > Umbellularia > Umbellularia californica. Next base: position 7,360,153 of record JAPQWN010000002.1, read on the forward strand.
GTTGGTCATGACCTGACACCAATCCTGATCAGAGATCTACCTGGGTCCCAGCATTTGGGGATGACCCGGCAGTGGGTCCGTAATCAGGAAACCAAACTGGAAAAATTGCTTGATTTTTCTTCTTTGATTTGTGAATTTAGTTAGTATGTATAGTTTTTTTCTTCTTTTTTATACATAGCTAATGAGTCTCTCATGTGGATTAAGGTTCCTTTGATCTTGGGCATATGGGGAGGAAAGGCCAAGGGAAATCATTCCAATGCGAGCTTGTCTTTGCTAAGATGGGGATCAAGTAAGTCTTAGCCTTTTTCATATGAACCATGTTTTTTTTCCTCAAAAGATAGCTCAATTTTGTTCGGACATTATAGTGCTGAACCACGTAAATCCTTGTGTACCGAGTTTGTTTAGTTTTTGCATAAAACCCTGTTTTCCTTTTCTTTTTTTTTTTTTTTTTTTCTGGTGCGAAGTACATAGCTAGATTTCAAGCATATAGGCATGTTTTCCACAGTAGTATGATAGAACTCTGAGCCCAGCATTTGAATGGATGGAGCAGAATTTTCCTTTCACTGACCATCCTTGCTAAAACTTACCTTGCACTTGTTATAACTTATAAGCCCCGTCATGATGAGTGCTGGACAACTTGAAAGCGGCAACGCTGGTGAGCCGGCAAAATTAATCCGGCAGCGGTACCGTGAAGCAGCTGACATAATTGCAAAAGGAAAGATGTGCTGCCTCTTCATCAACGACCTTGATGCCGGGGCCGGGAGACTTGGTGGCACAACCCAGTACACAGTTAACAACCAAATGGTTAATGCGACCCTTATGAACATCACCGATAGTCCCACCAATGTTCAGCTGCCAGTGATGTACAACAAAGAGGAAAATGCGAGGGTCCCCATCATCGTCACCGGCAACGACTTCTCGACGCTCTATGCACCGTCGATCCGCGACGGGCGAATGGAGAAGTTCTACTGGGCCCCAACAAGGGAGGACAGGATTGGAGTTTGCGTGGGTATCTTTAGAGCTGATAATGTGCCCAAGCCAGACATTGTCAAGTTGGTTGACACATTTCCTGGCCAGTCTATTGGTATGGTCCCTATCCTTTCTTGAGCTTATGGTCAAATTGGCATACATTATAAGTATTTTAGCATAGGACATGTGTAGTCCTGTTTTCATATCTCCATTTTTTTTTTTTCAGATTTCTTTGGTGCACTAAGAGCTAGAGTATATGATGATGAAGTGAGGAAATGGATATCAGAAGTAGGGATAGACAGCATCGGCAAGAAGCTAGTGAACTCTAAAGAGGGCCCCCCAACATTTGAGAAGACAGCAATGACAATAGAGAAGCTGTTGGAGTATGGAAATATGTTGGTTCAAGAGCAAGAGAATGTAAAAAGAGTTCAACTGGCAGACAAGTACTTGAGTGAGGCAGCTCTTGGAGATGCAAACGAAGATGCCATTGACAGTGGGAATTTTTATGGTGAGTTATTTTTTGAACCCACCAATGAACCACATTATTCAGGCTGGGCCTGGCATAGACCACCCAAGGCTACTTCTACTTAAAACAGCCTAACTGTCAATTCATTACCCTCTCTCCCTTTAATGTTTTCATAAATCACTGTCATCTTGATTACATATATGCCATGGTTGAGGGACTGATGGATTGAAGCTTAATGAAATGCAGGCCAAGCTGCCCAACAGGTGGACTTTCCTGTACCTGGAGGTTGTACAGATACCACTGCTGGAAACTTTGACTCAACTGCAAGAAGTGATGATAGCTCCTGTTTATATCAGTTCTAACAAACAGAAAGCGCCTATGCCAAACACCATCTTAGATGATTTTGCATGTATGTTTACAATCAATCATATGTGTGCTGTAATTATCAACCTCCATTGTATGGTCGGATATCAATTATTGAGATGCTCGGCTCGAGAGATTGGTTTATTTGCGAAATTTCAGTCATTTTCTCATTTCAAAGTTCAGTTTGAATTTTGTGCTTGTTTTGGTTCATGTTAGTTGAAACCACAATGGATTTCCAAGATCAGAAAAATATTTATACTAAAGCCATGATCATCAGGTGTGAAAGATCATCCATAGGAATGTGCAAACCTCTCCCTTTTAGGCAACTTCGCTCACCTGGCTATAATCCAAGTATGTCTCATTCTCCCAGTTTGACAACTCTACTAATAGAGTCAATTGAAGTAAAGTTGATTTTGAATAAAGAATAAAATATAAGTGCGTTATGATGATATTTTATTTTTAATTGTTTATTATGGAACTTTTTTACTTTTTGTATGGAAAGTGGAGTTTCTTTTGTATTTTAGTGGATAAAGGTGGTTGTTTTTTTACTTTTTGTAAAAAAATATAGAGGAGTTTTGAATTAAAGTGCTTCTGATATGATATATTTGTCTCGAACATGGGGGCTTTACTTGACTTTTACTATGATAGTGAAGTGCCAAGTTAGACCTAATTAAATCGATGTTGCTCGTGACAAGATGAAAAAAAAAAAAAAAGAGCTGATATCTCTAAAACCATCAGAATTTAAAAGCCATACATGATACATCAAGGGGTTGAGACGATGTGGTGCTGCTTATTTCTTGAACAATCTGTCCCATCAGCCAAGATGGGCCATGCATCAAGGGGTTGAGATGATATGATGCTGCTTATTTCTTGAACAATCTGTCCCATCAGCCAAGATGGGACATGTATCATGTGAAAACTATGCATTGATCGTTACTCCGCACTTAGGGCATGTTTGTGTATACACCCTTTCCGCAGAAAAAGGAAATTGCCACGTCAGCATATTCCATAGAAATGAAAACCTCGGAAAAGGATTTCTGTAGAATCTAGAAATTCATGTTTGGTGCAAAAAGAGTTTCCTCATTGAATTTGTGCTAATGTTGTTTGATGCGGCTGTTGATTCCTTATAGAAAATAAAAAATTATTATTTGGTGATATAATTTTTTGAAGAAAAATAACATAACACGTATATTATTTATTCAACATTAAATGATAATTTATATAAAGAAAAAAAATGAAAGAGTTGTAGGGTTTTTGGGTTGAAATGGAAAAGAGTGTGGAAAAGAGGGAGAAGTTTTCCGAGGAAATCTATTTCTCATACCCCCCGTAGGAAACCCATTTCCACTATTATCAAGGAAAATGCTGACGATACAGGAAAGTATTTCCGCTGAATTATTCCGCACCCAACATTGGAAAAATGAGTTTATGTGGAAAACCGTCTACTTTTCCGCGGAAAAGTGTTAAACAAATATGCCCTTAGGGCACATTTGTGTGTTGCGTGGAAAACCAAATCCACAAATCTTTTTTTGCAATTCACGGAAAACCAATTCCGACCTCCTATCAAACGGATTTTCCATGGAATGGTTGAAAAACACTCTTCTTTTTCCTAAAAATAATCTGCATGAAATGTGAACTCTACTTTATATATTGCAGAAAAGCGGCATAAAGGTGCTCATGTTTTGTCATTTTCATTTTTACCTACAACACCCCAAATAAGCTGAAAAAAAAAAAAAATACACACTTGAAAGAATATTTTTCCTTAAATCTTCCATTCCCTGTAAGTGCATTTGGCTACCGCACCCAAATTTCTGAAAATCCCTTTATATTTTATAAAATTTTATAACTTTTTACATATGGCAGCCCAAAATTTTCAAAAAAGGCACTGTATATGTAAGAACTAAATGCACTTTATATGCGGCCCTTTGCCCTCTTAAAAAATTTTCCTTTGTTTTTTTACGTAGTGGCCCCAAAGTAAGAATTAATGGGTCCACCATGAGTAGGCAACTAACAAATAGGGATGTAAATGAGTCCCTGATGCTCTGATTATCTGAAGATTCCGACTTGTTAAAAATCGGTCTAAGTCCTTATTTAGGGCCTGATTAGTAAATGGGTTTAGGTCTGGTTCTACCTTGGGTTCGGACCCGTGGACCTAAGACCCAACATATTACCTCAATTTTCAAATACCGCTTCTAAAAATCATATTTTTTTTAATATCATTCTCTACTTAGATTTGAACCTGGATCTAGATCCGTCTCATATATGGTTCTGATTCCAGAACCAAAAAACATGTTCAAATATGGTTCCGAGTCCGAGTTTGGGAACTGACCCGTTTACAACCCTACTAATAAGGCAGTCACCGAGAATTACCTAAGATCCCAAACCGTGTGAATGCAGCAATGGTCGGGTTTATTCGGGTCGAAGAACCGACCCAACTTATCTACCGCAGTCAGTAACTGACATGTAAAAGGAGGCATTTACCGCTAAAAAAAAAAAAAAAAGCGTGGGAAGGTTAAAACCTCCGAACTCCACTTCGCGCCAAAAGGATCAACAGCAAACGGGAAAAGTTTTTAAAAAGTCACATTCCTCCTCCTTTTCGCGCCAAATCCCACTCCAATATAAAGATACATCTCAACCCTTTCCATCTCAAAAGCAAATACCTCTCTCTCTCTCTCTCTCTGTTTTACCATTCTTTCTGCTGCGGTTTTCGTGTTTTTTTCTACGATGGAAGCCGATGCCGAGAAGATAAAGAACATTCGATCAGCCCTCGGGACCGAAGCCTTAGATTTCGACATCCTTCGAGCGCTATCCATGGCCGGAAACAATGCAAATACGGCCATCAATATCATCCTCGACACCCCTGGATTCCTGACTCAATCCGTCACTGTGAAACGATCCACCATCGGTTCAGGTATGAGGGTTTCTTCTGAAATCAAGAAAGAAATGCCTGATGAAGATGGTTTTAGCGATTTGAAGCGTAAGATCGGAGTAAAAGAGGAAGAATCCGATCTGGGTTTTGGATATGGAGCCGAATCGAATCGGTTTCATGGTCTGGTCTGTAAGGATGATGATTTGGAGGAAACCAAGTTTCTCCCGTACCTTAATCCGCGCCCCATTTCGAGCATGAAGCCGGGGAAGAACATGGATAGGAGGATTCAGTTGTATTCGGAATCGAATAGGGTGGAGAATGGGGCGTTTCCAGAAGAAGAGGATTGGTTTTTGGTGGGGAGGGCTGCTGTCAAAGGGCTGTCGACGTGTAAAGGGAGGAAATTGGAGTTTGATGAAATTGTTGATTTCAATTTTCCATGTTCCAATGCTAGGAAGGTGTATAACAGGCTGTTGGGAAGCTCAAAGAGGGCTAATGCCTTGTCGGAAATCGTCCGCTTCTCAACCAAACGATCTGGAGAGGTTTCCTTTTCCTAATCCCTTGCTGTGGCCCGTTTGGTAACTCTACTAATTGAGTCAAGTGAAGTAAAGTTGATTTTGAAGAATGAATAAAATATAAGTGGGTTATGATGGTATTTTGTTTTTAGTTGTTTGTTATGGAATCTTTTGGACTTTTTGTATGGAAAAGTGAAGTATTTTTGTCTTTTAGTGAGTAAATGTAGTTGCTTTTTGACTTTTTTGGGAAAAGATGGAGGGAATTTTGGTAAAAAAGTGTTTTTGATGGGATGTTTTAATTGACTTAACTTTACTTGACTTTACAAGTAAAATTACCAAACGGGCCAAGGGGTTTGTCACTTGCATTTCTATCTTTGTGTTATCTCAAGCTACAGTACCTTTGTCTTCATTGGCTCATACTGGGGCTGCAAATGAGTTGATGAAAACCACAAGATTTATGAACTAAAAGCTGAGCTCATGCCTTTGTTTGGAAAAACATTTTCTGGGTTAATGTAACTTTTCTGGGTTAATGTGAAATTGTGATTTTCTCACTTTTCCTGATGGTTCCATACATAACTTTTTCAGATTGGGAGGTTACCTATTGAGTGGGCAAGGTGCCTAATACCCCTTGTGAATTCATCAAAGGTAAAGGTTCGCGGTCGATGTATAATGGCACCATTTGAGCTCAGTTTGATGCAAGAGATTCTGCTACAAATCAGGTAAATGGACTGATTTTGCCCTTTCTCTTTTATGGACAAGTTGCGAGACTTTTAAATGTTTAGGAAGCATAAGTTTCATGAATGATGATGGGATCCTGTTGTTTTGCTTCCTTTGTACACAGCCTTTACATTCACAGATCAGTTTTCACAGAGGGTGATAAATCCTCATGGAAGTTGGTTGCTCCTTCGCATTTGGATTCTACTGTCTGCCCACTTCCAACTCTATTCAGACTGCTGAAAATAGAACCATTTAAGAAGGTCTGCACAATGTCTTTTCCTTACATTTGGTTGGTAGACAAACAATAATTTCAGTGGGTCTTTTATGATATGGAGCTTTCCGCATCAAGTTTACTTTCAAACTGATGTATCTGCTGAAACTTCTTTCCCAAATAGGCTGAATTCACTCCAGATGAGCTTAATTCTCGGAAGTGTTCGCTAAACCTGAATGTAAGCACTTCTTTCTTCTATTTATCTCACTTAGATTCATAAGAGAGATGTAATTATACATGCATATGAAAACTATTCAAGTGAGACCTGTTTCCGGTGCTTGAATTCACTTAAATTCATAAAATGTATGTATACCAAGCTGGAATGCACACTATCCTCAAGTGTGGATGGTCCTCAGTTGGATAAAGCCTGTGCATGTGTGTTTAGAGGGGGAGAGAGATTACATATTTTGACATATTTATGTTCACTGTCATGGCAGGATGTAAACTTGCATTTGTGATTGTAACCACAATTCTTACACTAATCATAAAGTGCCTTTGATTATCTCATTGAACCAAACCAGGACAACACAAATGATAGTGCAGAAGTGATGCATATTGCAAAGCGGAGAAAAGGGAACCATGAACAGAACAAGGAAGAACAAGTTATCACAGAGTCATCTTTGACTAAGCTTGTTGGTGCTGCAGATGTATACAATTTGGAGGTAACATGGCAGCAATGTTATTCCTTTTTCTCTTGTTTTGCTTTAAATTGATAGATTTTGGTTCACTGTAATCATTGCCTTCTATCCTCTTCAATTTCTTAGGAAAAGGATCCTCCTAGCACTCTCATGTGCGACCTGCGACCATACCAGAAACAAGCACTTTACTGGATGTCAGAATTGGAGAAGGGAGTTGATGTTGAACAGGCAGCAAAAACTCTTCATCCATGTTGGGCGGCCTACCATCTTTCTGACAAGTAACTTGTTCAGTAACTTTGGATTTGATATGAAAGAAAAGTAAAATTATTTGTTTGGATAAGATAGCTCATATGACTAATTTGATAGAGCCGGTTGTTGGGCAGGAGAGCTTCTGCAGTATATGTGAATGTTTTTTCAGGGGAAGCTACTACCAACTTTCCTAGTGCAATTCAGATGGCCAGGGGAGGGGTAAGTTTTTTCCTCTAATATGTATTTTAGCAGGGATCTGTTGGATCTCTCATTTAGTGTCTAAAATCTAAACGCTTTGTTGTATGAAATTTTCACTGCATCTCTACATTAGCATGAAAATATAGACATTTAAGCCCAATATAGAAAATTTCATGCTCAATAGCACAATTACCAGTTTACCACCAATGTTAATGGGATGTCATTTTTTTTTTTTCCAAGAATTGAGAGTTAATTATAAAGAAGTTTATTCAACATTAATTTTTTTATGTGAAAATGTTTTTTTTTAATGTTTTTATGGCTAATATATACTGACAGTGCCTTTCATGTAGATCTTAGCAGATGCAATGGGGCTTGGGAAGACTGTAATGACAATTGCATTAATACTTGGAAACCTGGGCAGAGGAAACTCAGGTGACCGCAGAGTCACATCAAACAGTGATGATGGTAAGAAAGCAAGGAGGAAAGACCCTCAAGTGAAAAGTCCACCAACTGTTAAAGGTGGCACTCTCATCATCTGTCCAATGGCACTGTTAGGCCAGTGGAAGGTGAGATTTTGTTTCCTTCTTTTTTTATTCCTTTTCTTTTCATTCTTCCTCCCTTTTTACATAAGATAGTATCTACATTTCTCTGTTTTCAAGTACAATTTTTGGCTAGATAATCCCACATATAATTTCAGTAAGAATGTAATGTGAACAGTTGCAAAATCGATATGTAATGATGCATTTCAGATATGTTCAAAATCCCAAGCATGACCAATGGTTTGCCTTTACAGTTTCCCCTTTTCCTTTCTTTTGGGCTGACACTTGGGATGAACAGTGGTAATCTCAGTAGTCTGGACATTTTTTCTGCATTCTTCACATGGCGATGCAGGAAAGACTCATGGGCCCCATGGGTTGACCAGAAAATGGACCCAGCCCACTATCGTGACCCAGTCCATTGGTCCCAGCTCATATTTAGACTTTATTTATTTTATTTTTGCTGATTTATGTCTTTAATTCATCGTAAATTAAGATGTTTTGATTTCGACCATGGGATTGTTTAATGGTTGGGATTAGTTTTAGGTTTTACTTTTGCTTATTTAAATGATGTAATGTGTTCTTGACAAGATAGGCCTTTATGAATAAAAGAAAATTTTGAGTGCGGTCTTGTGCGTTCTAGTGCTGTCATTTCCTTTTCCTATGAAAAAAGGTCTGAACCCCATCCCCACACTGTCCATCTTCTTTCCTTACCCACCCTGCATTGTATGTTGGTCGCATCAACATGTTTCCACCTTTTGCACCTGACCTCTGCCTCAAATATAATTGATTTTATTTGGGTTGAAATTTTACATATCTTCCTATTCATCACACCTCGTTTGCATGCAACCCAAAGCAAGGTCTTCAAAGTTACTTTCATACCAATATGAAACCCCGCATTTTAGCTAACTCTGATGGGCATTACAGTCCTTTTTGCATTCATCTAAAATTGCAACTTGTAGTATGAAATCCCACATTTTTGCATTCTTGTTGAGAGTAATGTTTTCAAGTTGTCCTTCTGGCTTGTGCACATTTAGATCCAGACATGTGGTAATATAACCCAACATGGGGCATGTGGGGTCTCAGACTCTCAGTTGTCTTTTAGGTGGGTTAAATTGTTTGCTATCCTTAGCCTAAGAACTGTGGAGATCCCTGCATGGACCAGTAAACAAAAGGGACACATGCATTATTTTGGTTACTTCCAAGTCAAAATTTTGACCATGTGGGCAATATTTTTTTTTTACTATAGGATGAACTTGAAGCGCATTCAAGGCCAGGATCTATTTCAGCCTTTGTACACTACGGTGGAGACAGAACTAATAACCCTACAGTAATTTCTGAGCATGATGTGGTCTTGACAACATATGGGGTGTTAGCATCATCTTATAAACGTGTAAGAACTACAATCTAAAGTTTGTACATTAACTGATTCCCCTTTGTTTCAATGTTGTAATTGATGCTGATGTGAACTGATTCAGGATGCCGAAAAGAATAGCATCTTTCATTCAATTGAATGGTATAGAGTGGTGTTGGATGAGGCACATACAATTAAATCATCAAAGTCAAGAGTGGCTCAGGCAGCATTTGAACTAACCTCACATTGCCGGTGGTGTCTTACGGGCACTCCTCTTCAGGTTTGTATTAAGGATGTAAATCATGATTTCATTAGTAGGTTTTGGCCAAAAGTGAACTGTAATGGAAAACTGAGTTGTAACTGCTAATAATACTGGCCAAAGCTGATTGAGTTATGTTGAAACATCCATGATAGGTACAAATGCATTTGGTTTTGGTGGGTTCTGTCTTCAGTTTATATTATGCTTTTGTATTCCGTATTTGCTTGCTTTATGATCATTTGGGTTACATCTCTTAAACATATTACAATCAGATGCTAGAGAATTATGATTGTTGGTTTCTTCTAATTATATTCACTTGTCTTGCTTTGACTCCAGAATAATTTGGAAGATCTCTACAGCCTTCTGTGCTTCTTACATGTGGAACCATGGTGCAATTGGGCTTGGTATGTGTATGAAACAGTTCAGAATAAATACTAAACATTTAGTATGGGTTACCAAACCATATGTATAAAATAATCAACTTCAGACATGCTGTATTTTGCTTAAACATGATGTCTTTCACAATTAATATAGGTCTTGAGTGGTGTTGATCATGCTGCTTGAGGAAGGGGAAAGGTCTATAACCCACTTATCATAGTCCTTTCCCTCCACTGGCAGGAAACAAGACCCCACCTTGAGAAGTGATGGGGCCAGACATTTTACGGGAGGGATCATGGTTCTTGAGCACTGTAATTTGTGTGCACTTGTAAATCCATCCTTAGTGACCTGTTACCTTAATATTCTGTCTATACTCTGAACATTACCCACATTTGATTTATTTTCCATCAAATGAATGTCTACCCATTCTACAAAGTGGTTGTGTATTGAGACTTTTGATAATATTTATTTTAAATAAGAATGAATTCATACAAATCAATCGTCTTACATTCATTGCATGCATGAATATACCTATCAAATGACATAGGGTCTGATCATTCTGTTTTGCTGCAATTTTCTTTTACTCTATACTTATGTATTCAGTTTATTTCAATAAAGGTGGCAAAAGTTGATTCAAGGGCCTTATGAGAATGGTGATGAGAGAGGCTTGAGGTTGGTGAAGGCTATTCTAAGACCACTAATGCTAAGGAGGACGAAGGATAGTACAGATAAGGAAGGAAGGTATGCCTTTTAAGCCCTGCCAGCCTTCACCGAAGTAAAAGCCAGATTTTAAGTCTCATTGTTTGACTTCTTTTTAAATGTATGAAATTCAGGCCCATACTTGTTCTACCTCCGGCTGATGTTCAATTGGTCGAGTGCGACCAATCTGAGGCTGAGCGTGATTTCTATGATGCTCTTTTCAAGAAATCCAAGGTGAGTTTGCATTGAGAACTTCATATTCAGTTGTATTTTCATCTCATATTTGTTTATTTATGCGACTTTCTCATGGTATTAATGTACAAGTTGGGATTTATTTTGTTCAATACTTCAGTCACATTCCTGCCTCTATATCTATGCCTTCTAAGTGTCAATCTTGCTATAGATCATTATCATCACTGCCACTGGGACTTAAAAATTAATTTGGTTATCAGATTAGATTTTCAGTTGATACAAACTTATTTGCTGTATGATCATATAAAAATGATAACAGGTCAAGTTCGATCAGTTTGTTGCTCAAGGGAGAGTCCTTCACAATTATGCTTCCATTCTTGAGCTGCTTCTCCGATTAAGACAGTGCTGCAATCACCCTTTTCTGGTAATGAGGTGGGTACAGGAAACAGATTGCAATGTAATGTGTTTCTAATTCACTAGAGTGGATCAACTTAATGTGGTTTCTAATTCACTGTAGTTCACAAAATTGAGCAAACTTCACATTTTGTTATGGTTCTCTGAAAGACAAATCAAGATTCTAAAAGCATTTCTCTAGTTTATCTGGAACATCAAAGCTTATCTGAATTCATTACAATATTTCTACTGTTGGCATGTTTTTTTTTTCCCTCTGTTTTTGCCCCAAGCCATTTGGTTTCTTCTGATCATCGTCATCATGCAAATCTGCAGTCGAGGAGATACCCAACAGTACACAGACTTAAATAAGCTAGCGAGGCAGTTCCTTGAAGGCAAATCCTCTGATCCGGCTGACAGGGCTTCACCAGCCCCAACCCGAGCATATGTGGAAGAGGTTGTTGAAGGCATCCGCCGAGGGGAGGTTGTCGAATGTCCTATATGCCTTGAGTCTGCAGATGATCCTGTTCTTACCCCTTGTGCACACAATATGTGCAGAGAGTGCCTCCTCTCGAGCTGGGGGAATTCATCAGGTGGGTTCTGCCCAATTTGTAGAAAGCCATTAAAGAAGGCTGATCTTATCACATGCCCGTCAGAGAACCGTTTCCGAGTTGACATAGAGAAAAACTGGAAGGAGTCATCAAAGGTCTCAAAGCTTGTCAGTTTCTTGGAGAGAATCCAAGCATCAGGTGAAAAGAGCATAGTCTTCAGCCAGTGGACTTCATTTTTGGATCTCTTGCAAGTGCCTCTAAGGAAGAAGGGTATTGGTTTCCTGAGGTTTGATGGGAAATTATCACAAAAGAAGAGGGAGATGGTGCTGAAGGATTTCAGTGACAGCACAGATAAAATGGTAAACTAAGCTGTTACTTTGCTCCTTTGTTTTCACAAGAGTGAACATTTATATATGATAAACTAGGCTTATTGACCATATGGTTGGTGGACACACTGATCCTAACATTCTGTCATCTGACTATGATTATGACTGTTGCAATATCTTCTGAAATTGATCTACGGGTGGGCTGTTGATTTGATTGACTAGTAAGGATTAACCATCCAGATAAGGTTCTTTGATGGAATTGTTTGTATGGTTTATAATGGTTGAATATGAACTGAAGTTATGACCCAATCAATGATTGACTGTACTATGCATTACTAAGAAACATTGCTTAACCATTGTGAAGGATTCTCCAATGCCCCGTTCTTCAACTTCTTTGCTTGTCCTACAGGGACTGTCTCTTGGCATGTGCCTATCACTGGTCTAGATAAATGATGGTTTCCTTGGAGTGGCAATTGGTTTAACAAAAGAACTTTCCAAGTTAAATTTCAAGTGTGCTTTGAGAAAAGCAGTACTCGGCCAAGTATGCATTGAAATTGTCCCAAAGAATTACAATACTAGTTCTCAAGAAAAAAGAAGAAAGAATTACAATACTATGTTTCTTTTCCAGTCCTCTTTTTAGTAATTGGCAGTGCCACCATTCTTAGGAATCATTGCTAGATGCAGTTGCTTCCCTTTGTTCCACTTCTATATGCATTTTCTCAATGCCTTTGCAACATTCATCTGATCACATAATCCCAAATCTTAACAAACTGTAAAATTTCTTTTGCTGTCTGTATACTTCCGATTTGGTTTTCTCTTGAATTGTTTTTACAACAGTGAGTCATGTGTCTTCTATATAAACATACTAAATCACTTCTAAATGTTTATCCATATGTTGATTGGGGTATCCTAGTCTGTAGGTAAGCATCCTTCCATGTTTCTCTTCAGATATGCACTCATCTGTGTGCTGATCTTCATTTTTTATGCATTTGCAGATGCAGAGGTGTGCACATGTATTTAACACTTGAATGCTTATTTTTTGAGTTTGTGCATGTGTGTTTGCATGTTCAATTTTGAAATGATATGTTTGTTATTGTCACATCGATGAGGGAATTCAAATCTCTATACTGTGTCTTGCTAAAATTATTTTTATGATTCAGTTACTAAAGTAAATTTGTGAATTCAGGTGTTGTTGATGTCGCTGAAAGCTGGTGGTGTGGGCTTAAATCTGACTGCAGCTTCAAACGTATTTATAATGGTAATTGTTAACATTTGCTGGAATATAGGATATATGCATGCATCTGGACAAGCACTTGTAGTTCTAAAGTACTTGTATTCTCTCTTTCTGAATTCACAGGATCCATGGTGGAATCCTGCAGTGGAGGAGCAAGCAATCATGCGAATCCACCGTATTGGGCAGAAACGAAGAGTTTGTGTAAGACGTTTCATTGTCAAGGTACAATTAACTATTTCCTCTAAGAATCTGCCTTGAAGGAATAACCATTTATACAAATGCACTGCACTGGTTTTAGATGTGCCAATCATCTGCTATCTATTCACAATGATCTTTATGAAAGTTTACTGTTGTATGGAAGAATATTGAGTTTCTTCTGGGATTAAACCCAGCATGTAGAAAAGGGTGGTCAAGCAGACATTATACAGTTTACTGTTCCTTCCTTTGCACTAAATGCTGGATCCAAGATTCAGTAATCTGAACCAAGTGACAGGCTCTACAGACGATGAGGTCTCTATTGGCTATTGCCTTGACTTAAAGATCCTACCAGTCCATTCTGACTTTTCTTCGGACTATATCTGCATAAATTTGTAAGACCCCCCGTGCTCTAGCCATGAAAGAGTAACAAGATCATGGATGTCCCACAACCTAATATTCATCATCATCCATGCATGAATGTTTTTAAAACTGAACTGGACTGTCTAGCCTGATTGGACAGTAAGATCAAATCAAACTGCTAACATGCTCATAACCATTTAAATTAATACAAGTTTGCAGTTGAACCTGAAGCAGTTTTTACTCCTTTTGACTAGTTTAATTTATTCAATCCTTATTTTTCTTTTGTTTGGGTATGACCTCATGAATGGACCACAAGATGCCTTCTTCAGTAAGTCCCCAAAATGAATGGTTGGTTAGTGCAACTTATGGGCACCGCTGCATTTAAAGTCAGACCTGTTAGGCGTGTCACTTGGATTTCATAGATGGTTGCCGCGTGCCAACTGTTCAAAATATACTAATTGAGAAAATAACTTGTTATAAGCACTGCACACCACAGTTTCTTAAATTTGGTTATCTTGTGCTTATGGTGATTTGGCTGATGACATTTTAATGGATAGGATACGGTGGAACAGCGCATGCAACAGGTTCAAGCCAGGAAGCAAAGGATGATAGAAGGTGCCCTAACAGATGAGGAAGTGCGAACTGCAAGAATTGAGGAGCTGAAAATGCTGTTTAGATGATTCTTCAAATGAAAAAGGAGACAAGGAAACATCTGATAGGTTATTTATATGATAGGCCTGTACATTGCCAATACCTATTGTAAATTTTGCCAGGTTCTTTCTGGAGTAGCAATCAGGAAAAACATTACCAAGCCTTTAGACAGGATTAGCATGCAAGGAATTTGATAATTTGGTTTATGTTTATTACTTGATAAATATGATCCTAGGGACATTTTGTATAGGCCACAAAGGTGGATGAGGCATATTTTGGAAAATGTTTGAAGACCAAAGACCACCAACTTTTTAATGGAATCATTGTTTTCCTTTGGATCTGTTTCAATTACAAATTTCTTATAATCCTATAACTCAGTTCTGAATTTAAGACTCGTTTGTGTAATGATGTGGAAGAGGTTGAATGCCTGCATTGTCAAGATATTAGAATGTTAATCCTAAACTTCAAAGGCCTGTTTGAATCTTCATCTTGGTGTGTTTGGATAACATGAGTTACCTGTGATGTTCTGTTCTTTGCCCTTTTCTTACCAAAAAATTGCAGTTACAGCAGAACTATTTTAGAGCAACTTCTGGGTCCGTCCAAACAGCAGCATCGAAGGGATGGCAAGGTCATTACTTCAATCATTGTCAAGAGACTCAACATTGTTCATACTCCAAAGTTCTTTACGTAGGAAATTCTTGAATTACACTGCAATTCCTAATTGCTGATGGCTTAGAATTCATTTTAATCAAGTGCAACAATCTGTGCAGGGTAAAATGATCGCAATGAATGAATTATTATTATTTTTTCTCTAATATACAAAACTTGGACTTGCATCAATTCACTGCATATGGATATCTATCATAATTACAGAATTCTAAGAAAAAAGTTCCAAAAAATCAGTATTTTCATTAGCATACATCAGATCGATCAAAAATTCAGTATTTCATTAATGTACAAACTTGGACTTGCATTAATTCACTGCAGATGGATGTCTATCATGATTACAAAATTCTACAAAAAAATTTCCAAAAACTCAGTATTTTAGTGTACATCAGGTTGGCTTGATCCAGGCTTAGGTCTAAATGCCTGGATCATAGATGTGAAATAATCCAACATACTCTTGGACCAGCCTTGTCCAGTTTTTTGCATACCTGCAATCAACCATTGGTAGTCCATCAATGCCTTCTCTGATAATGGCTCTAAGAACTCACATCTTGATAAAATGTCATTTGGTGGAATTCCTTCAATGAGATTTGTGTCCAGCTTCGGTTTCCCCTTGAATAACTCTTGAGAGCCTTCTATGATGTGAAAGTCTCCAAGGGCCAAGGGGGATGCCCCTGGGATTACTTCCTGCCGGAAAGGCAGTGCTCTTGCAGGTTTCAAGCAGAATTCAATCCATTGAAGTACAAGTGGAGATGGGCTTCTGACTCGCCCACCAATTCGGTTGGTAGTAAACCTAGTTGCAGCTGGTATTGCCTGCAAAGAATAAAGACATCCTCAGAAATTACAGAGGCATGGCAGGAGAGTTGAGAAATTTATGAAGAATATCAGCAGATACTAAACAATTTGGACCCAATCATAACATCACTAAAATGGTCATTGAGGGTGCATTTAACTCGAGCAATTTTTGGAGCCAAGACTTTCTTTTAATTTTTGGAATTCTTTCTGAAAGACAAGAATCTTGATTCCCAAAAATGACAAGCAAAATGCACCCAAAATGCTGCTTTTACTCTTTTTTTTTTTTCTTCTTTTTTCCTCTTCTATCCGAACCGTCTTCTACTCCTGGTTTTTCTCCTTTCAAGAAATCAAGATGTGACTAGAGAAGCCAAGGAAAAGAAGCAGGATTCATTAACATGACAAATTACAAGTCCTGGGAGGGGTTGTCCCCGAAGAAACAAGGTTTAAGATCTCCTAATGCACAGTACTGATACACACCCATAAATCTGCCCACAAACTGGTTCCAGATTTGGGAACTATGACTGCAACATTTGACATGCGCTTGGCAGTAGGAATAACATCACTACTCCACCCAACAGCAACCCATACGTCACCAGCTCCAAATGCCTTTAAGTAATGCACGCTGTCAAATAGCCGAACCTACGAAAACCAGTTATGCACATGAAATAATTACCAATATTTTAATAGCACTTTGAATTTCCTGATAATACTGCTTTCCTGTTTAATGACTCTATATGTCATCATTTGCTGTAATTTGGAACCAGAAACTATCTACAATAGTCACTACAATAACAAGTCTAAAGCTATTAAGCAAACCTGAAAATCAATCACAAAAGGTAAGAGAGCTAGATGAATGCAAACCTCTACGAGAGACAGAGGCCTAACAAGCAACCACCAGAAATTTATGTCCATGTAATCACCCATTTACCTGTCTCTGAAGCACTGCCAAATTCTTCATGGCAGCATTCCTTCCACCAGTGACTTGCAAGTCAATGTCCTTTGTGTTGTAAGAGGCCCCCATGTACTTCAAAACCGCACCAACAACCTCTCTAGGAGCATCAACCATCGAGATCTTTCCAGCTAGCTCAGGCCTCCATAAATCACCCCAATCCTGCAATGGTTTATATATTCCTAGGAAGCTACATACATCATGAAAAATTACAAAGCAATGTTGGTCATGCATAATTGCATGAAAAAATCTCAATTACTAAACTGTGAAGGGTGATAATAGTTTTAGTAAGGGACTGGAAAAACCACGAACTTGGTTGGGAACAATAGGGTGACAACAAACTGAAATTGGTATAGATTCATGAAAAAAACTAAGGGAAAACGCCTTTTCTTCTTTTCAAGGCTCGTCTTCTTCCAAATAACTTATTAACCAAGTTCATGTTTTTGGTTCCTGTTGTTTTAGGGGCTAAGAGTGAAGATATTGAAAATCCTAGCCTCCATAAACTGCTAAGAGCCAGACACAGTGTGAATAGTTATATCTCTACGAATATTTTACACAACACTTTCATAACCTGTCCTAACTTCTAAAAATTGGTTGAAATAGCACAAACAAAAGTAATTTCTACTAACTAATATGATCTTCCATTTTTTTTTTTTTTTTGTAATGCTAAGAAAATATCATTTTTTCCCCTATCAGTAGATGATAAAATATTATCCATTAATGACAGAAGGTAAATAGCGCAGTAATGAACGACTGGATGTTGTAAGAAATTTCAGCACTAACCCAGACATATTTGCTACTAAGTCTGGTCAGCATAGACTTGCCAATGGCATTGTTGATGATATGAATGAAAGTTCATAAGAACAATTTTTTAGAAGAATTGGAAGGATGTAGCCTTCTCCTCTCCAGAAAGGTCTTCCATTACGCCTAGATGGTTTCCTCATCCCTTTAGTGCTTTGAAATTAAATTTTGATGCGAGTGCCATAGGGAACCCAGGTGTGGCTGGTATAGGTGGTATCATCCAAAATGAAAAAAGGATCTGTTATTCTTTCCTATTTGGGTCTGGCAAGATATTGTTCGAATAACCAAGCTGAATTAATGGCCCTTAATGCCAGTCTCCGTAAAGCTTGCAGTCAGAATCAACGTGGTTTGTTGGTAAAAGGAGACTCTTTTTGTGTCATTCAATGGGCAGCCAGGCTTCAGCTCCTTGGTATCTAGCAGATATTTTGGAAGAAGTGCAAGAACCATCAAAGAAATTGGATGCCTCTTTTCATCATATCAATCGAAGTATTAATGTTGACGTGGATCGCCCAGCCAAAGTGGGAATTCAGCTTTCTGATTTGGTAATTCTATTCTGATTTCTTCTTCTTCTTCTTCTTCTTTTTTGCCTTTTGTGTGTTCAGATAGTGCTCTTTTGTGGCCTTGTTGGCTCTTTCCTTTTTTTTTTTATTATAGATCTATTATGCTATAAAGGTTTCTTTTCCTCTTTTCTTTTGGGTCTATAATACAGTACCATTTTCAAAAAAAAAGAAAGAAAAGAGGGAAATGACAACAAAAAATATAGCAAAATCATGAAAAGGAGGAGGGAAATATAATGTGGTGATATTGTTGTCAACATCCATCAAAAGATTTCATAATAATGTCCATCACTGTTGTAGTTTAGAATTTGAGTTGGAAAAGAAATATTTTGTAACTCCACAAGAACAATAAATTACCTCAATTGGACCTAAATTATGCTTCTGAAATTTGTTTTTCTTGTATGCTATCACCATGCTTCCCCACCGATATGGAGCACCCCATATGTCCCCACCAGAATCTAACTTCCCTTCACTGTTCCTGCGCAAATAAGCCTGGCAGAAATGTTAATGGTACTACAGCCCATAACCAAGAACTAAAGCATATGTTTACAGAAGGATTAAATAACTTAAATACCAATATCACTACATAAGCAAGCACTGGATATACCCCACAATTGACCTGGTTTACCTTTTATTTTTAATGAATACTTGTTTCTCAGCACCTTCATCCACTTACAATTTTCTGGAGGTAACTGCTAAACCATACCCATTGTGGGTATATACCATCCGAAAAAATAAGTATAACCAACAATTAGTATTAAGAACAAAATAAATGCATTAGTCTCTTACCTTCCATTTGTCATCTAAACCACCAAACCAATCCTGTTCTTCCACGTCACGAATAGGTTCAATTATACCTCTACTAATGGCCAAATTAAGCCAAGAGTCACCAATAGTTACTATATCAGCTGCCATAGTGGATTTGGCTTCAAGACGACCTCTATTCAAGGTCAAGGACAGCTCAGAGATAATGTCCTCAAGACTTCCACGGAACTCTGACTGTAACTTCAACTTCTTCCCTTGTACAGTAATAAACTCCTGAATGTTATTACAAAATATGGAAAATCGCTATGAGTATCAGATCGTCCTATATAACAGAAGTGAATGTAGCATTTTTCACAATGGCATTCGACCTAATAGATTTGATCCAAACAGACTCATAGTGCAAAGCAATAAAAGCATTCATTTTCCCCTGAAGAAAGACGTCAAAATTCTCTTCTTCTCGAAAAACTTAGGCCACTAAGTAGAATCTAAATGCATCCTAACTTAAATATTTTGGCAGAGTGAATGTTATTCATTCCACTGTCCATGATGCACGGATACTTCGAACTGCATCCGATACTTCACTTTTTATATGTAAAATTCGTGTCCCAGCAATGCCCATGGTGTGTCCTTCCATATATAGGCATCATTGTCCACTGTACATTTTTTAGCAGTGAAAAATCATAATGTACACAGGGCACAACTCCTTCTCAACTTCTCCACCTTAAATTCAATACTGACAATAAACTCTTGTAATTTTCTGATTGCCCCAAAGAAAAAAATTGGTGGAAGCAATGGAATCAATGAAGAACCATCTGTTCCACCAAAATGGTCAAACTACTTCCATTTCCAATATGGGGCACAATCAGCTTCCTTGCATGTACTAGAGAAGCACTGCAGAGAAGCTCGAAGCACTTTCAAACTTAATGAATAGAAGCAAAAGAATGGAAACTCCATGTTTGCAGTAGTTTAATTATTACAAATCAGTATTACAATTTTCTTTCTTCATGACCAGAAAGACTAAAAATGTTCACATACTTCTGCAGTTTGAGTCTGATGACCTTATTCCTAGCGGAACAGATATTTTAAACCTTTGTTCTGTTTCATTGGTCACATGACTTGAACCTGCAACCTCATGAATATGACAACGAGCACATTCCAGCTGTGCTATGAGCTTTTTTTTTTTTATATATATTTTTAATGCAGCTATCTTTCTAAGAAACCTTAAGAAGTTTGGCAAAAGATGGTAAAATACCTTGGTCCATGAAGGAGGGATGGAACCGCGAAGAGCAACAATTCTTAGAGGAACTGTCAATGCATATGTCTTAGACTTCCATTTCTCAAATGCAGCTTTAAGCTCTTTATCCTCTGCACTTTCCAAATCATCCAGGTTTTCTGTACTCTGACTTCCTGCAAACAAAATGTCTTCAATAACATTACAAATTCTAACCCACACAACACTAGAAAGAGAAGATGCCCAACTCTATTTCACATACACGCTAGCCTGTTTGTTTGCATTAAAATACATAGGAATTCAATACAAAGGATTTTTTTTTAAGTGACCAAACGCTAGGTATTCATTTCCCATCTTCCTTTGATTCTATTTTCATAAAAGAAAAGGTTATTTGATGCTCATTTTTGCAAATTCACCTTTTATCTCCATTTTTAACTAAGTACTAAATTCCTATGTATTTTAATGCAAACAACCAGACCCAAAGGTGAAAGTCCCCATATAGAAGCAAATTTCACTAGCTAGTGGGATTTTTTGAAATGCTGAACTTTTGGGACTTTCAAAACTCCCCTGACACTGACACAAATTTTGTGTTTGGAATGTTGTTGTGAATTCTAAACATACTAGAATTAGCAACAAAGTAATAGTGAAAATGCACCATTTGAAATGCCTCAATGCAAGATTTTTCTTTGAATTTGACGCACCAAAATCCAGCTTCCAGACATGAACATGCGCCTAGAACCAAGGGTGTGTTGGAGTATCAAAATCCACAAATTTTGAAAACGAAGGGCGAGAGAAGAAGACCTGAATCCGTCTCGACGGATGATGGGGCCCCACCGTTTTCGAGCACCAATTGACACGTGTCGGCCGGAGCCGAGGAGGGGAGAAGTCGAGGGCCGGATGTACAGGCCCGAGCACCGAGACTGACGAAGAAGATAGCTGACGCAGCCAAATGCTGAACCAATGCCGGATGCAGTTTCAGGGCTTTCGTACGGCGTGGAGGGACTGGAATATGAGATGAGTCGTGCGAAGCAATTGCAGAGATTCTAAATCTAAAATTCATCTTCTTCTTGCTTCTATACGAAGACTCTGGGTGGAGAGGCCTTGGCATCAGAAAGTAAGAGATTATCAAGCAGAAGGCAGCAGCAGAAGAAGACGAAGATAGAGTGAGTTGATGAGTATGAGCAGGTGATGAGAGAGATTTATTTATGGACTACTTACAGCATAGAGAGAAAGCTGTTCTTCTTGATCGTGTTGTTCAAGTGGATGAAGGCAAGGTTCTCTGCTCTGCAACTGCTTGAATAGATGTGATTAGAAGAAGAAGAAGACGCCATGAGAAGAGTTGATGTGAGGATCGGATCTCCGACAGCAATCGCCATGACCATCATGGCAAAGACGAAAGATCAAAGACGAAACTAGGGTTAGGGCATGAGTCTCGCAACGTAAATGGTAACCCAATTCTCCAATCACAGAGGTTATGACCCCTTAAAAACCGGGTTTTGGTTTTTAATTAGGCCCTGTTAAGTAAGTGGGTTAAATTCCGATTTCACCTTGATTCGGATCCGTGGACTCGAGACTTGACATATTACCTTAATTTTAAAAAATCTCTTCTAAAAATCATGTTTTTTTTAATATCATTCTCTACCTAAATTCGGACCCGGATCCATACCCGTCCCACATATGCCATGATTCTAGTTTTGAATCCTAATTCAAAGAACCGATTCCAAATCCGATTCCACCTTCCCCTTAACAGTTATGGTTCCGGATCCACCATGGACCTGAACCGGAAGTGACCCGTTTACAACTCTAGACATGAGCTTGAGAGGCAAATTTCACTGTAATTGGATCCTCTTTGGTTCTTGGTATGTTTGAAAGTCGTTGTTTGAAAAATCTAATCGATTATTAAGAGCTTTAGTTTTATTACTTTATAATTATACTGGATTTGATAAAATTATAAAAAAAACTCTTATATTTCTTGAACTAATTGGAACCCACTTTTATGAATCGTTTTATAGAACTCGACATTTTGAGTATTTTTATTAAGTTATTTTCATCCAAATAAACTTATAAATTTCCCATTGTCCAACTTCATCCACTTGAGCAAAAAAAAAAAAAAAAAAACAGCCTCCCTTAACTTATGTTCTTCAAAGGAAAATCTTTAAAATTAGAAAACGTCATTAGAGATTTATCAACTACTCTAATATGTAAATAAGCTTAAAATTAAAAAAAGAAAAAAGAAAAAAGAAGAGGTTATTTTTTAGAGCTACCAAATGGCTCCTACCCCTAGTGTTGCCTTGCCTTGGATTATTAATTATTTAAATTTAGTGTATATTTGTTCCTAGAAGATTTCCATTGTATTCTAGAAGTCCCACTTTCAAGAAGGAAATCGCATGCCGACGTCCGCATATTAATTCGCAAGAAACTGAATACCTCTGCTTTTCATTTGTAATTGTTATTTTAACACTACAACATTTTATCGTTAAATAAATAAATTAGAATGCTAGGAAGATGATATAACCAACCACTCCTAACCGCACTTCAATCCAACCCCGAACTTACCCCACCCCACACAATGGAGGAATTAGATTAACATTTCTCAACCAATCCCACGAATTGCACTATGACCTGCCAATAAAACCAAACTCAACCCCTGCATTAGGTTTTTCAACCAAACTAATAAGTTCAGCTAACGTGAAGCCTGAAAATGTTTCCAGTAACCTATACCAACCCAAACTTTACCCGACCGATTGCCACCCTAGCTGCACTCTATTGCATCCCTTCTTCCTCTTATTTACCTCTTCCTTCCTCAAGCACCCACACAAACACTACCCAAGTTTGGGGCAACAGACTACATTGACCAAAAGAAGGATAGATCATCCCCAACTACAGCTCCGCTGGTTAAAGATAATGGTTCAGCTCCTTGTAGTTTATTTATTTATTTATTTTTTAAATAGTGATCATATTTGTTTTCCCACAAGTTTCTCCAAAGCAAATAATAAATAAAAGTGGAGAAACTAGAAAAGAAATAATCAAATCTTTAGGAGTAATAAAAGATTATTATCTTTCAAAAAGATTGATGTCATATCATGGTAAAGGGTGAGGTAAAGTAAAGTCAAATGAAGTATGTGGCAAAATGGGAGAGAGAGTTATAAAGTAGTTTTTTCTTATTATTATTTTTATTGACTTTACGTTACTATACTTTACCATGATTTTATGTAATAAAAGAAAAGTAACTTATGCTGAAAACATGAAAGTTCAATTTTGCTTTACCACATTACTTTTTTATCCAAACATAGTAAATCATATATAAATTAAAATATTAAAAAAAATATATTCTTATAATGTAATTTACTTTAATCATAGCACATTCCAAACAGCTCTATTTGAAATCTGTAATATTATTAAAAGTAAAAATATTTTATTCTTATAATAATTTAAATTTGTAAATATCTTATTATGTAGACATCCAAACAGTCCCTGCGCTTCTTATGAAAAGAAGTGATGATTCTAATTAAGGTAAGGTCAATCCCTAGAAATCTCAAATTCACTTTAACGAATTTAGGGAGTTATGTTGATTCCTTTGAGTGGGTGTGATGACATTGAGGTTGGGCTGGATTTAGGGAGTTATGTTGATTCCTTTGAGTGGGTGTGATAAAATTGAGGTTGGGCTGGTGCATCCATGCACTTTCCCCTTCATCTGCTCCTTTGCTTGGTGTGGCGTGCTATCTACTTTTCCTTTATTTTATATATATATATATATATATATATATGGAAGATGCTCCTCTGCGAGAGATATCTCCCACCTTATATGAGAGATAAGGGTATGAGCCCTCACATTTAAGTTGTTGGCATTTGATACGGATGTGAGAGCCCCCACATCATCTCTCATAGTAAGGTGAGAGATGCGCTCCTAGGAGTATCCCCATATATATATAATATTTTGTTACCGCTTCAAAATGATATAAAATAAAATAAAGGCTGAGTTAACTTATATTATTTTTCAAAAAATGGAGTCTCAGCACTCTCACACCGGCTCTTGTGGGGCCCACCTCGAGCCCCAGCTATTAGACTTAAACAAAGGATCAGATCATCATCAGCCCCCACTGAAACGAATCGACAACCAACCACATTTTCACCATGTACACTCGCTGGATCCAACAGTTCAGTTCAATTAGATAAGATAGGTGCCATACCCCCAGAACCGTGACCATAGGGCGGGCGATACCTATTTTATGGTCCAGTCAGATCCGATCATAAGGTGGGCTCCACCACATGTTTAGGAGCACCAGCGCAGCTGGAAGACCCGACACTCTAATCAGATCAGAATAGAACCTGTATGATTTTTCATCCCATGAGCCATGGCCATCCTACTCATCGTTACCCATATCGACATCTGGCCTTTAATACTCCCCTTGTATACAAACACAGCTCACCAGGCCGGCCTTTTAACTATAATAAATCTGTTGACTTTTGTGGCCATGCCCATGGACCTTACTGCAAGAACTAGCTAATGTAGGGGGCCTACAACAATAAACCACGGCCATCCACAACTAGACACTGTAGTAGAGACCCAGTCGAACATGCGTAACACTAGTGCTAGTAAAACAACCAGTAGATGTCCCAAACAGCCTCTATAGACCGGAGAGATTCACCATCCAACTGGCTGCATAGGACTCATCTCATCCCATCTGCTTATAGTTAGCTCCGTGAGTTCTACTTTCCCACCCAACCCTCTTGGAGCTCCACAACCCATAATCATTTCACTGCACATCATGGTATAAGTTCCAAGTACATGAAAGTCGGTACCCATTTGGATACATTCATGAATTCACAATTTAACCTTCCATGGCCGTACTGCCATGAAATGGAAGGATCATGCTTGAAATACCCTCCAACCTTACCAGACCAAGTGTGTACTGTGCCCAAGCAAGCCTTTTAACGGTAAGATCAATTAGAGAAAAATTTCAACAATGAATTAAACAATAACAGATACCCTGATGGATGCAATCAAAACAACACACCATGAATTTTAATCCGTCAAAAGCAAGTTCAGACCATGGTCAGAGCTAACTTGAAATGAAGGTAGAACAACTTGCCAGCCTTTCACAATCAGGTCAGAATTAAGTTTGCAGCTATGATTTCATGCAAATTATATGTAAGTCCAATCATTTACCTTCCCTTTGGTTGCCCAAAATCTACCATGCTTCTGGACACAGAAGAAAGACTACCTCATGCTGATTCATTTTATTGCAACAATCCCAACACCGGTCTCAGAGAGAGACAGAGATTGATCCAAATCCAACCATTCTTTGACACAAGCAACTATCATGATGGTCCAAATCACACAGTCATCATAATGGTCTAAATCACACAAAACATGTCTTCTAAGTGGCTGAAAGCATTATTGTTATTTGTGACGTTTGTAACCTCCACATGTCCACAACCATATCATGAAAAGAAGAAAACTAGGTACTCACCACTTACCTATCAAGCATCCCAGAACCTTTTTTGCCAGTTGATCTACAAGATGGGCCTCACCTGATGCAGAAACATCAGGCCACACAAACTGACACACACGATACTAGCAAAGTAGGCACAGCCAAAATCATATTTTGCCCAATTCAGAGAAACCATCTATAATGATAATCCAAAACACAAAACAAACTTTAATGTTCTGTTTGCTTGGAATGTTTAACGATGTCACCTTCTCAGGTGTTCCACAAGTCGAAGATCCATATGTCCAAAACATTACTACATACTTACCTAAATTTCCCGCATTTCCGATAACTTGGTACCACCAACATTTGCAAATTGATCCCTGAAAATTTTGGACAAAATTTATTCACAAACCGCAATAATGAAAAACTCCCAAAACCCATCAGGGTTCTCATCCGTATGCAACAAACCGCCTATGAACCCCCAAGCCCGCATGCTTGCATGTGCTAACATTCGCAAAGGTATTGCTAGAATGTAGAGGGCAGTTCACTCACTCTAATTAAAAAAAAAAAAAAAAAAAAATCCACTGCTTGGAGCCCCTTCAAACAGTGGAGAAAGGTAGAGGGAGAATACAATCTTGAATAAAGAACAAAACTGAATCTGGAGTCCTATATTAGAGCAAATATGGTACAGATGACTCACCATAGTACCCCATGAAACACGGAATCAGTAACGATTATAAGTCTTTCCAAAATCTTCATGTCTTTGACGTGGAAACTCTCCGTATGTGTCATGAGGCCTAGAAGCAGAATAATTATCAGAATATGGGTATCTGCTCCGTGAATCCACTGGCAAATTAGTTCCACCATAGTGAGGATTCCCAGATGATTGGTCATAATCAGAATAGCTAGGATGGTTATAAGTATTATAACTTGAGGCAGACATATGCTGCCGAGCCCGCTGCTGCCTTTGAATATCAAGTTGAAGAAACTCTTCCCACTGTTTTGCTTGCATGCCCCTTAGTATGGCCAGTTTCTTCATGTAGGACTCCCTCAATTCTCTGATGGTCTGAATCGCCATAGACAGTTAGAATTTGCAAGAATTTATTTGGCTCAATTCATGGCAATCAAGATTCAATGAAGCAACCAAGATGTACTTGTTATTGCTACAATGTATCGATTGCTGGCCTCAAAATCACAGCAATCAAACAAAACTCTAGTCATACTAAACAGAATGGAAAAAATAATAAGGCTGACATAGAGAGAGAATAATTAAAAAATACTACTAAATTATTGTTGGAAAAAGGAATTATAGGTTACAGAGGATTAAAAATGTGAACCGTATGCTTGTGTGCCAGTGGATATGATAGGGCCTTGCTCAATGATCCAGGACTAATAAAATACAGTAAGTCACACCATAAAGCATGTCCCATAATCTTACATATTTGACTATTTTGCCATATTAAAAAAATACAGCACCGATTTGGAAAGAAAACACTTTCAACATCCAGTATCCTCCTATACAGAATCTTTTTTGGATTTCAACAGCTAAAGTGGCAACAATCAGATCAACCGTCTCCATGATCCAATCATGACCCCACTTATATGAAATAAGCATCACAAGTTCAGATGCAATCAGGACCATGTTTAAAAATGGCAACATTATTATATTGATTGATCTACATCATGTAAACCTTACCTTTTCCAGTAACATGTAGGACAGTTGAAGAAAGGGCTGTAGGAAGAATGAGAGAGAGAGAGAGAGAGAGAGAGAGAGAGAGAGAGAGAGAGAGCTGTAGGAAGAAGAATGTTAAGATGGGCACTCATTGTGGCAGTCTTTGCATTTAGATTTGATAGTTTAGTTAGATAATAACATTCCCAACAACAGGTAGTTTTACCCAATGCAGAAGATAAAAAGGCTGTACAATACTCTGATCCACACACTCCCAAAAGCGATTATAAAACCCCCCACATTCTAACTAAGAAAACAGCTTATTGTGATACCTTGAGGCATGTGTTTTTATCATTTCATGTACTTGCAAGGAACTTGTAGGCAGTAATGACACCCATGACCAACCACATCACCTTGTAGTTCTGTAATTGCTTTAAAGACAGCAGTCAAAAGCTCTAAAATTCGCTGTCAAGTTTATCAGCCGATTCATCAAACTCATCTAAATCAGTCATCTATTTTAAATATACTGTTGATTTTTCAGCCTAGCATATTACATTTGGAACTTGAGAAAGATTCGCATTAACTCCATCAGAAAAACTTGAAACAGGTAGCCCATTGTAATATAATCAGCAGTAAGTGAAATTGGCATG
This sequence comes from Umbellularia californica, assembly GCA_028538565.1. Taxonomy (NCBI): domain Eukaryota; kingdom Viridiplantae; phylum Streptophyta; class Magnoliopsida; order Laurales; family Lauraceae; genus Umbellularia; species Umbellularia californica. The sequence goes on from JAPQWN010000002.1 coordinate 7,388,048, forward strand.
CTCCAACGGCAAAGGGGAGCCTTATCGACTGCCTTACATTCTATATCCATTACAGGTCTCTAAAATGTTTTGTAAAGTTTATCAGCCATTCTGGTGTAAATTTCACAAAGTCAAGCACTTTAATGTAAATGCTATAGTTCAATATAATCTACATCTAAAATTAATATACATATATAAGTGGATTAAAAAGAAAAAATTGTTCTGCCTTAAAAACAATGTTTGTAAATAGAAGCCATACCTCACGATGCTTGTAATTTTCTTCATCTTCTTCCTTGTCACGGATTATTTCAAACTCCATGGCCTCCCTCTTAAAATCCATTTCTAATTCTTCCAATCTTTGAGGATAAGCAGGGTAATCAAACTTCCGGCCAGAATGGATGTCTGCCCCATGCCTCTCAATATCCCAACCATCAGTTTTCTGCACCCCAATGTTCTGGATATGGCCATCATATGATCTATAAGCATCACCAGTAAAAGTGGGGCGTTGGGGAGATTTGGAATGACTTGAACGGCCTCTAGCTCCATCATTACCATAAGCTTCATGAAATGCAGAATGCATGTTAGGCGAAATCTCACTTTGTTTCCAGATTTCTAACAAAAAGGTAGGCTTTATCAAGATTCTATCTTATATTCAAACGAGCAATAATGGCAGACAGAATACTGAAATGGTGAAGCCATCCAATGCTTACAACTCTGGATATACTTTCAGTAAATAATTTCGTATTGGAGACAATCTGACTGATTTCAGAACCATGCCCAAAATTACTTCACATTCGAAGAGATAAAGCTTGAACTTACCTCTTGCTGCAAAAAAATTATATGCAACAGGACAAAATATTATATACCCATAGAGAAAGGGAAAAGGGGAATAACTCAAGTGTAGAGAAATTAAAAATATTCCACCGAGTTCCAAGACTGGGTTTACCAGTATTATGAGTGCCGTAAAGATATTGTATGTTGTCCCTACCTTGTGGTGACCTCCTAGACATGTGCTTTAGATCCTCACGCAAACGGTCCTCTACAACCCTGTCAGATTTAGTGAATTTTGGTTGGACATGCGGTGCCTTTCTAGGGCTAGGATTAGACCTGTGAGATTCAGAACGTCTCAACTGAGGGCCAGCAGGACTTCTGTCGGGGGATCTCGAACGGGCCCGGTGAGAAGTAGAAGAATCCTGTGTCTTACCCTCATCCTGAATCACTTTGTGCACAGCATCAAGGCCTTTTGTCAAGCAAGAATTATCTTTTCCACTGACAATTATAAATTTCTCATCCATTTTGATTTTGCAACCAGCGTCCTTTTCAATCCTATTGATCACTTTTTCTGTGAAAAGCACTCTAATATGCTTATCTCTAGCAGGAACCCTTTGGAAAAGATCTTGGGACTTACGACTTGCTCCAAGGGTAGATGGACAACCCTGACGATGCAGAAAGTGACACATCCACATGAAAAAACCTACATTAAATGATTGAATAGAAAAAACATAAAAGAAAAAACAAGCAAAGAGAACTAACAAGACAATAAGGGGAAAATATGTAGCAGGATTCAATTCAAAAGGAAATAAGAAAATCATACATCTAGCAGGGTTTAATAAAAAATACAACTAAGCACCCCGAAATTCCCAAGCATAACCAAAACCAAGTCTTATGATTATAAATATACAATGCAAGTTCCCAACATAGATGGGAATGGAGAAACAGATTTCACGTAGCCGACCCCAACATAGTTGGGACAAGGCTTTGATTGTGATGATGAATGCAAGTTCCCACAGTGTGCTTAAAATCATCTGTTAACATTAGGGATTAAGGATTAGAACTTAGTAGTCATCTTTTCCCTTTACATTTTGAAGGCTCTAGAAACCATTTTCTTTCAGTTTATTGTTTCTTTGTGCCAATTTGTAAGAAAACACAAAGTGGTGCCATTAAGGGCAATGAACTGCCAAACACAAACAGGCAATATAGTAAATGAGTAATTGACCTTTGAAAGCACACAAGTACATCTAACATCAAGTGCAGGTTTAAAATAATTGATCTCAGAGAGAACTAATGGAAATGCTCAGATGAAGTCCAGCATCATAACGAGGATCACATATCTTGCTAAACTAAAGTCTGACCCGGCTGAAGAATAAAATGTTAATTAACAACTAGCTATTTGTTAATAAAGAGCTGTTTTCTTCTCACAAAATATGGGGGCAATTCCAAGAATAGTAAATTTCATATTTACATCAAACCCAAATATACACTTTAGACAATTACAAAAATTTCAAATGTAGAGGCCCCGAAGTGGAAGTTTTCTTGGGAAATTATTTGTGCTAGTACAGTAATATCTACATGAGAAAATTTGAAAAAAATAATGTAAAAAACAAAATCCTCCATCATGCAAGGCAAGTGGCAACAAGAAAACAACCAAACCTGAGTGAAATGACCAGATTCTCCACATATTTTGCAGATCATCTCTTCTTCCTTCCTTTTTTTCCAGTTCCTTTCAGTAGCCTTAGCTCTTGCCACCCATGCCTTGGCTTCCCTGCTTGTAAAATCAGTTGGGACAGCATTTGGGTCATGAGGCTCATCTTCCTCATCAGACTCAGCATTAGCATTGGCATTTGGATTAGGCCTTTTGTTTGAGTTTGATCTCTCATTGTTGGCCGTCAAACCAGGTGGACCTGTATATTCTTTTCCATAAACTTCATCAAAAAGTTCATCATCTATTTCTGGAACTGGTTTTTTCGTCATATCAAAACAAAGTACCTTGTCACGCCTGCATCACCTTTAAATAAAAATTATTCATCAAGATCAAAAAATAATAATATGAAAATGACAAAAGAACCACTATGTCTTCTTATAATGGTGAAATTGAAGGCGATTCTGTAGATAACCTCATCTAGGGCTGTTAGTGACTTAATGGGCCAGACAAGCCTAAGCACCATTAAAATGGATTTGAGCTCTAGGCAATGGGGTGAGTCCAAGTCAGATTCCTGGGCCGATAGCCAAACTGGATGGCCTTCCCCAATTTATGCTTAAAGGCCCAAGTGGATTCTGCCAGCCAAAAAAATTACAAATGGGCTTAGGCTGAGTCTAGCCCCAAATTTCAACATGTGGGCTGGATCTGGGGATGCATATTAGACAAAGATAACGAAATGGGCTACATGGACAAGCATCAATCACATCCTGCCTAATTTTCTTGTAGCATTTAGCAAACTCAAAACTCATGTGACCATAATATTGGAAGACTGTGACAACAAGCTTCCCTTGTAGGAGATAGAGGGAGAACTGTTAATCGCTGTCAAGAGAAAAAGCAATTGGGTTTTACGGACATCGCTCTTTCAAAGGAATTAGGTGGAGACTGATATTCAAGTTTTCATTAAGTATGGCTGGTCTGAAATAAAGAGTACATTCTTTTGAAGCCATTTGACAATTGGGTTTCGAATCACTGACAGTGTTCATTATTAATATTATAACCTGTTGACAACCTGATAATGTTCATAAAAGGATAAGCATGAAAAAAAAATATAGCATTGAACTTTTTCTCTTTTAACAGAGTGGGAAAATAATAATACTAGAGTTCACTAGTAGAACTCCTTAAGCCGAACCCAGATTGATGGGATGAGGACTTGGTCTTATTGTTGTTGACATATTGATGGTGGTGACAATAAAAACTGAGCAAGAGAAGTGGCTTCATTCTTATATATAGAAGGACATGGAACCTCCACCAGCAGTAACTTTCTAGTGTACAGCAATTACTGATGAAGCACTTGCTATCAAATTCAATGAGAAAATGCCAACTAATCAAACGTTAAAATTGCCTGATCAATTTGTTACAGAGGCTATGCCTATTGACAAAGAGATTTTAATTGTCCGTTTGGGTCTTGTACATGTTACCACATTTACCATGGCTGTAAAATATGTGTGCGCATAGTTACAATAATAGATCATTTGTGTCATGCTCTCATAACTTGTAAAGTCAGGCTATACAACATTGAGCTTCTTGGCCACCCTCTGACACCAAATTCCAATCAACTCCCATCTCAATAAAGTGTGAAATGCTTTGTTCCACCACCTTCATCTTCAATCAAAGCTTTTTGTAGCCATTAGAAAAATGACGCATTAATTCGAACGTGAAGGCAACTAATTATCAAAAAATATATATGTATATATTACATTATCATGCAGAGTGAAAGTAAAGACTAGTTAACAGATCTTCATTGGAAACGTAGAAAAAGTGTATTGTGATACAACAGTCACTGAGATATTTCACCATATCATGACAATAAAAGAGAATTGGGTGAGGCATATGAGAGAGAGAGGATTTTCACAGAAAAATAAAAGGAGGATATCTTGACCATGACAAAAAAAAAATCATAAGCAGGAAAAAGAAAGAAACATGCTTGCTCCTTTGTTTCAATATTAAAATAAAAATAATAATTAAAACAAAAGAGTATTGTGAAGAGAATATGAAGGGTTTTGATATGAAATACTATTGACAGTATAAACAGAAGATATAAAAAAAAAAAAAAGGGAAGAAACTTTGATTCTGTGCCCTTCTTTTTTTAAGGGGCAGAAAAATCTATTCCCGAAAAATGACAGCAGCATACAAAGTATCAATGTGAAATGTCCCATGTTTAGCTAAAGCATCTAACATCCCATTCACTTTTTAAAGGATGCCTCTAAACGCACAACCAGACATAGATGCAATAAACCAAATTTCCTCCTTGTAATCAGATAATTGCCAAGGTCTTAATCGATAGCTGAAACAGAACCACCCACAATTATAGCAGTAGCACTAATAACATCCAATCCACAAAGCTCACACAACAACCACCAGCAATGCAAGAAAGCTCGGCATCATTAGCATCACTAAAATTCTAAACCCAGGAAATCTTATAATAACATCCCCGCCCCAGTTACTTACAGCCCTACTCCTACACATTCCTGCTTCCATATTTCTCACCCAGAAACTTCATTGCTATTGAAATTAAATAAACCCATCCTCAGATGAGGTTTCCAAATAGACATTGTCCATGCAATCATATCATTCACTCAACCCATGATAGAGATAGATCACAAGATGAAAAACACCCATAAATCCATACTAGCAATAGCCCAATCAATCATCCCCCCACCCACCCACCCACCCACCCAAAAAAAATGCATTTTGTATAAAGATGGATGATAGAAATCAATCGTTGGGGCATGCGATGATTTCCATAAACAGAGAAACTGGGAAGATTAACATTACAAAGATGAAGAAAACCCATGAACAGATTTGGAAGAATGTGAGCCTCTTGATATCAAACGTTTGCAAAACCGAAGAGCGGCAAAAACAAATGCTAACGTATGAGACGCAACCCCATTAACAGACATGAATGATCAAAGAAGAAAGAGCAAAGTAAGGGAGATCGAGAGAGGTACCTGATCGATAGATTGGTGGGTAACGAGAAGAACGAGTGGAGTGGGGGTCTGGGGATATTTTAGGGTTAGGGTTTGAAAGGGAGCATAGAGGGAAGAAAGAGAGTAAAAGGTGGAGAATGATAAAAGGATCCGACGGGTTTTATATCCAAAGGTTGCTATCGAAGGACTTAATAATAATTAGGAAAAATAAAAATTTCAAAAGGAACCCTGTCATTTGCTTTAATCATAGAAAAATGGTTCATTAAATTGACAATGTCAACAAGTTCTTGCCTTTAGTTATTCACCCTTGACCTTTAGGAACTCCCGATGGGTAGCTCACTTATTCTAGGACCACGATTTGTTTTTAAAGTTTGAAGGTTCGAAACTGTACTACCACACTGGGGCTATAGGGGATTTATCTGACTCTCATTAGGCTCTTAGGGATTAGTCTGGCTCAAAGGGTTAGAACACCCTATGTTATCTTAAAAAGATAAACCTTGACCATCAAGAAACACTAAAGTCGTTTGTGAATAATTATTTACAAGTGTAGTAGGGGTGTTCATGGCCGGCCTAGCCCACTTTGGGCCGCGCTTTGATATGACTTAGGGCCCGTTTAATAATTGGTAGGAGGGCTAGGATTAAGTGATAGAAAGCCTAATGCCGGTCCTGCCCATTTAAGGAATGCATGTAATTTAATTTAATTTAATTAACCCAAACAACTGCTCAAATGCCCATAAAAAGTGATTTTAAAAAATCTCTATTGGGCCAGCCCAATTGATAAAATAGGTAGGATTGGGCCTAGCTTTTTATGGCCCATGTCGGGTTTGGATCAGCCTGAGCCAACGTTTCTAAAGTTGGGCCCCGCCTGGATAGGCCTTAGCCTAGCCCGGCCCATGAACAACCCCATTCGGGTGCATATGAATTACGCATCACCGCATTTATTTGCAATCATTGACACGTGATGTGGAAATGGGGTGAGAAAATGGCAAATAAGACATGGCTAACACCAAGATTTTCACAATATGACAATGTGAAAGTGATTCATGCCCTTCTTGCAAGGAAAAAAAAAGGTGTCAGTAACTTCATACATGGTGATTTCATTCTTGTGGGGTCAACAACTACCTTTAATTTTTTTTTACTCATTCCCATAGGCCTTATATTTGTAATCCAAATGGTTCGCTTCATTATTGAATTTGGTTATATTAAATGTTTGTGAAGTTGGTTATCTTAAATGTTTGTAGATTTTGAGTTGTATGTGAAAAAACTTCCAATGTATAGATTTAATTTATTGCACTTATGTGGGCCCCCTAATTTCTTTATAAAAAAAGTTCTGCTTAACATATTTTTAAAAGTGGACACACCAGTATTAATATATATATATATATAGAGAGAGAGAGAGAGAGAGAGAGAGAGAGAGAGAGATTTATTTAATTACCTACAGATAATTGACTTAATATTGCATTAATATTGGTGTTTAATGGGTTGGATTATATATTAGAATATATTTGTAAAACATCTCACACAAAAAGGGTTGGTGGCAGCAACCTAAACCGTATACTTTTCACGGACAAGTTTGGTATTTCATACAATAAATTCGCCACAAGCCAAGTGTGCAAGTACGAAGATATGCACATGTAAGTTTAGACAAGTTTGTGTTTACCCTACCCGTGCTAAACCCACACCAGTATCATCCCTATAATTACAGGATTCAACTTTAGATGCGAATGATAATTATAATCTAAATTAGACACGTTCTTAATCTAAAATCTTAGTGGCATTTAATAATTTAAATATGAAATTTACATGGGTTGCATATGATATTCCTATGGGCCTGCAGATGATTACCTGCACATCGTAAATTAAAAGAATCACATTTACATGGGATGGATATAGATTAACAGGCCTAATTCCTTTATAAAAAAAATTTGTGTTTCACGCATTTTTTAAAAGTGGACGCACCAATATTAATGTGTGTGTGTGTGTGTGTGAGAGAGAGAGAGAGAGAGGTGTGTGTGTGTAGACATTAACAAATGGGTTAGATGGTTGGGTTGGCTTGACCTACTTTAGGTGTGGAGTAAGATATTTGACTAGTTTAATAAATGGGCCGAGTGTTTATTGGGCCCTAGCTTAAAGAATCTACATCCGATCCTTACTTGTTTGAATCCGATTTTACTCATTTGTCCACCCATGCATTATTTTTAATCTACTGAATTCGTTAAGATATAAACGAGCCTCGACTTTGTTTATCAATTTTCAGGAATCAAATACCTCATACATCTCAAACTGTTACTTAAACTATTTTCAAACATTGGTTGATGTACATCCCTATCGAGCAGGTTTAGCCTCAACTTATAGGTCTTAAATCTCAACCTAATCTGCAATGACTCGATTTGATTCATGTGTCAATCTCTATATAATTTTAACCTTTTGACTCGGTGCAAGAGCATCGAGTTGGATTAACAACTTCAAGGTTCATGTCCAACATCTTACATAACCATAGCCATTACCCAAGTCATTTTCATACACGACCCATGGATTTCCGATGCTATCAATAATTGTCTCATTAGTTTGATAATCATGACGTTGGAAGCGATCGTGTTGTTGTCTTCTCAATTGTCGTAATAGTCAACATAAATTTGTTAAACATCTTTCTTTCAAAAAAAAAAAGGTTAAACATCTAGAGAAGTCGATTCGGCTCCTAACCTATTTAAACTTTAATTTGAAATAGATCGACTAAATTATGATGATATAAAAAAATATATATGATAAAACAACTTTAGAAATATATCAAATCATAATTGGTAATGTTGTTGGGTCATTTTGTATCCAACCGCCTGTTTGGTTTGGATTCAAAGCTCATGGCTATTCTCTTTACCACTTGAATGGTTTGATTGGGTCCTAATAGTCTGAAGCATAGGTTCTTCGAACCAAGTTTGCTTTAGTGTACTGGCTAGATTTGATTTATTGCCGTACATGAGAAAGTGGCTTTTTTCAGGGATCCTAATATGTGTACAATCTACCTATAATAAAAATATACATGTACAATATATATTTAGTGACTTAATTAATTTGTCTAATCTTTGACCAATCTGTACAATCTATATTTAGTAACTCAATTAATTTGCTTCTATCTTAATTAATTTGTCTAATCTGTACAATCTATATTTAGTAACTCAATTAAAATATCTTTTATCTTCTTCACTGGTTTTAATTAATTTGCTTTTATCTTCTTCACTTGTTATACTCCAAAGCATTTCTTGACCTTTACAAGTACGGTTAAAGGGTCTACTGTGGATCAATAAATTACCACTCATTTACATGGGTTAGACATAAGGAAGCCCAAACTTTGTATTAAAATTTTTAACACCAAGTCGAATACCCTAGACATCTGAAACTATTACTAAAACTATTTTTAAATAACGATTGATGGATTTATACCCTTGTTGCGTCGACTTGTTCTATGTTAGGTTGATGTATATGACTAGTTTAATCAACAAGTTGGATGGAGGTTGGGCCTCCACATATAGGTCCTAAAACTCAATTTGATCAACTAAAAACCAACTAAAACAGTTTTAAGCAGTTTGATTCAGCGCGGGTGCATCGATATTTTAAAAAACTTTTAGGGTCAAGTCGAATACCTCCGACAATAACCATCAATTAAGTCATTTAAGAAACGATAGATGGATTTAGGCCGCTATCAACAGTTGCCTTATCACTATGCTAATCATGGTGTTGGAAGTGATCCTGTCGTTACTATTAAAAGCTTAATGCGTTAAAATGTTAATAACTTCTTTTTTTATCGTTAGTTGTCGTTAACCATAACCATAGACATAAATTAGGTAATCATCTCGAGCTTACGGTTCGGTCCAAGCCTGATTAACCATAAATTCGAATTAGTTTGGGTTGGGCATCGTAATAAGAAAAAGGTAAAACAACTTTAGAAATGTATTAGATCAAAATCTGTCAAATCGACGGGTCATGCCATTAATCCAGCCTCTTGTTTGGGGTAGATTTAAAGCTCATGACCTTTTTTTTACCATATGAATGGTTTGTTTAGACCAAACTATCCATTGATTCTTACTGAACTGGCCAGTCCAACCGCCAGCTATCTTCAGTGAACTTGGCCTACCTATATCATCTATATTTAGTAACCGGAATAAATTTGTCTCTAGCTTTTTCCTGTCATATTCCATTGCAAGCTGTATAAATCCTTCCAACCAAGGTGGTGTAATTGTCACCTGAACCAATTCCCAGCCTTCCCATGCTTGAAGCCAATGAAGAGTTGTCAGGTCTCTCTCCCCGAGAAAGACCCATCCAAAGCAGGCATGCAAGTGTATCTGATGATAAGATACACACTCTAGGTATTAATTATATATACAGTCTTCTTCATGGGCCAATGTTGAAAGATCGATGTTTAAAATTTCAAGCACGCAGTAGGTTATTCCTTTTTTCTTTTTTATTTCCTTTAGTTAGAAGATTTATGATCTACCCAAAAAAAATGAAGAAGTTTTAGATCTACAGCACGCAATTATTGTACTGATTTTATTTGTTTTGATATTTACCATGTCTAATAAAATAGTTAAGATTATGAGATATTTATCACCACCACCACCACCACCACCACCATCTTGTCACCGTTTTTGCTATCACAATTCTTGTTATTGTTATCAAAAACTTAAGATGGGTGATTTACCAAAGAAATCAGCTTTGAATCTACAACATGCAATTATTGTACCATTTTTTCTAATATTTTTTTCATTTCCATTTATGCTTTGATATTTGCTTTGTTTAAATAAAATAGTTCAAATGGGCTTATCACCACCATCAGTTTCATCCTTAATGTTGTTGTTGTTATGTATAATGGTGATTTAGATCTATAGCATGCGATTAGGGTAACCTCCTTAACATCTTTTTCTTCCTTTCTTATTGATATGCTTTATGTATGTATGTGTGTGTGTGTGTGTATATATATATATATATATATATATTTTTTTTAAGAATTGTTTTAGATTTGTTGAGATGATGATTATGATATTTATCATCGTCGTGGATGATATTACTGTTTTGTTACTGTTGCGGTCCCTCTTATGTATTTTGTGTTTCTTTTCCTTTTTTCTTTATTGCTTCCTTTTTTTTTTTCAATGAATGCCTCCAACTTGTATTTAAGTACTACTAAGCAAATAAAGTGACACTCTAAATTATGTTTTAATTACGATTAAGCTCCACACAACCACCTCCACTACAACTTCGGTTGGACCAACATCAGCAAGCCGAGAGCCTTTTTTTATCAATAGCATTTTCAGGAAGAGAGAATCATTTTATTGCATGTTTTCCAGGGATTACACTCACTCAAAAAAACTTTTGATTTGTAATCTCCAAGAAGCACACAATAAAATGCTTCTTCACCTCTTCATGCCTGTAGTAAAGGTCAAGAGAGAAACCGACAAAGACAACACCTAGAGGATGAATTGCAATTGGAGTTTTGGGACTACATGTTGTGGTTGTAAAATACAAAATGAGTAGTGGAAGTTCCATTGTTATTGTTGAAAATCAAAGAGGAGCCCAATATTGTGTTTATAAACAGTTGGAATTGGTTATGGAAGCAAAATGTTGAAAGTGAGAAATGTAGTATCATCTATAAATGTAAATAGAAGGTTTTCTATGTTAATGTGAGATATGACTATGAAGTGGCAACATATGAGTATTGACATAGGAGAGAAAGCGGAATTACATTGCTGTTTCTCTCTTCACCTCCAGCGCCGCCATCAAGGAGATGGTGAAAATAATTTTACCATATGCATTAAGGGGATTATAAGCCTATTCATTATTTTGACATCATATGCGGTGAGCTTTTTTAGCAAAAGGTTTGGGCATAAAGCCCTTTTGTGGTTAAAAAATCAATTTGTCGGGTGTTCCCCGCTTTGGATGATTGAGTTATAATATAATCGACAAGACTTAAGAACGTGTCAGTCATCATGTTCATCTCCACTTCAGAGGTGCAACGATTTTGAAAATGAAGTAATTCGCGATGGTCCAAGGGAAGGTGCAATGGTAGTAGTTGTCTTGGAGCTTGATGGTACGATTGTCGCATGTGTTTCTACCTTCTCAAACTTGAATGTAATGATGCATATGCTCCAATGGGTTACGTATACTTCCCGCATCAAGGCTTACTTTGTCTCAAACGAATAATGTTTGTTATTCATGAATAAAAGCCTTTGGACATTCAAGCCCGATAAGTTAGTGATTGATGATGCCACATGATCGTATGATCAAGCTCCAGACAGCCACCCCCACTACAACTTCAGTTGGACCAACATCAGCAAGCCAATAGCCTGGTTTCCTAGACCTCGTCACCACATGAGTAATCATGAATTGATTAGAGTCCTACGGGTCTAAAGTTGGAGATTACTTTAGATCTCCATGCTCTAATTTATCCGATAGGACATTTTTCTATCAATAGCACTTTGGGAATAGCCCCCCATGTAATATTAGAAGGCTTAGGCTTTGTAGTCCCCAATAAGTGTGCGATAAAATGGATTTCTCCTCTTCATTCTTGTAATGAATGCGATGAGAGAAACCGACGACGACAACACATAGTGGATGAATTGCAGTTGGAGATTTGGGACTACTTGTTGTGATTGCAAAACCACTGTTGTTATTGAAAGAGCACCCCAATACTGTGTTTATAAAAATCTCATATCAGCATTGTGGAAGTAACATGTTGAAAGTGCAAAACTTAGTATATATTTCTTATCTCTTATATAGTCATATATTAAGTTATATACTACCTCTTATACAGTCATATATATATCATACTGTACATCTTTCTAAATTTTGAATATAGTCACCATTCTAAAAAAAAATCACATGAAGGTGAAAATTTTAGTTTCATCTAAAAATGCAAAGGGAATGCTTTCTATGTTAATGTGAGATACAACTATATATGAAGTGGCAATGTAAGGAATAATGGTACTAAAGAGAAAATGAAAGTACATTGTTGTTTCTTTTTTCACCTCTAGTGGTACCATCAATAGACAATGAAAATTATTTTACCATACGTGTTATGGGGATTACGAGCCTATTCATTGTTGTGATTTTATTTGCTCATTCGCAATGAGTTATTGTTCCACCCCGTCCCAGATTAATTGAGATTAACACTAATTAAATGAGATTATTGTGGATTAATCAAGTTAAATGTGGTTAATGATAAAAATGAATCAAATTAGTCTCAAGAGAATGAATTAAGCATAATGAAATAGTTTTAGAAAAGATTGAATTGATGGAGTTGATTTTAGATTCAAATTGATGAAATTAAGGACTGTTCCGTAAATATGGATTTTTGCTTATTTCGTCGAATATGGTAAAACTTGATACCATTGTGTGTATCTCGACGAGTACGTCAACTTTCATAATATACTCATTTTTAATTAACCTCAAGTGAATTAAATGAGCTTGATTTGACTCAAAATGGGAATAAGATGAGAAAGTAGGGTTAAAATGAAAAATCATGTTGTATAAAATTCTAAATGAAGCCAGATAACATTCATATGAATGTTCCAACAGCAGCAGGAGTGAACTCAGTCTAGGCCTTTCTTCTTTCTTGCTTTCTTCTTCGTTTCTTCTTCCTTGAGTGCTTAAGGTGAGGCTAAGTTAAAGATTTAGAGAAGGGATCTCATCTACATCATCTTCTCCATCATCTTCTTCAATCTTTTGGAGTTAGAGTTTAAAGGGAAGTTGTGGTTTCTCTTTGCTAAACTACAAGTAAGTACTTGTAGTGATTTTGGTTTTAATAGAGTTGTTTAGACTTTTCTCCATCTTAAACATCTTATTAGATTCGTTTTGGGTTGTTTATGGTATTAGGTTTGAAAAAGGGTTTTCAATTTGGGAAATTTATCTCAAGACTAAGCTAGCAAAAGGGTGTTTGTCAATTAATTGCAAGCAAAGGCAAGTATAAGCAGTGCTTGTGATTATATGTTAATTTGGAGATCAAAAGAACTGTTGTTCATCTTATATAGATATAAGTTTCAGTCTTGTTGCTTTATAAATGATATGTGGTTGTGGAATTTATTTAATTTGATTTGTGGATCAATTTGATTTGATAGTCTTGAAATTGATTAAATGGTGGATTAGAAGTGTTATGCTTATGTAGAATGATGTTTGAGAAGGGAACAGGAGGTTTCATAATTCTTGCAGGTTGTGGAGAATTTTGAATGGTATAAGAATTGTTCAGAATTCCGAATTTGGAATTCTGGAGTAGTCGCTCGAATGAAAGAGTCCGCTTGAGCGAATCACTTTCTATATGATAACTGCTCGAGCGAACAAGAGTTCGCTCGAGCGAATTCGTCTCTGTTTTACATCGCTTGAGTGAACAAGAGGGGCCGCTCGAGCGACCCACTCTCTGGATGATGTCTGCTCGAGCGGATCCTGAAGAAAATAATAAAGGTTTTTTCAACCCAATTAAATGATGAATTACCTTTCTTAGTTTAGGAAGTTATATAACCGAATTTATGTTCAGTTAACCAAATGATGAAGTTTGATTGACCAAATGGTCAATCAAACATATGTGAAATACATTTGGAATTCTAGGAATTAGTCTCTCTGGATTTGGAACTGAAATAGATCGTGGGTTAATCGAAACTAATAAAATTTCAGATTTAATTTCTGAATTTTAAAAAAGGAACCTATTAATTATGTCAAGGTTGATAATAATGTTTGTACCTCAATGGGTGCTAATTAAGGGGATTTTAATGTACATATTTCCTAAAAATGTGATGTCCATCGAGAATAACACGTACATTAAATAATCTAAGATTTCACCTGAATGGTTGGCTGGAGTTGAAGTGAAATGATTTGAATCGTTAAGGTTATTCTTTTAATTGAGTTAAATGGCATTTTATGTTGAATCAAACCCGGATAAGGTTAATTGTTGATTTAGAATCTTGATTGGATTAATTGTTAAATTGAATTCGTTGAATTTAATGTGAAACGGATTAAATGTATACATTGTGTTTACTCTCGAGTCTGGCACTACATAGCTATTTGATTATTGCTCTTTATAAGCTGTTCCTACTGCAATAAATGATTTGAGAGTGTTCTAGAGCTCCGTAGTGAAGTCAGTAGTCCCTGGCCCGGGCACTTATAGATCCCGCAATAAATGCTATTTGTATTTCCTTCTTTCAGGGAAGATGATTCCTTCCTTTTAAGGAAGAAGTGATATGAAATGCTATTGTAGTTGGCCAACTTTGTAAATGACTCTTATTGATTCCGAATTGTGTCTGCAATTGTCTGATATTTCAATTTATGCAGATTAAATGTGTAATTTAGCATTTACAATCATGTATCTGCTTATACATTGCCGAATCGTCGTATTTACAGTGTTATTGATGGCATTATAAGCTCAATTGCCCATGCCGATCTTGCCCAAACCACAACACCAGTGGAGGAGACTGCTCCGATTCCTTTAGGAGGACCAGTTGAATGGAAATGATATGATATTATATGAATATGATATTAGGAGACTGCTCCGATTCCTTTAGCAAGACCAATTGAATGGAAATTATATGAATATGATATTAGAAAACAAAAACAGAATGAAACTTGGAAATGATTTGATATTGGAACGTTTCACACTTAACATCCTTGCATTGAATTTAAATATGCAATTGGATGTATTATATAGTGTAAATGGAATTTTATTTTATACAATGGACACTGTATAATTTGTATAAAGCATCATGTATATTTTCGTATAAATGTGTAAATTTGATATCCCTTGCGAATTCCATTTGATTCGAAGTTCACGGGAGTCAGTATGGACGCGACTCGGGGTTATCTTGGATTTAATCTTAATATCGGGGTCGAGTCGTGTCATACTTATTGTATGGTATCATAACAAGTGAAAGAGTTAAAAAGATTAGCGGCGGTACAAATTAGTAGGGCCATTAAATACCTTTTTTTTATCACATTTGAAATCTTTATCATTGTTGGACATAGATGTGAGACAATAACTTAATTGGCCTTCTATTAAAGATCATTCGTTCATTAGTTGTTAGATCTAAAGTCATATTTTGACAAGAAACTGCATTACTAATAGGGCCATAACATGGTCTTAAATGAGCTAAAATCAGCCATCATAATATTATTGCTTTGCTATAACGTGATGGCCTGTAAAAGCAGTTACTTGATGCTATTAATTTATATTTCTAAAGAAATTACCTTTTGTCATGGATAAATTATATAAAGTAAGAAGATGCTTCTTTATATGACTGTATAAATGCACCCTCCTCTTTTGAACAGTTATAAAAAGAAGATGCCCTTAGCTGAATAACAATAGGTGACAATAAATCCCCCTTTTCTAACATAGTACAAAGATGGCCTATTTAAAAAGATTTACAAATACAACACCCACTTTCCTAATAATTACATAAACACACTTTCTTCCATGATAAATACACAAAAATCTCAAAAACCCCTTTCTTCCCTGATGATTATAAAGTACCTTTTCTTGGGATTTATTGCTTGTCAAGCATTTGATTAATATCCAATTAATTTAAAAAGTAAATAATGTTTTCTCCACGTAATGAACCCTACTCGAGGCACGCTCAAATTCTTATCATTTGTACACTATAGCAAACTACTAATGTTGTACTTAAGATCCATTTGTTTGCATGGAACTAACTGCATATGAAATTGTTCTATGAGTTGTGATTTGTTTTTCATATAGGAAGAGACTATTTGATGCTTATATTTCAAATATTCACATTTGTTTTTTTTAAAGACTTTTTAGATTAAGGGCGCGTATGTGTAACTCCACGAAAGAGGATTGGTTTTCTCTTCCTTATAAATAAAATTCGAGGGAGTGGTCAGGCTTTTACTTTCTTATCTTATAAAGAAAAACATATGCAAGCTGCACTTTTTTCTGCGAAGTTATACATTGCTCTGAATAAACTAAATGTAGAAGTTTAGCTCACTTGAGGTGATTTGCCACGAATTTCGTGGTATATACACAAACGTGTCCTAAGTACCAAACCAACTATAGATCCATTGAACACTTATGACTTATCTAATCTAGAAAATAATATGTAAAAATCCTCAATAATTCAACTATATGAAACTAACCAACTCTTATTTAATTTTCAGCTAATTTAAAAAAAAAAATAAATCTTCTCGTACTATAAGATTATATTCTCTCCAGCACACAGCGCACGCACTCAGCACTCAATATTAGACTTTATGGTCATGATTACGATTAAAAACGGAAAGAATGAAAGAAAGAGAGGAAGGTGGGCCCCACATCATGAAATCGGAAAAGGTCCCTCCTCCTGTCCGCCGAAAGAAACACCAGAAAAGAAGAAAACAAAAAAAAAAACCAACCGTATTTCCTCCCACGCCACGTCTCGTATTGTTTCAGAAGCCTTTCTACATCGAAATTATCCGAAAGGGGTTCGAATAATCGTCACCGAATGGCAGGAATTCCATTGGGTTTCGAATAAAATCGTCACCAGAGAATAAAGATTCGATCTTTTATTCCAAGGTGCGTGCTTTGTTGATTTGGGAAAGGATTTCTCTATCTCCATTTGCAGCTTTAGTTCTGCCCGAAAAGCAGGAGGAATCTCTAACCGTTTGGAAATGTTTGAGGTTTTAAGATTTCCCTTGATTTGTTTGTTGGCAGCTGTTGTTTGAGATTTGGTTCTATCTATCTAATCTAATTGTTTAGTTTTGGAGTGTTGGGAGTTGTTGGAGATGCGTTTTCTTTCTGGGCTTCCGAATGGGATTGAGGCTTTTGTGGGTATTGGGTGATTCATGGAATTTGTCGATTGTTGATTTGAAGTTTTCCATTCAATTTTACTTGTTCTGATTTTTGTCTTATGATGTTCGTTATTGATTGGTTGGTAGTTTTAATTTATATATATGTTTTTTTCATCAGTTTTGGTAGATTTTTTTTTTTTTTTTTTGTGTTGGAGTTGTGGGGTGCTGGAATTTTAAATTTTGATTGGTTTCCACACTGAGGAATCTTGATGTTGATTATGGCCGATCTCTTCAACCTCTTGGTTTCTTGTGTATATTGGTAATTGCCTATGGCTTGGGTCATCTTTTGGATTTTGGATTTCTGGGTTTGTATCAATGTTTATGTGGGGCTCTTAAAATCTATGCATGGACTTCTGTTTTGCTTTATTGCTTCTATCACGCAGAGATGGATTGCTTGTTCTTGCTCATTAGATTAATAGTAATTCATTATGGGTCCAATTTTCATTTGCTGCAATCCAATGACCAAATCCCCTTATTACTAAAATCCGCCACTCGAAGCTCACATTAGTCCATGATATGACTATTATATCATTTCATCACAACTAAGAAGAGAGACTAATAAAGGATTGGAATGAACTAGTGAAAAGTGTTGTGCTTAACCGAGGAGTGACAAAGAATGCAGCCTAAACAAGGATGAATGGAAGCTTAGAATTCTCAGAACCAACTTTTGAGAGATTAAAAAACATCTTTTTTTTTTTAATTTCATAATGATTAAACTAATATTGTTACAACTACTACCATAAGAGAATACATATAACCTCATAAGAAAATAAAGAAATAATCTCATCCTCACCTTTATTATTGTTATTATTATTTTATTTTTTTGAGAAATAATCAGTTTTATTAAAAAGCATAGAATAGAAGTATGCACAACATTAGGCGTGCACTGAGGAGATGTAGGAGCCTGAAGGCTGAAATGAGAAAGTATGGAAACCAAACAGATTTATTCTAAGAGATTACCCCAGGCATAGTTAAAATACTGCTGGTCATTGTTGTATGGTGTTGTGGTAAGTTCTTCTAACAGGCTAGTTGACATTATGTAAGTTGTAGATTGTTTTTCAAAGGAACATGTGGAATCCATGGCTATTGTGTGTCGTTGAGTGGTCCATACTCTTAAATATCCTATACATGAGTCCCACTTATTTTGTTATCATTTTTTTAATTTTAAAATTTCTTTGTGTACACCCTACCTGTGTCTAGGTTTGGGTCTGTTTACAATTGAGTTGTTCGACATGGGTTATAGAGCTTGAATCCAAGCATTCCTGATTGGAAAATTGGAAGGCCCAAATCCACCCATTGGAATCTTATTAGTATATTCCGACCCAGATCCAATCTTTCTAATCAAGTGTGAATTAAAAAAGAGAAAAAAGAAAATCATATTCCATTTTATATGCCATGTGTATTTTTTTTCAATGTTAATACGTAATATTACTTCCTCAGGTGTGTATTTTATATACAATGCATGTACATATTAAATATGAATGGACCTAATAAGAGTCCTATAGGCTTGTGACCCTCGGGTTAGATCTGGCCTTTTCTACCCACATGAGCCTCTGAGCCTTACACAGTGCACTTCACAGGTTTCAGCTCTAGGCTCTATATACCATTTTATATGCCATGTGTATTTTTTTTTCAATGTTAATATGTAATATTACTTCATCGGGTGCGTTTTTTATATACAATGCATGTACATATTAAATATGAATGGACCTAATAAGAGTCCTATATTGGAAATACAAGTTGCAATGGAAATGAAGAATCTTTGGTATTGATCTGTGACATGACTGGTATTTGTTTTGAATTTTTACTTCTATGTGAATGTGCCTTACAGAACATTGTTGTTAAAAGGACTATATTGTGATGCCCAAGTGTTTTGACTTGCTATCTTTCATCATCTAAGAGAGAAACTCCATAAAAAACTGCTTGTGAGTTTCTACTTTTCTGAGCCATGAATAAGTTTGTCTTGCAATTCTATAGTTTAGTAAAGATCATTTACATCCGTTTTCTATTATTTTCTGGATGCGAGTAGCAGTTCATATTCTTTTGGTTGGTGCCTCCAAAGAGAATGGTTTCAGAAGGAATGATTCTTGTTATGGTTCGTTAAAAAAACTCATGATTCAGGCTGTTATTTTTGGTTCTGAAAACCGGTGTTTTTCCATGAATTCTATCTGCTGTCTGTTTTTTCTCATGATTAGTTTTGTAGAACTGTCAATGCTTTGTTTTCGAAAGATAAAATTTATGTTTGTTTTATAGGATGGCATTTTGATGTGACTTATTCCTTTTAACAGGTTGACTGTGCTGCTTGCCATAATTTGTGGAAATTACTATTACGAAAGATCATATCAAGTTCTTCATCAGAGTTGATCAAAATCTTGTCTTCAGAGTTAAGTAAAAGTGATGATTACTACATATGAGCAAGATCCTGATGTTGTTAGGTGGGGGCTCCATCTTCTTGATGGCGACCCATATTCTAACTCTGGGTACTGTGGAAATGCTAGTGAACATGATACCAACTTATATAATGGAGAGAATGCCAGTGACTCCCATTTTACGGCAGAGCGTACTACTGTAGAGAATGATGAGATCTTAGCCTATGCTCTTCAGGAAGAACTAACACACCTTGCAGTTGCAGAAGCATCTGGATCTTCACAGGCAGGGGAAGAGCATCTGCAAGCATCTATTCTTGCACAAGATTGGTTTGATCCTTCTACAAGATATTTTAGTTCAGGTTCTGTGAAAGTTACAAGGCATATCTGATCTAAATTTCATTCTTATGGATGAACTCTTGTTCTTATTTGTTTTGAGTATGTTTTTTTTATCATATACAGGGCAGGAGGTTTGCCAGGAGGAAGCGGATGATATGGGGTCATCTAGTTCATGTTCAAGTCCTGAAGAGAAATCATATGAAGGAGAGGACTGGTCTTCTTCGTTAATGCTAACAGATGATTTTTCTTCTCTAGATGGTGAAGTAGGGAAGAGGTTGAATCAGATGGTTCCTGTTCCAGTAAGTTTTAGACAGCTTGTGGAGTCAATCTTGCCTTATATTAGAAATAAGAATTAATTAGATATATGAAGAAACTTTCAAATGCTTATATGAGAGATCCTTTATTATAAGTGCTAAAGTGTTTATACATACATATATTTATTTATTTTTAAGAATATGATGCTATTATTCGCGTCATTAGATTTTCTTAGATGCAGACATACTTTGAGCTGTGTTTATATTTCCGTTGAAAATATGTGCATTTCAATGAAAATACAGGTGACCAAGCACATCCTTGGTCTAACCACTGTTAGGCTTTAGGTTATGTTGGTCATTGCGTTGAACCTTAGAGTAACTTTTGTGAAACCTGCCTTTAACAATTTTCGTGAACGTAGAAAGTAGTGACCTTAAACTTGTGGTATGGACTATGGAGCATGCTCAAGTCAATTGGAACACTTTCACGTACTATCATTCTTTAACTACTCTTTGTATTGCATGGCTTGATCTGCTATGATGTGGCTGATAGACATTAAATCCTACTTCATTTTTGCTAAAAGAAAAACGTAAGAGCAGCTGATAGACAAGGAGTAAGGAAGCTACACTTGGCAGGAGAAAGTGGACTAGAAAAGGATGTCAAGAGAAGGGACGTGTAATTTACTTTACAATTCAAAAGAATAAATGTGTTAATGAGAAAATTTTCTTGTCATTAAGCAAACTTCCTTTGGTGGTGAGATAACATGGCATTTTTTTACCCTGGTTCCTTCTAGTGATAGATCTTGTTGCCCACCTTCTTTGTGTAACCTTACTGGCGCAACCCCAAACCCACGATTGAAAGTAGATCAATCTCCAAATGGGATTGATCAAATCCAAGATGGATTCTGAAAAATAGAACATACTCACAACAATAAAAAGCACCATAATTTGAGAAGAAACTCATAAATCTTTTAATTGATTGTAGGCATGCATTAAAATAAAGTTGTGCTATCCTTATATAGAAGAGTAGGATCATTCCCTACTATTGCTTGAACACCAAGACTTTCTAATATTTGAAGAAGTCTAAATAAAACAGGAAATCTAATAGGAATTAGTAATCCTAGTTAACTAATAACAAAAAATAGAAATAGGGATAAATTTGGAATCCCATAGTAGCTCTTGGTGACAATTGGGCCTATGGGCTGAACCCTATGGACTAAGTAGACCAATGGTCAATAGTTTGGCCCAATTGATTTGGGCCTGGTCTTGGTCTGTACTGCATCACTTACATTAGGAAATCTCTATGAACGTCTAATAGTGACAACTCATATTTTAGTTGTGGTAAAGCAGTGATTTTGCTATATTTCATGATGCGGATGCAAGTGGAGAAAGCCAAGAAGTCACATAATGGCCCAGTCCTTGGCTTCTTGGGAGGTGTATGATAGTGCATGTGGGATCCGTACACATATATAAAGGGTCTAGACCCATTTTGGAACCAAATCATCAGCCCGTAGATGCTCAGGAAAATGGACAGATATACAGAACAGTCCCAATCACGGATTTGGGCTGAATTTTAATGGGCTGCGGGGGCCAATATAAGCCCCGATTTGGGCCCTAACTGCTACCACAGGTTGCGACTGGTCCATGTGGGCCTGCTGTGAAACCAAAACAGGTCCTGGGCCTGTTCAGCCTTGTCGGCCCTGACAAGCTGTCCACAGACTGTGCATGTGCTCATACAGCTCACGCACAAGACTTGTGTGGCTTTGCTTGTTTCCTTTGAAGTCTTGCAATGGTGAAAGTGTTACTTTATGCTTTAAAAGTTAAATGAAGCCTTAGGATTGTCTCTATGGTTGAGCACCATTTCATGGCCATAAAATAGTAAGAGAAATAGCTAACAGTCCCTATTCCTGGCTGTTTTGGATTTTTTCAGAAACTAGTAACCTTGGGATGTGCGCATGTGAAGAAGGCCTAGGGTTCCTAAGTCACTTGTCACACCCCAATATCCGATAATGCTAGATGACTCAGTCATCTAAGGCCACTCAACAGTTCAAATAGTGGGCCAATTTTTTTTTTTTATAAACAATAATCACGTGTAATCCACATTGCCCATTCACATATCAGGTAAGCCAAGCACATAACCATAAATAACAATCCATCAATTATTACATCACCAAGAACATTCTTACAAGTACGAAATTAATTAAGTACATCAATCCTATCATAAACTAATAAAGTCTTAATACATTATTAAACTTAATGTCTTAAAGCCTCATAGATTAAACATCTTCATCATGACCATTCAGAATGGCACCATCATAGCCATACTGTGGCATGGGCTTGTAGTCCTCATCACCCTCAATCCCTAGGTCCGGACATCCTCACCCTCTTGCACATCATCTGTGGTGGTGGAATATAATGAGTACAACGGTACTCCACAAGATAGCAATTACTAACCAAAAAACATATATTATAAAAGGAATAAGATAATAATGATAATGCACATATGATATGCAATAAATGACACGACACTACTATAATGACAATTTTTTATAAAATAAACATTGGGGCACCAATATTTCTTGAAATACCATATAACATAAGTCACTTCCCAATATGGAGTTTGGGGTCCTAACACTACACTAGAATCACCCATTAGAAACCATGTGCCGATACACTACACTTAGCAGTATTCACTTGTCACTTAGCCATTTTAACACTTTGAGACCATTCCTTTCATATTGGTCAATCACCCACTTAAAAAATCATTACAAAATATCAATCCCTACACTAAGTTGGGTCTTTGTGTCACTGACCAGTCCAACAGTGCACCCATCCATGAAGCCTGGAAAGTACTCCCAACTAGGAAGGAGGTCTTGGAATTTAGCCCCTCCAAGAGAAGTGTCATTATCAGAATACCCACCATAGGTAACCGATCACTAATCACTATACTACATTGCACTGGACCACCACACAATAAGACGTCCTCCCGTGGGGGTGATACGACACAGTGGGGATGCAGATCTGGGGTCCCCACTTTCGTTAAGTTTCTAACATTCCATTTTATTTTAATTAGTTTAGACCTAATTGGGACAAAACATATTTTATGCATACTTATCGTCAAACGTCCCATACCACTTGGCTTCCATATGCACTCCTATGATTCAACCCTTTTGATCAATCTTATTAATTAATATTTTATGGAATGGGTGTTACAATCGCTTATCAACATGGATGAAAATATCGGCCGCTACGCTGATATCTCGGCCGTGGCGGTCGAGCCCGCCATGCTACATAGGATTTATCGGGTATCGCACCCCGTGGCTCCCGCTATGACTCGGCTGCCCAAAAAAGAAAAAAATCCCAAAGAGACCCAGGCATTGTTGTAGAAAAAAAGCAATGAAAGAAAGGGAAAATACCAACCTGTTTCTTCTTCCTTAGTACCATGCAGAACTGAAATGTTAATAAAAAAGAAGGAAAACTCTGTTGGACCGGAAGATGAAGAAATGAAAAAAAAAAAAAAAGACAGCAGATGGAGAAACATACCTGGAACTGGAAGCAGCAGCAGCCAGCCACACCGCAGCAGCATTAGCACGGCAGCAGGAGCAGCATTTGCATGGCAGCGGCAGCACCAGCAGCGCAGCATCGCTTTTTTTCTTCTCCTTCTCCTTCTTCTTTTGTTATTTCTCTTTTCCTTCCCCTCTTTTTCTTTTTCTCGATCCTTCTGTTTCGGGAGAAGGAAGTAGGGCAAAAAAACCCTCTTTCGGTCCCTTCTTTATTTAGCCAGTTGGGTAAATAAAAATGACTGGGTAAATAAAAATGGGCCCACATTGGGCTCACCTTACGAAAGCTGTAGCTAAAGATTAAATGGGCCCACAGTGGCTCACCTTATTAAAGTTATAAACAAACTCAATTGGCCCCTCAGAAAAAATAAAGTTGATGCACCCAATGTTATTACCATTGGTGGGCTCCATAATGGGTCCTAAATATTAAAAAAAAAAAATCATGGCTTAGCCAAATAAATAAAAATTAGGGGCTTAGCAAAAGTTTACTCTAATTAGATATAGAGATCAATCAAATTTCACTCTAACCGGAAATAGGGCCATGGCCAATTTCACACTAATTGAAGATAGGCTCTAGCAAAATTTTCTCTAATAGGAAATAGGGCTTAACCACATTTCATTTTAATAGGAAATAGGACGTAGTAGCCGAAAATCCAAATCGATTTTACTCTGATAGGAAATAGGGCCCTGATCAAATTTTTCTTTAACGGAAAATTTTAAACTATATATATTTATAAACATTCCAAAATGCAACTCAGAAATGTGATATTCTAAGCAATGATGATGATAATATTTTGATGACACTGTTTGATTACAAACATGAATACATGTGAAAAAAAATGATTTTTCCTCCTCTTTTCTATTCATACAGCGATATAAGAACTCGTACAATGAAGGGACCGCTACACCCTCTTATCTCAGTTACTTTTGCAAAAAAAAAAAAAAAAAAAAAACATTTTCTATCATTTTCCAATATTCTGGATTTTCTGTTATTTTTTCAGAATTTTTGCACGTTTTTTTTCAAAACTCACTGCTACGCTACGTAGCGCCCGCTTCGTATCATTTTGGCGGCGGACAGCTACGCCCACCGCTACTGCTATTTTCATCCTTGATCAACACACGAGGGTATCATTATTAATTTTCCGACGTAATAGAAGGCATTGCAAAACTTTCCATAAATAGCATGTCATGCAAAACTTGCCATAAATAACATGACATATAAAACTTACCATAAATAGGATGTTGTACCAAAAAATGCAACGTACCAATATGCCCATAACTCTATTACCATATCACCTATTATATATATACATTTTTAGAAAGTAATTGAAACTTGCCTTTTATGGAGCTTTACTAACCACTTGAGAAAAAAGGTGTTAATATGTGAATTATGCTACAAAAACAAATTATAATTATTAAACACTAATAATTTTTTTATCTTAATTCTTCACCATATTTTAGAATCAATTAAATCCAATCTCTTAACCAATTAATCATCCAAATGAAAACTAACCCACTAGGGTCCACTAGGGAACCTAGTCTAACAACCTAACATTCTAAACCTTGAAATTGTTAAATCTTTCTCTCTCTCTTTCTTCCTTTTCCTTTCTTCTCTTATTCTTCTAGCCTCGCCTTCAATTCTCTCTCTCTCTCTTGAAATTTCAAGCACCAATCAAGGATATGAAACCTATCACATCCCTCGATTTTGGTTTCCCAAAAATCCTAGCCTTAGACTAGTCTCCCTAGATCCTATATCATCTCCATCTACAACTAATCAAGGGGTGCCCATTTGGAGAGAAATCCCCATTTTCTCAGTCACAACTAGGTCAAACCAATTAGGGATAAATTAGTGCCCTAATTTTCAATTAAATTATTAATTAGCAAGCTTATCTATTAAGTTTAATTTTTTTTAAAAATAAAATGGAAACTAAAGATGAGGAAAACAAGGTGCCACATCACCCCAAGTGGGACCCTAAAAACACACCATCTACATGGACTATACAAAATTAGCATTTATTATTATTATTATTTTGGGTCCACTAAATTAAATTAAAGCATTAATTATAAAATTCTCTAACCCAATTAAAATGGCACTTTAATTAGCAACATAAGAATGAATAATAAATCATGAAAATGAAGAAAAATGAAGTGCGTGGACAATTAAATAAAATGCATAAAGTCATAATCCAATGCATGCAAATAATAAATTATATACATGTAATAATAATTAGATTTTAATAAAATAATTACCAGGAAATAAATTGAAAAACACCCTAACCATAGGTTTCTAGCGGGTCTAGGGTTGGGCCTAAAGGTGAATCCAGGTCAGTGTCATTACATCACTCCTTTATTATCTGATTGTACCGTTTCTTGATGGTTTCTTGGAGATTCCTTCATTTTAAAAATGCTGTAATAGAAGCCCCTTTCTAGCATTTTGGACTGCATTACTAGAAATGTAAAATGGTGACAAGAAGCTAGAGAATCAGCTATTGGGTTGTGTGTTTGCTAAAGCATAAAACTTTTTTTTTCATAGAAGATGAGGAGAGGGAGGGGGGGGGGGGGGGCGGGGGATGCGCTCTCTACTCTGGGTCTAGAAGCAAGCAGTTGGTTAGTGCATGGGTTTTAAGGAATAGATATGAGTGTTCCTCCTGGTCAATTGACCGGAACACCCTGGATAAGTATGTTCCATAATTCCACATGACATTGTAGGTGACCTTAGATTACGAGATGGGGCTCTGATGATGATTATGATGGTGATTTAACCATTTCGTGAGAAAAAGAGAGTACATAAATGATGGAAAGAGCCCAAACAAACACAGGAAAGGAAGAACATGAAGAAAATAGCCTTGAATTTGATATGAAAACTAGAGACGGGAAGGGAGATAAAAGGAGGGAGTAGCCTTGAATTTGAGATGAAACCTAGAGATGGGGAAGGAGAGAAGAGGGAGGAATATAAAATTAGAAGGTCTTAAGTGATTGCCAGTGAAATATCTTTCCTCTTATCTACAACATGAAAACAAACACCATAGATATCTCCTAAAACTTGAAGTCCAATACATCACATTATGCGAGCCCCCCTTGATATTCAGCAGCCCAAATCGACACTTTAAAGATTCTCAAAGCTTCTCTGATTGTCAAAATTTTTGCTTCTTTAAATCCTTGATATTCATCCCAAAGAAAAATAAGTCTTAACAACAGTTTTATTATCGTACATCATACCCATAGCCTGACAGCCTGAGTTTATCCCTAGCTGCTCCATCCACATCCACTTGAAGTTCTTTTTGGAACTGGTTCTAGGAATCCTGACTTCTTGCTCTTACAATCTGGTAGCTGCTTCTTATTGTTTTATCTATAAATTACTTGCACTAACTGTAACTGCCAAACTTAATGTAGTAAGTGTTGGTTTTGTGCAGCATGTTCCTAGAATTAATGGAGAGATTCCTTCTGTTGATGAAGAAATTTCAGATCATCAAAGGCTCCTAGACAGGTAGTCTCCATCATTCCCCTTCTAATCTGTTTTAAGTGATGACTTTTCACTTAATGTGTCCACTGTTTCTTCCCAAGGGATTTGCACAGACATGCCGAGTATTGGTTCGTTTAATGCAATTTTTCTATATTGGGTGATAAAATTACTATGTACACTGCTTCTAGGGTGTTATTTTTATTGCTGATTTTCTCTCTGAGGTAATTTTCATAGTTCCTGTGTGTGTAGATCAGTTCTGTCTCTTTGGAAACAAGTGTTTTTTAATTTATTGTCCTGATGAATCTTTGATGAGTTTTTTTTTTCCAGTCACAAATAATTAGCTAGATGTTAGATCAATGAGATCAGTGGATCTTTGATGGTTTCGAAGGATTAATTGAGTTATTTTTTCGTATCTGCAATTATTTTCTTGTACAATTTATCAGTCAATATGTAATACAGTCGAGGACCTAAAACTAAGGTCATATTCTATAGAACACCTACTTTTCTGGTGCCCCTTTTCTCACGTAAGTTTGGATGATGGTTAGCCAATAGACATTTAGGACCTAAAACTAAGGGCTAGTGGGCTAGGATTATTTGATCAGCCCGGTATTTTGTGTACCCCTATAATCCACGTACAAAACTTTTCATTATTATGCCTCCCATGAATGTCATGCATCCAGGTGGACCCCACTAGAGGTGGGTGTTTTTTAGAGAAAATATCCAGGCATCATGAGTGTTGAGAGAGAGATTTTCAGGAATCACCATGTCATTCCACCCCCACACGCACACATCAATGAAAGCAACCCCGTCCCTTTCGTATTCCTATGGCCCCATGATTGTCATGCATTTTTGGGTGGGACCCATAGGATATGGTGTTCCTACGCTTGGAATGGGCTCATCTTCCTTAATTTAACCATGTGCAGACACTCACTAAAATTCACTCACTTTCTCTCTCTCTCTCTCTCTCTCTCTCTCTATATATATATATATATATATATGAGAATATTCATGTGCATCCATCCCTCACCATAGGGTGAGGGACACTTCCATAAATGAGAATTTTTAAGTACAAAAGTGAATTTTCAAGTACATATGTTGAGGTACACTTCATTGTCTTCATGTGCAAAAAGGGAAAGTGCCCTCACCCTATGGTGAGGGATAGATGCACATGAATGTTCCCCATATATATATAGGGAGATGCACCTATGAGAGCATGAGAGATGCTCTCATAGGAGCATCTCCCATATATATATGGAACTGCTCCTATGAGAGACACTCTCACTAACTTTATGAGAGATGGGTGGGGGCCCTCACTTCCATATCCACTCTCACCAACTTAAATGCAAAGATCCCCAACTAAATGTGAGGGCCCCCACCCATCTCTCACCAAGTTGGTGAGAGTGTCTCTCGTAGGAGCACTTCCCATATATATATATATATATATATATATATATATGAAATTTCTAGGAAAATGGCCAGGCAGTTCCAAGTGTAGGAAGGGCCGAGCCTTTGGATCCACTTCCATTTGACCTTTTCTAACGGATTGGCTTTGAGAAACTATGATTGTGCATTAGCATGTCATAGATAGATCTCTTAAACCATCCACAGGACCACAACACATCCCTTCCACCCCCACCCCTGCGCGCCCGCGTCCTCTCTTCGTCCTCCTCTCAAAAAACAACTACCAAACCCCACCCTAAAAATAGAAGGAAAAGAGAAGAAGAAAACACAGACACATAAAGCTGAGTTGAACTTAAGCACAAGCCGAGCCCTTAACAAGTTGAGTGTGAGGCGACCCAAGCAGGTCATGGCTCAATTTTGGCTCATGAGACAATAAGCAGCTTGAACTCGAGCACAAACTAGTGGAAACTAAGCTGGTTTGCAAGCTAGTTTGGCTTGTTAACAACCCTACTTGAAATACAGTAAGAGTGACATGTTGGATTGCAGAATGACAAATAGGGATGAATAAAACTAACAATGTGAATTTCAATATGGAATAAGGCATTAATGATGAGGGCGAGTTGTGGTGACCTATCCTATCCAACTGCCACAATCCATCTATGTGGGTCTTTAAGTGCTTGCACTATATTATGTTGCATGGGGCTCGCAAAAGAAATGATGTAAAAGAGCCTTAGAGACTGAAATACTGGAAGATTCTTAACCGTTGGACCAAAACAATTTAACTGATGATTTGATCAATATTCACTTTGACCATGGTGAATGGTTTGGTCTAACTGGACTGCAAAAGCGTGCCAGGTGTGGTCAGACCAGCTGAGTCTAACCCGATTTTAGAACAGTTATTTTTAGAACATTCTCTTTCCTTTCATGAAACGGTACTCTTGCAAAAAGTTCAGTAGAGAATGAGGTAAGTTGGCCTCCCAAGGAAAGAGTCAGTCAGACTGAGTAGCAATGGTTTTAGTTTTCAGGCCAGCCTTTCTCTGAAGCCAAGTTTAAAAGTAATTGTTCTATGGAATTGGTTGATCAACGTACCTAGTAACCGTGGGATGATTCACCTTTTCATTTCTTCTTGTTAGAGTGCGATGTTCTCCAACCTGCTTTTGTGGTCATGAGATGTTATCATGGCAGTTTTGGATGTTTGGGAGTGTATTGTGGTGTTCTTATTTTTGGTAGGATTTGTGATTATGTCTTAGATTTAATCCAAGAGTTATATCCTGCACAGATTGCAGATATATGATTTAGTCGAGCGTAAGATGGAAGGAGATGGTAATTGCCAGGTTAGTTCTTTAACCTTCCCTTTCTGTTCTGTGCATGTGACCTAACTATTATGTTTTTGTATTTTGCAAATACATTCAATGTTATTGGAACTATAAATGCATCTATTGGAGGCTGTGCTTGAATTGTTGGTCATTTTAGTGTTCCTTTTAGTCCATGAAGATTCAACTATCACAATCACACCAGAGTCTTGATACTATATAACATTGAGCTACTTTCAAGAGTTCCTTGGGATGGTGTGAAATTGTTTATCTTACTACACAGATTGGCACCTGATTTTAGAAACAGAAACTCTGGGAAACCTGTCACTGACATTCTGGTGCAAATATCCCATAATTGTACTGGTACTTAAAACTTAAAAGAGTTTCTGGACACTTTTTACTATGTGTTGAGCTGATACTTGCATGATTTATGACGTTACTGTAACCATTCTTATATAGGGTTACAAGCCACACATATTGTGTGTAGTAGTTAATAGAACACACCAATTCCATTCTTTTAAAGTTTTCGGGCTTGCCAATTGATCATTTAAAATGCTATCCCTCGACAGAATTGATAATTTAGCTCAATTGGAGAGTCTATGGGTATTGAGCCCATAAGTCTCATCTTCTATACCAACTCAAGTGCATAATTTCGTCACAAACAATTTATTTATTTATTTTTTCATGGGAACATTCAACTTTAATCCTCAAGAAAACTGTACTTAGAAAGATCTTTTATCTACTGTTCTACTTCGACTCTCTTTTTCACTCCTTTTAAAATAATAACAAGGGTTTCTACTCATATCAAGGTTTTGAAATGTGAAGCCTACCTATAATTCTTGTTTCCCATCTTATCGATGACAAATTAAATATGTGGTTGCATTTATCTTCAGTTTCGAGCGCTATCAGATCAGTTTTATCGTACATCTGAGCACCATAAATTTGTCAGGAAGGAGGTTGTTAATCAGGTTGGTCATCATCTTATTGATGTAAAGTGTTTCCTGCAGCATTTGTAACGAGCTTGAATATTTTATAAGGTCACCACCTTCAAACTATCTGCTTGAGAATTCATTTTAGACTGAACTTGGGTGCTTTACCTGGTTTGCTGTTCTGATTTCAGCTTAAGTCTCATCCAGAGATCTATACGGGATATGTTCCTATGGCTTACGATGACTATTTGAAGAAGATGTCCAAGTAATATTCTACTCGCTCTCTGTCAGAGTTGGATAATTACAAGCATATTCTCCTTTGAATTTATTAGCTATTTTGATGCTTGATGTTTGTGAGGTAAAGTTGTTCATCTTACTTCTCTGTTTCAAAAATAGGTGTGGAGAATGGGGTGATCATGTCACATTGCAGGCTGCTGCAGATTCGGTATGAATTAAAATTTGCCTCCAGAGTCCTTTTCAATTTTCTAATCCTCGAATTAATTGTGAGGACATAATTGGAAGTTGAAGACTTGGAAATTTGCTCCTTTTCTGATTTTTTTATATGTGGGTAAACTAGAGTATTAGAAGTATTTCTTTATCTTTGGTCCTGCCTGGTTCATGCAGCAAACGCATTTTAGGATTTAAATCATTTATCTTGTGGAAGCTACTGTAAACAAGCATACCCTATGACTCATGTTGGTTGGACAAGTAACCCATTCTGAAAAATATTTATAGAAAGCAAATTGAAAGTCATTTGAGCGGTTTGTTTGAGCAGGGTCTAATTGGCATGGGAAGAAATAGGTAACCAATAATAACGAATTCCACACATTGACTAAGTGAGTGGACCTACAAGAATCTATATCTTAGAGGTTTCTAGATACTTAGGTGGGCTAAGTCGGGAACTACAGAATGATCAGCATAGGAAGATATTTTCAAATTGTCAGATACCTGTAAGTTGCCCCGATGAGCAGAAGAAATCCGAAAACAGTATATTTCAGGGGGTAGACCACTGCAGGAAGCAATGATCGGACCAGCAAACTAAGACGTAGTTCCTCAATTGTTTCGAGGCCATGTGTGACAATTTTTTAAGAGGTATACATTTATCATTGAAAATTTGCATTTATATAATTGTTATATAAATGTGTAAGTGTAAGTAGCCGTATATTTTTTTTGAACGCCCTATGGATAGGAATTCGTAAGTAGCCATATTGTATAACTTACATTTCTGTTATTATACTGGTTATGCCTGTTAAGCATGACATTATGTTAGCAATAGTTGTCCTGAAAGTGCGTATCATTTTTTTTTCCTTCTGTCATGGTCCTTGTTAATCATCAGCTGAGGATAGTGATTTGTTAGCGTAGAAGAATGTTTGTTTGATTGATTGATTATACATTTTAATGCCTTTCTGCAGTATGGAGTTAAAATATTTGTCATAACATCTTTCAAGGACACCTGCTACATTGAAATTCTTCCCAACATTCAGAAGTCGTCAAATCGAGGTATATTTCAAGTATTAATAACTATTTTTCAGATCTTGTTTTGTTGTATGTCATGCTTTGTGAACATATATAGAGTGAACCGTGAATATCATTTTTATTATTATTAACGTGATTTAAAAATTTTGAGGGATAACCACGAAAGGAGTGATATCTACATGACCCCCCATATTTTGTTTTAAAATTTAAAAATACCCCTATATGACGCATGTTTACTAATAAAAATGCCCCTTCTTTAGCTGATGGACACCTCTTGACTGCTGATCAAAGCAACTTCCGGCAGGGTTTTTGTTGCCTTAAAACTTCTTTGAGTGAATAAGTTGTAAATATGACCATGTTTCCCTTATGAGCCATGATCTCAACCATAGTTAAAACATGGATGTTTCAACCACGCTGCAAACTAGCTAAACATGTTTAGTAGAAGGGCTCTTACCTTCTTTTGAAATGCAACAAACCCTAATTATTTTTTCCTTAATAGCTAAACTGGGATTGTCTGTCCTTAAAAGGCATCTCGGGTCCCAGGGTAGGTCCTACAAAGTGGATCAAATCACTATCAGGCCCCACATGTTTAGTTGCCTCATAAATCAATCATAAAATGGAATAGTCCCCAGATATTGGGAGTGGCTGCTCTAGGTGTCTATCATTGAAAGCTTTGAAGTTCAATCTACAGTGGGATTTTCAGGGATTTTTTGGCCCAGTGGTGATCAACCATGCTTCATCCTATCCATCCATGGTCAGAAAGGGAAGCCAAATAAAAATAAATAGAACACCTACAATTTGGATTTTCTTTTCTTGGCTGCACTTTCTAAAGCCTACATCCCTAACTGTATAGTCCATCTATAGCAAGTCCCATGGGCCATAGTGACGGGCCATCCATTGATGGCCATGGATACACTCCATCCAGTTCTATCGTCATCCTTCCCTTACAAGATTGCCTTCTCCTTTTTCTCATTAAGCTTGTTTGAAACCCTTCTGTTGTCGAAGCCTTTTTCCTCTTTTGAAGTGTTTCTCTGTAACCTTGGAGTTTTAATGTCTTCAAAAAGACTCCATGGTATGATTGATATTAAAATTCAGTGGTGATGAAAAGATCGGTGGTTGAAAGAGGTGGTAATTTTGAATCATTAGTCTTCCTTTCATGAAAGATCAGATGGTGACTGATATGACATTCACGAGAGACTCTGCTTTCTATTACTATTTGATAATTGATATATAACCATTCATTTTCCTCTTCCGGTTTGTTTAGTCTCAGAAGATTAATGAGCGATTCCAAGTTCAGTCCAGCATTCCGTTTTCTTTTAACGAAAGATCAGATGGTATTTAGATGTGAGACTTGTGTCATCCAGATTCCAATTGCTAAACAGTTGGCTGTATCTGCAATTCTGCATATGTGATACTATGTACCGAGCACTGCCAATTGGAAACCTGGGTGGTTATGTCACTCAATCCGGCACTCTGATGCAGGACAAATCCTACATTTTACTCTACAGTTTGTTTCCTTACATGCTTTATGGACTCAGTGGATCGTTTGTGACCAATTTCTTGGTGAATTAATAGAAATTAAATTCATTCTTGTGCAGTTATTTTCTTGAGCTTTTGGGCAGAGGTGCACTACAACTCAATTTACCCAGAAGGAGGTAAAGTCCTCAGTTTTTATTGTTCCTGATAGATCTCCACAGCCCCTCTAATTAATCTCATGTTGCAAGAATTCATAGAGAAGCATGTATTTCAATGCAAATCCTATTCACTGCATTATGATCTTACAACGACTTGATCTACTGTTATACGGTTTATTAATGTTTAGCATGTGCAATAAACATTATGTGTACTTCAAATCACCCATTGGGTAGTACGATGGCAGCATGTAGATGAGGTTTCTCGTTTATGCTATATCTAGGGTCATTAAATGGAAAAGAAAATAATAAAGATTTGAAAAGCTTACTTGAAAATTTTCTTGCATTTGAAAAATGGATGGTAGCATAAGGTAGATTCTTGATGAGTTGCCATCCTTGATCTAAATGATGCTTATTTAAAGTGTTTGTTTTGCTTGAATGTAGATATGCCAGTGGCAGAAACCAAGAAGAAGAAAAGGTGGTGGCTCTTTGGACATAAGCACTAGGATTTGTGATGGACTGTGATTAACTTGTTTTTTTATTTTTCCTAGAGTAGATGCTTCGCCATTTTTTGACCATCTTGTCTCTCTCAGGGTGGTGAGTTTTATGGAGCAGATGCAGTCATGTATGGTAATGTGATGATGATGTTGCTTAGGCACAGGGTTAATTCTGCTATCTGACTCTACCTCCATTGTAAATGTTACCGATCATAAACATTCATTTATTGAACAAGTTTGTCGTTTGTTATTTTTGGTTGGTTTCTCCTTGCAATTTTAGTTCAGTGCATCTCGATAATTTTGGTGTTAGAAGTGGTAAATGAGGGTAATGCCTTTTATTTTGAGTGAAATTCACTGAGATTTTGGTTTCTGGTCACCCCTAAAAAATAATGTTTTGCGTATCTATGCTGCTGCTATTTTAAATGTGATCACTCACAACTGGGACCGAACATGACCATTTGTTATTGTTGGTTGGGGTCTTACATTATTGTTGCCACAAAAAAGGCTAACTGGCTTTGACTTAGGGGAAGTTTAGGGAAAGTTTTACATCTGGTCACCACCAACAAACAATACTATGGTGCAATTTGGAGTTACATCATGCATTTTGTTTCTTAATTCTGATGTTTCCTGAGTTGGACTCTACCTTAATGAATTTTGTTTCTTCATTCCGATGTATCTTGAGACAAATCCTTGGATATGTTTATCCATTTGCAAATTTTATACTCCTTAATGCTAAATAAACTGGGCAGGGTATAGGGCCTTAGGTGTACATTCCAAGGGCTGATCTTTGGCCTATCCGGCCTCTCTTGGCTGAGCTCACTGGTCCGAAAATAGCCAAATAAATCCCAATTCAGGTAGCTCTAATTTGGACCTTGTCTGGAGCCCAAGGGCGCGCAAAAAGTTAACTGGAGTACTCAATGGCGTCGCAAAAGGTACATGGACACTTCTGAATGCAAAAGGTAAGTGCACACACAGTGATTTCACTCACTCAGCTGGTGAGTAACATGGAAAGTCTATCAAGGGAAGGCAGGGTAAGTTTGGTTGGATCCTGGATTGCAAGGAGTCCTCAAATGGCACTTTGAATAAATTTGTGTTAACTAGGGTGCTTGATGGATAGAGCATTTGAACAATGTAAGCGTTGAAAATTCAAGCTACTTTTGGCAGGTAGAATGCCCAATGACAATTCATTGGAATATTTCTCATGAATTTAATGATCAACGTTATCTCATGTAAGACATTTATGGGTCTTGGTAATACTCATCATGGAGCCCATCAATTGAAGGGGAGGTTACAGGCCCAAGCATACGATCAACTTGAAGCTCATATAGTTCATCCAAATGCATCTGCCTTGGAAAGAATGAACCTTATATTTATTGCAAAATTCAAGAAATCTATCATCATCAACTGGTCTGTTTTCACTTGGTATTTGAGTTAATAACACTAGGCTCAAGAGTTCGATGTTTCCTTCTTGAATTAAGGGCATGCTATCTAATTCAAGATTCATGAAAAGAGTAAATTGGTTTAGTACATCAGTATCTGATGTGGTTTATGGACACACATGTAGAGTACATTTGTGTAGCTACATTTCCTTAAAAAGGGCGAGGAAAAGTTGGCTGCTTTTCTTAGAAATTTTTTTTCACCTCTAGTGTGGTCTCTTTTCCAAGAAAAAATAAATACAAAAATGAGCTAATTCATTTTCGAAACTGATTTTTTTGTCCGGTGCATTTGATTAGGAGGGTTTGCATGTGCCTTTAGGGATTAGTTTTCGGCCGTAAAGAATCAAGTGTCCATCGGGCTCAGGGTCAAAGATTACTGGGCTAGACTGGGCAGGAGATACCTAGGGTTATAAATAAAACCCTCAATTTTCTCGACTTTTCTCCTCATCTATTTAGGCACGGAGAATCACTAGACAGCCTAGTGGTAAGGAATCTAGATCCTTGTTTCTGCTTGGACCAATGAGTGGATGACACATGGGAAGAGGATGGAGCACGAATGGGAAGCACTCCAAGAATGTGCTCCACTCGAACTTAACTTGTTGATTAAAGGTCCAAGTTGACCTTTTAAACTTTCAAGTTGAGCTATGCTAAAATATTTTTCAATCCAATCAAATTTGTGTTAAGCTCGTCCATGTTACAAATTACTCGAATCCGACCCGACTCGACCCAATTCATTGCCACCGCGAAACATACTGATTACTGAGGTATGTATTTCAATGAAAGTTTCCCTAAAAGCAAATCATATAAGACCCCCATCTGTCGTCCCCAACGCAGTAGCCTCTCTCTCTAGTCTCTAGGTACGCCTCTTCTCATTCTCTCTCTCTGGGTTTTAGTCATTCATTCATGCGTCATTACGATTTGGTGTGAAAACTACAAATGGGTTTCAGTAATCTTATTAGTGGGAGGCAAAAGTCGATGATTCTGTGGGTTGGGGTTCATTTGGATTGCTTTCTGGGTTGTTTTTTTTAAGTAGTTCAAAGAATAAATATCGGGTTTTTTAGAAAATTGGATTTCGTTTCTGGGTCTTGTTTTTGCTTCATAGTGGTATATTGTGATTTGGGATTTTGTTCTTGCTAGAAGGATTGCATGTGTTTTTGGTAGCTAATGTTTTCAGCTGTGATCACTAAGATTTCCAATTTCAAGGACAGTAATTGGGTTTTTTTTTTCATAGAACTTTGGCCTCTTTTTTTTATAGATTTTTTAGATTTTTTTTTTTATGCTGTTAGCTGCATGAATTAAGGTCTAGGCTTTTGTTGGGGGATCTTCCATTTGTGAATGGAGTTGATCCGTGTAAGAGAATTTGAAGTTCAAACACCTGGGGCAACTAACCCGTTTACATGGTTAATGAGAAGTGATAATTCATTAGGATAACATTTCAATCAATTACATTGCAAATGAGAACTGCACCTTTTTTAATATAATGTCTCAATCAAAATGTGCTTTGTCAAAAAATTAGCTGTACTTTGATTTTATAATAGTCGATGATCTGATGTCTGGAACTCGTATGAGCAAGATGTAGAGATCAATATTGAGGAAGCACAGAACTTCATGAACCTGAAATGAGGGTTGTTAGTTGGGTGATGGCTGGGGAATCAATTTCTGCCATAAGGGAAACTAATTGATCACTGTTTGTAAATTTTGACCTTTATTTTATTTTTTTAATTTTAGGCCCTTTGATAGCAAGGCATTAAATGGGCCACTAGTGATGAAGCATGTCTTGTTTCTATCCACTTTTTGTTTCGACATCTTGTTTTGTGCCGAAACAGCTATGTTCAATCTGAAATCGTTTTATCATTTTTGTTCTAGAAACATGGAAGGAAATGGATATGAGAGGTTCTCATGAAAGTGAAACACAAAACTCTTCATCATTGTTCATCAGTTGACATGCCTTCTACCGACAATATCTCTCTTCTTTAGTGCTTACATGCTTGTTACTAGGTTCTCATAAAAGTCACTAAACAAAAAATTTTTGACTAGGAAAGACAGATATCTCACCATGAAGTTCCAAATTGAAGATGTGACTGTTTACTTCCCTTATGATCACATTTACCCAGAGCAGTATGCATACATGCTAGACCTCAAGCGCGCCTTGGATGCCAAAGGTCATTGCCTTTTAGAAATGCCCACTGGCACAGGAAAGACTATAGCTCTACTCTCTCTCATCACTAGCTATGCCCTTGCTAAATCCTCCAACCCTCCCAAGCTCCTCTACTGCACCCGAACTGTCCATGAGATGGAAAAAACTCTAGCTGAGCTCCGCCTCCTCTATGAGTATCAACTCCGTCACCTTGGCCCTTCTGCTCGGATCCTTGCCCTTGGTCTCAGCTCCCGCAAGAACCTTTGTGTAAATCCTTCTGTTGTCTCCTCAGCCACTCGTGACTCTGTTGACGCTGGCTGCCGTAAGCTTACTGCCAGCTGGGTCCGCGCCCTTGCTGTTGAGAACCCGAATATACCCACTTGCTCATTCTTTGAGAATTATGAAAAGGCTGGGTCTGAGGCCCTCCTCCCTCCAGGCGTCTATACGTTGCAGGATTTACGGAGCTTTGGAAAGGAAAAGGGCTGGTGTCCATATTTTTTGGCACGCCATATGATTCAGTTTGCAAATGTCGTAGTTTATAGCTACCAATATCTGCTTGACCCCAAGGTTGCCGGTGTGATATCAAAGGAGATGCAGAGGGAATGCGTTGTTGTGTTTGATGAGGCTCACAATATTGATAATGTCTGTATTGAGGCACTCAGTGTGAGTGTGCGGCGTCAGACACTTGACGGGGCCACTAGGAATCTCAACAAGATGGCT
Organism: Umbellularia californica; assembly: GCA_028538565.1. NCBI lineage: Eukaryota > Viridiplantae > Streptophyta > Magnoliopsida > Laurales > Lauraceae > Umbellularia > Umbellularia californica. The sequence continues at coordinate 7,426,760 of JAPQWN010000002.1, forward strand.
CAGGAGATTGACAGGTGCACATTTCTTCTCTTGACTATTTGCATCTTTTTATTGCGCATTGCTATTACCTTGATATGTAAGAACCACAAAAGCTCTCGCGTATCATTTTATTGAATTTTCAGTGTACCTTGATTATTCTTTATGCATTCTAATGTGTGATATTTGATCATCAGTTAGATATTTACAAACTCCACATACAATTTGGTGCATTGACTTTGCATTGTTCATGAAGATTTCATTGTTGGGTCGAAATTCTTAAGAAGTGGCACTTTGAAATCAGATTGATGGTGTGTTTTGATGGCATTTGTCTTTGTGTACAGATAATATTGAAGCAAGCTTCTCATGGCAATCAAAATTCTTAATTGTTTCTCTTCTAGTTGAAGTGTTATCCTTTGCCGTCATTGAGCCTTTCACTGACTTGCATATACTAGAATTTAAGGTTTCAGGCATTTTATGTTTCTGTTTTTGTTTCTTTGTGATAGAGGCAGATGTCCTTGCCAATGTGGGGCAGTAGGATTTAATTTGGTAGTGGAAACACAATGCCTGTGTTGTACGGGTTCTATCTGCATCCATAGTCTTGATGGACATTGTATATTTCTGTAATGTTTTGTAGTTATTATCTTTTTCCTACAAGTTTCTATGTTTACAATTGAAAGATGAATCTATATGCAAAACCAGATTGATAGGATAATGTTAAGATGATGATGATGATTCTCGAAAATGTTTATTCTGGTAGGAAGGTTCAAGGCCACTGATGCTGGTAGGTTGCGGGCAGAATACAACCGGCTTGTGGAGGGTTTAGCTCAAAGAGGGAACTTGCCTAGTATGTACAATATGCTTCTTTGAGTTGGCATTCACTTTAATTTGATTATTACATAGTATGACCTCAACAAGTGTACAATTTGTCTACGTATCCAATTCCATAAATGTGGTTTCATGGCTAATGATGTAGATTTGTATATTATTCACAGAGTGCATGCCACCATTCTGGGGGATGCCTCTAATATTTCCATAGTATTTCCATAACGGCATTAAACCGTGTATCTTTAGCCCTTAAAAGTAAATTTATAATTAAATTTGAACTGCTGTATATTTTTGTCCTTTAACTGTATTGCTACTCCGCCAGCCAAAGGCTTAAGATTTCAACCTAGGAGATTTTAGGGGCATATCTTGACATAGGTCTCAATCACTAAACTGTGGGCTCTACATGGTGGGACTCTGAAAACTGTGCAATTGATGAAGTTTATGACATAAGGATGCCTTCAATTTTCTTATATTTGCCGATTGCTGACTCCTAAACCTCTAATTGCAGTATCGGATAACTGGCTTGCCAATCCAGCATTGCCTGATGACATTTTGAAGGAGGCCGTGCCCGGAAATATTCGACGTGCGGAACATTTCCTGTCAGTCTTGCGGAGATTAGTACAGTATTTGAAGGGGCGTTTGCAGACTGAAAATGTTGAGCATGAAGGACCTGTCGGTTTTGTTGCTTCAATAAATGCTCAGGCTGGTATTGACCAGAAAATGCTGAAGTTTTGCTATGATCGCCTCCATTCCCTCATGTTGACGCTTGAAATAACTGACACAGATGAATTTTTACATATCCAAACTGTGTGTGACTTTGCAACATTGGTTGGGACATACACGCAGGGATTTTCTATTATTATTGAACCTTTTGATGAGAGAATGCCACACATACCTGACCCTGTACTGCAGGTATTGGATTTTTGCTCTGCTTCAGTCTGTGAGTTATGGTGTTCAATTTATGTGGTTTAGCATGAAGCCCAATCAAGAGAAATGCACTTAGTTGATCAGGTGGGGCATACATGTCAGTAATTTAAGCCACCCATCAGGTGAATGCCATGATGAGATGGGCCAAGGCAAATATCTTCACAAATCGTTGATCATAGCTGTCCAATAGCTGGCTTATAAATGGGCATTTGCAGTAAATTGCTTGTAATTAGCTGGCAAAATTGGATAGTTAGGATTAAAGATGTGGGAGAATATTATGGCATCTTCCTTCCATGATGGCCCCATCATGTAAGGTACTTGGATTACCAAAAGGTTTTCTTACTTTTGACTTGTTGGCTGTGCGAATGGTACAATTGAATTTTGTATGTTTCCTCTCATTTTTGTAATGTTGTGATTGATTTCTCCCTTCTTTTAATGATCCAGCTTAGCTGTCATGATGCATCACTTGCCATAAAGCCTGTATTCCAACGTTTCCAGTCGGTTATTATAACTTCTGGGACTTTAAGCCCAATCGATCTCTACCCACGTCTTCTTAATTTCAATCCAGTCATCAGTAGAAGTTTTACGATGTCTTTGACAAGGGACTGCATATGCCCAATGGTTCTTACTCGAGGCAGGTACTGTGTGATAGATCTAAAGTTGCTACTTGGGTTCTTATGAACAAGCATTCTTAATCTAATCTCCTAACTAATTTTTGTGGAAGGTTACTCTTAAACAATAGCCTGACCTACATGCCAACCCAGACCATCCAAGTGCTGTTCTCTTTTTTTTGGGTGGAGTGTGCCCAATAGTCAAGCTGATTCAGATGATTAACAATATATTCACACGTGTGGAATTTGAGCCACTGCACTTTTTCCATCAAGTTTCCATTTTGATGGGTAGACATTGCATGGTTAGGAGTTAGGACCTTACCATCCACGTGAATTTTGGGTTCCCTTGATTTACATTTTGGGTGGGTGATGTCATGCATGTGCACTGAAGTTGAAAGTTGAAAGCTGTGGAAGATCTACAGAGTAGTCTTCCCCAAACACCTGAAGCTTCATTTGTTTGATGTCAGGCATCTGGAAACTTTAGGTCATTTTCTTTTCTACCATTCAAGAAGAGAATGACAAAATAACAGGGAAAAAAAGACATGTTACACTTGTTCTCATACGTCTTATTGAATAATAGGTGGTTACATTGTATTGCTATTTCTCTTGCTCCTAGAATAAATATGCAACAACTTTAATCCATAAAGCTGAAAGTTGTGGAAGGTCTACATGGTAGTCTTCCCCAAACACCTGAAGGTTCATTATCTGACGTCAGTCATCTGGAAAATTTAGCTTATTAGCTTATCTACCAATCAGGAAGAGAAGAACAAAATAACAGGGAAAAAAGTTCTGTTACACTTCTTCTCTTACGCTTTCATTGAGTAATAGGTGGCTACTCTCGCATTGTTATTTCTCTTGCTAGAATAAATATGCAACAACTTTAATCCACTGGAAGATTATTCATAGGAACTTAAAATATTTTATCAGAAAAATGTTATTAAAGATTTCACTTCTGTGCTATTTGATGTTTAATGTTTGTCTGATAGCTATTTCATTCAAAATTTATCTCTCTATGCTGATTACTGTTTGCCATTCTATTTCAGTGACCAACTTCCAGTAAGTACAAAATTCGATATGCGTAGTGATCCTGGTGTGGTGAGGAATTATGGAAGGCTTTTACAGGAGATGGTGGCTGCTGTCCCTGATGGCATTGTCTGTTTCTTTGTCAGTTACTCATACATGGATGGAATTGTCAATAGTTGGAATGAAATGGGTATCTTACAGGTGATGAAATGCTGTTCTTTCACTTCCTTCTTGTTTTAAGTGTTGGAGGATACATAAATCGCTTGTGATCCTTGTAATTATGGTTAACAAGTGTTTATTTTCCATAGAAAGGATCCAAAGCATGGTAAATCGTGTATTACTCTTTGTTGCTGAAATCCGGATACCTCATTTCAAACCTTAATATCTGATCTAGTCTCAATCCGTTTACATGTGATTTCTTGGGAATGTGACTTTGGTTCATAAAAATCTTATGTTTAGTGGGGGTCCTCTTGAGTTCTGCTATGTTGAATAGAATCTTCTGGTGGGAAGAACATTCAACTAAATGGTTGGCTTCCCTATACTAATGACCATATAATTCTGATGAAGAAGCAGCAGCTAGGAAATATACTGATGAACATATAATTCTGATAAAAAAAATTTCTGGTGAAAATATTAAAGCGACTCTATAATCACTCACTCGATTATCCACCAAATGGTTGGCTCTCCAGGACTGAGAATAAGTTCTGCAGCAGTGGAACTTATTTGGTCTCTAATGTCAGCAAAATACCATTCAAGAGCCCAAGGTTCTTGGTTCTCTTACAGTGATCTTTTAAAAAAAAGGGCTCTTGGTTCTCTTCAACATAATCACATTGCTGAATCATGGAAATGGGAAGGCTTGCCAAGGGCCTTAAATTCCATGAGGAGAGCCCTTGGTCAGGCCTCATTGGACTCTTTTGCAGTGAGGAGACCAGAGACTGAAGATTATAAGCCATCATCTTTTTTCTTATAAATTATTTACTTTGCTTGGATAACTTTTCTTTAACTGGTTTGAGGTTTGTAACATTTGGATTAAGAAACCTATTTCTTTAATTAATTCATAGTCAAGCAGACTCATGTTTTGCTACTAATTTCTTTTGTCCTAAATCTGATAAAAAAAATTCTTAAATGTGTTTCTTTTGTTTGGACTGAAACTGACCTCACAATTGGTCCCTTTGTTTTGGTAAATGCACATGTTTCTTGTTTGCAGCTGCACCTTCATGATATTAATCGACTACCTAACAAACAGTCACGGTGACATCTCCTTGTATTGCAGGATGTGATGCAGCATAAGCTAGTCTTCATTGAAACTCAGGATGTTGTAGAAACTACTTTAGCTCTAGATAACTATCGTAAGGCTTGCGATTGTGGAAGAGGCGCTGTTTTCTTCTCTGTTGCCAGGTACTTAGTGCACCTGAGATAACTGTTGTATGGTCCATAATGTTCATTGGTGGGACAGATCATAAATAGGTGTTCATACCCTAAAAATCTCTCTCAAATCTCAATGAAGGATCATGGCCACATGATTTTTGGTTTCTTTCTTTTCTCATGTAACTGCACTGTATTGTCTGTTTCCAGTATACCAACAAGAAAACTGCTAGTTTCATTTCAGTTTTTTTCAATCTCTTTCTGCACCGCACTGTCTGATTCCACTAATTGATTGGATCCTCTTCAGTTTTTTCTCTTTCTGAGCACTGTCTGATTATACTAATTGGCTGGATTCTCTTCAGTTTTTTTTTTCTCATTCTCTTTCTGAACATTTTGGTATTCAAACCTTTTTTTAATTTTATTTTTTGAAAAGGTACTATCGAATTCAAACCTCTTATTGATTTTTGATGCTACAATCTCATTGTGGAATGTTATCCTCAATATCTCATCTAAATATTCTGAAATACAATCTGAATGAGAAGTTTTGAGGTAAACTAGTTGAGACTGATAGGAATGTCTAACAAAAAAGGAATAAGAAAAAGTGGCAGTGTTCTATGTAATCCATTTGAGAATTCAGACTGAAAAGGATATTTAACTGTTGCAGGGGGAAAGTAGCTGAAGGTATAGATTTTGATCGGCATTATGGAAGACTTGTAATCATGTTTGGGGTTCCTTTCCAGTACACATTGAGCAGGTGCATTGTACCAAGTTCCACAATTTCATCATAGTCTCCAATTGTTTGGGTCTGGAATTACTACTTATTGGACAGTTTTGTCAAGCCCATGTGCAGTGTAGATTCTGCCATCCAGATGCTGCTGCACGTTTAAGTGGGACATATTTCTGCGGGATCCAAGTGGTCCACCAGATGGATTCCATTTTGTATGTTGGTGGCCCAAAATAGGCAGATACCCAACTCATGAGGCAGGCTCACCTGCAGAAATTATTAGATTGAAATGATACAAAATTTCCTCGCACACTTGGAGTGGACGCATCCGCTTTTTGGCCATGTCACCTGCAAGGTGGCACATTTAGAATGTGGTACATTTCTGCGTATGGAGACTACAGAGCTGCATGTGGGCCTATGACTTGTTTTATGGATATAGTAGGCATCAAATATGATCATGTTATCCTTGATTTAGTTATTTTTTGTTATTATTATTTTTCCCACATTGACCTGGTTCCAAATTGTGGGCAGTTTCTTAAAATGGGCAATACTACTTACATTACTGCTTTGTGAGGTTAAGTGTTGACATTTTCATGTTGCAGAATATTGCTTGCTAGGTTAGAATACTTACGAGAGACATTTCAGATAAAGGAAGGCGATTTTTTGACTTTTGATGCCTTGGTATGATTTCCTGATGCCTGTCGAATTAGGCCTATTAGCATTGTGTACCTACTTGCTTGAGTTAATAATACTTTATATGGACTTTCGAGCTTCTTTTAGTTGATGGGCTAATTTTCCTGCACAGAGGCAAGCGGCACAATGTGTTGGACGAGTCATACGTTCTAAAGCAGATTATGGAATGATGATTTTTGCTGATAAGAGGTGTCGACTTGATCCCATTTATTCTTTTATTTTTGTGTATATTTTGTGATAAAACATTTGCTAAGGAGAATAATATGTAATGGGCAGAGATTGATCCGCCCCAATAAAGTGCAAGTTCCTAAAACAACTAGTAAACAGTATTCATTGAAAATGTCAAAACATGATCATATGAAAGCAAGTACTCTTTCTTTGACAAGCGCTTGTAACACAGTTGGAAGGTCCTTATTGTCATGACCACGAGGTTGCAGGTTTGAGTCATGTTACCAATCAAAGAACAATAATAGTAAATAAATAATTAGATTTTTTTTTTTATAGAGTCAATGCAATTTGTGAAGAAATGCACACAAAGACACCTGTTTAGGTCCTTAACAAGGCAATTCCTTCAACCTCCACAGTATGTTAACTGGATATCTTATACCTGAACTACCTTCTAAGAAGCACTCGATGGAAGTAGCTTTCATCTTCTTAGTAATTGTTGGCACTATAACAACTTCATCTGATTTTTTGATGTTTTGCTATGAGTAATTAAATTATCTGCACCATCCCCTATCCATGATGTGGCAAACCACATCAAGGATCCAAGTACCAATTCATTGGCCACAGAAGAAACTGGTGCCTCAAGAATGATACTGTTGTCATCTTGTCAATGACCAAGAGTGATCAAGGCATATAATTACTATTTACCATAATAGTTGCAAAGTTCAGATAGGTCTTCCTTTTCCAAATAAAAGGTGCAGTAATGTAGCATTTTGTCGTCTCTGAGTTCTTGACATATATTATGGGATATATGATTTTTTTACAGATATAGTCGCCATGACAAGCGTTCTAAACTGCCTGGGTGGATATTGTCACATTTGCGGGATGCCCATCTGAATTTGAGCACAGACATGGCTTTACATATAGCACGTGAGGTAAGTCAGTCTTTGAGGTGGTATTGCTGCATTATTCCGGCACAAGCTTCAGCAAAACCATTCACTAACCTTTTTATAAACACGTGTGTGTGTGTGTGTGTGTTTTATACAGTTCCTTCGGAAGATGGCCCAGCCATATGACAAGGCCGGTGCCAGCGGCAAGAAGACTCTTTTGTCACAGGAAGACTTGGAGAGAATGGGAGAGGCAATTCCTGACATGTACTGAGGATTACACTCCTCTGGAGCACAATGCAGTAATGAAGAGAACTGACCCTTTGTATTGGAGGGTGATTGCGCAAGGTTTTGATGTTTCCAATGTATAAATTCTGGTTGGCAAATGGTTGTGGAAAATTGTACTTAGTGCTTGAGAAATATATTTTTTTAACCTGGCTCCATTAAAAAAAATATGTATTAACCTGAATGAACCTGTGGAGGCCCAGTGGAACACCGGAAGATGCATTTTTTTTAACTTTGATTGGTAAGTAACCTTGTAAACCGATTCTTGTTTGTTGAGCTTGGGATTGTGCACCATTGAGCTGCCCAGCCGGCGTCTGTGGTCCACACTGCCTTCAGAAATCCTGTCTAGACAACAAAAGTAGGATTTATCCATACTTAGTGCTTTATCTAATTTTCTAATGCTTGCCCATTTAGCTATCGTAAGAAAGATAGAGAAGATAACATCCACCTCAGTCTTCGACTCGCCTTTGAAGATCCTATCATTTCTCTCCTTCCAAGTTGACCAAAGAATAGAGTAGAGGATCCACCTCCAAATGATTGAACCACCCCCTCTAAAATTATCCCCCCCACCCCCCCCCCCCCCCCCCCCCCCCCCCCTCCTAACCTCCATTAACACACTAAGACCTCTTGTCATACACCAAGAAATTGAGCATTTCTTGATAAAAAAATCTCCAAACATAATAAGCGAGATCACAATGCATGAACAAGTGATTGATAGATTCTTATTCCTTCCCACATAAACCACAAATGTTTGAAATGGCTTCCGACATTATGCCTCGTCTTCTAAGATTATCCAAAGTAGAGATCTTACTAGCAGCCACCAACCAGAAGAAGACCTCAACCCTTGGGGGAACCATGCCACACCACACAAGGGATAGGTGAAATGGACTCCCCGAATACAAGGAGGAAACCTCATAAAAAAGTCTAAAAGGAAAACTCCCCGAAGTTTTTGGTTGTCTAGAATTGAGTGTCCCTCGGGCTTAGGGCCAAAGGCTCTTGGGTTAGGCTGGTTGGGGATATCTGGGTTATTAGGAAAAAAAATATAAGAATACTTAATAAAGACTAGAACTCCAATGCCTCTGACTGACGCAGCCTCTCCTACAAGAAACATGCCATGACACCATAGACCCATAAAAAAAAATTCTTTCACAAACGTCTCTTCATTAGACACAACTCTAAATAGCCTAGGGAGAAGAGATCACAATTGCTCTATCCCGATCCAATCATCAAACAAAAAACGAACACTTTTTCCCTCTCCAACTCTAAAACCCACACCCTTATTGAAAACTTCCCCCCGACATTGGACTGCTCCCAAAATAAGATATGACCCTCCACAACCCTAACACCCTATACCTAGGGACAAATCTAGGAACCCAACCCCACTTATCCTTACCATACTTAGAAGCAATAACTTTTCTCCACAAATCATCTTTTTTTTCTTCACCAAACCTCCACAACCACCTTGCTAGCAATGCCCAATTTTTAAGCTGTAAATTATCGATGTCTAAAACTCCACAAGATTTAGGTTTTACCACTTCAGTCTATTCCAAGAGATGGATTTTCTTTTTGTCGCCCTCGCCTTCCAACAGAAAATTCCTTCTAATACTATCCAATTTATTTCTATCTAATGCTGGCATCTTGACTAATGACATATAATAAGTGAAACATTAGGTAAGAAAGCTTTGACGTGCGTTATCCATCCTCCCAAAAGATACCTGACGACTTTTCGATGCACTTCACTTAAAAAACAGCCACATAACCCAAAATTCTAAACACGTTGTAATTGTTTGATTTGATCATTGTTGTACATTGAAGTTTCTTGTAGCAGCCATCTGTTGAAAAAAAACATAAAACTAAGTAGCAGTTGCAAAGCATGCATCTGAATCTTCTTTCATTCAGAGAAACTAGTTTTCGAGTAGTTTGAGGTTTTCATAACAAAGCTAGCCTTTTTAGTTCAAAGGATGATCGATAGAATTGGTGTTCTTTCAGATTCTAATTAGTTCTCAGACTTACAACTCTTTCAAAAATGACTTTTCTACACCAATTGATTCAACTGTCTAGGTTTGGTGATGGAGTCAAATCAATTGAACTTTTGACCCCAATATGTATCATCAATGCAATGGGTCTTCCTCATAAAATTTAAAGAAGGGTATTACAGGCTTTGATCAACTTGGACGAGTCATTCTTCAAGCTGTGTGACCCAACCTGCCAAGTGGCTCACCAAGTAATGGCTTTCATGATTGTGTCTGAACAAGGCCCCATGGGTGCATACTTAAAAATCTTGAGAATATTGTGCGAGACCATGGCCCCAGCCTGGACTCTTTAAAAATCAATCTAATTACTTAACTATTAATTAACTAGTAAACAACATGGTAAATAATTTTATCGACTGTCCATTAATCACAATTTTTAATTAAAATTGTCAATTCTATTGTAGAAACAACTTTTATATGGAGTAAGATTTTTAGATAACTCTTACATTAAGAGGGCATTTATTTTTAGCGGCTCAAATCTTAACTCAAAATTTGTAGATTTGACTCCGGCCATCAGGACATTCAATTGTAGGTTTATTGACATCCTTGCTGCATCACAACAAATGGACTTTTTTGAGTTGTGAGATGTATGTGGTTCATTTGCGTGGTTCGTTACCTAGAATTATTCTTAATGACCCAGTACGTGTTGACATGGTCTAGATATTGATAAAATTAGCTCGAAGTGGGAATAGGACCTCTTTATTCCATTTAGTTTCTCATCAACGCGTATTGGAATGGGCAGCCTTAATTAGAAAAAAAGAAAAAAAAAAACCCTTCATCTCCATTCAAATCTTCATCTCCATTCTCCACCCCATGAAAGATCCATGTTTCATAGAGAGGACATGGATTATAAACTCAATTTAACACACACTAACTCCATTCATTTAAATGAAGACAAACTAGAGAAAGCGCTTAGACATTAGAAAAAAAAAAAAAAACCTCCCTTGAACCTGCTTCCACACTTCTCAGCAAGGATCAAAATAGCAGTTGCGGTAAACATAGCAGTCAGTGGCCAAAACGCAACGTAGCGGTTGCTGTGATAAGTAGCGGTATAGCAGTGTAAACTTTTTAAATGGTCAATTTTTTTTGAATCTTGCATAGCAAATAATATTGTATTTCTTTAATGGTTTGAAACCATATAAAGATATAGATAACTTTAGGAAAGACTAATGATAAGAAGAAATAGGAAAAACAGTGTTTAAAATTAAAATTACTTGGCTCTATTAGATTTCAGACCGTAGCGCCGCTATTTTCAAAATAGCGTAGCGGCCTCGACCGCTACGGCGGCGCCCGCTATTTTGAACCATGCTTCTCAGTTTTCACCCTCATTGATGAACCTGATGAATGAATTGATTTATTGATTTCCTATTTGAGCTTTCCCATTTTTCATACCTTCTGATGATGATTTCTAATCAATAGTTACAGTGGCAATTCATTATTTACTAGTCTACTTAAGAATGGAAGCCCTCTTTTATGACCATCTTTTCTCCAAGATGCACTGCTATGGTCTTCCCACTGTTCCCAGCTTCCGTGATCTATGCAAGTTCATTAAGTATTATATTCAACAATGTATTGAATTAGAGTATAATAAAAAGAGTTAGGTTGCGATAACGTTGTTATCAGCTGTAATAATAAACTAATAAGAACTGGTAAAACTGCATTACAAGTTTGCCTGTAAGAAAATTGTATTTGAACAATCACATATAGAATAAGTCAGATTACTTTGTCGTATTTTGGCAAACATGACTTTCTGAGCAAACGGAAACAAACAGTCTAATGGCAAATGACCATCTGGAATGTACCTATGGCTATAAGTCTTTTAATGATTATCAAATGGGAGTGTTTGTTCGGAGGAGTTTTTTTTTTTTATGGGAATTTCATATATTATAACTTCTGTCATAGTTATTAGTCGTTGTCATCTTGGGATTCTCAGTTTGCTCTCTGATTAAAGAGACTTCAACATTAGGTCTTGAGGATTGTCATTTTGGCTTGTAGAATTTTTCAAATTTAATAAAACTTTTTCATTCTAGCTTTCAATATGTTAGAGGGTATTTGAGCTTTTGCGAATCCAATCGAAGGACAAACAATTGGTAATTTTAGATATCCCTCTAACAAGAATGCTTGGTTATTATGTAAGCCAATAAGCATTTAGCGCCTTTTCATTTAGAAGTATTTTGGACTAGAATTTCCTACTTAATGACACTGTTATTTTATTTTCTATTTGAATAATGAGAATTTATAAAAATTGAGGTAAGAAATTATTTAATAACGATTGAAATTTAAATTTTTTTTCCTTCATTTGCAATTTTTTTAGCCTCCTTTTTTCCGTTCAAATGAGCCGGTAGTAATTTTTTTAACTTCAAAGGTTAAACAGGGCAGCATCCCATCAAAAACCCTTTTTTTTTTATAAAAACAATAGAGAGTTCAATAATAAAAACACCAAAAAACCTTCAAACAATACTCATAAATATCATCAAGAATGACAAGAACATTAAAAAGAAGTCTCATCAAGACAAAGGCGGCCGGGTCCCATTTAGGCCGTTGACTGTACAAAATTGAAATGTTCTTTGTCTGAAGAAGCTGGTCCCCAGTCACCACAAGTCTTCTTCTTTGTATATTCCATTGCAGCATTTCATTGCACTGTTCTTCCTCCCGCCGCCATTTCTCCTTCCATCTCTACCTACAAAAAAAAAAACCCCTAGATTTCTCCGCCTCCACACCTTCCAATCTCCAAACCCCAACACCCATTCATCTCTCAATCTCGATCTCACCCCACTATCGAAATCGAAATCGAAATCGAAATAATCTGTGCTATGTTTGACCTCAAAGATGTGATTTTTATCCAGATTTCTTAGTCCAAAGAAAGCTCCTGAGGTCAATATGAGAAGAGCTTGCGTTATCTTAGTTTCTGTTTTATTTCTTTTGAGCTCTTCTCCATGTGCTTTGTCCCAATCTGCAAGTTCAGAGCTCCTTCCGCTGTTAACTGAGATCATATACAAAAAGATTGATAATCAAACAGATGTCTACTCCTCTGCTTTCGCCCGTCGATTGAATTTCTGCATAAAGGACCCGTGGGTTGCGTTTTTCTTTTCTTACAATTAATTTTGGTGGTGGGGATGGGAATTTGGAATGGATATGGGTTTTAATTTGAATGTTTTTGTTGTTTTGCAGGAAGAAAGAATGGAATGACGTGTTTAATTTCTCGTCGAATTTGGACTTTGTTACTAAATGCATTGAACAAAGAGGTTTGCGCCTTTTCTGTTGATTGATATCTGAATATGTTGAATTTCGCTTTTAGGAGTAGGGGGAAGCTGATAAAAACTTTGAATTAAGTAGTGAGGGAGGATATATGATGTGTGGAGTTGCGGAGAACATGGGTTTGAATAGGGTTGAGTAGATAAGTAGAGTTCATAAGGCCAGATGCAGTTTATGATAATGATGGATAGGTTGTATGATCCAATTGTCAGGATTGTCATTCAACTGAATTGAAAACAAGGATATGTTAGTTGTACTGGCTGGTATGAATCTGTATAGGAACTAACCCCCACAGTATTAAACTGTTGGTTTTATTGATTTCCCCACACACTTAAACCCCCATAGACAAGTCCCTATTCAACAGTCCCAGTGGTCAATCTGCGGTTGTATATGCTTCACCACTTGCACTACAATGCGATTTCTCCATAGAGTGGCATTTTCACCATGGGACTTGTTTTACATCCACAAAGCATTTTTTTTTTCTACCCCTTTTCTACTGGGAGGCTGATCATTTAGCTAAGCCGGAGTTGGTTGTGATATTGTGCAGTCGGTTTGATTCCATTGACAATTCAATGTTCTGATTTGGCCATTTTGGTCTATTTGGGTTTCTTTCATGTTATTCTGTGAAACCAACTGATGTTTTATCTGTATCGGTTTTTTACCCTTTATATTATAGTCATGAAGGAAAACTAATGTGTTTTTACTGCCCAATATATGATAGGGGTTCCTAGTGTAAGATCCCAAATTTCCAGTAAAGTTCTGTTATTATTACTGAAGCTTGATGAAAATCAAGTCCTACGATGTTTAGGCAATTAATTGACTTTACAGTGTAACTCAATTGGACCAAACAATTTAACTACTAGGAAATGACGAAAGACGAATCAGAACAACTATCTGAACGAACAAAGTGAGAAACAACAGGACGTTTGTTTTTGGTTGATTAACCTAGGTTAGTGGAAAGTTAATATTTTTAATTGTCTATTTTCTTGGTGAAAGACACGACAGGACCTCTGTTTTGGTTGATTAACCTAGGTTAGTTTGTCGGGCCGATGCATGGACAAGGTTGGAAACCCGAGAAGGAGATAAATCTATGAATCTAGTCACCCATAAAGGACAGTGTCCCTTATAGGATAATGTCGCAATTAGCTAGAGATGGAGGAAGAGTGACGCAGAACCCTAGGGTTAGGGTTTGCGTAAAAAGTGCCAAAGCATAATAAAGGTTATGGGCCTCCTTGCAACGGCTCAGCTTTGCATCAAAGGGTTACAAGGGTATGTGAGAGCATTTTGTCCCTGTTTGAAAGACCTTGTCGAGTAAGCTCAACAAATGGGTTGGGGCCTTTCCCTATCTCATGATGCTGTTTCAAATCAAGTTTGACTGTTTGAATGAATCTTTTGGTGGGACTCTGTGATGGATGGAGTCTTCGTGTATTCATCATGGATGCCAAGCCTTTGGAGTCACTCCATTGGTAGCCCAAGGAACCTTCACACAAAGGACACTTTCTCTATGCAATCATGAGAATTAGAGGGAATGAGTAAATTTTACTTGAATGCATACATGATAGAATACAAGAAAATATTTAGAGGATGGCATGAAAATTATTCTAGATAGGATTTCCTTTCCTCTACATGAGATAATTACGTGCCAATCTCTCTTTTCTAAATAGGAACTTCTTACCTCTCCTATTGATTACATACCTATCAACATCTTGCTAGATCTAGGAAATCTTCTTGGGATTTTCCAAATTATGAATGTAGATCTAGTAAAATTTCTTAGATATTTGCTATACTTGGTGGATATGATTTGGCCAATGGGTTGACTGACCATGGGCTAGGTCCAATGCCCCATACATTAATTGGCTAGTGGGTTAGGCCCGATGGGCTAGCTGACTGTGGGTTAATAGTTGGGATCCTTTGTAGATCTTAAGGCCTATGGCTATATCATAGTTAAAAAAAAAAAAAAAAAGGAAAAACTGACCCATGTGTGAATTTATATTAAAGGTCTAGTTGGACGATCAAGATTGAATCTAGTGTAAGAACTTATTAAAGGTCTAGTTGGATGGTCAAGATTGAATCTAGTGTAAGAGCTGGACTGAAATGTGCATTGGAGCTTTTTACAGCTATTCAAGGGGCTTATACTTTTCTCTCCACCACCCACCCCTAAGCCCAACCCACCCAAACAAAGGTATGTTTGCATGTAGGTACACCCTTGAAACCCTTTGAGATTTAAGAGGAACCTCCAAGAATGTCTTTGTCAACTGGTGAAACTAATACCATGTTAATTCATACTGGATTTAATATATTAGTGATACATTTATATGGTAAAAGTAGCTAATCCCAACTTGCAAGCCTCAATTTAAGCTACTGCGGCCCTGATTTGTGGGTTACCATTATGGAGCTGAAATCCAGCATCATTATATTTCAAGTCATTTACAATGCTGCCAGGAAAACTGAGAGGTGTAAGGGCCATGAGTAATGCCAAAAATATAAAGTAATTTAATGTTTTTAGAAGCTCTGTATAGTGTATTCACCTGGTTTAGTACCTACTAAATGAATATCACGCAGTTATAGTTTTTCGTTTTATATTAATCTAAGACAAAAGTCTGTGTTTAATTCAATTCTATTATCTCATTTCTGACAATGGGTTCTCATGGGTCAACAGGAGATTTCTCACTGCGTCTCTGTACAGCAGCAGAAATAAAGTTCTACTTCAGTAGTTTTTTTGGAAGTGGGGGAAATAGTGACAAATATTTAAAACCTAACAAGAATTGTAATTTAAGTTCATGGGTTCCTGGATGTGAACCAGGATGGAGTTGTAGTGTTGGCTTAAATCAGAAGGTTGATCTCCAGGATTCCAAGGATATGCCTAACAGAACTAATGACAGTCAACCTTGTTGTGAGGGTTTCTTTTGCCCTCGTGGTCTTACCTGCATGATCCGTAAGTATTTAATCTCCTCTACTTTGCTTTCAAAGTCATTATAGCTATGAGCTTTAAGAATTCCTTTTTTCCAATCTCTGTGTTGCAAGTTATTTTCTTTCTTTCTTCTTTTGTTTTATGGTTCTGTTTTAGGTGTCTAATTGATAAGATGGTTTTGGCCTCATACTGTTGTTATAACATTTTGCTTATTCTAGGTTTCAGATTGGAAGTTGGAACTGCATGGTCTGTATATTGTTGTAAAAAGAATTTTCGTTGGTGTTGTACACTTGTGCCGTCTTCTACCAGAATTTATAGTTCACATATTTCTAATAAAGCTAAGTCAAAAAACTACGCTATCAAGTGCAAATTGGTGTATGTGTCATGTAAGGCCAAGAATGAGTGGCCGATAAAAAAAGGGCCTTATTGAGTGATAAAATAAAAGGGCCAACATTGAGCATCGTGATGGGGTGTGGGGTAAAGGGGAAGTGGGGCTGGTAAGAACAGAGACCTTTGTACTATCTCCCAATTTCATCCAAAATTAAGCCGATTTCCAAGGACCTTGTTATTTCCTTGAAGCTGAAGAAAGTGGATTTTATTTCTCTATAATGATTTCTTGAAAAAGATATACCGAATAATCTCAGACTTCTCTTTTGTTGCCTTAGCTTGTGCTCCTTAACTTAGATGGTCAATCAACAACCACCATCTATTATGCTTTGCCTTTTGTGTTCGGTAAATGGTAACAATTGATGAATATCATTTTATTGATCATGAGGTTCATATAGATGGGGATATTCATATGAAAATTGAAAATATGAATGGATTGGAGAAAGCAATTAAAAGGCAGAACCCCCTTGAGTAGCTGTAAGTGATCTCTACAAGACATGGGTCCTAAAGTTTCAAAAACAAGGGAGATTCAGTCTCTGCCTTTTTTGCCCCCTCTGAAGTAAGTTTTTAAATTGATATGAAGAAATGAATTAGATTATCCTAATCTTGGGCCAATCCTTTATATTATTGATTTTTGGTAAACTGCAAAAAAGGGTTCCAACTCAGAAATTGTTTAAAGCATCCCAAAAATAAAAACAAACACAAAACACTTGAAATTCTGGTTTAAGGACTACTATTCTGACACTCCCCCTCAAGCTAGAGCATAGATATCAATCATGCCCAACTCCTTTGAAATTGTAACCACCTGATTACTTGGTATGGCCTTGGTGTACGCATCTGCGAGCTCATTTTTGTGACCTCATGAAGGATATCTTATCAGTCGTTTCCACATTTTATGTAACAAAATGATCATCCACCTCAATGTTGTTAGTTCTCTTGTGCAACAATGGATTTGAAGCTATATGGATAGCCACTTGATTATCGTACCCTCTCACAAAACCACAGTACCCTATCATAGAAACATCTCTCTTCTGGCAACCCACCCACTCAACATCTGAATAGCCAACTATATTAAAATGTCCATGGGATCCATAAAAAATTCCTTTCCCAGAGAGCCTTAATATACCATAATATTCAGCGTCTTGCTTTTAAGTGGTTCAAGGAGCCTGCATATTTTGACTCACCATACCCGCAGCCTGTGATATATTCAATTGAGCAATTGTAAGGTACCTACAAGTCAACGATACATTCGAGGATCTTCAAGAATTCTCAATTATTTAAAACAACTTCTGACCTACTTCAGTCAGGGTGTCCATTGGTTTAGCTCCCAAATTACTAGCTGAGTGGAGAAGATCCAAAGCATACTTCTGTTGTGGCAAAGAAATTCTTCTATGCGATCTTGAGACTTTGATACCTGGGATGTACTTAAATACCTAGGCCCTTTATTTAAAAGTCTTGGCTTAAATACTTTAAATTTAGAATCCCAACTTGATCATCTCCAGTCAAGAAATATTGTCGACATATATACTTAAAATAATAGTTCCTTTGCTTGCTTCTTAACAAATATTGAGTAATCTGAACTACACCGGTTAAAACTAATATTCAGGAGGGCACCACTGAACTTTTCAACATATGCTCTAGGGGACTGCTTCAGGCCATGTGTTTCTCCTCCGTATGATGAACCTGGGAGGTGGTGACCTAGACTCTTAAGATCTCTATGAAGGAAGGCATTTTTAACATCCAATTTTTCCAATGGCCAAACCAAATTAGCAGCAGTAGAAATAATCATACATATTGAGTGAAGTTAAGAGCTGGAGCGAATGTCTTAAATTAAACTAACTCTCCTTGTTGATAACAGATCCTACCGTGATTCTTAGATTCGGGTGTCATGATTCCTTCATTTGGATTGGAGAGGCCTGACAATTTTTATTATTTGGGTGGGCAAATTGTGATTGCAACATTAGGTGGGCCCCATTGTTATGTGGGTAGGATGAGCTTGCTGTGGGGGGAGAGATGTATTGAGCATTGAGAAAAGAGACGACTGGAGCAAACCTAGTTGGTTTGAAACAAATGCAAAATCTCTCTCTCTCTCTCTCTCTCTCTCTCTCTCTCTCTCTCTCTCTCTCTCTCTCTCTCTCACACACACACACACACACACACACTGACACACACACACACACTTTTCTTCTTTGTAAACCTTAAAAATATATAATTTAGCTATAACCTTATATTCAATATATCTCAATGTGATTGTCCTTAAAAATTTAGGCTCTGGTGATCTCTTTTCATTGTGCACATTTATTTCTTATAGATTTATCGGGTTCTTGCTTACAATTTACAATCTACGACCAAGTTTATGCGCCTAATTTTTACTGCCATCTGTTGCAACTGAAGCTTGTCCTCTGGGCGCATACTGTCCGCGTGCAAAACTCAACAGCACCACTGGAGTATGCGATCCGTAAGTTAGCATTGTACCTGTGATGTTCCTTCTATAACCTATGTTTCATCATTGTACATGGTATACCTTATGTGATATTCTCAAGAAAATTATACAGTTATCACTATCAACTTCCTCATGGAGAGCCCAACCATAGCTGTGGGGGAGCGGATAGCTGGGCCGACGTTGGTAGTAGTAGTGAAGTATTCTGCCCAGCAGGATCATATTGTCCAACCACCACCCAAAAAGTTAATTGCAGTAGCGGGTACTAATTCTTATCTTAAAAATCTAGCAATTATTTTATAGTTTACAGCTTGATTTCTTTGACAATAAACAAAAATTTGATGGTCAGATATGAAAAGCGTCTTTGGAAGCCATTTTGTTAAGCCAATCATATTTTATATACTTTTGCTATGGTCTATTTTTATTCACTAGTAATAAACTGTTGTGCAATTTCAGGCATTACTGCAGGATGGGATCTACAACTGAGAAAAGTAAGAGTAGTAATAAAGGAAACATCACTGAGATTTAACTTTTAAACACAAACTAGGCATTTCTGACTTAATCTCGTGAACAAACATGTTTCAGGGTGCTTCAAGTTGACTTCTTGTGACCAGAATACTGCAAATCAGAATATCCATGCATATGGTATCATGCTTATTGTGAGTGGTTAATCTATTTGTTTTTGTTCCAGTGCCTGTTTTTAAGTGGCTTGACAAATAAATACATAAATTGTGAATTAAGATGGTCTTAAACAGCTTTATGGTTAAATAATTTTTTAAGTCCAGTGTGCATTTGTAAACTTCCCTGTCTATTATACAATTATATGCATGTCCGAATGAGACCTTTCTATCACCCTATTCCTCCCATGATTGTCATACATCCAAGTGGGCCGCATTAGGGTCTATGATTGTTTCTTCTCATGCAAGCTGTGAGAGGTACCTCTGAGCAGAAAATTATGAGTGTATACATATGTGTACATCTATTCTTAACTCCTCCAACTCGAGGAACGAAAAACTACTCCAACTCAACTTTCTTGCTTGGATTCAGTTATAATTCCTAACTCAACTAAACTCCTACTTCCCTTTCTACCTTAACTGCCAATTACATACGTACATTGTAAAACCTAGGCAATACTAATTCTGGGCGGATTGAAGTTTGTTTCTGACTGTAGACCGTAGAGTTGTGACTGTGGGACCCACTGGTGGGCTTACAGTGGTTTCAGTCCTGGGCATGGGTATGTTCAGTTGGACTTGTCAGGCTTGGGCCTATGCAGATGGGCTTGATGTACTTGGGCCTGGATAGACTAGCTTTTGTTGTTGTGTAAGTCTGATCTGTTGGGCCAGCCCAAGCTGCCCAACTCAAGGGTGTGGATGGATCAATGATGCTTCTAGGTGGGCCCCACAGGCCATCACATACTTGAAAACAGCTAATATATATATATATATATAGTATAGGATGGTGGGATTTGGATATTTAGATCCTCCTATTGGCCGGGCTTACTTGGACCCGAATTCATTTTGACCCATGCAGTGGATCCAAACCTTGGACCCGCATTTAAAATGGATTGAGATCTTGGACCCGTAACTTCTTTTTTTTTTTTTGGCTGGTCCTTTGGTTATTCAGGTATTCATGGACCATCTACAAAGAGAAAACTGTTCGCTAAAAAATTAAACAAACTGAATAACAAAGATTCAATCGAAGTTTTTTTTATTGATTTTATTGATGTTCTAGACTCCGATGAACCAAAGCCCAAAGTTCTGAAGTCCTCAATGTTATAACCTTGATATACATTGTTACACCGTTCTCTTTCAGCTTAAGCTTTTAGAGTAAGTGAATTTTAACGTGGCATCAGAGTAGGAGGTCGAGTGTTCGAATTCCCGAGGCTGTTGTGCCTTGTATTCTCCCACGGAGGGTGTGATTCCCCTGTGGAGCTCATGTATTCTCCCATGGAGGGTGTAATTCCCGTGAAGAAGCCCACACGTGCGTGGGGTGGGGGGGGGGGGGGGGGGGGTCGTAACATTGTTACACCATTCTCTATCAACTTAAGCTTTTAGAGTAAGTGGTTGTCAACACTCAATATCCCTTTTACAATCTCTGTATGACACCAATGTGAATGAAAGGGAAACCCCTTCTAGAGTTGTAGTTCCCAGCCTTCCACTTCTCTGGAAAAGTCTAAGGAAGTCCTATGGAAGAGCTTTGGATGTTGTGGAGGCTCTCTAGATGTGAAAATAATGCCTTTGTTTAGTGACCTCTATTTGTAGGGTTTTGATATCTTGGAGGGCAAGAAAGAATATAGGGAAAAACCCTTTAAAGTTAAAACTTTCGCCACAATTCAACACAGGCCCTGTGCATTGTGCATTGCACACCACGCTTTGTGCTAAAGCATCGCTTTTTATCTATCCGTCGAATCTTCTCTCACTGGAAATCTTTTGATGGCGGGATTGACAGGGCAAATATCTTTTCTTGTGAGAATTTTGAAGCCACTTTTGAGGTGAAATTCCTTTGTTTTAGGGTCAACATGCATATTTTTTTCCCTTATATTTATAGTAATTTCGAACTTTTGGCTGGTTTATGTCATTTGGTGAGATATGAAATACAGAACATGAGAGAGAGAGAGAGAGAGAGAGAGAGAGAGAGAGAGAGATGAATGTCGTGTCCCTTAAGGGTCAACTGGGTCTTCTTTATATAGGGGCTGAATGCCCTAATTACAGTCTAATCATAGGGGCTGATTGCCCTAATTATAGTATCTAATCATGACTCATTAAGGCAATGCAATCTCAGATCCACAATTGTAGCTAACAACTAAGGTATGTACGCTTGTACATTGATTGGACCTAAATGGGCCTGGAGGCCTGGATTGACAGTTTATCATTAGGGTCCAGGACAAATGGTCTCTAAAGTAACTGTTAAAAGATTTGATGTCTACAAGAACAGTCAATTCTTATTAACCAAAAAAGCAAAAAGATGTGGTGCAGTATGACTATATTGTGGGACTTCCATATGCAAAGGACAAAATGTTTCTTAACAAGAAGGATTTTTTTTTTCAATTTTAGAAAGTAGAATGGCAAATTTCTATCTATTTATGCATACAGAATATTTGGTTTTTATATTTTTTTAGTGTACATTTAACTTAATGTTGACAGCCTATGATTCTTCATATTACAGTCGTTTGTTTCCATACACAAATCAGTATAAAAAATTATGGGTCCATACGATATTTCTATCTTCAAAACTAGGTAATGTGATTCATCAAAGAAAAAGGGCTAAATTACCCTTCTCATCACACTCTGATCTTTTCTTTGTCTGGGGTGCAATTTATGCACACAAAATTTGTATTTATTAAGAGTTTTGGGTTGAAGTATTGCATATGATATTTGCTCACTGCCTTAACTTTTTTGGTGCAGGCTGCTCTAATTACTTTACTGCTCATTATCTATAACTGCTCTGACCAAGTTCTCACTATCCGTGAGAGACGACTAGCCAAATCCAGGGAAGCCGCCGCAAGAATTGCAAGAGAAACTGCTCATGCACGGGAAAGGTGGAAAGCAGCAAAAGATATTGTTAAGAAGCAAGCAATTGGACTGCAAACACAATTATCAGGTGCATTCTCTCGCAAACAACCTGTAAGGCCAGCAGAGCCATTGAAAGTTCTGGGTCAACCTAAGACCGGACCTGAGGATGCATTATTACCACCAATGCCTCATAGTCCTTCAAGTGACTCCGAGCAGACATCGTCATCGACGACGTCAAAGAAGGAACCAAGTAAACCTATAAAGGTGATGCGTGAAATTGAGGAAGACTCTTATAGCGATGAAGGATTCAATCAAGATATCGGTGATAAAAATGTAAAAAAGAATGCTCCGAAACGCAAAAAAATTCGTACTCATAGCCAAATTTTCAAATATGCATATGGTCAACTTGAGAAAGAAAAAGCTCAGCAGCAGCAGAACAAGAACTTGACCTTCTCAGGAGTAATTTCAATGGCCACTGGTAACGTGATCAAGACTAGGCCTATGATGCGGATTGAATTCAGAGATCTAACCTTGACTTTGAAAGGGAGAAAGAGACATCTATTAAGGTGTGTGACAGGGAAACTTATGCCTGGTCGCATTACTGCTGTCATGGGTCCATCTGGAGCTGGAAAAACAACCTTTCTTAATGCACTGACTGGAAAAGCAATTGGATGCACAATTAGTGGCTTAATCCTAATAAATGAGAAAGTAGAATCCATCCACTCATACAAGAAGATAATTGGTTTTGTGCCACAAGATGATATTGTGCATGGAAATCTGACTGTTGAGGAGAACCTATGGTTTAGTGCAAGATGCAGGTATGGTGTTTGTTGTACAAAACTGCAATACATATGCATTGTCTATACTGCTTATGTTTAAGTAGTTACCTTTCTCGTCTTTTTCTTGTGTTTTCTGCCTTGTTTCTGCATAATTAAGAAAGTATCCATTACCAATCAAAAAAGAAAAAAAAATAGTTACCTTGCTGCTAGTTATCTGTGTTGCTTCTACATCAATATTCGAAATTCCAGCCTAAAGTCTTCATTAACGACTATCATATTATTAATGCATTTAGTTTTTGTTGCAATCATTTAAGCATTGATCTCCCTTTCAGTTACATTAGCATCTTCTCCCTTGTGTTGTAGGATCCTCAAGTTGCTCATTATCTGATGCACAAAGTCACAGTCTGTTTTTTTAAGTACTATTTATTTGACATCATTTCAGTTATTCAATAACATGAATGAACAATAATTTGTTGTCTAGTAATTCTCCTTACTTGTGTTTTATTCAATATTGAAATGTTTCGACTCAATCTCGAACTTGTTCTAGTCTTACTAGATGGTATCAATTAATTACATGGGGATATAGTTGAAAAACTGTTTATTTTTCTTCAGTAAGTTACAAAATCAATATTTGGTTCACCAGCTGGGCCCAACCCATTAAAGTTATCTTGATCTACCTCCAATTGATCACCATGGTATTGAATATTGGTTTTGTTTTTGAAAATCTAGGAATCTATTTTTCATTATATTTTATCTACAAATTTGTAATACCAGTTTCAATCTGGTCTTTTGTGCCAGATCAGTATATACTATTAGAGCACTGAAACTTAAAACCTATAACAATTATTTCTGCTAAGCATGTCATATATATTAGTAACTAATACCTACTTGCATCTTTTACAGGTAGTTTCCTTTTGTTTAATCATTTTATTTATTCAATTGAAATTCTAAAACTAACAAGTTAGATATAAATAGGATCAAGTTCATTGTTCAGAGCATCTCTATATTTACCATTCAGATCATCTCTGATTAGAAAAATACTGATGTAGTTCTCCAATGAAATTGTGGTTAAAGTGTCTCAATAGTCTTCAAATCTCCTTTTTCTATTTCAAAAGATTGTCATCATATTCATTAGATCTTCACTTTATTTACTAAGATTTTTTTTCTCCTTGCTGATATTGCTTCGGTTCTTTCACTGAAAGACTTTCTGCTAACATGCCTAAAGCGGACAAAGTTCTAGTTGTTGAAAGAGTTATTGAGTCTTTGGGACTACAGGCGGTACGTGATTCCTTGGTTGGAACAGTAGAGAAGCGAGGAATCTCTGGAGGACAAAGAAAGAGAGTAAATGTTGGGCTGGAAATGGTAATGGAACCTTCTCTGTTGATTCTGGATGAACCAACATCTGGTTTGGATAGCTCTTCTTCTCAGTTGCTTCTTCGAGCTCTTCGCCATGAGGCTCTTGAAGGGGTAAACATCTGCTTGGTGGTTCACCAACCTAGGTATGTTTTAAAAACCTTATTTTCCCCTTGTCACTAATGAATCTCTGTGGAGCCAAACACTACTGGGTTAAGCGAAGATGTCTGGAAGCACGCTTTCCCTGTGGGACTCTAGATTTTAAACCTCAGGTTCCGCATTTTTTTTTTTTCCTTCAGGTCTTTATTTGAGAAAGTGGTTTAGGATCCATTTGGCATTTTATCAAGTTATGCAGAGAAGCCATGACAATTAGTGCTCTAATGGTAATAATCCTAATCATAGGAATGTGTCAAAGAAGTCAACTCCATCCATTGTCGCCTTAAATTTTTCAATAGGACCATCAATTCTCAGTTTCCTTATTAAGATTCACTTGCAACGTAAAAGCGTGCTTCCATGAGGTAGATCCACTAGTTTCTAGGTGTTGTTAGAAAGGTTGGATTCCATCTCATTGTTAGGGATTTTCTCCACAATGTGACATATGGAGACCACATTTCTCTCTTTCTGATCTGCCCGCCCGCCCTACACTTAGCTTCCTCAATGCATTGCTGTCAAAGTTCAGCTTAAACTCACCTTCTTATGGGTTTTTTTTTTTTTTTTTTTTTAAATTAACTATGTAATTCTTCTTATGCGTTTTGTGAT
This sequence comes from Umbellularia californica, assembly GCA_028538565.1. NCBI lineage: Eukaryota > Viridiplantae > Streptophyta > Magnoliopsida > Laurales > Lauraceae > Umbellularia > Umbellularia californica. The sequence continues at coordinate 7,451,673 of JAPQWN010000002.1, forward strand.
GCACTGCCATCAAAATTCTGCATTGCAATTTTGGGTGATTCGGAATTTGGGTGATATGTTTCGAAAGAAATATATATATATATATATATATATGTTGGGGAATGTAAAATAATATTAAAATTTGAAACAAAATATAAATTATACAAATCTAGTTTATTCTATTTAATCAATAATGCAATATGCTTTTTTTTTTTTTTTTCCATTCATATAAATGTATGTGCTATTTCTACATGCAAAATGCTATTTGTATGGGACGATGTGAAATTAGATATGTCAAATCTCAGCTCATCATACGACATGCAATTATTTTCTTGTTCTCATACGGTTGGGGGCTTTGCATATATCTTTCTAAAAAATTACAAAAAAGATCCTTGCTGTTTATTTTATTTTGTTTTTTGAAAAGAATAGCTTAAAAATTTCAACCACAGTGGACTGAAATCCAGACCTTTTTTTGTCTAAAATGAAATAGCTCGGCCATTTCGGCTGAACCGAATTGAAATTAACATCCAGAATTGTGGTCATTATGCATCTCACATTTATCTATTCAAATTGGTTGCTCATTGATTTTGTCATTGTTTTTTGTTGTTCTGATGGGAACTGGTAATTTTTTGTTGCAGCTACGCTTTATTCATGATGTTTGACGATTTGATACTTCTAGCAAAAGGTGGTCTTACTGTATATCATGGACCGGTTAAAAAAGTTGAAGAATACTTTGCAGGCCTTGGTATTATTGTCCCTGATCGCGTTAATCCTCCAGATCACTTTATTGACATTTTGGAAGGTATAGTAAAGCCGAGCACGAGTGTGAGTGTGAACTATAAACAACTTCCCATCAGATGGATGCTGCACAATGGGTATGAATTACCTGCAGATTTGCAACATGCTGCTGGCATAGATATATTTGTAGCAGATGCTAGCCCAAATAATGAAACAAATCATGCTGCTTCCATGCCCGAGGCACAATCTTTTGCTGGAGAATTATGGCAGGATGTTAATTCTCATGTTCAGTTTAAGCGGGATAATATGCGACATAATTTTTTATGGGCCAAGGACTTGTCAAACCGCAAAACACCTGGTGTTTTTCAGCAATACAGATACTTTCTTGGGAGGTAATTTCTGATGCTGGGTTGCATCCTCATTTATATACAAGTGTCATTTGTTAACACTGGCTGAAAGGGGGTTTCTCAACATTCTAATTTGTTTCCTTAAACCTCAACATCTCTTCTCCTTACGAACTTAGAGAATGGAATGATATTTTTTAGTGTTCACTCTTCAAGACCTATATTATATTTGATTTTATGAACTTAAAGAGAAAAACTATCCTCTTTCCATATCGTTGGATTAATGACATTGAGAAGTATTTAACTATTATTACATGTCCGTGTAAGAAGCCATGTATCGACCCAAAAGTTTAAGCTGATAGGTGGAAGGCCTAAACAAGTATATGAAGCCATGTTCAACTCAGGACTTAGCCGATGTGGGATATGAAACTTCCCAACACTTCCCCTCACGTGCAGGTCCAACAAATTTTATAGACGGGCCTGCCACATGAGCTACACAAGAACAGCAGGAGCCACGTGGGCTACATAAGAGTGACGGGATTGGAACCCGCTCTGATACATTGTAATAACCCATTTACCAACGCAAAAGCTTAAGCTGATAGGTGGAAGGCCCAAACAGGTATATGAAGTCATGTCCAACTCTAGAACTTAGGCGATGTGGGATGTGGGACATCCCAACAGTCTGAAGGGTGTAATTTTGCGTCATTACATGTGTGCGGTAGTGATGGTGGAGATGGACAGATGGTGGAATCTATGGACATTCATAAAATGAAGATAACTTGTTTGTCTGAGGGTGCATTTGCTTTGACGAGAGGAATCCACGTTAGGGAGGAAAGTTTTGGTTTTCCATATAGCTCGCTGTTTTGTTGTTTGGTGCTACACATTTTCCTTGTAGGAAAGGAAAAAAATGTACTGATTTTCCTTGTGAGAGAGTATTTCAATTACCTATAGGAGGGGCAGGAATGCAGGATTCCTCTCTCCTGAGGAAACAGAAATCTGCAGAGCACAAAATCGTCTCATTGCACAAACCAGTCCTGAAGGACTTGAACTTTTTCTTCACACTATGATGTACTATTTTTTTCTTTTTGTTTTTTACAGGGTTGGGAAGCAGCGTCTGCGGGAATCTAGAATGCAAGCAGTTGATTTTCTTATCTTGTTACTTGCTGGAGCATGCTTGGGAATAATTGCCAAAGTGAGTGATGAAAGCTTTGGGGTGCTTGGTTACACATATACTATCATTGCAGTCTGTAAGTAGAAACACTCCGAATTCATATCTTTATATTGTGATCTAGAAATTAGCTTGTGCTCAGAGCCATTGTTTTACCTCTTATGCTTCAGAATTTTAAAGAGAACTCTTTCTTTTTGAGGAAGTACTAACATTATCCTTGAACTTATTGATTTTTGGAGTTCAGTTCTACTTTTAGCAATGGCTGTGTTGTTACTGTTTGCTGAATGCTGATATCTGTAGGAAGTTTTATAAATTATACTGTTTCCCTGGTTTTTCTGCATATTTAGTCAATTTCAACTAGTTAACTTTTATGTTGCATGGAGCATGAGGCATAGCTTTTGTTGTAACTTTAAGCTATTGTTCTTCTTTTGCCACTCAAGAGTGTGTTTTACCATTTCTTCTCTAGACTGCTGTGCATGAAGTACTGCTAGTTATGCAGTGACTAATTTTTCAGGGCCGATATGCGATACATATCAGGCTTTGGGCAAACTGAGGCAATATCACTGTGCATATCATATCCCCTCCTCTCTTTTGCTGATATGGCCAATACATCTAACTAATGCAGAGATACTGACCAATACAGCTGACACAATATTTAGGGTTGATTGGAATTAGCATTAAATCACATAATTATCATGATTGAGTGGGTATCACAAAGGACACAATTAATACTAAAATGGGATTTTGGTTTCATGTAGCTAGAAAGTGAAGAAGGAAAACAACTTTTAAAACTTTCAGTCCATGCAAATCCAGCATTCACAAGATATGCACCCAGTCTTAGATATGATACAAACAAAAACAGATCAGTTCGACTGTCAACCTAATGAAGATCAAATAAAAAATGTCAAAGCAATCCTATTGTGCTTTGAAGCGGTGTCAGGCCTAAAGATTAACTTTTTTAAAAGTGAGTTGATTGGAATAAAAGTAGAGGAGTCTACCATGGGGCAATTTGCGAAATTCTTGGATGCAAAGTGGGATCTTTTGACAAGATCCGAGCCCGAGATTAAGATTTATCCGAGTTAACCCCTAGTCACGTCGCATACTTACTCCCGTGAACTTCAATCACATAAAATTCACAAGGGATATCAAATAACACATTATGCGGAATAGAAACAAATATACATTGCTCATGTATAAAACAAAACTCATTTACATTATATACAAAACTAATCACTTGCATACGTTTCAAAATCACTTTCTACAAGTTTTCATTTCCATTTACTGTTTCATTCTTCAAAAGTCACATCAAATGTTATCGCCTCATTTTCACTCTACTAATCCTGCTGGAGGAGCCGGAGTGGCCTCCTTTGCTGGCGCTGAGGCCTCTAAAGGACCGATATGGGCAGCTGTGCCTATAATGCCATTAATAATACTATGAATTTGATAATTCAGCAATATATAAACAGATACATGATTTAAAATGCTAATCACACATTTAATCTGTCTACTTCAATGTTAGACCATTACAATAACCATTCAATTCAAATCAATAAGTCTTCAATATTTGGCAATGTACAATAGTATTTCATTTCAATTTCTATCTTCTTAAAAAGGAAGGATTTCCATCTTCCATACGGAAGGATTCATATATTGTGGGACTGATATTGTGGGATTTATCAGTGCCCGGGCCAGGGACTACTAATATCACCACGGAGTTCCGGAACACTTCCAACTAAATTGCTGCTGCAGTAACAGCTTTAATGAGCTTAAAGAAATTACTATGTAGTGCCACACTCAAGAAATACATAATTAACACATTACTTCCGTTTAATTACCATTAACAGATATAATTCAATGCTATCAAATTCAATGCACAATCCTTTATGGCTTCAATTAAATTTGGTACAATCCAATGTACAGTTCAAGTAAGATTTACCAACCACTCAGGTGAAATTCTCAGTTGTTTAATGTAGTGTTATTCTCGATGGACATCACAATTTATATGAATTTGTACATTAAAGTCCCCTTAATTAACACCCATGGAGGTAAAACAATGTTAATAAATTTGATATAATCAACGAACTATCAGTTAGCTTATATTTCATTGAAAATCCCATTATTCAAATTAGCTCAATCCTCGGTTAACACTCGATCCATCTTAACTTCAAATTTAAGAATATTATGTCCTAAATATCTTGGATCATACTCAAGATATACTCAATTGACCATCTGATCAATCTAAACTCATTACTTAACTAATTGAGCATAAGTTCAATTATAAGCCTCAAATATCGAATTATCCTAGACTAATCACCCTTTAATTGGGTTAAAAATCAGCTTCAGGTTCGCTCGAGCGGATGACTCACAGAATATTGGTCGCTCGAGCGAACAATATTATTCTCTCTCAAGCAATGACAGTTCGTTCGAGCAAATGTTTACAGAAGTTAATTCGCTTAAGCGGACTTCTGTTCGCTCGAGCGAATGCTTCAGAATTTCAATTGGAAATTCTGAACCATTCACTCTTTCACTCCAAATCCATTCACAACCTGCAAACAACATAAATGGACCTCCTGTCCTCTCCTCAATAATCACTTACACTCATCAACGACTCAAATAATATCCAACCCTTCTTCTTCTCCAATCAATCAATCAATCATTTACATATAAATTAATCATATAAAGGGCTGAAATCCTATTTCACGACATAATCAAGAGGAAAACCATAGAAATTAGCATTTAATCATAATAATTGTTTATACTTGCCTCAATTTCGAATTCAAGACAAAAACCCCTTTGTTATCTTGAGTTTTGAGATCAAAGCCTCTTCAAATGTAATCCTTTTCAAACCTAATCATCAAGAGAATCCCAAAACGAATTTCTCATAAGCTATTAAGCTAATACTACTACAAATTTCTTTAATAGAACTCTCAAAAATTCTATAAATCTGAAAGTTCACTTCCTTGTAGCTTAACCAGAGAGATTACAGCCTTTTCCTTTAAGCTTTGGCTCTTAGAATTGATAAGAACTCAATGAAGAAAGTGAAGTAACTCAATTTCCTTTTCAAAACTACTCATACAACTCCAAACTTGTTATTTGATGAAGAAAAACGAAGGAAAGAAGAGAATAGAAGTTTAGGGTTCTCTCTGCTGAAAACAATCGAATGAACTGAGTTTGAGTTCCCTTTTGAAACTTTATAAACAATATTTTACATACAAACCCATCTTCTTTGGCTTATTTTTAGTTTGAGTCAAATCAAGACTCACTTGATTCATTTGAAGTCAAATGAAAAAGCATATGTTATGAAAATTGTTGTACTCTTCAAGATACACATGTTGATATCAAATTTTACCGTATCTGATGGAATACGTATAAATCCATATCTACTAAAAAGTCCTTAACTTCACTAATTTGGGTCTAAATTTAACTCTACTAAGTTAATCTCTTTCAAACTTGTTCATTATGCTTAATTCCCTTATTTGTGACTAATTTAGTCCATATTACTCATCAATCATCATTAAGTTGATTAATCACGCTTAAATCATGTTAATCTCGATTAACTAAAGTTAATCTTGATTAACTCGGGATAGGGTGTAACATCTTTCCCGGTGACTTATTTAGGCCTTCATGCAGAGAGCAAGCTAATAAAGTGGTTTGGGACCCAGCGGTGGAAAGAGTGGAAAGGAAATTGTCTACTTGGAAAGCTAACTATCAGTCTTTGGGAAGAAGAATAACACTCATCAAAGCAGTATTGGGGAATCTTCCAATCTACTTCATGTCAATGCTTAAATGCCCAATCGCTGTAATAAACAGGATAGAGAAATTGCAAAGGGAGTTTCTTTGGCATGGAAAAAGTTCTCAAAGGAAGCTCCATCTAGTAGACTGGGCGTCAGTGTGTACTTCAAAATTAGAAGGAGGATTGGGTATCAAATCTCTAAGGCAAATGAATCAAGCTTTGCTTGGAAAATGGCTTTGGAGGCTAGGAGATGAGGCGGAAGGCCTATGGCGACGCGTGGTGATGGAAACATATGGAAATCAAAGGGGTGGTTGCAAGGTTAATGATGCAAATTGCAAGCATTCGGCAATATGGAAAGGCATAGTCTCTACCAAAGAAAAGTATATGTAGAACATCAGATACCAAGTAGGCTTAGGAAGGAAAGTTCTGTTTGGGCAGGATACATGGGTAGGAGATGAGTTATCAAAAAAAAAAAATGGGTAGGAGAGGATCCATTAGCTTCTAAATTTCCAGAGCTGTATCATTGCGCAAGGGAGAAGCAAGCAAAGGTGGGAAGTTACATTGATCGGTCTGGCAGAAGTGGGCAGATGACTTGGAGCCTGACATTTGGATGGAATTTGAAGGAACATGAGGAGAACCAGTTTATGTCGCTTCTAAATCTTTTAAGGAATATTCAAATTTGTGAAGATGGGAAAGATACTAGAATTTGGACTGCATCAAAATGTGGATCCTTTTCTGTCTCTTCTTTCTACTCGGCTCTAGTGGCAAGGGAGGGGTGCAGAAGTAAATTGGCAAGCACATGGAGACTCAAGGCTCCGCCCAGGGTAGTAACTTTTGCATGGGTAGTTCTAAGAAAACAAAATTTAACTGTAGACATCTTAGAAAGAGAGGGAAGATTGTTGAGAACGCTTGTCCAATGCGCTTGAAGGATGAAGAAAGTGTTGATCATCTTCTCTTAAGGTGCAGGAGTGCGGGGAAAATATGGAATTCTGTCATAAGCTGGTTTGGATGTACATGGGTAATGCCTGATTGTCTTCATCAGCTGTTTGAGGTCTGGAAATCCCCTATTGGGAATCCAAAGGACCAAAAGTAAAGGAGCTATGGAAACTTTCATTTCTATCAGTCACATGGCACATTTGGAAGGAGAGAGGCGAGGTGCTTTGAAGGAACAAAATCTAAGGAGGAAATCTTATGTGACAAGATAAAATTTTCGGTTGCACAATGGGTGAAGATAAATCCGATTTTTAAAGATTTTCCCATTGGTCAGATCATGTATAATTGGAAGGATATAGCTCTCTCGGGCTCAGGGTGTTACTCATAAGTTTTTGCTATTTCTGTTCTCTGTCTTGCGTTGTTTGATGGTCTAAATCTTTGTAGCTTGCTTCTTTTTCTTTTGTCTCCTGGTCAGCATAAATCTTTTGTACTCATTTGGTTTTAATGAAAGTTGACATTCAAAGAAAAAAAAAAAGATCAGTTGGACAATCCTAGTAATTCATTTGCAGGACCTTTTGATAAAAATAAATGAATGGTTAAGATCGGAGTCACTCATTGCCTTCTGTTGAGTGTTCTCCGATTGATTTATGACCATTTTGATCCATGGCCAATCCATTCATTCTCCCAATCGACAAATAGTATGGATCCTCCTATGCAGGGGGAATGTGCAGTGTTGATTTGATTTTGGTTTTTTAGCCTTGGGCTGATCCTTCTTTGTACATTATTCTCTTCATTATTAAGAGCCAGTTAACATTTTAAAAAACAGAATGACGGGTTTAAGTGTCATCATCATCGTCGTCGTCGTCATATTATCCTTATCCCATCAATTTGGGGTCAGCTTAAAGATTTATACATAATAAATTGAAAACAACCTATGGCCATATTTCCCGACGAACTACGGTGCATAAAAGTAAGGTTTCTCTTGATAAATTTCACACCTTTCAGTTCTATTCTTATTGTGGTTTCTTTGTGTTTTTCTTCTTCAAATTGTTAAGATTTGAACTTGTGCTTTCTGATCCAAATTCAGTTTATGATTTAGTTCATTTCTTCTTGGTGAATTACAGCTCTGTTATGCAAGATCGCAGCTTTGAGATCTTTTTCACTTGACAAGTTACATTACTGGAGAGAAAGTGCTTCTGGCATGAGTTCGTTGGCCTACTTTCTCTCAAAAGACACAATTGACCATTTTAATACAGTCATCAAGCCTGTGGTTTATCTTTCCATGTTTTATTTCTTCAACAATCCAAGATCATCCTTCACAGATAATTATGTTATTTTGCTTTGTCTTGTATATTGTGTGACGGGTATCGCCTATGCATTTGCAATCTTCCTTGAACCAGGTCCAGCCCAATTGGTATGTATATGAAGTACCATTTGAATTCGTTATCATATTAAACTGTTTTCTTTTGTTTCCTTTAACTTAAATGTAATTTGTTTCATGCAGTGGTCTGTGCTCCTTCCTGTTGTTCTCACTCTTATCTCAACTCAGAAGAACAGCGGTGGCCTTATGAAGCATCTGGCTTCATTATGCTACCCAAAGTGGACTTTGGAAGCATTTATAGTCACAAATGCTCAAAGGTCTGATTTGCCTAACTTTTAGCCATAGAAAATATTTTCCCGTATCTGTTTACAGTCTCTCTCTCAGATGTTCATGGCACTTCATGCAGTCTTGGACAAAGTGGTTTTTTTTTTTTTTTTTCATACAGCATAGTTTCACAGCCTAATCTCCTTTAAAATGGGGAAAGGAGGCAGATTAGGATTTCCTTGCAAACTTTATAGGAATAATTCATGAGAATCCTTAGTTGGTAGTTTGCTCCAAAGACATGCCAGAACAAAAGTAAATATGGTATAATAAATGTCAAATAGAGATACGCTTGATAATTAAATGATGGATGATCATATAAACAGCTTGTGAAACATCTCACCAAAATCACTCTGTGCACACCACTCATACTGACAAACTATTTGACTAAAACCTTCTATGCTTGAATGTTATGATTCAATTGATAGTTGCATGTTGATCCTCTGGATCAATTATTAATTATGTTACTATGTTAAAGAACTGTTATATGGCTAGGATTTCTTGGCTAAAGATTATGTCAATGGGAAAACCATACAGGCATACATGATCAATTGAATTGTTAATTTTTCAATTAATATCATAATAATGAGTAAAACCACCACCATACAATCAGCAACCCAATTGTGGATATAATGGCAAGCTCATTTCAGAGAATCTCCTCATATTTGAAAGAAAAAATGCGTAGCAGAAAGGGGTAGGTGCTGTTATGCTGGTGATCACCAAAATATCCCATTTTTGCAAAACCATTTGATAATCACTGATCAATACTGACAAGTCGTTGCAAGTATTTTCAGAATTTTCCACAGTATTCCAGTAGTCAAGACTCAAGATGTTTCTCTGAGTGCTTCTCAGTATTTTTCTACAGTATTCTCTTGAGGAAGAAAGTGGTGTTTTACAGGGTTTTCTCGAATGGTTGAGTCATGGATGTTCCACAGAAATGGTGCCTTGAACATTGCGATGTTTCTTAAGAGAAAATACCAGGCTGTTGAGGGATTTTATGTTCCTTAACAGTAATCCCAGGAAATCCATTCTCCCCACATGCCATCTCCAACTTGACCATAGACCCCAGACAAAATTATATCACATTGATTTTTACTCCACTATTGGTGCCTGGTGGTTTCACTCATTACCTTGGATATCCACAATCCATTCAAAAGAGGGAAAGGGGAGCTTAAAAAATCATCACGATTTACAAAACATATTCGGTACTTTGAAGAATTATAGTGTATAATCCATAAGGGCCTGTTTGGATAGGCAAAAAATAGAGTAGAGTGAAGTTAAATGAGCGTTAACGGTCAAAAATTTCAATTCCATCCTGTTTGGATGAGTTTGGCCTGATAGATGAAGTAATGTTTTGAGCCACATGTACTCCATTTCACTTCAACTCTAAATACTATAATTTCTTTGAGTAAAAGTGGATTTCACTCCAAACCTTAATTTCAAAATAAGTATCCAAATGAAGTGAAGTGAAGTATTTTACTTAACTTCAACCTACTTTTCTTCACTCCACTCCCCATGTGAAATCCATTTCATTTTACTCCATTCCTCATTTATCCAAACAGGCGCTAAAGTAATTATTTTATTCCTCTTTTGCTTTTTTGACATGCAGGTATTCTGGCGTGTGGCTGATAACTCGATGTGGTGCACTTTTGAGAAGCAGTTATGATATAAATGATTGGGGCCTTTGTATATTCATCTTGATTGCCTACGGTGCAGTGTTTCGTGCTATTGCTTTTGTATGTCTAGTGACTTTCCATAAGAAATGAATTCAATCTCTCTCTCTCTCTCTCTCTCTCTCTCTCTCTCAACACACTTTTGTTTCCCATTTCATGTACAAATAGAGGAGAACCAGTTCTGAGACGCTTGTATCATAGTGGCTATTCAATTGACCAATGATTTCTTAGAATATAAGGCATTTCTTACCATGTAAAGGTACCCCATTTCCATTTAAAATGGCGGGGTAAATGATGTAAGATCACTATTAGAGATATTGAATTTGTTATAAGTAGTTTGTATTTTGAGCAGATTTCAATCTCTTTTCTTAATGTCCCTTACAATCACATTATCACCAAAACGCTTAGCATTTCGTTGTTTTGGTGGAAGGTAACATGTAATCAACCAAGGACTGAAGTTTTCGGTAAGAATGCTTTCCAGTTTGTGTGAATGGAATCACATCTGTCTTGGAAGAAATGAGATTGAGGGTGTCAACCGTTTGATGTACATGCTTTTTACCACCATCCAACCATGAATGATGGTGCTCAAGGTTATGGACCTGCTTGGGTTGGTCCAACTTTTGATTTCCTGATTTGTCAGTATTGAATAGTATATTGAACTGAATGCATTCCTGTGTTGTCCTATCCAGAAAAGCTGGGATTATTTGATGAGTAAAGGTGGAGAAAATTGTCTGCAGTCATTGTTCTTGTGTTGTCCTATCCAGTAAAGCTGGGATTATTTGATGAGTAAAGGTGGAGAAAATTGTCTGCAGTCATTTTCTTTTGTTTCCTCCACTTATTCTCATCCAAACAACGCCTCCATGTATTGTAAAATGCCCGTGGTGAATTGTGTAGGCATAGGTATTTTTAGATAATTTCTTAAAAATCCCCTTTTTGTGCACCTTTGTGTTTGAATGCAGGGGCCCACCTTTGATCAATCCAGTCCCTTGGCACACATTTACCTCCTATTTGGATTAGCACCGGTCTATCGACACTCATATCTCATATTTCCCATAGTTTTACCCGGTGCGCATGTGGATAGGATGTTGGAAATATAACAGAATATGAAACAATAGTACCCGAGTCTGCAACTTTGATTTGTTGGCGGAAGTCGCCGAGCAGCAACGGCAACAGATCTGTGACCGAGGCACGTCCGACGACGCTTTCTTTAGGACGAGTTCCGCCCCTTAGGATTAAATCCAGGTGTGAAGGTTCTCAGCAGAATCGCCCACAGGATACAACGGCCTTCCCTGATTCAGGTCTGGTCGCAACGCAGCCTGAAAATGAAGACTCCTTTTGTAATGCTCAGAGGGAAAAGGTTGTGTGTCCATATAGTGATCAATATAAATCACATTAAATAGTGATCAATATAATTACAAAACAAAATATAAAAAACGGCAAAAGGTTGTTGTGTTTATATGGGTCCCTCTAGGCCAGGCGGCCTGGATTTGCAGGCCCCCCTGCGCGCGATATACACGCAGGATGCACGTTGCGGACGCACGCTCGGTTAAACGTTTTCGGACCGAAGACCTCGGGTCAAGCCTGGCTCGCGTGCGCGCATAGGACCCATGGCAAAAGCCTACAAGAGTCTTTAAAGAGTAAAGGAATGAAAACACATATAAACCATCTTCAAAAGTTGAACTTTAGCAATGTGGGATGGGTTGTTTTTCAATAGCCTACACTACCCATAAAGCAAAAAGTACTAAAGGACAAAACACCTTTTACAAAGAAAACATTGAAAATGTTTTGAAACACCAAAAAAACCAACATAGGAGGGTTTGCATGCACCCCTAGGGATTAGTTTTCAATTATCCATAATCGAGTGTCCTTGGGCTCAGGGCGAAAGGCTCCTGGATCGAGCTGGGCAAGGGATACCCTGGGTTATCATTAAAAAAAAAAAAAAGGTCCCTAGTTCCCTACAACAATAAAGAAAAGAAATCCCCATCTTTAGAGTTGGGAGGGGCTTGAATTAAGTGTGTATGGGTGAATATTGAGTATTTACTAAAGACGAAGAAGAAGATGAAGATGAAGATGATGATGATGATTTTCTATTATGGGGAGGATTTTCATAATTAAACATCTCAAGAAATCCAAGGCTATAAATTGTGAAATGACTGGATTGCTAGAAGGCTCTTACTATAATGGGGCACAGAAAGAAAAAAAGGCCCTGTGGTCTATGGTTTCTTAATACTGTTTGGAGCTCGTGTGTTGCTCATGGTAGTAGATTCAGATTCATTTTTCCAACTCACTCTTAACAAATATTCAGGTTCTTTTTCATTGATCTAATTATAAATTAAGGTACATATGTATAACTACAAAACTTTTTCCTAATATAAAATACTATTAGCGGTCCCCCAGATGTTTGTCAATCATGGGATTGGAAGGGCCCAATATGAACATTCGGAAAAGATCATCTCAATCTAATCATCACAACAATTGCTCTAGGAGCCCAAGTTCAACATTTTTTAAGTTATGATTTTATGAAATTCAATCTAACACATTTAAATTATTAATAAATTAGGATGAATGCCAAATCATCGGAGTTTTAACTAGCGCAAAGCGACCCAGTTGCTCCCCATAGACCTCATATGGTGGTTAAAACTTGCTTAATTCATGTAAGGTCGAGAGATATTTCTCCACACCAAGAAAATTTTCCTTATAAAAACGAAAACAGAGGAGAGAATTCTGTATGCAATATGCACATGACAAAATGCATCAAAGTAACAAAGGCCAATGAGGAAGAAGTCTTGTTGTGGTGGACTAGGCAATTCTCACCTAGCTATCTGGATACCAACCCTAGGACTTGGAATGTACCGCTTTCCTTCAATTATTCTACAATTCTCACCTAGCTACCTAGATACCAACCCTAGAACTTGGAATGTACTGCTTTCCTTCAACTATTCTGCATGGTTCAATGATGTCACAACCCCCTTAGCTTTGGGGTTTAAAAAAGAAGGGCAGATGGAGATATAACCATACATGATAAGAATAATAATAAGATTAGTATGCAAGTCATGTGACGATATCTAAATATTTTAAAAGGATCTCCATATGCTGATTTTCTTTTGTAAAATAATCAAATAGTCTTTTAAGTAATCTCATTATCCAGATTCCAGGGTCTTGTTGATGGAGGCCGGATCTTTTCAGACACGTCACATCAACTGCGCGTCCCAATATGAAAGCGGCAGGCAGACAGGAAAGCTTCAAAGGTTCTGGTACCTAGAGAGGCGCATTAGAAAGCTTCAAAGGTTAAAACGAATAGTTAATGTTGTTTAAAACGACCTTCTTTTTGGATCTAAACCACAGCGTATTTTAAAAAATCCATAAAAATTTATGTATTCACTCTCAAAATTCATATAAAAATTATTAGTTTGTCCTCAAAATTAAGCTATCGGTTAAAGTTTGCATCCCCAAACGAAAATATTAGGGGTGGACATGGGCTGCTCAGATTGATTTAGAGAAAAAACTATCAACCAAACTAAACTCATCAGCTTTCTATTTTTCCAAACCTAATAACACATGTGATAAAACCAAACCGATCCGAACCGAAGTGAAGTCCTTTCATTTTTTTTTTTTTTTAAAAATTGCAATTCAAACTTGGTCTACCAAATAGAATGATGAAAAGCTGTAATGAACATTAAAATAAATTTCATTATTCGTTTCAACCAAGGAAGTATACATCAAACGATGGATGAACTATTTACATCATCCGGTTGTGTGATTGAATGGCCTGGTCAGGTTCAGCCAACTTTTCAGACCAATGAGTTGAAGCAGTTCAAATCATCTTGGTAAAATGCACCAACAAAATGGTTATGTACGTATCTATTTCTCTATATAAAACCGGGACTAGACTACATTACTTCATCTAGACCAATGAATTCAACACGAAATGAACTAGTTTATTTATTTATTTTATTTTATTTTTTTTGCCAACAACATGGGTTCAAGTGGAATGTAGTCCCAATTTTGAACTAATTGAAATGAGCCTTTTAATAGTTCACTTTTTTTTAAGTCAGGCCAAACCCTTTAGCAGAGCTACTAAAAACCTAATAATGCACACTTGTTGTAAAACTTTCATCAAACATGTAATATGCAAGTAGAATATACAAGCGTTTCTTCTAAAGCTAAAATAGTCAAAACTCAATACTCAAGTTAATACATACGGTCAATTCGATATAGGCGGTTAAGCGTGGGTTCAAACCGATAACCGACCGATGTAAGACGGTTTTGGTGATTTTCAAACCACCGAACCGGTCTACATAAAACAATCCGAACTGCTCGGTTCGGTCAGATCGGTTCGATTTGTAGTGATACCGAATTTTCTATACAGCCCTACAAAATACTACATCCCCCATTTTGATGTGTTGCTCTTGACTACTTTTCTTTTTAGCTCTTCTCATGCCTCGCACATTAATTAATCTCATTAAATCTCTGCGAATCTTAGCATGGGTCCCATTATGTAGATTAAGGTTATATTAATAACGATCTTTACTAATACTACTATGCTAAGTTGATGCATATACAAGTACATTGAAGCCATCTTTATTAATACATGGTGACATATTCGGTTGTTTGTGATACAAACCAAATATTTCATCTTCATCAAATATTGTCTAGAAAACTTTTACAACCTGTTATATCCAAGTTTGGACATCTAATATTTCATTTCAGTATAAAATCCTCCAAACCAAACCACTGTTGTGAAGAGTATCTTTTGATTAGCTCATACGGGAGCAACGGTTGTGATCAATGGATTAAATGTGTGGCCCACTTATTTGATCATGTCCCCACCAGCCACTCCATAACATCAACGGCTGATAGAAAAATAAATGTGTCAACGTGGCGCAAAGGACGCCGTCAAATCCGTTCGAACTCCCATCCTCTCCGACCAAGCCTTCGACTGCAGATACAGCTTCGAAATCTTCCCTGCCACGCGCCTCATATCCGGCCGTTGATCGGCCTCCACGTGTACGCAGCTCAGAGCTACACGTGTCATCTTCTCCGCTACCTCCTCCGGAAACGAATCCTTCAGCCTCCAATCCACCCACTGCCGCACTCTCCCTCTCTCCACCGCCTCTCTCGCCATCTCAACCACCGAGACCCTCTCGTAACGGTCCCTCCGCTTCTCGTCGTATCGGTATCGTACCGGCTCCTCCCCCGATATCAGCTCCAGCATCACGACACCGAACGCGAAAACGTCCGATTTCTGCGAAACGACCGCGTCCGTCGAGCTCTCCGGCGGCGCGTACCCGACCGTCCGTTCCACCCGCATCGCCCGGCTGTCCGATCTGTCCAACTTCGTCGCGGTATCGGGCTTGATCTGTTCGATCACGCCCGGTATTTCGCCGGCAAGCAAGGCCGCTCCGAAATAGCAGACCTTGGCGTTGAAGGTGTTCTCCGTTACGATGATGCTTCTGCTCTTGATTCGGTTGTGGACGAGATGCAGATCGAGGCCCGTGTAATGGTGCATGTACTCGAGCGCCTGAGCGGCGTCGGCGGCGACCTGCATTCGAGAGATCCAGGTTGAGAGGACTGTGAAGTTGGGGTTTTTAGGGCTCCGGAGGCAGTCGGCGAGGTTGGCGCCAGCGGCGTGGTCGTAGACGAGGTAGAGGTTGTCGGCGGAGACGGCGGCGCCGAGGAGGCGTGCGAGGCTGACGTGGTGGCACTTGCAGATCTGGAAGAGGAGGCGGTGGAGCTGCGGAGGTTGGATCCGGCGGCGGATCTTGCCGTGGACGACGACGGCGTCGGAGGCGGATGGGAGAGAGCAGCGCCAGGAGTTGGAGGAGATGCGGGTGGAGCGGAAGTTGTTGATGGCGGAGGAGATGTCGGAGAAGGAGTAGATGGTGGGGTTTTTGGGGAGGGAGCGGCGGGCGGAGGAGAGGGTGGTGGAGGAGGTGGAGGTGGAGGAATAAGAATAGGAGTTCTTGGACGAGTCTCGATGGATCGACTCGGTGATGGGATCGGTTGAAGCGCTTGTTGGTGGTTCATTGGTGACGGTAACGGTTCTGGTTATCGGTTTTTTCGGATCGATGGCATTTGTGTTTCGTTTCGGCCTACACATGTGGAAGCAGAAGAAGAAGAAAGAGAAAATCTGTGAGAAGGAGGTGGTGAGTGAAATTGTATTTGGGGTTTTGGGATATTTCTACTCTGAATCTTGAAGCAAAAAGTGTGTGACTGGGAATGACGTTGACTTTCTAAAAAGTGAATGTGTTTGGTCCAATTCCGAAAGGTGCAGTCGACATGGAAGAGACTCATCTGTGGTCGTGCATTCATTCTACAATGATACCTATATAGGATTGTGGTATACGTTACAAGATTAGTTATGGACTATAACATTTCGATTTTCAAAATCAGTGTTTAGGTAGCTGGGTTGGTAGTTAGTACTTCTCATTTGTTCTAGGTTTATACCTTTTGTCTACTTAGCAAGGGAATTGTGAATTGTGAAACAATCTCCTGTTTGTTTCGTACCGCGGGTTTGCTCGTGTGGTTACTATAGTTGTTGCTTAACTCAGTGTTAATTTGTTGGCATAAAGCGTGGTTAGTCTCCTAGTGCACATGCGTTTTAAGGTTATACGTGTACCAAAGGTTAGTTCTCTTTAGTGGTCAAGTAGAAAGATTAGTTTTCTTAGACCAATTGATGATGCTTGTATGATGATTGACTTGATTTCAAAGTTGTGTGAAAGATAAATGGCGATTTTAGTGGCAAATGGTGAGAGCAATGATGCTGAATGTTATGTGGACGTGAGAAATATAATAAATATATATATAGAGAGAGAAATATAAATATAATCCTCACATAGAAAATCAAGATTCTATCGATAGAGGAAAATTAATTAATTTTTTTCCTCCAATGAAAAAAATATTGTACCAAACATTTGAAGAAGGAGATTAATGAAAAATTAGAATAATTTTCCTCTCAATGTCGATTTCTCTTGTTGTACAAATGCTCTCTAAGATTTTTTTTTTCTTTTTTTTTTTTTTTTGCAAGAATTTTTGTACGGAGAAATTAAAATATTGAAATTCTGAAAATCCTATGAGTTATTTGCGACATTTCAGTAGGATGAAATTTAAAATTATAGCTACAAAATATCTTGTATAATGATGTCTTTTTAACAGGGTGTGAAAAGATGTTGGCTTGCACTCTATGATACAGCGGATCTATACTAGTTGTAATCGGACCTGCCCTCGACCGCCGGATAGTATTTTCCGTCAATGTGACTCAGCTCATTCAACACGACAAATTTGGCAATCAAAGCACACAAACTCCTTTTGACATATTATATAGTTTTATGAAATTGATTTCTATCGTTGTGGGCCAGATGGCCTCTCCAGTCACATCATGCTTGCTTAGTCGTTATTCATCCATTTTGATAGAGCTGTCACTTCATCATCAAAGCGATCCCTAGCCTTTTCTTTCATTATGGTTGTTTATTATCGTGGACCTTGACTCTGTTGCTTAAAACGAGCTGCTACCTTAATTTTCTTATCTTATCCGTCTGCTTTTCTCAGAGAATTGACAGATGTTGTGGGCGGAACTACATGTTGTTGATGGGTAGGTTGGTGGTGATCGCCATTTTCAGTTTCAGATTGATGGCATTTGTTTTCGTTCCTTAAATCCTACACTGATGGAAGAAGAAGATCTGTAATAAGGTAAGGTGGGTTTTGAGATATAAGAATAATTTGGACCCTTTATTTTCCTGCTCTCTGTGGAAGCGATAAGTCGTTTTGACTTTTGATTGGGAATGGTGCGAACTTGGTAAAATGAGAGTGGTTGGCCCAAAGAGCAGTGGCAGTGAAGACATTTATTATTTGTGGTGCCTTCTAGTTCTACAATGAAAAGTCTGGGATTTTGGTCGGTTTCTTCACGAGAGCATGTGATAAAAGAAAGAGCATGCAACGATTAGCTTTTTATCAACAAATTTATCACACCACCTTTGAAATAAAAAATAATAATTATACATAACGAAAATACCCATAAATTCCATGCATATCTCATGTGAACGAATATGAAACGCGGTGTACATGATATGTACATGGTTTCTCCAGCCGTGCACCTCTTCTGTGCACGGTTTTAATACTCCGTGCACCATTTTTTTTCTTGCATGGGTGGAGCAAGTTCGTCAATTATTATTAGAAGAAACTTTTGTTCTGGTGATTCGGTGCTGTTTCTTAAGCACAGGAGTGGGGAGCTCTTTGTGGGGATTCATCGGGCAAGATCAACGGTCGACAGTGACGGACTCTGGATTTTCATTTGAAGGAGGTCGACGATGGTCAACTAAAAAGTCATTCATTATTTTATTATACTTTCTTCACATTACCAATGGCAAAATAGAACATAAGTTAATTGTGTATTTGTGTTTATTTTTGTGATATGAGAGTTATCCTGAGGAATCTAGGGTTCGTTTAGCAGCTGGAAAAAAAATGAGAAGTGGGAATTTCCTTCGAATTAAAAGCAAGGCGAACATAGAGGTTGGAAATTCCTTGATGATGTAACCTCATTTGTTAATTAATCTTGTTTAGCATATGCCCTAGAATAAAGTGATATTTAATACTTTTTTCTTTCTTAATCAAATTGTATGTGTATCAATTCTATTGTAAGAGGTGCCAAAGACAATATACCTCTATTCTTATCATTTTTTAAATCAAGTCTCTAATTTGTCATCGACTGGAGATTGGGCACTTCGAAAAGACTTTTTTTTTTTTTGGTAGAATTTTGAAATATTTGTTTAAAAGATCCATGTAGTATGTTCGTAAAAAAAAAAAAAAAAAAAAAAAAAAAAAAAAAAAAACTAACAAATGATTTCATGAATTTGATCCATTGTTAACCCCGAGGGGTATCTCAATTAGCCTAGGATCACAGTTTGCTCCTAGAAGTTGAGGGAATTCTAAATTGCGCTACCACACTGGTGCCACATGGGATTTACCTGACTCCGCCGGGCCTGTAGGGATTAGTCCGGTCCAAAGGGTTAGGACACCCTACGTTATCAAAAAAAGAAAAAAAAAAGAATTGTTCCATTGTTATTTGGGCAGTTTGATTGGAAACAAACTTTGAACCAAAACTTCATTTGATCTTCATTTATTTGTTTGTTCAAATCAAAACCAAAACTACTTCACAAAAGCCAATCTAAAACTTCTTTCTAAAACCTAATACAAATTACAACCACAAACAACCAAATATTGCATCAAAATTAAATAGACTTAACTAACAATCAATAACATGCATCAGTATCTTAAAATCAATGATGATAAATTAGATACATCTCTCCTACCGGTCTCTAATTTGAATATTTGCTTCTTCTTTTTTGTTGAAATCAAATTCAACTCCATCAAGAGAGCCCATTTCAATAATGGGGATTTTTAGGAAAATCCCCTATTTCTTAAAAATCTTTCATGAATCAAGAAAACCCATTTGAAAAATGGGAATTTTTAGAAGATGGAGGATTCTCAGAAATCCCCTATTTCTAACGCTCACCATTTTCGAGAAATATTATTGGGAATTTGAATTTCTCCAAACGACCCCTTGCAACACCTAAATATCATAGAATCGATACGCAAAGCAGAGACAGACCGCGATGAGCAACGAAGCCGGAGATCATCTATCAACAATTTAAGATTTATGGAGAAAGAGATTTATTCCATGAGGGCTGATGGGTTTTGCTCCATGGGTGCTGGGCTAGCCAGCCCATATAGGCCTAATGGGCCCTTTTCAGATTTGTGGGGGATTGAAGTCCCCACTCGCTAATACATAGGTCTGCCCCTGACAGTCGGAGATTTTGGGCAAGGGCCGGCGGTGGGTGAGAGGGAGAGGGGGAGAGAGGAAGAGGGAGGAAAAGAGAAAGGGGGAGAGGGACGGGGGCTACCGGCTGCGGAGGAGAGAGAGAGAGAGAGAGGGAGAGGGATCAGCGGCGGGGGCGGAGTTGGGCCGAGGTGGTCGTAGCAGAGAACATGGAAGGAGAGAGGGAGATGGTGAGAGAAAAGAAGGGTATTTTAGATATTTTTGAAAATATCAATGGGCTCTGTACTGAACAAAAAAAGGTTGGGTACAAATAGAATTTCTCTAATTTTATTCTTCCCAAGATGATGATATTTTTATATCAGGGCAGAGGCACAAGGGTGCCATGTTTGTTGTTGAGCCCACTTCTCACAAGAAATATGGACTTTGGAAATCAAATTCACTAGCCATTTTCAATTCGTTTATTCAAAGCAAGCAAAACCCTTTGAACAGATCGTACCCTCACCAGTCACATCATGCTTGTAATCTTAGAGCTGCCAGTCCATCGCCATGAAGTGGCCATGAGCCATTTCTTTCACTCATTTATTATAGTGGCATTTAGGGGTGTACATGGATCGGATTGGTGCAGATTGGGCCAAATCCGTCACCAATCTGTTACTTACGGATTGACGGATTTGGAATCCGTCACCAATCCGCGGCTGTTAAAATCCGATCCGATCCGATCCGTGGAGGACCGGATCGGATCGGATTAATCCGTTCAATCAAATGTTTAAAAAATATATCAAATATGTTGTGAAAAAATTACATTTTGACACCTTAATTTTTTTTTTCTTATTTTAAATTTAGACATCTTAATTTATATTTAGACCCTTTATATATTTTTTTTATATTTAATGTCAACGGATCGGATCGGATTGAATCCGCAGATTGAAGGTGAAATCCACCATCGATTTGTGGCTAACGGATTACAAAATTTTCAATCTGTCACCAATCCGTTTACTTTCGGATCGGATAAAAATCCGCGGATTGGATCGGATTGGATTGGATTTATGGATCGACGGTATTTTTGTGCACCCCTAGTGGTATTTATAGTTGTTTATTATAATGGAATTGTCCAACGACTGCATTGGTTGAAATCAGTTGCTGCCTTCTCGGGTGGGGGCACCGATGATGAGAATTCAAATTGTTGATTTTGAATTCCGTTTTCTTCGGAATCATATTCTCAAGGCACCTTTGTGTAGTCCATTTTTGTGAAAAAAGGATTTCCGTGAAAAAGTCCTTTTTAACGTCTTTAGTACAGTAGTTTTCCGCGAAACTTCTTTTTCGCTACCTCATATTTTTTCTTTGTATGCACATAAATGGATTTCATATGAGAGGCATGGGAAATCCATTTCCACGGAAAACTGACCCCTCATTT
Source organism: Umbellularia californica (assembly GCA_028538565.1). Taxonomy (NCBI): domain Eukaryota; kingdom Viridiplantae; phylum Streptophyta; class Magnoliopsida; order Laurales; family Lauraceae; genus Umbellularia; species Umbellularia californica. The sequence goes on from JAPQWN010000002.1 coordinate 7,473,072, forward strand.
CCTCATTCCCACCCCCACTCCATCTAGCACCCTCTTTCTTCTCCCTCCCTCCCTAGGCCACCCACCGACCCACCCACCTAGTAATTTTCACTAAAGAAATCTGCAGCTGCACCAAACAACATTAGCACCAATTCATCAAGGAAAAACATTTTGTACCAAACACGAATTTTTAACTTTCCCAGAAAACCTTTTTTGAAGTATATAAAAACCATAGAATTTGTTGATGTAGTAATTTCATCTTTCCATGGAAGTTGCTTTTATACAAACGTGCCCTTAGATTTCAATTTAATAGAAGTAGATTCCACTCCAATTGAATACATGATGGAAACATGATTCATACCACATAGAGTGAGGTAACATCGTCGCCTAGTTTACATCTTCAATGTTGTGTTCAATCTTATGATGGATCATATTCCTATTAAAGTGATATATAAGAAAATGTCATTGGAGATTATGAAATTTATCCTAAATGGTCCAAATTATCTGTAGATGGGCCTCACGATGGAGTTCCCCACACGTGTTATTAGGTTTCCTATAATAGAGACCACAGGGATCCCAAGTCTTCCTTCTCCCACTTTTTCCAAAGTCAAATAAACAAGTATTGAAAGCCACCTACTGTTCTCTCTTTCTCCCGAAGAAGAGAGATAAAGCACGAAGATCATTAAACCTAGTAAAGATTATGACTTTGGTACATCCAATTACTGGAAGCTATTGTAATTGTTGATACCCAGTTGGGGATCCATACATTTGGAACTTGGGTTGTAAGGAAGGACCCAAAACACAAACATAACATTTGGGCTCATGGCCTGATCCGGCTTTGATTTCGAATGGGCTTTAGTGCTAATGTGTTTTTTTTTTTTTTTTTTGGGAAGATTTCGAGAAAAAGTATAAAAGTTTAGCCTTGTTTTAAAAAAAGTAAATGAAAGTTTGAGTATTTTGGAAGAGTATTAAAGCTTTCCATATTTCTTTTAAAAGAATTTTACCAAAAAAAAAAAAAAAGCTTCAGGTGGCAATTGTACCAAAAAGGTTACTTTAGCCAAACACACCAAACCAGCCTTCCCACACAAAAACCCTTCTTTTTTTACCCTTTTTTCGAGGGTTGACCCTCATTTTTTGTATTGAGGGTTGACGTTGACCCTAGCTATAATGCACATATTCTATCAAGGCAGAATGTCAATACCTACGCCACTATCAACCCTGACATTGTCAGGAGATTTGGTGGGTCTTAACACATCGAGACCAGCTGCATCTCCAGAGTCCTAGAAGGATTTTTCCGAGATACAAATGAAGTCTATGAGCCTTGTATCATCTCAATTGGTCCTTATCATTGGGGCAAGCCTAAGCTCTAGCACATGGAGAAGCATAAATGGCAGTGTGTAAGAGATATCATCAACCAAAAAAGAAAATTCATCTAAATGAATTATTCAGACTAATCAAGCCCCCAAAAGTCCAAGCAAGAAGCTTAGACTCTTATAACATCTATCTCGACAGAATGGATTTCATGGAAATGAAGCCGCTGGATGTTGCTTCATTATTGATTCCTTTCTTCAACCTTCACAGTACATACGAGGCACCGGAACTTAGATGGTGCATCAAATAAATAATAACTTTCTCTTGTTAGAAAATCAGCTTCCTTTCTTTATTCTCAACCATATAAATTACTAGGTCAAAGAGGAAAGAGAGACAGAAGTGTTCCTAGATTTTGCCCTGAAATTCTTTAGCCCCGTCTGTGCTATAAAGACAACACTCAGTGTTTCTATGTTAAGTGATAGGAATTTTCAGCATTTGCTCCATTTATATTGTGCTTACCTTTTTTACGATGAGCGTGAAAGGAGTAATCAACCTATAAAAATAGAAATAATTAGGATCATTCATACTGCAATGTTCCTTAAAAAAGCAGGAATCAAGTGAAGTCATTTTTCAAAATTTTAAATCATTTAAGAAAAATGATGAAGTTCAATCCAAATGACCTAGAGATGCCAACTTTAGTAAATCAAAATGGTTGGTTTTGGAGAGGAAAAATGTTAATAAAAGATAAAAATATGTCGTAAGGGAAAGGTAATTTTGTTATTTTTTAAAAACTTATTTTATAGATTTTTGAAATCCCCCTTTCCCCTCTCTCTCCCTTTGGTATATGTAGGGATGTAAATGGATCCCTGATTCTCCGATTACTCGGAGGTTCTTACACGTTAAGAATTGGGTTTGGGTTCTTATTTAGGCCCCGAGAAGTAAATGGGCCTGGGTCTAATTCCACTTTGGTTCGGACCCGTAGACCCAAGACAAGACATATTACCTAAAATTTTGAAAAAATCTCCTAAAATCATATTTTTTTAATATTATTCTCTACCTAGATCTGGACCCGGATCCAGACCCGTCCCATATATGGTTTTGGTTCCGAAGCTAAGAAACTGGTTCTGAAATAGTTTCAGGCCAGACCCGATTCTACCTTTTTCTTAATAGTTCTGGCTCCGGGTACCGTGGACCTGTACCGGAACCGATCCGTTTACAACTTACAAGCATAGGTAGAAGAGGCCCAAAGAAGTTTAAGAAATTAAAGTCCCACGTGAAACTGTTATAAAAAGAAAGGGAAATGTAAGAGAGACCCATCTTGAAATTTTCCATAAAAAGACGTACAAATATGGCACTGCGTACTGTAGCGGTGTGCTAACACCAAGAAGACGCTCGCTTGCTCTGGAGAGTGTGCACTGTGGGAGAGGGAGAGGGAATGGGGGTATGTGTAACGGGTGCAAGAGGGTAAAGAAGTTTAAGAAATTAAAGTCCCACGTGAAACTGTTATAAAAAGAAAGGGAAATGTAAGAGAGACCCATCTTGAAATTTTCCATAAAAAGACGTACAAATATGGCACTGCGTACTGTAGCGGTGTGCTAACACCAAGAAGACGCTCGCTTGCTCTGGAGAGTGTGCACTGTGGGAGAGGGAGAGGGAATGGGGGTATGTGTAACGGGTGCAAGAGGGTATGTGGCTTCATGGTTGGTGAAGCTACTCCTCTCAAAAGGACACAAGGTCCACGGCACTGTTAGAGACCCATGTACCCCTTTTCCTCTTCTTTCTATTAAGCATCTGTCCATGTATCATCATACTACTGTTTTTGGCCTCTATGTTTTTTTTCTCATGAGAATGAGTCGCAAGTGATGAAAAGAAGAGCCATCTTAAAAGGTGATGAAAAGAAGAGCCATCTGTTTTTGGCCTCTATTTTTTTTCATGTATCATCGGATGCCGTGGGGTCTTCCACATCGCATCTCCAGTTCCATCATCCATTCAGGAAAACCCTGTTACGTCCCCCAAAATAAGAAATGGGAAAAACGTGAAAAATAAAATAAATTTAAATTTCCTGTATTTAATAAAACACAAGCTTCTAAAAGTGGACCCACATAAAATTTCAACTTGTTGTGAGTCAAAATAAATTTCATTAAATGCAACAGAAGCTTTACTCAATTAGTATTCAAGGTTCATAAATGAAACCCAACAGAAAAATCAGATAAACATTAATAATTAAAGTTGCAGAATGAATGAATTAAATAATTTCTAAAAGATGTCTCAACACTAAGAGAAAGTTCATTTAAAATAATTCTAAGGTGACGTTTTATTTTGTGCAGGCTCAGATGGATCCGAAGCCATCTCCGGCATCCCACTCGGGTTTATCAGTTGGCTCAAACGTTAGAAACGTTTGACCCTCCTTTATCTCCTCGATAAAGTAGGGTCGGTACCTATGGACTAAATATTACAAAGTAAATAGCAAGTACATAATCATAATTCGAAATTAAATACAATAACGAGAAGAATATAGACAGGTGTAATCATATAGAAGTAATGACGAGAAATAACGTATAACATAATCCAAATAAAGCAAAAGGAGGAATATGATTCACACGAAAACAAGTGTCCCCGTTGTGGGTTGTTAGCCCTAAATAAATCGAAAAAGCCCGTTCATAACGTCGGGGGTCATCAACTGATCAAATAAAAAAATCAGGATAACCTGTTCACATTCATAGCGGATTATAAGTGATCCGGTCACATCGGTGATCAACCGTCCATATATCGATCTGCAGTCATCCATAAATGACCCATATAAACATAAACATAAACATATAAACGTAATAGACCCGAATAATAAAGCTTAGACACAAGAGTTTTAAGTCAAATTAAAGTGCTGGCAATTCAAAACTCCATATCAGAATCGAATCGTTATACAAAATTTGCCAAACTACTCTATAGTCTATAACACACAATAGGGTATACATCTAAAGGAATACATATCATAAACCAACATATATATATATATATATATATATATGCATGCGAAGGTTAAGACATAGATATGAATCGATCCTACCCAACAACTACAGGAATCTCTAATAGATAAAAGATTAACATATCATTTCTCCATCAATGGTGCATAGAACCAATTAAGGGTTTCTCAATAGAGATGGGTTGAACTCGAATCCACTAGGATTTTCTCGAGGTTATACGAAGTACTAACCCCACGTTAGTAAGATACCGTTTGCCTGGATGGTATTTACTCGGTCTAATGATTCAATTAATAAGGTTCAAAATTATAATTTTGACACATTTAAAATCAAAGATAACAATTAATATTTAATTTACAAATTTACAATGATAAATAACCTTAGCTTATAATTTTAGAAAGCTTAGGGTCCCATCCTAATGTATTTCCAAGAATATAGATCTTAAGATTCCAATGGGTTCATTAATAAAGTACCAAAAATATAATTGTAATACATTAAAACCCATAGATATCATTTAATATTAATTTGTAAATAATAATAATCTTAGTTTATAATTTTAGAAAACTCAAGGACCCTACCTAAAACATTTTTCAAATTCAATTCTCTATAAAGTAAGTCAAGGGTCTAATTTGAATTCATTAAAATCTAAAGATTTTTTTTTTCTAAATTCAAAAACTAATGAGCCAAAGTGTTAAAAGTCAAATGTCATTTATGTCACAACAGTTGTAACAGGAGGACTCGTACCTTCCTTTACTTTTTCTTTTTTTATTTATTTAAATCTAATGGCCAAGTATGTTACAATAACTTATCCCATCCATCCCCCACAAGTCAACATCACTGTCTCTCTCCTTATCTCATCCCACATCATTCTCTCCCCCCTTATTTTATTTCAATACCCATTCAAGTTAAAAACCGTACCTGCTCATCATTCCTTCTCCTTATTTTATTTCAATACACATCCAGGTTAAAACCGTCCCTGCTCCCCATTTCATTACAGAACCCAGTCTCGGGATGAGGAGGTTTCATGCGTAGTGTAACGAGGCATTTGGACAGTGAGCCCCACTGATAAAAAAAAAATCCAGATCGTCCCTGTAAGAAAATGTCGCCCAGCCCTGTATGGTTTGATGACCGGACCAGTTTTGTGATCACGTCTACTAGTAGGTCCCATCATCAATACACACTAACAACTTTCATGGTTATGTATCATGAGCTCTGCTACAGATTCAGTCCTCGCGGGCTTGGTGGATTGGGGCATTAAAGTGATAAGTAAAATAAAAAAAAAATAATTCAATCATCCCCAATCTCCGATCTCATCACAAAAACAATTAACATCATAGAAAGGGTATCAAAGGATTTCTATATTGGCATTCGCTGAAAAAGAGACTGTGCACACACACACATGCACATGCACAAATATGAACAAGTATCCAAGTGGGACCTTAAAGCTGTATACATAAGAGGGGGCCATGTTTGATTGGACACTGTGGATAGACAATGACCAGGGATGACAATGGACCCAGTCAACTCCCGGAAGGATCTGAATTTAAAAGATTTGGCTTGGGTCCTTATGTGGATCTGTTCAGTATTGGGTCCACATGAACCCCTACTGTAATCAAATAAGGTCCATGGTCATTTGGTGCATACCCACTTGAATTCCCAAATGGAAATATGAGTCATTTTTCAGTTGTGCTTGGGCCCAATCTTTCAGATAAAAATGCTAGATTGTGGTGATAAGATTTATGATAAGATTTAGTTTGTTAATAAGTCCTAGTCTTTAGGGACTGCCTAGTCTTTAGGGACTGTTGCCATTTGATTTAGTCAAGTTTGTTACCACGATTCTAGTTAGAACGTGAGTGTAGTTTGTTTATGTTTTCATTATGTAAAAAGCTATTTAATAGCTGCTGCTTCTCATTTTAAATAATCAAGTTATCCTAGAGTTGTTCTTTGCATTCTAGCTATCTGTTTTGAGTTGCTTGCATCTAACATTCTGGTATCAGAGCTTGGTTGAGAGATTGAAAGAGTGAGTTAGAGAGACAACAAGGGAGTGTGCACGAGATGGGGTCAGAAACAAACAGTAGCTTTGCTCAACCTTCTATTCCGAAGTTCGATGGTGACTATGATCACTGGAGCATGATCATGGAGAATCTTCTCCGATCCAAGGAATACTGGACTGTTGTGGAATCCGGCTATTCACAACCTGAAGATGAAGAGATGCTGACCGCTGCACAGAGAAAAACTCTAGAGGAGATGAAGCTGAAAGATCTAAAGGCCAAGAATTACTTGTTTCAATCCCTTGACAAGTCAATTCTAAAGACAATCACACAGAAGGAGACATCCAAACAACTTTGGGAGTCCATGAAGATGAAGTGTCAGGGCAATGCACGCGTACAGAGGGCCCAACTCAATCGTCTTCGCAGAGATTTTGAGGTTGTGGCAATGAAACAAGGTGAATCGATCACTGACTACTTTGGTCGAGTGATGGTGGTTGCAAACGACATGAGGAATTGTGGGGAAGACATGACTGATGTCAAGATCGTCGAGAAGATTATGAGAACTCTCACTGAAAAATGGAATTACATTGTTTGTTCCATAGAAGAAGCCAAAGATATCGATCAACTCTCCGTAGATACCTTGCAGAGTTCACTGCTTGTTCATGAGCAGAAGTTTAAGAAGGATGGAGAAGAGGAACATGCACTCACGGTGTCACATGATGAAGGTTATGGTGGACGTGGACATGGCAGAACTACTTTCAGAGGAGGAAGAGGTAGGGGCAGGGGTCGCCAACACTACAATAAGGCAACTGTTGAGTGCTACCGATGTCATCAACTCGGACACTTCCGATACGAGTGTCCAAGTTCGAAGCAAGCAAATTATGCAGAACTAGATGAGTCAGAGGAGACGGTACTCATGGCCTGTGTTGAATTACATGGAGTAAACCAAGATGATGTGTGGTTCCTTGATTCAGGTTGCAGCAACCATATGTGTGGTGATTCATCTCTTTTCTGTGAGTTGGAAGAGGGGTTCAAAAAGGTGGTCAGATTGGGCAATCATACAAGGCTGAACGTAGTTGGCAAAGGAAGTGTGCGCTTGTTTTTGAACGGTGTCAGTCTTCTTGTAAAAGATGTATTTTATGTACCAGAATTGAAGAGTCATCTTCTCAGTGTCGGACAACTGCAAGAAAAGGGCCTAGCCGTTCTAATGCAATCCAATCAATGCCGAATCTACCATCCCACGAAGGGCTTAATCATTCAAACCAACATGACAGCCAACATGATGTTTGTATTGCTATCAAACAAGCAACCAATCAAGAAGGAACCAAAGGAGGTATGTCTCCAAGCAACCACTCAAGACCTAGCTCATCTTTGGCACCGTAGATATGGCCACCTCAGCTACAAAGGACTTCAGACTCTACAAAGCAAAGCAATGGTGAGGGGTTTGCCAATTTTCCCTGAATCCAAAGCTGTATGCACTGATTGTTTGAAGGGGAAGCAACACCGAGCTGTTATTCCGAAGAAAAGCATATGGAGAGCATCAGAGAAGTTGGAGCTAGTTCATGCGGATATTTGCGGTCCAATCTCTCCTAATTCCAACAGCCACAAGAGGTACCTCATTTGTTTTATCGATGACTTTAGTAGGAAGGCTTGGGTACACTTTCTTGTTTATAAGGCAGATGCATTTGCTTCTTTTAAGTTATTTAAAAGTTGCGTAGAAAAAGAAACTGGTTTGTCCATTAAATGTTTAAGAACAGATCGTGGAGGAGAATTCACATCAAGTGAGTTCAACGATTACTATAGCCAGAATGGAATCAAGCGACAATTGACTACTGCCCATACACCGCAGCAAAATGGTGTCGCAGAACGGAAGAACAGGACGGTGATGAATATGGTGAGGAGTTTATTGATTGAGACCAATGTTCCGAAGACATTCTGGCCGGAAGCAGTAAATTGGACATTTTATGTTCTTAATAGATGTCCAACGTCTTCAGTGAAAGACATGACGCCAGAGGAAGCTTGGAGCGGGGTGAAGCCTTTTGTTGACCACTTAAGAGTCTTTGGTTGTATAGCACATGCTCATGTGCCTGATGCTCGACGAACGAAGCTTGAAGATAAGATTCGCAGCTGTGTTTTATTTGGGGTGAGCAAGGAATCCAAGGGATACAGACTGTATGATCCGGTGTCGAAACAGATTGTGATTAGCAGAGACGTCATTTTCGAGGAAGAAAAGACATGGAATTGGGATGCAAGCTATGAAGAACAGATTCAACTAAATTTAGAATGGGGAGATGAAGAACACAGTAGTGAAGGGGAAGAGAATGAAGATACGGAAGGGAGCGAAGAAATTGTGCCGACCTCGGGAAATCTTGAAGTTCCTGGAAATCTTGATGTTCCTGGAACTTCACATGCAAGAGAGATTCGCAATAGAAGAGCACCAGTATGGATGGCTGACTATTTTACTGGTGATGGCCTGAACGATGAAGATGTGCAAGCTCACTTGGCTTTGATCACAGGCTCAGACCTGCCCAGTTCCGACCCGACCAGTTTTGATGAAGCAGTACAAGATGGAAAATGGAGGCAAGCTATGGATTCAGAAATGAGCTCAATTAAGAAGAATGGGACGTGGTTTCTAACTGACTTGCCAAAGGGAGCTAAAAGGATAGGAGTCAAATGGGTTTATAAAACAAAACTGAATGAACTTGGAGAAGTGGAGAAGCACAAGGCCCGCTTAGTCGCAAAAGGCTATGCCCAGGAACACGGAGTTGACTACGAAGAAGTGTATGCTCCTGTAGCTCGTATGGACACAGTGCAAATGATCTTAGCTCTTGCAGCTCAGAGAGGTTGGACTGTATTCCAACTCGATGTGAAATCAGCTTTCCTTCATGGAGAATTAATCAAAGACGTTTATGTTGAGCAGCCGAGGGGTTATGAGATGAAGAATGAAGAGGAAAAGGTATACAAACTCAGCAAAGCTTTGTACGGACTCAAGCAAGCACCAAGAGCATGGTTCAGCCGAATTGAGTCGTACTTCAAGAAAGAAGGCTTTGAGAAGGATGACAGTGAACAGACTTTGTTTACTAAAATCAACAAACAAGGTAAACGTTTGATCATTAGTTTGTATGTTGATGATTTAATTTATACAGGAGACGATGAGGTTATGATGCGTGAGTTCAAAGACTCCATGATGAAGGAATTTGATATGTCGGATTTGGGCAAGATGAGGTATTTTCTTGGCATTGAAGTAGTGCAGTTTGATGGAGGGATATTCATTAATCAAAAGAAATATGTGATGGAAATGCTAAAGAAGTTTGGAATGGAGGATAGTAATTCTGTTCAAAATCCAATCAGTCCAGGGTTCAAAATTTCTAAAGATGAAAATGGTGTAGAGGTGAATGGTTCGTTCTACAAGCAGCTGGTTGGAAGCATGATGTATTTAGCAGCCACAAGGCCGGATATAATGTATGCAATCAGCCTAATTAGCAGATATATGTCAAAACCAACTGAGCTACATCTTTCAGCAGCCAAGAGAGTTCTACGGTACTTGCAAGGAACCATTGGCTTTGGTATTCTTTATCAGAAAGGAGGAAATAAGGAATTAGTTGGCTTCACTGATAGTGATTATGCAGGGTGTGTGGAAGATAGAAAGAGCACGTCGGGGTATGCCTTTATTTTAAGTGGTGCAGCAGTGGCTTGGTCTTCTCGAAAGTAACCAATAGTTACACTAAGTACAACAGAAGCAGAGTTTGTTGCTGCTGCAGCATGCACTTGTCAGTTGGTCTGGATGAAAAGGGTATTAAAGAAGATTGGTTATAATGGCAGTGAGAGTCCCGTCATTTTTTGTGATAATAGCTCGACAATAAAGTTATCAAGGAATCCTGTGATGCACGGCAGGAGTAAGCACATTGATGTGCGTTTCCATTTCTTACGTGATCTGGTGAATGAAGGAGTTGTGCAGATCCAGTATTGTTGTACACAGTAGCAAATAGCCGACATATTCACCAAACCACTCAAGCTAGAGACATTTCAGGAGCTTAGAAAGAAACTGGGAGTTTGTGATGCGCCAAAGATAAACTAGATGCCTGTCTAGGCAGTTTAGTTTAGGGGAGGAAATGATAAGATTTATGATAAGATTTAGTTTGTTAATAAGTCCTAGTCTTTAGGGACTGCCTAGTCTTTAGGGACTGTTGCCATTTGATTTAGTCAAGTTTGTTACCACGATTCTAGTTAGAACGTGAGTGTAGTTTGTTTATGTTTTCATTCTGTAAAAAGCTATTTAATAGCTGCTGCTTCTCATTTTAAATAATCAAGTTATTCTAGAGTTGTTCTTTGCATTCTAGCTATCTGTTTTGAGTTGCTTGCATCTAACATGTGGATATGTTTACCCAACTATTTGAAAGAACTGGATCCCAAAAAAATCAGATAGTATCAACTCCTGTTTCACAATCAAGTTGGGAGTCCCGCTATTCCTCTAGGTAATATATCAAGTGTCTTAACTGTCATCTGTTTAGAAGGATACATTATTCAGATCTAAGAGACTTCTAATTGATTTTGAATTGAAGTAAATACCATGACTATATTAGCAATGATCCTTAGCTCTCCTTCACTAAAATTGAATGCATGCCATTATCAATTCAAGATTGTTGGAATTGTAGAACAGAGGCAACAACCACCATATTCCCTTCTTCTTTTGTTCAAATACAGGAGTAGTAGAGACAATAGACGATAGAACTTGGGTTATTGTCGATGTCCGAGACGTAGCTCAAGCATTGCTGTTGGTGTATGACAAGAAAGGAGCATCTGGGAGATACATTTGTGCATCACATCCAGTTCGAGTTCAGAGTATGGTTGAAAAGTTGAAGAGCAAGTATCCTTACTATAGATGAGACAGTGGCAAGAACGGGTCGAACCCACATGGAGCTAGTTAAAGAAACTTTTAAATTAAGAAAACTAATTAACTAACAATTAAGAAAAGTTTTGAGTTCTTAGATAAAAAAAATAAGCAACTAATTTAGAAATTCGAAATCTACCAATTAATGAAGGGGATTAGAGCATAGGAATCCAATAAGCATCGACCAATTATTTATCAAGTAATCCTAACTTATTCCAATTTTTACTTCAAATGAAAGAGAAATCAATGTTTTTAATTTGGAAAATCTAACTTTTAAAATCCTTTTTCAATTATATAGGAATCCAATAAGCATCCATCAATTATTTATCAAGTAATCCTAACTTGTTCCAATTTTTACTTTAAATGAAAGAGAAATCAATGTTTTTAATTTGGAAAATCTAACTTTTAAAATCCCTTTTTAATTATAAAAATTCAAAACTCAAGACTTCCTTCATCTCATAAAAGCATAAAAATAATTTAAGCACCACTCATCAAAAGTAAGCATAAACCATCAAAAGATCTAAATCATAAGTATGGCCTATCAAACCTAAGCATGAGTAGTCAAAAACTAATTTTTATTTTTAAAAATAAAAATAGAGATTTGCCTAGGGCACGAAGACAAGCCTATTAATCATTAAGCATATAATCATGGAACACAAATTAGAATTACTAAACAAATAAAAAGACAATTACTTACCTTCATCCATAACTCTAATCAAGAAAATTAGCCCGCCATTGCAAAGAATGCTTCTTGATTTATTGTTAAAAATTACATCTTTACAACTTCTCCTTCACAAATTTTCTCCTTCAAAATAAATCCTTGGACATGGCTGAAGGCTACCAAAAATAAAAATAAACTAATGGAAAAGAAGAAAGAAAGAGAAAAAGAAAGGAATAGGAGAGAGGGAGAGCCTTGGACGTATGAAATATGTTATGGGTCTCCATCATGCCTCCTTTTTTGCTTTTTGCAAACCCCTTTTAGTAAAGGAGTACCCTCCTTTTAGGTCTATTTTTTCCTTATTTTTAGGGTTTCTTTTTTGTTCTTCAAGCTAACTTCTTTCTTTTGGAAAGACTTTTAAATTTGAGAGATCTCCTTACCTTATTAGATTTTTTGATGCATACACTTTCCTTGTACAATTCTAAGAATATCTCTAAAAATTGCATGATGTAAAGGGAATAAACTTTCCAAATATTTGAGATTTCTTGCAATTCCCGCCTAAAACTGTAGTAGACAACTTCCAGAGGTCATATCTCCCTCAATATAGCTCTGATTTTGGCAATCTTGGGCTCCACAGATATATACTCGAAAAGAGCTTTCCAACGGTGGCTAGATTGCGCTGATCCGACACTCAGTTTGAGAGTTATGGCTATTTTACGTTGCTGCCCTTGAAAAATCCTGGAATAATTGTGCAAAAATGGAAGCTTCTATGTTGGCATGCAATGTTTGGACTTCCAAGCATGCTTGGACTCTCTCTTTGCTTGCTTATTTGACTTCTCTCTTCTCAAATTTCATCAATGTAGGTCCCATGTTGATTTCTCCTACAAATTGAAAGAGACAATTTTAACATTAATCATATGTAAGAAAATAATTATGAACCATGTATGGGACCTTACATTCCTAGTGGTGCACTAACATGACCAACTTTCCAAAAATAGCACATGGTGCCTAAAATAGCAAGATATGCATTGATGAAACAAAAAGCCTAATTTTGGAGTGATAAATGAGATGAGAAAAACTTAATTTCAAAAAGTCATGCAATTCAATGAATTTTGACCAATTTTGACCATTTCTCCAAAAATATCCTCAAATACATGTAATCATGAAATTAAATGTAATTCTATGCAATTAAATCTAATTAAGTCCACAAATGCTAATGAAATGACGACTTAATGACCTAATTTTGTGGACTTATCATGTATGACAAGAAAGGAGCATCTAGGAGATACATTTGTGCATTACATCCGGTTCGAGTTCAGAGTATGGTTGAAAAGTTGAAGAGCAAGTATCCTTACTATAGCTATCCTAAAAAGTAGGTACCCTATAACCGAATTAGAGAAGTTGATTATGATTGAAGGGATCTCGATCTCTCAGACCCATTTAATTTTCTTTTCTACAGTTTTCTAGAGGTGGATCAAGAAGTAAAGCTAAGTTCAGAGAAATTGAAGAGGTTCGGTTGGGAATGCAGGTCATTACATGAGACCATTTTTCACACTGTTGAATACTATCGCGAGGCTGGTATTTTGAACAAGGATTAGATTAGTTTTGGTTTGGTCTCTGTTGCTTTTGTTTTTATACATACATCAAGTTTGTGGAAAGATTATTAGTATATATCAGTGGCGGACCCAAGATCTTTTATTAGGTGGGGCAGACAATGATCAATTGCAAATATCAAAATCAACACTAACTACCAATAATCTCCACTTATGATATGGTTTAAAGACATTTTTTTTTATTTTTTATTTTTTGATAAATAAAATATAAATAACTTACATCTTACTACTAGTACTCAATATCTACATAAGCTTTTTAATTATACCAACCAATTTCTCCTCGAGAAAATAATTTTTTATTCAAATTAATGGGATGAAAATGAAATTATCAATCACACTGCAATGATAATAAACAAATTCTAGATAACTCCAGGGATATATTAATTATTATCATACAAGCCATTAAAAAAATTATCATTCAAAAATAATGTCTTCGTCATTTCCTTTAGCTCCATCCGCAATATTATTGTAGTACAATCTACCTTTGGTTAGATAACCAAATCTCTCATTTTAAAATCTATAAGTTTAATTTTTCTAGTGCATTGATTTTGGTAATAGAATCCAACTGTGGATAATAGTTAGATACATCTCATCAAAATAAAAATAAAAAAAAACAGAGAGGGATAAAGAAAAAGATTAAATAAAAATAGGTTAATATGAGATAAACCCATTAACCATAGAAAACACAAAGGGTTAGTAGTTTGATCTTCGCATAGGGATAATAGATAAATAGAAAGAAACACATGATTTTAAACATAATTTTTTCTATTGTTCAATCCATTTTTCCATGGGCGTCACAACCCAATCTCTACATATAGATATTAACATAGCATAATAAAACGTGGCAACACTTCAGTAGCCGTGCCTTCATTTTCTCACATTTTTATCCCATCCAAACTAATCTAAAATGCATGCTATTGATATTATGGTTCCATTTTTTCCATGCCACTGCTTCATAAGTTATGATTGGAAAGATGCCTTCTTAAATGTCTAGAAAAAACAAATTAAAGAAAGAATAAAAAAAGGTTCTGTCTACCATTGCTTTATATAATATAATGAGTGGAGGGCGAAGTGCGGTGGGAAGACTTTTATATATGGAGCTACTTGCAAGGAGGTGGGGCAGGATTGGGCATCAAGCCATCAACTGATGCATGGGCCATGGCACTTGTAAGGAAGTCCAAGAATTACCTGGGGCGGCCGCCCCAGATATCCATAACGTGGGTCCGCCCCTGGTATATATCATCATTAGCCACTAGAACATGTCCTTGTTGTATTCATTGCTTAAAATTTTTAAGTTGGACCTGATATCTGGTTGTTTAGATTCAAAAGAATAGCTTGGTCCTCATGCTTATTTGATTTTTAACCTCCCCCTCATGGAAGCCTGAGTTAGAGATGCTGTCACACTGAGAAAAAAGAAATCCATAGTAAGGCCACCTATTAAAAATTGAATTTAAATGTGGCAGCAACTTATTGACTCAAGTCTCTTCTATCATTGACAATTCTTATTGACTAGAACCTCTTATTTGATTTAGAGAAAGTATTGCACCAGCTAATGGATAGAGTTAAGATAAATAAATGACTTGCCTCATTGAAGACTAGTGCAACCTTTTTTTAAAAGACTGCTTGTACTTTTTGATAGAGTGCAAATACTCACTGATGGATCAATGGTCTGGATAACACCAGATAATGTGCTTATGTCATAAAAAAGTTATGCAGGGAGACAATAGCTGGTTTTATTAGATAAACGACCCTAGTTTGAACAAATGGGTCAGGTCCATGGCAGAATCATGGTGATCCGAACCTGGACCCATTTTTATAGATCCAGATTCGGATTTGATCACAGAAGCTATGTGTTGTATCTGGATCTAGCATCCACTTTAATTGTCCTCTTCTTAATCTCTTGTTTCTATTTACAGGGCACCTTTGTGTGTGTCTGTGGATAGTCATGGGCTTTTAAGCTATTTTGTGGAATCACAGAGACTTTAGTTAATTTTTACGCTTCTATTAGCGGAAAAGCAGTTGCACCAAACAAAGAGAAAACTGGTGACATAGACATGCCGGCCCTAAAAGCATTTGTCCATTATTCGGCCTATTTATTGATGTGAAAATGAGTTGCAGGTGACGAAAAGAACAGCCATTTAATGAGGCTGGAGAAGGCGCAAGAGAACTTAATACTCTTCAAGGCAAACTTACTGGACTACAATTCTCTCTGTGCAGCCATTTGCAGCCATTGTGGGATGCAGTGGGGTCTTCCACGTTGCACCTCCAGTTCCATCATCCTTTTGGACAATCCAGAGGTAGCATTTAGGAAGCAAGAAATGTAGGTGTTTATGAAAAAACCGAAATTTTCAAAACTTGTTGACTTGAACTCCCATTTCATGTTGTGAGTAGTGGTATAACTGGTACTGTATTGCCAAGACAACATTAGAAAGAAGGCCTTGAAGTATGCAGAGAACACTGGGCTTGATGTTGTAACGGCTCTGAGCTGTTTAAAGGTATTTCCTTATGCTAAAGAAATCCATACTCTGAACTCCCAAGACCCACCCATCCTTTGAATAGCTTGTAAGCCTTTTAGAAATATATGTCCGTGATTATTATGCTTTCAGGTAGATCTTACGGGCTTGCCACTCAGCGACCTTCACTGAAAAACAGAATTGTGCGCACACACATGTATATATATTGAGAGTATGCACAAGTATTCCAAGTGGGACCTTAAATTGTATATGGAGGGGCCATGTTTGACTGGGCACTGTGGATAGAAAATGACGAGGGATGTCCATGGACCCCATCAACTCCCGGAAAGAGCTGACCCAAAGGATTTTTCTTGGGCCCTCATATGGATTGATCCGTTCAGTTTTGGGTCCAGATGAACCCATAAGCTAATCTGATAAGGTCCACGTTCATAGAAGCATACCCACTTACTTCAATTCCCAAATGGAAATATCAGCCATTTTTTCAGTTGGGCTTGAGCCCAATCATTCAGATAAAAATGCTCAACTCTGGATGAAAATGGATCCCTGTTTTAGCCAACTATTGGACAGAGTCGGCCCCCAAAAAATAAGATTGTATCAGCCCCTGTTTGACAATCAAGTCTGGGTGCAGGTCTCTGAAACACTATCAATCTAACTCGAACGGCCTTCCTGTTTGCATCCCCGGTGACCCATAATAAATAGGGTGACTGGAGGTGTAACCATCAGATATTTGGCCCCTATTTATTTTCTTAAGCTAGAATGTGATTAAAGTTATATTTTGTTGTTAAACAGTCTTTTTCTTGGTCCACTTTCAAAGCCTCAATTAGGGACTATTAAACGTCCACTTGGGATAATCTTGGAGGGTGTTGACGACCTATAGTGGGATCATCCAGACTAATGATTGATTCCCACTTGATTTAATGCATGAAGCATGTTCACTGTTTTCTGTTGAGAAGAATAGTTATTCAGATCAAAGATACTCTAAAGTGATTTTGAAGGAAATACTATGACTAGATTAGCAATGACCCATCAGTCTCCTTCACAAAAACTGATTGCATGCCATCTTCCCTTGATTTTATCCATTCAAGATTGCTGTAATAGAACAAGGGCAAAACCACACCATATATATTCCCTTCTTCTTGTATGACTTTTCTTCTTCTTTTAACTTAAAATATAAGAGGAGTTGAGACTAGGGCTGTACATGGGCGGTTCAGATCGATTTAACACTAAAACCAACAACCAAATCGAACCTGTCAGTTTTTTAATTAATCGATCCGATCCGACCGATGGAGAGGGCTTAAACCAAACAAAACCAAACCAAACGGTTCGGTTCGGTTCGGTCGGCTAAACAATTTTTTTTTTTTTTTTTTTTTTGAAAATCAAACATTGAAAATTTCAAACTGATGATATCCCATCCTTTGCATTTATTTCAATGTTTAGTGCAAACATAAAAATCCAACATTCCAGACTGGACTAAATACATATAAAAAATAATTTTACTTCAAAAAGAGAGTTTGGACTAAACGCAAGTACACAATAAAAAAAAACCCAGCTTGCAGTGAAACATTCATTCCTCATGATACCATTTGGAATTACAATAAAATAATAATTCATGTTAAGAAAAAGTCACACACAAACAAAATCCGTATCAGAACCTAGAGTATTTTTCAGAAATGAAGGTTTCTTAACACATTGATTAGGTGAAACCAAAACCAACCATCAAAGGGCTAGACTTTACTGGCTTTTCTAGCATTCTCAAGAGTGCAGGCTTCTGATAAAAACTTCATTGAAACGAGATAGGAATTATGATGGAAGAAAAACATCTCGTACAATAATCCCTCCATCTACAATGAAGTATCAAAAAGCATTTGAGAGATTAGAGGAGAAGCACTGAGGCAGTGTTCACGGTTGGGTTCATGTAAGAATGTTGCTGTGGAATGTAACTTTGAAAATACTAAAAAACGAAACCCTAAGGTTAAAATAGTAAAAAAATAATATTAAGTTACTGCATACAGTCGGTTCGATTTAAGCGGTCAACCGTGAGTTCAAACCGATAACCGACCGATGTAAGGGGTCGTTTGTTTGTGCCCATTTACATATGTAATTAAATCATATGCGTTTCCGTTACGCATATATCACGTTTGTCTTGTGTGAATTTGATTCACATGTGTAAAACTCATGTGTAAATGGTATAAAAAACAACTCAAAAGGTGCCTTGGATTTTCACACCTCAAGAGGTGTGAAAATCTTTCACATGTCACTGTTACAAGGCGGACTGCTACAGTACCATTATGAGCAGTCCACCTTTTGTTTTTTATTTTTATTTTTCTGGGCCCCACTTGTAACATCCGGACCGTTCATTTTCTTAAGAAGCTCAAACACGGCCATGTGTCCAATTTTCAACCGTTGATGATGCATGGAGGTTGAGATATCATCAACATAATTACAGCCGTTAGATTAATCTATTGTTACTAACATAAGGAATCCGCCTTTTATGATTTTTTTATTGTTTTGGGCCCCACCTGTAAAATCAGGATCGTTCATATTCTTCAGAAGCTCAAACACGGCCATGTGTCCAATTTTCAACTGTTGATGATGCATGGAGATTGAGATATATCAAACAATATACAACCTATTGTTACTAACATACCCAGTTAGCTTTTTATGATTTTTTTAATGTTCTGGGCCCTACCTGTAAAATCAAGACCGTTCATATTCTTCAAAAGCTCAAACACGGTCATGTCTCCAATTTTCAACCATTGATATTGCTTGGATGTTGAGATATCATCAAACAATATACAACCTATTCATAGATTCACATGTGAAATGTTATGCTAGTAACAAACAATGGAATCTGATGCACATGTGAGTCATTTACATATGCAAATGACTCACATGTGGGTCATTTACACATGTGAATCACTTTCACAGAAAACAAACGACACCTAAGCGGTTTTTATGATTTTCAAACCGTTAACCGAACCGATCTATTATAAACCGATCCGAACCACCCGGTTCGGTCGGTTCGGTTCAGTTTTGCGGTGATACCAGGTTTTTTGTGTAGCCCTAGTTGAGACTATAGACAATGGAGTTTGGGTTATTGTCGATGTCCGAGATGTAGCTGAAGCATTGCTGTTGGTGTATGACAAGAAAGAAGCATCCGGGAGATACATTTGTACATCACATTTGGTTCGAGTTGAAAGTGTGATTGAAATGTTGAAGAGCAAGTATCCTTACTATAACTACCCTAAAAAGTAGGTATCTTATAACTAGATTACAGAAGTTGATTATGATTGGAGGGATCTCAATCTCTCGTGCGCATTTTTTTTTTCTTTTCTACAGTTACATAGAGGTGGATCAAGAAGTAAAGCTAAGTTCAGAGAACTTGAAGAGGTTGGGCTGGGAATGCAGGTCATTAGAAGACACCATTGTTGAGAGTGTTGAATGCTATCAAGAGGCTGGTATTTTGAACAAGGATTAGATTGTTTTTTGTTTGGTCTCTGTTGCTTTTGTTTTTATATATATGTCAAGTTTCGTGGAAAGATTATTAATTACTATATCATCATCAGCCACTAGAACACGTTCCTGTTGTATTTCATTGCTTAAAACTGAATAAGTTGGACCTGATATCATATCAAAGCAATTAGCTCTTGCAATCCAAAAGCAACAACAGCATAATTGTTCCATTTTATATCATAGAATAAAACATAAGTATCATCCGCAGAGGCGGACTGAAGTATAAATGACCTGGGGCGGTCGCCCCAGTTCATATTTCAAATTTGCCTTGGAAAACTATTGGGCCTTGGCCCACGCCCTACATCATTAAAAGGCTTGCCCCATGTCAAAAGGGCAGAACGAAAACAAAAAAAAAAAAAACCTCTAGCTCTTTGGATCTTCCCTCTTCATCTCTTCGACCCTTCTCTCTGTTCTTCAGACCCTTCGATTCGAGGCTTCACGGTTCAACTTCAGCCGGTAACTCTCTCTCCCTCTCTCTATAGCTTTTCTCCCCCTCTCCCTCCCTAGCTAGGGTTTGTGCAGTTTCCTCTCTTCCTCCTTTGCACATTAGGGTAATAGGGTTTATGTTTTATTTTTCTTTTTTCATTTGAAGTAATGATTTCAGACTTCCATTTCCATCTCTCTTTAGTATAGTTCCTAAGATTCTAGCCCTCTGTGTGTGTGTGTGTGTTTTTTTTTTTTTTTTTTTTTTTTCTTTCGTTCTCTTGTGCATAGAGTCAAACATGTGGTATGCAGAGTCGTATTTTTGTGGAGTGTGGGTTCTTGTAGTTGTCTCTTGTGTGATTCACATGGTTTTATGGATAGAAAATTGATTGATTTTTATTGTTATCTGTTTAAGTGTGTATTCCCATCATCACTCTGTTATTTCTGCTGCTACTCTGCTGCTATCTGTTTGAATCTGTTTAAGTGTGTATTCACAATGTGTGATTCACATGGTTTTGTCTCTTGTGTAACTTACGTTGCTACTTTGTTATATATAGTCTCTTGTGGTTTCCTTATCCATATATAGTCTTGAACCTTGAATTACTAGATTGCAACATCACTCATGTCCACAGCCATCCATATGAATGAAATGAACGAAGGGCTTTCTCTGGAGTCCCAGTGTTCTGCTCAACAGTGTATGCAAAACCTCAACTTCCATGGTATCTCATATGCCTGTTTCTTCATATTCCCAGAAATGGGGCATTTCTTTAAGCTCAAAAGGATAGTAAACAAAAGCAAAGGGAACCAGTTTTAACCTTTAAGATACATGATCGACAACCTTGCCCCAATGGTAAACAATGCAATAGTAACAACTTACATCAGCAGTGAATCTAGACTTTCTGGAGAAAAACAAGCATCTCCTGTTTTATTTTCTGAATATAGTCTCTTGTGGTTTCCTTATCCATATTTAGTCTTGAACCTTGAATTACTAGATTGCAAGTTGTGCTTAGTGAGGACTTGTTTGCATTGGATCTTCTGCATTCTCCTCAAAGCCTCTGAGCAACATTACAGATATCTGAGCCCAAGTTAACAAATTGGATAAGGGATGGATTTGTGGGAGTCCATGGCCCTATTAAATAAAGAGCCGTAGAGGGCAATTGTAAAAAACTTTGTTTTGGGGTTGAGATGACTTTTGAATAGAGAAGTGCATGTTAGTTGATGTCCATTCATTAATATGTACTTCTTTCTTTGGGTTGATACCCGAATTTTTTGGAGGTTGTGAACCCTTTCTTTTTGGAGATGATTGGTTTGCCCTCATTTTTTGGGAGATTTTTTTGTTTTCAGTATACTTTTTTTATACTGTAAATTTTGGAGAAATGAATAGTCCTCATTCCAAACAAGAAATATATTAAGTTGATATAGTTAAATATTTTGCGTCTATTTACATGGAATGCATTTTTTCTTTTGTTATTGTTAATATGAAAAATTCTAGCAAAAGTTTAGCCCCACCTAAATGAAAATCCTGGGTCCGCCTCTGATCATCCGATTAAGTGAAAACTGAAGTCCTTCTAGCTCATGAGGTGTGAAATCTCTCTCGTGATGATCTCGGTATCTCCACCCTGGACGCCATAGATGAATCCTGAATGGGGTTAGAATTTCTGAACCCAACTACAAAATGCCGACCGCAAGAACTAGACCAAACTACAAGAACAACTGAAGGCAGACACTATCTACAAACAACAATTACAGACAGCAACACCACTACTACCACAAAATACACTTCTTTTTTTTTGGTGAAAATTTGGATTTTGGACGATATCCATGGAAATTTAAAACGAAAAGTTTTGAGTGGCACTAAAAGTGTTGGGACTTTGATACCACTTGTTGTACGCGTGTGTGCGGAAGCATAAATTACCGTGATCAACAATCAACCAACTACATAAGAAAGACGGAAAATTACGTAAGGAGGTTTATGTGTTTGGGCAAACTCACCTATATATTTGGAAAAAGAAAAACATTTCTCCATTCAGCCCCAAGTGATTCGAAAAACTCTGCCCACAGGTGAGAGAGCTCACACCTTTTTGGTTAATCCAATAAAACCAATCTATGGTAAATCCGAAATACAAGACTTAAATCCAACTACAAGGCGCTCACCCTTGAGCCTTGGGTTACCAATAAAAGATAATAATGAAAGCCATGAAGTACTGTTTAGCCGGCTTAACCTCACGTATCTTTATGGAGCCAGTGGGCTCACCAGTCGCTGTCAACAGAGCTTTCAGTTCATGACCTCCACATGTGAACATTGCATCTTTAATAGTGGATTATTAGGATGGACCTTAGCCGATGACTTGCATTGGTGGAGGGTGGACACAGCTGCAGTCTGCCCTGATTTCCTTGTCGTTCGTGTTCGAAGGACATGGTAGGCAACCATCCATGCTAGAGTGAGGAATTTTCTACCTTAAGGGCATGTTTCTTATAGGATGTTAGCGTATAAAAAAAAAGATCGAAAAACCATCAAATCGAATTAGACCAAACTGAACCGTAGTTAATAACCGTGTTTCACGATTCGGTTACGGTTACAGTTACGGTTTTTGAAATCCAAAAACCGCACTTCACAGTTTGATTACGGT
Source organism: Umbellularia californica (assembly GCA_028538565.1). Classification (NCBI taxonomy): domain Eukaryota; kingdom Viridiplantae; phylum Streptophyta; class Magnoliopsida; order Laurales; family Lauraceae; genus Umbellularia; species Umbellularia californica. Next base: position 7,495,533 of record JAPQWN010000002.1, read on the forward strand.
TTTCTGTATTAACTCATGGTTATTAACTGAACCGTACCGTTATACTATTAAAAGAAAAAATAAAGGGCTTGGATGAAAAAAATTCCTAACTTATGTAATAAGTAACAAAACGAACCCTAGCTAGCAAGTCTCTCTCGCCCAGCCCCTTTCCCGCCTCTCTGTTGACTCCTAGTGGCTAGCCCCTTTCTCGCCTCTCTCTCTCGACTCCCAACCGCGCGAAGCCAAGAAGAAGAAGAAGAAGAAGAAGAAGAAGATCCCCCCCGCATTTGTTACACCCTGACCCAGGCTAATCGTGATTAATGCTAATTAATTGGGATTTATGCTAATTAAGCACGGATAATTGGGTTAATGAAGTTTAATGACCAAAGAGAGACAAATTAGTCTCAAGTGATGCATTAAGCATAATGGAATGAATTTGAGTTGGTTAAAATGAATTTAGACTTAGATAAAGTGGGCTAAGGACTTTCTCGTAAATACGAGTTTTCACGTATTTCGTCGAATACGAGAATTCTTGATACCAACGTGTGTATCTTGAATAGTACTTTAATTTTCGTAATAAGCGCGGTCCCATTTGACTTCAAATGGGCTAAGTGAGGGTTCATTTGACTCAAAATGAAATAAGACTAAACATGAGGGAGTTTTAGTGTGAAAGGACTATATATTAGAATGAAAGGAGGGAAATGAACTCATTCTACCAAACCCTAGGCATCTCATCTCCATTTTCTTCTTTCCTTTTCCATTCTCCTTCATCAAGTGTGAGACTTGGAGTGATTCAAAGAGGGGTTTTGAAGAGTTAACATTCCACTTCATCTTCTTCCTCAAGCCATCCCTCCATGGTAGAAGTGTAGAGCTTGAGAAAGATCTCAAAATCCATTCCTTTGAGCCTCAAGTAAGTAGTTAAGCACTTTAGTAGAACTTTCAAGTTTCCTTGGATGGTTAGTGAAGGTTTCTAGCACAAATAGCTCAATGGTTGTGTATTTTCATGTTTTCATGGAGTTAGGGCTTCATTTGGGGGTTTTCATCTTTAAAGCAAGCTAAACAAAGAGGACTTTTGGTAGCTAATCTTCAAGAGAGGCAAGTATAAGCATTTGGTTGTAATTATTGTTAACCATTGTAGAAATGCTTGGAGTTTCCATGGATTTAGATTTTTGTACATATTATTGAGTTTTGAGTTTTCTCATGGATTGAATGGAATGATTAATGGATGATTAAATGTGTGGTTTATTGATGGATTGTGTATGAAGAGGGAAATAGAAGATTTACATTAGATTTGTAAACTTTGAATGTATTAGAAGTAGAGAAGGAGGAAAAAGAATCAGATTTCAGACTGATTTTTTTGAAAGGTTTCGTCCCAGGTCCGATTGATCGGACCAACTGGCCGATCGATCGGACAAGTCACTAACTGGACATGTTTTCAGTCCGATCGATCGGAGGGTTCAGTTTGAGTTCGTTTGAGATCGATGTTCGATTGTGTCGATACTATGTCTAGTATTGGGAATGGACTATAAATGAGTCCTAAAACTAACCATATCATAATTAAGGATTATTAAGTGTCGGAAATCAAAAGAAAAGAATGTGAGTAAAAAATTTGGCCAATTGACCGGACCTAACGGTCCGATCGATTGGGAGTGAATTTTGGATTTTTGCGAGAATTTGAAGTACTCCTTGTGAGTATAAATGCTCCCTAGATTAGTTCGAAGACTAATCATGGATTAAAGTGAAACTATTAAGAATTAAGGATAGTGAAGGGAGAAATTCACAGTTAATAAATTGAGGTCCAGACTTCCATGGACGTTAACTACGTGGACTATAATACACACACTAAATATAAAGGTGATGCTCATCAAGAATAACACGTGCATTTAGTACCGTTGGTTATATCTATATGGTTGTTTAGATTTAAGAAAGAGTTAAATAGAATCGTGATTGTCTAGCAATTATTTATGGTAACATTGTGTCCCAATCTAATGTGATTGGTATCATTACCCTTCTCTTCTCTTACTATGAAGGGAATCATTGAATTGAATTGAATTGAATCGAATCTAGGATTGGATTGTTTACTGAGAAATGTTGACCTTGGAGTCTGGCACTGCCTAGCAATTGTACTAGAACTCTAATGAGTTCATTAAATTAATAAGTGAGATAAATGACTAATCCTACTGCAGTAGATGGTATTTGGGGGCGTTCCGGAGTTCCGTGGTGATGCTAGTTGTCTCTGGCCCGGACACTAGTAAGTCCCACCAATTTCGATCGTATCTATGGGTATTGATGATGCCTTCCATTGGAAGATGAATCCTTCCTTTGAGGGAAGATGGAACTAATGAATCCTTCCTTTGAGGGAAGATGACAATGATGAATCCTTCCTTTGAGGGAAGATGGAAATTGAAATGAAATGAATGCTATGGTAGTAGCCACCGTATACATGTCTACATGATTGACTTTCATGTTTACTTATGGTTATTGTAGGAACTTTCCAGACTTATCGGGTATTGGAACTGTTATTAATAGATGGAATGGATTTAAATTATGAGTTAACATGCTGTTACAATATCTGTTTATACATTGTTGAACCGTCGTGTTCATTAGTGTTATTGATGGCATTACAGGCTCGTTTGCCATTGCCGGTGCAGCAGCGCCCCCGGCGGGAGCGGAGGAGACCGCTCCGGTTCCTCCAGGAGGATTGAACGAATGGAATGGCCGGGATACCGTTTGATACGGGCATCCGAGTGCGAGAAGAAACATTTTGTTTTGAGGAACATTTTGTGAAGTCATTCTTTTTGGATAATTATTTTGGGATGTAATTAATGGTCATTGCACAATATTTTGGACATGCACTATTTGACAAGTAAATGATGGGTAGGATACATGAATAAGAAACATTATTTTATATACATGTAAATTGTAATTGATGTTGTCAAGTGAAATTGTTTCCGCAGATTTGTGTAATTGACAGGTTTATGGAGATTGTTATCCCTTGTGGATTTCGTTTTAACTTCGGTTAATTCGGGATTTACGGGAGTAAGTATGGGCTCACGGCTCGGGGTTACCGGATCTCGGGCCCGGGTCATGACATACATCACAATACCAATTGATTGGTTCTTGCTTTTGAAGGTTTCTTGTCGTGTACTGATTTTAGGGTGCGCTTGTTTGAAGATGATTTTTAGTCTTGCTTAACACCCAATTTTGCACTTCTTGAATTGTAGAGATGGGGTACACCAAACAGCCCCAAAGGGGGGGCTGAAACCTGGCTGCCAACATGCTGCAGGGCTCATCCTCTACCATTAGGTTAACTCTTTTTTGGGTGGTAGTAGCTGGGGACTGCTACTTAATAGTAAGGGAACAGGGTCTTTATTGGTTGGTAACACCAAGTCTTAGTAAACTTGCTGAATTCAATTGTTATTGCTTTAGCTGCACTAGAGTTTGATTGATGGTTACCTTTGAACTACCATGCCAATATTCATTTCTGCTGTTTGATTTGGTGATTACCACTGCAGCATTTTTTATTTTGGTTGACTGATATTGTGTCTGATGCCAAACCATGGATTTGAGCCTCTTGGGACTTGGTCTCATCAAGTTTCAGTCAGGCTGTTCAGACAAATGCGGTTGCTTCTGCCCCACCAATCAGATGATTAGGATCATTGCTGTGATCTTGAGAATGCAGGTATTGCATGTTTGGGCCCACTGGAAGGATCACTTCAGTTCAAAGGCCAGAATTCCGTCCTGTTATATCAAGTTTGTTTGCGCTTGAGGTGTTAAAATGGTGCATGAACAGATTTTTCCACGGCTACTAATTGGAACCGAATCGTCTAATACAGTTAATCGCGGTTCGGTTTTCCACGGTTTTTGTAGATACGGTTACGGTTTTAAAAGACGGAAAACTGCGGTTACAGTTCGGTTAACAGTTTTTCCAAAATAAATGGTTAATCGAACTGTTACACCCCTAGATATTAGCGAGGACTTTTCTCGTAAATTTTCAAATTTGGCAAATGCAAGGAGTATATGGATTTACATATATTAGATCAAACGGTCATAAAGTTTTTTGCAATTTTCATGCAATCAATGTTGAAACAAGTACTAAAATTTAAACCCCTAGCCATTTTTGCCCTTGATGGGCCACTTAGACTTTCATCGTGGGACCCACAAAAATAAAAAATATATTTTTATAGCGTGTATTTTTTGGTAAATACCTCAAAAGATACGAGGAATCAATAGTTGGAAAGTGGCCAGCTTGTCATTTTGGACCTTCTAAATATGTTTAACGGTTTAGATTTTGATTTTGAGATCGTAAGCTAGGTTCCAAAACAAAAACCAAAACCTCTAATTTTCGCGCTGTTCTCGAATTAGAATGAGTACAACGGATGGTTTGAAGACAAGGCGGCCAGAATTAGAATGAGTACAATGGATGGTTTGACGACAAGGCGGCCAGAAGCGCATCAATCAGAATCAAAGTCCTGTTCTCCAATTAATGAGCCATGTGGCACTTTTTTTACCCTAAGAAAATGTTAGGAAAGATAAACAAATTTGATATAAGGATTTTAATCAACAAAAGCTGACCAACAACCAGCAAATTGGGATATTGGGTCTAGTCTTCTTCTGCCATTGAGAGAGGGAGAGATGGAAGAGAAAGGGAGAGTATGTGTAACAGGTGCAGGAGGGTATGTGGCTTCGTGGTTGGTGAAGCTACTTCTATCAAAAGGATACATGGTCCACGGCACAGTTAGAGACCCAGGTACTTACTACCCCTTTTCCTCTTCCTCTACTTAACCTCTTCTTTCTATCCATCTCTCCAGGCTCCAGCAATCAGATTACTGTTTTTCGCCTATTCATTTCCATAAAAATGAATTGCAGATGATGAAAAGAACAACCATTTGAAGAGGTTAGAGAAGGCCCAGGAGCAGTTACAATTGTTCAAGGCAAACTTGGGGGACTACGACTCTCTCTATGCAGCCATTGAGGGGTGCAGTGGGGTCTTCCACGTCGCAACTCCAATTCCATTGCCGAGTGTGGACAATCCAGAGGCAAAGTTTTCCTACACCGTTTGATTGAATACCATTAATTTCTATCAGCTTTTTTTTTTCCCTTCCTTCTTCTTCTTCTTCTTCTTCTTCTTCTTCTGGTTGGAGATTTCTATCAGCTACCAATATGAGATATCGAAAACTGAGCGTCTGGAGTTTGGATCCTTGACTTTGTGGGATGGAATGTTCATGGCCTGACCAGTGACCGGCCTGACTTTAGTAGTAACACAGGCCCGAATCTGGCCCAAACCCAACACGCCGCTCCTTTTAAGTTCAGTGCCTACAAGGGCGGACCTAAGTGTTATCACTGTATCCGCGTGATTCGAGAAACCCCTTAAATAATATCTTAAAAAATCTCACTTTATTATTTAACGTCTTCACTTGACCATAAACTGCACCACCCAAAGTCCGCCATTTGAGTGCCTAGAATTGAGTTCCAATCTCGTATTGATGCTCTCTATAGACACATAACGCTTCTTAACTCTCTCCCTTACAAAGAGATACTTGATCTCTATGTGCTTGGAACCGCATGAACGTTTATTGCTCCTGGAGAAGCGAATTTTAGATGTACTATCACAATATATCTTTAGTGGTTTGGAAATGCTGCCTACCACTTGAAGTCTGAATGAAGTTTTTCAGTCATAATGCTTGTGATGTGGCGTCATAGCATGCCACAAACTCTGTGTACATGGTGGGGCTTGTAACAAGGGACTATTTTGCAGTCCTTCATGAGACTTCCCCTCCTTCTAGCAGAAAGATATAACCAGAAGTAGACTTTCTGCTGTCTAGACAACTTGCAAAATCAGAGTCTGTATAACCGATTAATTCAAGGTTATCGATCCGTTTGTATGTGAGCATGAAATCCTTTTTACCCTACAAATACCTCATGACTTTCTTGGCAGCCTTCTAATGAGTCATTCCTGGATCACTTTGATACATGCCAAGCATGCCAACAACAAAACTAATATCTGAACAGGTGCAAGTTTGCGCATAAACCAAACTCCATACAGCTGAAGCGTAAGGAATACATTTCATCTGATTGCGCTCGAGTTCATTCTAAGGACACTGTTGTTTGCTGAAATTTTCACCTTTGAAGATGGGGGCTGTAGTTGGAGCACTGTCTTGTATCCGGAACCTCTCAAGAACCTTATCTATATATACTCTTTGAGATAATCCCAAAATTTGTCGCTTTCGGTCTCGATATATCTCAATGCCAATGACAAAAGATGCTTCACCCAAATCCTTCATTTCAAAGTGCTTAGTCAAGAGCCGATTAGTCTCTCAAAAAAGACCAATGTTGTTGCTAGCCAATAAGATGTCATCCACATAAAACACTAAGAAAATGAAGTTGCTCCCACTAGTCTTCAAGTATATACAACGATCAACAATATTTTCTGTGAAATCAAAAGAAGTGATCACTGCATTAACTTCAAATACCATTGCCGTGAAGCTTGCTTCAAACCATAAATGGACCTCTTTAATCTGCATACCATGTCTACATTATCTGCATTTATGAACCCTTCAGATTGAGTCATATAAACTTCTTCTTCTAAATCTCCATTAAGAAATGCAATCTTACGTCCATCTGGTGAAGTTCTAAGTCAATCAGGCAGGGCTGGACCGGGCTTTCTATCACTTATTTGGATAAATCAGTCACTAAAATACATACATTACCTATTAGGGTGAGGCCGGGCTGGCCTTTGGGCTCTTTTATTACTTATTCCAAGCCTGACCCATATAATAAACAGGGCAAAAAATTTATATCCAAGCACGGTCCACAGCAGGCAGTGGAGCATCCTTAGTTTAATGAGTAAAACTCCACAATAGGGTCCACCTATTAAATCCGAGCTTGGACAGTCTCATAACGTGGACATGCGATCCGCTCATGGGGCCCACTTAGGTGCATTCCTATTGTTGAGGTTCAATGATCTATTAATTATAGATTTTTTTTTAAAATTCGATACAATAATAGTAAGTAAAGGTTTGGTATGTCCCTAAGTAAAGGTTTGGTATGTCCCTAAGGGTCCCACCGTAAGATTGACCGTTCGATAAAACATAATTACACAATCTTATGCATTATTCATATCACATTATTTATCAAACGACCAATTTTATTGTGTTACCAACTCCTACTAGGGTTAAATTTGGGGATACTCCATACACTAGATTAGCTTCAAATATAAAAGACTCATCATCTGATCATCCAAGTGTTTGAAGCGAAACTTTTTTATTCAGCTTTCAAGGCTTTTCTACCTTGTTATGCAGACCGAATTGGTGGAGCTCGCTGTGAGGGGCATGCTCAATGTACTTAAGGCCTGTTCTGAGACAGGAGTGGAACGGGTAGTCGTAGTCTCATCTATTGGTGCTGTTATGCTGAACCCAAACTGGCCGCCAAATAGGCCCATGGATGAAGACTGTTGGAGCGACATCGACTACTGCAGGGAAAGTAAGGTGAGAGCCCAAACTGTACATACAAATACTGTCACAAATCACTATATAGCATCTATGTAAAGATGTTAAACAAATGCAAGAAATGAAACAGGAAGCAAGAAATATAGATGTCTCTTCTGTATAAATGATCAGTTTGTTTTTTCTTTTAACAGTTGTTTGGAATTCTAAATATTTGCTGACTTAAACTCCTATTTCAAATTGTAAGTCTCTGTTCAACTGGTACTGTATTTCCAAAACACAATCAGAAAGAGAGGCATTGAAGTATGCAGAGAACACTGGGCTTCACGTTGTAACGGTTTGTCCATCTCTAGTTTTGGGGCCGCTGCTGCAACCCACCGTAAATGGCAGCAGCGAACTTTTCATTGATCTATTTAAAGGTATTTCCTTGTGCTAAAGAAATTCATCCTCTTAGCTCCGATCCATGCTTTGAATAGCTTTAGAATCCTTTCTTAAACTTATCACCCCATTATTTTTTTAATGACCCCATGATTATTATGCTTTTAGGTGCGTTGGCATGGATGTTCTATGCCAAGGAGAACTTGTCCATTGAAAAAGAGAATATGCAGACACACATGTATATATATTTATTGAGAATATGCACGCCACCACGCTCATGGTCAAGCGGTGTCGGCACCCTTATTTCACACACATGCTCAAGATTTGAACTAGTAAGCTAGCAAAAAAGAAAAAAAGGATTTGAGAATATGCATCAGTATCCCAGTGGTACCTCGAAGTTATATACAGCCATTTGGACACTTTGACTGGATTCTGTGGGTAGGTAGGGATGACAATGGACCCTGTCCACTCCCCGATGGATCTGACTCAAAAGATTGGGTTTGGGCCCTAATGTGGATCCGTTCAGTTTTGGGTCCTCATGAACCCATGAAGTAATCAAATAAGGTCCATGTTCATTTGGTGCATACCCAATTAATTAAATTTCCAGTGGAAATATGAGCCAATATCTAGTTGGGCTTGAGCCCAATCCATGTCATCGTCCTTGTTCATCTTTGGATTGTTACAAAAGTTCTATGCTGGCTTTCAAGATACCTAACACAACTCTCCTCCTTTATCTGGATTTTGCTTGGATAACAAGGCAATCCTGTTTACCCAACTATTCAAAAGAACTGACCCTTAAAAAAAAGTGAGATAGCATTTCCTGTAGTCCTTTAGCTAATATATGTAGCCTCTTAACTATTTTATGTTTAGAAGGATAAATTCTATAGATCAAAGCACCTCTTATTGATTTTGAAAGAAATACTATGACTAGATTAGTAATGACCCTTCAGTCTCCTTCACAAAAACCAATCACATATGATCTTTCATTGGTTTTATCCATTCAAAATTGTTGTAATTGTAGAACAGGGTAACAACCACCACATCCCCTTCTATTCGTATGGTTTATTATTATCGTAATTTTTAACACAGGAGGAGCTAAGGCAACAGACTACAGACATTGGTTTATTGTTGATGTACGAGACGTAGCTGAAGCATTGTTGTTGGTGTATGACAAGAAAGAAGCATCCGGGAGATAAATTTGTGCTTCACATCCAGTTCGAGTTCAGAGTTTGGTCGAGAAGTTGAAGACCAAGTATCCTTGTTATAATTACCCAAAAAAGTAGGTATCTTATAACTATATTAGAGAAGTTGATTATTATGGTTAGAGGGATCTCAGTCTCTCAGATGCATTTATTTTTTTTCTTTTCTACAGCTACACAGAGGTGGATCAAGAATTAAAGCTTAGTTCAGAGAAATTGAAGAGGTTGGGATGGGAATGCAGGTCATTAGAAGAGACCATTGTTGAGAGTGTTGAATGCTATCAAGAGGCTGGTATTTTGAACAAGGATTAGATTAGTTTTTGTTTCGTCCCTGTTGCTTTTGTCTTTCATATTTATGTCAAGTTTTGTGGAAAGATTATTAATTACTCTATCATCATTAGCCACTACAACATGTTCCTGTTTTATTTCATTGCTTAAAACTTGTAAGTTGGACCTGATATAAGGTTGTTTAGAATCAAAAGCATTTAGCTCTCTTGCAATCCAAAATTGACAACAGCATAATTGTTGCATTTTATTTCTTAGAATAAAACAATTTTTTTTTGTAACATTTCTTAGAATAAAACATTATAAGTATCATCAGATAAAATGAAAACTGAAGTCCTTTTGGCTCAGGAGGTTTGAAATCTCTCTTGTGATGATTTCAGCATCACCACTCTGGACGCCATGTACATACGTGGGAATGTGAAGGGGCTAGAGATGAGAGGTCTCCGGATCCTCTTCAGTCAATGACAGACCGAGGATTTTAATTTGGGTGGTGCAGGCAATGAACAAGTGAAATAGTTAAATAATAAAATTAAATCTTTCTAAGGTCTTATTTGATAAGGGGTTTCTCGGATCTCATGGGTGCGACCGCACCCACGTCCTAACACTTGGTTCCAATGTGCAGTACCTCATTCACGCATCCCATGATTGGGAGAAAAAAGCTTCATAATTAGGTTCACAATCGCCATCGACAGAGCTATCATTCATCAGCTCCACAAGTGAATATTGGCTTTGGATTTTATAATGGTTTATTAGGATGGACCTGGCATTATGTGCAGAGTGGCCTAGTTCCTTATCTGCATTGATTCCCTTATCTTTCTTCTTCTAAAAAGTAAAATAATCATTCAGAACCTTTTATGTTGGTAAATGCAATAGATTTGAACAGAGTGATAACAGGGTCCTTGTTAAATTGTGATAATTGATACCCAGTTCGAGATCCAGGTACCTCAGAAATACATAAGAGCCATGGAGAGACAGTGAACAGTTCTCATTACAGGAAAGGTGGGTCTCAGGTATAAAAACTCGTTTGGGCATGTTTGTGGACATGCTGTGAAAAATAGGTTCCACTGAAAATTTCTTCTTCTGCGGAAATGTTTTTTCCCTTGATCCGGGAGAAATTTATTTTCCAAGAAATCATTGAAAATTTAGCCTAATTTTAGGTATTTTTGCTAGGATAATTGGCCTCACCAAACATGTATCTTACTATAGTACAAAAACAATGCAATCCTCCTTTCCTCCGGAAAATCAGCTACACAAATTGTAGTAAATCACGTGGCCTGCATGTCAAGGGTCCCACATCAAATCAAGAAGATGACAAAAGAATAAGAGTCTCACTTTAATAAAAGACTTGATCTATTGTAGATAAACTAGAAATCCGCAGTAATCATTTAAATTAGCGGATCAGATTTTATCCCCAACGTAGTAGACTCCTATCATGGCCGAAGATCCGTGGAGGCTTCCTACCATAACGAACGCTACATGCCTTCTACATCCCGATCCTTCACAAATTGCCGGAAAAGAGTGTTCAAAAAGCGGATTATCCGGGAAATTTCTATCGTACACACAAGTACATTGAGCGCAAGCTTAAATTCTAGGTTCATGGGTTGACTGAACCCTGAAATGTTGAGCTAACACCAAAATATGCCAGGCTTTAGTAAAGGCAGCATAAATGTTTTTCAATATTCTCCCTCCGGTGGAGCCCACTCTTCAACACTCAATTTCAGGTGGACTCGGTCGATACACTTTTGGTGACACATATATATATATATATATTTTTGCACAATGTTATTATTCCTTATATTCGACTCAGAACTGATTGGCTCTAATATCATTTTAAATTTATTTAGCTAACCATTACTATCAAAACCTCAAAGCATTATTAGCGGTTCGATAGATACTTTTCAATAACTCACTATTCTTTTAGAGGAGCGGAGGGGGGGGGGGGGGGGGCGTTGATTTGATTTTGTTTTATTTTCTCTTTTGTTGTTGTTTCCTCTTGTTGATTTTAATATAAATTTATTTTTAAGAAAAATAACTCGCTACTCTTTGTGAAGGAGTTAGAAGAGGAAGTATGATCGATAGGAGTCCGAATCCCCTGTTTGGCCCAAATAGGATCACATTGTTTTGTATTAAAAAGATGAAGCCAGTTTTTCAAGTCGATACCCATTTTTAAACTCAATGAGTTCATGAGTCATCCCCTGAGTGGTCCAGGGATCCGGATTCAATTGGAAGGTATTGGAGAAGCCAGTCAAACACGCAACGATTACAATCAAAGCCCTTTTCTCCGATAACTGAGCCACGTGGCACGTTTTTGTCCCCTAAGAAAATGTTTTAAAGGAACTACAAATTAGATATTGGGTCTAGTAGTATTTTTTAATTATTTTCCCCAAAACAAGGATCTCCTACCTACCCCCATAACAGAGAGAGAGAGAGAGAGAGAGAGAGAGGGGGAGAAGAAATGGGAGAAACTGGGAGAGAGTGTGTAACAGGTGCAGGAGGGTTTGTGGCATCATGGTTGGTGAAGCTTCTTCTCTCAAAAGGATATGTGGTCCATGGTACTGTTAGAAATCCAGGTACTCCTTTTCCCCTGTCTAGCAAAGTAGCTATCAGATTTCTGTTTTTGGCCTATTTATTTCCATGAAAATGAATTGCAGGGGATGAAAAGAACAACCACTTGAAGAGGTTAGAGAAGGCCCAAGAGAACTTACAACTGTTCAATGCAAATTTGCTGGACTACGACTCTCTCTTTGCAGCCTTTGAAGGATGCAGTGGGGTCTTTCACGTCGCATCTCCCGTTCCAACATCCACTGTGGCCGATCCAGAGGCATCGTTTTTCTCCACCGTTTGATTGACTTCCCACTTTTTTTTTTTTTTTTTTTTTTTTCTACCTTCAAATTCATAACATGGAATAGTTATAGTCATCAATCATCATCCGATCCTGATGCCAACAGGGAAGTCATAGGCCAAGCCAGAGCTTAAAGTTTGTAGTTTTAACTGATTTCAACCGAGCCATCTGAATATCTGATCCAAGGGTTGAAGCAAAACTTCTTATTGAGTTTTGGAAGCTTTCTTACATTGTTATGCAGATTGAATTGCTGGAGCCTGCTGTAAGAGGCACGCTTAATGTACTTAAGGCCTGCTCTGAGACAGGAGTGGAAAGGGTAGTGGTCGTCTCATCTACTAGTGCTGTTGTGCTGAACCCAAACTGGCCACCAAATAGGCCCATGGATGAGGATTGTTGGAGCGACGTCGACTACTGTATGGAAAGTCAGGTATATATAACAGCTCAAAATCTACTACCCCAAAATTGGTTTATGCAAAAATCAAGGTTCATTCATTTGGATTACATGAGTCAGTTTTCCTTTTCTTTTTATATGGTAACTATGGTTTGGAATTCTAGATATCTGTTTACTCAAACTCCTATTTCTTTGAAGGAGTACTGGTATAACTGGTACTGTGTTGCCAAGACAACAGCAGAAAGAGAGGCATTGAAGTATGCCGAGAACACTGGGCTAGACGTTGTAACGGTTTGTCCATCTCTCGTTTTGGGGCCACTACTGCAACCCACCATCAATACCAGCAGCCAAGATTTCATTGAGCTATTTAGAGGTATTTCCTTTCCTTGTGCTAAAGGAAGTCATCCTCTTGGCTTTAGTCAGATTCTTTTGGGAATAACTTAAGTTCATGCACCTCTATTGCTGGCGATTTTTGAGCTTCTGCCACCACAAGTGTATTGGACACACCTGCACTATTTCTCTAAAAATGATCAATCTTTGAGCTTCACTCACTAATCCCTTGCAAGTGAATTGCTGGACAACTTTGAAGCAGTCAGATTCTCATTTTATGTAACAATAACGCCTACCATCATAATTATTAAGCTTTCAGGTGGTGTCCCAATTTAGGGGTGCTCATGGACTAGGCTCACCCAAGCCCAACCTTGGCCCAGCCCCTTTCGGGGCGGGCTTGAGCCTTCAGTTTTAGTACTTAGGCCGGGCTTGGACCTAAAACTTGAGCATGTTTAACATATGAACTGGGCTTGGACTCAGTGATCAAGGCCCAAATCCTAGCCCGGCCTGAGGGAGAGATATGGTTTAAGCAAAAACAATGTGTTTTTGCTTATCATGGAAGTCCCACACATTCAAGTGTGTTCCAACCAACTGAGCTACAAATTGGGGCACTTAATTGAAGCTTTTTTTTTTCCTTTTCTTTTAGCTCATTCAACTGACCTCCGGCTCAACATATTTTAGGTGGGCCGAGATCGGGCTAGACACTTATGGCCCAATTCAGGTTAGGGCTGGGCTTGAGCCTACAATTAAAATCTTGGGCAGGGCTTGGGTTTTGCTTAGCCCGGTCCGGCCCGGCCCAGCCCATGAACACCCCTAACTCCCATAGCTTTGGCCGGTTCAAATTAAAGGAGATAATCATAATGCTATAATAAAACAAAAGTAGGAATTTCTTGCAAACTAAATTTAGATGTGCTTATAGAAAAGTCAATAAAACATTGCCAAAAATATATATGCTTTCTTCTCGATATGTTTACATTTGTGAAGGAGTAAAAATAAAGTGGGATCAAATCATGAATAAAGTAGAAATAGAGGGGGCTAAAAAAAGAACTTATTCACATGGGGTCAAATTATGAAAAAAGTAAAAATAATTTGGATTTGACTAAAACAAATTTTTTTTTCTCACAAGCTTACTTCTCTCCAACCTCGTAGTTGGTCCCACAAATACATGCTGGCATTATTGGCATTCTTTGAATAGGTTGGCAGAATAAATGATAACTCTCATCTCTCAAACACCTTATCTCTTTGTAAGTTGTAACAGCCTCTATCTTATCCTATCCTGTCTCTTTCACTCATGAGTTTGTACTCTTTAGGTAGAATACAAACCACCGTTTACAAGCAGATGAAATGGTTAATTTCATCTTCACAAAATTGTCATTACAAGTCAGGCCTTATGTATGGAGGGCCTATGCTTTGACTGTAACAGTATGGTTAGACAATGACTAGGGTTTCGGCTTGGATCCTGTTTATCCGCCCGGAAGCACCTAACCACAAAAAATCGGCCTGGTCCCTAATTTTGATCCATTTGCCGGTCAAATTTGGGTCCACAGTTAAGTGCCCATCGGGTTAGTCCACATTCATTTGGTGCATACCTACTTGAGTTCCCAAATGGGTAAACGAGTCATCTTTTTTATTGGGATTGTTAGGGATCAAAACACACCCAATCTATGGGACGCAATCAATTAAGTACACAAAGAAAATACAAGATTTACATGGTTCGGCAAACTTGCCTACATCTAGTGGAGATTCAAGCCGCTTCACTATTTCTTGAGATCACCACACAAGAAGAACAACCCTCCTTTTTGTTTATATAAACGCTCACAATCTCTCTCTGAGAGTCCCTCTATGTACAATGCTCTCACCACACAGTGTAAATACATGAAGCCCTAAACCTCTAGACACCACCAACCGTCGGATCTACCCTTATAACGGAGGGTCCGGATTAAACCGACAAATTGTAGATTAACCCTTGTTAATTAAAAACATGTCCAGTAGTTCAGGTTTCACCAACCCATCAAGAATTGACCCATCTTTCTTACAAAATGCTAAACTATACAATAATGGGCCAGCCAGGGCCACCGTTTACTCAACCATGCCAAAGAACCTGACTGAAAACAAAATTCAGGTATCAGCCCATGTTGATAATCAAGTTGGATTCAGGACAATTGTTATGGACCCCTCAGGTACGTGTCTTTGAAACTTAATCACGTCCAAATCTGGGTCCACAATCCACCCACTAGAACCCATCTGTTTACAACCGGAAAACCAACAAATACGACTGGATGCATATCCATCCAATAGTTGGGCACTTTTTTTCTTTTTTTTTTTTGCCTAGAATGTGAATTGTTTCTTTTTTTTTTTTTTTTTGTTGTTGAACTGTCTTTTTGTTGGCCTACTTTCAAAGCACTAGGGGCTGTCCATTGGGAAAAATCTATAGTAGCATCATCTAGACGTACTGATGATTGATTCCCTCTATTTCATAGAATAAATGTATGAAGTGTGTGACACGACTCGAGCCCGAAATTATGAATAATCCAAGTTAACCCCGAGTTGCGTAGCATACTTACTCCCGTGAACTTCAATCACATAAAATTCACGAGGGATATCAAATAACACATTATGCGGAATATAAACAAATATACATTACTCCTATATAAGACAAAAATTCATTTACAACATAGACAACATTCACATGCACATTTAGGTACAATGCAAGGAATGAAAAGTGTGAAACGTTTTTAACTTCCCTTATCAAAAGTTTTCCTTTAAATTCCCGATTCAATATCATAATCATATGATATTGTTTCACTTTCACTCAACTAGTCCTCCTGGAGGAACCAGATCGATTGTCTCCGCTGGCGTTGTAGCCTCAGAAGGACCGGCAGGGGCAGCTATGCCTGTAATGCCATAAATAACACTATGAATTTAACAATTCAGCAATGTATAAACAGATACATAATTTAATATACTAATCACACATTTAATCTGTCTAATTCAATGTTAAACTAATACACTTAACATTTAATACTAATCAATAATAGTCTTTATTATTTGGCAAAACTACAATAGCATTTCATTTCAAATCATATCTTCCTAAAAAGGAAGGAATCACATCTTCCATACTGAAGGAATCATATATTGTGGGATTTATCAGTGCCGGGGCTAGGGACATCTGACAACACCATGGAGTTCCGGAACACTCCCAATAATCTACTGCAGCAGAAATAGCTCTAAAGAGCATTATTGAAATCACTATGTAGTGCCAGACTCAAAAGAAGCAATACAATCAAATTCAATGTATGATACTTTATGAATTCAATTCAATTAAGTAATACAAACCAATCAGGTGAAATCCTTAGTTATTTAATGTACGTGTTATTCTCGATGGACATCACAATTTATGTAAATTTGTACATTAAAGTCCCTTAATTAACACCCATGGAGGTATACACAATAACAATAGCCTTGATATAATCAATAGGCTCTTTTCCTTAACTCATAATTAATTCTTAAATCTTATTAGTTTCGGTTAACTAATCAATGTTTAATCGGCTAGCTTTAAAAGCTAATTTTCATCATCGAATTACAACTATTCAACTTTAGGTAACCTTTTGGTTAACTCCCAATTCATCTTGGATCCAAATCCAATAACATTACTTTAGGGAAAGCTTAATTGATTAAGATCTCTTATTTATATTATAATTAGTCATTAGACTATTTTTATAAACTATTCATGCTCATAAACAAAACATTTGATTTAATTTGAATATCAAATTTCACTAAAGGTCCGATCGATCGGCCTAAAATTAGGTCCCAGTTAGGACCTGTCCGATCAATTGGTCTATCTGTCCGATCGATCGAACCTGCAACGAGTCACAGTTTCAGGTTCTTAAACTAGTTTTTCTCTCCTTCATTCCCAATCTATTTCTTTCCTCTTGAACCTGCACATAATATGGGACCTCCTGTCCCCTTCTCAATAATCCATTCATATATACACAACTTCTCCAATCCATTTAAATACCATAGAACCCATCTGATCTTCTCCAATCAATCAAGCACATATATATATAAATTGCTCAAATATAGGTCTGGAATCATATTTCACTACAAAATCAAAAGAAAACCATACTAACTAGCATCTAATCATAAATAAATGTTTATACTTGCCTTATGGTTGAGTTAAACACAAAACCCCCTTCTTCTCAATCTCTATTTGACCCAAAATCACCAAATTCCAAACCCTAACTCCATGAAAACAACCAAAACGAATTTTATAAACCATACATGATGAAAATGATCTAATTAACCTCACTAAACCTGAAATCACTACAAGTACTTACTTGTAGCTCAATAAGAGAAATATTTCAACCCCATACATTACACATAATTCCAGTTTAAGCCAAACTAAAGCTCATTTAACTCATTTCCAGTCCAATGAAGATGAGTACATTATGAAAGTTGTTGTATTCGTCGAGATACACATATTGACATCAAGTTTTACCGTATCCGAAGAAATACGTATAAATCCAAATTTACGAAAAAGTCCTTAATTCCGTTAATTTGGGTTCAAAATCAATTCAATTAAGTCAATCTCTTCCGAACTTGTTCATTATGCTTAATTCCTTTATTTGTGACTAATTTAATCCATATTAGTCCTCAATCATCATTAAGTTGATTAATTATGCTTAATACGTATTAATCTCGATTAACTAGAGTTAATCTTAATTAACTCGGGATGGGTGTAACAGTGTGTCATAATGGTTTGTTGTTCTCTTTGAAAAAAAAAAAAAACTGTTTGTTGTTCAGAAGGAGAAATTGTAAAGATCAAAGAAACTTCCAATTGATTTTGAAGGAAATACACATTTAACTAGACATATGCAGTTAATGACCCTCAATCTCCTTCATGAAAACTAATTGCATGCCACCCAAGATTGTTCTTATGATAGTAGAAGAGTCAACAACTACTTTTTTTTCCCCTGTTACTTACTACTGATATGATATATTCTTTGAGTAAAAAAAGGGCGATTAGAGACGGTAAAAAACAAATTTTGGACAATCGTGGATGTCCGAGACGTAGCTGAAGCATTGCTGTTGGTGTATGAGAAGAAAGAAGCATCTGGAAGATACATTTGTGCACCGCATTCAGTTCAAGTTCATAGTTCGGTTGAAAAGTTGAAGAGCAAGTACCCCAACTACAACTATCCTAAAAAGTAGGTATCTTACTTGGGTTACAGAATTTGATTATGATTATAGGAATTTCAATCTCGCAGATCCACTTATTGTTCCTTCTGACAGTTACATAGAGGTGGATCCAGAAGCAAAGCCAAGTTCTGAGAAATTGAAGAGGTTGGGTTGGGAATGCAGGTCACTAGAAGAGACCATTGTTGACAGTGTCGAATACTATCGAGAGGCTGGCATTTTGAACAAGGATTAGATCACTTCTGGTTTGGTCTCTGTTGCTTCTGTTTTTGCATTTACATTATCTCCGTGTATATATACCTTCACCTAAATTATGATGATGAAGTCCCTACCAAGCGGAAATATAGATATATTGTCTGAATGCAAGTAAAAATAAAAGTAAAATAATTTCCAATGAGAACTGAAATTCTTCTTATTCTTTAAAGTTGGAAAATGGTTTAAAAGAAAGGCCTCATTTTCAACCCCCCTCATGTTTTTGTCTTCCTCCAAGTAGGCTGAATGCCTTCTGCTATTGAAACGCCTCTTCTTTTATGGATTCCTTTGTTGGGAAACTCCCACATCGCCCAAGTAATAGGCTTGACACGTCTTAATATATTTGTATGAGCCTTCCACCTCATCTTTAAGCTTTTGGATTGGTATATGATTTATTACATGTCTTAACCTTTTGGTGGGAACAACCGACTCTTAAAATGTCGGTTCATTCCTCTCTCTCATTTTTCAAGAAATGAATCTGAATTTCGGTCTCTTCCATGGATGCCAAATCTGAAATTCTATGTATTTCCCTTTTATTTTATTTTCCATTATTTTTTTTCTAGTTCTAGATATTTTTAGAAGTAATTGTAATGGTTTCTTCTAAAGTATTTATCAAATCAAGTATATGATTCGATTTTAAGTAAGTGTTGTGGTTTTTCAATCTCTGATACTTGAATGGGTCAAGTTCTTGGATATATTAATTTATTTAGCAGTAACAATAGGGAAACCAGGGAAGGGTGGGGTTGGATAGAACTCTCTCTATATATATGTGTATGAAATAATTTCTTTGGATGTGTTTGCGTAAGGACCATGCTTGGTATTGTGATTCTAGATGTTGGGATTTGGATATTGTTCAAGAGTCTAGACTAATGGTTTTAACATAGTAAAAAAAAATATAAGATAGGTCACAATAGCCACAATGGGATAGAACTCTCTCTCTATATATATGAGATGATTCCTTTGTATTGTGTTTGTATAAGGCCATG
The DNA here is from genome assembly GCA_028538565.1 of Umbellularia californica. Lineage (NCBI taxonomy): Eukaryota > Viridiplantae > Streptophyta > Magnoliopsida > Laurales > Lauraceae > Umbellularia > Umbellularia californica. Next base: position 7,514,816 of record JAPQWN010000002.1, read on the forward strand.
ATGGTATTGTAGTTCAAGCTGTTGAGATTTGAATATCCTTCAAGACTCTGGACAAGGAGTTTAACACAGAACAAAAATGAAAAGCAGAGAGAAAGCTAGATCACAACAGACACGAGCATTACATAACCATCAAATTGAATAACATGCGTTAAAACCCACACAAAAAAACCTATCTAATCTGCATGAGATTAAATGCATGGGCCTTATTGCAAGTCTCTTTTACCATCAAGTTCTTATTGACTAGAACCTCTTATTTGATTTTCTTTAACTAAACGAAACAAATTGCATGCAGGAGCCTCACAGGGTACCGGCCCCTTAGTTGGAATATACCAAAAAAATACGGCCAACTAGATTAAAAAATCCCCTTTTCAAACAAAAAAGAGCTCCACTAAAAAGAGAATTTGAAAGCACGAAAAATAACCTCTGATTGCTATGAGGATTCATCGGTTGCCGGACAAACTGGCAGAATGATAATAACAATAACAACAACAATAATAATAAAGTATAATAAAAAATACCTTCCTATCTTCATTTTAAATAGAACAACAAAGGAAGCCCAAAAAAGATGATTTATTTAATCTGAACTTCCAAAAATTATCAGTCGCTTTTGGACCATGTGTATGGAATGAACAAGCGAAACAAACAGGGGTGAACTAGATATTCAAAAATTATGTGCCACTTTTGGACCATGTGCATGGAATGACCAACCAAAACAGAAGGGTGAACTTGATATTAAAAAATTATCAGTCACTTTTGGACCATGTGTATGGAATGAACAACCAAAACAAACAGGGGTGAACTTGATATTAAAAAAGTATCAGTCACTTTTGGACCATGTGTATGGAATGAACAACCAAAACAAACAGGGGTGAACTAGATACCTCCCTGGGGCCACAGGCAAATCTACTGATTCCGCTTTTGAAGACAAAGGCACACCAATTGAACAACAGGAGAAATTGTCTTCTCACATTTCAAATTTTCATAAACGCACTTGGATGATTGAAGGGTTAAATTGTTATCTCACATTCAGAGAGCTTGGAAACATGGCTTGTTTAAAAAAGTCTTTCTTTTTTTTTTTAATCTCATGATGCCGGATCCCTAAGGCAGGGGCGGAACCAAAAAATTTGCCGAGGTGGGGGCGATATAAAAAAACTAAAAACTTTATAACATTTGGGGAAACAATGTAAAAGATCTTTAGAATTTTCCACAACTAAAAGGGGGTGTTTTCCAAATTTTTAGGGGGAAACCCCAACCCCATTCTAGTTTCATCCTTGTTTGCATGTGTTTAATTGATCCAATAGGACTAATCCCGTTGGGGGTGCCCTCTTGCTTGTTTTAAAAAGATTTTTTCCCCTAAGGAAAGATACATATTGATTTATAATGATGCGTAGATATGGGGCCAAGATGTGAATGTGAAAGAGTCTCCACAACTTTACTAGGATTTAGAAGGAAGAGTTTTTTCACCATATTTGACCCGTAAGTGGGTTGTGTGAGACAAAAGGCATCTCTTGTTTTCTCAAATACTTCTCTTCCGGCGATCTCTGCCTTGTCAAGATGGTTGAAACCTATGATTTGGGTCATGGGTTCGAAATATGGCACCAACAAACAAAAAAAATATATATATACTTCTCTTACTTCTTGAGTGCCGAGTTCTAATAATTTCTAAAAGACAAATGATTTCATTAATACAACTATAATGTGCTTATATCTTAAAAAAGTATGCAGGAAGACCGTGCTGCTTTTAATTGATCAATGGCCTGGCTCAGAAGGTCTACTTGGTTCCTCCCGTGATCTGCTACACTTTACACCTCTTTTTTTTTTTTTTTCATGAATTGCACGCTCGATTTTGGAAAAGAAAATTGCTCTCGGGGTAGATAGAAACTTAGCAATCAAACTCTAAAGGCACTTAGGTGAGAAGTTCAACCCCTTGTTCTCACACACCCAGAGCCACTAAATAACCCTTTTTACCCTCTTCCTCGCCATTAATTGTGCAACTCATATGCCTTGTGGTTAGGAGAAATTTTTTTTTTAAAAGAGTGATGTGAAAATAGCTTTTTGCCAAATAGAATGGAAGATTTTCACAAACAACTTTGACGTTGTACGTTCGAGTCCTGGTCCAAATTAGAAAAACCTTTTTTCCCAATTTTTATTTTTTATTTTTTATTTTTATTTTTATTTTTATTTTTAGGGCTTCATAGATTAAAAATCAGCTTCAACTGCTCATTGTTAGTCTTATCTGAAGAAACCAAGTAGTGTTTAGTCCACGTACGTAACCTCACCTGTATTTTGTGGCAAGTAGGCCTCACAAGTCACCATCGACAGAACTGTAAATTCATCACCTCCGTATAAGAATTTGGTTTTAAAAAAAAGGGAGAATTTCAAAAAAGTCCTTAAGTTTCGGCCTTATTTCAAAAAAGGGCACAAGTTTCAAAAGCTCTTAAATTAGTCCCAAGGTTTTTCAGGAAGTTTTCAATCAAGGACATCCATCTATTTAAAGTTATTTTTCGATAACTTTTTTAAAATACCCAAATTACCCTTTATTGTAATAAAACTATCCTTCACTTCCTCTATATTCTCCTCATTTCCCTCGCCAGTATCCTCACGGTGATCAAGGACACTCAGTATTCCCACAATGATTGGCTGCATGTAGTGGCTGTCGAAATCATGTCATAGCTTTTAAATGAAGGGTAATTTGGATATTTTCAAAATATTGAGGGAAAAGGTCACCAGAAAATACCTTTAAATGCCCGAATGTCCTTAATTAAAAATTTAATGGAAAGCTTAGGTACTAATTTGAAAAGTTTCAAAACTTGTGTCTTTTTTTTTTTAAATAAGGTAAAAATTTAAGGCCATATTTAAAAATTACCCCAAAAAAAAGAAAGAAGACCCTACTCCCATAACTAAGGTGGGTATGAAACATTGGAAGATGCTTACAACTTTGACAAATAATATGGGGCTTTTAGCATTCGAAAGCATATTGCAAGCCAGGACACCCAAACAATGCAGTGAAAAGAAGGTATTCATTTGTTGCAAGGATGATGGACACAAACCCGATAAATAAATAAGAGTATAGGGTTAAGCACCACCTTGATGAAACAAGAATTGATTGAGAATGCTACATGGCAGTTTCTTTAAGAGAGGTTGTGAAAACTATATGGTGGTTACTTAGGGTGTGAATGGTAGATATCATATTTGAGGTTTTAAAATTCTCTAACATGAAGTAAAACAAAAATTAACGACCAAAGATACGCACATGAGTTGCCTCTCATGATTCCTCGGAGTTAAAATTTTAAGGGGCATTTGGTCGGAGGTCCATCAACTTTAGTTTTTATTGCAAACGGTCATCGTGTTTTTTCTAGTCGAGCCAAAAGTCCTTTTTCAAGTTTTAAACACTTAAAAAGTCTACAGTGCCCTTTTTAATACACTCTGTGAAGTATACAAAAAAGGAAAATTGATATCGTTAAGAGTTTCATTTGGACAAAAAGAAGGGAGAAAATCCGTCAATTTCGTGAACATTATTTCATTGCACAAATCAAGGATTACGACAGGTAAGAGAAAGAAAATGGGAAAAATTGATTCAAAGAAGGATAAATCATCCAGAAAATCTACATATAGGACTGGGTAAAACTCAAATAAATTTATCTGAGAAAAAGAAATCATTTAGATAATCTGGCAAAACTTAGATAATTTTTTTCAAACTTGGATAAATTTGTTTAGGTTCAAGCTCAAATAAATTTGTTCGAAACTTAGAAGAGTTGTTCAAAACTCAGATAAATTTTTTTGAGTTATGGCAAATTTATTTGAGTTTTGCCAGAAGTTTATATAAGTTTGCCGAAAACTCAGATAAATTTATTTGAGTTTGAGAAAATTTATCTGAGTTTTTATCCACTATATTAGAGTTTCTTAGAAATTTATCTGATTTCGGCGACACCGAAAGTCAGAATACGGAAAATTAGATTCTAATAAAAATCAAAATCTAAAACAAAAACACTTGATGACAATGATCCAATTGAAAAAAGAAAGAGAGGGAAAACAAGCAAAAGAGCAAACTGCTCTCTTTCAAATCAGTCGAAGAGAGAGAGAGAGATATGGAAGAGACTTCAGATGAAAGAGTAAGAGAAAGTAGAATCGTTTCTATCTTTGAAGAAATGAAAGAGAGAGAATCGGAAGTCATGGTGGCCACGGAAGGTGCTCTACAACGGTGCTCCATAACCATGGAAAGGAACGGAAAATGAAAAATGAGAGAGAAGAAGACGGAAGGAGTTTTCCGGGACAACAGAGAATAAGAGAGAACTCGGCCTAGGAATGAGGGTTCAAAGGGGCAAATTAGTCATGAAAATATATGACGTGGCGTATTAGAGACCCCTCACCAAAATATCTCAAGCTATCTGGACTATAGACATTAGAGAAAAAGTTGTTGGATTGGATGCCTTAGAAGACCGTGCTTAGGGACCATTAGCTAATTTACCCAAATTTTAACTACTTTGTGAGACCAAGCATCATCAATCATACCCAATCACACTAACTAAACACCCCCACCCCCCCCCCCCCCCCCCCCCCCCCGAATTGTCACTTACCCTAATTTGAAGCTTAATCGAATCATATCCTTTGTTGGATTGAATTCCCAAAAACAATTAATATAAAATTTAACTGAAGATAATGTGATTGAACAGTTGTGATCAATCAACTAGGGTGATTTCTTTGCCAAAAATCTAATCCACAATAAGACCTTTCCATCCCACTATCCTCCATAACCGGCATACATTCCAGTGGGTCCCACAAGGGGCTTAGATTTTTTTCTCTAATTGGAAATGTAAGAGGTACCTCTTGGATGAAAAACTACCCCTCAATATTTGAGTTACATGGTATATACGCCAACAAGTTTCAACATATAGTCTACAAGTTATGTAATAAGAATCTCTACCGGTACTAATAGAGTCAAGTGAAATAAAGTTGATTTTGAAGAAAGCAAAAAATATAAGTGGGTTATGATGGTAGTTTATTTTTAATTATTTGTTATGGAATCTTTTTAACCTTTTGCATCAGAAATTAGAGTTTTTTTGTATTTCAGTAAATAAAGATGGTTGCTTTTTTACTTTTTTTGGAAAAGATTGAGGGAGTTTTGAATTAAAGTGCTTTTTATATGATATCTTGTCTGAAAAATAAAGACTTTACTTGACTTTTACTATGCTAGTAAAGTGCCAAACTAGCCCTAAAAGATAATATATGAGTAAAAACGCACTTCAGCTTTTAAATAAAAAAAATATAAGTTATGAGAGCAAGCACCAGAAATTTCTCAGCAGAGACGTTTATTTCGCACACGATCAAAACCGTTTATAATGTAAAGAAACAAGTAAAACCTAGAAAAGAAAGTACAGAAAAGATAATAACGGGGACGACCAGATACAAGATAAAATGGGGGATGGAATACCATGGAATTATTACATAAGACGAACTTTACTGTATTTGTAAGAAAGTCCCCCTTCTTTTCTATTTTTTTCATACCAAAATAATAATTTAAAGAATACAATGCTGATGTGGCATTTTTACATGCGGCGTCGTGGGATTGGTCCAAACAATAAACCCTTGTTTCATCTGGAAAACCCCAGCCACATGTGGCTTCTTGGTAGAAGGGGGTTGAACAAGGTAGTATCATTGTGGTGGATCCGAATCCTCTATTTGGTCCAATTAGGGTGCCACTTCGGGGAAAGGATGTCAAATCAGCTGCATTCCATCTCTTCCAATGAAAAAACGTCGTCCTCCAATTATTGAGCCACATGTGGCTTGTTTTTGCTCTCTGACAAAATTATAAAGGAACCATAAATTAGATATAGGGCTTAGTAGTATTTTTTCTTAGAGACAGGACAACAACCAGGCAAATTGGGAAATTCGGTCTAGTCGTCTAATAACAACCACAGAGAGGGAGAGGGAGAGGGAGAGGGAGAGGGAGAAATGGAACAGGGAGAAGGGAGGGTATGTGTAACAGGTGCAGGAGGGTTTGTGGCATCATGGTTGGTGAAGCTACTTCTCTCAAAAGGATACATGGTCCACGGTACTGTTAGAAATCCAGGTACCACTTTTTCCTCTTCTTTATATCTAGCTATCAGGTTGCTGTTTTAGGCCTATTTATTTCCATGAAAATGAATTGCAGATGATGAAAAGAACAACCATTTGAAAAGCTTGGAGAAGGCCCAAGAGAACTTACAACTCTTCAAGGCAGACTTGCTGGACTACGACTCTCTCTATGCAGCCATTGAGGGATGCAGTGGAGTCTTCCACGTTGCATCTCCAGTTCCACCATCCAGTGTGGCCAATCCAGAGGCAAGATTTTCCTCCGCGGTTTGATTGATTCCAAGTTCCCACTTGTTTCTGTTACTTACAAATACATGATATGGATTACTGATGGTCTGAAAGTCTGGGTCGTCTGCCTCTAATTCTTTGACTTAAGAGAAATTCTGAGTTAAAAGAGTGGGACTCGACAGCGGCGCCCACTTGTTGCAAATCGATTTAGTTTTAATTTGATGCAAATATGAGTTGGTCATGCCCTAAGATTAAAAAAAAAAAAGTGATATCATGTCACCAACTTCAACTTAGGTAAAATTAGTGAATTACATACGGTTGGAGGGATTTATTTTTTGCAGCTCAAATTTTCAATTGGTGTTCCCTACTATAGATTTCTACTCCAACTCATGATTTTTCAGAGTCAAACCCTCAGGGGATATGGATTCCAGACGCACCATGGAATCCTGTCGTTGATTTCCGTTAGTTTTTTTAGTATTGGCTAATTCATGTGTTGAACGAAACTCTGATTCCATTGAGTTGTGATTCCTATTTTATAAAAGACTATGATTCTGCTTTTGATTGAAGATAGAAAGTCTGGAAGAATTAGAAGAAAGAAAATCTCAGAAGAAAAGAGGGTTGAAATTTCCTGGAACTAGTATGATGATCGGCTTGAGCGAACCATCCCCTGCTCGATCGAGCGCTTCAGCAAGACGCCAAACAGAATCTTGGTCCACTCGAGCGGGCGACACAAAATAGTTCTGTGCGAATCAGAAGTTTTATTTCTAATTTTGGTCAAACTACATGTTTTAGTCCTAATGAACTTAGGCAACCTTAAGCACGTCCTTAAGCCTATTTATAAGACTCTTGGGCTACCATAAAGACACACCTCTCTCATTATTATGAGTAAGAAAATCCAATTGAGAGAATTCTTCATCGCTAGAGCATCCATTGAAGAGTTGTACTGCAAGCGTTCATCTAGAGAACAATTTCTTCTACATCCTGTGTAGGAGATCTAAGGGGTTAAGTGGATTTAAATCTGTTGCAATCAACGGTGTGAAGTCGTTGAGGCGTGAAGTTAGACAAGAGGTAACTGTAGTTCTTAGGTAATGAATATCTAAGGAGGGATCTTTGAGTCATTGTAATTGCGAGATTCATAGTACTTGATTGTTGATCCAATTTGAATCCATGGTGTTTCACTCAGTTTGGATTTTCAACGTTATATCTGGTGTTTTTGCGGTGTGTGCTTTTCTAATTTTATTTCCGTTGTGTATTATATTGTTTTTACACACACTGGGCTGTTAAGTTGACCAATCTAGAGATCAATCGTATCATTAGGGTGTCAGTGGTGTATATTGAATCCGAAAATAAAAATCTTCAACCCAAACTGCTGAACGAGCTTTAAATTGGGTTGACTGGTTGGGCTGGTTGACGTCATTTTCAGACCTAAAAATCAACGGGTTTGAATTAATTTGTACCTACCCATCTGTTTCAAGTGATTAGAGGAAAACTTTTTATTAAGTTTTAGAAGCTTTGCTAAATATTGTTATGACTTATGCAGACCGAATTGTTGGAACCTGCTGTAAGGGGCACACTCAATGTACTCAAGGTGTGTTCTGAGACAGGAGTAGAAAGGGTAGTTGTCGTCTCATCTACCGGTGCTGTTACGTTGAACCCAAGCTGGCCACCAAATAAGCCCATGGATGAGGACTGTTGGACCGACGTTGACTACTGCAGGGAAAGTAAGGTAAATGGCTCAACATCTACCTCCCTTACACTAGTTCATGCAAAAAAAAAAAAAAAATCTGGGTTCATTCATTTGGAAGGTGAACCAATGGAGTGGGTGGTTGCATGCAAAAACAAATAATAATAATTAAAAAAAATAGTAAAAAATAATCTTTTAATTTTCTTGAATAGTTAATGGCGGGCCCAAGGGCGGACCCAGAAAATTAAATGCGGGGGGGGGGGGGGGGGGGGGGCGGCTCTTAAGGGGCTTAACGTAAAAGAAACATTGGGGGAAGGGGCAAATGTTAAAAAGAATACATATTAATTATCAGAATCTATAAGGGGTTCTTTGAAATTAACTTTTTTCCAGGTAAGGTGGGGGCTGACAACATCAAACTAAAAAGACCGCATTACTATAAGTAACTTTAAGAGGCCATTTGTAAACTCTAGTCTAAATAATAAGAGTTAGTTCAATTAAGGTCTAAAATAAATTAAAAATAGTTCTAATTCACAATTATTCTGTTTAGTAAACTATAAAAATAGCTCTTGTTTCATGAGGCAATTGGGGGTGGGTGGGTTCAGGTCATCTTTTAAGAATTAATATAGAACCCACCATTTGCGTGTTTTGAAGATTTTATGAAGAGGGGGAGGGGGTGGTCATCTTTTGAAAATTAATATAGAACCCACCATTTGCATCGTTTTGAAGATTTTATGAGGTTATACTCATTTAAAATACTTGTAACTTTTGTAGTGTCCACCTCCATGCGCTTTAGGTAAAATAGCTTTATAAGAAAGCAGCTCCTCCGGTTTATTCTTTTAGAGACAAAGATTCTTATTCGTCAATAAACTTTAAAAATAGAAAATATGACAATTAGAGGTTTACGAAATGCTCTAATTTGTAAATAAGCATTAAATTGTAAAATAGTAGCTTATTTTTAGAGTTACCAAATGCCCCCCTAATGGCCTATTTGGTAAGTTAAATGTGATTAAGATAGAGCTGATTTTTTTTTTCTTTTTTGGCTAACGGAGGGTTCCCAGCCCTTTGGGCTGGACAATCCTCCAGGCCTAAAGGGAAGCCGGGTAAAACCCCCGTGGCCCTCAGGTGGTAGCACCAGTGGACTCAACCTTCGGTTCCTAAAGAGGGGGGAACCGGGATCGATACCAGGACCTCTAGCTCCAGAAGAAAGAGGAATCGTCGTCCTAATCATTCGGCCAACCCCTTGGGGTTAAATAGAGTGATTCAACTAGCTCTTTTCGAAAAAAAAAAAAAAATATTCCAATTAGACCCTTAAACAAATAGATCGTCTAGAATGCTTCATTGCTAGTGATACAATAAAATTTATATAGACAAAATTATCATTAATAAAAGTAGCACAAGCACATTCGTCACAAAATTAAAGAAGTGCACACAATATTATAAAAGTTATATAGATGCATGAAATGAAGTGGGAGGCAAGAAATGTATGTGTTTCGCCAAGACGCTCATGGTTGAGTGGTGTTTGCACATTAGTTTTACACATGCGGAAGAACCGATCCCTGGATCGTTGGCTTTAAAATATCAAGCTTGACTATTTATGTAACCCAATGTGGTCGGAGAAAAAAGAAACCAGAGAGAGAGAGAGAGAGAGAGAGAGAAGAAGAAGAAGAAGAAGACATACAGACCAGGCCTATTTGTCACTTTATTAGAATAGTAAAAGTCAATTAAAGCCTTCATTTTTCAGATAAGAGGCTACATCAAAACCACTTCAATTCAAAATTTCCTCCATCTTGTAAAGAAAAAATAAAGTAAAAAAGCAACCACCTTTATTCACTAAGAGACAAAAAAAAATGTAATTTTTCTTACGAAAAGTGAAATTACCAAACAGCCCCCCCCCCCCCCCCCCCCCCCTCTTTATGGTAAGTATGGTTTGGAATTCTTAATACTTGAATACTGCTTTACTTAAAACTCGTATTTCTTGCTGAAGGCGTGGTATAGCTGGTACTGTATTGCCAAGACAACCGCAGAAAGAGAGGCATTGAAGCATGCAGAGAACACTGGGCTAGACGTTGTAACGGTTTGTCCATCTTACGTTTTCGGACCACTACTGCAACCCACCATGAATACCAGCACTCAGCTTTTCATTGACCTATTTAAAGGTATTTCCCTGTGCTATATGAATTTATGCTCTTTGCTTTAAAGAATCTTTTTGGGATTAACTCTGATCGAACTTGTGTACGTATGCATGCATATCATAGATTTTCAAGCAACCGCTTGAAAGTGTACAAGTCCCACCTGCACCCACCATCCCCCTAAATGATCAATTTATGACCTTCACACGTGAATTCATTGGTTTTTAGTTGGTGAGGCACCTTCCTTCCACATAAACAACCAAAAAAGAATGGAGGAAATAGGTGTGTGGGCGTGTGAGTACATAAGGAAAAAATAAAAAATAAAAACTTTGAAGCTTTTATAATAGTAGATTCCTTTTTCTGCAAACAAGTCATGGGGTGACCTGTCAGACAACTATTCTGCCGTAATTATTACCAGACCATAGCCAGGGGCAAACCCACATACAGGCACGAGTGTGCAGTCACCGAAAATTCTCGGTCCACTTCAAAAAACCCAATAAAAATTGTTGGTCCACTCTCAAAGTCCACATGAAAATCTTCAATTTGCCCCCAAAACCAAACTACCTATTAAGACCTGCACCCTCAAACGAAAATTCTAGATCCAGCACTGACCATAGCTCTTGCCGTGCCAAGTCAGGGCCCATTTTTAGTTTACATTGAATGCGAATTGTTTCTATACCTTTTTTTATTCTTTTTTAGTTAAACCGCCTTTTTGTTGGCCCTCATTCAAAGCTCTACAGACTATGGACTCTGTCCATTGGAAAAATCTTGAGGGTTGGACAATCTATAATGGTAATCATAATGATTCGATCCTTTTATTTCTCTGAATAATGGATGAGGTTTGTCTTAGCTGTTTGTTGTTTGGAAGGTAAAATTATACATATTGAAGACACTACCAATTGATTTTGATGGAAACCCTCCATGGCCTTTATGAAAACTGATTACATGGCATCTGATTGTAGTACAAGGGCAACGACTATAGTTTTTCCTTCTACTGATATGATTCGTTCGTTTTTACAAAAGGGCGATTTGAGACAGTAGAAAACAGAATTTGGGCAGTCGTGGATGTCCGAGATGTAGCTGAAGCATTGCTGTTGGTGTATAAGAAGAAAGAAGCATCTGGAAGATACATTTGTGCCCCGCATTCTGTTCAAATTCACAGTTTGGTTGAAAAGTTGAAGAGCAAGTACCCCGACTATAACTATCCTAAAAAGTAGGTATCTTAACTGATTTAGAGAAGTTGATTATGATTAGAGGGATCTCAATCTCTTAGACCTTTTTTCTTCTTTGACAGTTACATAGAGGTGGATCCAGAAGCAAAGCCAAGTTCAGAGAAATTGAAGAGGTTGGGTTGGGAATGCAGGTCATTAGAAGAGACCATTGCTGACAGTGTTGAATACTATCAAGAGGCTGGTATTTTGAACAAGGATTAGATCACTTCTGGTTTGGTCTCTGTTGTTTCTGTTTTTGTATATACATCGACCTCTGTGGAAAGACCATGATTACTATGTCCTCAGCGAATAGAACATGTTCTTGTTTCTTTTCATTGCTTGAATTTTATAAGTTTGACCATATCTCTGGCTGTTTAGACCCACAAGCATTAGCAAACTCAACTATTATAATCCAAGAGCAACAAGTGTAATTGTTGGAGTTTGTTGCACAAAATAAAATAACCTTAGCATCATGCAGTGAAATGAAAATTAATGTCCCGCTTGCATAACTTGTGTTGAGCTCCTATGAATTCTCAGTGAAGTCGGTTTGAACCAAGGAGTATTGAAGAGGCGAGTAGAGATGGAGATGGAACCCTTTCTTTCCAAGAATTTGATTTACTATTGGGACTCATTTCCTTTCCAAAGGCGGACTATTTGATAGCCCTTTGTGGATTTTAACCCTTTTTACGCCTTCAATTGTTGGTCATTTAATAACAAGGCATTCCATAGAATTCCTAGAAGTTTAGCACGAGCAAACAAATGAGCCCTTCGAGGAAAATGTCGAAAAAATTTCACCTATGGAAGTCCCACTAGGAACTCTGTGGGAGTTTCCATCCATGGAAGGGAGACCCTGCATTAAAGGGGCCACAGTGGAAATTCCACATAGCCTGTAGGAGAAAGTTCCCTTAAGAAAATGTTAGGATAAAATCTGGGTTTCCAAGATTTTAGAGAAATAATTGGGAATTTGACTTCTTTGAAATTGGTGAGCACGCAGTTTTCCTCATTTTGTTACGTGGATTGGCCAAGAATTTATTTATGAAAATATCAAGGAATCGAATTGTTTTGCAGTTAATAATCCTTGGGAGATTTACCACGCAAGGTAGCCTTTCTACCAAACTGAGTTGCTGTTGTTAGTTTTGCTGTCAACTTTCCCAAGAGACGCTGCAAAACAATATCCCACAAGGGCATCTTCCTTCAACACCATTTTGATGGACTTGCAGAGAAGATATGCTAGTCCGGGAAGCCCTTCATGGATGATAAGATACACATACATGTCCTAAAATGTGAAGCATCTCACACAGGCAGCTAAAAGATTAGTTGAAACATAATTGACAAAATAAAAATCTAAATTCGAGTGTCTTATATTGCTTTATCTTGACACATTTGTGCCACGCAATTTCGTCTATGTGATGCTCTATAAAAAGCATTTGAACTCTCTGGAAGATTTAAATAGATAAAAAAAAAAGTCATCTTTTCACACAAAAAATAGGCTCTTATTACTATTATTCTACACATTTCTAAGTCATTTCCTTTTGTTAAGTTTACTCATATTGCTACGACCTCTAATGTAGTTGTCCACCGTTTTGAGTTTGTCTTATATTCTTGATTTTGTTGGGGTTAGAAAATTCCCAAGGTGGTTAGAGGGCATCTTGGTCTCTTTGTAAGACGCCAGTTTTATTTCGTCTTCTCTTTTTCAATGAATTCCTTTTCTTAAAAAAAAGAAGAAGCAACAACAACAACAATCAAGTGTAATAAAAAAATGTTTACATCAACCATATATAATTAATTTGTAGGTGGCTGTGTGAGATGAGATGCCCCTTTTATTAAATTCCCTTAGCTGACCATTCCTATCAAAACCTTGAGGAGTTAGTAGATGACACTATCTCCTCCCGATGGAGCACATTTTTGGCAACACACATTTTTTTTTAATACCGAGTTATCCCTCCTTGGATTCTAATTCGCAACCGATTGGCTCTGATACCATATTAAATTTTCTCAAAAAACCATTTCTACCAAAACCTAAGGTGTCAGGAGAGGTGATATGAATACTTTTCAATATTACCCATCGGAGTGGGCTCACTCCTCAACACCTTTCCACTTAGGCTGCTCATGTTTCTCAAATGCTGCTCTTACTTTTTCAGAGTGCAAAATTCTTATAATTCCCGGCAGACAAATGATTTCATTAACACAACTATAACTTGCTTGTCGTAGAAAAGTATGCAAGGAGACCATGCAGCTTTCATCTGATCAATGGCCTAGCCCACAAGGTCTGCCTGGGCCCACTTATGATCGTTACAACCCTTCACACAAATTTTTTTTTTTCATGAATAGCACGTTTAATTTTGGTAAAGAAACTTGCTCCAGCAGAAAATAAAAATTTAGGGATCAAATTCTAAGCAAATAGGTGAAAAGATGATCAGTACTCAATCAACTGGCCAATCCCTTGTTCTCACACACCCTGAGCCACTAGATAACCTTGTTTACCATCTTCCTTGCCGTTAATTGTGCAACTCATATGTCTTTTGGTTAGGAGATTTTTTTTTTTTCTAAAAGAGGGATGTGAAAATAGCTTTTTTGCCAAATAGAATGGAAGATTTTCACAAACAACTTTGACGTTGTACGTTCGAGTCCTGGTCCAAATTAGAAAAACCTTTTTGTCCCAATTTTCTTATAGGACTTGATAGATTACAAATCAGCTAGCTTCAACTGCTCATTGTTGGTCTTATCTGAAGAAACCAAGTAGTGTCTAGTCCACGTACATAACCTCACCTATATTTTGTGGCCGGTAGGCCTCACAGGTCGCCATCGACAGAACTGTAAGTTCAGCACCTCCACATAAGAATTTGGTTAAAAAAAAGAAAAAACAAAACCCTACTCCCATAACTGAGGATATGAAACATTGGAAGATGCTTACAACTTCGACAACTAATTTGGAGCTTTTAGCATTCGAAAGCATAATGCAAGCCAGGACACCCAAACAATGTAGTGAAAAGAATGTTTTCATTTGTTGCAAGGATGATGGACACAAACCCGATAAATAAATAAGATTATAGGCTTAAGCACCACCTTGATGAAACAAGAATTGGTTGAGAATGCCATATGGTGGTTACTTTGGGAGTGAATGGTAGAAATCATATTTGAGGTTTTAAAAAAACAACAATTAACGTCCAAAGATAAGCACATGAGTTGCCTCTCATGATTCCTCCGAGTTAAAATTTTAACTACTTTGTGGGACCGAGCATCATCAATCATACCCCATCACACTAACTAAACACCCCCCATTATGTAATTGGGTTTGGGTGGGGTACAATGGTCTTGTACCCTTTAGTTTGATTTTCTTTTCTCTTTCTTTTCTTATGTTCTTGCCTCATCGTTGTTTGTCTTTTTCTTTTCTCCCATTCTCTTAAAGAAAGTTTCAATTACGGATGAAAAAAAAAAAAAACACCCCCCATGAATTGCCACTCACCCTAACTTGAAGCTTAATTGAATCATATCCTTTGTTGGAATGAATTCCCAAAAACAATAAATATAAAATTTAACTGAAGATAATGTGACAGAACGGGTTGTGATCAATCAACTAGGGTGATTTCTTCGCCAAAAATCTAATCCACAATGAGACCTTTCCATCCCACTATCCCCAATAACCGACATACATTCCAGTGGGTCCCAAAAGGGGCTTAGATTTTTTTTTTCTCTAATTGGAAATGTAAGAGGTACCTCTTGGATGAAAAACTACCCCTCAATATTTGAGTTACATGCATGGTATAAAATATCGGCCGATACCAAGTCATATCGGCCGATATGACTCGGTATCGGCCGATACCGATCCGATATCTCGCTAAGATATCGGAATCGGTAATATATCCCCATTATATTGCGATATATCGACCGAGACAAGATGAATATCGCGTGAACCGATATCTCGGCCGATATTTTCAAAATATCGGCCGAGATGATATAAAAATGGTCAAAACCCTATTTTTTACTACTTTTTCCCCATCTTCATCTTCTTTTCCTCTCTTCTCATTTCCTTACTACCCATAGCAGCAGCCCTACTCCCTCTTGCATATTTTCAAATCCCACATTAATCTTTTGAAGAAAATATTATCTAAGGTATGAAAAAATCAACCCAAAGCATTTTATTATGTGGTTTTTTTTTTTTAATGTTTTAGATGAAGTATAGAAATCATTAGGTTTGTCATTTGTGTTGTGTTCTTCATTTAGAAGTTAGATCTAAATACTTTCATGCTAGATCTACTCATACACATGATTTTGAACTTTTTTTTCCAATTTTTTTTATTTTCGGATTTTTTGATATTTGAATTATTATATATCATTTTTTTGGGATTTCATCATAACTATGTTCTTTTAATTATTCATGATCGTTGTATGGTGTATAAATGATTGATTTACATACTTCTATGCTAGATCTATATATTTAGAATTTTGAAAATGATTTTATTAAAAAAAAATTTCTTAAAAATAATTGTTGTTACTTGTTAGAATATTTGTGATACCAAAGGTTTATAATAGTGTGTAGATGATAGATCTACATCTACTCACAGTCATAAACATGATTTAGATTTTTATTTTAATTATTTTATTTTTAGATTTTTTAATATTTGAATTATAATATATCATTTTTTGGGGATTTCATCATAAATATGTTGGCCAATGTGCCATGTATGGACAGCATGGGGGTTATATTGGCCAACAAGGTGCCATGTATGGACAGCATGGGGGTTATATTGGCCAACAAGGTGCCATGTATGGACAGCATGAGGGTTATTCATATGACCCTAATTAGGTACCCCCTTCACCAACACCGATTATTTCTATTGAACAGATGTTAATTGAGCAAGGGAGGCTTAACCCACCAGTTAGCCAACGACCTTTATATGCCCCTCATGCCTATTTCATGCCATTTGACTACAACCAGCCATCTCAATTCACAGGAGATCAAGATAGTTCATCATCCTATCAAGAACAATCTGAATATGGTCATGGCTATGGTAGTGCTGCGCAACAGTATGGAGCATATCTTTTTAGCCAATACCGAAGAAATGATGATGATGATGATATCGAGCCAGGGGCGACACTCCACTTAGAATTAGGCTGTCAATTTGTCATACACTCATACTCATCAATCTCTCCCTAGTCTCTACTCTCTACTAGTAGTCTAGTCCCCTCTAATTTCAGGTGAACCATGAACCTTTGATGCCCAAGTGCTTTATGATTTATCTATCTCACTATTATATTTATGATTTTAATGTGTCATCTTCAGGGTCTTGAATTTCACAACTTATTTGATGATTGGGTTAGTATTAAATGATGATTGACATGTTATCTTTATTTTCTTATATTTAACACTAATAAATTGATCATGAGCATCAATAATGGTTGCATTATATAAAATACTAAAGAAGACAGCGAACTGCGATACAGACAGGACTCATAACTTAAGGTGATCGAGATTTTGATTTATTGTTGTTACTAATGGAAAAAAAAATATTGTATTTCAGTATTTTCTAATATTCTGGATTTTTTGGATATTTTTGCAAATTTTTTTGGATTAAAAAAGAAATTCACACTACGACGACCGCGACGGACCGATATCCGCGACCGATATCAATATCATATCGGTTTTTCGGCCCGGCCGATACCGCGACCGAGACCGATATTTTAAACCATGGTTACATGGTATATACGCCAACAGGTTTCAACATATAGTCTACAAGTTATGTAATAAGAATCCCTACAACATAATGTATGAGTAAAAACATACTTCAGCTTTTAAATAAAAAAAAATATAGGTTATGAGAGCAAGCACCAGAAATTTCTCAACGGAGACGCTTATTTCGCACACAATCATAACCATTTATAACGTAAAGAAATAAGTAAAACCTAGGAAAGAAAGTACAGAAAAGAGAATAACAGGGATGGCCAAATACAACATAAAATGGGGGATGGAATACCATGGAATTATTATGGAAGACGAACTTTTCTGTATTTGTAAAAAAGTACCCCCTTCTTTTCTATTTTTTTTTTTTTTTTTTCATTCCAAAATAACATTTAAAAGAGTACAATGCTGATGTGGCATTTTTACATGTGGCGCCATGGGATTAGTTCAAACAGTAAACCCTCGTTTCGTCCGAAATCCCCTGCCACATGTAGCTGCTTGGTAGAAGGGGGTTGAACAAGGTAGTATCATTGTGGTGGATCCGGTTTGGTACAATCAGGGGGTGCCGGATTTTTTTTTTCTTCATTGGAAGAGATGGGATGTAGCTGATTTGACATCCTCTTCCCCACAAAATAGTTCTACGCAAATCAGAAGTTTTTTTTTCTAATTTTGGTCAAATTGCTTGTTTTAGTCCTAATGGACTTAGGCAACCTTAAGCTCGTACTTAAGCCTATTTATAAGACTTTTGAGCTACCATCAAGACACACCTGTACCATTATTCAGAGTAAGAAAATTCAATTAAGAGAATTCTTCATCTCTAGAGCGTCCATTGAAGAGTTGTACTGTAAGAGTTCATCCAGAGAGCAGTTTCTTCTACATCCCATGTAGAAGATCTAAGCAGTCTAGTGAATTTGAATCTATCGCAATCAACGGTGTAAAGTTATTAAGGGATCCAAATGTGGCCTTAGTGAATACAGTTTAAAAGATATCTGATAGCCGTCGAATGATCATGTGTATGGTGCCCATAGTTGACTTGGGTCAATGTCCAGTGGCCCTTTTCCATCCTAGAAGTAGGATGTCCAGCCCAGAATTGGGAAGGATTTTTTGCTGAAGCTAGGGTTGAGCCCATCTCTTGCCAATGTAGACTGGGCTCAGCCATGGCCACCGCTTACCCAGCAGCCCGGCTCATGTGAAACAGTAGTTTGTGGTTGACTACTTTACTGATTAATAAAACTTCTCATCTTCTTTTACTAAGTATTGCTGCTGTGTTTATTGTCCACGCCAACCTTTAGAAATTTTCAAATTCTCTGATCCATTTGATAACACTGCCATTGTTATACTCAGAAAGAAATTTGGGAACCACTCTGGTCATTTTTTTTTTCCACTAGAAATTCTGTAGCTTGTGAACGGCTCTCCTCCACAAAGTGGATGAATGTGATGAGATGCTTCGACACAACATTTCAATATCTAAAGAAAATGCCTTAGTAACCTAATCTAACTAATAAACTAAAAAGACCGCATTACTATAAGTAACTTTAAGGGGCCATTTGGAAACTCTAGTCTAAATAATAAGAGTTAGTTCGACTAAGGTCTAAAATAATATAAAAAACGTTCTAATTCACAATTACTCTGTTTAGTAAATTATTAAAATAGCTCTTGTTTCATGAGGGAATTGGGGTCATCTTCTAAAAATTAATATAGAACCCACCATTTGCATCATTTTGAAGATTTTATGACGCTATACTCGTTTAAATACTTGTAACTTTTGTAGTGTCCACCTCCATGCGCTTTAGGTACAATAGCTTTATAAGAAAGCAGCCCCTCCGGTTTATTTTTTCAGAGACAAATATTCTTTTTCGTAAATAAGCTTTAAAAATAGAAAATATGACAATTAGAGGTTTACGAAATGCTCTAATTTGTAAATAAGCTTTAAATTTTAAAATAGTAGCTTATTTTTAGAGTTACCAAATGCCCCCCTAATGGCCTATTTGGTAAGTCAAATATGATAAAAATAGAGTTTTTTTTTTTTTTTTCGCTGACGGAGGGTTCCCAACCCTTTGGCCTAGACTAATCCTCTGGGTCCAAAGGGAAGCCAGGTAAAACTCCTGTGGCCCTCAAGTGGTAGCACCAGTGGACTCGACCCTCAGTTCCTAAATAGGAGGGAATCGGGGATCGATACCAAGACCTCTAGATCCGGAAGAAAGAGGCATCGTCGTCCTGATAACTTTCCCAACCCCTTGGGGTTAAATAGAGCTGATTCAACTAACTCTTTTCAAGAAAAAAAAAAAAAAAAAAACAAAATTGTTGCAATTAGACCCTTAAACAAATAGATCGTCTAGAATGCTTCATTGCTTGTGATACCATAAAATTTATATGGACAAAATTATCATTAATAAAAGTAGCACAAGCACATTCGTCACAAAATTAAAAGAAGTACACACAATATTATAAAAGTTATATAGGTGCATGAAATGAAGCGGGAGGCAAGAAATGTATGTGTTTCACCAAGACGCTCCTGGTTGGGTGGTGTTAGCACATTAGTTTCACACATGCGGATGAACCAATCCCTTGATTGTTGGCTTTAAAATATCAAGCTTGTCTAGTTATGTACCCCAATGTGGCTGGAGAGAGAGAGAGAGAGAGAGAGAGAGAGAGAGAGAGAGAGAGAAGAAGAAGAAGAAGAATAAGAAGAATAAGACATAGACCGGGCCCATTTGTCACTTTACTAGAATAGTAAAAGTCAAGTAAAGCCTTGATTTTTCAGACAATATGTCACATCAAAACCACTTTAATTCAAAATTTATTCCCTTAAAAAAAAAAGTTAAAAAGCAACCACCTTTATTCACTAAAAGGCAAAAAAAAAAAAAAGCTACTTTTCCATACAAAAAGTAAAAAAGAAATAATATCAAACAACTAAAAATAAAATACCATCATAATCCACTTATATTTTATTCCCTCTTGATTTGATTTGATGTTTTAATTCACTTCATTGATTTTAAAAGTAAAATTACCAAACGCCCCCCCTTTATGGTAAGTATGGTTTGGAATTCTTAGTACTTGAATACTGCTATACTTAAAACTCGTATTTCTTGCTGAAGGAGTGGTATAAGTGGTACTGTACTGCCAAGACAACCGCAGAAAGAGAGGCATTGAAGTATTCAGAGAACACTGGGCTAGACGTTGTAACGGTTTGTCCATCTTACGTTTTCGGACCACTACTGCAACCCAGCATGAAAACCAGCACTCAGGTTTTCATTGACCTATTTAAAGGTATTTCCTTGTGCTAAATGATTTTATGTTCCTAGCTATATAGCATGCATCCTTCTGGGATTAACTCCGATCGAACATGTGTGTGTATATATGCATGTATATCATAGATTTTCAAGCAACCGCACTTGCAAGTGTATGAGCCCACCTGCACCCACCATCCCCCTAAATGATCAATTTAAGACCTTCACACATGAATTCACTGGTCGTTCAGTTGGTGGGAGCACCTCCCTTCCACATGAACAATCAAGAATGGTGGGTGTGTGTGAGTACTTGCCTTTAAGATAAAAAAAAAAAAACTTTGTAGCTTTTATAATAGTAGATTCCTTTTTCTGCAAACAAGTCATGGGGTGACCTGTCAGACAACTATTCTGCCGTGATTATTACCATTTTAGGGGGAGACCATAGCCAGGGGCAAACCCACATACAAGCAAGAGGGTGCGGTCACCGAAAATTCTAGGTCCACTCTCAAAGTCCACATGAAACTCTTCGATTTGCCCCCAAAATCAAACTACCTATTAAGACCCGCACCCTCAAACGAAAATCCTAGATCCGCCTTTGCCCACAGCTCTTGTCGTTCCAAGTCAGGGCCCTATGGTAGTTTATGGAAGACCCTTGTTTTGACTGGACACTATGGTGAGACAGTGACTAGGGCTGGTTCCATTCAAAAATTGGGTCCACTTTTAGTATTCATCGGGTCGGTCCACTTTTAAGTCAGGGCCCTATGGTATACGAGTTATTTCTTAGTTGGGGTTGAGCCCAATCTTTTTCAAAAAAATTCTAAACTATAGATAATAATGGGCCAGGGTCACCATTTACCTAATTGCACAATTTCAGCAACTGTTGACAATCAAGTTGGTATTCAGGTCCATAGTTATGGACCCATCAGGTACATGTCTTCAAAACATAATCAGGTCCAAATTTGGGTCTGCAATCCACCCACTGAAACCCATCCTGTTTGCATCCTTTAAACCAACAAATACAGTGGCTGCATGTATATCTGTCCCATCTTTGGCCCATTTTTAGTTTACATTGAATGCGAATTGTTTCTATACTTTTTTTTTAGTTAAACCGCCTTTTTGTTGGCCCACATTCAAAGCTCTACAGACTATGGACTCTGTCCTTTGGAAAAAATCTTGAGGGGTTGGACAATCTATAATGGTAAATCGGTAATCATAATGATTCGTTCCTTTTATTTCTCTGAATAATAATGGATGGGGTTTGTCTTAGCTGTTTGTTGGTTGGAAGGTAAAATTATACATATTGAAGACACTACCAATTGATTTTGATGGAAACCCTCCATGGCCTTCATGAAAACTGATTACATGGCATCTTACATGTGGCGCCATGGGATTGGTCCAAACAGTAGACCCCCGTTTCATCCGGAAACCCCTCCTGCCACATGTG
This sequence comes from Umbellularia californica, assembly GCA_028538565.1. NCBI lineage: Eukaryota > Viridiplantae > Streptophyta > Magnoliopsida > Laurales > Lauraceae > Umbellularia > Umbellularia californica. The sequence goes on from JAPQWN010000002.1 coordinate 7,536,494, forward strand.
GCTTCTTGGTAGAAGGGGGTTGAACAAGGTAGTATCATTGTGGTGGATCCGGGGTCCCCTGTTTGGACCAATAAGGGGATGCCGGATTTCTTTTTTTTTTTTTTTCGTTGAAACAGATGGGATGTAGCTTATTTGACATTCTCTTCCTCACATGACATCCATTATTGGTCCATTAAGGCGGCCAGATACGGACACAGCAATTAAGATAGAAGTCGTCCTCCTTTTATTGAGCCACATGTGGCTTGTTTTTCTTCCTGACAAAATTATAAAGGTACAATAAATTAGATATTGGGCTTAGCAGTATTTTTTCATAGAGACAGGACAACAACCCGGCAAATTGGGATATTCGGTCCAGTCGTCTAATAACAGCCACAGAAAGAGAGAGGGGAGGGGAGGGGAGGGGAGGGAGGAAATGGAACAGGGAGAAGGGAGGGTATGTGTAACAGGTGCAGGAGGGTTTGTGGCATCATGGTTGGTGAAGCTACTTCTCTCGAAAGGATACATGGTCCACGGTACTGTTAGAAACCCAGGTACCCCCTTGTCCTCTTCTTTATATCTAGCTATCAGGTTACTGTTTTTGGCCTATTCATTTCCATGAAAATGAATTGCAGATGATTTTAGAGACATAATTTTCTTCAGTTATGTCTTCAAGCTTGAAGATGAGGAATCGAGATTCTTAGCCGTGTTGTGTTCTTGTCAAGGCCATTCAGTATGTTCATTCTTCAAGTGGGAGATTGATAGGTTAGTGAAGCCCGATCTAGACTTTAGTTATTACAAGGGTTTATCTGTAATTTGTCGGTTTAATCTGGACCATCTGTTATAAGGCCAGATCCGACAGTTGTGGGTGTCTAGAGGTTTAGGGTTTCATATTTATACTGGGTGGTGAGAACATTGTAATTAAGGGGTGATATTGAGAGAGAACAAGAGAGACAGTGAGTGTTTGTACTCTTGTGGAAATCTCCAATAGTGAACGGCGTGAATCTCCCGTGGACGTAGGCAATCTTACCGAACCACGTAAATCCGTGTCTCATGAATAGATTGTGTGTGATTGTGCTTGTCTCGTAGATCGTGCGTGTGTTTCCAATCCTAACAACTGGTATCAAAGCTAGAGACAAGGATTTTCTTAGGGCTTGGCGTTGCGCGCGATCACCATCGAGATTTATCCCAGAGAAGAGATCATCTGGATCTCTTGATTTCCACATCATCAATGGTGAATATTGTTGCGGGTTGCAGAAAAGACCTGGTGCACGTTGAAAAAAAAAAGGGGAGGTTGGTTTGTCGTTTGACGTCTTGCAGGAGAAGGTTACTGTGTGTTTGGTTTCAAAAGGGACAAAAGGAATCTTAGTCTCCTTTTGACAAGTGGAGACATTAAGATTATATATAAAAAAAAAAAAAGTTTTGGAAAGTGTAGAACCCATTCAAGTTAAATCGCCGTCGTCGTTGCGTTGCGGATTTCTCATCACAGCCGTCGCCGGAGGCTGCTGTCATCGTCCCCGTCGCCGCCGCCATTGCCTCGCCGCCCTTCCCCTCGTCGCCCGCCGCCAAGCGTCGTCGGAGAAGACAGACGCAAGAAGGGAGGTGTGCAGCATTTTTTGTTTCTCTGTTGCAGAGAAACGGATTGGGAGGAAGAAGAAAGGCTTGAAAGTTGGGTTGGTTTGCGGGCCAGGCTCGCTCCAGGTCAGGTCCGACCCGCCCTCTCCATAAGCCCAGCAGGATTCAGTCACGGGCCAGGTCCAATGCAGGTCAGGTCTTCAATATATCAAAGGAGAAAACCACTAAAGATGTCATGGATGCCCTATCACGAATGTAAGAAAAACCTTCCGCCTCAAATAAAGTTTTCTTGATGAGAAAGTTGTCTAATATGAAGATGGTTGAAGGTGGGGTTGTTGCTGAACACCTGAACGAGTTTAACACGATCATGAGCCAGTTATCCCCGGTTAACGTACAATTCGAATATGAAATTTGGGCTTTGTTGGTTTTATCTTCTTTACCAGACAGCTGGAATGGTATGGTTACATCACTAAGTAATTCTTTGGGATCAACCAAACTGAAATTTGATGATGTTGTGAGTGCTATCCTCAATGAGGAAATTCGCAGGAAACCTTCAGGTGAATCATCAGGAAGTGCATTGAATGTGGAAAACAGAGGAAGATCATCTGAGAGAGAGCAAAACCGTGGAAGATCAAAATCAAAGAGCAAATCAAGATCGTCAAAAGGCAAGATCGAGTGCTGGAATTGTGGTAAGAAAGGACACTTGAAAAAGGACTGCAGAGCTCCACCAAAGAAAAACGAGCAAAAGAACGGTAATAAAGATAATGAAGCTTCCGAAAATGACGCAGGTGATACTGTTCATGATGCTTTAATTCTTGCTTTTGATTATAAATCTGAATCTTGGGTTATAGATTCTGGTGCGTCCTTTCATGCTACTGCACATAGAGAATATCTCAAAAATTATGTACAAAGTGACTTTGGAAATGTTTATCTTGGTGATGATGAACCTTTTGACATAATTGGCAAGGGAGATGTTCAGGTTAAATTGCCAAACGGCGGTATATGGCAATTGAATGATGTCAGGCATGTACCAAGCCTGAAAAGAAACCTCATATCAGTTGGTCAGCTTGCTAGCTCTGGTCATGTAACTGTTTTTGCAGATGATTTATGGAAAGTTACAAAAGGGAGTATGGTTGTTGCTCGCGGTAAGAAAGAGGAAACTCTTTACTTGACTAACAGCTTTACAAGTTCACTTGCAGTTGCAGATAAAGGCATTGATTCAAACACATGGCACTATAGACTCGGACACATGAGTGAGAAAGGGATGAAGATTCTTCATTCTAAAGGTAAGCTGGAAGGACTCAAGTCCTTGGACTTAGAGTTCTGTGAAGACTGTGTTTTCGGAAAGCAGAAGAAAGTTACTTTCTCTAAAGTAGGCAGGCCACCGAAGTCAGAAAGGTTGGAACTAGTACACACGGATATGTGGGGACAAACTCAGGTACCTTCTCTTGGTGGATCTTCTTACTTTGTTACATTCATTGATGATGCTACAAGAAAATTGTGAGTATATCCTATGAAACACAAGTCTGACGTGTTTGATGTTTTCAAAAAGTGGAAAGCTTTGGTTAAAAATGAAACAGGTTTAAAACTGAAATGCCTAAGGTCTGATAATGGGAGAGAGTACTGCAGCAAATAATTTGAGGAGTATTGCGCTAACAATGGCATTAAGCGAGAGAAGACCATTCCCAATACACCACAGCAAAATGATGTGGCAGAGCGTATGAACAGAATAATTGTTGAGCGTGCCAGAAGTATGAGGATACATGCTGGATTGCCCAAGCAGTTTTGGGCAGAAGCAGTGAATACTGCTGCATACTTAATCAATCGGGGGCCTTTAGTACCTTTGGATGGTGGACTACCAGAGGAAGCTTGGACCGGAAAAGAGGTAAACCTTTCACACTTAAAAGTATTTGGTTGTATCTCTTATGTTCATGTTGATGGTGAAAAAAGAGACAAACTAGATTCTAAATCTAGGAAATGCACTTTCATTGGATATGGTTCTGATGAGTTTGGTTACCGCTTCTGGGATGATGAAAATAGAAAAATCATTAGAAGCAGAAATGTAATATTCAATGAGAAAGTGATGCATAAAAATAAGGACAAAGTGCAGGAAGACAGCAATGAATATTTAGAACTGGATGACACTTCTGAAAATGATGTACCTGAAGTTCATGAAAATGAAAACCCGCAGGTGGACCCTCAAACACCTGCCCCGGTAAGAAGGTCATCTAGGACTCCTAAGCCTATCACTACACCATTTGGGTGATTTTGCAACATTTGAGATTTCTTATTAGTAACGCATATTTTTCCGTTAGGTAATTTGTCACATTTATTATCCGTTAGCAATATTCATAACCGTCACTAAGTATCTTTGCAAATACTTGAATTATTTTGTAACATTTCTTGGATATTTTGTGACGATTGCAAATGTGTTACAATGGTAAAAAAAAATCACAATAAAAAAAAAAAGAAAAAGAAAACAGGAGCGGGAGTTATTTTATCTCCCGCGCTAAAAAAAGAAGAAAGCAGCTTCTTCGTTGAACTCATCCATCAAGGTCTCTCATCTCGATCTCTCTGGCCCTCTCCTTCTCTCTCATCTCCATCTCTCTGGCCCTCTCAACGGTCTCTCATCTCGATCTCTCTGGCCCTCTCCTTCTCTCTCATCTCCATTTCTCTGGCCCTCTCAACCGATCCCTCTTCTCTCTCACGCCATCCCTCTTCTCTCACTCATCCTTCCTCTTCATTCGAAAACCCCCAAATCTCCAACCCTTACCCTCTCTTGAGAGTTAGAGTCGAATCCTTCTCTGCTCCTGCATGTTCATCGGAGCTTAACCCCTTCTTCTTTCGAGACTATTCTCATCTGAAGACGTCATCTCCGTCGTCAAGAACTTCCAGAAAGCCGATCCCTTCAAGGTATTCAATCCATCTCTCTTTCTCCTTTTCCGCTGCTGCTTCCTCTGTTCTTTGGTTTATTTTCTGCTTGTGTGGTTCTGCCTGTGGTTCTGTTTGTGTGTGGTTCTGCCTTGTGCTGCCTGTGGTTCTGTTTTTTATTTTTTTTGCTGGCAGTTTTTTGGTCTGTTCTTAGTGGATTGTAGGAGTCCTCTTCTTCATCTCCCAATCTGTTTTTCTGCTGGAGTGCTGGCTGTGTAGTCTTTCTTGTGTTGCTCTGTTGCAGGAGTCCTTTGCTTGGGCTTTTTTCTTTGTTTCGCAGTGCTTTTGCCCAGTTGCGGTATGATCAGAGCTGTTCTTCTTTGCTAGTTCCTGTGCAGAAGCTTCTTTCAGTTAGTGGGCTGGTTTCTTCTGGGCTGTAGCCTGTCTCAGCAGTTGGTTGTGGGCTGGCTTCTCTTTTCTTTGTTTTTTGTTTTTTCTTCTTCCCTGTATTCTTTCTCTTTGGTCTGCTTTCTGCTTATTTTGCTTTTTCCCTCTGTTTTGGTTCACTGTGGTTGTAGTCTTTTTTATTACTATGTTTTTTGATTCAATGATAGATGGATGGGATCTGTTTATAAAATGAATGAAAAATTATCATGGCTTCATACTTTCTATAAAGTTATTTTAGTATTTGAAACATCTAAAAATTATCCAGCATTATGTATAAGTAGCAATGTCCAAATCGAGTGACAATGTTTACAGACATCATTCAAGGCCTTGATGCAATAGCACTTCACCAATAGGTACTAATGTCTGGCTTTAAAATACCATCATTGACTCAAGAACATTTTTTCACCTAATTAATTTGTACGAGGATGATTTTGTCATCCATTTAAATGGTCTATCATCTTATACATGTAAGAATTTCTTAGAGAATGGAATTAGAACTAAAATCTAATAAAGTTTTGTTACCCTCATCCATGAAAATAGAAAACCATCATTATCTAGTTGGGTGGACTTCTCCTCTAAACAATGCAGAACTCTAATCAATTGCTAGAATTTGACAGGTGACATGTTTTGCCTTTGATTGTTCTGAAACCAAACAACATTCCATAGCAGCTTTGAGTAGGATACGACAAAATGGCATGTAGCCAGGGACCATGTGGAAAAGGCAGAGATGCCTGTCTGCCTTATTAGTGGTCATTGCAAGCACCAATCCTAGTGAACCAACATAAATGGTGGATGGGCTGACACCACCATGTCCCAATACTGAAAGTGTCCCCCTAACTATTTTTCTCCATGTGTATTCAACATGACTAAAGTTTCTGCTGCTGGTCAGGTCTCCTATATTTTTGGAATAGGTTCAGATGGTAAGGAGTGCACACTGCTGAGTGTACTCTTCCTATCTCCAGCACTTAAAAAAGGACTCCCATTTTTTATCCAATACTTAAAAAATAGGGTTTCTTTCCTCCCCACAAATGCTCACTCCACGGTAAATCAGGTTTTGTAGTCAAAGGAAAGATAGAGCAGAATAATTGAATAGGCACACCGATATATAAATTTAGAATATAGCTAGTCCGAAATGCTAGTTGTCTCAATATTATGGAAAATTCTGTTGATTCAAGTTCAGCTTACAAAGAACTCAATCACAATTAGAAACTGACAACTTAAGCTAAACATGTTGGAACCAACTCTGGCCTTTGCACACTGTTGCAACTTCACTGTCGCAGTCCAAGTCAAATGCACAACCAAATACTATGAAAGTATGGATAACCACATTGTCCGAATGTAACAGAAATCCCAATGGTTCTGGGGTTCTGTCTCTTCTTAAATAGCTTTGCCAAGTGATCCCAACTCTCCCCTGGTGGGCTGAACATGTCTATTCTATTAATCCCGACTTTCCTTACAAGTATACAAAGAACAGAAATTAAATTCAAACAATAATTTAGGACTGAACATGTCTATTCTATACTCTGTTTTTCTACAAGTATGGTCTATCACCACCAGTGAAGTAATCAACACAGTTCATCCCTTTCAGATGAGCATCCAATGTAAAATTTGGTTAAGGAGAACCAAGATTCCAGATCTGAAATATTTCCAATATGACAGTGATATTATCAACATTAAATAGAACAAATAAACCAGCCATGATAAAAAAAAACAAAATGGAATGTAAACACAAACCAATATCAAGTATTTTCAGCCATACCTTTATCGTGTGATCTAGGGAGGCACTAGGAAAAGTGTTAGTGTCTTTTGGATTAAATGTTACTTGCATCACATAATGTGAATGGCCCTCAAAAACTTGAGTGCACATCCAGCCCTTTTCCCAATCCCAGAGTTTAATAAACACGTCATCAGATGATGACAACACATATGGAAGGGTTGGATGGACAGCCACACACCTGAAGTTTTCTTATTATTTTTATCATGTTTGAGCAATAGTGAGTTTGATAAGTGAAAACGTGTTTCTTGCTAACTTTTAAGTCTTATATGACCAGAGTTTTTTGGCCATACACTGAAATAATAGGGCATTACTGTTGCATGACTTATGATTAATCTTGGTGAATGCATGTTCCATTATCTCTCTCCAATGATTTCATGCCTTTGTTATTTCATTGATTTTCAACTCTTGTCTAAAATCTTTCCTTTTGATTGCATCTGAAGAAGCATGATTAATATGAGTAGTCTTTTGCTATATGTGAGTGATCCTCTCTGTATTTTGAGTGTTCCATCCAGAATATTTTTGGGGCATGGCCCATTTATTCAATTGTCAAGATTAAAAATAGTGGGCCCAACTCATATAGTCTCAGCCTCTCAGGGTCTCAGAGCACTGTATATGCCCTTGGGCTAAGCCCCATAAAATTATTCTACTTTTTATAAGCTTTCAACTGCCCAGAGAATCATCTTTAGTACATGTGCAAATAATAATTTGTGGTTTTTTGGGTCTTTTGACGTAGTGTTTGGGATTAGACACGCGAGGGTATAAAAATTAGAAGCCCCCTCCCTCCGCATGGGTAGGTTAATTTATTCGCTTATTTTGTTTTAAATTTCTTAAGTATAAACATGCTTGGAAGTGCTTTGTTGAATCGCAGAATGTCTGAGCAAATACAGAAAGATTGGATGGATGAAAGAAATAGGAGTTCCACACTTTATGAAGATGGAGTTAGGCATTTTGTTCTTTTTGCCCAAACAAAGTTGGGCGGGTCGGCTTGTCCTTGCCCATGTAAAATCTGTAGGAATAGGTTCCGATTGACATACGAGGTGGTTGAAGATCATTTGATTGCAAATGGTATAGATCTCTCATACCGTGTATGGGTTTTGCATGGTGAAAGACGCTCGAAGACTCTGATGGAGCATCCAGTGGTGGGAAACATAAATAAAGAAAACACTGAGGAAGAAGGGCTTGGAATAGGGGACTTTGTTGATGCTTATATGGGCTGCCATGGTACTGAAATAGGAGATATTGAACCACCATTTGTTCCTGAACTAGACTTGGGTAAGAGGTATCTTGACTATAAAAAAAAAGCCAAAGAAAAATTGTACCCTTCTTGTGAGGGACCTGAGACAACACTTTCAGCAGTTGTTGAACTTCATAATCTGAAGAAACAGTTTGGGTGGTCAGGAAATAGTGTGACAGCATTGTTGTCCATGTTGAGGCGATGGTTACCCAAAGGAAACACATTGCCAGTGAAATATCCTGTAATGAAGCAAATGTTGAAAGACCTAGGGATGAAGGCTAACTGCATTCATGCGTGCGAAAATAATTGTATGTTATACTGGAAACTTGATGAAAATTTGATGGAATGTCGTCATTGTAACAAACCTAGATATAAAGTCATAGCGGGCAAAGGAGGGAAGGTTTCAAAAGAGCCTAACAAAGTTTTGAGACACTTTCCTCTAATTCCAAGACTCCAGAGGTTGTATACAATACCATGGATAGCGCGTGAGATGACTTGGCATGCTAGATCTGAATCTTCTTGGGATTATATGAGGCATCCATCTGATTCTGGCCAATGGAAAGTATGTAAAGAGAATTATAAAGAATTTGCAAATGAGGAGCGCAATGTTTGGCTTGCTATTGCAACTGATGGATTTAGTCCACGTGGAGTTCAATCTACTGGTTATAGCTGTTGGCCTGTCATCACGGTGCCTTATAATCTCCCACCATCATTATGTATGAAAGCAGAATTCCAAATGTTGTCTCTGCTAATTCCTGGCCCGAAGGCACCGAGTCAAGACATTGATGTCTTTCTTGAGCCACTATATGACGAGTTGAAACAATTGTGGGATCGTGGAGTGCCTGCTTATGACATGTATAAGAAGGAACATTTCTCACTGAGAGCTATGTTGATGTGGGGGATTCACGACTTTCCTGCTTTCGGGAACCTATCCGGTTGTGTAACCCATGGATACAAAGCTTGTCCAGCATGTGGTGACAGTACTCCATCTCTTCTTCTACCTGTCAGCAAGAAAATTGTTTACACAAATTATCGGCAGTTTCTTAAAAGTGATCACCCGTTTAGAGATGGGAAATACTTGGGGCTCAAGACAGTGGAAGATAATCTTCCTCCAGAATCGCTAAGAGGGGAAAAACTTCTACAGCATTTAGATCGTATCAACTTTGTATCTTGGAAAGACAGCAATGGCAAGCGAAAAAGAGCTGAAGTGAATGTTGATGGTGATGGTAGTGAAGTTACTGTGGCATGGTATAAGAAGTCCATCCTTTTTGGTCTGGGGTACTGGATAAACCACAAAGTTCGCCATGTTATTGATGTGATGCATACCGAGAAGAATGTTGCTGAACATTTACTAAACACCATCCTTTGCTTGAGTAAAACAAAAGATACTGTAAATGCACGAGAGGATATGAGGCTTCTTGGCATACACAGTGGGCAGTGGATGCAAATTGATTCAAACACGGGGAAAATAGTTAAGCCACATGCTTCTTTTGTTTTGGAGAAGAATGAGAAAATGGATTTCTTGAAAACTTTGAAGTACTTGAAGCTCCCTTCAGGTTTTTCTTCTAACTTGAGCAACATTGTTAGTCTCAACCCACCTGGTTTGCTAACAATGAAGTCGCATGACTATCATGTTATCATGGAGTACTTGTTACCTGTATTGCTTCAGCATGCCTTTCCGAAACACCGAGACTTACGGAAAGCTATTCACCAGATAAGCTTATTCTTTAATTTACTGTGTTCGAAGGTCTTGATCAGAAATGACATTCAAGAAGCCAAGTTCATGGTTGTCGAGGCATTGTGTGTGTTAGAGAAACATTTTCCACCATCCTTTTTTGATATAAGCATTCACCTTGTGGTGCATCTGGCAGATGAGGCGTTGCTTTGTGGACCTACCCAAGATCGGTGGATGTATCCTTTCGAACGGTAAATAACTTTTTATTTCTATCGTCTTTGACTTTATTTGACGTGGTTTTGAATTTAACATTTACATAAATAAGTTTGGAATATTTAATAGGTCGATGAAAGAGTGTAAAGACATTCCTAGCAACAAACGATATGTTGAAGGCTCTATTGCGGAATCCTATCTTGTTGCTGAATCTGTTAGGTATGCTATGGAGTACATGTCCAATCCACGAGCCGGTAATCACAAATACAGTCAAGAAGCCTTTTTAGATGAAAATGGCGAATATAGTGATGAAGGGCCTATGCTAGATGGTAAGGATGTGTTATTATCCCCTCACCAATTTGTACAGATACGTCGATGGGTTCTTTTTCGACTTGATGTCGAAGAACGCGATACATTCTACAGGTCTGAATTCTTGACTATCTAGGCAAGTAACATGTGTTATTATATAGATATATACTTATATATTAAAGCCTGGATGAATAAAATGCAGCGAGTATCATGAGTCGTTGCAATCCGGTTCACGTGCTAAAGGAAAAGGGATTGGAAAAACAGAGGTAGAAATACAAACAAATTTCATTGATTGGTTATACAAGAAGGTATTAATTCTTACAAAGATAATGTAATTTAGGAAAACTAAGATAGTTCTCTCACTAATGTTTTAAATTGTTTTCTTTGTATCATGTTATAGTTGTTGGAGAACGATGCTACGAATTCTATGTTGTGGCGGTTAGTCAAAGGGCCAACTAAAGCGAAGACATATAAGAAGTATCGTGTCAATGGTTTTGTCTTCTCTCCCAAGTCTCATGATGATACTGTTACCACCCAAGATAGTGGTGTTTTCATGAGGGCAATTACTTCTTTTACTGCAAGTAGGAAAGACAAGAATCTTATTGATGCGACAACAATGTGGTATGGGATCATTAAACAGATAATCGAGGTAGACTATACCGACTTTCAAGAGGTGGTTTTTTATTGTGATTGGGTGAGGGTGGAAGACAAGATTAATGGCTGTAAACTCTGTCCAGACTCAAGCTTGGTGATGGTCAACCTCAACAAACTGAAAAGTTCTAGTAATTTTTTGGATGAGCCAGCCATTCTTGCTAAAGAGGCCGGTCAAGTGTTTTATTCACAAGATTTGAAACATCCCAATTGGTCGGTGGTTATACATTCTCCAAAGCGATTGACTTGTCAAGTGGATGAGCTAGATGTACCATCTGACTTTCAATCTACTCTTGAAGACCAACCCAATTTGAAACCCCTGCTGGAAAGACGACGTTAACTTATTGTCTATTATGTTAATATAAACTTTTGCTATTGATGAATCCATTTGTGTTTAGTTTTATTTTGTGTGAGTTATATGTTTCGTGGTGCAATTTGATGGTTGTACGCACCAATTTGATGGTTGTGCCTCAAAGTTGAATGCCATTAATTTGAAGTTTTGAAATGTAGTGTAATTTTTACTATTGTTGATTGTTTCGGCATGACCATTTTCAGATTTGAAGTAGTTAAATAGGTACGTAGTTAAATAGTTACTATTTTCTGTTATGTAGTGCACTATAATTTGATGATTGTGCCTCAAAGTTAATGCGATTTGTTTTAGGTTTTGAGGTGTAGTGATTTGACTTAAATTCTTTTGTATGCAATACATATTATTTGCCACTGTTTGCAGGACAATTTAATGGCATCAAGTGGCCAATATCCAGGTCTTAGTGCGTTGCGTCCACCCCCATCAGGGCAAGAAGCAGCCCCACCAAGGCAAGAAACACCCCTGATAACATCTCAATCATCTGCTGCACCTTCATCGATTAAGGCTAAGTTGCTTGTCTCAGTGTCCACTAAAGGCACTGCTGTTGGTCCTAATGCGGCGAAATGGGCAACACGGTTGGGGCATTTTATTCGAGCAACCATCCCATTGAGTTATAAAGATTGGAGGCTTGTGAAGCCGACCTTTAAGGATGAAGTGTGGGAGGCTTTGTCGGTAACAATCTATTTTTGGAGGCTTTGTCAGTAACAATCTTTATCAAAATGAATTTCTAACTATTATAAATTCTTGATAGGGTGAGTTTGAATATGATGTGCCTATGGCTTTGGCTTACAAAAATCTTCAAAAGGAGTTCTCTTCTAAATTCAGGACAGCAAAAAGTAACTACCGAAAAGAGCTTATAAAGAAAGCTTTGAACAAGGAAGCTGCTATTGCCACTTGTCCAGAAGGTATGAATCCAACTATCTGGGCTGAGTTTGTGACTCGTGAATTCCGACCCGAAGTCATACAAAGGAATGCAAAGAATGCAGCAAATAGGAAGAAGAACACTATTGGTCATACTCTTGGGAGGCAAAAATATGCCCAAATGCATTACAAAAAGGTACCATCCTATCTTACTCTCTTTAATGGAAGTGGATTGTGGTAACACTTGATAATCTTTTGTGTAGAAACAAAAGAACCCTAAAGCCAAAGTCAATCGAGAGGATGATTGGCTAACAGCTCATGAGCATCCTGATGGATCTGTTTTGGAGAGTGCTCGTGCTGCATATGTAAGTATTTATACTTTGATGTACTTTTTAATGTATTGAGTAGGTCCTAGTCATAGAGTATAAATTGTAATGCTTTTAGTCATAGAGTATATATTGTTTTGGTTATGCTTGGTGTTTTAGTGCTGAATCTTTAAGTATATATTGAAGGAACAAGTGAAGGCTGTTAAAGAAAGGAGAGCTATTGAAGCAAGAATTAGGGGAGAGAATGATATTGGCGAGATCATAGATCTTAAAGGCGATGTACTAGCTGAAGTATTTGGGAAAGACACAAAAAGTCATACTCGTGCTGTTGGCTCTCAAATCTCGCCAACACAAGTTGAACATGCTGCTATTGGTGAATTCTTACTCGACAAAGCATTGGCATCATCTAGTCCCGATGTCGAGAAAGAGTTAGTTGAGGTTAAAGCTTCCCTAGCCAATCTAACTAACTTGTTGATGGTGAGTTTGTAACGCAACCTCAATTCTTTAATTACATATAACTATGCTTAATTAACTCTCTTTAAGCTTGTGTTCTTATTTTTTTACACTTAAAACTTGTATTCTACCTTTATATGCGTTTTCCATTAATACAGGCTCACATTGCAATTGGAAATGTCCCAGCGCAGTCTGTGGTGAATACACCTCATAATGGTTCAACCTCACCTCATCATTCTTCTCCAGTCTCTCCTCTAAACTTGGCTTCTCCTTTTGAGGTGACAAGTGCTCGTGTAGAATTGTCTAAGAAGCCTAGAGTTACCCTGTTGGACAGGGATTGGAATGAAGTAGCCAAGGGATATGTAGTGACTGATCCTATGCACAAAGACATTTGCCATGGGAGAAGAGTGCTTAGAGGTGAGACAAAGATCAATATTGAGGAAGTGCTTAAAGGTGATGCACTAGTCTATGATGGTCCTCAGGATGGAAATAAAACTCTACATGGTTTTGTTGCTGGAGGGTGGCTGATTTGGGCTGATGGACGGTTGAAGTATGATTAAGAGTGGTTGATTAGGGCTAATCTTTTTGGACATATGGGCTGACTAAAGCTTTAAGTATGGCTAGTTTTCTTATTGAAATTTGCTAGTCTTTTGGACATATTGGTTTATGGTTCTAGTTGGAAGTTGTAACAAAAGGGCTAATCTTTTTGGACATGTGATCTAACATTCTTTTGGGCATATATGTAACATTTTGGACATGTGATCTAACATTTTGGACATGTGATCTAACAATCTTTTTATTATTGTTGTTTGTTTTTATAAGTATGCTTGTTTGTTTTACAAGTTTGTGAGATTATTCAAACCACCCCTTTTTAACTCCGCCAATGCAAGCTTAAGAAAGTCTTTGCATTGCCGGTTCCAAGCCCGAAGAAAGGAGGAGGAAGAAGGGGTATGTTCATGGAAGTCTTTGTAATGTCAATATATCAAGGTAAGAGAAGGTATTCTTGTCAATCTTTTTTACTGTGTTCTTCCCATTCATAAAGGGGTCTACTTCATTGCCAATTACATTTGCATGAGTGTTGCAGAAGATGTGTGGTTGCATCATAGATTATTAAGAGTTTTGGTCATCAACATTATTCTGAGTCTCAGCAGTCCTTTTTCAGGTGGAAAGAGATAAAGCATGACAATACAGTTACCTGGTTAGCATTTTGGAATGACCCAATCAATCCAAAAGAGTTCAAGTATGTCTTCTTAGCAGCAAGCAGTTCCTTAAAAGGACAGAGTGACAAAGAGAAATATGAGAAAGCAAGGATGTTGAAGGCAAGTTTTATATATGGTTTTTATTTGTGTAATTGGTGATAATTTTGTTTTTTGCTGTTGATTCTCAGATGAATTGGAAGTTTCACTAGACACAATATCTTTTACCCCATAATTTGTGCTTTCATCTTTATTGCATGGTTATTGGATATTCAGAATGAAATGGGAGCTCTTTGCCATTTATTTGAGCATTTTCTTGCTTAGCTTCTATAACCCAAGTGTGGAACATTGCATTTTTTTTTCTTTGTTTTTTTTCTGTAGTGTGATGGATCTTTTTTTTTGTATATCATGCAATCTGGATATAACAAGCATGTGTAGGTGCATTTCACTTCTAAAATTTATCCTTTTCTGTTACTCCTCATTCCAAATACAGAGGAGAAAAATCCTTTTGGTCATGATCGGATTTCTGGATATTAACTTCTTGTCTTCACATTTGGCCATTCTCTCCTGCACATGTGAAGGGTTGTAGAATAAAACTGAAATATCTGAGCTAGTAACTGCCTTTTTCTTGGGTTTGATTGCCTTTTTGTTCTGCCATCAAAGTCTTAATAAGCTGTCACATGTTATATGACCTATGTTTGTGGCCTAAACATCATGATATCGGTTTAGATGATAGTATATAGAGGTAAAGTTATTATTCTTACATGGGCTTATATGTATTATATGTATATACACACATATTTACTTGCATTAGGTAATGCTACTGTTCTTACATGGGCTTAGGTCATATTTATTTTTGGTTTTAATTTAGATTGTGTTCTTGAACTTGTAGCTGCTGAAGATATCACGATTAGGAATCGGTACTTGGTGATTGCAACTAGCGGGGGTTTAATGCAACAAAGGACAGGGGTAAAGATTTTCTCCTCTGCTAAACTCAGCTCATATGTACTGTTTATTAGTTTCTAATTACACCCTTCTGAATGCTTAGTGCAGTATTTGTTTGGATGATTAGCACCCCCCCGCCCCCCCCCCAGCAGCACACACACACTCATCCAAATTTCTCTTGATTTATTTGGAGACCTAAAGATGGAGCCAGCTTAATTAAGTCAAAATGGCTTCTATATCTATTGAAAAAACACTGACAATGTGTGGGTTCAACACTGTTGGAGGGTAAACTAGAATGTGTGGCCTCAACCCAAACCCGACCTTTTTATAATGATTAGATTGGAAATGTTGCATGAGAATTTTTTTTTTTTAGAATGTGTTGGAGGGTAAAGTAGAATGTGTGGCCTGCCAATACTAGTTTTCTTGATCAGATTCGTCTCTTTCTAGACTCCTCTCTTAACAATGAATGATATTCAAAGACATGTATATGTTGCAAACATCTACTTGTTCTTCCTGACATTTATCAGTATCATCATTGTTGTTATTATTACTATTATGATGTGTATAATTTCTGATGGTCTTGTCATCCTCATCTTCTTTTTTAGTTTTTTTGGTGAATTTGTTTTTGCTATGGATTGGCCTTTGGATTGGATCAGTCTACAAGATATGATCTCCGTTTCCATTGGCTTTGGGATTCCTCTGAAGTCTCTCCGTTTTACTTTTTTTCCTTCCGATTAAGCACCTATGTGCTCTTGCTTCAGGGTAGCACATATTATTAGCAATGTCAGTTGACTTCTGATTGTAAGAAACTTTGCTTTTGGAATGCTATAGATTGCTTGGTTGAGCATTTGTGTATATAGCTAGCCTAACAACAGCATTTGTGTATATAGCTAGCCTAACAGCAGCATATAATCACCACAATCCTAGACCAACCGCTCACCACCCTTTCCCCTGCATATATAATAAGAATTACAATTGGCCCCACTAATTCTCAATACTGTTCAAAACGTCCCTATTTTCCAAGGCATTTCTCAAGACTTCCTTTTTCAACTGGTATGATCTCAAAATCTCTCAAATGTTTTTCAAATTTTCATGTAATGACATCTTATTCAAGTTCTTACAAATAATGACACAATCTTTCCTGTCATGAGAAGGTTTCAGAAATGCAGGCTGAGTATTTCCCACCTAAGGAAGATGTGTTACTGCAGAATGAGGCTCCAACTGATATTTATATATTGGTATCAGGAACAGTGGTCAGTAAGACTGAAAGCTCTATTGTTCATGTAATGATTTCCCTGGTTGAATACTAATTTAACTGGCTGGTGATTGGTTTGTGGTTGCAGGAATTCATAGAACATTTAGATGGGCATAATCAAGTAAGTGTCAATCGATTAAAAGACTTTTCAGGGTGAAGTTTTCTGTGCTCATGAAGAAACTTTTTATTATGCCAGTTCTGATAAGGTATTTGAATGGAGTGAAGTTTTCTATGCTTATGAAGTAACTTTTCAGGGTCATCATTTGATATTCTACCCATGGAATGTTATAGGTACAAGCTTGTTGTGTCCACGCCAGGACCTAAGAAGCTTACATCTCCCACCATCACAAACATTCAGGTTTACTTCTCTTCTCTATATGAGGAATAACAGAGCAAAAAAAATTAACTTAACTTGGATAGGGCTGAGGTCTATTTGGGCACAACTGATGCTAATAACTTGGTCCATATCAATCCCTAGCCTATCTCTTCTTGAAAAACTGGGTGATCCCAGTTGCTGTAAATGGAATTATAAAATTGGTCCATATCAATCCCTAGCCTTATCTCTGATAAGGTCTATTTGGCAGTTTTCAGTTGCTGTAAATGGAATTATAAAATTGTTATGTGTAATTCTACTATTGAGTAGAGGAAGTTATCCATATGAGTTAATTGACCTTAGCTATCCATCTATCATCTGTCATCTGTTTGCATCTTTTTATTTTTGTCTTTAAGTAGAAACCTCTTGATTTTTTTTTCTGTTTAAAAGAATAACTTCCTTTATTTCTATTATATGAGTATGGATATTTGGCAAACAAGACACTGTACTCTGTAATAGGTTTCCCTTTCCAATCATGAAACTGAATTACTTATGTGCTATGTATTTGATTTTGTAAGTGGTCATTGGAAATCTTTTGACAAAAGTAGTTTTTCAAGATCCTGGCCATTCCATTGCCTTACTTTTTACTCATTGAGTGAGGATTGTTCTTTGGCTATTTCTTTCAGCTGTCCATTTAAAGATCATTGATGTGAACACGCAGTTGTGTGGTGAGCACAGAGCGAACTATTCTTTCACCTTTTTTTCTTCTGCCTTTTACTAATGATCATTGATGCAATGGCTTAGGTAGTCCAGCTGTCATTATTTTAGGTTATGGACTGCCTCTGTTCAAATTAATGGTTACAACTTTCAATAATCACCTTACGCTTATGCACCCAGAAGAGATGAGCAAAATAAATGATTGTGTTTGTTGGCTTTTGTTTCATTTGCATACAGTGTGGAAAAATCATATATCTGAAAGAAAGCCAAACTTCTTTTTGGAAGTTTACTTGCTCATCTTCTATCAATAAATTACAGACCAAGATTTACATGTGCACACCACTGAAAACTTTGTAGCTCAGCTGGACGAGTAAAGTGCATATGATAGTTGAATTTCTCAGTGATGGTTATCATTAGTTTTTACTGTAACTATTCAGTGACTTCTATGAATGATCTTTTAAATTACTTACAGCTTCTTGTTTAATAGGTTTCTTTTAATGGAGGACTGGGAAGCTTGGTGCTTGATACCATTGGTCATACTCTGAGTAACAAATATCATAACAGAGTTATTCAAGTAAGTGTCACCTTTGGCTGCACATATATTGTCTACACAAATTCTATTCTAGTATTGGTGCTCTTTTTTTTTTTTTTTTGAGCTCCTGCTGCTGGATTGCTCTGTTTTCTGCTGGTTTGTCTTGGAGAAGTGCAGCTTTCTTGTCTTCATGTGGCCCGTTTGGTGCTCCTTTTTTGAGCTTCTACTGCTGGTAAGCTCTGTTTTCTGTTGCTCTGCCTTGGTGTTGGTTGGTGTAGTGCAGCTTTGCCTTTGTGCTAATTGGATGAAGTGCAGCTAAGAGCTGCTGCTGCTGCCAGGATTTTTTCTTTCTCAGAGCTTCAAGGAGATTTTCAGAATTCTATTTTTTCTTCTTTTGTTTTCTGGTTTTTTTTGCCCTCCCTATTTTGAGGCAGGCCTTTTTGTTTTGCTTTCCTTTGGATGTATTTCTTCTTCTCTTGTCCTGGGGCTTTGCCCTTTTCTTCCTTTCAATTCAAATTTACCATTTAGCAAAAAAAACTGATCGTCTAGTTTTCATCAGTGTGATCCAAGTGAGACCTGCGTGATGTAATTAAATAACAACAGTACCCCATACCATTGTCTAGTTTCATTAGTATGATTGGAATTCTTTTATAGAACATGGAAGTTTTGCAGGCTGTGTGAATAAAATGTTGAGATTAAGCCCATATTCACCCCCCTAAACTCTCCCAAAATCCTAGTAACTCACTCTTCCGCTATCACATAGATGCAAGCATGGAGCTTGCCATCGCACTACACGTTGGCAGTCAGCAACGTCGTTTATTTAACATTGTATTGTTGTACTCCTGCATTTTATTCTATACTTGTCAGATTGATTTGTTTCTTCAAGGCTTTTGATCATCTTTGTTTACTCACGGGTATGAAACATAATAACTTTCAATGATGATCTTGGTGAATAAACATGTAGTACTATTTATGCTTATGATTGCACCCAGCAGCAAAACAACACATAGCAAAGCCACTTCCAGGGTAAACAACAACTCTGCCCACTACAGAACAGACAGCACTACTGCTGAACTGCAACACTGCACACTACTAGGACTACCCTGCTCACTTCTGGGATCTATATACCTGTTCTGGGAAGCTTAATTTCATGCTCTATTACCTGTTCTATATGATCTATATACCTATGTGTTGAATTTCCATTATAAAAATCACAGTGATAAATTCTCTACGTCCTTTCTTAGATGTTTTTTATTGGGTGTCAAAATTGGGTCCATTGTTAGTAATGAATGTTGAACATTAATTTTATAGTCTTCAGGAAGGACATGTATATGACTATATGCAATATCGAAAGTGTTCTTTTGGTCACTTTTGTATGACTATATGACTATATGACTATATGCATACCATTTGGATCACTTTTCACCTGATCATCACTCCTAAAATTATAAATCACACAATCTGTATGCAATGTATAAAACCTCCCCAAGAACCCTCCACAAATATGGCTCTGATTAGATTTCGGGTTGTTGTGTATCACATTACACAGGGAAACTGTTAGTTTTTAACAGTGTCTTGTTTGATTGGAACGACATGGAAATTGAAAATCATACAGGGTGGAGTACTGATTCTCTGGGATTTCAGCTCCTAATCAATGTCTGGATTTTAATTGGATTTGGATCTGTAAAGGTTGAGAAGTATTATTTTATTACAAATTCCTGTTTGATGAGGTCTTTGGTTTATTAGATACTAGTAGGAAAAGGCACAACATAGAGTTTTACCTCATTTTCCAAAGATGTTAGAACCATTTTCATACTTTGCGATTCACTAATTTTAGTTTAAAATTTTACATTTTCTACTTCCATATGCTAATAAAGAATGTCACTGTTTTGTCATCTGGCTTTTATTCACTCAATGTAGCCAATAGTGTAGTGTGGAGCTGGTGCGTTTTCAACGGAGCTTCAAATTACATACTTTATGTGACATGGTGTATTCTGTTGTAATGTGTGCATCTATTATCAGCAGAATTTTATACACACCAGTGTAGAATTCATTTATTTTTTAAGCTCATTATTGAGTTTGTGATTCTTAGATTGGAGCTCCCCACTTTCTCTGTGCTTTTTGTTGCTTTTAAATTGGAGAGGTGACATAATCTTGTGCTACTTATGGTACACTTGGCAGGCTTTACTTATCCAAGGCAGAGTAGATGTGGAAGTTGAAAGAATCCTTCTTATGATATGCAAGTGCATCTATTTTTCTGTGAGTTTTTCTTTTCAATACTTAATATGAGTGTATTAGTCCAAGTTACATTTCAAAAGTACTTTCTTAATCTTGCCTGAATGTACTCATATTATTGGTTCATTGTTGTTAGTGTGAATGCAACAATTTACTTTTGAATGTGATACTTATTCTGGCATGCTGCACTTGTTCTGTAGGTTATGGTGCCTTGTCAATTGTTCACACCTGGTTTTGGCACTTGTATTGCAAGTGTCACATGCTAGGATATTCTGTTATCTATGATGTAAAAGTTGACCTCTACTATGCTGTTTTAGCATTATGGTTGTGTGACTTGTGCCAAAGTTGACCTCTATTCTCTTGTTTTAAATCTTAATTTAACCACAAAATGACAAAAAAGCAGAAATAATATGTGTGCCAAGTAGTGCTGTGACTGCTATCCTTTGCACACTTATATTTGTTACATCTAGTGCCTTTTTTTTAGAAATTTACTTGAAGTTAACATTTTGTAGGTAAGATCTCATATGCCATCTGCTTTAGGTCCTCTCTTGCTATCATTTTGTGGGGATCTTATAAGAATTCTGGACTCAAGTTTGGATATGCGCGTGATCACCAAGTAAGTTATTCAATTATTTGGATCACTTTTCACTCATTTGGATATGCACGTGATCACCAAATAGTTGCAGACTGCAAAACCCACTGCCTTCTCTCTCTTCTACCTCACATTTCATAGCTAGCATTTTTGCTGTTGATATTTCCCTGTGGAGAGAGAAGTACCCATGAAAATGGAGACTAAAAACTACCTAGTCTCCTTCTTCATCTCCTTGTTTCTGCTTGTGGTGCATTTTCAGCTGATTCAGTTTAGTGTGACTTATGATAGGAAGGCTATTATCATCAATGGTCAAAGAAAGATTCTCATTTCAGGATCCATTCATTACCCAAGGAGCACCCCTAATGTACTACTACTCTCCTTCTTCTTCATACTCTGCTTTTTTTTTGTTGCTATTTTTTTTTATTTGCTGAAATGTGTTGTTTGTGTGTTTTCTATATTTAATTACATTGTGGGATTTGTGGTACACATGCAGATGAGAGAGTATCTATGTAGTCAGAAGTACTGTAGGTGGCCTGTCAGAAATGAATCAGGAGATTCCATTATTTTTTTTTTAAAAACAACAAATACTTAGTAACGGATATAAACCGTTACAAATAGAATACTTAGTAACGGACATCAACCGTTACAAATAGAATTATATGTGTCAGGAAGTGGGAATTACCAACAGTTTTATCCGTTGGGAACAAACTATGAACAAATTTAATAACCGCTACTAATAAATTGTAACGATTCATTATGTGTTGCTTTAATTAATTTCAGTCACATTTTATAACCGTTAGTAATCTTTCTAACGGTTATTAAGTGTTACTAATTTCTGTTGGGAACAAGCCATGAACAAAATTAATAACCGTTACTAATAAATTGTAACGATTCATTATGTGTTGCTGAAATTAATTTCAGTCACATTTTATAACCGTTAGTAATATTTCTAACGGTTATTAAGTGTTACTAACTTCTGTTACTTTTCATTTGTAACGCAATTGTGTCAACGTATAATAACCGTTACTAATTTTTTGTGTAACGGACGCAGATCCGTTACTAATTGATTATTATGGTGTAGTGTATTCAACGTTATTCACCTTCTTTGTTTTACTTGTTGTTAACTGATGGTGGTGAGCCAGAATGTTATGAAGAGGCATTGCAGATTGAAACTCGGGCTAGGTGGGAACAAGCCATGGAAGATGAGATGCAATCCTTATTATCAAATTAGACATGGGACTTAGTTCAGTTGCCTGATGGAAAGAAAGCATTGCACAACAAGTGGGTGTACAAATTGAAGGAAGAACATGATGGTAGCAAGCGATACAAAGCCAGATTAGTTGCAAAAGGCTTCCAGCAGAAGGCAGGTATTGATTACTCTGAGTTATTTTCTCCTGTGGTTAAATTGAACACAATCAGAAGTGTTTTGAGCATTGTGGCAGTAAAAGATTTACATCTTGAGCAATTAGATGTGAAAACTGCATTTCTCCATGGTGATTTGGAAGAAGACATCTATATGCATCAGCCACAGGGATATGATGTACCAGGAAAGGAGGAAATGGTGTGTAAGCTCAAAAAGAGTTTATACGGTTTGAAGCAAGCCCCAAGACAATGGTATCTTAAATTTGACAGGTTTATGTGCAACACAGGTTACAAACGGTGTCATTCAGACCATTGTTGTTATTTCAAAAGTTTTGATGACTGTTACATTATTCTACTCTTGTACGTAGATGATATGCTTGTTGCAAGTTCAAATATGCTTGAAATAATCAATTTGAAGAAACAGTTGTCACAGGAATTTGAAATGAAGGATTTGGGTGCTGCAAATCAAGTTCTCGGCATGAGAAAGCAGAGACAGGAAAAATCGAACATTGAAGTTGTCTCAGGCAGAATATGTTGAAAAGGTTCTAAACAGGTTCAACATGCAGAATGCTAAACCAGTTAGCACTCCACTAGCCAGTCACTTCAAACTTTCAAAAGAGTTGTCTCCTAAGACAGAACAGGAGAAGGAGAACATGTCCAAGGTCCCATATGCTTCAGCTGTTGGCAGCTTGATGTATGCTATGGTTTGCACTAGACCAGACATTGCTCATGTAGTGGGAGTTGTGAGCAGATTTATGAGTAATCCTGGAAAAATGCATTGGGAGGCAGTTAAGTGGAGTCTCAGATATCTGAGAGGCACCACTAATGCATCATTGTGTTTTGGAGGATCAGAGATCAAATTGCATGGCTATGTTGATTCGGACTTGGCAGGAGATCTTGATAGAAGCAGAAGCACTACAGGATATGTCTTCACATTGGATAGTGCAGCAATCAGTTGGAAGTCACAGCTACAGGACGTCGTTGCACTTTCAACAATAGAAGCAGAGTATGTTGCCGCTACAGAAGCTAGCAAGGAAATGATTTGGTTATAGGAGTTAATGGAAGAGTTGGGTAAGAAGCAAGAGTCCAGCAGACTTTACAGTGACAGTAAGAGTGCAATTCATCTTGCAAAGAATTCAGCATTTCATTCGAAAACCAAACACATTCGGATCAAATATCACTTCATACGGTGGCTTCTGGAAGAGAAAATGTTGAAGCTGGAGAAGATTTTATCAAGTGAGAATCCTGCAGACATGTTCACAAAGGTGGTGACTACAGAGAAACTGAAGCAGTGCTCGGCTTCAGTTAGTCTTCAAGCTTGAAGATGAGGAATCGAGATTCTTAGCCGTGTTGTGTTCTTGTCAAAGCCATTCAGTATGTTCATTCTTCAAGTGGGAGATTGATGGGTTAGTGAAGCCTGATCTAGACTTTAGTTATTACAGGGGTTTATCTGTAATTTGTCTGTTTAATCTGGACCATCTGTTATAAGGCTAGATTCGACGGTTGTGGGTGTCTAGAGGTTTAGGGTTTCATATATTTATACTGGGTGGTGAGAACATTGTAATTAAGGGGTGATATTGAGAGAGAACAAAAGAGACAGTGAGTGCTTGTACTCTTGTGGAAATCTCCAATAGTGAACGGCATGAATCTCCCATGGACGTAGGCAATCTTGCCGAACCACGTAAATCCGTGTCTCGTGAATAGATTGTGTGTGATTGTGCTTGTCTCGTAGATCGTGCATGTGTTTCCGATCCTAACACTCTAATCTAAATAATAAGAGTTAGTTCAACTAAGGTCTAAAATAAAATTAAAAACGTTCTAATTCACAATTACTCTGTTTAGTAAATTATAAAAATAGCTCTTGTTTCATGAGGGAATTGGGGTCATCTTTTAAAAATTAATATAGAACCCACCATTTGCATCGTTTTGAAGATTTTATGATGCTATACTCGTCTAAAATACTTGTAACTTTTGTAGTGTCCACCTCCATGCGCTTTAGGTACAATAGCTTTATAAGAAAGCAGCCCCTCCGGTTTATTTTTTCAGAGACAAAGATTCTTATTCGTAAATAAGCTTTAAAAATAGAAAATACAACAATTAGAGGTTTACGAAATGCTCTAATTTGTAAATAAGCTTTAAATTGTAAAATAGTAGCTTATTTTTAGAGTTACCAAATGCCCCCCTAATGGCCTATTTGGTAAGTCAAATCTGATTAAAATAGAGCTTTTTTTTTTTTTTTGCTAACGGAGGGTTCCCAACCCTTTGAGCTGGACTAATCCTCCGGGTCCAAAGGGAAGCCAGGTAAAACTCCTGTGGCCCTCAGGTGGTAGCACCAGTGGACTCGACCATCGATTCCTAAATAGGAGGGAACTGGGGATCGATACTAGGACCTCTAGCTCCGGAAGAAAGAGGCATCCCCGTCTTGATAACTTTCCCAACCCCTTGGGGTTAAATAGAGTTGATTCAACTGGCTCTTTTCCACCAAAACATCTTAGCTGCTGAAGCTACAGTCCTGAATTGCCAACAAAACTTTCATGCCTCCCCTTCAGATTCCTCGAGAAAAGACCTCCTTGCTGCTAAGCTCACCCTCCATGATGCCCTCAAAGCCCAGGAAATTCACTAGAAACAAAGGTCTAGGATCTCTTGGCTTAAGGAAGGGGACAAAAATACCAAATTCTTCCATCAATCAGCCAAAGTCAGAAGCTCTTTCAATAGTATCAAGCAAATTTCTGTCAATGGAAGCCTCACTGAAGATCCCATAATTATCCAAAACCAAGCTGTGCACTATTTCTCCAACCTCTACACCCCTCACACTAGTCAACTTCATCAAACCCTCTTCCAGACCAATAGTCCCAAGATCTCAGACTCAGAAAACTCCTTCCTTGTATCAACTCCCACAGCTTCTGAGATCAAATCTGCAGTCTTTGCCCTTAAGAAGAATAGCTCTCCAGACCCTAATGGTTTCAATGGTGCTTTCTTCACTTCAGCCTGAGATATCATAGGCCCAACAGTTACCAAAGTTGTTCAACATTTCTTCTTCTCTAGGAAACTCCTCAAAGGATCCAATGCCTTCTTCCTTGCTCTAATCCTTAAAACTAATTCCCCCACCACTTTTGCTGATTTCAAGCCAATTAGTCTTTTGAACTTCTCCTACAAAATCATCTCCAAAATTCTCTCTACCAGACTCTCCACCCTCCTCCCTAATTTGATCTCCTCCCACCAAGCAGCTTTCATTTCCGGGAGACCAATCCACCATCACTCAGCTTTGACTTTTGAACTCTTTCAAAAACTCAACTCTAAGCTCACTAAAGGTTCTCTCTGCCTAAAGCTAGATATATCCAAAGCCTTCGACAAGCTTAGTTGGCCTTTTCTCTTATTAGCCCTTAGATTCTTCAACTTCTCTGAAGTTTGGACTCCCATCATTGAGGAGTGTGTCTGCAATTCTAAATGCTCAGTTCTTATCAATAGATCTCCTCATGGCTTCTTCAGCCCCTCCTGTGGGCTCAGACAAGGAGACCCCTTTTCCCCATACCTTTTTGTCATTGCTGAGGAAATCCTAAGCCTTCATCTTCAAAACCTTCAATCCCAAGGCATCATCCTTCCTCTTTCCACTATCCCTCATACTCCCTGTCACCTCCTTTATGCTGATGACATCACCATTTTCATGAAAGGGAACACTTCAGCAGTTCTTGTTCTGCAAGACCTTCTAGACCTCTACCAAAATTCTTCTGGCCAGCACATTAACCTCCAAAAAAGCCAGCTCTTCATTGGCAAATGCGGTAGTAGAAGGAATGCTAGGATCTGCTCCATCTTTGGCATGCAAGAGAGCCAGGACCAGCTCAAATACCTGGGCTTCCCTATAGTCTTTGGATCCCCAAAGAAACTTCACTTCTTTCCCCTGCTAGACTCTGTTAACTCTAGATTGACTGCTTGGAAAGCTAGATTTCTCTCTTTTGCAAGTCGCCTAATTCTCATCAAACACGTTCTCTCCTGCATCCCGTCTTACGTCGCTTCCATCTTGCCCATCCCAATCTCCATCTGCAAAGACATAGAGCGCCTCATGAGGAACTTCTTATGGTCGGGCAACTCCTCTTCCTCCAAGATCCACTATGTCAATTGGTCCCAAGTCTCATTGCCAAAATCAGAAGGGGGCCTTGGCATCAGGCAAATTTCGGCTATGAAGGAGGCTTCTCTGATCAAATTGGGTTGGCAGGCATGCACAATGAGCACCATCTGGTCCTCCTGGTTCAAAAAAAAGATACTTCAAAAATGACAATATATGGAGAACAACCACCTCTAGATTTGGATCCTGCATCTAGAGAAGAATCCGAAGGCTAGCTCACTACATTCACCATGGCAGCTCCTGGGCTTTTGGCAATGGTCAACAGGTTGACATTTGGCATGACACCTGGTGCGAAGACAAACCCATCTTTGCAGTCTTCCCCAACATCCATTTCCCTATGGATCAGAGACTAGCCTCCTTTTTCCATTCTGATTCCTGGCACATTCCATCTTCCCAGCCTCCTGTAAAGCAAGATTTTCTCTCTTAGGCAACAACTCTGCTTAACCCAAACCTCTCCATCAGCGACCAGCTCCTGTGGAAGGAAGCTCCTTCAGGCCAGATCTCCATGGTCAGTATTTAGAATGCAATCAGACCAAGGGGCATCTCCCTTCAATGGCCTCCTCTAATCTGGAACGGTTTTTCCCTCCTAAGAGTAAGCTGCTTTGGGTGGCCCTTGATGCTCAACCGTACTCCTACAGATTCTCATATGCAGAGAATAGGCTTCCACCTATCCTCCAGATGCAGTCTATGTAAAGAGGGAGAAGATTCACCCAACCACCTTTTCTTTTCCTGCCATTTTGTTCGTTCCATCTGGAACTGGATTATTCTAGCATCCAAAGTTCATCAGCCCTCCACTATCTCAGCTCCTTCTCTCTAGACATCTCTCTCTTCAGGGAATGACAAGCTTGGTCAGAAGTTAATGGCATCTATCTTCCTCTCTGTGATCTACTCAATTTGGAAAGCAAGGAATTCAGCAGTTTTTTAAAACCGTCTTCCAACCTTAAACCAAATCACTGCCCACCTCCATGAAGAATTCAGCTACACCCTGAAGAAGATCTCCAAGCCTTTCTTCAGCTCTCAGTTCAGCTTGATCACCAAATCGCTGAATCTTCATGATCTTCCTCTATCCGGACAGTGATCTATGCTTCCGGTTTCCTCTTCAGAGTTTCTCCCCAGTAGATCGTCTTCAGCGCTTCCCCCCGCCTAGGCCGCTCCCATTGTCGGCAGTTGTCTCTCCCGTTGTCTGCCCTGCTTCCGGTTTCGTCATCACTGTTTCTCCCCAGCGATCGTCATCAGTGCTTCTCTCTGGCCTAGGCTCGCTCCCGTTCGTCATCAGAGCTTCTTCCCAGCAGGTCGTCATCAGAGCCTCGCCCCCCTTGCAACACTCGTGTTCCCTCTCTTCAATTCTTTCGCCCAGCGGCGTTCGCCAGCTCTGAGCAGCCTTGCAACCGTTCTGCGCTTTGCTCTTCCTCTGATCTCTGCTCCTCTTTGGTGATCTCAGCTCCTCCTGCAGAATTCTCCTTTTCTCTCCTTCTCCTCCTCAGATCGGATCAGCTGATCATCTGATTGTATTTTTTCTTCTTGTTGGATCCTCTGTGTCTTCTTCTCTCTATTTTTTGCTTTCCCTTTTTAGGGCTTTGTTTCTTTCTCTCCTTTCTTTTTTCAATAAACTAAACCATTATACAAAAAAAATAGCTCTTTTCAAAAAAAAAAATTGTTCCAATTAGACCCTTAAACAAATAGATCGTCTAGAATGCTTCATTGCTTGTGATACCATAAAATTTATATGG
Source organism: Umbellularia californica (assembly GCA_028538565.1). Lineage (NCBI taxonomy): Eukaryota > Viridiplantae > Streptophyta > Magnoliopsida > Laurales > Lauraceae > Umbellularia > Umbellularia californica. The sequence goes on from JAPQWN010000002.1 coordinate 7,564,229, forward strand.
ACAAAATTATCATTAATAAAAGTAGCACAAGCACATTCGTCACAAAATTAAAAGAAGTACACACAATATTATAAAAGTTATATAGGTGCATGAAATGAAGCGGCAGGCAAGAAATATATGTGTTTCACAAAGACGCTCATGGTTGAGTGGTATTTGCACATTAGTTTCACACATGCGGAGGAACCGATCCCTTGATTGTTGGCTTTAAAATATCAAGCTTGACTAGTTATGTACCCCAATGTGGCCGGAGAAAAAAAAAAACAAAAACAAAAACAGAGAGAGAGAGAGAGAGAGAGAGAGAGAGAGAGAGAGAGAAGAATAAGACATATAGACTGGGCCCATTTGTCACTTTACTGGAATAGTAAAAGTCAAGTAAAGCCTTGATTTTTCAGACAATATGTCACATCAAAACCACTTTAATTCAAAAAAAAATCCGTTAAAAAAAAAAAGTTAAAAAACAACCACCTTTATTCACTAAAAGACAACAAAAAAAAAAAAAAAAAAAAAAAAAAAAAAAAAAAACAAACACTACTTTTCCATACAAAATGTAAAAAAGAAATAATACCAAACAATCAATAATAAAACCATCATAATCCACTTATATTTTATTCCCTCTTGATTTGATTTGATGTTTTAATTCACTTCATTGATTTTAGAAGTAAAATTACCTAACGGCCCCCACTTTATGGTAAGTATGATTTGGAATTCTTAATACTTGAATACTGCTATACTTAAAACTCATATTTCTTGCTGAAGGAGTGGTATAAGTGGTACTGTATTGCCAAGACAACCGCAGAAAGAGAGGCATTGAAGTATTCAGAGAACACTGGGCTAGACGTTGTAACGGTTTGTCCATTTTACGTTTTCGGACCACTACTGCAACCCACCATGAATACCAGCACTCAGGTTTTCATTGACCTATTTAAAGGTATTTCCGTATGCTTAATGATTTTATGTTCCTAGCTATACAGCATGCATCCTTTTGGGATTAACTCCGATCGAACATGTGTATGTATATATGCATGTATATCATAAATTTTCAAGCAACCGCGCTTGCAAGTGTACGAGTCCCAACAGCACCCAGCATCCCCCTAAATGATCAATTTATGACCTTCACACATGAATTCACTGGTCGTTCAGTTGGTGGGAGCACCACCCTTCCACATGAACAATCAAGAATGGTGGGTGTGTGAGTACTTGCCTTCAGAAAAGAAAAAATCTTTGAAGCTTTTATAATAGTAGATTCCTTTTTCTGCTAACAAGTCATGGGGTGACCTGTCAGACAACTATTCAGCCGTGACTATTACCATTTTAGGGGGAGACCATAGCAAGGGGCAGACCCACATACAAGCACGAGGGTGCAGTCACCGAAAATTATGGGTCCACTTCAAAAAACCCAGTAAAAATTGTGAGTCCACTCTCAAAGTCCACATAAAAATCTCCGATTTGCCCCAAAACCAAACTACCTATTAAGACCCGTACCCTCAAACGAAAATCTTGGATCCGCCACTGCCCATAGCTCTTGCCGCTCCAAGTCAGGGCCTTATGGTAGTTTATGGAAGGCCCTTGTTTTGACTGGAAACTATGGTGAGACAGTGACTAGGGCTGGTTCCATTCAAAATTGGGTCCACTTTTAGTATCCATCAGGTCGGTCCACTTTCAAGTCAGGGCCCTATGGTATACGAGTTATTTCTTAGTTGAGGTTGAGCACAATCTTTTTGAAAAAAATTATAAACTATAGATAATAATGGGCCAGGCTCACCATTTACCTAATTGCACAATTTCAGCAACTGTTGACAATCAAGTTGGTATTCAGGTCCATAGTTATGGACCCATCAGGTACATGTCTTTAAAACATAATCAGGTCCAAATTTGGGTCTGCAATCACCCCACTGAAACCCATCCTGTTTGCATCCTTTAAACCAACAAATACAGTGGCTGCATGCATATCTGTCCCATCTTTGGCCCATTTTCAGTTTACATTGAATGCGAATTGTTTCTATACTTTTTTTGTTTAGTTAAACCGCCTTTTTGTTGGCCCACATTCAAAGCTCTACAGACTATGGACTCTGTCCATTGGAAAAAATCTTGAGGGGTTGGACAATTTATAATGGTAAATTGGTAATCATAATGATTCGTTCCTTTTATTTCTCTGAATAATAATGGATGAGGTTTGTCTTAGCTGTTTGTTGTTTGGAAGGTAAAATTATACATATTGAAGACACTACCAATTGATTTTGATGGAAACCCTCCATGGCCTTCATGAAAACTGATTACATGGCATCTGACATGTGGCGCCATGGGATTGGTCCAAACAGTAAACCCCCGTTTCATCCACATTTGATGGAAACCCTCCAATGCCCTATTTGAACCACTTCTTTTTCGTTGAAAGAGATGGGATGCAGCTGATTTGACATTCTCTTCCCCACATGACATCCCTGATTGGTCCATTAAGGCGGCCTGATACGGACACAGCAATTAATATAAAAGTCGTCCTCCTTTTATTGAACCACATGTGGCTTGTTTTTCTCCCTAACAAAATTATAAAGGAACCGTCAATAAGACATTGGGCTTAGTGGTAAGTTTTTTCTCTGAGACAGGACAACAACAGGCAAATTGAGATATTCGGTCTAGTCGTCTAACAGCAACCAGAGAGAGAGAGCGCGAGAGGAAATGGAACAGGGAGAAGGGAGGGTATGTGTAACAGGTGCAGGAGGGTTTGTGGCATCATGGTTGGTGAAGCTACTTCTCTCAAAAGGATACATGGTCCACGGTACTGTTAGAAACCCAGGTACCCCCTTTTCGTCTTCTTTATATCTAGCTATCAGGTTTACTGTTTTTGGCCTATTCATTTCGATGAAAATGAATTGCAGATGATGAAAAGAACAACCATTTGAAAAGCTTGGAGAAGGCCCAAGAGAACTTACAACTCTACAAGGCAGACTTGCTGGACTACGACTCTCTCTACGCAGCCATTGAGGGATGCAGTGGAGTCTTCCACGTTGCATCTCCAGTTCCACCATCCAGTGTGGCCAATCCAGAGGCAAGATTTTCCTCCGCGGTTTGATTCTTTCCAAGTTCCCACTTGTTTGTGTTAGTTACAAATACATTATATGGAATACTGATTGTCTGAAAGTCTGGGTCGTCTGCCTCTAATTCTTTGACTTACAGAGAAATTCTGAGTTAAAGGAGTGGGACTCGACAGTGGCACCCACTCATTGAAAATTGATTTAGGTGTAAATTGATCCAAATATGAGTTGGTCATGCCGTAAGACTAAAAAAAAGTGATTTCATGTTACCAACTTCTAATTAGTTAAAATTTGTGAATTACATATGGTTGGAGGGCTTCATTTTTTACAGCTCAAATTTTCAGTTGGTGTTCCCTGCTAAGGATTTATACTCCAACCCAGGATTTTTCATAGTCAAAACCTCAAGGGATCCGGATTCTAGACACGCCATGGGATCGTGTTGTTGATTTCCATTAGGGGTTTTAGTATTGGCTAATTCATGTGTCGGACGAAATTATGAGTCCATTGAGTTGTGATTCCTATTTTTAGAAAAGGACTATGATTTTTGCATTTCATTGAAGATAAAAGTCTGGAAGAAATAGAAGAAATAAAATTTCAGAAGAAAAGAGGGTTGAAATTTTTGAAATTTCCCGGAACCAAAATGATGGTCGGCTCGAGCGAACCATCCCCTGCTCAATCGAGCACTTCAGTAGGATGCCAAATAGAATCTTGATCCGCTCGAGCGGGCAACACAAAATAGTAGTTCTGCGCGAATCAGAATTTTCATTTCTAATTTTGGTCAAACTGCTTGTTTTAGTCCTAATGAACTTTGAAAACCATAAGCATGTCCTTAAGCCTATTGATAAGACTCTTGGGCTACCATAAAGACACACCTCTATCATTATGCAGAGTAAGAAAATTCAATTAAGAGAATTCTTCATCTCTAGAGCATCCACTGAAGAGTTGTACTGCAAAAGTTCATTCAAAGAGCAGTTTCTTCAACATCCTGTGTAGAAGATCTAAGGAGTCTAGTGGATTTGAATCAATTGCAATCAACGGTGTAAAGTTGTTGAGGCGTGAAGCTACACAAGAGGTAACTACAGTCTGTAGGTAGTGATTATCTGTAGAGAGATCTATGAGTGTCTTGTAATTGCGAGATTCACAGTGCTTGACTATTGGTCCAATTTTGATCCGTAGTGTTTTACCCAATTTGGATTTTCCACATTATACCTAGTGTCCTTGTGGTATGTGTTTTTCTGATTTTATTTCCACTGCATATTATATTTTTTTTGCACACACAGGACTCTTGAGTTAACGAATCTAGAGATCAACCCAAAAACCTTCAATATCATTAGGGTGTTCGTGGCCTTTATTGAATCAGGAAAGAAAAAACTTCAACCCAAACTGGTCGACGTCATTTTCAGACCTCAAAGTCAGCGGGTTTGAATTAATTTGTACATACCCATCAGTTTCAAGTGATTAGAGCAAAACTTTTTATTAAGTTTTAGAAGCTTTGCTAAATATTGTTATGACTTATGCAGACCGAATTGTTGGAGCCTGCTGTAAGGGGCACACTCAATGTACTTAAGGTGTGTTCTGAGACAGGAGTAGAAACGGTAGTTGTCGTCTCATCTACTGCCGCTGTTTTTTTTAACCCAAATTGGCCGCCAAATAAGCCCATGGACGAGGACTGTTGGACCGACATTGACTGCTGCAGGGAAAGTAAGGTAACAGCTCAAACTCAAAATCTACCACGCCAAACTAGTTTATGAAAAAAAATCAAGGTTCATTCATTTGGATGATCCGACTTAACTATAAGTGATAGCTATTATTGTTTTGTTTGATATCCAATTATAGGTAAATAGAGTAATTAAGTATACAAGAAGGTCAAGTTCAGGGATCCAAATGTGGCCTTAGTGAATACAGTTTAAAATATATCTGATAGTCGTCGAATGATCATGTGTATGGTGCCCATAGTTGACTTGGGTCAATGTCCAGTGGCCCTTTTCCATCCTAGAAGTTGGATGTCCAGCCCAGAATTGGGAAGAAGTTGAGCCCATCTCTTGCCAATGTAGACTGGGCTCAGCCATGGCCACGGCTTACCCAGCAGCCCGGCTCATGTGAAACAGTAGTTTGTGGTTGACTACTTTACTGATTAATAAAACTTCTCATCTTCTTTTACTAAGTATTGCTGCAGTGTTTATTTTCCACACCAACCTTTAGAAATTTTCAAATTCTCTGATCCATTTGATAACACTGCCAAATTTGGGAACCACTCTGGTCATTATTTTTTTTTTCCACTAGAAATTCTGTAGCTTGTGAACGGCTCTCCTCCACAAAGTGGATGGATGTGATGAGGTGCTTCGACACAACATTTCAATATCTAAAGAAAATGCCTTAGTAACCTAATCTAACTACTAAACTAAAAAGACCGCATTACTATAAGTAACTTTAATGGGCCATTTGGAAACTCTAGTCTAAATAATAAGAGTTAGTTAAATCAAGGTCTAAAATAAAATAAAAAACGTTCTAATTCACAACTACTCTGTTTAGTAAATTATAAAAATAGCTCTTGTTTCATGAGGGAATTGGGGTCATCTTTTAAAAATTAATATAGAACCCACCATTTGCATCGTTTTGAAGATTTTATGACGCTATACTCGTCTAAAATACTTGTAACTTTTCTAGTGTCCACCTCCATGCGCTTTAGGTAAAATAGCTTTATAAGAAAGCAGCCCCTCCGGTTTATTTTTTCAAAGACAAAGATTCTTATTCGTAAATAAGCCTTAAAAATAGAAAATATGACAATTAGAGATTTACGAAATGCTCTAATTTGTAGATAAGCTTTAAATTGTAAAATAGTAGCTTATTTTTAGAGTTACCAAATGCCCCCCTAATGGCCTATTTGGTAAGTCAAATATGATTAAAATAGAGCTGATTTTTTTTTTTTATTTGCTAACGGAGGGTTTCCAATCCTTTAGGCTAGACTAATTCTCTGGGCCCAAAGGGAAGCCAGATAAAACTCTTGTGGCCCTCAGGTGGTAGCACCAGTGGACTCGACCCTCAGTTCCTAAATAGGAGGGAACCGGGGATCGATACCAGGATCTCTAGCTCCAAAAGAAAGAGTAATCACCGTCCTAATAACTTTCCCAACCCCTTGGGGTTAAATAGAGCTGATTCAACGCTAGTTGAATCAATTAGACCCTTTTCCCAACTCTTTTCATTTTCAAAAAAAAAAAAAAATTTGTTCCAATTAGACCCTTAAACAAATAAATCGTTTAGAATGCTTCATTGCTTGTGATACCATAAAATTTATATGGACAAAATTATCATTTATAAAAGTAGCACGAGCACATTTGTCACAAAATTAAAAGAAGTACACACAATATTATAAAAGTTATATGGGTGCATGAAATGAAGCGGGAGGCAAGAAATGTATGTGTTTCACCGAGACGCTCATGGTTGAGTGGTGTTTGCACATTAGTTTCACACATGCGGAGGAACCGATCCCTTGATTGTCGGCTTTAAAATATCAAGCTTGACTAGTTATGTACCCCAATGTGGCCGGAGAAAAAAAAAAAAAAAAAAAAAAAAAAAAGAAGAAGAAGAATAAGACATATAGACCGGGCCCATTTGTCACTTCACTAGAATAGTAAAAGTCAAGTAAAGCCTTGATTTTTCCTAGAATATGTCATATCAAAACCACTTTAATTCAAAATTTCTTTCGTTAAAAAAAAAAGTTAGAAAGCAACCTTCATTCACACACAAAAAAAAAAAAAAAAAAAAAAAAGAACTCTACTTTTCCATACAAAAAGTAAAAAAGAAATAATACTAAACAATTAAAAATAAAATACCATCATAATCCACTTATATTTTATTCCCTCTTGATTTGATTTGATGTTTTAATTCACTTCATTGATTTTAGAAATAAAATTACCAAACGGCCCCCCCTTTATGGTAAGTATGGTTTGGAATTCTTAATACTTGAATACTGCTATACTTAAAATTCGTATTTCTTGCTGAAGGAGTGGTATAAGTGGTACTGTATTGCCAAGACAACCGCAGAAAGAGAGGCATTGAAGTATTCAGAGAACACCGGGCTAGACGTTGTAACGGTTTGTCCACCATACGTTTTCGGACCACTACTGCAACCCACCATGAATACCAGCACTCAGCTTTTCATTGACCTATTTTAAGGTATTTCCTTGTGCTAAATGATTTTATGTTCCTAGCTCTAGAGCATGTATGTATATATGCATGTATATCATAGATTTTCAAGCAACCGCGCTTGCAAGTGTACGAGTCCCACCTCCACCCACCATCCCCCTAAATGATCAATTTATGACCTTCACACATGAATTCACTGGTCATTCAGTTGGTGGGATCACCTCCCTTCCACATGAACAATCAAGAATGGTGGGTGTGTGAGTACTTGCCTTTAAGAAAAAAAAAAAAAAAAAACTTTGAAGCTTTTATAATAGTAGATTCCTTTTTATGCAAACAAGTCATGGGGTGACCTGTCAGACAACTATTCTGCCGTGATTATTACCATTTTAGGGGGATACCATAGCCAGGGGCAGACCCACATACAAGCACGAGGGTGCAGTCACCGAAAATTCTGGGTCCACTTCAAAAAACCCAATAAAAATTGTGAGTCCACTCTCAAAGTCCACATAAAAATCTCCGATTTGCCCCAAAACCAAACTACCTATTAAGACCCGCACCCTCAAACGAAAATCCTGGATCCGCCACTACCCATAACTCTTGCCGTTCCAAGTCAGGGCCTTATGGTAGTTTATGGAAGGCCCCTGTTTTGACTGGACACTATGGTGAGACAGTGACTAGGGCTGGTTCCATTCAAAATTGGGTCCACTTTTAGTATCCATCGGGTCGGTCCACTTTCAAGTCAGGGCCCTATGGTATACGAGTTATTTCTTAGTTGGGGTTGAGCCCAATCTTTTTGAAAAAAAATCTAAACTATATATAATAATGGGCCAGGGTCACCATTTACCTAATTGCACAATTTCAGCAACTGTTGACAATCAAGTTGGTATTCAGGTCCATAGTTATGGACCCATCAGGTACATGTCTTCAAAACATAATCAGGTCCAAATTTGGGTCTGCAATCCACCCCACTGAAACCCATCCTGTTTGCATCCTTTAAACCAACAAATACAGTGGCTGCATGCATATCTGTTCCATCTGTGGCCCATTTTTAGTTTACTTTTTTTGTTTAGTTAAACCGCCTTTTTGTTGGCCCACATTCAAAGCTCTACAGACTATGGACTCTTTCCATTGGAAAAAATCTTGAGGGGTTGGACAATCTATAATGGTAATCATAATGATTTGATCCTTTTATTTCTCTGAATAATGTAAGAGGTTTGTCTTAGCTGTTTGTTGTTTGGAAGGTAAAATTTTACATATTGAAGACACTACCAATTGATTTTGATGGAAACCCTCCATGGCCTTCATGAAAAACTGATTACATGGCATCTGATTGTAGTACAAGGGCAACGACTATAGTTTTTCCTTCTACTGATATGATTCGTTCGTTTTTAAAAAAGGGCGATTTGAGACAATAGAAAACAGAGTTTGGGCAATCGTGGATGTCCGAGATGTAGCTGAAGCATTGCTGTTGGTGTATAAGAAGAAAGAAGCATCTGGAAGATACATTTGTGCCCCGCATCCTGTTCAAATTCACAGTTTGGTTGAAAAGTTGAAGAGCAAGTACCCCGACTATAACTATCCTAAAAAGTAGGTATCTTAACTGATTTAGAGAAGTTGATTATGATTAGAGGGATCTCAATCTCTTAGACCTTTTTTCTTCTTTGACAGTTACATAGAGGTGGATCCAGAAGCAAAGCCAAGTTCAGAGAAATTGAAGAGGTTGGGTTGGGAATGCAGGTCATTAGAAGAGACCATTGCTGACAGTGTTGAATACTATCAAGAGGCTGGTATTTTGAACAAGGATTAGATCACTTCTGGTTTGGTTTCTGTTGTTTCTATTTAAGCATATACATCAAATTCTGTGGAAAGATCATGATTACTATGTCCTCAGCGAATAGAACATGTTCTTGTTTCTTTTCATTGCTTGAATTTTGTAAGTTTGACCAGATCTCTGGCTGTTTAGACCCACAATTATTAGCAAACTCAACTATTGCAATCCAAGAGCAACAAGTGTAATTGTTGGAGTTTGTTGCACAAAATAAAATAACGTTAGCATCATGCAGTGAAATGAAAATTAATGTCCCGCTTGCATAACTTGTATTGAGTTCCTATGAATTCTCAGTGAAGTCGGTTTGAACCAAGGAGTATTGAAGAGGCAAGGAATGAAGAATTATGGTAGAGATGGAGATGGAACCCTTTCTTTTCAAGAATTTGATTTACTAGTGGGACTCATTACCTGCCCAAAGGCGGACTATTTGATAGCCCTTTGTGGATTTTAACCTTTTTTACGCTCTCAATTGTTGCTCATTTAATAACAAGGCATTCCATAGAAATCCTAGAAGTTTAGCACGAGCAAACAAATGAGCCCTTCGAGGAAAGTGTCGAAAAATTTTCGCCTATGGAAGTCCCACTAGGAACTCTGTGGGAGTTTCCATCCATGGAAGGGAGACCCTGCATTAGAGGGGCCACAGTCGAAATAACACATAGCCTGTAGGATAAAGTTCCCCTAAGAAAATGTTAGGATAAAATCTGGGTTTCCAAGATTTTAGAGAAATAATTGGGAATTTGACTTCTTTGAAATTGGTGAGCACGCAGTTTTCCTCATTTTGTTACGTGGATTGGCCTAGAATTTATTTATAAAAATCTCAAGGAATCGAATTGTTTTGCAGTTAATAATCCTTTGGGAGATTTACCACGCAAGGTAGCCTTTCTACCAAACTGAGTTGCTGTTGTTAGTTTTGCTATCAACTTTCCCAAGAGTCGCTGCAAAACAATATCCCACAAGGGCATCTTCCTTCAACACCATTTTGATGGACTTGCAGAGAAGATATGCTAGTCCGGGAAGCCCTTCATGGATGATAAGATACACATTCATTTCCCAAAATGTGAAGCATCTCACACAGGCAGCTAAAAGATTAGTTGAAACATAATTGACAAAATAAAAATCTAAATTCGAGTGTCTTATATTGCTTTATCTTGACATATTTGTGCCACGCAATTTCGTTTATGTGATGCTCTATAAAAAGCGATTTGAACTCTCTGAACGATTTAAATAGATAAAAAAAAAAGTCATCTTTTCACACAAAAAATAGGCACTTATTACTATTATTCTACACATTTCTAAGTCTTTTCCTTTTGTTAAGTTTACTCATATTGCTAGGACCTCTAATGTAGTTGTCCACCGTTTGGCTAAATTGAGTTTGTCTTATATTATTGATTTTGTTTGGGTTAAAAAAATTCCCAAGGTGGTTAAATGGGCATCTTGGTCTCTTTGTAAGACACCTGTTTTATTTCTTCTTCTCTTTTTCAATGAATTCCTTTTCTTAAAAAAAAAAAGCGACAACAACAACAATCAAGTGTAATAAAAAAGTTGTTCACATCAACCGTATGTAATTGATTTGTAGGTGGCTGTGTGAGATGAGATGCCCCTTTTATTAAATTCCCTTAGCTGACCATTCCTATCAAAACCATGAGGAGTTAGTAGGTGACACTATCTCCTCCCGATGGAGCACGTTTTTGGCAACACATTTTTTTGAACAGCAAGTTGTCCCTCTTTCGATTCTAACTCGCAACCGATTGGCTCTGATACCATATTAAATTTTCTCAAAAAACCATTCCTACCAAATCCTAAGGTATCAGGAGAGGTGATATAATAATTCTCAATATTACCCATCGGAGTGGAGCCCACTCCTCAACACCTTTCCACTGAGGCATCTCATGTTTCTCAAATACTGCTCTTACTTTTTCAGAGTGCAAACTTCTTATAATCTCTGGCGGACAAATGATTTCATTAACACAACTATAACTTGCTTGTCTTAGAAAAGTATGCAAGGAGACCATGCAGCTTTCATTTGATCAATGGCCTGGCCCACAAGGTCTACTTGGGCCCACTTATGTTCGTTACAACCCTTCACACAATTTTTATCTCTTTTTTTTTTTTTTCATGAATAGCACGTTTAATTTTGGTAAAGAAAGTTGCTCCATTAGAAAATAAAAATTTAGGGATCAAATTCTAAACAAATAGGTGAAAAGATCAGTACTCAATCAACTGGGCAACCCTTTGTTCTCACACACCCAGAGCCACTAGATAACCTTTTTTACCCTCTTCCTCGCCATTAATTGTGCAACTCGTATGTCTTTTGGTTAGGAGAATTTTTTTTTTTTTTTAAAGAGTGATGTGAAAAATAGCTTTTTGCCAAATAGAATGGAAGATTTTCACAGACAACTTTGACGTTGTACGTTCAAGTCCTGGTCCAAATTAGAGAAACCATTTTTCCCATTATTATTATTTTTTTTTATAGGACTTGATAGATTACAATTTACAAATCAGCTTCAGCTGCTCATTGTTAGTCTTATATGAAGAAACCAAGTAGTGTTTAGTCCATGTACGTAACCTCACCTATATTTTGTGGCCAATAGGCCTCACAGGTCGCTATCGACAAAACTGTAAGGTAACGTTTGGTTCGCGTGAATGGAGGTCGGCAGCGTTTGGTTCGCCAAAAAGGGGCAGAATGGCCATTACCTCCGGAATCCCATTCCTTTTTGTGAGGGAATCACCATTCCATCCAAGAACGGAAGGAATCATCATTCCGTTCATTTCTAACTTTTTATTGATACCAAAGTACCCCCGCTTATAATATTATTATTATATCATAATAATAATAATAATATAATATCTTTTTCACCCAACCATTGTGGGGCCCACCCAAAATATTATAATAAAATATAATAATATATTATTATATCATAATAATAATAATAATAATATAATATCTTTTTCACCCAACCATTGTCGGGCCCACCCAAAATATTATAATAAAATATAATAATATATTATTATATCATAATAATAATAATATAATATCTTTTTCACCCAACCATTGTTGGGCCCACCCAAAATATTATAATATATTATTATATCATAATTATAATAATATAATATCTTTTTCACCCAACCATTGTGGGGCCCACCCATAATATTATATCTATCTATCTATCTATCTACTATTATAAAAGAGGCTATGTTGCATGGTTTTTTCAACCAACCACTGTGGGGCCCACCCCCAAATATTATAATATAATATAAGAATATATTATTTTGAGAAATTACAAAATTTTTCACCATACCTTTGTGGGGCCCACCCCCAAATAGTATAATATAATATAATAATATATTATTATGAGAAATTACAAACTTTTTCACTACACCTTTATGGGGCCCACCCCCAAATCATCCACCACAAACAATACAAATGTAACAGTAGAATCTAACAAGGGTATTTTGGTCAATCTTATGTAAATTTGATTCCATTCCAGGCAGCATTCCAGGATACCAACCGCAGGAATAGGAATCAGAATTCCATTACTGGGTTGATTCCTCAGCGTACCAAACGCTGGAATGGAATTGACTATTCCTGCCTCATTCCATTCCATTGTCATTTCGGTCTCCATTCCATTCCTGCCTACAACTATTCCAGCGAACCAAACGCTACCTAAGTTCAGCACCTCCACATAAGAATTTGGTTAAAAAAAAGAAAAAACAAAACCCTACTCCCATAACTGAGGATATGAAACATTGGAAGATGCTTACAACTTCGACAACTAATTTGGAGCTTTTAGCATTGGAAAGCATAATGCAAGCCAGGACACCCAAACAATGTAGTGAAAAGAATGTTTCATTTGTTGCAAGGATGATGGACACAAACAAACCCGATAAATAAATAAGATTATAGGGTTAAGCACCACCTTGATGAAACAAGAATTGGTTGAGAATGTTATATGGTGGTTGCTTTGGGAGTGAATGGTAGACATCATATTTGAGGTTTTAAAAAAATAACAATTAACGTCCAAAGAAATGCACATGAGTTGCCTCTCATGATTCCTCTGAGTTAAAATTATAACTACTTTGTGGGACCGAGCATCATCAATCATACCCCATCACACTAACTAAACACCCCCCATTATGTAATTGCGATTGCGTGGGGTACAATGCTCTTGTACTCTTTAGTTTGATTTTCTTTTCTCTTTTTTTTCTTGTGTTCTTGCCTCATCGTTGTTTGTCATCTTGTATTCTCTCCTTCTCTTAATGAAATTTTCAGTTACCGATCAAAAAAAAAACATGAATTGTCACTCACCCTAATTTGAAGCTTAATCGAATCATATCCTTTGTTGGATTGGAAGAGATATGATTCGAATTATATGGAATACTGATTGTCTGAAAGCCTAGGGTCGTCTGCCTCTAATTCTTTGACTTGAGAGAAACTTTGCGTTGAAGGAGTGGGACTCGATGGGACTCGACAGTGGCGCCCACATATTGAAGATTCGAGGCGATTAAAATAAAATCAATTTAGGTGTAAATTGATCCAAATATGAGTTGGTCATGTCGTAAGACTAAAAACAAGTGATATCATGTTGCCAACTTCTACTTAGTTAAAATTTGTGAATTACATACGGTTGGAGGGATTTATTTTTTGCAACTCAAATTTTCAATCGGTGTTCCCTACTAAGGTTTTATACTCCAACTCAGGATTTTTCAGAGTCAAACCCTCAGGGGATCCGGATTCCAGACGCGCCACAAGATCCTGTCGTTGATTTCCATTAAGTTTTTGAGTATTGGCTAATTCATGTGTTGGACGAAACTCTGAGTCAATTGAGTTGTGATTCCTATATTTAGAAAAGGACTTTAATTCTGCTTTTCATTGAAGATTAAAGTTTGAAAGAAAAAGAAGAAAGAAAATCTCAGTAGAAAAGAGGGTTGAGATTTCTCAGAACCAGAATGATGGTTGGCTCGTGTGAACCATCCCCTACTCAATCGAGCACTTCAGCAAGACATCAAACAGAATCTTGGTCCACTCGAGCGAGCCGTCATCTGCTCGAGCGGGCGACACAAAATAGTTTTGTGCGAATAAGAAGTTTTATTTCTAATTTTGGTTAAATTGCTTGTTTTAGTACTAATGAACTTATGCAACCTTAAGCACGTCCTTAAGCCTATTTATAAGACTCTTGAGCTACCATAAAAACACATCTCTATCATTATTCAGAGTAAGAAAATTCAATTAAGGGGATTCTTCATCTCTAGAGCATCCATTGAAGAGTTGTATTGTAGGAGTTCATCTAGAGAGCAGTTTCTTCTACATCCCGTGTAGAAGATCTAAGGAGTCTAGTGGATTTGAATCTATTGCAATCAACAGTGCAAAGCTGTTGAGGCGTGAAGCTACACAAGAGGTAACTACAGTCCTTGTATAGTGATTATCTGTGGAGGGATCTGTGAGTGTCTTGTAATTGTGAGATTCACAATGCTTGACTGTTGGTCCAGTTTTGATCCGTAGTGTTTCACCCAATTTAGATTTTCCACGTTATATCTGGTGTCTTTGTGGTATGTGCTTTTCTGATTTTGTTTTCGCTGCATATTATATTATTGTTACACACATGGGGCTGTTGAGTTGACCAATCTAAAGATCAATCCAAAAACCTTCAGTATCTTTAGGGTGTTCGCCTATATTAAATCCAGAAAGAAAAAACTTCAACCCAAACTGCTAAACGAGCTTTAAATTGGATTGACTGGTTGGTTTGGTTGACGTCATTTTCAGTCCTAAAAGTCAGTGGGTTTGAACTAATTTGTACCTACCCATATTGTTCAATTAATTTGTACATACCCATCTGTTTCAAGTGATTAGAGCAAAACTTTTGTATTAAGTTTTAGAAGCTTTGCTAAATATTGTTTTGACTTGTGCAGACCGAATTGTTGGAGCCTGCTGTAAGGGGCACACTCAACGTACTTAAGGTGTGCTCTCAGACAGGAGTAGAAAGGGTAGTTGTCGTCTCATCTACTGGTGCTGTTCTGTTTAACCCAAACTGGCCGCCAAATAAGCCCGTGGATGAGGACTGTTGGACCGACATTGACCACTGCAGGGAAAGTAAGGTAACATGCCAGTTCAAGCTCAAAGTCTACTACCCAACACTAGTTTATGCAAAAAAAAAAAAAAAAAATCAAGGTTCATTCATTTGGATGACCCGATCGAGTTACCCATAAAACTGCCATTATTATACCCAGAAAGAAATATTAGGAACCACGCTGTTCATTAATTTTCTTCAATAGAAATTCTGTAGCTTGGAACTGTATGAATCAAATGGTTCCTCAGCTTGTGAAAGGCTCACCTCCACAGAACAGAAGAATTTGATGAGGTGCCTCGGCACAACACTTCAATATCTAATGAAAATGCCACCAACAATTAGTAATCTAATCTAACTACTAAACTGAATGACCTCTTAACTACAAGTGACTTTAATTAAAAAGAGCTAGTTAGATTAATGTATAAAATAAAAGCTCTAATTTTTAAATTTTAATTTACAATTTAGTCTGTTTGGTAAAAATATAAAAATAGTGAAGGGAATCAGTACTCTTAACACAAATGAGGATGGAGTGGAAATTCTAGAGAAGAAACTTGTTCTCTTGATCTTAAACGACAAGAAAATATTAAAGACCAATAGATAATACAACCAAAGAACCATAAGTTTTCACTCAAACAACTTGATTTGCGAAAAGATACTTGGCTGAATTCATAGACTCATTTTTCCAATCCAGGATCAAACATCACTTAATCCCTTGCGCTTTTCTAAACACCAACTTAATAACTAAGATGCACGAATAGTCCAAAACACATGTAGAAAAACTAAGGGATACATAGGAAATCCAAAAGACACTACAAGAAACAATGCATCTACATAAAACAAAACAAAGCATCCACATAAAACAATGTACCATAATAAATATTTTCTTGGGTACGGTTCATGAAATGCTAGAGTTCATAGAATCTATCTTACTTCAAACGAACAACTCTAATTTCACGAGATAATTGGGCCCCATCTTTTAGAAATTACAATATAGAACCTTGCATCGTTTAGGAAATTTTATGAGGTCATTCTTGTTTAAAACAGCTGTAACTTTTGTATTGTCCATCTCCATATGCTTTAACTAAAAAAGCGCTGAAAGAAAGTAGCCCGCCATGACTTTTTCTTTTAGAAGCAAAAACACTAATGTGTAAATAAGCTTTAAATCATAAAATAATAGTTTATTTTAGAGTTACCAAATACCCATAAGGGCCTTTTGGGAAGTCGTATCTGATTGAAATCGAGCAGGTTCAATTTGCTCTTTTTCAAAAAACAAATGTTGTTCAAATTAAACCATTTTATAAATAGATTGTTTGGACTGCCTCATTCAATTACAACCAGTCAAGTTGTCATGTCATAAAAATTATATGATACAAAATTTACATATAATAAAATTAGTGCAGGCAAAATTTTTATAAATTTAAAGAAGTACATACAATATTATAAACGTTACATGGAAAAACATATATTAAAAGACAAATAAAAACAAAAAATGCCTACGTAGAGGCTGTAAACAAATGCACAAATGAATTAGGAAGAAAGCAATGTAGGTCTTTCACCAAGCAATCTTGTTGAGTAGTATTTGTACATTAGTTTCACGCATATGCCAATGGATCGATCCTTAGGCCCGCAGGTTTTAAATATCAAGCTTGACTATGTATTTAGCCCAATTTAGGGAAAAAGAAGAACTGTATATCTTTCTTTTGTAAAAAAAAAGGGGTAAATTAGTCAAAAGTCCTTGAGCACGGTCTTTTAAGGCATCAAGGACAACTACTTTTTCTCTAATCTTTATAGTCCAGACAGCTGGAGATATTTTAGTGAGAGGTCCCTAATATGCCACATCATATATTTTCATGACTAAGTTACCCCTTTCAACTGTGCCAGAGAACTCCTTCATTCTTCTTCTCTCATTTTCCATTTTCCATTCCTTTCCATAGTTGCAGAGTATCGTTGCAGAGCACCTCCCGTGGCCACCATGACTTCCGATTCTCTCTCTTTCATTTCTTCAAAGATAGACACAGTTTTACTTTATCTTGCTCTTTCATCTGTAGTCTCTTCCAAATCTCTCTCTCTACAACTGATTTGAAAGAAAGCATTTTGCACTTTTTCTTGTTTCCCCCCTCTCTTTTCTTGATTGGATTGTGGTCATCAAGTGTTTTTGTTTTGGATTTCGATTTTTATTATAATCTGATTTTCCGCATTCTGACTTTTGGTGTCGCCGAGCTCAGATAAATTTCCCAGAATATCTGATAAACTAAACAGAAACTCAGATAAATTTACAAATTTATCTGAGTTTCTGGCAGAACTCAGATAAATTTATCTGAGTTTCTGGCAGAACTCAGACAAATTTATCTGAGTTTTAAAGAACTTTTCTAAGTTTCAAACAAATAGCTATGTGAAGTGGTGCCATCCGATGACCCACATCCATCTCTCCTTTCTTATTGCAGTGGTTGTGATTCGTGATTCGCGTTTTCTTTCTCTGCCATCTGACAGAAGGAGAAGAAGGAGTAGGGAACTATTGGAGAAACCAAACATATTCCGGTTTTGTGGAAGTGATAAAGCAGCGATTATCAGGTTTAAGCATTAGATAACACTTATTTTTATTTTTAATACTATAACCTATTAACCTTCATATCATACCTAAGCCATATCAACGACCATGATGTCAGTTTGGCCACCTTGATAGAGAAATTTGATTGTCATGTAATGTGGGTTTTGGCTATTCTCTTCTACTCTCACAGGCAAGTTCTAGTGTTGTATTCACAAGGTATCCTGTGTCCTAATTTCAAGAAAGCCCAAGTCAGTCAATCTGTAAGTGGTTTTAACATGTGAAAGGATGGTCCAGGACCACCGTCCACAGGCTACACATATGATCATAACCATGGTTTAAACAGTGAGAAGACTGCCTCAGAAGACTGACAAATTTATCTGAGTTTTATCTGAGTTTTGAAAACTCAGATAAAGTTATTTGAGTTTTGCTTTTGCTGACATATACAAGGGCGTTTTTGTCTTTTTCAGTTACAAGAGGACCACTATCATTACAATAAAGTATTGTGGACCGTTTGCAATAAAAATCACTGTCGAGGGACCTCCGCCCAAATGCCCCAAAAAAAATAGTGAAGTTCTTTTTCCCCCTTTATGGTAAATATGGCTTGGAATTCTAAATACTTGTTTACTACTTTACTTAATTAACTCCTATATCATGCTGAAGGTGTGGTATAACAAATGGTACTGTATTTCCAAGACAACTGCAGAAAGAGAGGCATTGAAGTATGTTTAGAACCAAAAGAACGTCTCTTGCAAGTTGCAATACAAGAGCAACAGGTTTAATTTTTGGATTCTATTTCATAGATGATGCAACAGCAATAGTATGTCATGGCAACAAGAATTGTGGGCCACATATGGGACCCATGAAATCCTGATTTTTTGTTATTAGTTTTATTTTTAGTAAAGAGTGTAATTAGAATTAGGTTTCTAATTTGGATAGAATTATTATTTGTTTCCTAGTTTGATTAGGAATGCTTTCTTAGGGATTAAGTTTATTTTATTATAAATATAGCATTGTAGAGATCAATGATCTCAGATATTAGAATTGATTAATAAAATTCCATGTGTGGATTTTTCGTTGGAGACCATTTCTTCTTCAATTGATTGTTCTTCGGAACTCTAATTGTGCCCCGGCACTTGTATCCTAACCCTAGGATTGCATCAATTTGTATCAGAGCTAAACGATCCCTCGATCGTCGGCGTGTTACCCCTATCCCTATCCCTACTTCCGTCCACCATCACCGTCCCTGCATCCCCAAATCCATCCCCCTCTATCTTGAAAACCATTCAGAAGCCATCCATCCAGTGACACAGCCCTTTCCAATCTCCACCCTCATCCCAAACTCTACCCTCGACCGCCAAATCCAAACCCTCAAACCATCCGAACTACAGAACCAAACCCCACAACGCATAGCCAACATCGTTTTCCTTCTTCTTCACAAAACCCTATCTCTTTCTCACATCCCTGACACCCAATACCCATCTCGCCAAGCCTCCCAGATCAAGCCCGCCCACTGCCAGACCTTCGTCTCTGCTTCGCAATCACCCCAATCACCCTCTGCTTCGCAATCCCACCCCATCCTCTTGATCTCACGAAAACCCTAGCCCTGCCTTTCCCAAACCCTACCCACACCGTCAATCCCAATCTCTGTCACAGACGCCTCTACCATCCATCCAGCAAACAAAAAAAAAAGGAGCAAGACAGAAGGAAAGAGTAGTGTACCGTTCACTAGCTTCCCAGCCACTCGCCCCTTGTCACCGTCACCTGCAGTCCAGCAACCAGCGCCCGCAACCTTCGCCTCTAAAGAGAAAGAGGTGCATCGTGCACCACTGTCGTCGCCGGACAGTCGTTGTCGCCAGCAGCTCCCATCGCCCCTCTTCTCCTTTCTCCGTTTGGACGAAGCAACAACAGAGAGGCAAACAGAAAGATAAAAAGGGACGAAAACCCTTTTCTCTTCTCCCTTGACACGAAGCCCAACGACATCACACCTCACGGGTTGGGCCGAGATCACTTTAGCCCACTCATGGGTTGGGCTACTTTTCATATCTGGATTGATTTGGGTTGAAATCTAGTCAATCTGACCCCTCCTGAGGCCATCATTGCATCACAGAATCTAATCAACAGCAAATTTGACCGAGATCAACGGTTGAAATTTCTTTCACGATATCCAGCATTTCCACCGTCCGATTTTAGATCCATTTTCACTAACGTGATCTCGGCAGTCAGATCTTCAAATCAGGTCAGTAAAAAATTTTAAATTTGTCTTAATTAAAGATGCCTCCCAAAAGGCAGGTTGACACAGAGTCTTCCTCTCACAATGATGATGAATTGAGGGAATCCATTGCGCAATTATCGGTCACTGTTAATCAATTATCCGCAGCGGTGGCTCAAATGTAAATTCAAATGCAAGCAACTCTTGATAGGATTGAAACCCGATTAACAAATTTGGAAACTAATCGGCGTGAAGATAACCATTGGGATGATAGATGACATATTCGGAATCAACGAGATCCACATGCCGTCAATGTTGATCGTGATTCGGGTATTAAACTTGTGATTCCAGAATATGATGGAAAATTGAAGCCAGATGAATTCTTGGATTGGTTAGTGTGTGTTGAAAATATTTTTGCACATAAATCAATGGCTGATGGTCATAAAATTATACTGGTGGCAACTCGATTTTGCAATTATGCTACGGTATAGTGGGCCGAGTTGCAAAAGAAGAAGAGATATCAGCAAATTGACCCTATTGACACGTGGATCGAGATGAAAAATTTGTTGAAGCAAAAATCCATGCCTGTCAATTACTCCAGATATTTGCGTTCACGTTTTCAATACTTGAAACAAGGATCCAAGACAGTTGTTGAGTATTAGGAGGAGTTTCTGACCATGCAAGCCCGTTGTGGTTTGAATGAAGATGATGAGGTCTTAGTTGACAGATACTTTAATGGGCTTACACCTGATATTCAAGATATCCTGGCGTTCAAACATTTTGATAATGTTGATGAGACTATTCAGCATGCTATCAAAGCCGAGAGAATTTGTAAGGCCCCGTCCCAAGTTAATAAAGATTAACTCTAATTGATTGAAATTAATGCTAATTAATCATGTTTAATTAGACTAATGATGACTAATGATCAAATTGGGTGAGATTAGTCTCAAAGGGTTGATTTAGGCTTAATGAAATGATAATAAAGGAAATTGAATGGATTGAGTGAGGGTTTAGACTCAAACTAAGCAAACAAGGCCTTTTTCGTAAATACAGATTTATACGTATTTTATCAAATACGGAAACTCTTGATACCAACACGCGTATCTCAACGAGTACATTAACTTTCATAATAGGCTCGAAGTCATTTGACAAGGATTTGGCCAAGTGAGCCTTCATTTGACTTGAATTGAAAATAGGAAAGAAAGAGAGGACTTAGTTGCAAAAAGGCCCTTATAAGACTTAAGATGAACTCCTTTGAGTTCATTCTACTTCACCATTGCAGAACAAACCCTAGTCCCTCTTAGGTCTTCACTTCTTCCTCCTTCCATTCTTCTTCATCATTAGTAATGTATGAGGTGATTTGAGAGACTTTTGAAGAGGATTGAAGCTTCTTCATCTTCTCCACCTTCTCCTTCCATTTTTCTTGAAAATAAAGCTTGAGGGAAGACCCAAACTCCTCTCCACAAGGGTTACATGTGAGTTCTTAGATCCTTCTATGAATCTTGAAGTTCTATTGGTTGAGTGGAGATAGTTCTAGCACAAGTAGTTTATAGTGTAGTGCTTTTTGTGTTTTATGAGATTAGGGTTTGAAATTGTGGATTTCTCATCTCAAGTTCAAGCTAAAGAGAAGGTTTCTTGCTAGTAGACTTTAAGAGGCAAGTATAAATACTCGTCATGATTAAACATATTAGTTTACAAGTTTTCTTAAGTTATGAGAGATGGGTTCTCAAACCCATTTCTTTGTTATAGAAATGGAGAATGGATTCAATTTGATTTATATGGATTCCATGATGTTTGAATGGAGTAGAAGAGTTGTAGAGTGTTGGTAGAGGAGGGAATAGGAGGTTCCAAGTTTCTATGCAGGTTGTGAAGGGATTGGAGTAGAGAAGATGAGTGAATGTTCAGAATTCCGGATTTGGAGTTTTAGACAGTTCGCTCAAGCAAACTGGGTAATTTCGGATTTGGAGTTTTGGACAGTTCGCTCGAGCGAACTAGTTTCTGCCAGATGCAAAGGGGCATCTGTAAATGTCTGCTCAAGCGAACATTTGTGCACTCGAGCGATGAAGTTTCTATCTGAGAGCCTCTGTCTTCGCTAGAGAGAAATATGTTGGTCGCTCGCGCGACCAATGTTCTATGAAACGTTCGCTCGAGCGAACTGGGAGTTCGCTCGAGTGAACCTGAATACAAGCCAAATAATTATTGTAAGTAGAAAATTGGCCAATCGATCGGACCACTATTGGGGAACTAGTGAATTTTGATATTGTGGGTGAAAGTTTTGGGGACTAAATGCACACATTAAATGTATAAATGTGATGTCCATCGAAGATAACTTGTGCATTTAGTAACCAATTATTACACCTAGTAGTTGTCTAGTTTTGAGATAGAGACAGGTAGGACTATAAATGACTAAAGATTCTTCTAACTCAATTGGAACTATAATGACTGAATGCAATGAACCATTGAACAATGAATAAATGCAATGAATTAATGAATAATCCTGTTGCAGCAGATGATTTGAGTGTTCTGGATATCCGTGGTGATGCCAGTGATATTTGATCAAGACACTTGTAGATCCCACACATATAGACTGAAAAGTCACTGAAAAGCCACGTATAAGCCATATAATGAAAATACTTATTGAATGTAAAATGATATTAGACTAAAGAGTCCCATAAGCCGTCTAATAAATACTCAATGAAATCAATAAATGATATGAAATGAATGAATGAACTGACTAACTACTTTCCTTGGGAAGAAACTGAATTAAATGAGAATGATACTATTATAGATGTAATTTAATCATTGTTTATCAATTGGCTATACTGTACAGGATATGGCACTGTTCTAGAATTAATTATCTAGAACTGTTACGTGAGAAATGGACAGATTTATCATGAACTATCATAGATTTGTTTATACATTGCTGAACCGTCGTGTTCATAGTGTTATTGATGGTATTACAGGCCCAGTTGCCCGTCCCGGCCTTACAGATGCCAATTCGCCAGCGGAGGAGGCTCATCCGATACCTCCAAGAGGTCTAGCAGAATGGACATAAATCGGACGGCGAGCGAATAGAATATTTTGGAAATGTTTGGGAATTATTTTGATAAATATTTTTGTAGTAAATCATTTTGAGGTGTAAATAGATGCCACTTGCATTGTATTTTGAATATGCAGTGATGGACTTTATTGGACTGTATTTTTGTATATGTGAACTTTACTTGTAATGTAAAGTCAATTATTGTCAATGTATATATATATTTCTGCAAAAATGTACATTTGACAGGTATGCAAGATAAATCCCTTGTGAGTCTTGTCTTAACTTCATTTAATTCAAGATTTACGGGAGTAAGTATGGTTGCATTCGCGATCCGGGTTAGGCCCAATTAGTCTGGTCCCGAGTCGTGACAGAATTGCACATCATCAAACCAAAAAACTTAATGCAGCTAAATGGGTTATGTAGAAGAATTCCTCCATTGCAGGTTCTAAACAGAGTGCATCGTCGGAGAAAGTTTTCACCAAGCCCGAAGGTCAAAATAGACTCACATGCTTTAATTGTAAACAACAAGGGCATCGTGCAACAGAATGTCCAAAACGTCTCCATCTCATTGAGAGTGAAAGTGATGTGAAAGATGTTCCAGATGATCCTAAAGATGATCTTCAAGAGAATGAAACAGATGAAATTGTGGATATTCCACCCGAGGAGGGCCTTGAGTCTCTCATGGTCATCCAAGAAACTACATCGACTACTGAGAAGATATGGTTACGAGAAAATATTTTCCGCTCCAAAGGAACAGTCCATGGTAAAGAATGCACAGTCGTCATTGATGGAGACAGTTGTCAGAATATTATTTCCCAAGCTTTTGTATATCGTTTACAGCTGAAAGTTCGGAAGCATCATCGTCCTTACTTTGCTAGATGGTTAATGACAAGTGATGAAGTGCAAGTCCGATATGCATGTCCAGTTACCTTTTCCATTGGTGCAGATTATACAAATACAGTTTGGTGTAATGTAATATCCATGGATAGTTGTGATATCTTGTTGGATCGTCCATAGATGTATGATAAGAATGGAACTAATGGCATGCGCGACAACACCTACACTTTCATGTATGGTGCAAAGCAAGTCACACCTCGTCCTCTGAAGCCAACGCCACCAAAGAAAGGATTATGATGAGTGTTAAATATTGCATATTTTACCCCTCATTAGTCTGAATTTTATTGGCATCTCATATGCATATCATTTGCTTTACACAGAGATTTTATCATTCTATCACATTAACGGATTATCGGATTATCTTGCATAAATCCGATTATTTGTAGCGAATTTTTATTTAATTTCTCTTGTGTAGGTGAACCCGTGATTATTCCAACCTTCCGGCTAATGTCCCAAAGCATCAAGAAGAGATTTCAAATAAAGAAGTTACATGAAGAAATCTTATTGAAGAAATCTTGGTGAAGTGTTAAAGAATTCCAAAACAAGAGGAGAAGACTTTACAGATAAAATAAGTAATTTTCTAACACAAAGGAGTGGTTGGTGTATTGGTTAGAGCTTGGGTTGGTGTGAAATAGGTTATGGGTTCAAATCCCAACAATTGCATATTATTATTTTTTTTTATGTATAAAATATTCCATCCAACTCACCTCACCTCTCCACCAATAAAAGCTTGCTATGTCACAAATCCATGTGAAAGGATATGAGCCAATCAAAAGAAGGACCACATAAAGCAAAAGGCACATATCCTTTTGGAAGGAAAGTTTGTTGCAACCAATCACATTGAAGCTATCCATGTGAAAGCAAAAGAGCCAAAAAAAAGCCTCCAAATCAAATTCAAGCAATCCATGTGAAAGCAAATGAGCCAATCAAAAGCCTTCAAGTTGCAACCAATCAAGTGGAAGCAATCCTTGTGAAATCAAATGAGCCAATCAAATGTCTTCAATGTTCTTATAAATTGGAATATGTTTGTAGAGTGAAGGATCCTTTAGCAAGTTAGTCTTTTTGCATTTTTATTTTAGATTATATTTAGGAGTTTCTTTGTAACTAATCTAGAGAAAGTGTAATTGAAGATCATTAATGAAGTTTTGGAGCTCTTTGTTGATGTTTAGTGGCTAAAGCTCTTGGATTAGGCTCTCCTTTTAAAGTTAAGTAATGTGATTAGTTCATTTACATGCATGTTTTAGTTTAAATTCTCTATTTGGCCTTGATTAATTAGTAGATTTTAGATCTAATTGTGCTAATCTCTCTCATTTCTCATGCTCTATCTCTACACTTGATGTTTGGATAATCTCAATTGATGCTTTGTAGTTTGATTAAGTTCTCTCACATAGCATGTTCTAGAGCTCTTATCTTTAATATATTGTAGCTTGATTTTGATGATTAATTGTTAGGGTAATTAGGTTATGATCTAAGATCTTGGCTTTTTATTACTTTAATCTTCATTGCTATACCATTAAATCTAATTAGGCAAGAGATTGCTAATTGGATTGTAGATTTGGAAATTGAATTAGATCATGTATTGTTTGAATTAATTACTTACTTAGTGGATTTAGGATTGCCTAATCTCTTCTTTTGTATTGTTGTTAATTTAAAATCTTTGTTTAATTTGTTATTTTCACTTTTAGATTGTTAGATCTACATTTCAAATCACTTGTTTTAAAATTCTACACATTTCACACCACATCTTCACCTTAAATCTTCCATTTTAATCACCATTCATCCACTACTTTAGTATAGTTTGTTAAATTAGCTTAGATCTCATTCATTTCATACTTTAGATTGTTAATTAGAGTAGTTTTAATTTTGTTTTACATTTCAATTTATTTAATTTCATTTTTCACATATAGTTTAACAGTTTTAATTGTTCACTTCAATTGTCTTTATTAGTTATATATTAGTTCAACTCTCACTTAAATTGGATTCATTGCTTTCTCCATCCTCTCCTCATGGGATCGATAATCTGGACTCTTGAGTCCTTTACTACTTGACGACACCGTAGTCTTGCGGTTAAATATTGCACATTTAAGTTTTGATCAGATTACGTTTTCGTCTTACCAAGGAAGCGCTTCATGTGCACACTATTTACAAAAATAACATCCAAAAGAAGAGCCGAGTTCGAGGTCAAACTCTTTTCAAACCCGGGGAGAATGATGCAACAGCAATAGTATGTCATGGCAACAAGAATTGTGGATCACATGTGGGACCCATGAAATCCTGGTTTTTTGTTATTAGTTTTATTTTTGGGTAAATTAGCCAACAGTCCCTGAGCACGGTCTTCTAAGGCATCAAGGACAATTACTTTTTCTTTAATGTCTATAGTCCAGACAGCTGAAGATATTTTAGTGAGAGGTCCCTAATATGCCACGTCATATATTTTCATGACTAATTTGCCCCTTTCAACCCTCATTCTTAGGCCAAGTTATCTCTTATTCTCTGTTGTGCTAGAGAACTCCTTCCTTCTTCTTCTCTCTCATTTTCCATTTTACATTCCTTTCCATGGTTGCAGAGTATCGTTGCAGAGCACCTTCCGTCGCCACTATAACTTCTGATTCTCTCTCTTTCATTTCTTCCAAGATAGAAACAGTTTTACTTTATCTTACTCTTTCATCTGAAGTCTCTTCCAAATCTCTCTTTCTCTCTACAACTGATTTGAAAGAGAGCATTTTGCTCTTTTTCTTGTTCCCCCCTCTCTCTTTTCTCGATTGGATTGTGGTCATCAAGTGTTCTTGTTTTGGATTTCGAATTTTATTAGAATTTGATTTTCCGTATTCTGACTTTTGGTGTAGCCAAGCTCAGATAAATTTCCCAGAATCTTTGATAAACTGGACAAAAACTCAGATAAATTTGTCTAAGTTCTGCCAGAAATTCAGATAAATTTATCTGAGTTTTGGCAAATTTATCTGAGTTTCTGGCAGAACTCAGATAAATTTATTTGAGTTTCTGGCAGAACTCAGACAAATTTATATGAGTTTTGAAGAACTTTTCTGAGTTTCAAACAAATAACTATGTGAAGTGGTGCCATCCGACGACCCACATCCATCTCTCCTTTCTTATTGCAGTGGTTGTGATTCATAATTCGCGTTTTCTTTCTTTACTAGCTGACAGAAGGAGAAGAATGAGCAGGAGCAGGGAACTATGGGAGAAACCAAATATTTTCTGGTTTTGTGAAAGTGATAAAGCAGAGATTATCAGGTTTAAGCAATAGATAACACTGATTTTGATTTTTAATACTATAACCTATTAACCTTCATATCATACCTGAGCCATATCAACGACCATGATGTCAGTTTGGCCACCTTGATAGAGAAACTTGATTGCCATGTAATGTGAGTTTTGGCTGTTCTCTTCTACTCTCGCAGCCAATTTCTAGTTGTTGTATTCACAAGGTATCATGTGTCCCAATTTCAAGAAAGCCAAGTCAGTCAATCTGTAAGTGGTTTTAACATGTGAAATGATGGTTCAGGACCACAGTCCACAGGCTACACATCTTATCATAACCATGGTTTAAACGGTGAGAAGACTGCCTCAAAAGACTGACAAATTTATTTGAGTTTTGAAAACTCAGATAAATTTGTTTGAGTTTTGCTTTTACTGACGTGTACAAGGGCGTTTTTGTCTTTTTCAGTTACAAGAGGACTGCTGTCAGTGCAATAAAGTATTGTGGACTATTTACAATAAAAATCACAGTTGAGGGACCTCCACCCAAATGCTCCTTTATTTTTAGTACAGAGTGTAATTAGAATTAGGTTTCTAATTTGGGTAGAATTATTATTTGTTTCCTATTTTGATTAGGAATGCTTTCTTAGGGCTTAAGTTTATTTTATTATAAATATAGCATTGTAGAGATCAATGATCTCAGATATTAGAATTGATTAATAAAATTCCCTGTGTGGATTTTTCGTTGGAGATCGTTTCTTCTTCGAGTGATTATTCTTCGAAACTCTAATTGTACCCCGACACTTGCATCCTAACCCTAGGAATGCATTAATAGAATAAAATAACCAAGTACCATCCAATGAAATGAAGATTAAGCTCCTGCTTACATATTTTGCCTCATTTTCCTACAAATTTCAATAAAGTAGGTTTGAACAAAGTATTGAAGAGGCGAGAAACAAGAATTAAGGTTGAGATGAAGATGGAAACGAAGATGGAAACATTACTTTCCAAGGATTTTAATTTACTTGTGCGCAATCATTTCCCGCCAATGGACAGACTATTTGATAGCCCTTTCGGATTTTCACCTCTTACTCCTTCAATTGGAGCTCATTTGATGATTTCAGGAAATTCATTCCGGAGCAAACAAATGAGCCCCGCGAAGAGCAATGGATGGATGAAGAACATTTTGGGTGCCTTGGGAAAAAGTGGGCCTCTCCATTCAAGATGGTAGGTTGAAAATCCCGCACAGCCGAACAAATTTCACCAGCTAGGAAAATGTTAGGCTAAAATCTGGGCATCCAAGATTTCAGAGAAACATTTTGGAGTCTGAGTAATTTGAAACTGGCTAGCAGTTTGCCTCATTTTGTCACTTGGATTGCCCAAGGAATTATTTATGACAATCTCAAGGAATCAAGTTGCGAAACTAAACTGAGTTGCAGCTGTTAGTTCCACCATGAAATTTCCCAAGAGGCACTGCTTTGACATCTGTTTAAACTGCTTTGACATAGTTTAAATATTTGAAGAATTGCTTGGACATCTGTTTCTTTTCTTGGATTCAAGGAATTCCTGTATGGGGAATTTTAAAGGGAATTCCAGATGCTCCTTTAGGCCTTGTATCTTTAGTGGAATTTCTGCCAGGAATTCACCATGTCCAGGAATTCCTGAACATGATGTAACATGTTGTTCCCTAGAATTTCTTAATCCCATGTTTCTTCAGTAGCATTTTTGGATTCAAGTCACTTGAAAGTTCTCTTTTGACCTTAGAGAATCTAGGAATTCCACTCCCTTTGCATTTGTGTGGAATTCCTGGATGCTCAAGCCCAAGGGGAATTCAGGAATTCACTATATCTAGGAATTTAGGAATTCCCCAGACAGAATTCCAACCACATGAAAGAAATAACTGAAGAAAATCTAAATATAGAAACATGCCCAAAATACTAAGCATCGCACACAACCAAAGAAATAACTAAAGAATAGTTATGACAGGAATTTAGTGTGTTAGGGTTTTTTTTTTTTTTTTTCCCCTTCATGGGATTGCTTATCCCCTACAATTTGAAATGTCAGGATTTTTTCACAACCACCTAAAAAGTCTCAAAACCAGCTTTTGGAATTCGTGGAATTTCAAATGCTCCCCCAAGAAAAGGACTCTGGAATTCCACATCTTTTCTATACATTAATTCTTAGTAATGAAAAGTGCCTATAATTGCTTAGTTAAAAAAAAAAAAAAAAAAAAAAAAACGAAAAGAAAAGCATATTCAAGTAGTAAGATTCTCATTACAAATATCCTAAGCACTTTATCCAGCATAATTGCATTGGTGTTCTACAAAATCAATTTTAATTGCCAGCACACTCGTGATTAAGTTGTATTGTACCTTGTTATCACACATATGCCCAGAAATTACAAACAATAAAATCATTAAAAAACCTCTTTATACACTGAAAAGTCCTGTTCTATCAGATTAAAAATTGAAAAGCATAAAAATTTGACTCCTTATTTATATTTAACTAAATAGTAATAACAACATCAACAACAATAATTCAAGTAAAACCACAAAATAGAAAGGCTACCTTCCCAACTTCATCTTAAACAAGACAACAGAGGATGTAGAGAGAAAAAAACATTTATTCATTCTGAAATTTGAAAAGCTCCCTCACCACATCACCTTCCATTCCAAAACCCTAACCCTAACACAAAGTGCATTAAAAAAAAAAAAGAGAGAAACAAAAACACAAACATTACTCCTCTTTCTTCTTCCTTCCATAAGCTTCAAGAGCCTCTCCAGTCAACCTGCAGATCCTCCATTCCTGCAACATTTTGGCCCCCATCTCATCATAAAACCTAATCGCATTCTCATTCCAATCCAGCACCACCCACTCCACCCTCCCATACCCCATCTCCACCGCCTTCTCCGCCACCGCCGACAGCAGCATCCGCCCAAATCCCATCCTCCTGTAACACTCCCTCACAAATATATCCTCTATGTAGAACCCCGGCTTCGCCAAAAAAGTCGAGTAGTTCGGAAAGAAGAGAACGAACCCACCCACGATCCAATCCCCTCCCTTCGATGATCGGAAGGTCTCTGCTTCTGGGTCTTCGATGGGGCCCACCGGATGGATGGTGCGGATGATTTCTGAGAAGGGGGAGTCTGGGTTTTGTTGGTGAGGGTGGGGAGGTGGGGTGGAGGAGAGCTCGAGGATTAGGACCGTGAAGGAGTGGAAGGGGCGGAGGTCGGGGTTGAAGAGGGTGGCGGAGAGGGAGGATTCGGTGGCGGAGCAGAGGTGGGTCAGGTGCTCGAATACCGCCATTTGGTGGATTAGACGGTGGATGTGGGGCACGTCTTCTTTGTCGGCTAGGCGGATTCTGACAGTGATTGGGCGGTTTCCAGTGGGTTGATCCGGCAATGGGGCGGCGGCTGCCATGGGTTTGTGTCGATGGGGTTTGATGGGTTTTGTGGATTATAGGAACAAGTGAGAGATAAGGGTAGGGATGGTCTGACTTGCCCACTTTATATCCAAAAGATAGGAGGGGAATTTGTGTATGTCTTCAGGGTAGTTGGAATTTTTTTTTTTTTTTTTTGCCATTTTTTTGTCGGAGAGTTGTTCTCAATTAACCGATTCCAATATAATTAGAACAAGGCTTTGATGATTATCACGAGTTTCTCTCAATTTTAACTCACTTTCATTGTTGAGATTGTTTGTTTAGATGAAATTTAGCTATCTAAGATTTCATGGTAAATGGTAACATGTGATTGAATGGATATTCGGTGAAGGTGTTGATGGGGTTGTGGCATTCCAGTTTCCAATTATTTTGGTTTATTAAGGTGATGAATGGATAATTATTTTAATCAAAAGGAGAAATATTTGATGATCGCTTATGAGTTTTTTTAATTTTGCTTCTTCCATTTTGGGTATTTTGATAGAGTTGGGTTTTTCAAGATTCTTAAGAATTTAATTATATGAGAAAAAGAAAGAAAGGCCCTTTAGTATTTCTCTTATGGTAATGCTAGTTAGGGATTTTAGTAGTGTCTGTGGATAAAAATAAAAAAAGTCTTTCTTTTCCTCTTTAATTGAATTCAGATACATAGGCATGGACTCCAAATTTTGAGTTAAAAGAGTTGAACTCCATAGTAGCCCCTACTATTGAAAATTCGAACCAATCAAAATGCACATCCCACAATATTTCTAAGGTTTACTCCAACAGGAGTTGGTCCCACGTAAGGAGCACAACACGACCCACTAATAAGCTAGACCAGTTGTGCCTGGCCCGTACTGTATCGTGCTCAGGTTCATTGGGGGTTAGCCAGGCATGACCCACGGCACGACTTTGGTCATGCCTTAATATTACTATGTATATTGCTAAGTAAAATTCAAAATTTAAATTAGTAAATACTGAGAGAGAGAGAGAGAGAGAGAGAGAGAGAGAGGGTTAATAGAGAAATCTTGCTGGGAGAGTGAGAGAGATCTCCTTCATTAGTGAGAGAGAACTTCTTAGCCTTAAAAGGTTGGAAAGAGATCTTGGTGTCTTAGAAAACTTAAGGAAGAGCTTAAGAGCTTGGAGAGAGTGTAATGTAAATGAGTGTTGAGAAATGAGAAGAGAGGAGGTATTTATATAACTTGCGAAGTGTTGAAATGACATAAATACCCACCATTTGAAATTTTTTTTTTTTGGAGGTGGGTGTGTGTGAGGGTGGGTGGGGGGTGTAAATGTTAAAAGTGGTGAAATGACACGAAATTCTCCTATTTGACTGTTTTTAGCCTTGGGGTATGGGGGTAAAAGTGTTAAAACATGAAATATGACTATTTGAGAGGTGGGGTTTGGGTTTAAAACATGACCGTTGGGCTAGGTCGAGCAGTGTCTCGTGTTGCGGCCCGGGCACCCTGGCCCATTATGGCACGGGAATCCCCTCGTGCAAGGTTGTGTTGTGCCACGGCCTAGGGCCCCCTGGCCAGCACGGTCAACAGGCCGAGCACGACTTATGCACGGTTTTTTTCATGCAGGCACGACCTGGCCCACTTGACACCCCTAGTCCCACCACAAAATTGGTTATTTGATTAAAAATGTGAGTAACACAATCTTATGCACTTTCATTACTCAAATTTCTAATCAAATTGTCAAATCTTATAGTGAAACCAATTTCCATTGTGGTATAATTTGGGAATACCCCATAGATTGCGAGGGAGTTTATTTTGAATGGCTTAGATTCTCAATATGTGAGCCCTACTATAGAGTTCCAGTACCTTTTACTTAGGATTTCTTTTAAGTGAAAGCCTTGAAGGATTTGAAAAACTGACTGGGGACTCGGTTTTTTCAAAGTAAAGCCATCCAGTTTGATTATGATCATATATTAATCAAGACTATGATTATATTATTAACTATATTAATCAAGCCTTCCTTGAATGCAGGGATCCTACTAATTCAAATATAGATAACTCAGTCATAAAATGGGAAAGTCCTCTGATGGGAGTTTGGAAGGCAAATTAGGATGTGTGCATAGATATATCAAGGCATTTAATAGGAGTTGGTGAGGTTGTTCTTGACCACAAGGGTGCAGTTTTGGCATGTAAGAGTGTTGCAAAACTTTACATATGTGATCCGATCATAGCTGAGGCTATGGCAGCTTGGGTAGCTATAGAATTCTGTAAGTCTTTGCAGATTCAACAATTGATATTAGAAGGTGATTTATTGGAGGTTGTGAATGCACTTAGGTGTGAAGAAAGGAGTTACAGCCGCTATGGACAATTGACTGACTCTGCTAAATCGGTTTTAAATTCCTTTCAGTCATGGCAAGTTGAACATGTCAAGAGGGATGCAAATAAAGTGGCACATAATTTGGCGAAGGAAGCTCTACTCAAACCGACAGAGCACATTTGGAAAGACTGTGCTCCACAATTTATTCATGATCTTGTAATCCTCAAATGTGATATTCCTGATAATTTTTAATACAATATGATATTCTCTCTCTCAAAAAAAAAAAACTATATTACACTCAATAACAAAATTCACTACACTTAAAAATATTATTCAATTTTAAAGTTTTAAAAAAATTGAGCAATATTATTATAGTTGATGAAAGGGAGATTTGACCTATCCATGTGTACCTGATGAGAGAACTGGAATTCCCCTCAGCATTTTCAAAAGTGCAACAGTTGATGGGAGAATGATGCCCAATCATATTCTCTTCCTTATTCATGTAAAGCACGTACATGGATCTCCCCCTTTTTCTTTTTTTTTTCAATTGCTTTGAGCTTTCCTTTTTTGTAAGAAAAAGTCTACTTGTCCCGAGGGGCTGTCCCGAGCCTGGCCCGACTTCACATGGGGAGGGACATTTTGGCAAATGACCAAAATGCCCCTCCCCACGTGGAGTCAGGCCAGGCTCGGGACAAGTAGCATGGCTCTTTTTGTAAATTTCTAAATTGGCTGCTTGCATCTCTCTCTCATGGTATTCTCCGGAACTCTCTTTTTCCTTACTAGAAGTCAATTTCCCTTGCACCTCTCCAGTCCCTGCTTTCTTCCTCACATCATCTCTGATTGCCAACAACATCAGAGATATCCCCCCTTACCTGATCACTTTTTTTTGCAAAAAACAACTCCAGATTTGCTATTTATTATGTGATTAGAGGTGTCCTATTATAGTTGTGATGGATTTTCTTATTTTGACACACTATAGTTGTGATGGATTTTCTTATTTTGACACACTATATTCTTATGGGACCCTCTTGTACTTGAAACACCCCCAAAAGGGGTGTCCCTCACCAAAAATGGTGAGGGATAGATGCATATGAATATCCCTCGTATTCTTATAAATATCCATTCACTATTCTTACTAGAATGACCGCAGAGAATTTGGAAAGATATAGTTCCCTAATTTTCACAATGCATTGGTGCCAACTAACACTACAACCAGTCAATTAGTCATGGTGGGACCCATAAGACCAGCCCACCTCGAAAGCTTCTGTTAGGGCCAAAATTCTAGTGAAAGAGCTCGCTATAGTGAGCGTGACGGGAAAATCCAATCCTATCCATCAAAACTCTTTGTTAGAGTTTGTGCAAACTTACTATTCTGGTTGGAATATCATTTGTAGTCTTATGCACGAATTTGGAGCTATAAATTGGGTGTTTCTCTCAACCTAAAGGTGACCACCACCTCTCTTATTAATCTGAGTGAGAAATATCTAAGAGAGAAAATTATTCTTTAGAGCCATTGGGATATTGCTTTGAAAAGCTGCTCTAGAAGGTTTGAAGTTTTTACTTCTTTGTAGAAGATGGTTTAATTTTAGTTATCAATGTGTGATTGAAGGAGGATCAAGCACAGGGATAGGAGAAGTTGTGCAAGAACAACTACAGTCCTTAGGTCGATGTACTGACTGTGATAAAGGAGCTGTGAGTATATCTTGTAGCCATGGTTTAAAATCTCAGTCTCGGTCGCGGTATCGGCCGGGCCGAAAAACCGATATGATATCAATATCGGTCGCGGATATCGGTCCGTCGCGGTGTGAATTTTTATTTTAATCGAAAAAAATTTACAAAAATATCCAAAAAATCCAGAATATTAGAAAATGCTGGAATACAAAATTTTTTTTCATTAGTAACAACAATAAATCAAAATATCGGTCACCTTAAGTTATGAGTCCTGTCTGTGTCGCAATTCGCTGTCTTCTTTAGTAATTCATATAATGCAACCATTATTGTTGCTTATTATCAATTTATTAGTATAAAATATAAGAAAATAAAGATAACATATCAATCATGATTTAATACTAACTCAATCATCAAATAAGTTGTGAAATTCAAGACCCTGAAGATGACACATTAAAATGAAAAACATAATAGTGAGATAGATAAATCATAAAGCACTTGGGCATCAAAAGGTTCATGGTTCACCTGAAATTAGAGGGGACTAGTAGAGAGTAGATATTAGAGAGAGATTGATGAGTATGAGTGTATGACAGATTGATAGCTTAATTCCAAGTGGAGTGTCGCCCTGGCTCGATATCATCATCATCATCATTTCTTCGGTATTGGCTAAAAAGATATGCTCCATAAAAGTATGTAGATTAATCATTTACACACCATACAATGATTATGAATCATTAAAAGAACATATTTATGATGAAAGCCCCAAAAAAATGATACATTATAATTCAAATATTAAAAAATCTGAAAATAAAATAATTAAAATAAAAATCTAAATCATGTTTATGATTATAAGTAGATGTAGATCTATCATCTACACACTATTACTAAGCATTTGATATCACAAATATTCTAACAAGTAACAACAATTATTTTTAAGAAATTTTTTTTTAATAAAATCATTTTCAAAATCCTAAATATATAGATCTAGCATAAAAATATGTAGATCAATCATTTATACACCATAAAATGTTCATGAATCATTAAAAGAACATAGTTATGATGAAATCCCCAAAAAATGATATATAATAATTCAAATATTAAGAAATCCAAAAATAAAAAAAATTGGAAAAAAAAGTTCAAAATCATGTGTATGAGTAGATCTAGCATGAAATGATGAAAGTACGTAGATCTAACTTCTAAATTAAGAACACAATACAAATGACAAACCTAATGATTTCTATACTTCATCTAAAAAATTAAAAAAAAAAACACATAATAAAATGCTTTAGGTTGATTTTCTCTTACTTAGATAATATTTTCTTCAAAAAATTAATGTGGGATTTGAAAATATGCAAGAGGGAGTAGGGCTGCTGCTATGGGTAGTAAAGAAATGAGAAGAAAGGAAAAGAAGATGAAGATGGGGAAAAAGTTGCAAAAATTAGGATTCTTACCCTTTTTATATCATCTCGGCCGATATTTTGAAAATATCGGCTGAGATATCGGTTCACAGCGATATCATCTCATCTCGGCCGAGATATCGGGTTTTTTTTGGGATATTTAACTGAATCCGATATCTCAGTGAGATATCGGTTCGGTATCGGCCGATATGGTTCGGTATCGGCCGATACCGAGTCATATCGGCCGATATGACTCGGTATCAGCCGATATTTAACACCGTGCTTGTAGCCGTTGAATAGTAATTGATTTTTTTATCGTGTTTTTTATCCTAGAAATGGTTTCCATGTTTAATTTGTGCCTGTCTACCTTCTTGTGGTAATTGCTTGGTAGATAATTATTGGTATTTTTATTTTATTTGGTTGGTTACTTCCACTGCGTTGGTTTAATTAATTAGACTATCATCTATTCTAGTAGGTTCTGCGGAACTTTCGGCTTCTCATTTGGCCAAAATGAAACCCATCATGACCATCCATCTCCTGGAAAAATTTTTGAACTCTGCAATTTGAATATTAGAAAGATGAACTATTACCCACAAATTTCCAACAAGAAATGGAAATTTTAACAGAGAAAAGTGTTTGGAAAAAATTTAGCACGGTTATTTCATGAATTGTTACATATTTTTTGAATAATTTTGTGTTAAGGTCAACGTCCACCCTCTCTCCTGAGCGGTCATAATTGTGATCAAGCCCTCGCCCTCACCATAAAATCATTGTTGTGCCGTTCCCTATCACCAATTGGTTTTGGGATAAGTGGTAGCTCAATAGGGTGTAAGATCCTACATTCTGGCTATCCAAGACTTGATTAGAAAGCTACCCTCTCCATTGATTAGAGAGGGAATGGTCCATCACCAATTCCTAAGAGTTCCTTCTCCATCAAATGTTGGACCCATTTATCTATTAGGCCCAATTTTAAGGCCCAAATTCAGTACACAGGCTTAATAGTTACTGTAGAGCCATGCCTATTCAAAAAACTTTATCCCACTTTGGCTCCACTAGACTTATAATGGGACCTGTAGTCATTTCTTTGCCAAATAGTTGGCGTGTTACAATTGTAAAATTATCTTTATGGATAGTGGGCATTTTGTTGGACACATTCAGGCCGTCCTCACTAGACAGTTTCTTTAGAGGAGAATAATGTTTCTCTTGTTATGGGAGTGATCGTGGAATTGTTGCCACCTTATGTGGAACATTTTCTTTTTCAGCTGGATTCATTTTTATTAAAAATGGCAAAAATCCTTCTGGCTTAGATTGGGATCAGTTATTCCCTGCAAAAACTGTGCATAGTACACTTAATAATCGGAATCCTCAAAATTTATTGCCCTTCTTGGAGACTGCTAAAGCAAATCAAGTGGGTGTCAACTTCTACTAACCATTTCTCAGATCAAGAGCTAAATCACTTGTATGAAGGGTAACCTGATGCGTGTCCTGTGGGCTCTATTTTTCATCTTCTTGACCCAAGATGTGGGTTTTAATGGGGTATGCCTCATTAGGGATTAACTAAGTTTCTAGTTATCCCTGTTTGTATTTTATTTCCTTTTTCTTAAAGACAATAGAAAAACTACCTTATCTTTTGAAAGGAAAAAAGAAAAAAAGACTTATAATGGGACCAGAAAATAGGCCTATACCAATTCCATGGACTTGAAACACAGCCCAAATGCAGCCCTTTCCTGAGCCCAAGTTAGTGTATCAGTGACCAGCCCCATTTCAGAAATGGCAGTCTCTATGCTTTCCATTGATTAGAAAGGGAAATGGTCCATCACCAGTTCCTAAGAGCTCTTTCTCCCTCAATGTTGGATCCGTTAATCTATTAGGCCCAATTTCAGTACACAGGCCTAATAGTTAGTATTTAGAACCATGCCTGTTTGAAAAACTTTATCCCACTTTGGGAAAACTAGACTTATAATGGGACCATAAAAACAGTCCTATACCAAGTCCATGGGATCAGAAACAGAGCCCAAGTTAATTAGTGTACCAGTCACCAGCCCCATTAGAGAAATGACAGTCTCAATCCATAGAAGAACAGGCTGAAACTAAGCTGGTTAATAAATACCAGTGCAAAACATTCAGAAAGATCATTTTCTTATTCTTGTTCTTGATCTTTTTCTTCTTCTACTACTACTTGTGAGATGTAGGTATCCGACCTCATTTGGTGTCTGATGTACATCCATCCATCTGGTGGGTGCTTCATTTGGAGTTCCATTTTATTGATAGTTTTCTGTGAACTTTCATATATGAGTAATACGACATCTTTTGCCCCATTGCACCTTTGATGCAACCCTTTTCTTTTCCCGTTGGAACTCTGGGCCAACCCCAAGCACAATAAGTGGAGGGTTACATTGATAGGACAATCTCACAGTTCTCAGCTTTAAACTTTTCTAGTGAGTGTCAATTTCGGGCCATCATAGGCTTTTACTTTTATTTGGCCCCCATGGCACAGTTCTGTGGAAAATTGCTTCAATTTTTCACAAGCCCCACTGGCACATTTTTCTTTGTTTGGTGCGAAAATTTCCTATCCAATAGAGGATCTGGACTCGGTTCCTTACTCACTCTTATGATGTGCAAGAGAAAGTAGGTACAGGCATGAGGCATGGACTGATCCATCTCAAGCAACCATGAGTCCAATTCACATTCTGTTAATTTTGTGCTGTGTTTTGGGCCTGTGGTCTGGTCTAATCCATGATTGAATGCCTAACTGTAGGCAATGCCAAGCTGGGCATTGACATACTTCTCTATTGGTCGGATTCAGGGCCTAATAAATGGGCCCACACACTTGTTCCAGGAGTCAAAAAAGTGGTTAGGCTTCAACAAACTTTGACCCAGTCGCACCCAGTCTATGACCGGTGCTTAAACAAGTCTTGTTCGGATCAGCTCCCTGTCGGATTCGTACCTGGAACCTCTCGCCCCGTCTTACTCAATTTGTGTTTTTCATGTCCTTCCTTTACAGTCAACGTATAATACATAGATACTATAAACTGTTATATGAAATACTAAGCTGACTCCAGTGGATGTTGTGGGACCCAACCCATAGGGTAACCTCCAAACTTGGTATAATATTTGTGTCAGGTCCGCAGGCCTTGGGTCCACGTACCCATGTAGACCATGCAGACAATGTTTCCTGTGCAAGGTTGATTTCTTGAAAATTAGAGAGCCACTGAGTAAACCCTTCCTTCAATTCTTCCATTGGAATGTTCTCCCTATCCTCAGTCTCATTTCATTAAATCATTTTGAAAGCAAAACACTTTTATTGGTTTTATTGGTGAGTTTTCCACAAGGCCCACCTCGTTTAAGGGCCATCTGTTTCATTGGTACCAAGTTCCTAAGAATTCATAGTAAAGCAGGTTTTAACATAGCTAAACTAAATAGGTAAATGAAGGATATAAAGTTGCAATGCAGATGCCACCCTCACTTTTCTGGGGATTGATTTACTAGGGTGATTGACAGGGTAATTATGTCCTATGTAAAAGGATTTCACATAGATCAATGTGTCCAAATAGGCCCTTTGAATTCCAGGAATTTAATACTGAGCATGCAAATGGGCCTTAGTCATTGCAAACTCTCTATTGGTGAACACACATCAGTGATCAGACAGACCCACGTAAGTCATTGGAGTTCCACAGGACCTATATATTGCTGAAGGTTATCCTACAGTGGCGGACGCTGGGGTCAAAATTGTTTTAATGAATTCTCAACCCCTCCTCTTAGTTAAATTCAGGTCTGCCGTATCCATTATGTGTCCCTGTCATATCCATTTCGTATCTGGACATCACGTTTGATTAGTGTTTTAGGTATATAATAATGGCGTCCTCGGCCATTCACTGATCATGATCTAGGGGTTTTGAATGAATGATTTCATTTGATTCGCATAATCAGATGTGGGTCTCCCTTACATGAGTGTGGCGCATGGCTGTTATTCGTTTGTGATATGCTTTCATTAGTAGTACTTATCTTATGCCAGCTACATTCAAAAAAAGTGGGCTGGAAAGTGATTCCTCGAAGAAGAAGCTATGAGAAGGGGAACTGTTGGGGAAGATTGTCATGTAAAATGAGAAGTGAGTGGTAGTTAAAAGTGGGTGTAATCATGGGCAGGGAGGAATGGGAGGATCTGATGGCACACTGGGATATCCATCTATATGAGGCAGAGCCGCACAAGTACAGGTTCAGGCACTTCCTTTGTAGCGTGTAGTTCGTGCACAGCATAAAGGGCTGTTAAAGCATTTAGTAGACTGAATGCTAAGATAATCATAATCATCACAATGCTGCAACTTAAATCTATTGAAGGGTGGGCTCCATCCGAGGGGGAATATTGAAAAGTGCGCCAGGTTTTGGTAGCAATGGTTAGCTGAATAATTTCAATATGGTATCAAAGCTAACCAGTCCTAAGTTCGAATCCCAGGAGGAACGACTCAGTGCAAAAAGAAAAAAAATTCATGTCGCCAAAAGTGTGCCGGCCAGGTTCCACTTGAGAGGGGTATTGAGGAGTGAGCTCCTCTCTGAAGAAATTCAAGAAAATCCAATTAGTATTCGTTAGATTGCTCACAAACCTCCCTCAAGGTTCTTTTATCGTTTCCATATGAAACTTATAAGAAACACCCTTCTTTAGGGCATATTTGCAGTGGAGGACTCGGGATTTTTGTTTGTGTGGAGCTAAATTTTTGCGCAAGTTTGCTAACTTTTTTACATTAAAAATACCAAACAAGAAAATGTATTTCATTTTATATTGACAAAACTTTTTTCCATGCTTAGACGCCGTACCTAATTGAAGGGTCTTCCCACTGCCTCCCCCAAACTTAGGTTATCATCAATTTATCATCATTAAAACAACTAAGACAACATTTCCTTTAATCCTATGTGTCTGGATGCATTGAAACAGTGATTTGGGTTAGCACCCAATTACCCAATTTGGGTTCCTTAAGGGGTTTTATTTCGATCTTAGAAATTTGGCTGCATGCACCGACCTAGTTCTAAAAGTAATTCCCTACAGTACTTGGTCATGGGTTCATGGCCAAGAAGGAAAAGCGCCACTTAACTGCAACTCAAGTTATCCAAATATATGAACTGTAAGGTCTGATTTATTTGAAAATTGAAAATTAGAGTGTAACCAATGGTGATTTAGTCATCTTCGGACTTCTACATATGCTTAGATTACATAATTTAGAATTAGGATTTTTGGGATTAAGGGCTCACATTTAGGTATAGAGTGATTAGGATTATACTAAATCTAATGAGGAAGGGAAATTGCTTTATTTAGGGTTATTTGGTGTGAAAGAGACTAAGTACAATATGACCGACGACTTAAGAAGCTCGAACGGCGCGAAGAAGATTTTGAACTCTCAATAGAATTGCTTTATTTAGGGTTATACTTGGAACACCTGCAACAAAAGGAGTTCTTCTATTTATTTTGAAACACACACAGCAACAAGGTCAATACAACATGCATAAATGGTAAACTAGTAAAGTTTGTACTCCATTTAGATTTTGAGAAGATGCCCACCTTGAATTTAGAGCGCAATGCTGCTGTGCAATTCTTTTGAATCAAAGATTTTTGTTCCATAAAACAGAGGTGGTAGAAAATAGTGGAATCCCTGAAAGTAAAATCGAATAATAAATTCATGACATGTCAGTATTCCTGGAACCTGATGCCCACTTTCAGCTGCTCATTTACACTGTCAAAATGGGTGTGGTGTGGGTGTAGAGAGAGAGAGAGAGAGAGGTCCCACCAATTGGCCCCGTACAAGGCATGCACAATAGAACAGGATCTAAAACCTTGGTTTTAAAAGTGTTTAAAGAGATGAGATGGGGTGGATGTCACTTCACTTGACATCTAGCCATCTAGGATATGTTCTTTCTTTTCTCTAGATCAAGGGCTACAACTCAGGCACCGTCAGAAGAACACCAATGTCTCAGATCAAGCTACAACGTGGGGACATCTAAGATATGTTGTTTGGATTATAGTCAAAATTTCCTCTTTTTCATTTAATTTGTGGAGGATAAGTTTAGTTCCCAAATAAACTCGTGTTGTTTACATTGGATTGAATACATAGGAATTCATGGTCAAAATGAATTTCAAATAAGAGTATTAAAGAGAGGGTGAAGGATGAGATCGAAGGGACCTAGCCCACATTAATCAGCTAGATTTAGGCCATGTTTTCATTCCCATGGGCTATACCTAGGTCTAGATTTTGGTCTTCATGTTATATAAGCCAGTCCTGGGCAAACGGGGCGACATATTTTACACAGCGTATTTGTATTTTGGAAATGGACTTAGGCACAAAAACTAAATGACTCAAGGTCAAACATGATCCTGTCTAATATCCGACCCGGTCCAAGAACTTCCCAAGTCCCTTTAGTTGAATGTTAGGCCTTATAACTGAATCAGTAGGGCTTGGACAAGCATCGACCCATCCAATTTGGCCCATTAACACCTTTGGTCCTTTTTGAATTGGACTAATGCATGAATAATTTATGGAGAAAGTAATGTAACATAATATCAAATCAATGAAAAAGATAACCTAGGGTTGAGTAATTGAAAAGTCTACTTTCTAATTAATTGTTTTTTATATTTATTTTTATGGCTAAAGTAATTTGATGAGATAAGAAGTTAATAACCGGTTTTATGGTTTTATGTTTTATAGAGTAGAGTATGTTTTGGGACCTAAACCATAAAACTAAACTTTTTGAGGATGAAACTTTACATTGTACCTTGTTTGACCAACCAAATTTGTCTGAGTAATAAAAACGATAGTAAGGTAGTGCAATCGGATGGACTCAAATCAGTCCTGTTTGTAGAATGTAAGCAATGAAAGAATGTCGAATAAAAAGAGTGGTAGGTCAATGAGACCTTTTACAGGCCACACATGATAAGCATTAAAACCTGTTCTATCGGTACGGAAGAAACAAGGCATATGATAATTGAGGTCCTGGAAACTAGATTTTATGATACACCATTTAGTGTGACCCACTTGATGAATGGTGAGGTTGAGCACATGAGATGGGTTCAAGAAAAGGCAAAGAAAAAACAGTGAATCAAAATTAAGGTTGTTGAGGTCAACGTCCACCATCGTTCTTGAGCTGTCATAATTGTGTCCGAACCCTCGCCCTCACTATAAAACCATTGTTGTACCGTTTTCTATTACCAATTGGTTTTGGGATAAGTGGTAGCTCAATGGGGTGTAAAATCCTACAAATAGTATCAGAGCCTGCTAGGTCGGGCGTTTGAATCACGGGACACGCGTTTTGCGAGTTCACAGCAGAAGTCGCGGTGGGTGTACCATTGAGAGAGGGATTGTTCTTTTTTATTTTCTACATGGAAGACTCAACTCCTCCATCTCCCATGCACACAAGAGACAACTGAGGACAGTTGTTTTGATCTTTGGTTTGTGTTGCTTTATTGTCTTTCTTGGGTAGTTTCATTTTATGGGTAATATGTCTTTTACGCGTGGAATAAGGGGTTTTACATATATAGAACGATAAATATTTGTGATTGTTACTATTAACAAATTATCGTGTATGTCAAATTCACTATTTTCATGTGAGTAAATAAACGCAATATCCAATCATTTAAATGGATTTAAACTTATTCAAGTTTTTCACATGCTTCACAAAATCTATGAAGATTTATAGTATGAAACTAAATGTTTTAGTCCTTATCATCAATATGACGGATGATATTAAACTATTTGAATCATGAATTTGAAGCCCACAAAAGTATAATAAAATTAGATTTTCTAAGTTTGGGT
Source organism: Umbellularia californica (assembly GCA_028538565.1). NCBI lineage: Eukaryota > Viridiplantae > Streptophyta > Magnoliopsida > Laurales > Lauraceae > Umbellularia > Umbellularia californica. Next base: position 7,607,757 of record JAPQWN010000002.1, read on the forward strand.
ATTTTGGAGAATTTTCACAAACTTCTTATAAAGCCTATGGAAAAGATGAGTGGCTCGGACTGCCAATTTGGGGTCAACAAAATTGAAAATATAAATGTGGTTGAAGGGGTTCAAACATGCAAGTTCAATGAATGTTACTGCAATCTGTATCATCCACATATATAATCATTTACCACGTCCTCAATATTTAAATGAGACGCTGAAAATAGCCTCATTTATACATCATTTTCACATAGTGTTGACGCAATACATAACAAACGTGATCATGCATAACCGTTAGTCATTTGCATCACTTACCTATGCAAAGGAGTGCAAACAACTGACCCTATATTGGAGAAAAACGAACTGAAAAAATATCCTCATATTTACAATTCAAGCAGGTTATTTACTAGGAGCTGAATCCTTAATTTGTCCACTGAAAACACCTGAAAACTGCAAAGTACTGTGTGTGAAATTTCGTTATGTGCAGGTCACTTTGTATCTCAGCTGATTGGTGATGCTATATAATACGCCAGTTAGGTCGTGTGAGTTCGGATATGTTGTTTAGTGCAGGATTTGCATAGCCAACTAGACTAATTACATTAAGGGAGCATTTTAGGATCTAACTATCTATAACAATTCAGCCATATGAGATGCTTCCAATTATTCTGTCAAAAACTATGAAATAGATGCTCCGAAATCAAGCTTGGCCTTCTGGCAACAAAAAACAGTATGAAATAGAAGGTAAAAAAAATCTAATTTGTTTTCCTTGGAGCAACAAAAAAAAAAAAAGCAAATTTATCTTTGATTTCATGATCTTCCACTTAGCCATTTTAGATCGGAAAACTGGAAATGTTTCATGGATCATCTTTCTAGAGATGAGCGAATCACAAAAGCCTCTTACATGTGGTAGGTCTAGTGGCCTTAGAAATTATTTTTAAGTTGTAACTTACAGTTTGAAGCTTCCCTAATAGACCGTATAGTATCTATTTACTCAAGTAAGGCCACATGAAACTGGCATTGAGTCACCTTGTTGCAGTTGAAGTTGGGCTTGGGCTTGAACTAGTTACTTCATCGTATAAGTATACTTGGCTGTTGGGATGGACGATCGTAGATAGCCAAAGCTGGACAGCAAGTGCTTTTAGGTGCAAATTCATGATCTCTTTTAAAGTATAAGGGTGTCCATGGGCCATATGAAAATTATATTCTGGCCTATTACTTGATCCGTGGAAGGGTGTCTAACTTGCAAAAAGTTCTGACTAGTGAGACAGATTGTACTGATGGGGTCAGGAATACTGTTTATCAAGCACGAGTGCACGAGCACGACAATACTCTAGCAAGAACCACAGAAACAGAAGCAACTGTATGAAGTTATGCTAAAATAATAGTCAAAGCTTAACGGCGGCAAGTGGGCCATGCAGTAGTTCAATCCTTAGTGGACTTCTAAGAATAATTCCAAGCATGTGGGTCTGAAAACAGGTCTGTCCAAGTTTGGCCAGAACCAGGTTGATGTGGCCAATTGGCTTCCATTAATAATTCTAGCTGCTTAAAGACAAACCTAAATCAAAGTCATCTGAAACCACATATCTTTATGATTGTGTATCTATTTTTTGGGTTTAGCGGTATCTGAAAATATATTCTTTTATTTTACTTTTATAGAAAAGAGATTACACAAACGTGTCTTAATGTTTATTACATCTTTTCCACTTGCTTCATTGTGTAAAGAATAGTTGTAAAGTACAGAAGCATGTAGCGGAATCAATGAACCTTGATAGTTGGTTCCTGTGTTTCCATAGTTTAGAACGTCAAGACATTTATCAGTCTTTGGAGGGATACCATTGGTATCTGCCTAATTGGTGATACATATGTATTGTTGTATCCGATATATGTGTGATTTTAAGAAAGATCAAATTATTTAAAAAGTATTAAATTTGGAAAGAGTAGAATCCTAGAATTTGTATCTTATAAGTTTACCTGCCCATTTTCTATGCATTTAGTCCTTGTGCTACTTAGAGCATGATGTTTTCACCGTGGGGATTTTGTATAATTTTCAAACACTTTTAGGTTGCGTTTGCACAGCTGGATTCACCGCAAAAAGGCGGGGCAGGCAACCTGGCGCCTTGCTCGACGTCGTTTGGTCCAATGATAGAAAAAGAGGAAATCCGCTCCCTTTGGCTTTATTTCCACACTAGAGGGGATTTGAAAGTCTGACTTGGCCAAGTCGGACTTGCAATGTCGCAGAAGAGCCGAACGCATCTATGTCATTTGTGCTGCAAAATTAGCCGTTGAAAGGAGAGGAGACAAGGCACCTCGAGCCTTCCTCATTGTGTTTGGTGCTGTGGCAAAACTATTAGGAAGTCTTTGATTTTGACTGCGTGTTTTATGTTAGAGGGGCTTGAAAAAATCCTACCATCTCATATCAAGACTTTCGGTACCGCAAACGGGGAAAGGCACAACTCTACACAAACAGGACCATCAAGAAGATTTATTATTAATATTATTATTTGTTTTGAAGTTCAACCACCAGCCAACTTTGTGCTTTTGATATTTAGGTGCATTACTTTGTTGATGGGATGTTTTCATGATGAATGTGATTTCATAATCTAGCACCTTCATTAAGTTTTATTTTTGGTAAATGATCAGGGACATACCCCAGTAGAAGGTAGCATGCTAGGCCCACCTCTCGATAATCTACTATTCCCACACAAAGAGAGTCCCCTTGAATTACAGCGGATCTCAAGGATTTGTACCCATCCAAAAGGATTGGACTAATGATTGAGAGTCAATTTTTTATAATGCAAAGGTCTTAAATTAGTGGACACATATCAAAGCTTTATGTTAAAGGCATTTCTAATAAGAAATTAGACTCTTTAAAATTTATAATGTGTCATATTATTCTCTATGTATTTCAAATACTTTATTTATTGCAAGAATTCAGAATTCCAAACCGCATAGAAAAGCTCTTTTAACCTTTTGAATTTCCATAATCCTAACATTCTAAATATTAGAGGGGGTTAAGCATTTGAGATTTTCAGAACTCTTTACAATTCTTCTAACACAAACATGTACTTAGAGGCATAAAATTGACCCCGTTTTGACATACAAGCCTACCCAATTAGATCTTTAGGGCCCCTAGTGGGCTATACCGGGTCACGGCCATTATTATTATTATTATTATTATTATTTTGGCTGTAAATTAGACGAATAGAAATTAAAACAGTTTTGGCTTCCTTTTAGACAATAGCTCTATCAAATGTCAATCATGAACCCAATGGTATGTGACGAAGTCCATGAAGATGGATCTGACATGTACAAATCCAAACAACATGTGTACGTCTTTGTCACTTCTAGTGAGACCCATCTCTATGTATGCCGATCAATGGAATGGAAATAGACACATGGACAGGATTGATCATTGATAAGGGTTGAACTCAATACCAATCCTATCAGATGATCTTATCCTTGATTTCCACTCCAAAAGTTTAATGATATATCATGTGAATTTATTATGATAAATGATCAAATGTCGGGCTTTCGACATCAGTGCCATGCTAGAGTCACTAATATATTTGTGAGGAATTGTAATCTCTATGTAACCATATAGAGATTATATATGTGTATACCAGAAAAAGAAGGAGAAGAAGAAAAACACGGAAACAAGGATCAGTTTGAGGAACATGCTAACTACGTTGCAGTTTAGGTTTTCTGGCTTTGGTGGTTTGGGTGGTTGCACAATAACAACTGTAAACTACTGTGTTTGAGCCTTTCCAATTACACTTATTGCACTTTAAAAACCTAAACAGAACTGTATACGTATGGATATATGTCAAAAGTTTGCATTTTCTGAGGCTCTAAATTTGAGAACTACTGAGTTCAAGGGGTGGAATGGAACACCAGATGTGTGGCATATTTCCAAATTTAACTCCTATGAGAATTCTTCCCACCATAAAATTGATTATTTCATAAAAAAAATGATTATTTAAGAAAAAAAACATGATTAACAATGCATAAGATTATAAAAATCAAGATTTCAATCTTACAGTGAAAATGATTCCATTGTAATTGTCCCCAATCTCATCCAGCACTGACTCAAAACTCAACTCAAGTCACCCCCGGAAACGTCCAAAACGTACCCATCTAAAACCGGACCAGCACGACTAGAAAACCACAAGCAATGTATTGACATTATGGGTGACAGCAGTGGGCTGGGGGACCAAACAAAGAGGGTGGTTCCTTTGGGGTACCAAATAGCCTATCCGGTAGTCAAATCAACATAGAAGGGTACGTGTCTGAGTTGCCCAAATCTTACAAATCCCACATAGGGGATCTAGCCCTTTTTGTATTACTATCCCCTTTATTATTATTTTACTTTCCCCTCTGAGTACACTGTAAGAAAAGCCAAAAAACACAAAGTAAAATAAGACCCTCCCCAAAATCTAGGCAGAAAGAGGGAGGTCTATATAACAGAGACAATGAGTTGCTGAGGAGTGGGGGTAGAGTGTAGACAGTGTGTAGAGTAGAGCAGCAGGAGAGAAGTTTCAGAGGCCGTACTAATCAAACCCTGAGCAGGCCTTTTGGCATCGGTAGTCGCTGTGGCCACAGTGCCACACCACTACACTCTACTTCACACACTAACGTTCCCACCAAGCAAAAGATCTCTGGTCATCCGTGTGCAGACCAACACGACTCCGGTACAACCGGCACATGACGTCATCCCACGCGGCTCCGCTCTGCAATGCCGTAGGAGTTCGAGCCGGCTCTCTCTCTCCCCCAATCGCTTCTCTTCTTCTTCTTCTTCTTCCCACGAGTCCAAACGGCCGATGCAGAGCTTTGATTTGCGAGCTCCTGCAGCTGTAGCTCTGCCTGGAGCTGACCAAGACTTTAACGTAGCAGCTAATTACTTGACACCTGCCCTGTTGTTTTCAGTTTCGAAGTTTGAAGTCGTGCGGTTCGTTCAGGGAGAGACAGGTTCGGTCATGATGTATATCCAGACGGACGGATGGATGAAAGTCATCGTTTTCTACAATTTGGGTCATGATCAGAATCAATGGCATTAATGATTATTTTGAAGTGTTTCTTGGGCACGAGTTAAATTCACTTTAGAGTGATTAATGGGTGAGAAAGTAAGTAGTTTAAGATTAGTTTTTCCTAATTTAATGGCCAATATTACCTCTCTGTTTCAACCATGACCGAAACTATGACAGTATGAGTACCCTATTGCCATCTCTTCTTAGTTCTAACCAGTTTCTTTTGGTTGGTAGAATTTAGGAGATTCACATATATAATAAAAAAAAATTTTAAACTCTCCCTGATCCCTCCCTAGATGGAATTCTTTTCTTGGGTGGAGGATTTATGAAGGAAGCTGGATTTGAGAATTTCAAAGGCTATTTGAGATATTTTGGTTGCTGAAATTTCAAATTCTAGTAAAAGAAAAAAAAACCGTTTTTTTCTAAATGACTTTGGACAAATTCCAAAACCACAAATTCTCATTACAAAATTTATGAAAGAAGCACAGCCTATTTCGTAAAAACACATCTGAGAACTTCTACTGAAAAGTATTCAATGATTCTAGATGTTGTTTTTCACTTGCAGTCATTAGTGTTCAAACGCCTCTAAGCATTTTGTAAATGAGATGTTCAAGAATTTGGTAAATTCTGTAAGCTTAAAGACCATGAGTACCGGAAGAATTTGCACATAGAGAATTTCAAAGTTGGAGGACTGTTGCAAACATGGCGACATAAATTGGAGAGCCATTTCTGATACTTATTTGCTGTGTAATAAAAAGGTGGAATCAGTTAACCACCTTTTCCTTCATTTTGACGCTTTAGTAAAGATGGTCAAGTCTTTGAGAGATGGCCAGTGGATTTGGCGTGGCGTTGTGCTGTCTTGAAACGATTGCAAAGATGGTCAAGTCTTGGAGGGCAGATAGTTTCTTTGGCTGTAGTCATATTCTATGGAGGATGATTCCGTTTGCAATCTTCTGGTCCATTTGGAGTGAGGATAAATGAAAAAATCTTCAAAAGTTCCTCGTGTTTTTTAACAAAGTTAATCTCTACAATTACCATGCAGAGTGGGCTTCGGTGAGAAAGAGTTCTCTAATTTCACTATTGATGATACAATTGTTAATTGGGAAGCTTGTATGGGTGCGGTCATTTGAAGGAGAGGAAATCTATTCTTTAGTCCTCTCCCCTACTTGGCGTGTTCAAGTTCAATGTTGATGGTGTCTCAAAAGGTAAACTAGGGCTAGTAAGAATTAGAGGTATTTTTCGTAACAGTAATGGTGATGTCTTATTTATGTTTTCTAAGTATGTTGGTATTAATGAGTCAAACGAAGCAAATGTGTTAGCTATTTTGGTAGCCCTCCAGTGCTTTACTAAGTACTTCGAAGGCGAACTTATTGTGGAGAGTGGCTCTTCTAATGCCATAACTTGGGTGTGTAATCATAAGATCAAGCCAAGAAAATTTCAATTTCTTCTTTAATACTATCCGAGAGTTATCGACATCCATCAATGTTGTGTTCATTCAAGAGGTACGATTGCCCAACTCTATTGCTGATGCATTAGCCAAACAAGAGATTAATAGGGTGTTTCCTTGGGAGGGTTTCATCTTGTAAGTGAGATGGGGGTGGTGTACAATGCTCTTATACCTCTTTTTGTAGCTCCGCTTTTATAATCTCGTTTTTCTTTAATGAGTGTTTTATGTTACTGTAAAAAAAAAAATCAACAGAAAAAATAGGCCAATAAAATTTTATGTATTTTTCTTATTTTTTAAAATGTCCAATTTAGAATATATATATGAGAGATGCTCCTATAAGAAATCTCTCTCACCTTATAAGAGAGATAAGGGTGGGGGCCCTCAAATTTAAGTTGTTAGCATTGGATATGGATGTGAGGGCTCTCACCCCATATCTCATCGGAGCATCTATATATATATAGGGATATGCTTCCATGAGATATGCTCTCACCTTATTATGAGAGGTAGGGGTGGGGGCCCTCATATTTAAGTTGTTGGCATTGGATATGGATGTGAGGGCCCCTATCTAATATCTCAGTTAAGGTAATAGATTTATCTCATAAGAGCATTTCCCATATATATAGTGCATTTTATATTTTCTTTTCAAGCAGCTGGGGCGGCCATGAATCGTGGCAAGGGGCTGACCTACATGAACGCCGCAGCCAGAATTAAAAGTGGCAAAAAGTAGAATTGGGCCTTTGACGCATTCCTTAAGCCTGTTTCTTTGCTGGAATTCCTGAATTCCCAAACAAAGTAGAATTCTTGGATGCCCCTTTGGGCTTGAGCATCCAGGAATTTCACAAAAATGCATAGGGAGTGGAATTTCTGGATTTCCAAAGGTCAAAAGAGATCTTTCATTTAGTTAGAATCCAGAAATGCTAGTAAAGAAACATGGAATTTAGAAATTCCAAGAACCTGCCTGTCACATCATGTCCAGGAATTCCTAGACATAGTGAATTCATCGTAGAAATTGCACTAAAGAAACAGGGCTCAAATGATATCAAAACTATCGCCCCACCCCTACTCTTTCGAAATCTCCAAATCGAGATTTTGAAATCCCACTATAGTCTCGCTCTCCTCCTCCTGGCGAATGGAATCCCTAGTTACTGTGCACGTCTGTGCGGAAGCACGAAACCTGCAATCAAACAAACATGCCACATAAGAGAGAAGTGATTTTACTTGATTTGGCAAAACCGTCTACGTCCGCAACAAAATAGTCATAGTCACACCTGCACAGTCATAAACTCGCAGAGGTCTTTATCTAACATCCTTTCCAGTTTTTTTTCTTTTAAGTTCCTTTGATTTCATCGTCTCACAGGGGTCCTTTTGCAACCATTTTACGGTCTTGTAGAAGAGCTTTTCGGCGCTAGGCCGGATTGATTCTGTGGTTTGCTCTAAACCTCAGGGAGTCGTCATTTGTATCCGCTAATCGTCATTAGTATCCGATGCCTCGTTGAAAACTTTGTTTCTATTAATCTCTCTGTTTCTAAAAGCTACTTCACATCCATCCATTCATGAAATGCCTAACGCTTTCATCGTTGGCTGCTCAATTCTTCGAATCTCTGTAGGTAGCCTGGATTTCAAGTCCAGTCACAGATTATTATTTACAATACCAACAGATTCTTATGATTTTGGTAGAAAAACCGGGACACTTTGTATTTTATTTAATTTACTATCAATTTTGTTTCTATAATTCTTTTAAGAACTTTTGTTTTGTCTGTTAGTGATATTTGCATTTAGTGTGAGTGTGACTTGCTTCTTGAAGTCTGTTTTGTGATTGGTTTCTTGAATTTTGTTTTGTATTGCTTTGGGTTTGGATTAAAGCAGGTCATGTTTGGTTATCAAGATAATCATCATGAGTCATGACCTATTTGTTAGAATGTGATATGGTGATGTGTTTATATATTTTTAGAATGTGATATGCTGATGTGATATGTTTATTATATTTTATTTTATATTTTTAGATTGTGTGTATATATGCTTGGTTATCAAGAGAATGATTGTTTTTTGAAATTTTTTTTCTTGACTCAAGATAGGATGTTTGTGATTATGTTGAAATTGACTTATTGTTTTTCCCAACAAAAAACCTGGATATGCCACTTACTGGAACATATATTCTCTCTTTGTAACATTGTCTCTTCGTCTATCTCTCAATTTGAATTTCCCAAACAGGCTGGAGTTTTTAGCATAATCACATAACTTGGCTCATTTGAATGGGGACCCATATTTTTGGCACAATTATTAATTGAGTCTGAATTTAGGTTCATTCCCATGGATGGGTACGGAGGGTCTTCAATCATTCTAGCCACTATCTCTCTCTCTCTCTCTCTCTTTCTCTCTCTCTCTCTCTCTCTCATTGAGTGGGTTCTATCGTTGAACTTATAATATTAATTAATCAGATGTGGTTAACCCCGTGCTTTAGATATGATAAATCCATCAGCAATCCTTAATCAAATTATAATAGAATTTAGTCCAATGATTATTCACGTAGAGGTAGGTGGATTAAGACAATTTGATAATAGATCATAGTTGCTCATGAAGAAGTGGAAATATGATTGATATGAAAGAGGAGACATAAAATCATCTATTATAGGCACACTCCACAGGGCAGCTCATTATAAAGTTGGATAAAAGTTGGACTGTAAACCAAACAGTTGCTTATAGTTACAACAATTAATCTATTGAAATATGCATAAGAGTCCAGATCCTCTGAGGCCTTGACTAGAGATGTACCTATTGAATATTCACTCTCCTAATGTAAAATATATCTTTGAATTATAGATCAATATGAGTAGTTCACTCATAAATGAATATGTATTAAGACAGCATTAATCATATTTTTAATCAATTTTATGATATGTACATCTCCCATTTATATAAAATTAAGGAAATCCGATACAACTCAGGGATAGCGCAGTTGGCATAGGACCTCGGTTTACATCCAGAAATTATAGATTCGAAACTGCACTGTTACACTGAAACTACTACACGAGAGTTCCTCCCCAGGGAGTTGGGAAGCCTCTGACAACGGATAAAAAAAAAATTGCAAGTGGGAAAGCATTTCATTTGAAGGCACGCATATTTAATAGGGGGGGCCCCACCAAGGACCATAAAAGGATATTTCCATTCTAACGTGTGGGATCATGGAGTCATCTAAAGTAGCTTACAGGTTAGCTTTTGTAAAAGATCAGTTGGCCCCACATAAGATCAGTTATACTCATTTCACAACAACAACTTGCATATATCAGAGTGACACTTTATTTGATTCATCCCCATCCACATCAACAAAGAGAGAAGCCCTTTAAAATAGAGGATCATTATACTTAATTACATTACATGCTCTCTAATTTTGCTTCAACAGACATTTCCCATATTTTTTCTCCTATCACATGAGTGATGCTTTCAACTGTCCCAACTCCCAACTTCCAAACCATCAAGATCAATACTGATTTATGTCCAAATCCTCATAGGACCATCTGAATCAAATCACTCATCCTAGTCCACTGTCACAGATGGGTCCTCCACACTCCTCACACACTTAATAAATGCCATGGTCGGTGCATCCATCCAACGTGGACCCGACCCATCTTTCTACCTTTCGTGGACGTACCTCGTTTCATGAATACTACAAAGGAAGAGAAGAAAAGAAAAGAGAAGAAGGGAGGAGGAGGAGGAGATTTCAGTCATTCTGAAAAGAAAAGAAAGGAGGAGGATTCCGAAAATTTTCCTTTTCTCCCACTCCCACGTGGTGTGTGACGGTTTTAACTATTCCAGTGAAGTCATGTAACAGTACTTTACCTACCGTCACTGCTCTTGTAGTAAAGACAATGGTACTTTGGATATTAAACACTACACCAGACCTTCTTTCATTGAAACCATCTTCTTCTTTTTTGAGTTTTTCTATGTGTAGCCTTTATAATGCGGAGAAAAAGCAGGGAATTTCTGTAGGGATGACGTTCTCATCTCTTCACACCATCCACGAGGACTTCGACAGCACTTGCACCCACGTTAAAGATAACGGTAACGGCCGTCTATTCTCTTATATTCTCTCTATCTCGCACGCTCCATCCATCAACACCGTTAGCGCCTGAAGCTGCGTCTGTTTCTGCTTCTGCTTCTGCTTCTGCTTCTGCTTCTGCCTGGGACGTGATATTCATTTCTCTGTTTGTCTGAGATTTTCTGATATTGAAATCTGTGGAGTTCTGATTCTAGAGGAGGATTGGTGCATACCCAGATTGAGATCTGTACCATCCGAAGTGGTTTACTGTGCTGCTATAGTATTGTTGGGAGGTAAAGAGAACATTTTTGCTGGTGTTTTTGCTGTTCATTGATTGTTTTCGGGGATTTTGGGTTCTGGGGTTTGGGAAAGATTTTGTTTTTGTGGGGTGGTTTGGAAATGGATGGGTGTTTGGGTTTTGGTTTATAATTTCGAGGTTTCTACGCTTCTGGTGTGGAAATCGATGTTTCTGTGGGTTGATTCAGCTGTTGGGGGGGAATTTGCGCTTTTTATGATTTGAGGGAGGTTTTGAATTCTCCGTTCCGTTTTTGATCATGGGGCGTAGTTTTGATACCGTTTCCACGTTAGGGTTTTGCTGGATAGGACCAACTGTTTTGAAGTTTACTCGTAGTAAAAACTGAGAGAGAGAGAGAGGTGCAAAGAGAGGCAAGAAAACCTGGGAGGGAAAGAGAGAGGAAAGAAAGAGGTAATTTTTGTGGAAGTTTTGATGATATGATGCGAAGTAAATGCTTTCACGGTTTTGTTTCTTTTGCCGTTGTTCATGTGGATCTGTTTGAACGCTGAGAAACTCAATTTCTGTCGGTGTTATTTCTCCACAGCTCGTCTATTTTTTTCTTCCTTCTATTCCACCTAGAAGTCCAAAGAACAAGTGCTGTTTTTAATTGCAAACAGTCACTTCTCTTTCTTTCTTTCTTTCTCGTTTTGATATGGGGTTTCTTCTCTTGAGGCTCTGATGGTTTTGGGTTTGCAAAATATATATATTTTTAAAATTTTGTCTTCTCCTTTTGTTTTGCAAGATTGTCGAATTGCATGGGGTTTTATATTTTAATAAATGCTGAGAGCCTGAAACCATATGTTTTGACAAGTGCACTACATAAATAGATTTTGCATCTTTTCCTTGCAGGGTTCTGAATCATTGAGGAAGATATGAATCTCCCTACAGCAAGTTTGAAAAGACTGCAGATTTGAACAAGACCTGAGCTCTCACCGCCACCCATGAATGAAAGATTTGAGACAGGATGCTTGTATCCAGCAACAGGCTTCGAAGAGAACTCAGTTCTGGGGATGAACAGCTTTAGGCCAGACTCCCACGTCGCACAGCAAAGCCGCCGTGACAAGCTCAGAGTCCAGCAGGCTCAGACCCCGACTCACCCAAACCATCTTCTCCACTCTACTGCAGGTGAATCTGTAATTGACCCAGATCCAGTTAATCAGGTTAGGAGCATTAGAAACCTCAATCGTCTGGTTTACGATCCTGAAGCTATGTTTTCCTCAGAAATGCTGAATTTCTCCTCAGCTGCCCATGTCTTGTTAGCTCACAAAGATGTGGTCTCACATCAAGAGCTGAGTAGTGGGAGGCTAGTGGCATCAGATGTTGATGCACCATTCGCTGGTGATCCTTCACCACACCCAGTTTCGTGTAGTTTTAACACTCCTGCCAAAGTCTGTGATCCACACAACTCCAGCTACTGGAAAGACCTAACCTCACAGCAGCACCATGGGTGTGATTGGGTTATGAACTGTGTGAGTGGGTCAGGCACCAATGCTTGCAATCAGAACCCTTTGTCTGTTGGGGGCATAGTGTCTAGCCCATTAATCAAGGTGGGAAACATCTCTTCCTCCTCTCCTTATTTGAGGTCTGGTTACATTGGCTTCCAAAATGCCCCATCTACCATGAATGCCCCATCTAGTGAAGTCTCAAGTCATGATGCCGGTAGGCAGTATGGGGACATGTCCATCGGTTCAACATCTTTTTACCACAACAATGCCTTTCAGGAAGTTGTCACTACATCTTCTCCTTCTATGGGGGGCAGTCAAGTAATTGGAATGGATTCTCTAGTTCAGCAAGATGTTAGGGGAGCTGAACATGGTGCATGGGTGGATGGAGGCAATGAACTTGTTCTTCTCCCAAGTTTTGGAACTCCTACCACATCCTTGCAACTTAACAATGCGGCCGGCCCAACCACAGTCGGGGCGGCATGGATCCAGCGGTCTGTGGAGAGTGATCATCAATGGAATGGCGGAGATTTTCTGTCGGATAGGACCCAAGGGGGATTGGCTGCAGTTGCTAATGATAATTCAATACAAGGGTTATCGCTATCACTCTCTTCACATACAGCAAATGAATTGCAGGCAGCTCAGTATCAAGAGAAATTTGGCTCACAAGAATTGCCATCTAGGCCTGAAATTCTGAACAGTACCCAAAGTCTAAAAGCTAACAACCTTGCATATTATTATCCAGTTTCGAAATCGCTTATGGGGAATAAAGGTTATGGGGAGTCAGTCCAAGGAGCTGTTAGCTCATCAATGGATGGTCGCCGAGTTGTGGGTCCTCTAGGGCCGTTTACGGGATATGCAACCATTTTGAAGAGCTCAAAGTTCTTGAAACCTGCCCAACAGCTTTTAGATGAATTCTGCAATGGAAATGGCCAAAAGCTTGCAAAATCGAGTGAAACATCTGAGAAAAGCTCAATAGACTTGAGCGCCTCAAATGAAGCAGTAAATGTTGAAAGTGAAGTTGGTGGGAGGAGTGGGACCTCAGGTGTCTCGGCTTCATCATTTTTCAGTTCTACTGATGCCTGTGGTGAGGGTCCTAATGTGAGGGAGAGCTGCCAACCTTTTCACCCTGACTTCCAGCGTAGGAAAGCAAAGCTCTTGTTTTTGCAGGAGGAGGTTAGTTACAATACATTTAGACAGTGGTCAGTTTCATCTGACTTGTTTTTCTACAATGCGTGGTTATTTAAATTATTCATATTAGTATGATCCCTCTCAAAAAAATTTCCTTTGGGTTTCGGCAGTTTGATTTGCTATTGTTTCAGGTTTTTGCAGTGGTTATGCGCAGAGGTATTATCTTGTTTACATATCTTTATGAATGACAGGCAAACGTAATGCCAGTTAATCTTAATTTAGTTCCATAAGAATTACTTGAATAATTAGAATTAGAGGTATGGAATTCCTAAATAATTGTCATGGTTAAGAAATTATTGTTTTAGGTTCGTGGTTGTGTTGTTTATGCTTGTTTTCTCATCACCAGTGTAGCTTGAACACTGATGGCCAGATATTTTCTCTACTGTGGCTCATTGAAAGCCATTTACTACGGGACATGTATAGAAAATGGGTAGGGTGGTCCAACTTCATTGAATTATTAGTATTGCCCCCCCTTTTTTTACGGGGGTGAAAAAATGCCTGCCTTTAACCTTCTGAGAATCAAAGGAGGATAATTTCATAATTTTGTTGCGTTTTTTTTAATAAGGGGACAGCTATAGTATCATGATAATTTGATTTGATTGGTCAATTTGAAAAGACAGATTGTCTTAGCATGGTGCAAAGACCAAATAATCCTTACCCTTTTCAATTATTGATGGTGGATATGTAGAAAATTCTATGAAGATCTTGCCAACACTTAACTGTGCTATCTGCCATACGGTGAGTGCTTTAATCTTTCAATGTGTGATTTATGGTTCGTTCAGTAGGTCCCAACTTATGGGCTATTTGGAAAATTTTGGTCTACCATCCATTCCATTACATCTCATTGTTCCCAATCTTAAGTTTCCATGGATGGCTTGATGCGGTTTATCCAAAATGAGAACTATTAGACCAATGAACTCTTGAGGAGGAACAACGGTTGAGCAACAAAGTGAATAGCATTTCTGATTTTGCCCTTTTTTTAATGGCTATATATATATATATATATCTTTTATACTAGGGTTCCTTGTGTACTTGAGAAATTTGTATGCAAGTCCATTGAAATACCCTTTCATGCACCTGCTGACTAATGATTTCCAAATGACCATGGGCAATAATTTTTTAACATGTGTTTTTGGACAACAACACATCTGAAGTATTTTTTTTTTCCGCAATGCCCATTATAGAGCTATAGTGAGTGGACTTGAAGAGTTTTGATATTTACATTCTTTGATTCTAGTGTCATAAGATAAATAGGCACCTGTAGCTACTAAAGGCAGTAGAATCTTGCTAGCTTCTTGAATATTCACATTAATGCACAAAAGATACTTGTGATTATGGAAGGGATGGATCAAAGGTAATCTTTTCTTTGTCTTCAATTTTTTTATTTTATTTTATGGGGCTCTTATCCACAGGATAATAGGAACGATATAGAAGAGGAAAAAAATATCGTCAAGTAAAGAGAACAAAAGAAAGAGAAGACCAAAAAGTTTGTGCTATTTATAAAATTTGCCATTCTTGAAGAAAGTATTTTGGCGCGCCTCAGCACCTCCCGCTTTGTTGCCCACACCGGGCCACAGTTTTTTGGTGGTCTTTCAGGTTCGCCCCCTATCTATACAATAGCATTATGCAGTAACCAGTTGCGCCATGTGCCATTTCGCTGGTCAACTTTGACTACATCCAATAAGTCAAGTTGTTTTGAAGTTTTCTGGACTTGTGTTAATAACTAGTAACACAACAAGCTCGGGCTATTAGTGAGTGACATTGCAATTTATATCAACAACCCCTTGAATGGAAAAGCTGTTTGAAATTGAAACACGAAAGACCGACGGAACATAAAGACTAGACATACAAATGGAACTAACATTCTGCCCATGTGTCTCGAACTTGTGTCTTCTTACTCTTAACACCATGTTAGAAACTAGAAGCACCAAAAGCTTGAGATATTAGTGAAGGGGATAACAATCTAGATCAACAATTTGGACTTTGATTCTCGATCTAGCTAGTGAGGATGTGATCCATTCCATGCAATGGAGGAGCACAATGACAAAAGGTTTTGTTTGCAATCATCCACATATTGAAGCCCCTCATTCTTGATTTTTCAAAAGTTCAGCTTAAGAAATTATCTTTTACGTGGGATGCACATCCTTTCATAAGCCAGAAGCCTTTGCTTCTTTGATTACTTCAACAAAGATGCCCCTCCTAGCCTGATTAAAGTTGAATAAAGGCATAGGAAAATAAGCAATTGGAGAGGAATGATCAGTTTCTCATTACATTCTTGATTGGGTTTATGACTGAAGAAGCATTGTCTTTAGTTCATCCATCTTGGTACGGCTGAATGTTTGGGGAGCTATAGAAGATATATTTACTGAATGAACAAAAAGAAAATGATGTTGCTTGAATAATTTCGTACAGGCAGCAAACATCAGTGAAGTACAATGGAACGTTGGCTAGACATAAGCCATGATCAAAATAATTATTTTCATTTCTACCAATTGCATTATCTTTTCTTAAAAGGACCATGCGATTACAAGCATGTCCAAGCAAGTTTGGGAAGCCGTAGACGATATGTTAATTCACTCTAGAGTAGAAAAGGAAGTGGCATTTCATGGATAACTTCATATCGACCGTCACCACCAATGAAGTTTAATGGAACCTTGGATAGACATAAGCCAAGTGAAAAGTGCTATGTTCATTGTAACCAACTGCATGATCGTTTCTTCGGAGGACCAACAGTTGCTGGGGTGAATTAAATTATAGTTTTGAGAGGGTTGGATTTGGAAAGGTCGAATTCATTTCGATCAGTTTATATTTGATTTGTATTATATTTTTTTATAATTGGTTAATGATATTAGGGTTAGTTTGAATCATGAATTATTTTCCTCGTGATTTGATCGTGTTAGGACAAAGATTTGAAGATGATGGTGGTGGTGATGTGATCGGATACTTTTAAGTATTGTGTTCTATTTATAGTGATTTTCTATTCTTAATAAAATTGCCTTCGAGATTTAGCAAGACGTAGTCCTTAATTTTTCTCAATTTCTGGTATCGTCCAGGAAAACATTGTTCATATAAACCGAAAACAATAGGTTACGTAAGATAACTGAAAGCTAATAGAATGTGATAAGTAACCTAGTCTAATAACCAACGCACAACAGAAGTAATCAACCAAATAAGATAGACATAGCAAATATATCTACCAAGGAATCACCACAAGAAGGGAGATACAAATTTAATGTGGAAACCCTTTCCAGCAGAAAAACCATGATCAGAAGAACCAGTCACTATTGAACGGTTATATGATATACTCGCATCTCGTTTATCCCAGTCGGTACGTCCGCCTAAGGAGTATAGTTGTTTTTGCACAACTCCTTGCGGCCACGATTACTCGCTGTGCACCGCTCCCTGTGCTTGATCCTCCTTTAACACTTTGAGACCAAGATGCACAATCTTTTACAAAGAAGTAGAAGCTTCAAACCTTTTGGAGCAGCCTTTCAGAAACAATCTCTCAATGGCTCTAGAGAATAATTCTCTCTAAAATATCTCTTGCTCAGAATTATGAGAGAGATGGTGAGTACCTTTGGGTTGAGAGAAACATCCAATTTATAGCCCCAAATCCGTGCATAAGACTCCTAGGAATTTCTGTTCAAACTCTATCATAGAGTTGGGATCCAACTGGGCTTCGTCCGCCACGCTCTCTATAGCGAGCCCTGTCTCTGCCGTTTGGCTCGGATGCAACTTCGCTGTAGAGAAATGTATGTTCGCTATAGGAAACTGCCTCGCTAGAGTTTTGCTTGAAAGTCCCAAAATTCCTCAGTCTTTGCTTCAGCTCTTTCGGCGGCTCATCTACAGTCTATTCTAAAATAAATAGAAAATTACAGCTCAAATGTACCCAGAGGTTTGTCCAACCTTTGAATTAGCCAATCAAAATAAAATTCCTAACAAGAACTTTTGTCGAGAAAGTCATCACTTTTCTATGTTGATTTGGTGTTTTAAGCTATATGCACTGTTAGAGATAACCAATTCTAATGGTTAGAGATTGGGTCTGGTTAAAGATGAGATTCGTTTGTTTGAGATTTTGAATAATATTGTTATTATCATGTACGAAGTAGGAGCCTTTTCTCTCGTGAAAGCTACAGTGATTATTATGGATATGTAGTGTCTTTTGAAAGTTTACGTGGTATTGGAGCCATGCCCTGGTTGTAATATTGTGATCATGCCTGCTGTGGTCCTGCCTCCAATGCTTCTGTCATAATCTCACCATCAGTTGGTCCCACCGTCATCTTTTTCTCTCGTATATAAATTCAAACATCCCCTCTTGTTAATGTGTCGCTCCAGACCTTAATGATCTCGTCCTCTCATCAAGCCATATGATGAATGGTTCTCATAGAATAACGACGTATCTGATGTAGTTGTCGATTGGCAACAATAGACTCTAAAGGAGCAGGTTGCAACAGTGATGAACTCTACTGAGTGACGGTGATCACCAGCTTGATCCTTTTTGCCAAATATTTGTCATTTATTTTTAGGGTTCAATGGGTTTGTTATTTTATTTATAATCGTGGATTCTTCCGAAGGAATGACTGTGAGATTGTGGGAGGGTGTTAGAGATAACTGTTTTTTCTGGTTATAGATTGGGTTTGGTTTTGATAAGATTGGGTGATTCGAAATTTTTAGTAGTCTTGTTATTAGTGTGCTTAAATTTAGAGGATTCATATCAAGAAATTTACGGTGATTGTTATGGATACCTAGCGTCTGTTAAATGTTTATATATGGGACTCGTCCCTCCTTCAATATAATTTACTATTGCTGATAAAAAATGAAGTTACTGTAAGAGATGTGCTTTCTATTTTCCGATGTTTCTTACTAAGGCTTAGTTGAAAATATAAACTAATTCGGTCATCTTGTATGTAATTTGGTTGGATTTTTGAACTGAATCTACTATTATGTTGTTTTTTAAGGTTATTTACGAAGTTTACCATTATCTACTGCAAACTTAAGTTTTAAAGGTGGAATTATAGATGTCTGTAACCTAAGTGAGGGATTGATTTTTTTTACTGTGACTGCATGGATGTTGAAGGACTTGGTGCATCTCATTGATTGGACTTGTGATGAAAGCTCTGAAGACTAAACTAATGCTGGGGAGGTTGTAAGGACAGACGATGTCATGGGTCATGCTTCTTTCTGATTAGTCCATTCTCCACTGTACAAATAACCATACCCTTGAATGGATGCACAATTTGCACAAAATTAGCAAATTTCTGACTGTCAGACGTACATAAGATTTTTATTTTTTATTTTTTATAGTACAATGAACAATCAACCCATTAACCCATTTGCTAAATATGTCCCGAGAAACTATATGACCAGAGCTATGATACCCTTTGTATGCATAGCTTTTCTGTGTTGGACCCATATGAAGCTTCTATTGGTACTTAATATTGCGCCAATACTTGTATGGAACAGTTGTTTTTAATAAGTCTGTTATTTCAAATAGTTCTGTTAATTTTCTTACTTCTAAACAAAAGAAGTGTTAGGAATGTAAATAATGATTAGTTCATTATTTAAAATGTTATTTAGAAGAAATTAGGACAGCCATATACGTATTCATATCTGGGTCCTACATTTTCTGAAGTGTAGAGTTGTAGCCTCAATCCTCGTTTCTACATCTGTACCTGTATCCGTATCTCTGTACCATAGGACCTGAGCACGCCAGTGCAGTTGCTTCAAATTGTGACTAGTTTTTAGGGCCTCTAGCCTTGATTAAACTTCTCGAACACTAATCAAACATATTCCATTTAGTGCATTTTCTTGAATATTCTTTGTTTCATTTTTTTTTCTTTTTATTTGTGTCTGCTGTGTAAGGTTATTTATGTAATTTTGGGTTGAGGTATTTTGGTCTTTTGTACATAGGTCCCACTCACACGTGAGGCCAGCACAAGTCTCTCTCTCTTAATTGATCTCCACCCAACTTATCATTATCCTCACCAGGTCATTACCTTTATACAAATTCCCATACACTGAACATACATTTCCCATATAGGTAATTGCTCCCATCCCCTTTTCTATGCAAAATACCACACTTCCCATATACTTCATTACTCCTATCCATTTCTCCATGTACCAATCTTACAGTTCCGGTACATTTCTTTAATCCCATTTGACATTCTTATGTTTCCCATGATCCTTCACTATCCGCTATATATATATGTAATATATATATATGTGTGTGCGCTAGCGCGCGCATTTGCTAGTCCCTTCACAGCGATGTCCATGAGACATTTAAGCAAGTTGAGAGGAGTGTGAAGTTGTATCAACAAGTAGTATATATCTTGTGCAAGTGGTGGCCTGACGCAGACCCTTGGGTTAGGGCTTGCGTGGTTGCTGAAGCACATGTCCGCAGAGACTTCAACTCGAGGACGCATCTCTCTGAGGGAAGAACCCCACAATAATTCCATTTGATAACCAAGTCTGAGATTTTCATTTCTACAATGCCATATAGATAGGAAACAAAACTACTCGGAGCCTAAGAGATATGATTAAACTAGGAACTAAATATATTGAAACCTTTCGTAACCTAATTCTAATTACAATAAAAATTAGAAGCCTACTACTAAAAAAAAAAAAAAAATCCTAAACTACTTGGGTGGGACCACTTGTGGCCTGTTCTGCATCATGGCCTATGTTATACTTGTAATGTTTTATCTTTGAATGAAGTTAATTTCTATAACCCCCTCCCTCCCTCCCTCCCCACCCCCCACCCCCCAAAAAAAAAAAAAAAACTCTCTTGATTGTTCTTCTTTGATCTTTGGTGTTGAGTCTTAGGCTAGTGTGTTTTTCCATTCAATTTGACGATGCTGCACCTTATGCAAACCACAGAATACCCATATAAATGGGAGTGTGTTCCTGACAAGCAAAATGCAAATATTGCAGCCTTATGCTAAACAAACAATACCCACATAAGATTGGAGTATGCTTCCGACAATGTGAATACAAATAAGGCATTCATTAAGGAGCCCAAGAATATCTTCATCTAGACCTTTACAACGGTTGAATATCTGCCATCTGTATCTGTGTTTGTCCAGCATGAAAAAAGAATGGCCCAAAATGAAGTTGAGCAAGGCTGATGTGGTTCACCATGAGACACCAGGAAGATGGCCCCCATGGGTACCTATTTTGCAATTAATTAAATTGCTCTGCAGATTCCAGGCTGTGGAGGTTATGGATTAGGTGAGTAGATAATTTGTCTCAAACAAATGTTGGTTCAGTGCAAGCTTATTAAACTTTTGCAATGGCATAAACCTTTTAAGAAGGTCGGGAGGTTGACCTAAAAATTTGCAAAAAGTGGGTGCTGATGTTGTTGGTTATTACCAAATTTGACATGACCCACAACACTTGGATTAACATATTGTTTCACACCAGTTCAAACTTCTAGGTTGTCTCCAACCACGTGAAATTAGTTGTATTCTGAAGACGTTGAACACTCTTTGAAGGTAACCAAGCTATATGCTCAAGGCAGTGTGATTGAAAAATTTGAAATCTCTTATTTGTTATTATGTTTCAACTTATAGATGAATAGATGTAGCCAGAAACACGAGAAGAAAATTGGGAGGTCTCGAACAAGGCGTTGTGAATACAGTTCAGTTTGAGAGGCATATTTTCTAATTGCAAGAGATTTTTGGTTTCGGATAGCTATATTTTCCTTTTGCTGGGTAGGTTTTGTTAGGATATATGATTTGGTTACACTTTGTAAAAGGGTATGTGGAAACTACTTTGGTTGTGTATCTTCTAGTTAGGCCTGGCTATGAGTGTGCTTGGTGTGATTACAGGGCATTGCATTTAAACCTTTTCATTGCTTTTGTTCGCTCACTTTGTCACTATGATAGGTTTTCACATTGCTTTTGTATTGGCAAACGCATCTTCAGTTTGTTCAGGTTCATTTGTCCTCATCACGTGCAACCGTATATCATGTATCTTGGGCTGGCTTGTTGAATTCTCTCGTATATCATGTATCTTGGGCTGGCTTGTTGAATTCTCTTGTTCCACTCAGGCTTATACGAGGACATATGTTTCCTGTAACTCCGTAATCTATTCTTTCCTGCTCGCTACTTCATTCACTGTCTTTATCCATCTTCCCGTTCTGTTTTCTTGATCTTGAATTTGTCAATGTATATATTGTATTGTACTGTGTTTCTGTTCTAATTTATACACTAACCATGCAAATTTTTACAAATTGTTACAGCTGCAAATTGCAATGTATGTTGAGGAAATATACAATGATCTGTACTTTTCTGTTGTGCATTCAAAGGAGAGCTGAATGTGAGGTCCTAGCCATCCATTCTTATGTTTTTCTTTTGTTGAATGTGGGCAGTTACTTTCTGGCCACTAAGTGAAAGGCTTCTTCAATATGGAAATGGAGATTTTTTTTCTGTCTTGGCTTTCTACAAACTCATCCCTTCGATCACATTCTTGTCCATAAAAGAAAATTCACCCATCAATCTTATTCTTGTCCCAAAGTTGACTTAACTTGTACATACTAAAGACCTGGGAGACTCTAGTTGCATAATATCTATTATATTGTTCACATCTTTTGTTGGCTAAAGTTCTGTCAGACTTATGTCCCAAAGTTGACTTCACTTGTAATACTAAAGAGCTGGGAGACTCTAGTTGCATAAAATCTATTATATTGTTCACATCTTTTGTTGGCTAAAGTCCTGTCAGACTTATGAATGAATTATTTAGTCACTGAATGATCAATTGTTCCTCCAAATTGGATTTTTTTAGAAGAGTTCTGAATATACTATGTTCCTCACCAGCTGATTCAGATGTGAGTTGATATTGAAACTTATTTTACATTTACATCATTTCTCTGCTTTCATATCCTTGTTATCGTTTCTCCCATTAATCATTTTCATATGAATATATATATATATATATATATATATATGTATATTTGGTAGTCAGTTACTTTTTAATAGTATTTTTTTTTATTGATTCATTCTATCCCCGTGATCAAAGGTATGCAGGCGGTACAAGCAATACCATCAGCAGATGCAAATGGTGATATCCTCATTTGAATCAGTAGCGGGACTCAGTGCTGCAACACCCTACACCTCTTTGGCTTTAAAGGCTGTCTCGAAGCACTTCAGATGCCTTAAACATGCCATCTCTGATCAGATTATACGCATTAGCAACGCATTGGGAGAGGAGCTCATGTCTGCTGGTACAAGTAAGGGTGAAATAATGCCGAGGCTGAAGTTCATTGATCAAGGTTTTCGGAAGCAGAAGACAAGTGAGAGTCTCAGCTTCTTAGACCAACATCAGCAGCACATCTGGAGACCTCAAAGAGGCCTCCCTGAACGAGCAGTTTCCATTCTGAGGGCCTGGCTATTTGAGCATTTCCTTCATCCGTGAGTTTCTGATTTCGACACTTGACATTTACTTTTTTGCTTGTGTGGGAGTGTTAACGTCACGTGTGAAAAGCATTGCTTGATGTTCCCTGTTGCTAGTTGGGTGCATGTTGTGATCATTCTATTGTATTTGCAATGTGTTCGATCGTGTATTCATGATTGTGATGGGTGCTTGTCTTCAGGTATCCAACTGACACTGACAAGCATATGTTAGCAACTCAAACGGGTCTCTCGCGAAATCAGGTGATTTCAACATCATTGCATGCTCCATTCATTTTTCATTTACTCTTGTTATGGCATGCTCCAGCCAAGCATTTCTCAAATCCCTTTCCCAACTTGGCCAACCTTGTCCATCACATGATTTCTACTATTGTTGAACTGGCATTTGTTTCATTGGCTGTGTAAACTGATCCAGTGCTGCATATGATCAATGCACTAGGTATTAATTCCGTGGGCATATAGTAGTGAATTGATAATTTTCTGTTGTGAGTTGATAATTTTATTACGTTTGATAATGGTGAAGTGTGGTCGGTTGGAAATTATGCACCAAAGCCTCCTGCTTGAACATGTGAATTTGTTCTTGCAGGTTTCAAACTGGTTCATCAATGCTCGGGTGCGATTGTGGAAGCCCATGGTTGAGGAGATACACATGCTCGAAACAAAAGGGACTGCAGGGGTTGATCTCAATTCCGTGAAAAATGATAGAAGGGCGTTTCCTGACAATGGAGACGTGGACATTCAAACAAACAATACGGTCTCCGACAAACAATCTGAATGTTCTACGGCCTACCCTGTGATCAACACAGAAAGCAGGCAGAACCCGGAGCACTGGCATTTGGATAAGCGGACAAGAGTGGACGGGTATCAGATCCCATCAACTGTGGATGGGGGCCTGATCGGATTTGTGCCTTACTGTGGTGGGATGGAAAATGTAGGACTTGGGGCAGTGTCACTTACTTTGGGGCTTAGGCACAGTGCCGAGCAGCAACACCACCAGCAGCCGCTAAGGATGCATTTTGGAGGTCAGATGGTTCATGATTTGATATGAACTTAAATCTCCCCTTAGCAATGGAAGGTAGAGCTGTGGTGCTTTTAACTGGATCCAATAATTTAATTGGAACTTGATAATTACTTTTTTAAAAGTTGGCAGGGCTGCTCCTGTTGATGTTGGGTAATGGGCTTGTGTAACTCCTAACATCACACAAGTTAGTTACTAATGTTTTATAATGTTTCCTGAAAAAAAGAAGTTTGATAATATGCTTAATTCATTTGTGATGGACAGAAATGCATGAGCAATGAAGTACAAATGCAGAATATTTGTTTTGCAGATTGACTTTGGTTGCCTTACTATAAAACCCTTGAATATAACGCCCACTTGGGGACATGGTGCAAACTGACTACAGGAGTAGAAAGGATTGGTAAGGGTTGATGATGTCAGGGATTGTGCTGAATTTCCTCTCAGAATTGAGGATCAGAAAAAGCGTTTCTTTTAGTGCATGTTGGCGTATCCCAACCCGGTTTCCTTCCCAGGAAAGTGAAAGAGCACCCCTCCCATGGATTTCCCCGCTCCCTTCCTCATGAGTGCATGAGGATGGAAGAAGAGAAGATGTCTTTATCTCAAAAAAAAAAAATAAAACCCTCCCACGCCCCCTCCCCAAGAGAAAGCAACCTGACTATTTACTTAATGGCCGACAAGTCTTTACCGGAGCCAAACTCCCAACTCTATTTGGATGGATGCGAAACTTGAGATAGGTGACCATCTAGAGGGGTACTGTTTTATGCTCTACTCGGATGGATTATAGGTGGGGTGCCACTGGGTGTTTTGGTCTGGTGCTTGGCAGTGGGAATTCCATCTAAAAAGTGAGTATCAAACTGAGACTGCGTTTGAGGAAATTGAATCGAGGGGTATACTATAAAAAGAGAGATCTAAGGGGTGATGGGAAATCAATGTCCAGCAATCACCCTAGTATTTGAAGTTTTTGGAAAAGTCATGATTTCATCTGCTTTGCCACTCGGATGGATTTTAGGTGGGGTGCCACTAGGTGTTTTGGTCCGGTGCTTGACAGTGGGAATTCCATCTGAAAAATGAGTATCAAACTGACATCGTGTGAGGAAATTGAATCAAGGGGTACACTAGAAAAAGAGAGAAATAAGGGGTGATGGCAAATCAATGTCCAGCAATCACCCTAGTAATTGAAGTTTTTGGAAAGTCGTGATTTCATCTGCTTTGCCACTCTGATGGATTATAGGTTGGGTGCCACTAGGAGTTTTGGTCTGGTGCTTGGCAGTGGGAATTCCATCTAAAAAATGAGTATCAAACTGACTTCGTGTGAGGAAATTGAATCAAGGGGTATACTACAAAAAGAGAGATCTAAGGGGTGATGGCGAATCAATGTCCAGCAATCACCCTAGAAATTGAAGTTTTTGGAAAGTCATGATTTAATCTGCTTTGCTATCTTCTATCTGTTGTGATCGTGTGTGCGGAAGCGTGCGATCAACAAGCAATCAAATCAAGCCACACAATAGGAAACACAAATTTACGTGGTTCGGTGATTTCACACCTACGTCCACGGACAAAAGCTCGTCTCCTTCTTCTCCACTAATCAGAGTTTTTCCCCATAATAGGGTTACAACAAAAAGAGATAATATATAGTTTTTAACAAAGACCAAATTATCCCTCAACCCTAATACAAAAGAATGGGCCTATAAAACGAGCCAAAACCCATAAACCCAACAAATCTCCACCTTGGCGAGATTTGCAGGTCACAAACATTTTCCACCTTAGCATGCAATCACATGCCTCCAAATGCGCTTGTAGGCGCCATACACCCTAAGGTGCTCAAAATCGCAGAATGTTGATCAAGTTCAAGCAATGCTTAAACTTGACCCCAATCATCACCTTAGTCAGCATATCTGCATTTTCCGAATGCCTCTTTTCTTCTTTGTAGGTGGTAGGAACAGATTCTTCAACCATTGGAAGTGCATATGCCAACATGTCAGTGAACCGTTTAGGTTTTCGAATATTTCTTTTTTGTCTACTGGCTGCAATAGAATCTGCATGCTCTTGTGGAGGCTCTTGGGCCGGAGTCTCCTCCTCATCTGTATCATCATCCTCTGATTCAATTGGGATGACATCAAACTCCCCCTGCTTCGATTTACCACTGTCTTTGCTCTCCTCCTGAGAGTCATTTTGCTTGTTCTGTTTCCACATGGCAGCTTCATCAAAAGTCACATCTCTACTCAGAACAAGTTTCTTTGAAGCTGGGCACCATAAACGGTATCCTTTCACATCACTGCTGCAACCAAAGAATATAGCTTTCTTGGCCCTTGGATCCAACTTATTCTTTGTGACATGGAAATAAGCAGGACAACCAAATATATGCAATTTATCATAATCAGTAGCGGGTTTTCCAGACCATACCTCAATAGGTGTTTTTCCATCAATCGCAGCAGAAGGTAACCTGTTGATGAGATGACATACATATGCAACTGCCTCACCCCAAAACGCTTTGCCTAATCCAGAGTTATACAACATATACCGAACTTTCTCCAGTATAGTGCGGTTCATGCGTTCTGCCACCCCATTTTGTTGCGGTGTCCCACTAACTGTAAAATGCCTCACAATCCCTTCATCCTGACATACTTGCAAGAACGGATCAGACTTGTACTCACCCTCATTATCTGACCTGAGCCTTTTTATTTTTCTGCCGGTTTGTGTTTCAATCATTTTCTTCCACTTCAAGAACACATTCAAGACTTCATCCTTGTGCTTCATGATGTACACCCATACTCTTCTGGAGAAGTCATCAACGAATGTAACAAAGTAGTGCATACCTCTCAAAGATGTCACTTTGGTAGGACCTCATACATCCGAATGAACATAGTCTAATGTGCCTTGAGTGCGATGGATCGCGGTGCCAAACTTCACTTTTGTCTGCTTGCCAAAAACACAATGTTCACAAAATCCCAACTTACAGGTCTTTACACCTTGCGACAAGCCTTGCTTAACCAAACCTTGCAATGCTCTCTCCCCAGCATGCCCTAGACTCATGTGCCACAATCTGGTATTGTCTGTAACCGTCTCATTTGATCTATCAAATACTGTTGCTGCTCCACCTACAACTGTACTCCCTTGCAAGAAATACAAATTACCTCTTCGGACACCCTTCATCAACACAAGTGCACCATAAACAACTTTTAGAACTCCACCTTTCAGGGTAATCTTGAAGTCTTTGGAGTCTAAAGCACCCAATGAGATGAGATTCTTTTTCAAATCCGGTACATACCGAACATCTGTCAAAACTCTAACTGCTCCATCATGCATTTTCAAAAGGATTTTTCCTATCCCTTTTGTTTTGCAGGCACTATTATTGCCCATCAAAACTGTTCCACCATCCAACTCTTGAAAGTTGGAAAACCATTCCCTGTTGGGGCACATATGATAGGTACAACCCGAGTCTAAAATCCACTCATCAGAATGGCATACCAATGAAGAAACAATCAAATTAAATTCAGAATCATCATCCCCATTGTGTCCAATGTTTGCATCAGATTTATCTTTGTCCTTGTTTTTCAACTTTGGACAATCCTTTTTCCAATGCCCCTTTTTGTGACAAAAGGCACATTCATCTTTTGCAGGTGGCTTTGATTTTTCTCTCAATTTAGAACGAGAGCTATTAGCAGATGTCCTATCATCTGATCTGCCTCTTACTGTCAATGCATCAGATGATGAATCCCTATGAGCCTGTTTGTCCTTCTTCCGATATTCATTATTCATCAAAGCAGCAGACACAACATCATATTTAACCTCGGTCTTCCCATTGATAAAACTGTGAGTAAAATGATCAAAACTATCGGAAAGCGAATTCAGAAGAAGTAATGCCTTATCTTCATCATCAACTTTCACATCAATGTTCATTAAATCAGCAATAATTTTATTAAAATCATCGAGATGTTCAGTCATAGAAATACCTTGACGATACTTAAAGCGGAAAAGTCTCTTCTTCAAATAGACCCAATTCTCCAAGCTCTTGGTCATATACTTTTCCTCCAATTTCTGCCACAACACTTTTGCAGAGGTTTCTCTCATCACTGAGTATTTCTGATCTTTCACGAGACATAATCTGATGGTGCTATATGCCTGACGATTGATCTTCTGCCATTCCTTATCTTCCATATATGAGGGTTTATCCTCCAATGCAATTTCCAACTCTTGTTGGGTTAAAACATCTCTAACCTCACATTGCCACATACCAAAGTTATTGGTACCATCAAATTTCTCGACTTCAAATTTTGCATTCGAGATAGTTGTCTTTGTAGATGATGAGCTCGCCATTATTTTCTATTTGCCAAATTATCAATCCACTTCGTTCAGATTGTAGATCTCGTCGAATCCAACAAAAAGAACGGAGCTCAATTCTGAGTCCGGATGGCTTCGGAAAACACAAATCAATTCTGGCTGTCCAATTGGTCAAATCTGTCTTGACCCTGCAGATGACGTCAGGATGACGTCAGCAGCTAGTGCTGAGTTCTACTGAACTGGGCCTCTAGGTTGGGCGGGTCAGACCTGACCTGGAACTGACCCAAAAACGACCTAGAGATCTGCTTCTACTGGGCTTCTTCTGCAAACGGGTCAGGCTCGACCTGAACTTGACCCGGATTGGAGGCCCTCCTTCTTCTTCAAGTTTCTGCAACAGAAACCCAATTCCAGATGGAAACCCACTTCCGGTCTTCTTCCTTCCTTTCTCCGGCCACGACGAGGGGTTGTGGAATCAGCGGCGGAAGCCCTCTTCTCCGGCGACACGCAGCGACAGCGGCGGCGGCGGCAACTCCGGTGGAGATGTGGGGCCAGACGAAAATAGAACCACCAAACAGCAGCACCACTGTTGCTTCTCCTCCTTCTTTGCGGTTGATCAGACGATCGTCTGATGTGGCCCACCGAGACAAACAGAGTTTTATCCTCTGCTTCCTCAAACGCAGAACCTATCCTCTTCCCCGATCTCGTCTGTGAGTTCTCCGATTGTTAATCGTGGCCCACCTTCAGATCGACAGCCGATCTTGCCGTTGATCGCGTATCACAACAATGCTCTGATACCAATTTGTTGTGATCGTGTGTGCGGAAGCGTGCGATCAACAAGCAATCAAATCAAGCCACACAATAGGAAACACAAATTTACGTGGTTCGGTGATTTCACACCTACGTTCACGGACAAAAGCTCGTCTCCTTCTTCTCCACTAATCAGAGTTTTTCCCCATAATAGGGTTACAACCAAAAGAGATAATATATAGTTTTTAACAAAGACCAAATTATCCCTCAACCCTAATACAAAAGAATGGGCCGACAAAACGAGCCAAAACCCATAAACCCAACACAATCTTATATCCTCTACCTCTTATTTCTTTGATAATCTTTAGTACCGGGCTCATTCAACAGTGAATTCCTGTGTGTTGAATTCTATGTATTCTATGTTAGCGAACGAGAATGCGGCAAAATTGCTTTTGCAGATGAATTATAGGAATATCCAAAACAGAATTTATGGTGGTGGCTATGAACTGGAAATTTCAGCGAATGCCGTGATATATTTCATTTCTCAGTTTTTGGTTGGTAGTGAAAGTTGTGACTACGAGAAATTTTCACTAAATAACAAACAAGGAATTTTTGGAGATTAGAAATCTTCTTTATCCTTTTAAATCGTACATTCTAAGCCCATTATTTTTTCTCAACCCTAATAACATATGGGAAGCGTAGATCAAACTGCTTGGAGGCCACTGATCTGCCCACCTGTTAGAAACAAGTGTTTTATCATACAAAGAAATCTCTCTCTCTCTCTCTCTCTCTCTCTCTCGGATTTATAATTTTATATCAGAAAGGAAGGAGTAAAACGTCCACAGGAAAAAACAAAGAAGAAAAACAAAATCTCTTGGTTGACCATCTGGACCACATGATAAACGTTTGTAGTCCCAGTTTCATACTAAAATTTTGAGATTTTAGAAATGGAATGTGTTATGGAATATGCTAGGTAACCCTATCACCTGCACCCATGGCGAGGTCGGGTTAACATACACATATACTATAATAATATAACTAATAATATTTTATTTGTTAAGTACACATTAGGTATGGGCAGGAATCGGTAGGGCCGGCCCGAGGCCCACTTTATGATATTATAGGCCTAGTTACCACTAAATTGACAAACATTTGATGTTATATTCTTGCCAAAAATACTATATGAAAATATTGAAATAACAATTACTGGAGGAGGAATAACCATAGTCTAAGAATGTCAAAGTTTTTAGAGGATTTTACGAAAAGAATTTCAGAATTTGGTCATTCCTCTCGAAAGGTCCTGCAGTTTGTACAAAACAAATTTCATCCTCCCACCCTTTTTTTTTATTTTATTTTTGTACTTTTTTCTGAGCAACGATAGTATCGCATAAGAAAAATTGGCGTCGTTCCTCATATCTTCTTGTTCCTGATCTCCTTTATAATTCTCAATAGTCCCCACTCCATTTCTCACCCAACCTCTGGTCAGCGGAAAAGCTACATTATTAATTTTGGTGGAAAAACTGTGAATACAAGTTTTCTAATATTTTGATAAATGTTTACTACTATTCATATCAGCAGAAAAGCTGTGAACACAGGTTTACCACAATTCATATCGGCGGAAAAGCTGCGAATACAGGTTTACCACTATTCATATCAGGAAAAGCTTCTAATATAGGTTTACCACTATTCATATTGGCGAAAAGTTGAGAATATAAGTTTATCCTGCCGAGCAGCCTTTCTCTCTCTCGTTTTCTTGTGGATGGGTTCATGGGTTTAGGGTAAGCTCTACATGATAATGTACGAGCATAAGATTGTTATTGGAACCATTATTCCATGTTGTGTCTGTAATTTTTTTTCTTTCCCGTATCTTTTACTTTTCAAGATAAATCTTGAGAATATAAAAAGAGGAAAGAAATATGTCGGTTAGCAGTAATTTTTTTTTATAAAGCATGTGATACTATTTTTCAAAGATGATATAGAGATAATGGAGTGGGGGAGATAGAGAAATAGGTGGGAGAAGGGGAAAAAATAAGAGGAAGAAGAAACAAAGGGAGTTACATGTTTAAAAAAAATCGCGTAGAGTGACACCAGCGTCGCAACCTACATCATTAAAAAAAAACCCCAAAGAGGTCTTGATGGACCTCGTTTGTGCTGTACAATCTGTGGGGACCCATCGTGAGAAATGGCCAAATTTGGGGATTTTTCCCGTAAAATACTCCTCGAGTTTTTATCTAAGGCTGTTTTAGGATGGTTCTACCCATAAGTATTTGTTAATATATATATATATATATATATATATATATATATATAGAGACTTTACACTGTTGATGATTGAATCGGTCTAAAGGCCCCTATTAAGCTGATTAGAATTGGATGCGCGAAACAAATATCAACCCAGTTGATCTCAGTGTCATAGTTTTAATTAATAACTTGTTTTACATGCCTAAGATGGAGAGTGTTGCCAAACCTACTCCTAACTTTAATTTCTCACCGTTCACTTTATGGCAAGTGTGCGTCCACCGAAAGATCGATCCTACAGTGACCACCATTTGAAAGTCATTTTCACTCATCACATGGGCTAATGGTGTGTGTGAATCGAGGTGAGTTAGAAGAAAATCCCCAACCTTCCTCGTTGAAAAGGCTAGGATAGCTGAAATCAGAGACATGTTTTCAATGAGAATCAATCATGATGCTGTTACGTTGATTTAATGGTGAAAGACAAAGGAAAGAAATGAAAAATAAAGACTATTTCAGGCTGCATTTTCATACTTGCTAGTCAAAAAGTTGCATTTGATACCCATTTCTGATACCCCTCAATAATTGTCCTTATGAGTGTTTTGGGCTTTTTACATCTTTTTTTACATGGTCTGAAGAAGCCTATCACAGAAGTGCAGCCAATTCGTCTCATCCATGTTTAAACAGTATATTACTACAACTATTCTATTTGGACAAATTTTTTGGCCAGAATTTGGGACAAACTCTCATGTGGCACAATCCTAGAGGTGCCTTTTCCCCCTCTCTCAAAAGTTGCACCTCTAGGATTGTGCCACATGAGAGTTTGTCCCAAATTCTGGCAAAAAAGTTTTTCGATTTAGACTTTTTGATATTACTAACTGTTCCCACTTCCCACAATGCCAGATTGGATATGGGTCCCGGCTATACTGGACTAAAAAATAACCAAGTCTGGGTCCAAGTTTAGGGTTGATGGTTTGGGACCAGGTCCAAAGTATTTTCATAAATATCATTCTAGGGAATTGTTTGTTGATAGTCATAAATATTGTTTCTGAGGAATTATCATCTCAGAGAAATGTCTGAATATTTTTCATTTTTTGGTTTTCTCTCAAGATAATATGGAAAAAAATCCTGCAGGAAATAAATCAAATGAGTATATTATATTATACCCACACACACAAAATAGCATTAATTAAAAATCATCTTTACAGAGTTTTCTAAATAGTTATTGCAATATTTTCTATATATTTGGGTTAATGAAAATATATTGTGTTTGAGATATTGTTAAAACATCACTGATATTTATGAGTAGTCTGAAGCCCAAGGCCGACATCCAAATCCAAATACTACTGTAATGATGAATATCATTCAAACCTGATTATCTTCCTCATCAGCAGTCATAATGCAACCATCCTGATATTGCTCACCACTGGATCGAAACCCCTACAAAAAAATTGAAACCTTAAAACCCTTCACACTTGTCGCAATTGAACAGATTGAGAAAGTTCAAATTGACGTAACATGAAACCTATTAGCCCGAAAGCTCCATGGAGAGCAACAAAAGTCAACAGACCACCTAATTGACACCAACCAGTAAAATCTCCTTGTGCTTCAGGTCCCCATAGTAACAACAAAGAAAGTGAAGGTCATGGATTTGGAATTATGATCCCACTGGAGATTTTACACACATATAGGTCTCATCTAGATCTTTTGACCACCCACCTCCCTAATCTAACATTGGCTTGACTGTAGGGGAGCCCTACACGAGAGTCCACGTGGGGAGCCCATGAGAAGCATTCAGACAATAGCACAACCCTAGTGATACATTTTCTTTTGCTCTGAGAAATACTCACCCCGCCGCCCGAAAATGTTAAGTAAAGCCGGCCTCCACCTTAGGGGAGAGAAAAAATATTTATGATGCTTCTACCATGCAACGAGGTTTTGGTAGCAATGGTTAGCTAAGAAACTTAATGATGCTAATCATTAAATTTTTTTGTTACTTATCTGAGGTTGGTTTTGTGACTTCTGTGTCCCACTCATCTCCACTCTAACCCCATTAGTCTTTGGAGCTATTCGTGACTCCCCTAGTTACTTTTTCATTGGGATGTTCCCTCGCACTAGCTACTTCATCAACCTTAGTATGTATGCACAAATTATTTCTCCTATGCACCTGACCACTGACCCAATGAAATTTGGGTGGGGTGGCCCGCATATGGTGATGGTCCAGATGCATGCTCCAATACTGGAGCGCTTGAGCTGGAGAAAATTTTCCTATATACACTATTGTTTCTTCTAGGCATGCACAGGGATCGTTTGTTTGTAGTCAGTTGCACACGTAAATGGTCCCTACACGTAATAGTTTTGAATCATTGCATCTGTTTGTATTCATTTGCACATGTGGTGCATGAGGGGTGAAAAAATAGGCCACTTTCACACCTGTACAGGTGAGAAAACAATTTACACACCTCTTTTAAAGAGACGCTAGTACAATATTGTCTTACGTAGGGATTGCATTCTTGTGGGGCCGATAAACACCCTTTATATTTTTATTCTCGTGGGCCTCATATATGTAATCCAAACTATTCAATTTGTTTATTGGTCTAATAAATTCCATGATTTTGTAGTTGATTATCTTAAATCTTAATGAGTTTTAAGTAATTTGTGAAAAAGTCTCAACCTATAAATCTAATTTTCTAAACTTTTATGGACCCTAATTCTTGACTGTTCAATATTCTTGTATTAATAGAAAATAGCAGGATATTTGGTTTCATGTCATGTTCCTCTAGGGGTTCTTTGAGCCTTTGTAATCTTTTTTTTTTTTTATACATTTTACCCTTTAAGCAAAAAAGAAAAAAAAAATTCATTGATTTTGAAAAACTTGTGAAAAAATGTAAAAAGTCCAAATACATCTTGAAATTGTTGAATATACTGATTTTCTCATGTGAAAATAATGATTTTGACAACATAATAATGTGTTTCAAGCGTGTAACATTTGCATACGTGACATTTACATATGTAATATCTTCATATGTAAAACTTATTTTCCAATTACGTGTACAAGACAAATGACCCCTAAAGAAATTATAATGACATTCATAAATTTCTCTAGAGTACTTAAATTCATGATGGTCAAACTATCAATCACTGTCCTATTTCTTTTATCTACCTTAGGACTCCTACTCGCACACTCTTACTTACAAACTCATGTCCCTAACCGGATGAGAAATAGTGGATGATCAATCCCCTTCAAATTAGCAGCCATCACCAATTATGTAAAGAGACTTCTTAAGAACGAAACTTAGAGGTTTGTGATAATTTAGAAACCCTACGATAATTCTAAACTTCATCATGGAAAAATGAATTTCAAGATCTTTTATTAATTTATGATTCTAATCTTTAGCTATTTTCTGTAGTAGGTCATAAAGGACAAAAGATGATACCATCCCCGGTTTAAGCACATTGTATTGTGACATTTTAGAATCCGCATTTGATAGCTCTTGTCCACCTAATGATTAAATTATCGTGAGACATACTGTCAGTATTTGTCATTTTATTAAGTTCAATATTATCCTAAAGCTTCAAAAAACCAAGGGCTCTCTCTCTCTCTCTCTCTCTCTCTCTCTCTCTCTCTCTCTCTCTCTCTCCATAGCTTTAAAAACTAATGTTTCTATTTTGAATGGAGCCAAAGTATTTTTTCATGTGGACAATGACCCATCACATAAGGAATAAGAAGAGCTATTAATGTGAAAGTTTATCTCCTTGCCTTATCGCCTTTGATACATTGGTCCTATCACCTTTGTTAAATCTCCTTGTGACCCATGTGAAAGTTTATCTCCTTGTCGCCTCCAGCTTCTTTCCTTCACATCGTCGTCTTGTGTAATGCATGTGACAGGACACGATCTTAATGAGCTATTAATGTTAAAGATTTAAAAAATTGTGAGCTAAGA
The DNA here is from genome assembly GCA_028538565.1 of Umbellularia californica. NCBI lineage: Eukaryota > Viridiplantae > Streptophyta > Magnoliopsida > Laurales > Lauraceae > Umbellularia > Umbellularia californica. The sequence goes on from JAPQWN010000002.1 coordinate 7,642,806, forward strand.
CGTTGTTGAATAAGACATTACCTCGTATGTCACCTCCCCCAATTTATTTAACAAGAAATGAATGTTTACTAGAAATTTTCTGCAGTTAATTACAAAAGACAACACATTAGATTACTTGTCCTTTTCATCAAAATTCATCACATGAAAACCCTTGTGATATATAGGTCAGAAGAGAAGTGATCCAGTCCAACATGGTGAGACCATCATAGCAGTTCAAATCACCTTGTAGGACCCACCTTTCAGTATCTTTGTAAACCTGATGGATGGTTGGATATGAAGGCTTCATCTTTCTTTTCATCCTCACCCTAATTATATCAATATTCTAGCATTGGAAAGTACAATATAGGTCATAACATTTTAAAACTTAATTTTATATGAATTGCATATAGTTAAAAGATTACTCGTTTGATGATTGAACCATTATACGAGGACTTTCAACATAAAGAAACTAGGATAATTTATTCAACTGTTTATTCTACACGTTCTTGATTCAATGGATTTTTTTCAATGAATGGATGCTACCAACTACTGTAAGATTCTGACTTTGGAAAGCAATTTCCAGCACGATTTTCTTCTGGGGTTTTTGGTTTCCAGGTCTATTTAAGCTTTCTTTTGCTCCCTCAACATTTCTCCATCCTTTCATTTCCAATCTATCGTCCATAAAAAAGAGAAACATGAAGAGTTTCTTCTTCTGTGCTCTCCTGATTCTCCTTGTTGTCTCTCATTCACCTCTAACCACTTCACAAGAAAATGGTAATGAGCTGTCTAATCACAGTTAATCTATTTCTATCATCTTTCTGTTGTTATTGTTCACTTTTATATGATTGATTGGTTTTGCTACTCTTAACGTTACAAAAATTTCATTTGTTGGAACAGATGATGAGAGAGAGTGGGATTATCTAGAGGACAGTGGCAAGGGACCAGAGCACTGGGGAGATCTTAATGAGAACTGGGCTATTTGTAAAAATGGAACCAGGCAGTCTCCAATAAATCTACGGGATGGATGGGTTGATAGGAGGCCATTAGGGAGGCTACAGACAAGTTATAATCCTGCAAATGCAACACTCTTGAATAGGGGGCATGACATCATGGTAAAAGAAAGTGAAGAGAGTTTTTAATTATATAAGGCTAAAAGGGCTTTTATTTATTCTTCCTTTTCTTCTTTTAAGGGAGGTTTTTAATTGAAAGAAATGAGAGGGAATTAGGATCTTAAATATATTCTTGTATATATAGTATAGAGAAAAGATCCCAATATATATTCTTCCTTTTTTTTTTTTTGTTGTCGTAAAACACCATTAGTATATATAGTGTTGGCAGCAACTGTAATCAGATTTAACTCCTATGGGAGCCTAATATTGTTTGATCCGGATCTTTCAAATCACGCATCTTAGAACTAGCCGAATTTCATTTCAATTGGTGTAGTATATATTGCTAAATTGATAAGTGTAAAATATATGTATTTTTCTTACTCCATTATTCAACAAAGCATATAAATCCAATTGAAGAAATATATACACTATAAAAAATGTGACTTGTAGCGGCAAGAAAAACTGCTTCTGGTACCTTTTTTTTTTTCACCACTAAAAGTGCTGTTTTTGCTTCAAAATCCACCATTTAAACTTTTGAGGTGGTTTTGGCGGAGAAATTCTTTTGTCACTAAAAATTACTTTTAGCAACGGGGAAGAACCGCCACTAGAAGCGGATTTTTCTGCAGCTAGAAGTCATAGTCTTTTTCGTGTATGAGGGCAATGCTTAAACTTAGAAAATATGTGTTCGAACAATTTGGATCAAACAAAGTGGCTTTGCCATAGTTAGATCATTATTAATGCTGCTGTCATCTTCACACTGGAAGCAGTGAAACTGTTTTTTCCCAATTTTTTAAAGTATATGCCAATCATTTTTCAGTTTTCTCTTTTCCATTTGTTTTGTCCCTCCCTCACATATCTTCCGCGCCCTGCACTTTGTATGGATTCTATAATAATAATAATAATAATAATAATTATTATTATTATTTTTGGTACCCAAGTCAAGTGTTGGGATCCAAGAGAGTTCACATAAGTGGGAAGAGAAAGCCCACACATGGAAAGAGAAGTATGCACAAGTGGGAAGAGTGACATATACAGGGATTTATCATTGGTAGCCGGGTGACACGGAGGGTTGCCAACCAACCAAGCAGCCCCTTATTATCAATTGTTAATATTATTACATCCCCAACATTCTCAAATTCCATCGATTGCTTAATGTTTAAGAGCAAATCCCACCATTAAATTTCTTGCTCCTTTTGATGTAAAACAGTTGAAATGGGTCAATTATGCTGGATCACTTCACATTAATGGAACTGATTATGAGCTTAAACAATGTCACTGGCACTCACCTTCTGAGCATATCGTCAACGGTCATAGGTGAGCCATTTCTTCTATTTTCTTTTGTCCTTCATCAACACTCCTTTTCAGGTATATATATATAGTCTGGATCCCCCGTCTGGATCCCCCATGCACCTTTATCTTGCTCACCTTGCACCCACTTTGTTGTGACGGATTATTTTAACTCCTTAATCCGTTGCCTATAAATTTAACGGTTATATATAACTGACATTGGACAGCTTAGATTTAGAATGAGCGGAATATATACACAAATGGAGAAAGATTGACTATTAGTCTTGCACAACATGGCAAACTACAAACTTCAGAGAGATTAATGGTTGAGAATATGTAGAGAAAGGCTCTGTTTGGATGGGGAGAAAGGGGGGAGAAAGGGAGGAGAAAGTGGAAATTTTCTCCTCATCTAAGAGAAGCTTTATAGAAACTTTGATAACCTGTAGGCCCACCAAAACCGCGACCATTGATCGATGAGCAGGGGCGGAATTAGAGAGGGGCTGGGGTCGCAAGGGCCACCCCCAAAAATTTGGAAAACCAGTGCTCTGAAATTTTGTTTTTGTATTTTTCCTTTTTACCTTGGCCCCTAAAAAAAATTAAAAACCCTCCCCCAATGTTATAGAAATGATCTTATATTTTTTTTCATAAACAACCAACCCCCCTCCCCCCCAAAAAAAAATTATAGAAATCTCTAACCTGTGTTAGTGTGTATAAGTTCTTGTCACAGATATAGCAAAAAAAAGCCAAAGTTATATGCATACTAATAATGAAATTACATGAATGTTACAGGTTAGACCTAGAGGTGCACATGGTACATCAAAGCTTGGATGGAAAGATAGCAGTAGTTGGAATTCTTTATAAAATTGATGAAATCTTCCTTAGAGAAGACCGATTCCTTGGGAAGGTATGCATCTACCATTGTTCTACTGTTGACCCTCAGGTAGTGCTTGAATAATTTATTTAGAAAGTAAGGTAAAGTAAATGCCAAATCATATGTTTTTTTTTTTTTTTTTTTGTTTTTACGTGGTAATGTAATTTGAAATGAAATGAGAAGTTAATGATGTTGTAACCTTGATATGCTTTTATCTATTGATGAAGTAAAACTTTGTCTGTATAGAGAAGATTGGCTCAAGTTGGTTTGATCCATCAGACCGTCTCCGTGTGTCCAACAATAATAGAGGACAAATAGAAATTGTCTCCACACATTGCAAAATTGTCTCCGTATACATGGACCCAAAGCCCGACCCGATTCAGACCAGGGCTCAAACTTTTGGCCGTACTTTAATCTAATTTAAAGGGCTGGACCTGAACCTACACCAGAATTGAGGTCCGAGTACATTTATACTTTTGTATAAAATATAACGTGGTAGAGTTTGGAAATTTGAGTCCTTGAATCCTTGGGAATAAACCCCATGGACCTAGGACCCGCACCTAAACAAAAATTGGCCCAAATTGTGCTGTTTCCCGGATTTGGGTTTGGATCAATTGGGTATTGGAGGACCCATTTTCATCTCTGGTCTATAGGTTCTGAGCTATGGACTTGAGTCCAACCCATTGGGTCTAAACTTGTAAAATCTCAAGCCTTAACCAACACATTAACCTCTCTAGGCCAATTTTTCTAAACTTGACTTGTCTTAAAGACTTGGAAGGGCGTCGAGTTAACTTGTGTGAATGTGACCGAGTTTTGACTTAACTCATCGGTTTAATTGATGCCATTCCAGTGATGTCAACTCAGCCAAGCCAGTACTACTCAAGCCTTTTAAACTGTGGAACCATTTACAGACCTAGCTAGGTTGACATCTTTCTCACATATATGATGCATTTTGTTCTTTCAGTTGAGGGACCCCTTGGACGTCCTAGCCGATGGCAATGTAAATGAGACTGTAGCAGGTGTGGTTGACCCATACGATTTAATAATGGATGGTGGTGGGGAATACTACAGATACATGGGTTCTCTTACTACTCCAGCCTGCGCTGAAGGTGTTGTATGGACAGTACTAAAAGAGGTACAGAACTGCACTCTACTTATTGAACTCTGTTTGGTCAAAAATTCCATTTGTTAACTTTTTACAGATTAGAAGTCTTACTATTTATTTCATTGTCTCAGCCATGCATTAGGCCAGTTTCATTTGATCAAGTGAAGAAGCTCAGGGATGCTGTACATGATGTGAGTTTCTACTTTGTAGTACGTACCTTTAAACCACCACAAGGAATTAGGATGGTCCTACACTTGTTCTAACCCTCGACCAGAATTGAACCGATGGCCTGAATCGATGTTGACCCAACTCAATGTCAAGTAGGGCGAGTTTGACAAGAAACTCGGCGAGACATGGTTGTAGCCACTCCAATCGGCGGGTTTTGACCCATCCGTGTTTTGGATTTTAAAAAATTGGTTCCTACTCTGTTTACAATATTGAAAATCAGACTCGACCCAAAATGATGTTAAATCGCGAGTCAAGTAGTCAGGGCAAGTGCGAGTTTACGCCTAGACTTGGACTGGTTAAACCTCATTCGATGGCCCAAACAGCATGTCGAGTCAACTTGACTGATTATGAGATGAGCAAGCCCAGTATAGGCTTGAGCCATGACCATTTAGTTCTTCCACTCGTCTGGGGCCTATGATTGGGGCTGCTATTTAATGAGATGTCTCTTGGCCTATGTCCTTTAAAAACTCAACCAGGGGTCATCCAAATAAATTCAGCACAAACGGCCCAATCTTTAGGAGCTGGTTGGGTCTATAATTCATATCAGGCCTATAGAATGTATGGGTCGAATACAGTTATTCGTCATCGACAAGTATCGACCCAGCCCACGTGTCATATGAACGTGGCCTTAGAATGTTCATACGATGCGAGTATTATATTAAATGAAGTTATTGGGCCCATGAAACTGTAATTTGATTGATGATAAATTTGCTGGCAGTATGCAAGATCAAATGCGAGACCCATACAACAATTCAACGGACGTGAACTGCTGCTGAATGAACCGGGCCCCCAACCCACCACTCTCCAATCCATTTGAATTATTATTATTGTTGTTGTTGTTCTTGGACCTGGTTTGCTTGTTTTCTAGACACCCGGGTTTCGGGTCTGTGACAGATGATCTGACTAGCTTTGCAAGCTGAATGTATTGTTGCAATATGTATGTGCTGCCTAACCTTGTATTAAATAATGTTAGGTTTATTTGCATATGTCATGTCATCAAATAAATAAAATTAGACAATTGCTTGTATGATCTTGTCCATGTTACATGTAACTGCTTAATATTTGGAGGACATTAATTTTATCTTGAGTGTGAAGTGTAAACAAGATAAGCTGAGCAAGGGTTAGGTAGAGCATGGCGCCAGAGACAAGGGAACTCAGTTCAAGTCCACTTGATTAGCCTACAATCTTGAATCAACTATATATTGCCCTCGGGTGAGGGAAAGTGGCATCGGAGAACTCAAACCTTGGCTAGTCAAGTGAGAACTGACTCCTCTTACCATTGAGGTAAGATGTCTCTCGGCAACTCTGGTTTTACATTGTTATCTGTTTGATGGCTATCTGTCCATGACTATACCGTGTTTTGGTGGTGTGAACAGGCCTTCCTATACATGGTCAAGTCCCATCCTTGGACCCCAACACTAATCCAACATGCTAATGGCCATGTTGATTTTATATGCCTTCATTGCTCGTTGCCACTTGCTTCCCTCCGTTGAGAGTGGCTGTGGCTTTGATTTCAATGGGTCATTTGTGGGTTTGACCCAAGTCTTTTTTTTTTGTGTGTGTGGGAAAAAAGGGTTTAACCCAAGTTCAGACCACTTTGGGATGAATTTGGGCGACGTGAAGAACACTAATTATAGGGGCAGGAAGGATTGGAAGGGGTTGATGGTGTCAAGGGTTGTGATGTCCTCTCAGAACAGCTGAACATACCAAAAAAAAAAAAAAAACCGTCTCTCTTGGGAATGTAAGTGTAACACTGGGCTACACAAACTGGTTTCCCACAGGAAACGGATTTCCTCAATTGCAAGGAAAAATAGCCACAACTGGTAACTAACCACCCCTGACAGAAGCACTCCAAGGAAATGGATTTCCTCACACCTCCTATTGGAGGCTTTAACTTTTGTTTATGCTTTTCATAAAAAAATCAGCTGCATAAATGTACCCTTAGTAGATAAAAATGAAGACAGAAGGTGAATATTTTACCATCAAATTACCTTTCCTTCTTAGAAATTAAATGAAGGCATAATGTGAAATGAATACCCATCAATTAACCTACTATTTTAATTTACCCCTTGCTTTTTATTTAATCTTATATATGAAGCTCATTTTACCGTGAATTCCTATGTGTTGGGTTCTATGTATTTTATTTTAACTTTCCTCCAGAGCTTTGGTTGATGAATATTTCTAGGAATATCTAATATGGAATCCATTGAGGTGGGTATAAACAAGGAAATTCAGGGAATGTGATGATTTTCTTTGCTCAAATTCCAACCTAAAATGGGAATTTAAAAGGAACTGGTTGGTCGTGGAAGTTTTGAAAGTAACAAGAAAAATATCCAGGAGGAAACAACAACAGCCGAAGAAGGGGGAATTTTTTCTCTTGGTTCACCATCTGGGTCACATGATAAACGTTTGTGGTCACAGTTTCGAACTCAAATGTGCGAGATTTTAGAAATGGAATCTGGTCTGGAATATTCTAACCCTATTAACTGCACCCATAGCCGGGTCTGGTTAACATAAACATACAACAATAATATAACTAATTATATAAAATTCGTTAAAGCTCATATTACAATAGGGCCAGAATCAGGCCGGCATGTGGGGCCCAGCTTATGATATTATAGGCCTAGTTCAACAAACATTTGATCTTACATTATTGCCTAGTGGAGGATGAATCACCTCGTCACCATCATCCCAAGGTTATAAAATCTGACTTATTACTTCATAAAGTTTATTAAAAAGATCTTAACAAAAAAAAGTTTACTAGAAAATGTTTTACGTCAAAAAGTTTATTTAATGCTGTTTTCAGCATTGTGCCACTCATGAAGTTTCTCTTCACAGTGTTGAAGATTGAATCCATCTAAAGGGCTTTTCCACATGTGCGGGCTTCGATTTCCACGTGTTTGGGCTCTCTCATAGGACCCAGCCTCTTGGTTGAGTTACCAAAAAAGAAAAAGAAAAAAGTCTAAAGGGGTCCTATTAAGCTGTTTTTTAATTTTTTATGACATGGGTATCTATGAAGTATTTGACCCAGCAATACTAACTCCCTGGTTAGTGCCCGCCAAACACACGGCATCACCCTTGGTGACTGTAAATGGGTTGAATCAGATTCAGGACCTGACTTGACTCAACTGAAAAATAATTAGGTCTGGATCCAAGTTTAGGCCTGTGGGTTTGGGTCCAGGTCTCTTCTTTTGTACACGTGGTCTTCTTCGATCTGTAATACCATCTAAGCCAATATATCCGTTTCATATAAATGAGCTGTGCGTTAATAATTTAAATTGAAAGATGTGACCTAAGATGATGTTGAACAAGACACCTCCTATGTCACTTCCCCCCATATATTCAAAACAAGGATTGGATGTTTACTAGAAACTTCCTGCACTTAATTACAATAGACAACACATTAAATACTTTTAGGTCAGAGAAGAGAAATGATCAAGTCCAACAGGTGAGATCATCACAACATATAATTAAAAACTTGATGGATGGTTAGATTAGAAGGGCTACATCTTCATTTTCATCCTCACCTAATTCCATCAATCTAGCATTTGTCTTAATTAAAAGAGATTCTACCGACAACTACAAAATAGGTCATAACATTTTAAAACATAGTTTTATCTGAATTGCATATAATTAAAAATCCTTTGATGATGGTAACCATTATACGAGGGCTTTCAATTTTTAAAAAGATTAGAATAATCTATTCAACAGTTCATTTTGTAGACACTTAATTAATTCAATAGACCTGTTCATAGAGTCAAATTTGAAATTTGGACCATATCCAATCAAATACTGGATCATTCTTATCTAACTTTCCATGTGTTGATACCTGGCTGCAGGGGGGGCCACGAGGTGATTTGTAGTCGATCGAGACAGCCTTTTGTAATTCAACCTGTCGCTCTTCTTCTTTTACACATGATACATATATATTACAATATTACTTCATAGCTGTTTATATATATTATCAGGCTTTTGTTTTACTTATTGTCTGTTTCTTTCGTTGGTGCGACGTGCGAATAGTGACAAAATAGAATCGACGACATTGGAAACCAATTTTCCAACAGGATTTTCTTCTGGGTTCTTCGATTTTGAGGCTTATTTAAGCTGTCTTTGTTCTTGTACATTTCTCCATAGGCAGAAGCCAACTCCCTTTACTAGCATTTGCAATCTATATCTGGATAAAAGAAGAGAAACATGAAGAGCATCTTCTTGGCTCTCCTCATTGTCCTTGTTGTCTCTCATTCACTCCTAACCACAGCACAAGAATATGGTAATGGTTTGTCTAATCACAATAAATTTATTTTTATCATTATCATCTTGTCATTCTTCTTTTTCTTCTTCTTAGGGTGTGTGAGCAAGGTTGATTGGCTTTTGTTGCTGATCTTTAATGTTACAAAAAACTCATTTGTTGGAACAGATGATGAGAGTGAGTGGGATTACCAAGAGGACAGTGGCAAGGGACCAGAGCACTGGGGGGACCTTAATGAGAACTGGACTATTTGTAAAACTGGAGTTTGGCAGTCTCCAATAGGTCTTTGGGACGGATGGACAGATGTTGTGAGGCATTTAGGGAGGCTACAGACAAGTTACAAGCCTGCAAATGCAACACTCTTGAATAGGGGGCATGACATCATGGTAAAAAAAAAAAAAAACTAATATCCTTATATAAGGCTAAAGCCTTCAGTGTTTTTTTTTAAAATTATGAAATACCTGTTAAACTTATTTTTACGTGCTACATATCACCAGAATGCCTTGATCGCACTTTTTAGTTTTCTTCTTCTTTGTAGATGATGTTTTTGTGTACATCTCTCAAGTCATGTCTTCTCCATAAATTTGCTCTTTTTTCTTATACTTTTTGAGGAGAAACCATTCTTCAACTTGACTGTTCCTTCTCCATAAAATGACGTTTCATCTCCTTCCTGAATATCGACGGTGGAGATTCACCGCTTTTCTTGATGCCGACGGTCGGATGACCCACGTCACTTTCCTGTTTCGTATATGTGTATCTCCACCCACATGGGATGTTCCTTGCATTTCCTGGATGGATGTGATAAATGATACTTGCACAGACGTTACTTTTGTATTAATATCCATGACTGTTATAAAACTAGCGTTCTACAAGTGTCATCTAACAGTGAAGCATTTGTTTTCTACAAGTGTTGTCATCTAACAGTGAGGCAATTTGAAGCTGAAGCTCTCCTGCTTTGGCTTTATTGACTTGTCACATCTGTGCGTCCACATCTGAAGAAGAAAAATATGTTGTTATTTCATGAAAATTAAGTTTTTTACCTTTTTTTTTTTGGTATACCCACACACCCGCTCACTCAAGTCCTTAATCATTAGCGCTAAGTTGCATGGGGGGTGCACTTTTGCTTGATCCAAATCATTCAAATCACATATTTTTATATGTGTAGGCATTATGCAAGTTTCACTTCAATACTACTGAGTTAGTATGTGTAGAATACATAATTATGTATATGTACTCCCATATGAGATTTTTATAGTGTTTTTTCACACAATATCAGTCAACGGAGCTTAGAAGTCCAAGCGGAGAAATTTGGGGGCAATGAGAGATAAGGTGGGAGCCCTCACATCCATATCCAACGCCAACAACTTAAATGTGAGAGCCCCCACTTTTATTTCTCATAATAAGGTGAGAGATGCTCTCATAGGAGCATCTCCATATATATATATATATATATAAAATTGAGACTTTAATTGAAAGACAAGCCAAAACAAAAACAACAGTTAGGGTGGAGGCAAAACGGGCCTAACCCACTCCAGGATCTCATCATAACCCTACAAAAACTCTTACCCAAGTCTAGAGCAATACTCAGCCAAAATATGAGCAGCCTCATTTAAGGTTCTAAAAACAAAAAGAAACTCATGAAAGAAAAACAACTGCATAATATCTAAAAATAATTGGTTTGATGATCTAATATGAAATTTCATTGATGGGCTCAATCAAAGCATCTGAAAAAAGCGCAATCTTAAAGAAACCTTTATACGAAGCTTCCTTTAGCGCAAATACAATAGCCCTCGCCTTTATTATTATTATTATTATAGGAAGGGAGTTTGGCCCATAGCGAGTGTCTACACAAATAAAAGAATTATTCATCATCATCAAATAAACCAAAAGAAGATTTTTCATCTTTAGTATTAAAAGTTGCATCCGAGAAAATAATAAAGTTTTATTTGAGTTGGCTCCAGGCAGCTTTAAAGCTTTGGGGCTAGATAGACATTCTTTATGGCAATGCCCTCCCTGTAATAAGGATGCATGTTTTGGATGAAACCTTTAGTTTATTTTTGAAATCATTGGCTATCCCATTGAAAATAAAATTATTCCTGGCTTTCTATAATACCCGCCAGATAATTAGAGCCATCGAAGCGAGATTGCAATACTTCTCCACCATTCTACGATATTCATATTTCTTATGGAATGAGCCAGTAATTCAAGGTTACAACCAAATCAAACCGCCCTTACATAATTAGATAGAAGATCAAGAGCATGTTCCACAGATTCCTCCTCAAATTCACAAATAGGGCATATTGAAGATCCAGAATTGTTAGATCGTATTAAAAATCCCAATCACCGCTAGGAAGGCAGTGGCATGGGATCAATTCTCTAAGAAAATGGTTTTTCCTCACTTTTCCCGGTAAATGCTAATCAATTTGCAGTTTTTATTTCCAATGCTTAAATTCAGCTCTCTTCAGCTCTTTTTCAATACTACAACTACTATTATTCCTTTCCCAACATTCTCAAATTCCATGTGCTTCATTGATGTTTAGAAGCAACCCAATGATTAATTTTTTTTTATCTTCTTTTTTTTTTATGTAAAACAGTTGAAATGGGTCGATGATGCAGGATCACTTCAAATTGAAGGAACTAATTATGCGCTTAAACAGTGTCACTGGCACTCACCTTCTGAGCATCGCATTAACGGTTTCGGGTAAGCTGCCTTTTCACTTCTCTTTCATCCTTCATCGTTTTCTTTTCTTCTCATAGCCTTGGGACTAAAGAGAATGCCCATACGGGAAAGCAACTCACTCAAGTGGGAAGGAAGCCCGCACATGCGGGAAAAAACCCACACAAGTGGAAAAGGGCCCGTACAAGCGGAAAGAGATGACGTACCTAGGATTCAAACCCTAGATAGCCAAGTAAGAATCGAATGTGAATGTTTATATACATGCATATGCCAATCAAGTACATGAATAGCAAGGTCCCTCGGGACTTCGAATGTGAATGTTTTAGCAATGAGAGATACCAATTTGCTATGGTTTTGGCTTGAAACCTAGAACAAGGGGGAATTATATTGGCATTACTTCATATTTTAAACATTTGTTACAAAAGAAAAGATTAAAACAACCAAGATATAAATACAAAGGCAGACATTGGAGGATGTATAAAGGTTTTGGCTTTGGATTGATATGTTGGTTAATTGAAGAAAGAGTTAATGATGGTGATACTACCAACCATAATTAGATGAATTAATGTTACAGGTTACATCTAGAGGTGCACATGGTACATCAAAGCTCGGATGGAAAGATAGCTGTAGTTGGGATTCTCTATAGAATCAACTTTGGAGACGACCCATTCCTTGTGAAGGTATGCTTCTTTCATTATTCTAGCATTGACTTTCACATAATGCTGAGTTATTTTACTAATAAAGTAAATGTTAAATCAGTAGTAGAGAATGTAATAGTTGTATAAAGTAGAAGTAGAATTTTCGCTAAACTAGATTTGTGTTTGTTTTCATGGGACAAAGTATTTTTAAAGTAAGGTGAGAAGTTTGACAAATTTAACTAGTTTGCTTGTATTTTATGAGGTAAAGTCTTTTGGCGTCTGTAACTTTAACTTCCATACTTGTACCCTGTGACTAACAAAAAAAATTGATAAAGTTAAAAATATATATAAAAAAAAGTCAATCATTGGAATTACTTTCTCACATTTATCCTGTTACCTCTTAAAAATAAAAAAATTACCTAGTGAATGTAGCTCAAGCCAAGACATTTGGATTTGATGCATGTGCTAGAACTATGATTTTTATCTATTGATGAAGTACTACATTTTATATATATAAAAGATTGACTCAAGTCGATTTGACCCATCAAACAGCCACCATGTGTCCAGCAATAATAGATGACTAGTAGAAAATGTTACCGCACATGCAAGATTCACTAGAATCGAGTTTTTTCTATAGTTTGAGCTACCGGATAGTAACTGTAACTAATTCATTCTGCTACAACCATGTTTATGTTTACAACTAATTATATTTCAGAACCATGAAATTATGCACTTGGTACATGGTTCGAAGTATACCATATGAACATGGTTTTTGGGCCTCTTGTATTGATTAGAAGGGGTGGGGTTCAGTGAGGTCCACAGTATACAAGGACCCAAGTTCCGAGCCAAGTCATTCCTGGGCACATGCCTTTAGCCATATTTTAATCCAATTTAAAGGCCTGGCCCTGAACCTCCATCAGATTTGTGGTCCAAGTACATTTATATTTTGATAAAAAAAAATACAAGGTGGTGAAATTCTGGAATTTGGGCCCTTGGGAATAATGCACATGGACCAATGACCCGGACCTAAATTAAGAATGGCTCCAAGTTGTGGACTGCTTCCAAAAATTGGGGTTTGGAATTCGGATCAATTGGGTATTGGAGGACCCTGCATTTTCAATTGTGGACTGTTTCCAATTTGGAATTCCTTCTTTTCAGTTGCAGGGCCACTTGAATATCATAGCCGATGGCAGTACAAATGAGACAGCAGTAGGTGTGGTTGACCCATACGATTTAATAATGGATGGAGGCTGGGAGTACTACAGATACATGGGTTCTCTTACTACCCCTCCCTGCACTGAAGGCGTTGTATGGACAGTACTAAAAGAGGTACAGAACTGCACTCTCATATTGAACTCTGTTTGGTCACAATTTCTGTTTGTTAACGTTTTACAGAACAGAAGTCTTACTTATTGTCTCAATGTCTCAGCCATGCATCAGGACAGTTTCATTTGATCAGGTGAAGAAGCTCAGGGAAGCTGTTCATGATGTGAGTTTCCACTTTTTATTACCTTCACCACCACAAGGAATTAGGAATTAGGAATTAGGATATGGTCCTACACTTATTTTAACACTCGAGCAGAATTGACTCGACAGGCCGAATCAATCTTGACTCAATAAGCTTTCAAGCTGGGAAATTTTGAGTCTGAGCGAGCTAGGTATTGAACCAAGATTGTGTTCTATGTTTTTAAACAGTGTACATCCTACTCTGTGCGTCTCTTGAAAACTGTATAACTCAGGCTCGACCCAAAATCATGTTCAATCAAGAGTCGAGTATAGGCAGATCAAGTCTGAGTTAACTCATGGACTTGGTCAGACTAACCTCATTCGATGGACTCAACAGAATGCCGAGTCAACTTGACCAAGTTGAGTTGAGTGTTTTCAATAATAATAATAATAACAATAATAATAATAATAATAATAATAATAATGGTCCTCCCTCGATCCTGTAGCACTATGAGCTAAGCCAGCCCAGTGTATGTTTGAGCCTTGACCATTCAGTTCGTGGACTGGACGAGGACTAATATTTTGGGCCATTATCTAATGGTCTGTCTGTAGGCCTCTTCCTGGCAAACACCCAATTAAGGGTCATCCAAATATATTTATTTTAGGCCCATAGAATGTATGGGTTGACATTTAGAACCGATTCGGAATTGACCTAGTCTTCGACTAGGTTTGGCCTGGCCCATGTGAAAATCCTACAAACTTTTTTCCTTCCAACTTTATTCTGTAGCTTTCCTTTCTTAAACTTCATAGGGGTGCATTTTGGTTTCTTCTGCTCATCTCCTGCATGCCATAGCTGTTGTACATGCTTCCTCATAAAAGCAGGCCCATGATGTACACTTCTACATCAACCGCCGTGATAATCCCTTGACATTAATGGCACATTTGTGTGGCCGGTTTCCATGGAGAAAGTGAGGATTATGAAAACGCTTTTCCATGTTAAGAGTAAGATTTATGTATGGTATAGGCACTTTTTCAGGATTTTGCGGAAAAGATTTTCCTATTGAAGGTTAGAAATTTATATATTTTTACTACAGATGATGAATAGGCCTCCAGAATTGATTTTCCACGGATACACACAAGCATGATCTGAGTTTGTTTGTGTAACGCTGTGATCTAAGCTCAGCAAAACTTTGATCCTATGAGTTTAGAAGAGTGCGTCTAGCCTCTACCCTCAAATGGAAAAGGATTTCATGAAAAACTGAGAAAACTTAGTTTAAGATTTTCATTTATATGTGAAAACGCAATGCACCAAACAAGGGGGAAAAAACTTGCGCATGCAAAAAACCAGAACTTTTTCCAAGGCATCGAATATTTAGTCCTCAATGTCTCATAAACTTGGCCTTAAAAATGTTCGTACATGCCAGTGTTCTTGTAGAAGTGGTTATGTGGCCTTTGTTTGTAACTTGATTTATTTATTTGTTGGCAGCATGCAAGATCTAATGCGAGACCCATACAACCACTCAACGGACGTGAAGTGCTTCTCAATGTTCTTGGCCACTATCCTACCACCCTTCAATCCATTTGAATTATTGTTTATGATATGATTGTTGTTGTTGTTGTTGTTGCTGAACCGAATTTTCTGGCTTTTTTTCCCTAATGGCGATATGATGATGACTGCGATCTTTGCATAGATGACCCAACCATGGTTTAAAATTCTAATATGGCTAGATTTAGATACGCACTTCGGTCATTCTGGTAGCCCTACTAGATTTGTATGTTTATACATTAATACTGTTCTCAAATTTAGTTTTCGCACATTTACAATTTGACCAAAGCCCATGAGTAAATATTGTGTTTCACAAGCGAATAATTTGACAGTGGCCCAAGTATAATTGGTTCTACAGCAGTTCCCATAAAAGAATGAACCCTCATTTCGATTATTTCGAGTTTTAAAAATAAGATCCATTAGTGGACTATTAACAGTGACAGTTGATAATTTTTGTATGTGAAAAAAATCTAATAGTGGGGTATTGTAGCTGAGTAATTCTCGTTGTCTTCAAATAATTATGTAAGTGAAAATCTCTATTATTTTAGAATGAATTTATTCCTTTACTAGGCACAATGAAAATGCTTCTATTTTCAATCTGAATACTTTCATGAGACACATCCAATCATTACATTAGAAACCAATTAAACGGCTATTGTAAATATGGAACCTAACAAGCCATATCAGAAAAAATAGAAGGAAAACTAGAACGGACCCACTGAATTGATACTTAGGATTCCAAAATATTTTTAAAGTGAAATTCTCAACTTATTTTAAGCAATTTTCATTCTATTCCCATATCAACCCTAACACGTGTGTCGATTGCATAGGTCATTGTATGGGCTTAAACCGGCACGTCGAGCTTGGTTTCACCGGCTAAACACCTTGATTCACATTGGTTTTATGAGTTCAAAAGTGGATACATCTATGTTTCTTACTAAAAATCACTAGTTTACAATATTTATCCTTATTTATGTTGATGATATTATCATCACTGGGTCCCATATGAGTTGCATTCAAGAAGTCATCGTCTGCTTGCGCTTGTTCTTGCAATCAAAGACCTTGAATCTCTCCATTACTTTTTAGGAGTGGAAGCAATTAGATCTTCTTGTGGACTCTTTCTTTCAAAAAAGAGGTAAGATCGTTGATCTACTTGAAAGAACCAACATGGATGGTGCAAAGCCGCAAAAAAACTCCAATTTGCTGCATGACGAAACATTCGAAATATGGTGGGTCCGCTTTACAAGATCCAACATTATATGGCGGTATTGTCGGGGCCCTATAGTATTTGACACTCACACGTCCTGATATTGCTTTTGCTGTCAATAAAGCTTGCAAATTTATGCAAAATTCCATTGATGATCAATGGGCAGCACTTAAATGGATCTTGCGCTATCTCAAATTTACCCTTTATCATGATTTTCTCATTCGGCCATGTCCACAGTTTGTGATAGGTTCCTTTTCAGATGTAGTTTGGGCCGGTTGCCCCAATGATCGATGATCCACTCGTGGATATTGCATTTATCTTGGGCCTAATCTCATTTCATGGAGTTCACATAAACAATATACCATCTCTTGTTCCAGTGCAAAAATCAGAGTACTGTAGGTTGGCAAGGTCGGGCTTAACACGGGCCGGCTGGGATCTTTTGTCCATGTCCTAACTACATTTAGATTCTTTCCAGGGAGTACTTGCATCCATGCCGGTCAAAGTATCAATCACTATTTATTTGTATACATTGGAGATTCGAACTCATCTCACTTGGAAAGTCTTGGCCCTAACCAGGGCAGAAACAGCCAGAGACCATACCATTATGTAAGGAGACTTATTTAAAAAAAGTCAGTTTAGTGTTAAATTTGAGAAACTGTACCTTTAACACTTTTATAATTCTAAAACCCATCATCGAGAGATATGTTTATAAAGATCATCATGCATTAATGATTCAAAAGCTTTTAGCAATTGTACTTAATCGCTCATAGAAATAAAATAGATGATAAAATCCTTGGTTTAAACCAAATCCCTCGGTGACATTTTGGAATCGCGAAAGCGACTAATATGTTAGGATTCATTTTTGACAGCTCCACTCCATGGTTAAATCATGGTGGGCCTAAACTCGGGGTATTCTTCTCCTAAAGCTTTGTTTTAAAAGTGGGGTCTGTTTGTGTAACCGGAGGAATTTGTGGTTGAGAGAATAAATACACTACTAGAAAAAGGACTTTTAGCGGTCGCCAAAAACCGTCGCTAAAAGTGCACTGGCGGTCGCTAATATCCTTTAGCGACGGCTCAGCAACTGCCAAGACAGTGACGCCAAGAATTCGACGCAAAAAGTATTAGCGACCGCCACTAATACTCTGGACTTTTAGCGGCCGCCAGAGGCCGTCGTTAAAGCTAAAAATGCTGCCGCTAATATGTCTTTTTTTTTTTTATAATTTTTTTGATTTTTATAGCACTTTTTGCTACCGCTAATCATCTATTAGCGACCGCCAATAATTCTTTCATTTTTTAATTTTTTAAAAAACTTCCCATTAGTGGCAGTCGCTAACGCTGTGTTTGGGAAGGGAGGGGAGGGGAGGGGAAGGGAGGGGAGGGAAAATTTGAGAGGGGAGGAAAATGAAGGGGAGGGGAAGGAAATTTAATTTTCTCTCCTCTTGTTTGGGAAATGAAAAAGTAGGGGAAGGGAAGTAAAAAAGTATTATTTTGTTTGTATGTGAGGTAGGGACTAAAAGACCATTTTACCCTAACTTTTGAAAAAAGTTCAATTGGAGTACAAAGGGCAATTTTGCACTTTCTCAAAATTTCCCCTTTTCCCCCTCATTTTCCCCCCATT
This sequence comes from Umbellularia californica, assembly GCA_028538565.1. Lineage (NCBI taxonomy): Eukaryota > Viridiplantae > Streptophyta > Magnoliopsida > Laurales > Lauraceae > Umbellularia > Umbellularia californica. The sequence continues at coordinate 7,660,766 of JAPQWN010000002.1, forward strand.
TTTGGGGGGAAAATTTTTGTCACTAAAAGACAAAAATCCCCCCCCCCCCCCTTTCGCTCCCCCCATTTTCCTCCCCCCCTTCCCAAACACACTCCCCCTCTTCCCTCCCCCCCATTTTCCCCCCATTTTTTTACTTCCCCCCACTTTCCATCCTTCCCAAACACACTGTATTAGTCATTTTTTTTAAAAATATTTTTATTTTATTTTTTTGCTAATTTTCCTGCTTTTTATACCTGTACTTAAATATATTATATCCAACATAACAAAACAATTAAAAATACTAATACCAAAGCAAAGTCTTATATTAATGATATTCAAAACATTACAAAAATTTCAACAAACTAAATTCATTACAAAAGTTTCAACAAATTATATTCATTACAAAAATAAACATATTGTCTAAGAACGATGCCGTGATCGATCCGATGCTCTCAAACCTGAAGAGAAAAAGGGAAATAAATATTAATAGTTAATTATAAAAATTGGCAATATATAGTAAATATAAACAAAATGAAAAATTAAAATTAAAATTAAAAATTTGAAAGTTAAACCTACGTTTCAACTCTACGGGTAATCCGGGAGTCAGAATCCCGAGGCGTCAGTTCCGGCAGGTCAGGAATGATTATGGGGCCGTGCCTGTTCAGTTTCATGGGCACCGGAGCCCGTTTGCCTGGTTTGGGCGCTCGGAGGTCAATTTCCTAAGTTTTATAATAACGTAACTTAAACATACGTTTCCACTCTACGGGCAATCCGGGAGTCGGAATCTCGAGCTGTCAGTTTCGGCAGGTTATGAATGACTATGGGCTCGCGCCCGTCCAGTTTCACAGGTACCGGAGCCCATTTGCCGGGTTTGGGCGCTCGGAGGCCAATTTATTAACTTTTAACTTAAACCTACATTTCCACTCTACGGGCAATCCGGGAGTCGGAATCCCAAGCCGTCAGTTTTGGCAGGTCAGGAATGACTATGGGCCCGTTCCTGTCCAGCTTCACTGGCACCGGAGCCCGTTTGCTAGGTTTGGGCGCTCGGAGGCCGATTTACTAAGTTTTAACTTAAACCTACGTTTCGGTACTACGGGCAATCCGGGAGTCAGAATCCCAAGCTGTCAGTTCCAGCAAGTCATGAATGACTATGGACCCGTACCCGTCCAGTTTCACGGGGACCAGAGCCTGTTTTCCAGGTTTGGGCGCTCGGAGGCCGATTTACTAAGTTCTAACTTAACGTTTTAACTTAAACCTACGTTTCGACACTACGGGCAATCCGGGAGTCGGAATCCCGAGCTGTCAGTTCCAGGAGGTCATGAATGACTATGAGCCCATGGCCGTCTAGTTTCACGGGCACCGGAGCCCGTTTGCTCGGTTTGGGCGCTCGGAGGCCGATTTACTAAGTTATAACTTAACGTTTTAACTTAAACTTACGTTTCGACACTGCGGGCAATCCGAGAGTCGGAATCCCGAGCCGTCAGTTCCAGGAGGTCATGAATAACTATGGACCCGTGTCCGTCTAGTTTCACGGGCACCGGAGCCCGTTTGCCCGGTTTGGGCGCTCGGAGGCCGATTTACTAAGTTTTAACTTAAACCTACGTTTTGACACTACGGGCAATCCAGGAGTCGGAATCCCAAGCCGTCAGTTCCAGCAGGTCATGAATGACTATGGGCGTGTGCCCGTCCTGTTTCACTAGCACGGAGCCCGTTTGCTTGGTTTGGGCGCTCGGAGGCCGATTTACTAAGTTCTGACTTAACGTTTTAACTTAAACCTACGTTTCAACACTACGGGCAATCCCGGAGTCAGAATCTTGAGCCGTCATTTTCAGCAGGTCATGAATGACTATGGGCCCGTGCCCGTCCAGTTTCACGGGCATCGGAGCTCGTTTAACCGGTTTGAACGCTCGGAGGCCGATTTACTAAGTTCTAACTTAAAGTTTTAACTTAAACCTACGTTTCGATACTACGGGCAATCCAAGAGTCGGAATCCCGAGCCGTCAGTTCCAGCAGGTCAAGAATGACTATGGGCCCGTACCTGTCTAGTTTCATGGGCACCGGAGCCCGTTTGCCGGGTTTGGGCGCTCGGAGGCCGATTTACTAAGTTCTAACTTAACGTTTTAACTTAAACCTACGTTTCGACATTACGGGCAATTCGGGAGTCGGAATCCCGAGCTGTCAGTTCCAGCAGGTCATGAATGACTATGGGCCGTGCCCGTCCAGTTTCACGGGCACCGGAGCCCATTTACCAGGTTTGGGTGCTCGGACGCCGATTTACTAAGTTCTAACTTAACGTTTTAACCTAAACAAATATTTCGACTCTATGGTCAATACAGGAGTCTGATTCTTGAGCCGTCAGTTCTGGAAGTACTTTCTAAGTTTCTACAATTATAAGTTTCCAACTTTTTGAGTTTCAAAATCTATAAGTTTCTAAGACAACTTAAAAAATTTCTATAAATGTTGAAATCTGGAATTAAAAAAATAATTGTACCTGGTCAGGATCAGTCGAGGATGCTGGATCATGACTGCCATCTCCAACCGAGTCCTGTCTCACCCTGTGGCCGCTGCCAGCGTCAGGTGCCTGTAATTATTTATTATACAGTTAAAAATAATTTAAAAAACATAAATATTGACACATCAACGACATAATTGACAATTTAAACGTACAATTTTTTTTTTCTTACTAACCTGAGTAGTGGGTGGCGGGTCTGATGCGAGCGGGCCGCGACTCTGTGATAGACAAGCCTCTAGCTCTGCCATCTATGATCTCCACTCGGCCCTCATCTCTTCCCTGACCTCAGCCGTCACCTCCTCTCTAATCGCTGCCTTCATGGACTGCAGCAACTACTCGACCTCCTCATCTGTACGGAGGCGCAAGCCCTGGGAGGAGCTAGCACCGGATGACTCCGCTCGCGCGATGTGCGAGCGTGGAATGCTCGTCCCATACGTGAGCGTGTATCCGTGCCTGTCCCGGCCAATGACGGAGTGGAATATCTCATCCCTCCGCGATGGCAAACGGCGCTCCTCTTCGGGCAAGTCCTCCAGGCGTGACTGAAATAGGGCTTGCATAGTTGATTCATTTAATATACTATCATACATAACAAGACATAGTAAGAGACAGATAATATAAGCGGTTCAATATAAAAACTTACGACTATAGCAGCAACCTCTGGGTGGCGAGGATCTCGAGAACGCATTCAGACGGACATCCTGTCGACCGGACCGCCCTCGGTCTGCAATTGTTTGGAGGAGAGTTATATTATTAGTATAATATCATACAAAATGACAAAAATATAAATTACATGTACGATTTAACTTTTTACCTCGTGGCGGACCTGGGTGATGTGTCGAGTCCCCAACCTGTGTGCGGGACCCTGCATTGCGCGGTTCCGCGCATTCGTAGCAGCCTCTCTCTGTTTCAATATTTATCAGTTAATTTTTGTTAGTTACATTAGTCACTAGTAAATTGTTAAAATTAAAATGAAAAAATTACAAGTTTCTCACCTGTGCCTCCTCGTTCATCCAGTACCGAACGAGCTGAGTCCACTGATCAGGGAGAACGCCCCTCAGAACTCGCGTCAGTAAGTCAGGGGCATCCTGATGTGGCTTCCAGTGCTGCATCTTTATTTTATTTTTATGATCTTTCCATAACTTCCGGCACTTCGACATGCAAACTGGTCGGAAGATATCAGGACATGCCCTCAAATTGTCCTGAAAAGGACAAATAATTTTTCATTAAGTTATGGTTTAAATTGACACATCCTGAGGAGAAATGTTAAATTATTACATTAACTTGCTGCCAGGTACGATCCAGTGTCTCCACTGGGAATGCCTCCCAATCGAGTGCAGTCAAAGGGAATGCATATGGATCCCGGACCATATGCCCCAACTGGCTGATGAGCTAGCGAGCATGCGGTCCCACCGGATGCCACGTCTCATCAAACTCCATGTCAATGGGATGACCGGAATTCCACGTCCGGATCCCTCAAGCAGGGCCTCTCCCCTTGCTAGAAGATGGGGCCGTGCTCGTAACACCTGTTCAAATTAGAGATAATCTAATTAAATTGAAATAAAATAACTTGCTAGAATTAAAATGTTTTAATTAAATAAACTTATACTGGTTTGTGTATAGGCCGATGCAAGCCGAGACGGTGGAGTTGAAGAAGTCAACGCCGAAGCGTCCACTGGGGTGGATGGACCCGGATGAGACGTCGATGGCCTACTCGGTGGGGCCATCGAACTAGATTGGGCGGCATCCGTTGTCGGTCTAGGCTCCCCAGATCCCATGCTAGCCTGGGCGTGGCGCAGCAACTCGTCCATCGTCCGCGGACGATTTCTCCTCTTTCTACCAGACATATCTGCTTGAATGGGTCTAAGTTTCACTAATGCATATAAATGAATAAAAGTTTCAGTGGAAGGTTCACAACCAATGAAATCTTCAAATATAAAACCAAGTAAAAGGCCTTCCGCTACTCTATTTCTAGACATTCCAAGTTTGAGCTAACTTATGCTTGATTACTATAATTTGCACTTGATAAGGTGTTTGAGCATAAGAAAAGTTCTAATTATGGTTTTCATGGCATTGAATTTATGACAATATCATCATTGTTTTACTTAGAAAGGCTGAGGGTGTGTTAATTTGAAGAGAGAGTACATTGAAGACGTACCCCACTTTCTTTATCCATTTCAATCTATCAATGCCCTTCCTCTAGGTTGGTTTTTTTTTTTTTTTTTTTGGTCCCAATTTTTTTCAATAATCGAAAATTATATTAATGATAAAGAGACAGTACATTGAAGACATCACACATTAAAAGGAAAATAAAAAAGAAAACAAAGGTATAACAACATTATAATTCAAAAGAGCAAGTTACATAACATGAGCTACCAAGAAATTTCTATATCAATCCCCTGCTTTGCTAGCGTATCCGCCATACCATTGGATGATTACCCCCCACATGCTTAAACCACTTGATTAGAAGAAGACAAAGCCCTAATTCCATAAAATTAAAATTGAAACTTCCAAAGGCTCACACTCGAAGAAATCCAAGAAACAACATTAGAAGAAACCGCTCTCCACAATTAATTTGCAACACCTCCATCTTGTTAGATTCTTTGACAACCCATATACTCAGAAAAGATTACCAACACTTCACCTGTACCATTTCTAAGCACGTGCTCATTCTTGATCTACTAGTATGACCCAAACTTGACCAATCTGCCTAATTACATCCCAAAAAACCCATACCAATAATGCACTGTATGGCATGGGTAAGTGGATTGCCTCTCTACATGCTACCCTCATTGGTTAATTGCATCTTATCTTCATTACCAGCAACTAAAACCTTTTTCAGTAAATGATGAATACGGCAAGTTCCTCTCTTATTGAAATTAAACATATGAAACTGGGTTTGACAATCTTTTCTAGCCATTTGTTGGTCTATTGCCAAATATCTCTCCTTTATTGGGCATGGGAGTCAATCCCTTGCCACCCCTAATTCACAAATGAACTTGTGAAATTACAATTACAACCCAACTTATATGACCCATTGCTAAAATGCCTCCATCCATATGATGAAAAGATTCTCATTTCTATACAGATAAAAGAAATATGCATCTCTATTTGCGTTATACATTCCCAAATGTCCCTACCCAATAGAAAGTGAAATCCATTACCCAATTTCTAACAACATAGGCCACACAGACCATGTGACCAATGCTTATCTGTTCCAACATACAAAGGAGAAAAGACTAGAGATATCTAGTTGCCAGGATGGGATATATATATATATATAAAATGCTGGAATCCAGATATCCCTTGAGAAAACAATGATATCCTACACATGAAGTTTAACAATAATTTGGCAAATGGGCCCCAAGAACAAGACAATTTTAGAATATTGTGTTTGGAAACAACCTCCTCCCATAAAACTCCTTCCAACACCCCCACAGGCCACAACCCATGTATTTCTGTCCATGCTCTAGAACAGATGACTAGTCAAACAATATATTCCACGAAGAAAAAGATGAGGAGGAAACAAACAAACCTTAAGTTAAAAAACAAAAACCACAACATCTCTTTCATTTTCATTTGCCTTAACTCAGAGTGGACCCATGTCCTTATCAACTGAGCTTATGCTTCCTCTATAGCCTGTTGGTAGCTTGCTTATTCAAATAAGAATCTGCATAAGCTCATGAAAGTTTGGAGAGAGTGGGATTTGCTTTATTGGGAAATAAAACCATAATATTCAAAACCTATCAACATCTTGAAATGGCCCTCTGCCTTCAGATCCTGTAAAATAATTCCATTTACAGCAGGGGTGGAACCAGAAATTTTCCATGGCGGCCTCTTCTATGTAAAAGAAAAAAAAAAGAGATAGAAGCATTTCTTTTTTAGGGGGAACATTAATCAATAAATCTATATATCATTTGGTAATAAGAAAAATTCGGTTTCGGCAAAAAATACGATGCTTTCTTTAGATCCTTCAAGGCATGATTGCTAACAGTCCTCACTATGCTTGGAATAAAGATTCCTCATTGAGAAATTATATAGATAGCTGATAATTATATAGATAGCACTACTAGAAAAGAATACTTCAAGGCATATCCCTCAACTAAATAGGATCAAATAAAGATAGGTCCTACAGAAAGAATCATATATTAGCGATCATGTCCAATATCTATTATCCTAATAACAGCAACATAAGATCAGATTTTTACAGCCTCAGCACAGGTGACTCAAAACATGCATGTTAAGGACATGCTCCAGCCTCTAAATATATTGTGTAGATGTTTAAAGAGTCTTAAATGGAGAAAATTTGAATTGAAAATCCTCCACTGTATGAAATATAATAAAATGACTTGAACCACTGATTCAGCCTGAACTTGAGCTGCATTATCATTAGATAGGTTGTGAGTCGAGAAATCTTATTTGAATGAGTTGGACATGGATAGATGTCCTAATCCCCATGTAAACCACCTATATTAAAATCCTATCTAGTTCTGTATGTTCAGTCCATTACATGGGCAAAATATGACTTGAGTTGGGGACTCCATCTGAAATTAGCTGCATTATATTATTAGGCAGTAGATTGCTGGTAAGAAAATCCTAATTACTCATATTTAAATGAGTCTTACTTCCTCTAAACTACCTGTAATATAAATCTAATGAACTTTTCTTTTTGTGCTATGGTAGATTTTTCGTAGGAGCTTCATTTTCGTATGGATCAACAATAACTAAATTATAAATGGAAGGGCCACATTTAATGATATTTAAAAGAGACAACAAAAATTGATCTTATGCATGTTGAGCAAGTAGGATCAAGATGATGATCTTGACTAATGATAAGTTGTAAGTTGGTGGTGTGATTCATTTAATAAAAAAAAAAAATTCAGACTTTGCCATCACCCCATTTACCATTTCCATCCCTCTTACAAGGTGACCCAACTCATTATGTCATCGTAAAACATATGCATGGCCGAGATAATACAAAACAGAGATAATACAGAAATCAAGAACAGAACAAACGACAAGATGTGTATGAAATATGAGCCTTATAGATAACAATTGAATATCAAATAATTCTTTGCAATCAGAATAAAAAATATACACAAATCATGAAAAAGAACCAAGAGATTTTGAGCAAAAAAATCAAGAGACCCAGAACGAGGGGGGTTGGGGGGGGCGGGGGTGGTGATTGGCTCGAAAGCGGTGATGGAGAAAGGGCAGTCGGGATCGTGGATGAGGACGGATTATTGGCAATCCGGCGCAGGCTCCGGCGTGGCTGGTGCGGCGAGACAAGTGAAAGTGGGTTTTGGCGCAGGCACCGGCGAGAGAGAGAGAGAGAGTGGGAGAGGGAGAGGGACGGAGAGAGAGCACAAGTGGCAGCTCCGGCGCAGGCGCGCTAAAGCCCTTTTTTGCGACCACCTTTGGCGGTCGCCCGCTTTTTGGTTCCGCGAAAACTCATATCTCTAGTAGTGATATTGTTCTGATTTCTTGCGCAATCCCTCTTTAGTCATTTGGTGCAGCACATATTCCTTATAAAAATAAAAAATATTGGTTTATCTTAATAAAAAGAATTTTAATTTTTTATGCGAGGGATAAAAATATAGGGTTCCTTTCGCCCCGCGAAAATAAAAACCCACTACAACAGAATCCTCTCACTGCACGAGTCTTATTTTGGACTCTATGACCATTCCGTGGTGCCAGTTAGACATTGATTCCCACCTTCGTCATATGGCCTTTGTGAAACATGTGGAAGTTTATCTCAGGGCCTTCTGCTTCTTGTCTACATATGGTCATCTTCTGTAATGCATGTTACAAGATCTATCTCATATATATGAGCTATTAATGATGTAAGTTGAAAAATGGGACCTAAGATCATGCAGTTCTTAACATTACCTCTGATATTGGCTGTGTCACCTCCCCCATTTTATTCAACAGGGAAATAGTACTGTTTACTATAAAATTTCTGACATTAATTACAATAGAAAACACATTAAGTGCTTTTGCTGTTCATAAAAACTTCATCATCACATGAAAACACTAGTGATATAGGTCAGAAGAAAAATGAAGAAGCCCAAAGTTGAGACGATCATTGAAGTTCAAATCACCTTATTAGTGTCTTTAATTAAGAACTTGATGGATGGCTGGACCAGATGGGCTAGATCCCAATTCTATAAATATAGTACTTTGCTTAAGGAGATTCTTCTAACAACTACAAAACAGTCATAAAATTATAAATCGGGACCAGTCTTACCTATCCATCCACGTGTTGATAGCAGCCACAGTGGGGTCCACTAGGTGATTTGGACTTGTGACTGCGTTCTGCCATCAAACCTGTCGCTCTATTCCTTTTTCACGTGATACATACTTTAGTCCCTTACCACTGCTTTTGCTTACTTTGTGAACATCCAGCAGCTCACCGTATGATTTATCCCAACCATTCACACATGAGACCCTATGATAGTGATTGGACTCTAAAACTTGCACTATTGAATGAACTGGGTCATTGAATTAATGGTCTTTTTTTTTTTAAATCGAAATCTGCTAAATTTGTTTTCCATGGATGAAGAGGTTAAAGGCCCTAGATTGATCCTAATTTTAATATTTGAGTTCATCATGAATGGATCTTTCCACCTACCATGTCCTATGATCTGCAGTGCCCCAGATGCGTAGGAATATTACCCTGTATATACTGTGTGCTTTTGTTTTACTCACTGTTTGTTTCTTTCCTGGGCATGATGCGTGAATACTGTGCTAACTTTGCAGTCGACCGCAGAAAAGATTCCATCTTTGAAAAGTAATTTCCAACACGATTTATTCATGGGGTCGTCCACTTTGAGGCTTATTTAAGCTGTCTTCACTCTCCAACAGTTCTCCATAGGTAGAAACCAAACTCCATTTAGTTCATTGCATTTGCAATCTGTCTGCATAAAAAAAATAGAAACATGCAGAGTATCTATCTGTGTGCTGTCCTGACTGTTCTTGTTCTTTCTCATTCACCCCTAGCCAGTTCACTAGAATATGGTAATGGGTTATGTGATTACAATAAATTTATTTCTGTATCATCATCTTGTTGTCATTATTGTTGTTCATTTTTGTGTAGTTGATTGGTTTTTTAAGTATGGACCTCATTGGTTTTGTTAGTCTCTAATGTTCTTCATTTGTTGGAACAGATGATGAGTGGGAGTGGGATTACCTAAAGGACAGTAGCAAGGGACCAGAGCACTGGGGAGATCTTAATGAGAACTGGACTATTTGTAAAACTGGAGTTTGGCAGTCTCCAGTAGATCTTAGGGATGGATGGGCAGATGTTGTGAGGCGTTTAGGGAGGCTACAAACAAGTTATAAGCCTGCAATTGCAGAACTCGTGAATAGGGGGCATGACATCATGGTAAAAAAAAGGGGGGGAAAAGAAACAGAAGATAGCTGCCCTAGTATCCTTATATAAGGCTAAAAGTGTTTTAAAGTAGGGATTTTTATGCTCGTACAAAAAAAAAAAAGAAAAAAAAAAGAGAGATTTTTACGGAGTAATACCTCTTAAACCTACTTCCACATGCTAAATATCACCAACTTGCCTGACAGGGGATCCTCTAAGGGATTTGACCCAGAGTGAGTGTGAGTGGACTAATCACGGTTCGCCACATCACCATGGGATAAAACCTCACTAGATCCTGACTCAACATGCCTTGATCCTGCTTTCATTTTAACGGTCTTAACCATAACCAGTGCCAGACCGAGGAGGGAGCTTTTTTTCTTTTTTTCTTTTTGTCATTTGAGGGGGCCAAAGCTTATTTTTATTAAGGCATTGGTCATTTGAGATTATCGATTAGATTTAAAAAGAGGCTTGAAAAATTTTCGCACTGGGTGATTACCCCCAGGACCCAATATGTAGGTCTGCCAGCCTTGGCCCTAATTTACAAGTTTGTAGAAATTATTTGCACTAGCTTTACTAATTTTTTAAGATTTTGATATGATTTGCTTGAGTAGGAAATTTAATATGATATCAAAGCAGACTTGTATCTAACTTAGATCCTAGAAATAAAGATTCGACACTGAAATATGTTGGCAGTCAACCGGTTCCATCAAGAGGGGGAGTATTGGAAAGTAATTCCAGTCCCTCTATTGATGCGTAGGATTGATACAATAACTTCGTGGGAGAAAGAAGTCGACAGCTATGTATTTGCCATGATATCACCGAGGGAGATCGAGGAGGGTCGCATGCACTGGAAGCTCTTCTTAGTTTCTGTCGATCACCGCGACTGAGCAGATCAGAGCTAGAACAGCTCAATCTATGGTTCTAGTTGCGTTCGTCGTCGTCTTCTTCTTCTTCTTACATAACATTTTCCAGTACATCTCTCACGACTTCTCCATGAATCTGCTCTGTTCCCCATACCCTTCGAGAAGATCCTTGGTAGCTTTAGCTTCTTCAACTTGCCCGTTCTTCTTCTCCATAAAATGACATTTCAACTCCTCCCTGAATATTAACAGTGGAGGTTCACTACATTTATTGATGCCGATACGTTCTGTTTTGTAGATGTGTTTTTACCTTCATGGGTGACAATCATCTTCCTTGCATTTCGGGGATGTCAAATTCATTTGTGTGTGTACATATGAAGAATTAGAGGATGCTTCTTGCACACATTTGCATTCTACAAATTACTTTTGTTGGAGCCAGTATCTTCCCCACCACCCCAAACCCAAGAAAAAATTATTTATGTTTTTACATGTGGCCTCAAATGCAAGTTTTCTGGTATGGCCCCTGGTTGGAGCGTTTTGGGTTATTATAACATATGTGGGTCTACGTATATGAAGAAGATTCTCTCCCTCACCCATGAATATGATATACCTTAGCCCACAGGAGTGCAGGCTATAAGGCTATAAAAAAGTGTGGTCAAAGTGCTAAATGATGTTGTTTTATCTTTAGTTGTTATGCAATGAGATTTTTTTTTCTTATTTTTTTTTTAGAAACGTAAGTACTCACAAACATGCTCACCCATCTCCCTCATCATTAGCACTAAGCTAAGGATTGAACCTTGTTTGTTTTTTAGGAAGTGAGGTGCCTAACCAATAGAGCTATGGTGAAAATCAAGTTTAAGAGGTTTTTTTTCTTTTTATATATATATATTTATATCAGTAAAGCAATTTTCATTAAAGAGGACAAAACAACATATAAGTTTAAGAGGTTTTAATCGGTAAAAATCCCTTTTTGCTTGGGTAACTCACGAATTCATGTGTAAAGGGAATTCAAATTAAGGGTCACCTTAATAAAGAAGAAAAGAAGAGGATCTTTTTTTTATACAAAAGTATAAAATTTCAAAACTTAGCTAGTACTTAATATATATATTTTTTTTTCGTTTTGATGTAAAACAGTTGAAATGGGTTGAAGATGCTGGATCCATTAACATTGGAGGAATTGATTATGAGCTTAAACAGTGCCATTGGCACTCACCTTCTGAGCATCACATCAACGGTTGGTGGTAAGCTGCTTCTTCACTTCTCTTTCATCCCTCATTAGGTATGTATATATGTATATGTCACTCAAGATTATATGAATAACAAGGTCCCTCGGAACTAATGTGCTTAATTAATGTTTTCAACCATGATGGATACCTATTTGCTATGGTTTTAACTTGAAATCTAAAAAAACAGGGGAGATAGTTGACAGTTTCTACCACCTTTACATTTTAAATATTTGTTTTCAGTTCTTTTCTATTACAAAAAAAAAAATAATAATAAATAAATAAAAAAACTGAAAATAACCAAGATATCAATCCAAGGCAGATATTGGCGGGCATAAAAAAGTTTTGGCAGATTGGTAATTTGAAGAAAGAGTAGATGATAATAAAAAATTAGATGAATGTTACTTACAGGTCAGACCTAGAGGTGCACATGGTACATCAAAGCTTGGATGGAAGGATAGCTGTAATCGGAATTCTCTATAAAATCGGTTTTGGAGAAGACCCATTCCTCAGTAAGGTATGCTTCTACTATTAATCTACTATTGATCCTTACGTGATGTTTGCATAATTTTTAAAAAAATAATGTACAGTAAATGTCAAATTAGTGGAAAAAGTAATACTCATATAAGGTAAAAGTGTACTTTCAAATAAACTATATTTGCTTTTGTTTTCGTGGGATAGAGTAACGTGAAGTGAGATGAGAAAATAACAATTTGTAAAGTAATAGATTTTAGTCTAGTAGTGTTTCATGATGTCGAGCTTGTTAGCAACTAGCACTTTCATTTTTTACTTGTTGTGTGACCAAACAAACATAGGCACAATTAAAAATATATTGGCAGTTGAGATTAATTTCCCAGGGTTATCACTTCACCTTCAAACCGTTACCACATGTCCAGCAATATTGAAGCAATCCTTAGTAATCTTGCATGATTGATCCTTATCCCTTAAAATGCTCCTTGGTAATCTTGCATGGTTGATCCTTATACCTTAAATTGCTCCTGCATGTGGGACAATATTTTCTACATGTCCTCTGTTATTGCTGGGCACATGGCGACAGTTTGATGGGTCAAACTGACTTGAGCCCATCTTTTCTATAGTTTGACCACAGTTTATGTTTCTGCACTTAAACCTGATATCCGATTCAGAGCATACCATATAAGCAAGGATTTTGGGCCTCTTGTATTGATTAACAGGAGTGGGGTTCGGTAAGGTCCACAGTCTACATGGACCCAGAGCCTGACCCGATTCAGACATGGGTACAAGCTTTTGGCCATCCTTAAATCTAATTTAAAGGCCTGGACCTGAACCTACACCAGAATTGAGGTCCAAGCACATTTATACTTTGTATAAATATAAGGAAGTAAAATTCGGGAATTTGGGTCCTTGGGAACAGACCCCATGAACTTAAGAGCCGAACCTAAATTAACCATGGACCCAAATTGTGTTGTTTCACAAATCTGGGTAGAAATAAATTGGGTATTGGAGGACTCCTCGTCTCATGTCTTAGGTTGGAAAACTCCTAACTCAGACTCAACTACTTGGTGACTTGGTTTTTTTTAAATAAAAAATAAACTTAAAAATAGATAAAATACTAGATAAAATACTTATAAAATTTAGAAATATATTTGAGTTGGCGGAGTTAAACTAATATTTGACTAGGTCTTTCATCAAAATGAGGTGACTCCGTAGAGTTAAGAGTCACGTTTTTCAACCTCGCTCTTGTGTATATGTTTTGAGCAATGGAGCATGGACTTGAATCCAATCCAACAGGCCTAAACTTGTAAAGTCTCGAGCCTTAAACAACACATTTACTTCTCAAGAACTAGTCCAGTCAAGTTTTTCAACAACATATATATGACCCATTTACAGCCCTGGTTAGTGTGTTCACATCTTTCTCACGTGTATGAAGCATGTCGTTCTTTTCAGTTGGAGGGCCACTTAAATTTCCTAGCCGATGGCAATGCAAATGAGACTGGAGTAGGTGTGGTTGACCCAAACCATTTAATAATGGATGGTGGCCGGGAGTACTACAGATACATGGGTTCTCTTACTACTCCACCCTGCACTGAAGGTGTTGTATGGACAGTACTAAAAGAGGTACAGAACTGCACTCTACTTATTGAACTCTGTTTGGTCACAAATTTCGTTTGTTAACGTTTTGCAGCACAGAAATCTTACTTATTGTCTCAATGTCTCAGCCAAGGATTAGGCAAGTCTCATTTGAGCAAGTGAAGAAGGTCAGGGATGCTGTTCATGATGTGAGTTTCTACTTTCTGATACCTTAATCACCGCTAGGCATTAGGATGGTCCTACACTAGTTTGAACACTGAAGCAGAATTGACTCGACGGGCCTAATTAATCTCGAGTCAATAGAATGGTTTGAACATTAGACCAGATATGGAACTGTCCTGGGGTTGGACTAGCTAGCTTTGGCGTGGCCCATGTGCAATCCTACATTTTTCTTCCACTCACTCCTCTCTTCCTACACCTTTCTAATCTTTCTAGGGATGCATTTTGCTTTCTTCTGCTTCTCTCCTTCCATAGTCGTGCGAATTTGTAACTTGATTCATTTATTTGCAGTATGCAAGAAGTAATGCGAGGCCCGTACAAGCACTCAACGGACGTGAAGTGCTTCTGAGTGATCTGGGCCATGATCACCCCACCCTCCAATCCATTTGAATTATTGCTTGTTGTTGTTGTTGTTGTTATTGAACCTAGTTTGTTGTTGCCTTTTTTTTCCTTATGCTGAAATGATGATGACTGTGAGCTTTGCATGCCAAATACATTGGTATGATAAGTATGTGTCATCTAACTTAGTGTTAACTAAGTTTAAGGTTTATTTGCGTTTGTCATGTCATCAAATAAAGAAAATTAAACAACTTGCTTGTTTGTATGATCTTTGTTCATGATGCCTACTACTTCATGGTGATCTATGGAGGACTTTTGTCTTGGGAGTAAAGTGTAAACAAGGAATAGCTGGGAAGGGATTAGTGAGAGCATGGTTTTACTAATCTAATCTCCATGGAACCAAGCTCGGCTCTGCTTGATTGACCCACAAGCTCGAGTCATTTGTTTGAGCTCGGGCAGAGACGGCTTGACTCAATGGCAATTCTAGTTTTATTAGCAGTGTGCGTGTCTAAATTGTTATGGACTTGTTTGGATGGATGTTAAGCTTCTTGGGAAAGGTCGAATGCCTGAAACCTGAAAGGGAGAGAGAAGCAAAGGCCAAAAGCCCCGGTTGCTATCGGCGCAAGGAACTCCGATGCCTAAATTGGTGCGGTTACTGAACAAAGGGCGAACGAGCAGAGAGAGGCAGAATTCGGGGGTGTATGTTTTTGTACCTCTTTTGGATTATCCCTTTTGTATATATAGGCCGGGTTAGGGATTGTAGATCCTGCTCTTTTAGGGATTGTGGAAGTAACAGTCGAATAAGGATAACTCCCTACGCCTATCCGGTGCTCGTCCTATCTCTCGATACATTCTGCAACATGGTTGTACCTTTATAGGAGTACAATTATAACTGATTGAGCGTCAGTATTCATCTCGGTTATTTGAATCGAACTGAAGATGATACCGAGGTCAGGTATAACCTTAACATGGATGCATCCTGACACTATTGCCGAGCCGCATTAAACCGAAACCAAGACAAACCTCGTTGGTGCTTTTACCGAAACTAGCACAATCTCGGTACTCCGGGAATGTCCCCACACAAGCAGTTTGATGGTTATTTCTCTATGGGAGAAGAGGCATTTGGACCTTCCATTAAACCTACATAAGCCAAACAGCATTGCCAAAATAATGTTTTCCATCAGATTTTTGCTATGGGCTTTGTTGACTGAACTTGGATTCTCGACCCACCCACCAAGCTACTTGCATATTTCATTATCTTAAAGGGGTTTATCTCAACACCCTCAAATTTGTATGAAGTTATTTTCTACATTGCCGACTATATGGCCGAGCCCCAGACTTTAGTTTGATTAGCCATTTCGTAAGAAGCCAATTCATGTTCTTTAAAAAAAATCTTTCCTCCACTACAAAACACCATATGAAGAGATTGACTGAGTCATAAGGTCTAGATTTGAGCTCAAACAGGCAGCCCTAACATGATTCACATTTCTTAGGAATTCTTTCCACCACTCCAAAACCCCAAATGAGAAGATATATTTAATTCATAAGGCCGAGAATTGAGCCGAACCAAGCGGCCGTAGCATGATTACATAAGGAAAGAGCACGTTCAATGGACTCCTCGTGATTTTCACAAATATGACAAATTGCTTTATGACACAAATACTTAATGAGATTTTACATACCGAAAGTGCATTTTTAAGACACTTCCATCCAAACATTCAAAACCTCCGTGGTAGATGGATACGGGTTCCACTTGAAGGGCGGATTGTGATCATCACTATCATTATTATTTAAAATCCTATAAGCAGATTTAGGTTGAGAGGGTACCATTTTTAGTGAAAGGCTAGATCCAACTATCATCTTTATTTTCTCTTGGATAGTAGATTTTCAAGATATTATCAACATCTCTTAAATCACTTAACATATTTTTTTAATTAAATTTCCATCCCACTCTCCATTATCATCACATGGGTTTTTATCTTTTAGGTCTGGTTTCAAAATTGGTGACAATGATTTTCTAAGACCCCCATCAGATGGAATCCAATTGCGTTTTCAGACTAAAAGATTTTCACCCATTTTCTAGCACCCATATCAATTTGTCATTAATGAATTGCAAAGAGTCTGTAGGAGCCCTCCAAAATCAGGAGGGAGTACATTTCATTTCTAAACTTGCCCTCGCACTCGCACAGGCTTTTTTTTAGAAAACAACATTTACCTTTAAGAACCCTAGAATATAAGACGTCATTTATTAGACTTGAATCAGTAGTTAAACTTGTACCTAGATCCCATGCCTCACAAAGAAAAGCAGTTGTTAAATTTGGAAGCCTACGCATGTGCCCTTTCTCCTTCAGATCACAACTTACAACGCCTTAGCAGCCTTTTTGCGTTTGTCATTTTCCAGTCCAAGGACATTTATCACCATTATTGAGTGCACATAGCTCGCTTGTGTATATATACGTGCCTATTCTTTGCCATGACAATTACACAAAGCAAACAAAGGGATTTATATGGTTTGGCCAGTGTGCCTACATCTGGGCGACAATCATCTATATTCGAATGTGATAGCTGCCCCACATTGGACCTGGGTGCATATTCAAAAACTTAAATAAAATCTTAGTATCTACCTCCAAAATCCACATGAAAATTTTGGATTTGCCCACAAGATCCAACCACGTGAAAATTTTGGATCTGCCTCCAAAACTCAAATGAAAATTTTAGATTCACCCACAAATTTCAACTACCTGTATGGGTCCGCCCCACTCAAATGAAAATCCTGGGTCTGCCACTACCTACATCTAAGAGTGGAATATGAATAGGGAAAGAAGTAAGTCCCCGTCAAAAAAATGCCAGTGCAAAACTTTTGAAGAATCTATGCCATTTTTTACTTATCTCTCCCCTCCCAAAGGACTTGGTAGAACTTTTTTTTTTTTTTTTTTTTTTTTCACCACTTCTCACTTTTAAGAAATGAGAAGAAATGGAAGGGAAGTGTAAATGGCAGATTAATGTGATGAGTGTATTGATGTATTTAGAGCCGTAAATAGAGGCTTTTTTTTTATCTTTTGTAAAAAAAATAGAGGCTCTTTTAGACATGATTTACATACACGTGAGAGGTTGGCTTCTTGGACCCACTAAAACAGCTTCTTTCTATATTAGAAATAGAGCAATGCTAGGGACAGACGGCCCGGGACAAGCGGCGGACAGACGTTAAAGGGATGCACGCTTGTCAAGACACACGCACGCTTCTCAAGGCACCAAAATCACAGTGACTGTCCGCCGCTTGTCCCGGGGCGTCTGTCGCTGGGATTTCTCTTAGAAATATCATTCATTCATTCATTCTGCACAAATGTGAAAAGTAACATGCACTGGGTAGCCCTGGTCCGGTCCAAACTCCAAAACCTACTAAAATAATCACAGCAAAAGGCCAAAAACAGCTGTACATACTTTTGTGGTGAGGAAACTTTTTCATCTTTCCTGTTCAAGGCTTTCAGCTGGACCATGGGTGATGGGTCACCATTTTACCAGTTTAATATAGAATTAATGGACCACATGTTCCAACAACAGATCAGCAAAATTCGTCTAGAAGTAGAGTAAAAATATTCATGGTCTGGACATTTGTATTATTCAATACAAGATTAGGACAAAACTCAAACCTCCTTTTTTGAAGAATCAAATCAGCTTGTTGAAAGTGTACCATGACATCAATTTTTGAATATAACACCAATGAATCAAATGAATCCATGGTAAACCATTGTAAACAGGTTGGGTTATATAGGTACGCCAATTATTGAAAAGGGTCCTGGGCTCAGTCAATAGAGACGGGTCCATGGTACAAGATCGCATGCATATTTAGATGTCATCTAAACAAAAACCCAAATGGAGATTTGAACTAACCTGTTAATGAATTGGCGATTACCTTGATTTGATACATAGTTTAATTACATGTATCCTTCGATTAACTTTAATTAAAAAAAATGAAACTTAACAACAAACTGTTAAACTATAATTCCTCTAAATCAATGGTTGTTATGATTCGATTGAGCTGACATTTTGTACAAATGATAAAAAGAATGATTTTTTGCCCACAATCTAAATATGAAAATGAGACCTTTCCAATCACCTGAATATTATCCCCTGTATTTTGCATGTATTGAAAGTAAATAAAAGTTATCCTAAATGCAATATGCTAATTAGAATCAATTTTTTTTTTCTAACAAAGCCATATCCAAGCATTGGGTTTGCAGAGCGAGGCTCTAAAAGTTGCCCCCAGTTTGGTAAAGAGAGATAGAGAGTCACATGCTTGTTCAAATTCCAACCATTAGATATAGTCAATTGTGTGTCGAATTTGCATGATGAGTCTAGGAGCCTATAAAATTGGCAAATGCTAATTGATGAAAAGGAGATGGTTAGCGTGTGGGGTCTAGATTAGGGAAGCCTACTGACCCCAAATATTTTAAAAGGACATGTTCTTTTGTACCTTCAACACAAAAATCTTCTGGGTCAGCCATGGACCAAGTGAGCCCCAAAGGCCAAATGATTTCTTGCTAATATAATACTACACTGGTGGCGGACTTTTCCAATTCCTTGAGCGCAAATGAATTGACCAACTTGTGAATCCAAATTTTACTTGGGCTCATGCCATTGTTGAATCCGAGCCCGATTAGAAATGACTTCAAAGCTTGTATTCAAACTCCATTTTCTAGCCCAGCACATTTTTTCAAACACAAACACGCATCCCACAGCTCTTCTAATCTCAAAATTTTTTCTTGTTTTTATCACCCTAGGACACAAGAGAGCCCACACAAGTGGGTACGACATATACCCTCAAAGGTTGATCTCCGGCAGCTGAATGATAATGGGGGTTGCCAATTAATAGGGTAATGAGTAACCCCTTATTGTTTTCTAATATCAGTTTTTGATAGGGGCTGACCTTCTAATATTAGTTATTGGATGAGAAGAAGAAGAACAACAACGCATCTACTTCTTAGAAGGTTGTAATTTTGTAAAAGAAAATATTCACACAAACGAAAATTTCTTCAACGGCAGTGGTCAGGGCGCACACCCCGATTCAAGGAATCGCGGCCACCAGCAGGCAACACTTTCTACCCTCCTTCGTCACCATATGCGACTCAACGTCTTCATTCAACTATACAGTCATCGTAATCACTTTAAAAACATTTTTGATTGAATTGAAACAAACATGTAACGCTGAGGGATAGCTCGGTCTCAGAATCACGATTTACATTCAGATGTTGTGGGTTTGAAACTGCACTGCCACACTGGGACTACAGGAGAATTTTACTCGGCTTTTTCTCTTGGGCCATAGGTATTATTAGAGGCGAACTTTATCACTTTCCGTAAGGAACTTTCCGTAATGGGTGAGGAATTTGCAGTTTTGAGGATTGCTCACAACCATGTATTTGAAGATTTCTTGTTGATTTTTTTTTTCACTTTAATATTTGTGTATATCAATGTTTATAGTTGAGAAAAAAGTAGGAATAAGTACGTCCAGCGCAAAACTAATTAAGGATTTTCAAATCATATAGGGAGCCGGACCCTCAAGTACTCACAACTTTCAAGCTTGAATTTTTCACAGTCAAGAATAATCAGTGAGGAATCCCCGATAATTTTATTGCTCAACATGACCTCGGGCCCATTTGGCACTTTACAAGTTTAGTAAAAGTCAAACAAAGCCTCCATCATTTAGTCAAGGGGTCATATCAAAAGTGTACCTTTTAAAAAAAATTTCTCGTTGTTTAATAAAACAGAAGTAAAAAATCAACTTTCATTTTCTACTAAAAGACGAAAAAACTCCACTTTTCTGTAAGAAAAAATAGCAATCACACACCATAAGAAGGCTAATACAATATTTTGTATAGAAATCCTATCCAGGGAATAAAACCACGAGCAAGAAATCAAGAGTTCACGAACAATTTAAGATATACTCACAACTACTTTATCTTAGTCTGTACCTTGACCAAAAGATTGTAGTTGTTCTTGTACAAAATCCGTTGCCATGATATCCACTGTGCACCTTTCTCCTTACTTCATGTTCTCACACCTTGTCAGTCAAGATGAATTATTTTCTATAAGAAAATAGAAGCAATCATAACCTTCTAGAGTAGCCACTCAAAACGATCTTTCAATAGTTCTAGAGAATAGATTTCTCTCTAAGATATCTCTTACTCAGATTAATGAGAGATGTAGTGTCTCTAATCTTCAATATGCACACCCATACCTTTATGGTTGAGAGCAATACCCTATTTACAGCCCCAAATATAATTCAAATTGGGAAACAAAGTCTCAAAAGGAAACAAAATTGTATTAGTTTAGGAGACTTTTTCAAAATTCATGCGGCCATCCGATCGATCGAAAAGGGAAATAACTGGCGCATGTCAACCCTCCGATTGATCGGACAGAGGCTTCAATCGATCGGACATGGTGTTTTTCCCTATTTCGTCCGGTCTTCTCTTTTCTTCGGTTTAGCTTCTCCGGCGATACAAGCATAGTCCATTTTAAAATAAATTAGAAAAATACAACTCAATGGCTTCAGAGTTTTATACAACCCATGAATTAGCCAACATAAAAAATACTTACAATTCCATATCAAACAACTAAAAATAAAATACCTTCGTAACCAACTTATATATTTATTCTCTCTTGATTCAATGTATTTCTTTATTTTGTTTTAGGGGGGGTTTTGGATTCTTAAGAGTCAAATTCTTACAAATGTTTCGATCAATTCCGGGGACTTTCAATGTGTTGAATCTTTACCATTCTCAGTCCCATATTTGTAGTGGGCTGTATTATTTTGTTCACACAGTTGCATGCTACCTTTGTTTAGTATTAGCTCTCTCACCATAGCCGGTGAAGACCATGGCTTGTTTTTGTCTCTTTCGTACATGTGACGTACGAGTTGATGTGATTCAACACACCCAATGATCAGTTTTTCTGTTTCAAAGGCAAATTCAAACACTAATTTCTCCTGAGTCGGTGACCTGTGCTTTATATAAGGCGTGTTTGTTCCCCCACATTTCTATTGCAGTGTGAGAAGCTGACTCTCTCTATAATCTGTCTTTGGTTGTACAATCAAGTCCTGTACGGAGAGGAGGAAATATGAACATCTTCTGTTATGCTCTCCTTGTTCTCCTTCTTGCCTCTCGTTCACGCCTAACAGCGTCACAAGAAGTTGGTAATGCACAACAAGTCCTCCTCCTCCTCTTCTTCTTCTTCTTCTTCTTGTATGACTTGGATGGTTTTTGCATTTTCAGAGAATGAGACGGAGTTCAATTACGTTAAGGGAAGCGGGAAGGGGCCAGATGATTGGGGACATATTCATGATGAGTGGAGACTTTGTAAGAATGGAGAGATGCAGTCTCCAATAGATTTGATGCATGCAAGGGTACAAGTGGGGAGCCGTTTAGGGAGGCTGAAACGAGGTTATAAGCCCTCCAATGCAACACTCAAGAACAGAGGCCATGACATCATGGTACGCAGAGATTATTATTATAATTTTTGTTGCTGCAGCTCCTCTGTTTTATTTTGTTCATCTCACAATAATCTAAGGGATTTTTTTTTATATTTTTTATGATGAATCCAGTTGAAGTGGGTCGATGATGCCGGATCAATTAATATTAATGGGACTGAGTATAAGCTTAAACAACTCCATTGGCACTCCCCTTCTGAACACACCATCAATGGGATCAGGTAAGCTTCTTCTTCCCTTCTCTTTCACCTTTCCTTCATTTACATGATATGCTTTCACATTATGCACTCTTTTCAGAAAGTCATGTCTGCTTTATGCTTCATCTATGGGGTCATGGCTCACTGTTCAAAAAAAAAAAAAAAAACATCCATTGGGCCCGGCAATGATCTATTAAACCCTTCACACATTGTGAATTGTTACTCATCCTAAATTGATATTCTTCTGACCCCACTGTTTGTCAGATTGAAATATTGAGATCTGCAGATCCTAACTCCATTATTTGTATCCTTTGAGACGTGTATGCACAGGGCTTGCATTCCCCTTACCAAACATGATCTGATGGCAACGCGTCACAATGCGCGTCTGTCGGACAATATTTCACGAAACAAAATGACATCGAGGTATTGGGTGGAATCTGGCAATTATTTTAATGTCTCTGGAAGCTACTATATGTTTGGATGTGTGCCAGCAATGTGAGTTCTTTTTTTTTTTTTGGCTTTTCAAAGATGCGAGCAGTATCAGTTGCATAATATTATAGTCACATAAAATTATGGGTGGGGTGAATCGAAGAAAGGGATATATATATGCCAGCACACCCATGCTTGGGTGGTATTGGCACCTCTGTATCGCTCCAGGATCGATCCTTATGTCCATGGGCGGATTCAGGAATTCTTCCTCAAAAAAGCCATCATGTAGAAAAAAAAAATTCCAGGTAAGGCTTTATAGGAAAAATGTATATTTTTCAAAATATATAAGGGCATTTTTGGAGCTTTAGGAGGGTGGGAGGGTGTTGAGATCCGCCGGTGCTTGTGGGTTCTAGTTTATAGTCCTACTTTCTAAAAAAATAAAAAGTTGATAGTATTACTTTTGGCCAATAGGCTAACCCACAATAATATAAAAAAATAAGAGTGCTGCTGCGGACACACTACAAAATCCTTTTCACATACTGCATTTTAAAAAAATAAAAAATAAAAAAATTTCTAAACTACCCCTATCCCTTTCCTTCCCTCTCTCTTCCTCTCCTAAACTACTAAATAATAAAGGATTTTGTAGTGCATAGGAAATAAGAAAAAGAAAAGGGCATGTAAGGTACCTTTCCAACCACGTGATTGGACCCATATGGAGGCAGCCTTTCCGAATCCGTACCACCTGCATTGCATGCCTCCAATCCACTGTATATGCATTGGCCCACTGTACATATGAGGATGAATCATCTCAATTGTTCAATCCATATTTACTAAATGCTGTGTTTGGGAAGGGGGGAGGGGAGGAGAGGGGAGGAAAAATTTGAAGAGAAGGAAAATGAAGGGGAGGGGAGGGGAGGGAAAATTAATTTTACCTCTTCTTATTTGAGAAGTAAAAAAGTAGGGGAAGAAAAGTAAAAAAGTAGGGTTTTATTTGTTTGTGAAGTAGAGGAAAAATTACCATTTTGCCATTACTTTTGTAAAAATTTCAAAAGGACAAAAAATGATAAAAAGGGCAAAAATGACATTTTCCACACTTCCCATCTCCCTCCCTCATTTTCCCCCCTGTTTTGGGGGGAAAATTTGTGTACACCTTTTTCCCCCATTTTCCCTCCCCCCCTTTCCCAAACATGATCCAAAAACTTTTCCCCCCATTTTTTTCCTCCCCCACTTTTTCCCCCCTTCCCAAACACACTGTAATGCTGTGTTTGGGAAGGGGGAAGGGGAGGGGAGGGAAAATTTGAGGGGAAGGAAAATGAAGGGGAGGGGAGGGAAAATAAATTTTACCTCTTCTTGTTTGGGAAGTAAAAAAAGTAGGGGAAAGAAAAGTGAAAAAGTAGGGTTTTGTTTGTTTGTGAAGTACATGAAAAATTACCATGTTGCCCTTACTTTTATAAAAGTTTCTAAAGGACAAAAAGGGCATTTTCCCTCATTTTCCCTCCCCTCTCTCATTTTCCCCCCTGTTTTGGGGGGAAAATTTTTGCTACCTTTTTCCCCCCATTTTCCCTCCCCTCCTCTCCCAAACACTCTCCAAAAACATTTTCCCCCCACTTTCCCCTCCTTTTTTTCCTTCCCCCCTCTTTCCCCCCTTCCCAAACAGGGTGTAAGGGGTGGCAAACGGGTTGGGCTGCCAAGGGGTTTCTACTAGGGATATAAATGGGTCTCCAATTCTCCGATTACCCAAAAGTTCCGACCCGTTAAAAATCGGGTTTGGATTCTTATTTAGGCCCCGATAAGTAAATAAGTCCGGGTTCGGGTCCACCTTGGTTCAGACCCGTGGATCCGAGACCCAACATATTACCTCAATTTTTTAAAATCACTCCTAAAAATCATATTTTTTAATATAATTCTCTATCTAGAACCGGACCCAGATCCAGACCCGCCCCATATATGGTTCTAGTTCCAGTTCCGGAGCCAAGAAATAGGTTCCAAAACAGTTCTAGGTCCGGATTCGATTCCACCTTCTCCTTAATGGTTCTGGTTTCGGGTCCACCATGGAACCGGACCGGAACCGACCCGTTTACAACCCTAGTTTCTACTAGTTAAATTCCAAATGATTTTAACCCGGTAGGTCGACCGACCCAATGTATAGACGCTTGATCCAAATCCAACCAGTTCAAATGTTAAGGCTATATTTGGGTTAAGTTACAGGCAAAAAAAAAAAAAAAAACCCAAAATAAGCTCAGCTCATTTTAAATAACAAAAACCATTTTAAATACCGATAAATCAATTTATCCAATTATTAAATGGCTTTGATATGCGGAACAACCTTAATCGAATCAATTTAAATGGGTTAAGCGAGTTATGTGGGTTGACCATCACCCGACCCCTTTTAAAAGGGTTAGGATTTTCTTACGCATGACCAATCCCTTAATTTATTGTAGGTATAATCCACTATATGTAGCAGCAGTGGCGGATCCAGTTATAATTCACTGGGGGGCTGGGCCCCCAGTGAATTTTTGGAAAAAAAAAAAATTATATAGGCTAAGTAAGACCCAATGTACCCAGGCCCCCAATGACACGTAACCAGGCCCCCAGTAAAAAATATTAGGCCCATTCTTTATACATATTATTAGGCCCATTCTTCAACTATTAGGGCATCAGAGGTAAAGACTGCAGAGTATACCGCCCTCTCCAGATCAATTTATGAATGATTGTCTTGTATGTTTTATAGAAAAAGAGTTGTTTGGAACTATTACTAATGATATTGTAATAGAACTTTTTCAGAATATGAAAACTCTTAGGGAACAATTGTGATAAATAAATATTTCTTTGTTTTATTGCTTGAAACTATTACATTATATTCGTCCCATATAAATAACCCAAAAAAAAAAAAAAATCCGGGGCCGTTGCCCCCGGACCCCCACTACTTAATCGTGCCCCCAGTGAGTTTGAATCCTGGATTCGCCACTGTGTAGCAGGTCGGGTCGGAGTCCGGTGGGATTAGTGGGTCAGGTCAAAATTTTCCATCTAAAGTAGTAGTTTCTCATCATAATATTTATTTATATTTACTAAAAGGCTTCATATGGATGGATGCTACAGTAATGATCTAGAGGTGCATATGGTGCATGAAAGCTCGGACAAGAAGTTTGCAGTGGTTGGGATTATGTACACTATAGGCCGACCTGACACATTTCTATCAGAGGTATGCTTCTACCATATTTCTATTGTTGAGTCTTTTTCCCCCAAAAAAGGGGTGGAAATTGGAATTCATTAGACCTTTTTTCTTTCTTTTGTTATTCTTGAGTTATTACTTGACTACAAGATGGTGTATGCTAAGGATTCAGGAGTATTCAGGACACAGACATGTTGGGTTGGGTCAGATCCAGCTGGATCGCATCCAAACCTGATTGATTATATTGAATAGGGTCAGGTTTGGCTCTATGATTATAACCTTAATAACATGCAGGTATTATAAAATACGCTATTTAATTATTTGGGGATTTTCAGGAGACACACACACACACACACACACACATATATATATATATATATGGAAATTTTGAAAACGTCCCACTTTAAAAACGTCCATTTTTCTGCTCATCTCATTTTTGTTCATAGGCCCATGTTGAGTCAATCTAGTCTTTTCAAGAAGTTAGGACCCAAGAGGGCCTACACATAAGTGAGAAGAAAACCCACACAAGTAGAAAAAGATGGTATACCCAGGGTTTGAAGTCACCGTTCTAACCTAGGTGAATACTTGCATATTATTAATATGCAGTCACGCTTATGGGACCACCTAGGTTTAACCCATCAATAGGACATGGGTGATGGAAATGTGTCATCATCCATAAGAGTCGGGCAAAAAGTCAGCCTAATCAAATTACCCTGTGCTTATTTAGTAGCCTGCAAACAAACAGGCCCCATGTAGTTTCTGTCTCCATTTGGATTAAAACTCAAAGCATAGCAATAATATATATATATATATATATATATATGAATTCGAGTTAATTGAATAGCAATTAACACCCTCAATTTAATCTAAATTAAAGTAGGCTAGATCTAAGAAAGTTCTAATCTTTTTTACACTAAAATAGGGTGGGATTCTTCAATTGGTCCAAAATTGGACTCCCTTGCCACTCATGGTGGTTAAGAAAGGTTTTGCTATTAAAAGAGGAGGTTCTTTGTGAAAGCAGAAAAGGCAGGTGGTGAGCCATTTGTAACTCAAAAAAGTAGAAATGGTATCAGCACCTTTTCATTATTTATTTATAACAATGATATCCCATAATAACAGGTCAATCTTGATTTGTGGGTCAAACCAGACCATCGACCCCAGTCATCTGGTTCTGGCAACAGCACCAACCTGAGTTAGTCCCGGACCTTTTACCGGCTTAGGTTGGACCTGACTCATTTACAGTCCTGGTTCACATCTCTCTCAAGCCGTTGGGTCTCGACTCTTGAGCTCTGAATTCTGAATCCTCTCTCTCTCTCTCTCTCTCTCTCTCTCTCTCTCTCTCTCATGTGTGGGTCTATGCGTTTCTTGTGCAGTTGATGGGGCAAGTAAAATCTGTCGCCGATAGACATGAAATGGAGATTGTTGCAGGTGTGGTAGACCCAAGGCATTTGAAGATGGGAAGTAGAAAGTATTACAGATACTTGGGTTCTCTCACTACGCCTCCCTGCACTGAAGGTGTCATCTGGACAATTGTCAGAAAGGTACTCTATCTGCTCTATCCACTAAATCCCTCCAAATTCTCTTATCTATGGACTATATGGTGCTTTCTTGTGTGTAAGTTTTCACACAGAATCATTGTATATCTTATCATCTCAATATCTTGAGTCTTGACTGCAGGTTAGGACAGTTTCAAAAGAGCAAGTGAGATTACTAAGGCTGGCTGTCCAAGATGTGAGTCTCCATATTCTAACCACTAATTTTCTCTGCTAATCAAGAGCAACAGTGGAAGCTAAGAAATGCAAAACAGAAAGACCAACATTTTTCCTGCACATGGGCCAACCCAAGTACGGCTACGACCAGCCTCGGTTGGGCAGAGAATGGACTTAAGCCTGATATTTTGGCCTAGTAAAGAATGGTCATGGCCCTGAACCTATCCATACCTTCTAAAGACCCAACTAAATGTGGTTCCCTGTCTCTCCAAGTCAATACAAATTGGCCCATCATCTAGTCTTGTTTTGTGGGTTGATCTATCCCATGAATTAGGCTCAATAACTAAACATCTTCAAGTCGGCCCCGGCCAATGTGCAATCCTATTTTTTCTCACCTTGCCACACACTTCGTAAGAATTCCACTAACTTGCAATTGAATCCTACTTTCTTTCACCTTGCCACACACTTCGTAAGAATTCCTCTACCTTGCAATTCAAACAGCCCCACCACCACCCCACCCCACCCCACCCCACCCCCCAAAAAAAACACATGTGTACACACACACACACAAGAAAAAAAAAAAAAAAAAAATTGTGTGCATTGGATCTGTGAATGGTTTAGCTGATTGTTTTTCTGGGTGCAGAATGCAGAAAGGAATGCAAGACCCACGCAGGCAGTCAACGAGCGTGAAGTGCTTCTCTACAGACCCACCAATCCATGATGAAAATCTACATCCTTAGAGGCTTATTAGACTCTTTGAATTGGGTTGACATCATCACTTCTTATATTTCATTTCTCACGTTTCTCAGATACTTTTTTAGGCAGTTTGATGTGAGTTGATGAGTTTTGCAGTTAAATAATGGCTATGTAAAATAAAGACTATTAGAATATTTTTTTATTTAAATTTATAATTTTTTAATTATTTCTTTGATTGTGTGCCTAAATAATGCTCTTTCTTCAGCATTGACATTTTATGGAGAGTATGGATTCCAACTTGGTTGCAGGGGCGGAACCAGAAAATGGGTGGGGGGTTTGGGTGGTGAGGTGGCAGGTGGGGGTGGGGGTGGGGGTGGGGGTGGGGGTTTGTCTAGGATTTCTCCAAGACTGCAGGCTTGAAGGCCTAATGTAGTTCAAGCCTATTTACAACTTGGATCCACAATTTTGAATCACTCCAATCACCACAACATATTTGTATTCTTAACTCAAAATATTAGAAATTCGAAGTAGAAGTGAATTTAAATCACATTCAAATATTATAACCATCACCCAAAGATTCACACATCCAAATAGAAGATGAAAGATGATATTGGTATGTACAAGATGAATATAAAGAAACTTTATGCGGAAGTATTGTAGTCCAAGCCATCGAAAAAAATTAAATATGAGAGAGAAGGGGTTATTCAGTTGGTTGGCAACCCCTCTCGCCTGGATGACTAGGGATCAATCCCGTGCTTTCCCAAACCTCTTTTATTGATTAATGATTTAAGTCTCTATAGCAACTTTACCCTGTCTCATAGAGTCAAAAAGATGATAACATACCCTATTTAAAAATCAAGTCCTAAAGTGAAATTCTGGGAATGGTGAAAATGACTAATATTTTAGGATTCATACCTGATGCTATTTAGGAGTGGGCTCCCCTGAGGGAGAGCATTAGAAAGAATTTATGTTGCCTCTCCCGATGCCTAGGGGTTCTGAAAGGAATGATTAGCTAAGAAAATTTTTGAATATCGCAAGTTTGAATCTCAACAATAAAATAACATGCGTGTCGTTAAAAGTGCACCGAAAGGGTTTTGTTAGGATTTTAAGTATTGGCTAAATTCATGGGTTGGATAAAATTCTGTGTCTTTTGAGTTGTATTTTTTATTTAGAAAAAGACTATGAAGATAGAAGATTGGAAGGACTCTGAAGATAGAAAATCTGAAAGGATTCAGAAGAAGAAAGTCTAAAAGAATTAGAAGAAGAAAGCTAGACAAAAAGAGCCGAAATTCCGGATCAACCAGAATAGAGTCCGCTCGAGCGACCACATCATCTGCTCGAGTAGACAGAGTCAGAATGGCCCAGCGCTGAAACAGAACCTCATCCGCTCGAGCGGATAGTGGGTCCACTCGAGCGAACAAGGAGTCCCAGGAAAATTAGAAACTGATTTTCTAATTGTGCTCAAACTGCTTGTTTTAATCCTAATCAAGTTAGGCAACTTTAAGCACGACCTAAGAGATATTTAAAGAACTCACAGGCTATTCTAAAGATAAGACCCTCACCCCTCAAAGTTCTGAGTTAGAGATTATTATTAAGAGAATTCTTCTCTAAAGATTTTTACGAAGTTGTGTTGCCAAGTTCTTTAGAATCACTTCTTCTGCATCCTTTGTAGAAGATTATCTTATTGCAGGAAGACTTGAGGAGTCAAGCGCTGGATTGAATCTGTTGCAATCAACGGTGTGAAGTCTTTGAAGCGTGAAGTGACACGAGGTAACTTCAGTCCTTGGGTAAGTGATATTTAGGGAAGAGATCTGAGTTTCTTGTAATTGCTAGATTCATAGTGTTTGATTTGATCCAGTTCGCATCGGTGGTTTTTCACTCGGTTAGGGTTTTTCACCTTAAACCTGGTGTCTTTATGGTGTGTGCTTGTTGATTTTATTTCCGCTGCATATTATTTATTTCTGTACACTTTTGGATTGATTGTTTAAGTAGACTAATCTAGAGATCGCGGACCCTAAGGGCACGTTTGTGTACACAACATTTCCGCGGAAAGAAGAAATTGCCACGTCAGCAAATTCCATAGAAATAAAAACCTCGGAAAAGGATTTCCATAGAATTTAAATTTTCATGTTTGGTGCAAAAAGAGTTTCCTCATTGAATTAGTGCTAATGTTGTTTGGTGCGGCTATGGATTCCTTATAGAAAATCAAAATTTCTTATTTGGTTATATAATTTTTTGAAGAAAATTAACATAACATGTATATTATTTATTCAACATTAAATAATAATTTATATAAAGAAATAAAAAATGAAAGAGTTGTATGGTTTTTGGGTTGAAATGGACAAGAGTGAGGAAAAGATGGAGAAGTTTTCCGAGGAAATCCATTTCCCATACCCCCTCATAGGAAACCCGTTTCCACCATTATCAAGGAAAATGCTGACGAGGCAGGAAAGCATTTCCGCGGAATTATTCCGCACCAAACACCGGAAAAAAGGGTTATCCGCGGAAAACCATCCATTTTTCCGCGGAAAAGTGTTACACAAACATGCCCTAAATCTTTCAGGTTCCATATGAGGGAGAGTATTGAGAAGTGAGTTCTTAATATATAGCTCCCAACCACTCCATGATTAAATTATGATGAGGCCTAATGTCTATTTTATTTTATTTTTTGCCGCTAAACCTGTAGAAAAAGTTTTGACTGTACATCATGAGGCAAAAACAACAGTTTTAGCCGCTAAAAAAAAATCCCTCTGTTGACTTTTAGCAGTGAAAAAAAAAAACCATTGGTAAATGTGGATTTTTTCGCCACTAAAAGTCACTTATTTTTTAATGTAAATAAGGCATGCGATATAAGACACTAAGGACCTATTTGGTTAGAGGCATTTATGATGATGAATTGGGCTTGTTGGGGATTTATGACATAATGAGACACAAATGCTCTGTTTGTTGCAATAATTCAGAATTCCAAACCATATGAAAAGGTATTTTTAGGGCTTGTTTTTTTACTAACCAAATGCGCCCTTAGCCTTATTAATTCCCAGATTTACCAGAAGAAAAAAAAAAAAAGACTTATGAAGTTTCAGAGTTCCAGCATTCCAAATGCTAGAGGGATTGAGCATTTGAAAATTTACTTTTAGAGAGCACTATTTGAATTTCTCAGAATTCTACAAACAAGAATTCTCAAAATTCTTGTAACCAAACGAGTCCTAAAAAGCTTTTCTTTTTAAAACTGGGGGCACTCTCATCTTTAGGGGTGTAAAAAAAATCGAAAAACCGTCTAACCGAACCAAACCAAACCAAACCGCGATTAATAACCGTATTTTACGGTTCGGTTACGGTTAATGAAATCCAAAAACCGCATGGTTCGGTTCGGTTACGGTTTTCCATAATAATTTACGGTTATTAACCGAACCGAACCGTATGCGGTTAACCGTACTGTTTACAAATAAAAGAAAAATATAAGAAACCGTAAACGTATGATTAACCGTATAATAAATATTTCTAATCAATGGGATTTTTATCCAATTGCTCCTTATGTGTCATCTTACTTTTAATCATTCACATTTATTCATTTATGTTTCCACGGTTATTAACCGTAACTGAACCGTTTAATACGGTTAATCGCGGTTACGGTTTCTACGGTTTTTATATATACGGTTACGGTTATGATTTTAAAAGGCAGAAAACCGCGGTTACGAGTTTTCCAAATTAATCGGTTTACCGAATCGTTACATCCCTATTCATCCTTTTGTTTTCTACCTCCTCTTTCCCCGCTTCGTACGCAGCTTTGGAAACCTGTGTCTCTTTAGTGGCAATGGTCCCAAAATACCTTTCAAGTGGACACTGACCCGTTTCCCAGGAAAGAAAAAAGGGGGACAATGACCCTTCACAAGGAGAATCAGTAGAGCCAATTCCACTTTGGTTCTCACCTTGTCTCATGGCCATGGCTCCATTCCATTTTCCAGCGATACCTGTGAACGTTCATCTCATGCCCTCCACGAATTCCTTTTGCGGATGCTCTTCTTCTGTAAAGGATAATGACACTACACGATCTAACCCTACACGTCTGTTGACATATAGTGAGCTATTAATGATGTAAATTCAAAGATGTGACCTAAGAAACAGACATTGCCTCCCATGTCGCCTCTCCCCATTTATTCACGGAGGACTGTTTGAAACTTTCTACACTCAATGACAACAGACAACATATTAAATGTTTTTCTTGTTACTTCATCAAAATTCATCACTTGAAGACCCTTGTGATATATGTTTTCTTTAATTGGTTACTCCTGTGATATATTATAGAACCAAATAGAAATGATCAAGTCCAACTGTTGAGATCATCATAGCAGTTCAAATCAACTTATGGGACCCACCTTTTAGTGTCTTTATAAGAGTTCTACTTCTACCAACAACCTCTCAAATAGGTCAAGACATTCTAAAACCTAGTTTTTTTTTTTTTTTTTTTTTCTGAATTGCATATAATTGAAAGATTACTCTCGTTTGATGAGTGTAACCGTTCAATTTGTAGACTCTTAATTCAATAGACAAGTTCATGGAGTCGGATTTCAAATTTGGACCACAGCCAATCAGCTCAGGACCGTTCTTATCCAACTTTCCACGTGTTGATACCTGAGTGGAGTGGGCCGCACTAGGTAATTTGGATTTTGGACAGACTCTGTTATAGCTTTATCATGCTTTTGTTTTACTTAAACTTTTTTCTTTCTTATGAGAACAACGTGTGAGCTTGTGGCCACATATAATCGACCATGGAAAGATTCTGTCCTTGAAAATAATTTCCTCTGGGGTCTTTGGTTTTGAGGTTTATTTAAGCTGTATTTGCTCTTCCCTCTCCTTTCATCTGCAATCAGTCTTGCCTAAAAAAGAGAGACATGAAGGGCTTTTTCTTTTGTGCACTCCTGATTCTTCTTGTTGTCTCCCACTCACCCCTAACCACTTCACAAGAATATGGTAATGGATTGTCCAGTAAAGGTATTTCTATCATCATCTTTTTCTTCTTCTTCCTTCTTGTGTGGTTGATTGGTTTTGTTGGTCTCAAATCTTTTAAAAGTTTCATGTGTTGGAACAGGTGATGAGAGGGAGTGGAATTACCAAATAGACAGTGGCAAGGGACCAGAGCACTGGGGAGATCTTAATGAGAACTGGACTCTTTGTAAAACGGGATTCAGGCAGTCTCCAATAGACCTTTGGGACGGATGGGTAGATGTTGTGAGGCATTTAGGGAAGCTACAGACAAGATATAAGCCTGCAAATGCAACACTCGCGAGTTGGGGGCATGGCATCGTGGTAAGAAAAAAGAAGGGATCTTTACAGATTACTTCCTCTTAAACTTGGCTTCTATAGGCTAATGAGTGACCAACCATCTAAAAGGCTAAAGCTAGGTTTAAGAGGAAGTAATCAGTAAAATTCATGAAGATAGTAAGACATAAGATAATTATGCTTTTTCACACTTGATTTTTTTTTATTCGAATCTATATTTTCTTCACATGATCAATTAACCAAAGGGAGATTTGTGGTTTTAACAAACAAAAGTGGTTAGATCATATTAAAGCTGTCAACACAATGGCCAGGGCGGGTGCTTTTTTGATGAGATGAATCCACAGGAGAAAAGAAAATTATTTTGATTTTCCATGCAATCCCTTTTCTACCCATTTCGTGTGAAGCATTTTCCTCATAAAAAAGGAGGGAAAAATGAAGAGATTTTCTTTATGGGGGGATTTCGATTTCCTAAGTGAGAGATAGAAATAAAGGATTATTGTCTATTATGAAATTAAAAATCCGTAGAGTGCAGAATCATCTAGATGCGGCATTAAAGCGAAACTGATTCTTCCTCATGTTTTTTTCTCAGGAAATGCCAATCAAATTTCTGTTTTCTCTACTCCTATTTGTGTATCCCTCCCTTATCTTCAGCTCTCTCCACTTTTATATATAGACTCTATTTCTTGTTACTATTATTCCTTTCCCCCACATCCTAAAATTCCATATGCCTCCTTAATATAATTTAGAAACAAAACTTACCCCTTTTTTTTTGGCTTTTTGATGTAAAAACAGTTGAATTGGATCGATGATGCCGGATCACTTAACATTGACGGAACTTATTATAAGCTGAAACAGGTTCACTGGCACTCACCCTCTGAGCATCGCATCAACGGTTTGGGGTGAGCTACTTCTTCACTTCTCTTTCATCCTTCATTAACTTTCTGGGGTGGTGGGTGTGTAGAAATAATCCAGTGCATACCCTTTTTTAGGTGTTCGAGTGCACAGCCCATAGTAGGGCACATCTGTTCACCCATCCGAATAGACCACACACATGAATTATCCCTGAATTATGTCTTCACATTCATTAATACCATTCGAATGGACTGCATGTGGATCGACGGCCAATTTTTTAAGGAGTGAAACCTGGTGGATCATTGATCAAGGGTCTACGATGATTGGGTGGACACCAAACTTGGTGGGAGGTAGGGCCCATCCAGATCTTTGGATCGTCAGCCCCATCCTCAGGTGGGGCCCCATGGAAAGGTGTGGGAAATCCCATTAGCATGAACGCCACTCAAGATTACATGAACAGCAAGGTCTCTCGGGATTAATGTGCAAAATGATTTAGCCATGACACATACAAAAATTTGCTATGGTTTTAGCTTGAAATAAAAAACACAGGGGACCTATATTTCCATCACCTTCAAATTTTTAACAATTTTCTTTTAGTTCTTTTCTTTTACAAAAGAAAATGAGAAAAACCATGATATCAATCAAAGGCAGACATTGGCCATAGAAGAGTTTTGGCTTTGCATTGCTATCTTGGTTAAGTGAAGTAAGAGTAGATTATGATGATGTAATAAGAATAATAACAATTAGATGAATGTTACAGGGTAGACCTAGAGGTACGCATGGTACATCAAAGCTCGGATGGAAGGATGGCTGCAATAGGAATTCTCTATCAAATCGGTTTTGGAGAAGACCCATTCCTCAAGGAGGTATGCTTCTATTGATCTACTGTTGACCCTTGATGTTTGAATAATTTATTGAGAAAGTAATGTGAAGTAAAGTTATTTAAAGTGAGATGAGAAATTAAAAATTGATATAGTATCCAGCTTACTTGAGTTTTATATAGTGGAAAGTGAAATCTTTTTTTGTTGCTTGGATGTTACTTTTTCACTTGCTGTGACCAATCAAGCATATGTGGAACTAGGCCTGTCAATGGGCCGGGCGGGGCCAGGGCTTGGGTTGTCCAATCCCGTCCCAAAAATAGGACGGGCCTGTCAGGTATTGTCTAATCCCGATCCTAAATTGAACTGGCTTACATCAAATTCCGTCCCGTACAGGCCCACGCTGGGACAAGGCTGGGCTTGGGCTTAGCCTGATCCTGGACATAAGCAAAACATTCTCTAATTATTCCTACTGTCACCAGACACCCGGTGTGAACCGGACTTTAAACCCTCCTCCTTTTTTTCCGGATTTGGGACCGACAATGCAATGCAACAAGCAACATGGAGGGTTAAAAACTTTTTTTTTTTTTCCGGTGACAATAGAAAATCAAAAAATTAATAAAAATGAATAAATATCCTATAGGCTGTATGGGTCAAGTAACGTAGGAACGGTTAAAACCTTTTTTTTTTGCTAGTAAAAGTAGAAAATTAGAAAATCAATATAAATGAATGAGAATGACTATTCTATATGAGTCAAGTTAAAGTAATGAAAGATCGGTTAAAAACTTCTTTTTTTTTTTTGGCAGGTGAAAGTAGAAAATCAATAAAATAAATGAGAATGAATATCTTATATGGGTTAAGTAATGTAAAAAAGAAATCAACAAAAATTATTCTTCTTTTAATATATCTAAAACATCAG
Source organism: Umbellularia californica (assembly GCA_028538565.1). Lineage (NCBI taxonomy): Eukaryota > Viridiplantae > Streptophyta > Magnoliopsida > Laurales > Lauraceae > Umbellularia > Umbellularia californica. Next base: position 7,696,889 of record JAPQWN010000002.1, read on the forward strand.
TTAGTGCATTCCCATCATTGTCTAAATCACCATCACTAGTTGGGTCATAACTAAACCAATCTTGGGCACAAACTAATGCTTCTACCATGGGCGGCATCACTTTCATCATAGTGGGGTCAATTGACCCCGCTGAGATCTGAAAAAATATTTAAAAATAATTTTTTTATGCAATGAATTGGAATTTTGAGTTTGGCTCCACATAAACTTTTGAGTTTGACCCTACTCAATTTAAGAGTTTAACTCCCACATTAGCTAACGTTACATATTTTCTTTGTTACTATGGTAATAAGCAAAAGTCACCATAAAATACCCACCGGCTACATTAATGGGCTAATTGTCTACCAAAATATTAAAAAAAAATTAATGGGCCCGCATTGCTGATATGCGCTTTAGCAACGAGTTGTTAAAACTTAAAGGAATTGGTGACATTGTTAGAAAATTAGTGGAGACAAAGAAGGATATCGTATACCAATTGATTTATTTGCTTCTAAAATTGACTTTGATTTTACCAGTAGCGACTACGACAGTAGAAAGAGCTTTTTCAGCAATAAAGTACGTAAATAATAGGTTGCAAAACCGAATGGGAGATCAATAGATGAATGACTATTTGGTCACATATATTGAAAATGATGTGGTTGCTAGTGTTGATAATGAAGCTATTATACAACGATTTCAATACATAAAAAAATGTTGAGGGCAGCTATAGAAGTTTATGTATTTGGATTTTCTTTTTGGATTAATAACTATTAGTAACAATGTATTAAAATTCATATTTATTTATTTATTTATTTTAGAATTCAATATTATATTTGTCGGATTATCATAAATAGATTATTTGAGAAATTTTATATTATATTTGTCGAATTATCGAAAGTAGATGACATATGTTGATAAAAGAAAAACATATACTTATTCCATTTGTAGAAAATAAGGCTTTTGTTGACCACACTCACTTGAATTCCTGGAGCCGCCACTGGCTTCTACCATATCTGGTTTCAAAGAAGTCCTATGTAGGTCAAGTATCCTCCCTCCGATACTAAATGCTAACTCTGAAGCAGCGGTAGAAACTGGAATAGCTAAAATATTACGAGCCATTCGAGATAAAATAGGATACTTAGTTGAATTTAATTTCCCCCATTGTAATATATAAATAATTATTATTAAATGACTTTCCAGCGGGCCGGGCCAGGCCTGAACGGGATATGTTGTTTTTGCCCAGTCCCAGTCCCATTTTGGCCAGGCTTTAAAATGTATTGTCCAAGCCTATCCCACTAGGCTCAAGTTTTTTTAAAAGCCTTGTATTTTCGCGCATGGGATGAGCCGGGCAGGGCTTTCTACCCGTTTCAATGCGTTCCATTGGCAGGCCAATGTGGAACATTTATTTTTAGCAAACTGATCATATACATGGACCCCAAAGTGGTATCCATGTAATTTTGCAATATTACAAAGTGCAATTTAGGAGTGGGGTTCGGGAAGGTCCACAGTATACATGGACCCCAAGTCTGACCCGATAGAAACCAGGGTACAAGCTTTTGGCCATACTTTAATCTAATATTAAGGGGTGGACCTTGACACACACCAGAATTGAGGTCCAAGTACATTCATATGTTTATATAAAATATACTGTTGTAGAATTCAGGAATTTGGGTTCTTGGGAATAAACCTATTGGACCTAGGAAGGGACATAAATTTAGAATGGATCCAAATTATGGACTGCTTTTCCAAATTTGGTTTTGGATCAAGTGGGTATTGGAGGACCCATTTTCATCTATAGTGTATATGTTTTTGGCCAAGGACGTGGGTTCTTGTTTAGTAAAATTACTTAACTAGTGAAATGAAGTAAATGGTCAATTCAAGAAAGAAGAAAAAAGAGGGATCAAATAAAAAAATACTAAATTGCAAAAGACAGATATTTATTATAAAAAAAAAAGTTAAAAAGTTATTCTCTCGTGCCATTAATGAGAAAAAAATTCTTTTTACCAAAAAGGTCAAACACTACGTTTTCATGGCACAATTGACCCTCTCTAATTCTAATCTCTCTTGATTTCACCGGTCACTGAACTTTATTCATGAAATAATTTTACCAAACAAAAGTCTCAAGCCTTAAACAACACATTTGCTTCTCTAGCTAGGCCAATTTAGAACTTTCTACTTGACCTGTCTGAAAGACCAGGAAGGGGATTGAGTTGAATAACTTGTGCGAGTTTGACCGAGTTTTCTGTAGACTTAACAGTTTACTTGATGCCCTTCCCAGTTATGTCTACTCAGCCGAGACAGAACTGGTCCAGCCAAGTTTTCCAACTGTGGACCTATTTTTACAGCCCTTGGTAGTGGGTGGGTTCACATCTTACTCACACGTATGAAGCTTCTTGTTCTTTTCAGTTGAGGGGCCCCTTAAATATCATAGCCGATGGCGATGCAAATGAGACTGAAGCAGGTGTGGTTGACCCATACCATTTAATGCCGGATAATGTCTGGGAGTACTACAGATACATTGGCTCTCTTCCTACTCCCCCCTGCTCTGAAGGTGTTGTGTGGACCGTACTGAAAGAGGTACAGAAACGGCACTCTGTTACTGAACTCTATTTGGTTTCAAATCCCATTTGTTAACTTTTTTATAGAACAGAAGTCTTACTTATTATCTCAATATCTCAGCCATGGTTTAGGATTGTTTCATTTGAACAAGTGAAGAGGCTCAGGGATGCTGTCCATGATGTGAGTTTCTACTTTCTACTTTCTACTTTCTACTTTCTAGTACATTAACCACCACAAGGAATTAGGATTTAGGATGGTCCTACATTTGTTTTAACACTCGACCTTTCTTTCCAAAAAGAAAAAAAAATCCCCAGAATTGACTCAACTGGCTGACTTGATTTTGACTCAACTCAATGGGCTGTCAAGCTGGGTGAGTTTGACAAGAAACTCAGTGAGACGTGGTTGTAGCCACTTGAGTCAACAGGTTTTGAGCCCAGACTGTGTTTTGGGTTTTAAACAATGGATCCTACTATGATTTTGAAAATTGAAACTCTTGATTGACCCAAAATCATGTTAAAGGAGAGTTGAGTAGGATTCAAGTTTGAGTTTACACTCTAAGACTTCGTCAGACTAGCCTTATTCAAAGGACTCAAGAGCACCTCCAGTCAACTTGACCGTGTTGAGTTGAGTCTCTTTTGATGGTCCTCCCTCAATCCTACTGCACATATGAGCTGAGCCAGACTTCGTCAGACTAGCCTTATTCAAAGGACTCAAGAGCACCTCCAGTCAACTTGACCGAGTTGAGTTGAGTCTCTTTTGATGGTCCTCCCTCAATCCTACTGCACATATGAGCTGACCCAGACCAGTAAGGATTTGAGGCCTCACCATTTATTTTCATGTGTTGGGCCTAATCCAAAGATTTCGGGCCGAAAACTAATGCGCTTTCTCGGACTTGTGTTTTTGTAAAGGTCAACAATTAATGGATTATCTGAATAAAATCTACACAAATGGCCCAATATTTGTGTAACTGGTCTGGCCTAAAATTCATTTTGGCCCATAGAATGTACAGTTGAACTAGTCTTGGTATATCTTGGACTAGCTTTGCTCGGCCAATGTGCACCCCTACATTTTTTTTTCCCCACTCAACTCTTCTTCTTTTACTTTTCTAAGCATTGGGATGTATCATGAATGTGGCCCTAAAATGCTAATGCAATGCAAGTATTGTTGCAAAAGCTGATATTATGCATGCATTTGGATTTGTAACTTGATTTATTTATTTGTTGACAGTGTGAAATATCTAATGCGAGACCCATACAGCCCGTCTGCGGGCGTGAAGTGCTTCTCAATGAGCCGGGCTTCTTTCCTACCACCCTCCAATCCATTTGAATTACTACGCATTATTATTATTATTATTATGGTCGTCGTTGTTGTTGGACCTAGTTTGTTGCTGCTTTTTTTTTTTTTTTTTTTTTCTAATGCTGATATGGTGATGACTGTGAGCTTTGCTTGCCAAATACATTGGTATGGTATGTATGTGTGACTTAACTCAGTGTTAAATAATGTTAGGTGTATTTGCATATGTCATGTAATCAAGTAGTGAGACTTAAACAACTGCTTGTATGATATTGATCCATGTTACATGTAACTGCTTACTACTTTGCCAACCTCTGCCTTGTCAAAATGGTTGAAACCTATGGTTTAGATCAGTAGGTCATGGGTTCAAGATATGGCAGCAACAACTGCTTACTACTTTATTGTGATCTTTGGTGGACATTTTATATTTTGGGTGTAAAGTGTTAGTACAGACCAGCTTGTTATCCAGTGCTAGATGTTGATTCGGTTTAATTTAGACATTAGTATGTGTTTGAAAAAGTTGCCTTTATTGTTTTTTGAAAAAAGAGGAAAAAGTCTTTATGCTAATTAAATCAAATAATCACATAAACTTTACCAAATATTTCCAAACAGTCAAACATTTATTGAGATTAATTTTAAATCAACTAGGCCCAAAAATTTAGACTTGCCGGAAAGCACCCTAGCCCTAAGGATTATTAGGTCTGGCATGGGTAGTTATTAAATAGAAAGACATGCGATTTCTTCTATCTAAGCTAAAACCTATTTTCGGTCTAGGTTAAACTTTTTCTATGATTGGGTTACAAGACATTGGGAGCAAACCCATGCCTTAATCCACTCCACTAATGCCCCGGTGGGTAGGTCTACGTTGAACTAAGAATTGAGCATGCATGAGCCTAGTGAAGTCTTTGAGGATTTTTTTTTTTTTTTTTCGGTGTTGGAAGAAGCTAGAGCCGTTGATAGCCCCCATTTGTTATTTGTCATTTGCTCGGATGTGCCCCTATGGTTGTTCATGGGCCGGGCTGAGGTATATCCATCCCCAACCCTAACAGCATGGGCCAACTTTAGAAACATCTGCCTATATCCAGCCCGAACCCGACACAAGCAATAATTGTTAAATTCAAGCCTGCCCATATCAGGCCAAATCAAGCTTTTGTCAGTTGTACAAGCATTCTAGCAATTGTTTGGACAAATTATCACTAAATTACAAGCGCTGCTTACTGGGGGTTGGGGTCTAGGCTAGGTTTAGGGCATTTAATTCAAGGTCAGCTCAAATTATATATTCAGCTCCAGCCCAAAGCAGGCAGGGCTTGGATTGGGCAATGGCTGGCCCGGCCCGTGAGCACGCCTAGCCGTAGCCTGTGCTCATAACAATATTTTCACAACAAAAGCAGGGGAATAATTTCAGAATCACTATCATTTGGGCCATGTATTGACCTGTCCTCTGCCCAAGACAAGTTTTATACTAATCCTGACTCTGAATTTGCATGCATGAAACCCAATCTTTACAGTTGGGCCAACCCAAATGTCGGCCTATAATCAATCTCCATGTTGTGAGTCTATTGCAACCTATGACCATACTCTTTTTTTTTTTTTAATCATAAGAAAATCATCATTACTGAAACAGAAGAAAAACACAAAAGACACAAAGCAATCAATTAAGCCAAGTGCATCATTTACATATGTTAACAAGGCACTCAAATGACCCCTATGGGCCATCATGCTTTAACCCAAACTGATCATAAACTAACCACAACACCCTCTCATGTGAATTGTACCATTGGCCAAATTTCACTCCGTTGGAGTTGGCTCTTGATAAGAAATGTTATTACCATTATGTTAATCATATATATGATCTGGACCTCATCAATCTAATGCAGACCAAATCTACTTTGAGTAGGATCATGAGCCTTTTGGAAGAACAATGGGCCTGAAAAAGGGGTGGAAGTTTTATATTATCCTCCAAAATGGAGAGCTCAACTCATCTCAGGGGTGGTAGAATCTGATTTGACCATGCGATATATGGGTAGGTTACCGATTAGGAGAACAAACTATAGATTAGGGTTCAGTTTAATATTTGGGGATTTTACTGGAAAGAATCCCGGTATTTGGCCATTTCTCGAGTAGGGACCCCCGTAGATTGTGCAGCACTAATGGGACCGTCGGGCCCTTTTTTTTTTTTTTTTTTTTTTTTTTTTTTTTTTTTTTACAATTTTGAGAGGAGCGACGGACCAGTTTGTGCTAGTAGATCTTGTTTGTATTGCACAATCTGCGAGGGCCCTTCTTCAGCCATGACAGAATACCCTGATTTTTTCTGTAAAATCCTCTCAATATTTTGATACTTAATGTTTATTGTATATGGAATGAGTCGGCCTTGTGTTGGGCTTTTTTCAGCCTTCAACTTAACTCAAACGTAGCATTAATATTTGAAACGGGTTGAGTTTGGGCCACAGTTCTACAAGTTGGGTCCAGGTTGAATGGGGGTTTATCCACACTGATTGCTAGTTATGTGGATGGGGCCTGTTCGAAGTTTATGACTTACTTTTAAAAACGAGTCAGATTGGAATGTGCTCTATCAATCGAGTCCTTTTGACCCGAACTCGTTTGCCACCCCTGAGCCGACACTGACTTCTAATATATGACGTGTAACTTGTGAAAATAAGATCATGTGTAGGTCACCTAATTAACTGTCACAGATTGGACTTCCTCCTCCTCTATTTTATGACCCTTTCGTTTATCTCCACTTATAAGCAAGCATGATTGAGTTGGATCCATCCACCTGGAAGGCTATCTGCTCCCATTCCATTCATAGGCTCTCTCTACCTAGACCGACCCCGGTTTCATCCAAGAAGGTCCTGCTTTTTATGTTGTAAGTGTGTGGAGCGTTTTTACCGAAACCGAGGTTACTCTTGACTTCGGTGACAACACCAAGCAGGAAATGCCTCAACTTCATCTGCCCAGCACGGCACGGCAGCATGCCAGCTGGCACCGAGATGGGATTGGTCTCGATAAAGGTACCGGCCACCCCTCCCGAATTCAGCCTCGTGCGTCTCGACATCCGTGTCCGACCTCAGGCTTAGCCGACCTCAGTGCCTTCTCCAGTTCGGTCTCTTGGCCGAGGTGAACGCTGGGCGTCTAATCCATAGTTGTTAATATCGTTTCGGACCTCATTTCGCTCTGGCCTACAAAATAAAAAATTTCGGCCGATTCGGGATTTCGGCGAAACTTTTCGGAATTACATTTCGGGAAAAAAATAACAAAATATATATACATATATAAGTAAAAAAAAATAGAAAAAGTAATAAATATAGACTTAATCCATTATAGTAATTTTTTTGGAATTATATTTTGTGAAAATATAAGAAATACAAAAAATATTTGTGTAAAAAAAGTTAAAAAAAATTAATTATATAAAATTCTATTTCGGCCGAAAAGTAACATTTCGGCCGAAATCCCGAATTTCGGCCGAAATCGACCGAAATTCTGACCGAAAAGTTTGGAGTGGAATTTCGTTTCAGCCACTTGACCGAAACGAAAAATTTCGGCCATTTCGGTCGAAACAAAACGATATTGATAACTATGGTCTAATCCCCATTATGATATGAGACAGCCACATTGCAGGGGGCCCTAACAGATAGGGTGGCCGCCGACCATCGATAAGGGCACCTTCCTATTAGCTGATCACATCCACATTTATGTGAGGGATTTGGAGAAAGATCCGATGGGACAGTACCCTCACCTACCCCCACTGAGGGTCCTAGGTATGGGTTGATTGGACAAGTATCCTCACCTACCTCCACTATGGAACCTTCCATTCTCTTCTATATATGCTTGCATGGAAAGCCATGAAGATATACGCAATACACAGCTTCTACTGTGCTATCTTACTCAAACTTTCCCCCACTTCACCCTAGTTCAGTGACTACACTAACTCAGGCATTGGAATGCCTTTGGCTGGCAGCAGCCCGAGGCTCTGACTTGTGTTTTCTTCTCCTTTTCAGGATCTAGGCCATTGGCGATGTCTCCGATCAGCTAAACAGTTTCTCAATAATCTCCATTACCATCTAAACCAAGTCCGTAATTTTTAGGTACGCAAGACAAGCTCTAGCCAAATGGTAAGAGGCTGCAGTTTTTACCTAACTATTTAAAGTTTGAATCTGGACAGCCACCTACCTACCTTCACTCGAAGGCTGTTCGACTTTACCAGAGGGCTCACCTACTTCAGCCGTGATCCACTTCCCTCACCAGAGAGGGGGGTGCCATTGGGTACAAAAATACATGTAAAGAAGTTATGAAAATTGAAAACGGATGACTTCAACAAAATTCCTAACTCATTCAGAGTTTTCACACAAGGGACGTTATTTTTGAAAGTTTCAAAGCAGTATTTAAGCTTTTCACATTTGACCGCGACGACTTTTAGTTTTCTATAATGACTTCTTGGAAAGAGAGAGCTTATATGTTTATGTTTTTCTTTTTTTTCTTCCTTCATTTCTTCTTTCCTTTTCATCCCTCTCTCTTTCCTCTCCCACCTTTCCCCTTCACCGGCCAGAGACCTACCAGCAATCCTTATTACCTTTCCTTTTCCTCCTCACTTTCTTTGTTGTTGATATTTGACATGAAATTGGTCTTTTCAGTCCACTGCACAACCAGCAGGGTTCCATCATGGATGTCACCATCTCATGCCACAAATGAGTTGATTTTGTGGGTTCTTCACCGTCTTCATTCAATGTTCCGGGTAAAATAATATATATAAATTTAAGCAATGCCTACATGTAGAAATGTGAAACTTCCAACAAGTGCATACCAAGCAGGCTTCGGGCTTCCTAAGTTTTAATTTTTCAAGTGGACCAAACACAAAAATAATAATAACAGTAATAATCAATCAATCAATAATAATGCAAGAATCCCAATATGGGTTGATTTTATTTTATTTTTTTCTTATGTAAAATAACAATAATATCATGAGATTGATGGATGGGGGCTGGGCATTGTTGAATACGCAATCCAGACCGTCCGAGATGACCACCATCGTAATTATCTGATGACTACTAACTTACCAAGGAGAGAAGGTGAGTAAAGAAGATATAATGAAAAAGTCGTAGGATTGAAACAAATGTGGACTATTTTAAAATTCCCAAATCATAAAGTCCCTTTTTTAAAACTCCAAAAAAGTTAAGTTTATTTTTGAACTTTCTTTTAAAATAATATTATTTCGGCGTTCAGTTTGAATGGAATCCATTATATTCCCCTGGTGACATGATTTAACTCACAACCTTATGGTTGCAAAATATGCACCTTCATTTAAATTTGATGAAAGACAGAGTGAGATTCATTAATACAGCATTTGGATGTGGATTTTGGATTAGACCTGTACTCAATCCATCAGCTGGCTTTTTTTGCATTCGGTTCCACCGGATTCAGGTCCCACCGAACCCGTTTAGAGGGCCAAGGTGAGGTTAGGCTTAGCAAATAGAGACTCTCGTAGACATTAATTACATGTATGTGAGAGATTGGCTTGGACCCGTAAAAACAGCTTGTTTCTACTCTAGAGAGATAATTTCTACACCAATATGTGAACGCGTTTAAGGACAATATTGAGTGGTCTGCCAAATGGGAAATGTGTATGTTTGGTCTTAACCTACTGACATAACCTTGCACCAAAAGCCAACGGCTGTAGTGTATGCTTCCATCAGTAATAAAGGAAACTTTTCAACTTTCTTGTTCAAGGCTTTTAGCTGGACCAAGGGTCACCATTTACAGGTTTAATATAGGATAGACGAACCACACGCTCCCACAACAGATCAGCAAAAAAATCGTCTAGAAATAGAGTAAAAGTATTCATTGTCCTCACATCTGTATTATTCAATGCAAGATTAGGAAAAACTCAAAAATCGTTTGGTGAAGATTCGAATCGTGTTACAGTGTAATTTGACAAATGTACCATGATATCATTTTGTTTTCTTTACTTTCCTTTTCATTTAATTTTTTATTGTGACAACTAATTAATCCATGGTCCATATGAACTTTCAAGCGTTCGCTCAACGCTATCTTCTGGGAGGTGACTTTTTCGTTGTATTCATATGAACTTTAAGGCGTTCGTAAAAGTATTTATTGTTTTTACATCAATATTATTCAATGCAAGATTAGGAAAAACTCAAATATCGTTTGGTGAAGAATCTAATCGTGTTACAGTCTAATTTGACAAATGTACCATGATATCATTTTGCTTTCTTTACTTTCCTTTTCATTTAATTTTTTGTTGTGACAACTAATTAATCCATGGTCCATATAAACTTTCAGGTGTTCGTTCAACGCTATCTTTTGGGAGGTGACTTCTTCGTTGTATTCATATGAATTTTCAGGCGTTCGTATAAGTATTTATTGTTTTTTACATCAGTATTATTCAATGCAAGATTAGGAAAAACTCAAATATCGTTTGGTGAAGAATCTAATCGTGCTACAGTCTAATTTGACAAATGTACCATGATATCATTTTGTTTTCTTTACTTTCCTTTTCATTTAATTTTTTTTTTTTTTTTGTGACAACTAATTAATCCATGGTCCATATGAACTTTCAGGCGTTCGTTCAACGCTATCTTCTGGGAGGTGACTTCTTCGTTGTCATTTGGTGCAGTGCTGAGTCAAAGGAGGAAACGTGTTTTAGGCGTGTTCTCTATGCTAGAGGAGATTTGGCCTTCATGCCACGAAAGAGGAAATGACAGCTCATGCACAAACGACTCCTTGGGGATGGAAACAATGAACTTGGGACATGCAGGTACGTGAATTACAAAAATGGACCTGTGATCAATCAAATGGAGAAGCACCCAACTTAGACCCCTACGCATATTTAGATATAATATAAAGAAAAAACCAAATTCAGACCAGAACTAACTCTCAAACCATTGGGTTTCACCCTAATTTGACACTTCTTTGAATTACATTCGAACTTCATACAAAACTAAAACTTACAAAATCATGAAACTTTAATCTCCGAACCAATGATTGTTACAATCAAGTTGAAATGATATTTTACCCAAACTAACAGAAAAAGGAGTTTTTTCTCAAAATCTAATCCGAAAAAAGATCTTTTTCCATTATCACACTATCCCTATAATTGACATGCTTCTAAGGCACCTATATATTATATGCTTATTAGAGTCAATTATAAAAACAAAAGCAATATCTAAGCCTGGGCAGAGTAGTTTTTTTTGGGGTGCGGGAAGGGGGTTCACAAACTTGTCAAATCTAACCATTAGATAAAGTCTGATGGGTGTCAAATTTACATGATCAGTCCAAAAGCCCACAAACTTGGGATAATGTAAAACTTTGGTAAGTGCTAATTAATGGAAAGGAGAGTTTGTGTGTGGTTTTAGATTGATTATAGGATGAGCCAACGGTAGGGAGAGGAAAAAGAAGAGGACCACCCACCCCAAATCTTTTTTTTTTTTTTTAATTTTAAATCATATCCTCTTTTACATATAACCCCCTCTCTTTTTCTTTCCTTTTAACATGGTTGCCTCTTTGAGGAAAATTCTTCGGGTCCGCCATCGGCCAAGTGGGCTCCAACGTCCAAATGAATTTCTTGAGCGCCAACATCCATTGACCCAAATCAAAATTTAACTTGGGCTCATGCTAGGTGCACCTGAATCCAGAGTCCAATTTAAAAATGAATACAAATCTTGGTTCCACAGTTCCATACTTGATGTTCTTGCTAGCCTCGCACATTTTTTTTGACACTCTTCTATATCAAACACGCGTCTCACATCTCTTCTAGTCTCAGTTATTGCATGTGGAGAAAAGAAGTCATCTACTTGTTAGAAGGTTCAAGTCTTCAAACTGAAAGCACACCTTCTTCAACAAGCAGTCGTCAGATCACAGTGCATATATCACACTAGTCAAGGAAACACAGCGGACAGCAGACTCCGCTTTGAGACTTTCCTTTCTACTTGAACTCTCCTTCGTCACCAGGTACGACTTAAAAAGTTCTGTCTATTTTTCTATCTTTCTTTTCTGGCTGGAAGACTATGCGTTCAATTCATAGAATCGTCGTAATCACTTAAAATACCGAAAGTGGCAGCAGATGCCACATTACGTATGTCTTTTTATTATCTCGATCCGTGTTGCAGGAAAATTTAGAATACGTCGGTTGCTAGATTGCATATATTGTACGTCATGTTCGATCAAATCTATCGAGCAATTACAAGATGAAACTTAATCGGATTGGATCTGAATAACTCGAGGCATAGAACAAGTAAACATGCATGCATAAATTCATGGCTTGTTGGGCGTGTGATGAAGAGGCAAGGCATGAATTTTACAACTCACTTCTAGTTATAGAGTTATAGGTGCAATACTTGGTAGATAGGACATTTCAATCTTGAAGGGAAGCAAGTTACCCTAGACCTATATATTTATATATTTTCCTAGTAGATTTTGTTTCCATCGTTAAACTTCTTATTTAAGTGGGACTCTCCTTCTAATCAGTAATTCTAGTAGGAACTCGGAGGCAAGATTTAACTATAGTCCAATTAGACATCTAAATAGAGAATAAATAAGAAGAGTCTTTAATAGTATTGGACGTCCAATGTAGGACTCACTAGTGGGCGTACGGTTAAGTGGACCACATGCCCCCACATATACTAACATTATAATGTTATACTAGCAACATAATTTGTGCTCAGCATGGTATCTCCATGCATTGTAAAATAAATAATCATAAATTGAGATTATGAAAATACCTTTGCCAAAATTAGAGCTATTCATCAAAATTAAAGACTAAGCCCTTGGCTTCAATATATTATTATTTAAACATATATAATATATATTACAAAAAATTCTATAGAGACCAAGCCTAATTTTAAACGAACTAATTAGGGATGTGATTTGCCCAAAATGTCCTTGTTCTAGAAGAATTTTTTGGAGACATAAATGGAAGCTGCTTCTGTTAATACTCTTTTTCCAAACCTTCTATCAGTGGACCATTCTTTGAAATCCTAAACTGCTCTAATGTATGTCCTCCTCTTGTACTGAATTTAGCCAAATTGTATACCTTGATGATTTAAAAAAATTACAAATATGGCTTGACTTTAAAAAAAAAAAATTCAAGTTTGAGTATTGGTAGGGTTTGAGGTCCATTACATTTATTAAGATAAAAGTCATTAAAAAGCGCCAAAACAAAATTTTGTTTGATAAGGGCAAATGGTGATCCCAAGAGAAATCTTCTGTCTTTCTTTGTTTTAATTGAAAGTATACAAGTCGTATTTTTTTCAAAAAAGAATAAAAAGCATTATACTTCAATTTGGCAGTGACTTCTCAATACGTAAAAATCTAAGCTCCACAATTTCAATTCCCAATTAATAAAATACATTTACAATTTTTTATATTTTATTCATGTAATTTATCAGAGAAAGTAGTCCCTATTATACAAAATACATATACTTTGTATACTTTATTTATGCATTTAATATGAAATTCAATCTCACATTGGGGTCTCATTAAGTAAAATTTGGACGAAGTCCCATAGAAGAGGGCATGCATTTCAACAATTAAAGTTTTGGGGGATTCGGCGACGGGTCCCTGAACATTTAACTTTGGTGGCTTAGGTCCACAATCTTTTCTTAGAGTGTGAGAGGTCCTTTTTCCAAATTTGGAAGCCTATAATGTCTAATTTACCCTTTCTTCAAATCACATCCCATGATTAGTGGGATAAGCCATTAATAATGGTTAACTATCATTAAATCAGCCATGATTAATACAATTCCACTAATGAGATTTTCAAATCAATTTAAAAAAAAAACACAAATAAGTTTCAAAAAACAAGAAAAATATTTCAAATAAATTTCTAAAAATGAAATAAATTTAAAAAATGCAAATAAAATTCAAAAGAAAGCAAATAAATTTCAAAAAATGAAATAAATTTTAAAAATGCAAATAAAATTCAAAAGAAAGAAAATAAATTTCAGAAAATGAAATAAATTTCAAAAAATACAATAAATTTCAAAAGAACGCAGATAAATTTAAAAGACACAACTAAATTTCAAAAAATATAAATAAATCTCAAAAGAAGAAAATCAATTTCAAAAGATCCAAATAAATTTCAAAAGATCCAAATAAATTTCAAAAATATATAAATAAATTTCAAAAGACACAAATAAATTTCAAAAGAGGTAAATAAAATTAAAAAACACAAATAAATTTAAAAAAAAATGCAAATACATTTGCCAAAACTAAGATAACCCAATTTTTCAAATTAGCGAACAATGTGGCAAAAAACTCAAGTCTTTTTGTCAAAAACTCAGTTAAATTTATTTCAAAAAATACAAATAAATTTCAAAAGACATAAATACAATTCAAAAACACAAATAAATCTGCCAAAAACTCATATAAATTTGTTTATAACTCAGATATATTTGTTCCATAACTTAGATAAATAGCCTAAAACTCGAATAGATTTATCCAAAACTCAGATAAATTTGTCCATAACTCAGATAAATTTGTTCCAGAAGTCAGATAAATAGCCAAAAACTCAAACAAATTTATCCAGAACTCAGATAAATTTATGCAGAACTCAGATAAATTTGTTCCAAAAGTCAGATAAAAAGCCAAAAACTCAGATAGATTTTGTCCAAAACACAAATAAATTTGAAAAAATATACAAAACTCATATAAATTTAACTTTGATGGGAATCGGGATGGACTTCTGGAACGAGTCAGGTCGGACCTGACCTAGAACCAACCCGGAACTACTGCAGATCCTAGGCCCACTTTCTTCTTCTTCGTTTTGGAATCAGAGACACAAAAGCCATCTTCCATTCGCCTTCTTCCTCGATTCCGACGATGGCATGGCGCGGCGTCTGGTGGGCGATCCCCCTTCTAACGGGTTCTTCTGTAACAAAACTTGTTGCTGCAAGACACTGCTTCTCGATCTGGGTTCTGGATCTAGGTGCAGCAAGGCACTGCTTCCGGAATCCAAAACTGGCAAGGCGCAGCAACGCAAGGAACATGACCTGAACTGGCACGTCGCTGGAATCTAGAACCAGTTGTCGTTGCAGAATCCAGAACCTGAACTAAACTGCGCTGGCCCAGAGCTTCTGAATCCTGCTGGGCTTTCCTGGAGTGGGCGGGTCGGACCTGACCTGGGACTGACCCGCAACGGACACAACTTGGTTCGTCTTCTTCGATCTTCTCTATTTCTGCAACAAGGAGACTGCAGCGCTCGGACTTCTTCTGGGGTTGTCTTCCGCGGCGACGATGGGCGGGCGGCCAGGCGACAACGACGGCGGAACTCCGGCTACGGTTGCGGCGGTGATAGGCGTGACGACGATCGTGCAGCGTTAGGCGACTGTGTGGCGATTTCGGGTTCTCCTACTACAAGGACTAGCAGGCGACGGGCGGCGGGAGCAGCAGGACTATCCCCTTCTCCGGGGCAGGTGACAAGGGGGCGACGGAAGTCCGATCTTCTTCTTCGGAACCGTGCGATCCGAGAACCCAAGTTTGGATTGGATTCTCTGTTTCGCTGCAACTGGGTTCTGCAATTCGATCGTGTACAGTGATGGCCCACCAAGTCCGATGAATCTCAGCCAGAACCCTTCTCCGATGGGTTCTCTTCCGTCGATGGATCTGCTGTGCTGTGAAATCAAGAGATCCCGATGATCTCTTCCCCGGGATTAATCTCAGATGAATTCAAAATTTGAAATTTAAAATTTCAAAATTTTATGCCTAAAATGGTTAAAAGGGCAAATCAGTCATGTAAATTGTATTTAAGGACCTCTGACTGTAAACAGTCTAACTGCTTAGACCAGAGCCCTTAAAAAAAATTTCCCTGGACTGGAGGCTGGATACATTCAATTCTAAGGACCTTTCGCTAATTATCTCTAAAGTTTTTATGAGGTAGAGGCCACCAGTATAAGGTTACTTTGGAAAGAACTGGAAAGAGAAAGGGCAGGTTTGAAAAGACAATAAAAAGAAGAAGGCATTCTCTTTTTCAATTTCCCAAAAGAAACCATCTATCTTATCTCGGGAAAGAAGGTAGGAAGGCCTATTATATTGCTCCTTTTCTTTGTTTCCACTTAGGCTTCTTTTCCCACGCACTACTCAGATGACATATTATCACTCTATTTAATCTTTCAATCACAATTTCTGAAATATCTCAATGTGAATAAGCAAAGATCTATCAATCTTGACTCAATCAATATCTCTCAAACAATTTGGGTGTGGATTTCTCACCAAGAATTTGTAAAAGTTGAACATCTCATATTGATTTCTATGCATATCAAATCATCAATGTGTATCATTGAGAAAATTAGTATTGGTGTGTAAATCAGCAAAACTAATGATTTTCAAATCTTATGAAAATAGTTGGACCTAAAAATCCTTAAAACTGAAGATTTAATCCATAAAGTGATTTTGCCAACCGTGGGTACATGAGATGACTTAACTTCACGGTACAAGTTAAATTATCAAACGGGCCCAAAGATTTTCAAATCACATGGAGAGGATCGGACCTGAAAATCCTTAAAAAAAAGTACTTCCACTGGATTTGGTGGCCCAAATCCTAAAAAATAGATTTCCACCTGCACAATTTCCCAGGCAAAATCTCTCAAATCTATAGGTCAATGCAGCAAGAATCTATCATTGGTTTCAATATAGCTATTCCCATATTGTAGTGGGCCAGATTATTTTATTATGAAAATACAGTTGGGAATTGGGATGCTGCATTGGTTTATTATGAGCTATCTCACCATAGAGCAGGTGAAGGGTTTGAAGATCGTGGCTTGGTATGACCCAATCTCCCGAAGAAAAGTTCCATGGCTTGCTTCTGATGTTTCCTGCTTCTTGTCTCTTTTCGTACATGTGATGTAAGAGTTGATGTTATTCAACACGCCCATTGATTGATCAACGAAAAACAGAAAATCCATTTCACAGGCAAATTCAAACACTACTTTCTTGAAGGGTAGGTGATCGATCTGTTGTTTATATATAAGATGTTGTCGCTCCCCCACTTTTCTATTGCTGTGTAAGAAGCTGACTTTAATCACTCCTAGCCTTTTTACAATCTATCCTGTACGCACAAAAGGAAAATATGAACATCTTCTGTTATTATTCTCTCCTCGTTCTCCTTCTTGCATCTCATTCCCGCCTAACAACGTCTCAAGAAGTTGGTAATTCACAAGAACTCCTCCTCCCCCTCCTCCTTCTTTTGACTTGGGTCATGTCTTTTTGCTGATGTTCTGTGATTATGATGCATTTACAGAGGATGAGAAGGAGTTCAATTACATTAAGGGGAGCGGAAAGGGACCGGAAGATTGGGGAGATATTCATGAGGATTGGAAACTATGCAAGAATGGAGACATGCAATCTCCAATAGATTTGATGCATGAAAGGGTGCAAGTGGTGCGCCATTTAGGGAGGCTGAAGCGAAGTTACAAGCCCTCAAATGCAACACTCAAGAATAGAGGCCATGACATTATGGTACGCAGAGATTTTTTATTTATTATTGTTGTTGTTCTTATTGTGCTCATGCCATGCACAATACAATTTTCTGAAGTTTTTTCCATGGATCAATCCAGTTGAAGTGGGTCGATGATGCCGGATCAATTAATGTTAATGGGACTGACTATGAGCTTAAACAATGCCATTGGCACTCACCTTCTGAGCATACCATTAATGGTAGGAGGTGAGCTGTTTCGTCTTCCTTTACATGATTTGCTTTCACACTATGCACTATATTCAGAAATATTCATGGCTGCTTTTATGATTCCGAATGCATTTATGGGGTCAACTAATGATGAATTCAACCCCTCACACTTATTATCTCTTGAATTTTCACTCATCCCACACTGACCATCTAACTGTTACTTATGGTCGGATTGAAATATTTACTTTTACAGCTCAAAACTCCATTTAATGTAATCCTTTCATTACACTGAATTTTGAGACATGTACAGGTCGCTCCTTCCCCTTACCCACCATGATATGAGATGGGACAAGTGGCGACGTGTTCACATGAGCGTTTCTCAGATGCCTGGCACACAAAGAAAGAATGGGGACAATTACCGTAAAGCTGACAATAGCTCCAACACAGCAATATATATATATATATATATATATATATATATATATATATATATATTGCTATTCGATCAGTTGGATATTGCAGCTTGTGATAGATTAGGGCTGTAGGATATCCCATAATCGCTTGAATAGTCCTATATTTATTTATTTTTTCTTGACTGTGGGACCACCAAAAAACCATCCAAACTGTTGTATAGTTGTTTGAGTGTAATAACTAAGATTACACCAAATTTGAACCGTTGATCTATCACGGTTATCAAGAAACTTTCAAAAAATATATATAACTTATAATTTGTTCTTATAATTTGTAAAATAATGACTTCTTTACAAATTTCTCGATAACCGTGATAGATCAACGGTTCAAATTTGGTAAGATATTAGCTCTTACACTCATACAGTTATCCAACAGTTTAGATGGTGGTTTGGTGGTCTCACAATTAGGGGAAAAAAGAAAAATGGACTGTTCAAGTCTTTCTGCTTCTGATTGTGGGATATCCTACATATAGATAGAACAATTTTGCGGTAAATATACATTTTCCAGCTGATCTGGAGCTATTATCAGCTTTAAGACAATCCGCACGATAATTATCCCAAAAATATGAGAATTAGCTATTATAGAATATTGTCCACTGGGGAGCAATTATAGGATGTTCTTGTACCACCATACTGCATTTTGGTACTTGCAGTTCAGCTCGAAGGTCCCACTTAGATGAATGTCAATTAATGGAGGTAAATTTTCTCGGCCCATCCAACCGTCTAAAGAAAAAGATCTCCTTGTCGGCAATGGGGCCCAAGAAAAATCGACCCCCACTTGATTGTCCTAAGTCCTGATTTGACAACATCTTGACGGTAGAGGTACTAAGGGTGAAATTAGGCCCAATGCTAGGTCACGAGATGACAAGATTATCAAGGGGTTGCAATGAATATAAGTGGCTCAAGTGGGGCCATAAAGTTGGAATGCAGATGCTGTTTGGTGGGAGATCGTTTTCCATTATGTTCATGCACATAAAAAATTAAAGGGGGGTGTTTTGAAGAAAAGAACATATAGTCGTTTCAAATGAGACCTTCCTAAACATGTGATTTTGACCCATTCGGGGACACCCTTTTCAAATCCAAACCACCTGTATCACATGTCTCTAATGAGTATGCACTGGCCCACACATCTCACTCTACATGTTAGGATGGAACCTCTGAATTGCTAAATGCAGGGGATCGGATTGGGTTAAAATGGGTCGGGTTGGGGGGGAGCGCATCTATTGGTTGAATTTCAACATGCATCCGGCCCATTTTGATAAGATTCGAGTCAAGTTACATACCAAGCTCATTCCTTACAAAATAAGAAGATCAAACTGGAAAGTTTTCAAATAAGATTTTAAGTTTTTACTTTATTTCAGAAAAAGAACACAAGTTTAAAAACCTTTTAGATTAGGGCCTAAGTTTAAGTTTTCAATTACAGACAACCGCCCATTTAAATTTATTTTTCAGCAACTTTTTTCTCCCAGTTTTCTTAAAATATCCAAATTGGCCATCATTGAAATAAAACTCACCTTCGCTTCTATAATTTTCTTCTCCCTTCCATTACCAGGGTTCTCACAATGATCGATAGTAACCAACGTCCTCACAATAATTAGTAGCATATAGTAGTTGCCGGAAGCATGTCATGACTTTAAATGAAGATAATTTGATTATCTTTAAAAAATAAGGGAAACAGTCGTTGGAAAATAATTTTAAACGGCTAGTTGTCCTTAATTGAAAACTCACTGGAAAACTTAGATCTTAATTTGAAAAGTTTTGACACTTGTGTCCTTTTTTGAGATATGGCAAGAAATTAAGGCCTTATTGAAAAATCCTCCTATCATACTACTCAATTGTTTAAATGGTTTAGATATGCAGATCAACCCTAACCCAGACCTTTTACCCAAACCAAACCCTAACCCAGACCATGTAGAAGGGTTATGTGGGTTTGAACCAAAGGTCGAATTTTGCCATTAGAACCTAACAGTTTCTCATCATAATATTTATTTTCTAAAAAACTTTATATGGATGGATGCTGCAGGTATGATCTAGAGGCACATATGGTGCACCAAAACTCGGAGAATAAGACTGCAGTGGTTGGAATTCTGTACACCGTAGGCCGAGCCGACACATTTCTATCGGAGGTATGCTTCTACCATTTTTCTATTGTTGAGTTACTTGACTACAAGATCATGGTATGTAATCAAGACGCAGACATGTGGATCTGAGTCACACGGACCTAAGTGATTATATGTAATAGGGTCAGGTTTGGATCTACAATTATAATCTTAATAACATGCAGATTCTATTAAATAGCGCATGTAGGGTTTCTTCTTCTTCTTCTTCTTGTGATTTTGGTATACTGTGTCATTATATGGGAATTTTTCACCCATCAGATCTCATATTCGGTCAAGCTACAGGGCCACCTAGGTTCAGCTTGTCACTAGGATGGGAGTGATGGAAAGGTGTCATCATGGATAAGTATCAAGCAAAAGGTCAATCCAATCAAATTACCATGTCCTACTTAAGTAGCCTTTAAGTTTAACGGTCTTCTAACTATGGATCGAGTTCTTTGAGATTTAAAAGCTCAAATAAATATCAAATTGGGCTTGGCCCAAGATCATGGGGTAGTGAACGTGAAAGTGACACACTGGTCAAAGGTGTGCACAAGTGGACCCCATAGAGCTCGGCTCAGTCTGCATTAGGAGAAATTTTTTTAGAGTTGTATTATTGTTGTTACTCTAAAATATATTCAGCTCAGAGTCAGGTCCATCATTTTATTCAGGTCCTTTGGAGGTTGTATAGCCAAATTTTCCAGACTTGACATGAAACTTGGATATGATATCGCTAGGATATCATACAGTAGGATCTAAGGTCGGACTAAGGCTGTATTCAGGTTATAAATTGCCCGATTAGCCAATGGTCTCAATCCTGGAAATCAAGTACTTATGGATCATTTTATGGTAGAGATTATGAGTCAGTTCTGTGGTTTGGGTCTGGTTTCTCCCATACCCAGATACCCATATATTCAACTATAACAATATAGGGAGCTTTACAAAGAACCACAATTACTTTGGAAATTACAAAAAACCACCTGCCTCCTAGTTTTATTCCCTCTTGTTATGAAAATCTTCATTCTTTTTATATTGGCATTCCAGAAATTGGGAAAACCCCCAGTTTTTTTAGAAAATTTTAGTCTCTTTTTACATTGGCCCCTCCAAGAAATTTTTCTTACATATATAGGCATGTGCATAAGATGTTCATTATTCTGTATTCCATAATAATCAGGTAATTTTTTCAGTTGAGGGTCCAACCAAGTCATCAGGACGTCCCGGTCATCTGGTTCTGGATACAACATCAACCTTGGTCCCAAATCGTTTACAGACTTTTAGGTTGGACCTGAATTTACAGCTCTACGTTCACATCTCTCTCAAGCCGTCTAGTCTTCACTCTTGAGCTCTGAATTTAAACCTGACCAGCTAGTAGAATAAATTCGGACTCAAATTTGATAATTACTGGGTTTGACATTGTGGGTCTTGGGTCTTGACACATTTTAGTCTTGAGTTCGCATTTCCCTCCATCTCATGTGTGGGCCTATGCATTTCTTTTGCAGTTGATGGGGCACATAAAATCCATCGCCGATAGACATGAAAAGGAGATTGTTGCAGGTGTAATCGACCCAAGGCATTTAAAGATGGGGAGTAGGAAGTACTACAGATACCTGGGTTCTCTCACTACTCCTCCATGCACTGAAGATGTCCTCTGGACAATGGTCAGAAAGGTAATCTTATCAGTCTATCAACTACATCCCTCCAAACTCTCTTATCTATGGACTCATATTGTCATTTCTTGTGTGGAAAAATTCATTAACAGAATCATAAACTCTTGACCACAGGTTAGAACTGTCTCAAGAGAGCAAGTGAGATTGCTAAGGCAGGCTGTCGAGGATGTGAGTCTCCATATTCTAAGCACTTCTCATTTTCTCTTCTAATCAATAACACCAGTAAACTAGAAATGCTAAACAAAAAGAGCACATTTCTCCTGCACATATGATAACCCAAGCATGGGCAGACCCCTGAGATTCGAGGCACTAATTAGATAAGACCTTAAAATTTTTATTTTGTTATTTGACCTTTTCACTTGAACATTATCCACACCACCCAAACGAAAACCCTCAGTTCACCAATGGGTACTGCGGGCCAGGACCAGCCTTGTTGGGGGCAGGAATGGATTTTTCTATTCAGCCACAGGGTGCCTTAAGCCTGATATTTTGGCGCAAGGAATGATGGGGCTGGCCCTGAACCTATACTTCTTAAGCACCAAAATATATGCACATCTTTGTCTTTCAAATTTCAACACAATACGACCCATCATCTAGCCTTGTCTTGTTGTTTAGGTTGTGACAGAAGTTTTAAGAATCAGCTTAGTTTAAACTGTCCTAGTCATCTCCAAAGTAGTTGTGACAAGGTTTTGATGATAATGATGATCTAGCCTTTTCTTATAGATTAATGTTTTTTGCCCCCACGAATTAGGCTCAATAACCAAACATCTTCAAGTTGGCCAGGTCCTTGTGCAATCCTAATTTTTCTCCTCCATCCATTTCTTTCACCTTGCCTCACATTTCATAAGAACTGCTCTAATGTTAAATTTCCCCCCAATGTCTCATCTTTTGAACGCTCTAATTTCCACACCTTAAGGATCAATGGCTGGTACAAGTATCCATCTAACGAAATGTATTAGGATCTATGAATTGTTATGCTGATTGAATTTCTTGGTGGCAGAATGCGGAAATGAATGCAAGACCCACACAGGCATTCAACGAGCGTGAACTACTTCTCTACAGGCCCAACATCCATGATGAAAACTTCAATCCTTAGAGGCTTACTCATTGAATTGGGTCGGGGCATTGATACATACATACATACACTTCATTACATCTTATAGTTCATTTCTTACATTTCTATAGTATCATTGTTTAGGCAGTTTTACTCTTCATAGTTACCATGTGGGTTAGAAGAGTTTTGTAGTTAAATATTGGCTATGTAGTTTTACTTATATAATAAAATAACAAACGTTTGAAAATACTTGAGGGTTATTTTTCTTAATTATTTCTTTTAATGTGTGCCTAAATTAATGGCCTTTCTTCAGCACTCATGTTTTATGGAGAGTAATGATTCCACCTTGGTTGTAGAGATTTCTCCATGACTACAGGCCTAATATAGATCAAGTTAATTATGTACAATTTGGATCCATAGGTTTAAAGAGAATCATTCCAATCACCACACCATTTTTGTCTGATCACCTCAGAAGATTGAAATTCAAAGTAGAAGTGAAATCAAATCGGTTAATTTTGTTCTCTGAGAAGTAAAATCAATTTAAGTTCATTTGGGCTCACACGTCGAAATAGAAGATGAAAGATATGCCTAACAAGGACATTGGTATGTACAAGATAAAATAAGGAGATATCAAATCTCAACCATAAGCAAAGGGGCCATTTAGAAACTCTAATCTAATTAATAAAAAGCTAGTTAGATTGAGGTCTAATATAAAGCTCTACCTTTAAGTTCTAATTTACTATTAGTGTGTTTGAAAAAACAATAAAAAGTTCTTATTTCATGGTGTAATTGGGCCACACCTTTTAAAAATTACAATGTAGAACCCACTATTTGCTTCATTTTGAAAATTTATGAGGTTATTCTCATTCAAAAGCACAGAAATTTTGCATTGTCCACCGCTATCCACTTTGCCTTTAAAAGCTCTAAAAAATAAGCAGCCCCCTGATCTTATTTTTTAAAATCAAAAGCTCGAATTTATAAATAAGCTCTAAATTTTAAAAATTAATTAGAGCTTTACCGATTGCTGAAATCTGTAAATAAGCTGTGAATCATAAAATAGGAGCTTGTTTTTAGAGGTATCAAATGGGCCCTACTATGGGGAAGTTAATAGCCTAAAAGAGGACCCAAAAATGAGAGAGAGAATATTTAGGAAGCTAAATTAAAAAACATCTTCTAAGATAAGAAACTAAATAAAAGGAAAGTTTTGAAGTAAAAACTAAATTAAGAAAAAAAAAGATCTTTTGGCATATACTAAAAAAAGATTGAGGACAAACGAGGAGGAAAGGGGCCATGTGCAAGACTTGTGTTAGACCCACAAAGGATTGGACAGTCTTTTGTTGATGGAGGCAAGCCATGGGTTGGGTCAAATACAGACCTTTTAGGATGGAATGCATTTATTTTGGACCTTTGATCATATGGCCCAATCCAAGTATGACCTATGGAACAGTATAACGTCAATCAAGAAGCAATATATGTACAAAATTGATACAAAAAGATTTGAGAATGTTGAGATGGATATGTGGTGGGTTGATGGACCACCAACATCAACTCCACCAAGAGAAAGGAGTAGGCCAAAGGAGACATGAATGGAAGTAATAAAAATAGATCTAAAGAAATAGTATAACGTATCTAAAAATTTGGCTCAGGATGGATGGGAATGGATAAATAGAATTTGTGAAGCCAACTCCAATACAGTTGAGATAAGGCTTTGATGATGATGATAATAATGATCCTATGGCTTGATCTCAACTGGCCATGTAATTCAATGTCATCATCCATCCCATCGATCATAGTCGTCCACATCAACAATTGACTAGGGAAGGCCGGAAGAGCCAGGAGGGTGAAATACGAAGGGGTTAGTCATGTAACTTAGTATTCTATTTTCTAACCTATCCATATAACTCATGTATATATACACCCTAGCTAGCATGATCACATAAAGGTGTTGCAAATTTCATTATTTTGTAGGTGTAAAGAAGTTTCACACCGGATATTAACGCAGGATATTAACGCAACCCTCACACTGGTGTTTTCAGAATTCATGGTTTTAGGTGGCATACACTCAGATGCAAAAGTCTCAGTCTCATGTCCATCTAAGCAAGTCGTAAATCCACATTACATTGGTAGATGATGTTGGAATGGAAGAAAAAAAAAACACTAACATAAATGTGGGCTAAAGAAAATCTTCATTGTCAGATAAACTTCATGTGAACAAAAATAGAACAACTGAAAGCAACTTATAACGAGAATAATCATCACTACGTGATCAGAGAGAGAGAGGGAGGGAGGGAGGGAGGGAGAGAGAGAGAGAGAGAGAGAGTTTATTTAGTCACAATACATTACTCTATGTTCACCACCACCGATGAGCAAACTGCAACTAGACAGGCACCACATCTCTTCTATTCTCTTCAGCTTCTTCATTCTCCCCAGACATCTCCTCCAGCGACTTCCCGTTTGACTCCGGGACCAAGAATGTAAACAAAAGCCCCAGAAAATTCGTCACCCCCAGCACTATCAATGCATTCTTCACCCCAATGCCCGGCGGGTAGCCGGCATCTGTCTTCTTTGGATCCCTACTCTGCGCCGCATACAAGAACCCGAACGCCCCCACAATGGCCCCGGCCTTCCCCGCCGCAGCAGATATTCCATGGCACGTTGACCTCAGTCTCGCCGGAAATATCTCCGCCGGCACTATGAACGTCGTGCTGTTAGGCCCAAAATTCGCAAAGAAGAAGGTCAATGCATACATGATGACAAATCCAATCCTATTCTCCTTCAACGTCCAATGATGGTATGGAATTGCAAGTGCAAACATGAAAACCGTCATGAAGAAGAACCCCATTGCTTGAATTGTGAACCGCCCAATGCGGTCTATGAGTGCCACAGTAAACCAGTACCCCGGCACAGTGCTGCATAGCGCGATGAGGGTCTGCGCCCTCGCAATTTTGAAAACTTCTTCAAGGGCGTTCATGGTTTCGGCTGATGGGATCCACCCAATTGCAGTGAAGATGTCCTTTTGGAAGAGGTTTTGGCTGTAGAAGGCTACGTCAAGGAGGAGCCAGGTGGTGGTGGTGCCGAGGAGGTGGAGGCCATGGCGGCGTAGGAACTCCATCGAGAAGAGACCGAACGAGTTCGAGTGGTCCATTTGCTTATCTAGCTTCTCTTGTTCTGGTTGGATATCCATCTGCAATACTTTGGACATGTCCGACGCCGCCTGCTTGGCGTTCTTCGCCACCAGGGCGGTGTAACGGGCCGTCTCCGGCATCTTCATCCGCCAGTAGTAGGTGAGAGCGGCGGGCAACGCGCCGAACATGAGGATAAGTCTCCATACGTAGTCGGCCTCCGAGACGGTGGAGCCTCTGGGGTCGACGGAGTAAGGCGGGGCAGAGAACTTGGCCTTGAAGGCGGCGGAGACGATGATGGCGACCATGCCACCGGCCAAGATGCCGAATCCCTGCATGGCGAAGACGGCGGCGATGAAGGCGCCGCGGGTCTTCTTGTTGGCGTACTCGGACATGATGGTGGCGGAGAGGGGGTAGTCACCGCCGATGCCGAAGCCTAGCCAGAAGCGAAAGAAGCAGAGGGTGGCTATGACAGAATTGGCGCTGTGGCCGAAGGAGAGGCCAGAGGCGACTGAGCAGACGACCATGAGGAGGAGGGTCATGCCGTATACGCGCTTCCGGCCCATCTTGTCTCCAAGCCAGCCGAAGAAGAGCTGGCCGGCGAGGGTGCCGCAAAAGGCGACCCCGTTGACGGCGGCGGAGACGTTGGGGGGGAGGCTGCCGGGCTTGGCATTTCCTTCGACGTGGTAGTAAATGCGGCCGAGGAGCTTGCTGACGAGGGAGATACAAAAGAGGTCGTAGGCGTCGGTAAAGAAGCCCATGCCGGCGATCACTATGGCCGTGAAGTGGTACCACTGCGTCTTAGCGACGTCGAGAGCGTTCAGAACCTCCAACTGCTCTCGAGCCATGGCTTCTGCTTCTGCTGTTTCTTCTTCTTCTTCTTCTTTCTTTCCTTCTTCCTTTTTTACATGAAAGAACAATTTTGACTTTCTCAGTTACATATGACATACTACAATGAGAAGGATACCCATCCATCTACTTTATTTTAGACTCATTCATGTGGATAGTACCACTGTAGGGCCCATGAACCTTATGATGCAATTCATAGGCCCCAAAAAAAAAAAAAACAAAAACACACAGGACCCATCTATTCAAATCATGAAACAATGATTGCCCAAGCATCTAGGGGGTTGCTTTGTTGGTGATCAACCCTTTGGGCATGCCACTCATCACACATGTGTGACTCTTCAGCCCATCCCTCTAGATTATTATTAATTAAAGATATAGCATGTCTACTAGACACTATATTTTTAATTATTAAGGATGTTTAATTGATAAAGTTGGAGTGGTAGCTTATCTATATATAACTAATATAATTAGATAAAAGTGGTTTTGTTAACTGTAAAATATGCAGGTAACTTTCTTACGGGGTATTATATATAATCCAGCAACAAGAGGACAAGCAGGTGGTTGGTACTTTGTTGTCAAATGTCAATGGCAACAGAGTGACGGGGCACAAGAATCCTAGAGAAAACATCCTTCTAACAAAGGATGAATCTCCAACTATTAACGAATGAGCATTCGAAGAGTAAGTGCATCGGTTGTTACCTGGCTGGAGTTTCAACTCGGACCGCCTCACCTCTTTCTAATTGTATAAACTTCTCTTTTTATTTGTGTGGACTTTTTTCTTGCTTTTGCCGATTTTTTTCTTACTTGAGTGAACTGCCTTGTTATATATATGCGGGCTCTCTTTCGGATTCCAACGTCCTTAGCTGAGGCACAAAAAAAAGAAAAAAAAAATGAATGAGCATCCATTAACGTTTTCCATGAGAGGAGCAAACAACCAGAAGAGTATCTTTGATCTCATGATTCCTAGCATAGGGTCGAATACATGTGAAATCAGGAAAGTTTTTCCAAAGCCAGCCATATAATTGCTATATCACCCACATCTAAAATCAATAGGACTCAAAATCACAATTTCTTTCGTATTTTCAAAGTAGGCTAAAATTCACTTTGTTGAATATGGACCACCATCAAATTGATAGTGGGAAATATCTGTATAATATTATAGGTAGGCCATGTTGATAATTTACAGGGAGTTCCAACTCAGGATTTGGGATGAATTTGCTATAAAAAAAAAAATTAACAATGCTACTATACATAAAACGTAATTTTTCAAAACATTTGTCTTTTTTGTTAATTGGGTATTGAATTGTTTGGGTCTCTAATTAATGGCATTCCCGGGTTGCTAAAGTTAAAGGGTGAAGATATCCTTTATTGACATAAAACTACTAAATCTGAAAAATCTTTTTAAAGAACTTCAAATATATAAAGTCTTTAATTTATACAATAAATGTGTTAACACACATTAACTTTCATAAACGCATCCATAAGACTTGGTAACATAAAAAGGGCCAAAAACTTCTCCCTGATTGAAGGAAAAAGAAAAAACTTAGAAACCATACAAAAAAAAGTTCTCAGCTCTCTAAAACCTTAACATATGTGGAAGATGGAAGAACAAGACAGAGACCCCAAGATTTGTATAACAAGATTAATCTAAAACCTTAACATATGTGGAAGATGGAAGACCAAGAGAGAGACCCCAAGATTTGTATAACAAGATTAATCTAGATTAGAGATTGCAATACAGAACTAAACCAGGAAAAAAGATGCACTAGTAAAATTCCAAAAGTAAAAAGAAAAAATATAAAAAATGTTAGGAAATGCCCCACAAAAGCTGAAAAGGCAGAGTTGGGAAGCAGCGCATCATTTAATGCCAGGACTCCAATTAATTATCCTGTTGAGGGTCTGTATCTGTATCACAGGAAACTTCTTCCTTCTCTCAAATGAATTCGCCACAAAAAAAGACGTCAAGCTTAAAATGTATTTGGCCCTTTCCATCTAATAAGCATATAAACCATCATTTCCTTTATCCTATGATTTCACCCACTAACCTCTTCATTAAAAATTCTAAAAACAAAACCAACCCAGATACTAAAAATCTAAAACACTTACCAGATCTGAAATAAATTTCAAAGGAAAAGCATACCATGATATAGCAGGGAGCAGAGAGAGAGACAGAGAAGAGGCCAATACCTTAGTTTCTCAGAAAAAAAAAAAGCAGCTTTTCCTGCCCTCTCACAAACGACTAAAAGGAGACCTGGGTTCTCTGAAGAGAAAAAACACTGCTCGGTGAGAATGAGTTTAATTGGTTCAATGAAAAGATAGAAATCTGAAATCACTGAAAAGTCAGCTTAGGAAATCGAGAGACAAAAAGAAGGGAAAGCCAAAAGAGGATTCTCAGCTAACCTTTTCCCTGTTTTCCTTTTTCCCATTCCGAGAGAAACAGATGGAGAAGAAAAGTGTAGGGGTAGGAGCGTATTTATTTGCGGTAACGAACGGGATCTCTAAACGCATATTCTTCATTACAGTCAACGGCATTGGTTGGAGCCTCCGTTACGGATCGATCTGTCCAGCCCCTATTTTTAGACACATCAAACTTTTATAGAAACCACAAAATGGAACAGCATGCAATTGACCCCAAAAAAAAAAAAAAAAATTTAAACTTGGGGGAATGCAATTTACAGATGGATGTAATAATTTGTGGGTCTCTTTGAAGGAAAGTCTGGGATTGCACAAATCATGAGAAATCATTAATGAAAGGTGAAAAAGATATGCTTTAGAACAATCGGATTGCCTTTTCATGCTATGGCTATCATGTCCATTTGAAATTTTTTAATTATGAGCTGTGTACATATGATTATGACAAATTAGAGAATATATGGACGTTCGATCTTTATGCGTTTTGGGACAAATCACATTCAAAATTAGAGCTGTTAATGGATAGCATGAATGCACCAGGCTAGAGGGGTTGGGTTAGGACCCGGCCTTGATTTTAATGACCATAATACTAAGGGCTTGTTTGACATGTTTGATTTGATTGAAATAGAATTGATTAAATTAGAACATATTCAAATAGAGTTAAAGGAAATAGTCCCAAAGTACAAATAGTGTGTTTTATTTGTTTCTTTCAATTAAGAAAAACAAACGTGTTCCTTTTTGTAAAAGGTATATGGGCAAAGTTGTCAAGTAATTAAAAGTTGAATGGGAAAACTTGTCATGTCATAAATGTTATATAGGCAAATTTATTATAAAAGTTAAAAGAGCTAAGTGTGTGCGCTTGCTTTACATATTTGAAAAAAATAGCCTTTTTGTTAGTTTTTTTAAAAGGAGGATAATGCCTTTTAAGTTATAACTAAATGAATCGGAGATTTTTTAAACTTTTGAATATTTTAAAGTGCCCAAACATCTTTTTTAAGTTAGTTTTAAATCAAATAAGCTCAAAAAGTCTACTTGAAGTAAGCTCAAAAAGTCTACTTGCGAAAAACCTTACGACCGTCGAATCAACAAAACTTACTTAGCTTGGCCCATCAAATCACCAATACTAATACTTCACCTTTCATATAATTATTCTACAGTACCGTGTGTTGCTTAGCTAATGACATTTGATTAAGTTTTTAATATATGATTACTTGTAATGATGCCCTTACTTCCATTAGTATGGGTATTAGATCAGCATAGAGAAAGAACTTATTTGTTAGCTAACTAATCCATGATATCTTATATCACATAGCCAGTGGTCCCTCCAACATGTCATGTTTTGACTAGCTAAAAGACTAGATCAAGTGCTCCTGCATCATATTTGCATATGGACATTAATAGGATCTTTATTTAGATAAGGTGTTTATTTTATTTAAGTTTTTGAAATGCTAGGTGGAATTAACAACAAAGTTGGTGTGATGTTTATTGTGAGTGGGAACGGCTAAGATCATGACCGGCCATAGTTCAAAATCCCGGTTCGCGGTCATCGCGTCGTGGCTCGCGGTTATCCCGGTTCGCGGTCGTCACGTCGCGGTTCGTGGTCATCGCGGCCCACCGCGGAGCAAATTTTTATTTGACCCTATAAAAATCCGAGAAAATATCAAAAAAATCCAGAATATTATAAAATGATAAAAAATAATGTGTTTTTTCATTAGTTCACACTTTAAAGTAAAATAACGGTCCCCTCAAGTTATAATATCATGTATCATTGCTATATCGATTTATATACTAAAATAAGCTGAAATATCATAAAATTGACATAATGCAACCATAATTTTGGGCAAATTAATAGTGTTAAACATTTAAAGTTTACAAGCAATCAATAAATACTAACTCAATATATGGCCTTTGGTCCATGTATTGAATATTACACAATCACTTTAAAGAAAAAAAGCTAAAATAATTCGGATTTAAATAATGAAAAAATAAAAAATACTACAAAAAGTGCTAATACTCACACTTTTTTGTTCCAAAAGTGTAGATCTATTTTAAACTAACACATTATTAATGCATTTGAACACTAATTTGAAAAAATGTAAATGATATCAGAAAAGCCCCAAATTTTTAAAATAAAAAAAAAATCTAAATCTACACCTTAAAACACTAGATCTAGGGAAAAATTAGTGAGTAACATCATATCTAACTCAATATAAAGCCTTTGGTCCATGTATTACACAATCTTTTTAAAAAAAAAAAAAACCTAAAATAATTCGGATTAAAATAATGAAAAAATAAAAAATATTACAAAAAGTGTTAAAACTTGATATTTTTGCTCCAAAAGTATATCTAACACATTTCAACCGTCTCTAAATTATTTTGATGTTGAATCTTAAAAAGAACTCCAAAAAAAAAAAAAAAAAGCTTACCAAAGAGGTCCATTGAGTTTGATTAGCTTTCCCCATATACAAATCCACCCAAAAGTAGCTTAGATTTAAGTTTTTCCATACCTTAGAAGTTGTAGCAGCCCTTAAGTAGCCTTAGGAAACTCTCAGGAGGAAGAAGAATGAAAATGATGAAAGAAGAAGGCAGCAGACGTGTTAAAAAAAAAAAAATCCATCAGACGATATAACGGCCGTTATATTCACGGTACGGTCGTTATATTCAATATAACGACCGTTATAATATGCCGATATTTTGTACCGTTATATATTGCGGGCGTTATATGCAATATAACGTCACGGTATCGGCCGTTACCGTTACATAACGACTGTTATGTAACGGTAATGGCCACGATTTTGAACCCTGCGACCAGCTAAATCACAAGATCATAGTCGGGCATGATACAATGATAAATTTTGAAAGGACAGATTTATTAACTTATACGAGAAAATCTAATTAGATGAAATCAAATCTAACTTAAACATGGAAATTTAGTCACAATGAAATCAAATATAGCTTAAAAAAGGAGATTTAATCTTGATAACTAAATCTAATCTTAGTTTTTTTTTTTTTATTGTTAGGGGGGGCGGGCGCTAATAATCTAATCTTAGTTTAAGATGTTGTCAAATCATTGTGATCTCAAAGTACACATCCATACTTTCTAATATAAAATATTCTCTATCATTCTTAAGCATTATCAAACATCCGTTTCTAAAATATTTATTGTCTGGATATGAAATTCGAAGCATAGTTTTCCTTTTATGACAGATTTTGACTATGTTTTTTGGAAAATAAAATATAAAAAAAAAAACTTAAAAAGGAAGGGTTTTTTTTTATTTTATAATTCCATCCTTTTTTTTTTCTCCTAATTGGTAAAAGCAAATCATCATAATAACTTGATGTAAGCTGAATTGGGCAGCACTCAAATCTAGGTGCTGATTGGCACGGTTGTGTTGGGCAACCACCCCCCATTGGCTAGTTTTTGAAGAATCCGTCATTTTTATATCAAAAAGTCTACTTGTCCCGGATTTCATGTCCTGGGAAAAGCCCGACTCCACATGGGAGGGCATTTTGGTCATTTGGCAAATGACCAAAATGCCCCTCCCCATGTGGAGTCGGGCCAGTCCCGGGACATGACACCCGGGACAGGCAAATGACCAAAATGTCCCTCCCCATGTGGAGTCGGGCTAGTCCCGGGACATGACACCCGGGACAAGTAGCATGGCTCTTTTTATATACAGGGAACCTATTGGCACATGGCAGACAAACCTCGTGAAGAGA
This sequence comes from Umbellularia californica, assembly GCA_028538565.1. Classification (NCBI taxonomy): domain Eukaryota; kingdom Viridiplantae; phylum Streptophyta; class Magnoliopsida; order Laurales; family Lauraceae; genus Umbellularia; species Umbellularia californica. Next base: position 7,729,740 of record JAPQWN010000002.1, read on the forward strand.
AACATGAAGATATGTCATGACTCAAGTTGATGTAACCCACAGGCCACAACCTTGGAAAGGTTAAATCCGCAGCACCCATGGACCATATTTCCATTTGAATGCCTACTTCCCGAACTGCCTTCATACGACAGGTTCGAACAACAAAAAGTCTACTTGTCCCGGGACATGAGTCCCGGGACAAGTAGCATTACTCCTCGAACAATTCATGGAATCTTGTATTCTAAATTTCTAATCAATGCAAGCCATAATATTATATTATTGTGTACAAGTGATGACATCATATAAAAAAAAGATACGTAATATTTATATGCAATATGATTATAGAATACAATACAATTTGTAAATGCCAAATTGCTAAGATTATGGTCAAATATAGATAAACTTAGAATAGAGTAGCTTCAAGGGAGACACATCATTTCTTTTAAGTATAACCATTACTAGCTTGAATTTTATAACTTAGTGAGAACATTATACGAACACCATGTTCATAAATTTAAGTAAGCTGGGCAGTTGGCCTTTCATAGTATGAAAAGACCTTAAATTCCATATGTAAGATTTCTATGCAAGCACGTCAAAAAAATTCAATCAAGTCAACCCAGCACATAAGGTGACCACTATGAGAGGAAACATGGGTTTTCAGAGTTTTTGAAATGTGCAATGACAATTTTTTTAATCTTTTCTTCATTCAAAAGCGTAGACAGACAGGCCATATGAAAGGGACTTAATTTATTGTTTATGGGTGTGCCCTTGTTTTGGTCGTTCATTCCACACACATGGTCCAAAAGTGAATGAGTGAAAGGAAAGTGGAGTTGCTGTGTTCATTTTGGATTGAAACTAGGGTATGGATTGGATGATGTTTGACTTGGATTTAGAAGGACGCTCACAAAACAAATAGAAATGGTTTGGAGTTCTCATTTGGAATGTGACAGGGTTTGTGTGGCCCCACCACGATGACCATGACTTGGTTCTCTTGAAGGTACCGTAGGAATAGAAACTCTCTCAATGACCCCAACCATTTTTCAGGAAATTGTAATGAAATTGGAGACGCTGTAATGAAGTTTACTGGAAACCTCCCTTCCACCAAAACAATCAAGGATTATTTGTACGCTTCCTTTTCTATTGTGTGGGCTGCCTTTGGTTCCCAGCCCCATGGTTGGGGCACCCAAAAAAAAAATTATTTCTAACACTTGATTGATAAAACCAACTCAGGATTGATGGTCAAGAATATGATAATGATGATAAGAATGGTCCCAAATTTTCACAATGAATACCCATTTGATAAGGAAGGGGTTGCATGTGCCAGTAGGTTGGGTTGATCATAGGGGTCCCACAAGAGAGGTCCTAACTTAGAGATTGGCGATCCAATCCAACCGGGGGCTTATTTGTTTGCATTAAACAATATAAGAATTTTTAGTGAAATCAACTCTACTGAAGAACTATTAAAAATGTAAGGAGGAATGATGTAAAATGGAGACGTGGATATGACTTTCACTTCTATTTAAGGAATTGCTAGTGTGATGACTGATTATTAATTTGTCATCATGACTGAAGTTGAGAAGTTGTATAACTCGCAGATGAATTATGATCAAGGCTAGTGTTAAACACTACATCCTTAAGACAAAATTCGCCCTCACAACGGTGCTTATGAGCTCTACAGCGTCTGTCTCTCAGGATACAATGATCAAACCACAACAGTTGCAGCACTACAAACTGTGTGTCCGGCGAACCAAAAGGTGCAGCAGCAGGACTCTCTCTTACTATGAACAAACAATGACTCGAATGCAGTGAAAAATGGATGCTCAAAAAGCATGTACAAGATGCACTTAAATAGCCTGAACAGGTCTCTTCAAGGGGGGGGTTGCATCTGTTCAGAACAGTGACTGTTCAATAAACAGATGCATTTTCTCTGGAAACACCCTTTCAAGGGCGAAAGGCCACACATCACTTAGGGACACATCTCACACATCCCCTCCAAAAAATTAAATGGGTAGTAGGCCGAGCCAAGGCCCAACTCGCGCGTGAAGCCCAAGCCCGGCCCGGGGCGGCGCGTGCGTGTGGTGGTGACCCAACCTTGATCTAAGTCCTCCCTCCCCCACAAAAGTGGGGTGCCCCTTGGGGCTTATTTTATACTACCAAAGTAAGTATATTTATACCCAAGGAATGTTTTGCTCCCAAGCAATGTGGGATGCAAGTTCACTACTTCCTTTGTTTCCATGTTTAACATGTTCAAGTAGTAGTGTTTAGGAGGCAATTTCTCATTCACTCCTTAATGGATTAGAGCAACCCAATACATATAATTAATCTACTCATGGAGTAGAGTACATTATCATGTATTCCCACAAAAAAGGATTAGTGGGTCTCACTTAGTTTTTGGCTCAAACTTTGACAAAAGTAATGGTGCTCTAGCCATTTTTCCAACATACACCTATTACAAGGGAGCCGTGTAGCAGATGCCGGTGGAATCCGTCAAAAATCTATATAGAGATAATTTAGATCGTTCAAGATGAGTCATATAGCCTCTATGACTATATCCTAAAATTTCATTTTATTAGGAGCGGAGCCCACCATCTGTTGACCACATGATTGAAAATCGGACGAGACAGTAACGTGGCATTGTTGTTGATGTGGCATCAATCACATGTTTGTCGTATGTTTAATTGGACAGTGGGACCACTCCTATTGTAGTAGAGGTTTTGGATATATATAAATCCAGGAGGGATGAAATTTAACTTGAACAACTTGGATTATCTCTATATGGGCCTCACAATGGAGTTCGAAGCATGTGTTATATAGTTTCCATGTAATTGTCGCTGTAGGAACCCATATTTCTTTAACATCTATATAATAAGGGAGAGCAGTATTTGAATCCCTTGACATTTTGGACCCTTGGATTTATGTACATAAATCCTAGGGCTGAGAAGGGATTCAAGAGCTTGGTAATTTTCTAATTATTTGAAAACAAAGGGGCAGTAACTTTTTACTAAGGACAAGAAGATACGGGAGTGCCATTGATTTTCTGTGAAAATACGAAACCTGCCATTATCTTTTTCCAGAGGATATGGGAGTGTCCTTGGTTTTCTGTGAAATTACGAAACGTGCCATTATCTTTTCAAAACTTCCTTGCAAGTAAAGATATGATTAAATACACGGCTATGATTGCAATTGAGTGATTGAACGGTGTAGAATTTGGGCCCACAACTTACCAGTTTGCCCCTTCACATATATATGCTGTTTTTCACGGATTGTGGAATCTGTGCTAACTTGGATTGTTTTGGTAGCAGATGCAAACGTGGCTTGCATGCAATTAAACTAGACTCCTTATAGTAGTGGGCCACTTCTGGTATTCAATGGTGGTTAAACAAGGGTCCAATTGGCTGGGCTATTTTACCTAAAAAAATAAAATCCGGCTGGGCTTGATTTGAAGCTGATTGATCCAATGGGCCACATAGAAAATTTGAATTAAATTTGTTAAATTATGGGCGGTGTTAGTTGTTAGGTGGTCAAAAGAAGAGTAACTAGATTTAGTTGTGCTCAGAGCGTGGTGCGCTATGCCTTCAGGCACGGGCAATGACTAATTACTTAATGCCTAAGAGTCATTTTGAATATTTGTTTGTGGCATAACCTCCTGTCATATTGTAAGTACCTAGTTGTCGTCACCATTTAGAAAGAAAGAGACCTGCAACCCCCCTTCACAATATTCTCATGACACTTTCTTTTTGAATGGTTCTCATGATACTTTCCGATCACAAGAAAATTCAGTCCATCGAATCTAAACTTTAAACATGATTTTGTACCTATGTGGCTGTAGTGAACTTATCAGCCAATGTGCTATAGTATATTCTGTTAAGAAAATTATGTGAAGATTAGGAAATTCAAGTCTTTAATTTTAATGACTGTTAAGATTCTTTTGGCTGGATCAAAACGTTCACAAACAATTTGAGCACTGTGGTTGCTTAACTGAAAAATAGATGCAATAAGTCATGCAAGAAACCAATGTGTGAATTACCCTCCATTTAATTATCAAATTAGTTTTTTGAAGCCCTAGATTTGGCTTCTGAACACACTCATTGTTAGCAATTGGGCCGCGTGATTTGCTGAGTAAAATTTGTGGTTTGAAATGCTTTGATAGCTTTCCAGTTTCAATTGGTTTTTATTAGTACGAGAGATTTTAAGAGAGTTCAAATGAAGGAATAAAAAGAGAATTATTGTGATTTGAGGGACTTACTTACATTTCTAATATGGCCCACAAAAAATGTTATCTTGTTTTGACAACACCATTTAATTTAGTTAATGACTAAAAATTATTTTTTGAAAATCCTATGGGGCACCCATGAGAATAATACAGTAGTAATAACAATGAAAAGTCTCCAACAACAATACAATTTTTATGATGAGGACCTTATGTGGAGAGCTTTGATGTCTCCGTAAGTGCAAGAGTACCCATATTAGGGATGCAAAATGGGCGGCCTAGCACGCCAGTCAACGTGTCGCAGCCTGGCCTAGCACGGGCATGGCCCTGGGCCTATGGCACGGCACGCCCGTTTGCTAAGCTCCACAACAAGTGGCTTGTATGCACACCTCGGTGTGTGTGTTTTTTTTTTTTTTTTTTTTTTTTGGCCTATTACTATCTTGACCCATTGGACTACCTTTGGCAAAAACTTTTAACATTTTTTTGTGGGCGGTAACTCCATTTTTTCTATTTTCTAAATCCTTGATTTTATTATTTTCTTGATTTTCTCTCTCATATCGTTATCATTTTCTTAATGTTCTCCTATTTTCAAGACCCCTTTAAACATTCTCCTATTTTAAAGATCCTTGCATTTACTGTTTGGTTGATTTTCTCCCTCACATCCACTTTGAACTCCCTATGTGACCTCATTAATCCTTTTTTCAAGTTTCAGTATTAGTTTTTAATTTAAATCTCTTTTTAAAAAAAAAAGGTTGGCACGTGGGTCAGCCCGGCCCTGCTAGCCACGGCCAACCCTATAGCACAATTGGATCAGGGTTTTGATTGCCTGCACGACCCGTTTTGCACCCCCAGTCCATACAAATGGGTTCCAAACATCGTACTTTTTAATTTTATCCGAGTAAGTAAAGGGTTTTTGCAATTTTTTCATTGACTTATTTTTTAAGAGTTTAAACTTAAAACTTTTTTTTCATCAAAATCTTTAGAATCAAATAACAAGAAGATGGTCCCCATGAGAACGGAATGAAAGGTGGATTTCGGAATCATTGGAAATCAAGGAAGAAGACATAACATAAAATAGTAAACATAACATGCTCCAACCGCATCTCCATTTACAGCGGTTCTTGCCAGAATATAAATTCATGGGCTAAAAAGGTTGTCTTCAGGTGGCCACTTAAGGCCCAGGTCTCTCTTTCTGACTCTGGCTTGCCTGTCTAAACTGTAAACCTTTTTGTTATAAATGTCTAATCTAAGGCCATTGACCCACCTGTCACATTTTCTGCCTGTCACTATTTAGCAAAATGTCAATAAAGAAAATACCTGTCACTCATGGGATAAACCCAAACCTGGTAAAACTTACAAGTTACAACTCTCCAAGAGAAGGTATATTTTCCACAGCTCTTGCTCATCTGGTCAGCTACTCAAGTAGGTTTGTAATATGAGAGTTTTGAATTCATTTTAAAGAGAGAAAAACAAAAGTTTACATGTTTTTCAGGCTAAAAGATAGAGGTTTTTCCCCCATACGTTATTTTTAGAGATAGATTTTTCCTCCTCCTTACTAAAAATTTTAAGAGCATGTTTGGTAAGTGGCGAGGAATCGATAGATCTGATGATTCTTTATTACAATTGGATTAAAAATTCTTTGTATATTTGAGGATTTCAGATTGATATTAGTGTGTATGTGAGAAAAATAGGGTTGGATGTGCAAATCCACTAAATTGGAGATTTTCAAATCTTATGGGGGGTGGTCGAATCTAAAAATCTTAACAAATAAATATTTCCATACGTCCAAATTCTCAAGAATTTACAATTGTCAAATATGGATTTACCACAATATGAGGCAAACACAAAATCTTTTTACTAAAGATTTGGTTGTCATACATGACCTAATTTTCCATAGACCTTCTCTATGCAAGGGAAAATGACAAAACCGCCCAAGCATCCTCATTCTTTGATTTTTACTTTTTTTTTTTTTCCTCTTGGTATATTTCTATTTTCCTCTTTCTTTATTTTAATATTTGGTCATTACACCCTATGTAGCCCACCTCTGTGTGTACAATCCACCTTTATATAGTAAAGTGAAATTTGATACAATGGACATATTGGGAGTGGTTTTTCACATAATCAACTTTAAACAATAAAAGGTGGGCCTTGAATAGGATAAATTAAATATACTTCTATTTTTTCTTTTATACAAAGTGACCTTTTTCCCATGATCTAAAACATGTATATTTTTTTAAGTCCTATCACCAAAAAAGATGGCTCCTTATCAGAGTGGTAAGGACCGTCAGTTTTATAATAATGAAAGAAAAAAAAAAAGGTCCTATCACCAAAAATTACACTGAATGATATATAGTAAGGAAATTTTTAACTTAGGAGATAAATTATTCTCTACCATACCATACATGATACAATCCTTCCAAGAAGCCCTGTAAATGGAAGTCTCCACCATACTCGACAGAATGCAACCTTCCAAGAGATAAATATTGGGTGCTCTCGGGAATTTCTTGGAAGCTCTACCATACCAAACAATCCTTGCTATGAATCCTATCCGATTGGATGAGAGTAAATAAAAGAGAGTATATATATTTGCAGAGCCGTGTCAGAAGGAAGACGACAGAGTTGGGGGACCGATGGTCTGAAATTGCTCAGTGGCTCTGCCTCCTTGGACAGATACATTGTCACTATCACCAGCCTTTTGGTTCACACACTTTCTTGACTTTTCGTCGCTTCATTGCCTGTCTTTATCTCTCTCTTTTAACTTTTATTATTATTATTATAATTAGAGATTGTTTGGATAATTGGATGTATGTGTCACATTTGTACGGGCTAAGATAGGGTTTGGAAAATCAAACTAGGATTTGGTATTCAATGACAAACATTGTAACTTCTTTAAGATAAATAAATAAAAAAAAAATTTGACTTTTGGTGAAAAGTCCATAAGATAACAGTTTTTTTTTCTTTGGTAAAAAAGCAACTATAATATTGTTAGCGAATCTGTTAACCTAACTATTTAATTATTAAATAGTTAGGCTAACAGATTCACTAACAATATTATAGTAGCTCTTTACCCCCCAAAGATATGAACAGATATCTTTTTTTTTTTTTTTTTGTATTTTAATCGAGTTGTCAAATAAAAGACATCCAACTTAAGTAAATCTATCTTAACAAAAAGGTTAAGTCCAATTACCATGTAACCCAGCATCCCATCACATCAATTCACCTAAGATTATAAAAATAAATAAATAAAAACTCTCCAATCAATTTTTACCGTCCGAAATAGTTAAAAGACTAGAGAAGAGTGAGAGTTGGAATTTTTTTTTTTAAATGAGCTATCTACCGAGAGGTTTAAGGAAGTCGGCAACCGTGCTAGTAAGAAAAAACTAGGCTTTGTAGGTTAACAACCTACTGAAGAGGATCGGAATAAAGAAACATAATTCATTTAATTGACCCCACGATAATTGGAACCCACCATAATTGGAACAAACCTTTGATGACGATAATGTATATATTTATATATATATATATATATAGAAAATATTCTTGTGCATTCATCCCTCACCATAGGATGAGAAACACTTACATAATTAGAAATATTCATGTACAAAAGAGGAAAAGCCATATATAGTCATATGCAGAAAAAGAATGTTCATGTGCAAAGAGTGAAAGCCATGTAAGTATCCCTCACCCTATGGTGAGGGATGGATGCACATGAATGTCCTCATATATATATATATATATATATATATATATATAATGGGATGTGTGTGTGTATGTGTATATAATGGGAGGTGCTCCTAAGAGAGCATCTCTCACCTTACTATGAGAGATAGGGGTGTGTGCCCTCACATTTAATTTATTAGTATTGAATATGGATGTGAGAACCCCCACCCTAACACTCATAATAAAGATCTCCCATGTATATATATATATATAATGTTGTGAAACCCCAACCCTTGATTATCATGCTTCAATTTTATGTTCATCAAACCGTTACTTACTGTTGGATTAAATCTTAAAATATATATAATTCATTAAATTTTACAGTTGTTAAGTCAAGGACTAAAAAAGTCTGATATTTGCATGACCCTCATTTGCATGGAGACCTTTCCATTTATCTACATCTAATGATAGAAATGCATCCAAATGAACCCCATGACCTGGACAGCAAAATCACATTATGCAGTATGCTTGCTAGTAAAAAAAATCTTCCCTAAGATCGCATTGGTAATTTGAGGTGGGGCCCATATGCCATGTCGCCCACGTGGTCTCTTCCTCAACAATGGCATCCCTCACTTCTATTATTACTTTTTATTTTTTTAGCATACTGCAGTTAAGGAGCGTGCTCATCTCATCATAGAAACAAGCTAGGATTCAAACCCTGGAAAGTAGGATAAAAAATGGGGATTCAAACCCTCATCTTTGTCTCAAGTTGGATACTAAGATCAACATGGATACCAAAGCCCATACTTAAAAAAGGCTTAAAGGCTTAAATCTAATACAGATTTAAAAATCTACACACAAACCTGACTTGTGGTAGGGAAGAATGGGGATGTTAGGTTTTGGGTGGATGATTGGGTGGAAGTGAGGGTGAGGCCCTTACATGGGTTATTTCCTAGGCTTTTTAGATTAGTAGTCAATAAGGAATGTTTTCTAGGGATTCCTTCGAGGTGACAAGTGGTGGTAGGGTGTAGAGTGTCTTAGGAGTCTTGGGGGTTGGAGGGGAAAGTTTGTGAGGAGTTATTAAATCTTCTTTCTTTGTTTCCTTGCAAGAATTCTAAGGACTTTCAAAATTTAAAAACCTTCCATATCTAGAGACTTCTCAGTAAAAGCTTTCGACTTGGCCCTTGAGGGCAATCGGCTTGATAGGACTCCTTATGTGTGGTTGGGGCTAGTTCCTTCTTAGGTGAAGGTTTTTTGTTGGTTAATAGTTGCAGCAAAAGTCTCCACAATCGATAATCTAAGGAGGGATAACATCTTCCAATCTTTCAAATATTTGTGTGATTGTGGCAAGGAGGTGGAGACCATGAACCATCTCTTTCTTCATTGTGAGGTGGTGGTTGGTGTTTGGGGGGACTTTGTCAGGAGATGTGGTGTTTCTTGGTGTAGTCCCAAGAATATTGCAAAAGTAATGGATTCTTGGCGTGGAGTTTGTTTCCATGGTTGTGGGCATGTCTTATGGAAGATAATTCCATTTGCAATCTTATAATCTATTTGGAAGGAAAAATAAATAAAATAGGATCTTAAAAGGCTTTTCATCTTCAACAACGATGTTGATCTCTAAGACTTAAAGATTGGTAAGAAAGGAGTTCTCAAACTTCAAACTTAAAATGATGTTCTCTTCAATTGGAAAACTTGTATGAGGTGTAGACCTCTTGAGGAGAGACGCTCGTCCCTTGGTCTCCCCCTCCTTTCGGGTGTTTGAAATTCAACCTTGATGGAGCTTCAAGGGGTAAACCAAGTCTACTAGGAACTTGAGGTGTGCTCCCTTATTGTAAGGGTGAGGTGCTGCTTATTTTTTCCGAGAATGTGGGAGTTCGTGATTCAAATGAAACAAAGGTGTTAGCTATTTCGCAAGGTCTAAGATTGTTTTCGAGGGGATTTTTTTGGCTATCCTCCGGTAGAAAGTGATTCATAAAATGTGATTGCTTTGGTGTCTAACTACAAGGTGACACATTGAGAATCTCAATTCACTTTCAATGAAATTAAGGAGTTAGCAGCCACCATCAATGTCTCCTTCTATAATAAGGCTAGGTCCACCAATTCTACGGCAGATGCATTAGCCAAGTAATAGGTTGATAGAGTCTCTCCTTGTTAGGGTGTAGTCATGTACAGATTGGTGTGTGGTACAATGCTCTCGTGCAACATCCCCTTTTGTTTTTTCTTTATTTCTTGATCCTCGTACTTTTTTTTAATAATAAATTTTTGTTACCATTAGAGGGAAAAAAAAAAAACACCAAAGCCTGACTCAACTTTCACTTCTTGGTTTAGCACGACCCAAGTTGCATCTGTATGTCCAGCCAATCGTGTATCTGTTCACAATAGAGGGGTACTACTTGCTATGTAGGAGGTACTTCAGGGAAAGAGACTGCTCCCAAGAGATCCAAGCCATTCATTGTGGTGCTCTAGGGCTGGGAATATCCATGCTGGCACTCAGATAGTGTAGTTAATACAGATAAATATTATCATATATATATATATATATATATATATATATATATGTGAAATGCTCCTATGAGAGATACTCTCACCAACTTTATATGCTCCTATGAGAGACACTTTCACCAACTTTATGATAGATGTGTGAGAGCCCTCACTTCCATATCCACTCACCAACTTAAATGCAAGGACCCCCAACTTAAATGTGAGGACCCCAATCCATCTCTCATAAAGTTGGTGAGAGTGTCTCTCATAGGAGCACTTCCCTATATATATATATATATATATATATATGGGTCTTCATGAGCATCCATCCCTCACCATTTTTGGTGAGGGACACCCATTTTGGGTGTGTTTCAAGTACAAGAGAAGTACAAGAGGGGTACTTTGTACCTCTCTCTTGTACTTGAAATACCCCCAAAAGGGGTGTCCCTCACCAAAAATGGTGAGGGATGGATGCATATGAATATCCCTCCTATATATATATATGGTTGTTATGTTATATACCATCATGGAATTCCAAAGTGTCCAATCCTCTCCAACTACTACAGATCACAGTTAACCAACAATGGTTTCTAACAGAAAACTCAAAAGCATTACAAACATGTAACTGGACTGCAAGAATGAGGCCAGAAATTAATAGGCCCCCATTCCGATTATCCAAAATCGGCCGCCCAGTAATGTAATTACATGTAACCAGCTGTTCCCAGCAAAGAACAAATCTAGAATGAACTGGTTGCAACTCAAGTTAGTCAAACTCATGAATCTTTAATAAAGCATGAAATGTGTTACCTAAGCCAGTTCACAAAATCCAAACAGGCCCAAGAGTCTCTCTTGTGAAATAAGTGGCCTCATTAAAGATTTCATGGACATGAAAGACTTTCATGTGGCTGGCTACATATGAGCAGACTTCTTAGTCTATATTCTAGTACCATGAACAAATACCGTAGCCATACCCAATCCAAGCAAACTCTGTAATTCAGTTAGAACATACAATGGGTGCATTTATAATTCATCACAATATCATGACAGGGTACGTGTACGATTCGGCACGATAGAAGCAAAGAAATGCATTTCCATAGCCCCAGTTCAGAAGACTGACACTTGTTGTCCACAAATTCTGCAGGTTTCAGGGGTATCAGGTTAATCACAAATGGGGAGAAATAATTAGTTCCATATATTTCGGGCACTTATAGTTTTCCCAGTGCCTGGAAGCAGAAAGAATGTGAGTGGATCTTCCATGACTAATGTACATAGAAATCAGTTTCTTCTTTGAAGTCCCAACTAAATACCTGATAGGAAAATACATCAGAAGATGTTTACACTTCCCTCCTAAGACGAACTACTTCAGTTGCTTCAATATGGCTAACACGATGACTTTGCAATATGATATGGCATCCCCTTCATGAAACTTCTTTCTCATCCTTTTGCACCCAGGAAAGACTGGAAAAGATAGAAGAGGCAATTATTGCAGACGTGGAATATCAACACTAATAACAGAGAATGAGCAAATAGACAGAAAATTTTCTCATTTCTATGCATTGTTAATTATCTTGTTACCCTGAATTATTTGCGCGTGCGTGTGCTTTGTCTGTTTGTCTATTTGCTTAGTTTATAAAGGACAAGTCAGGTCCTACAAAATCATGTGTATATTCCTTGGATTTCCATCAAGTGAAAAAAGGATACAAGGGCTTTGATCCTGACTTAAGAACAAATTTTCTCTATAAAAACTACTTTCAAATATAACATAAAAGTCGTTGCTACAAGTTTTGCAGAAGACTAGGAATACAGAAAATTATGGAATGTAAAAGAAGACAAATATAGAAGTTAAGAAAATAATAAGTGAGACAAAAATCCAAAGCATATATGACAACTTTTATAATAAGTTGGGAACAAGAGAATGATCAAAAGATATTTCAAAGTTGCAAGAATGAAGGAAAAGAAAAGGAGGGACTTCAATCATATCAAATGTATAAAGAGCGACGACCAAAAGGTTTTAGTAAAGAACAATGATATTAAAGAAAGGTGAATAGAATATTTTAACAAACTTTTCAATGAAGATTCTATAGGAAGCTTAAAAACGAGAGAGAATACTTCATTAGCAAGACATACCTTCTACCGCAGAAATAGAGTAGCCAAAGTGAAGAAAGCATTGGTAAAAGGAAAACTGGAAAAGCTACCGGACAAGATGAAATTCCAATAAAGGCTTAAAAATACTTAGGAGAAATTGGATGTGTTTAATTAATTAGGATTTTCAATAAGATATAAGGATAAATAAAATGGCAAAGGAAGAGATAAGTATTGTACTATCTATATAGGAGAACAATGGATATTTACAAAGTTGTACCAATTATCATGGGAATAAACTCATGCGTCACACTATGAAACTATAGTAAAGACTAATGGAGTAAAGACCTAAACAAAAGACCAAAATATCTGAAGACCAATTTGGTTTCATGCAAAGTAACTCAACTATGAAAAAGAAAATTCTTCATATGGTCTTCATTAATCTAGAGACAGGATACCTAGATATTTGATTTCGTGGATTTTAGATAAAAGGAGCATCCAAAGAGGTTATACTGAAATCATTAAAAACATGTATGAAGGAGAGATACCAAGTGTGAGAACTACCTGTGGATAGATGTGAGTTTCAATGACCATAGGTTTACATCAAGGGTCGGCTTTAAGCCCTTATCTTTTCTGCATTAATTATAGAAAAGTTAACCACTCATATTCAATAAGAGGTACCTTGTTGTATGTTGTTTTGTAGATGATATGCTGTTGGCGAATGAATCGAGAGATGGTGTAAATAAAAAATTGAGAGATTGAGAAGTTTTATAATCCAAGGGCTTTAAAATTCGTCGTACGATTTCAGTGGGGACGTGCAAAGAAATGTAACTCCTATGAGAATTGAAGCTCAAAAAATATCACAAAGTGACTCCTGATGATATCTTAGCTTTATAATTAGTAAGGATGGAGCGATTGAGGATGATGGAATACAAAGGATAAAAGCTAGATGATTAAAGTGGAGACTTGATTCTGGAGTGCTTTATGATCAGAGCATAAAAACAAAATTGAAGGAAAAACTTTACGAGACAACAATGACCAACTTTGACATATGGAGCATAGTGTTGGTCAATCATGACACCACACGTGAAAAAAAATGAGTGTAGCAGAGATGAGAATGTTGATATGGATGTATGGTAAACTTAGAAAGATAAAATAAAAATATGCGCGCATGTGGCAACATTTAGGGGTATCATCAATAAGTGATAAATAAAAAGATACTCGATTGAGATGGTTTGGACTTGTTTAATGCATGCCAACAATCGCGCCGGCAAGGAGCATCCTATCCAAGGATTAGGTACCTTGGAGGTAAGGGTATGTTTTTCTATGAAGTTGGAGGTACCTCAAGGAAAAGGGGTAGGTAAAAGATGGTGTGGATGGTAGTAAGGATAGATTTGAAGAAGTGCAACCTATCCAAGGATTTAGCCTAGGATTCGCCAGAGAAACATTCCCCAGCATAATTGGGAGATACCATTTTATTTCTTAACACAAAAAAGAAGTTTCCCGAAGAAAGGTCCGCAATTAGTTCTATTTCTTATTACTAATGGGAATTAATGTAATAAAAAAAAACTTTATATGAATCAAAACCATTAAAGTCACTCAAGCTTAACTCTTAATCTCTAGTTCATTTAACTTATCAATTGCAATGACAATGGTAAGAAAGCACACAAAACATATGATGCAAATTTGTCTCCAAACACTTAGTTCCTCATTGGTGTTGCTTTCTAGAACTTTGCCTATAGTCAAGATTACATACGGTGATGTAAAGATTCTTCAATTAAGATTACAATTAAGATTACATCTGGTTACATCTGGTGTTGTGGAGACTCACTTCATCTAGAAGAGACAAAGGAACAAATGTAAGAAGAAATGAAAGCTTTTAAGTAAAAACAATATTTGGGAGTTTGACAAGGTTACTAAAAGGAAAGATGCGATTGGATGTCGGTGGCTCTTCACTATCAAACACAGGCCTAATGGCTCGATAAAGAGGAAAAGAGCCTAACTGCTACGGGGTTCACAAACCGTATGGTTTTAGTTTTATGCCAAAACATAAATGAAACACATAAAGGTCTCTTTACCGGAGATAGACTCAGAAGGTCCAGAGGAAACAATTCAGTTTTCAAGCCAGGGGTACCTAACAACCTATCCTCATCATCATTACAATGTCATCAACTTCCAAATCCAAGAGATAATAAAGAAGACAGAGGAACAAGATTTCTTTCATTGCCAATGTTGATCACTATAGAACATCATCATCATAATAATAATAATAACAACAAGAATAATAAATAATAAAAGAACAATAACAACAAGACATTAATCTTGCAAAACAGCAAGCCTCATCATAATGACGTTTCCGGAAGAGCCATCTAGATTATCGGAGGACAAACGAATAGCCCTAATGATTTCTCCGGGAAAAAAAAAAAAAAAACTACTATTCATTGGAATCCTCATATTAACTTTCATCTTCCGGGATCAATGATAGATAGTTAAAGATTGTGATCTGATGGCATAAATTTAACAATTAGAGCATGTAATGACCTGATTGAGCATCCAAGCAAACTCCGACCATTGCAAGAAGCAATGCCACCAATCTACTTCTAATTGGAGGAAAAGATCAAGTAAAATATCCAAGCCATGGAAAAAGAAATAAGATCTAACAACAAATCAAGATTTTGAACAGTGGATCTTCAAATAGGAAGGAATAAATGTAACTTAAGGGCTCGTACATAATGGGCCTTTGAATGATGGCCAGATCTAGCCTAAGGCCTGTAAGGCTGGCTCATGGGCCAAAATCCCACTCATGTTATAAGAGGAGGCCCATGGCCCTTCACATCTCTAATTGTCATGAGGTCCATTCACTTAGTGTGTAATTCAATACAAGTCAGAGACTCAAAATATGTCATTTAGGTAATATGGGACCCATCCAACATACGTGCTAAACAAGCAGGACCAACTAAACATCCAAGAGGAAAGAATCACAATGGATAAACTTGTAAGAATTTCATCATTTATTTATTATTTATATATGTTTGTTTATGAAGTCTAGAAGTAGAGATGGAATGAGTCTTCACTCTTCATGTGATCAGATGTCAATTCCTAAAAATTGAGAAGAGAATCTATTCCAGAAAGATAGGGAATGTCCGTTAGAGTCCAGATATTAATGTATTCGAACCAGTAGTCTGAGAGATAATTAATGATATTGAAAAAATGGTTTGAGTGATTCTTCTTTGGTTTGATCCTGGAAGATAAGAAATGCTAACATCCACGGCGATTATTGTGATATCTTGAGGGTCCAGCTTTGGAGGTTGACCCTAGTGTATCTTCCCCACTCCTTGGCTGCATTAAGCCAACAAAAAATGCAGCAAGAACAAATACACTTGCAATTCAGGAAAAAAAAAAAAACCCACAAACAATAGTTCAATTGCAAGAACGACGGTGTACAAATAACCATTAAAATTACGTTCCTTCACTAGCACACAATAGTTCATGACATCATGACTAACCGAGATTGAATTTACCTTGACCCCAGATGTGGTTGTTCCACTTCCAGGCTTGGCACTGCTGGTAAAACTAAATTTCTTTTGTGCAGGCTTTAGTATTTGGAATGAGCACATCAGATCTTCATCCACACTCATCATAGCACCAGCATTATCAAATTCTCCACAATAGTTAGGCGCTGAGAATATTGTCACAAGTTGCCTGTTAGCAAAGAACTCATACCCATCCTCCACAACCTGGAAAAATTAACATTTTAGTACAGTGGCAATTGCTTTCAACACTGATAGGACCAAACTGAAATGTAATTTATAACCTGGTGAGCACGGCAAATGAGGTCCAGATCATGCTTCTGGAGAAACTCTGAAACTGTATCAGGGCCAAATGTATATGAAACACCCCTATCATTCAAGCCCCATCCTTGAACTTCATTGCTGGGATCAGACCAAAGAAGATCACACAACAAGCCACTGTCTGGGACGTCAGTTGGGCGAGTTAAATTCCGTATCTGATCAAGGCTATTCAGTTCGGGAGAAAGACCCCCATGCATGCAAAGTATCTTATCATCAATGAGAGCAGCTACAGGTAGGCAGTTAAAACAGTCAGTGAAGATTTTCCACAATCTCACATTGAACCTCCGTTTGCATTCATCATAAAATCCATATATACGATTTATAGAAGCACATTCGTGATTCCCCCTCAGGAGAAAGAAGTTCTCTGGATATTTAATTTTATAAGCCAGCAGGAGGCATATTGACTCTAGACTTTGCTTGCCCCGATCCACATAATCCCCTAGGAATAAGTAGCTGGCGCTAGGTGGAAACCCACCATGTTCAAAATGCCTTAGAAGATCAGAATATTGACCGTGAATGTCACCTAAATATCAGACAGATGTCAGAGTCCTTTTCTAAGTATAGAAGATGCAAATTAACAAACCAGAGCTAAGAGCTAATATAGAAATGGTTTCACAGTGACGAAGAGGAAGAACAGAACATATCCACAGATAGAGCTGTTTACAGAGTAATATTAAAAGAAAAGGCAAAAGTCAATGGGACACTTGAGGTGTAGTGTGTCCCAAATATAGCTAAATGGATGCTTGAATTCTTCCAAATTGCAAGTGATTTGAATGGCTTGATAAATCTGTTCCACTATGACTTTGGGCAAAGCTAATATTGGAATCCATATTATGGATTACCATTTTCCACTTTTCCACCCCTAATCACTTTCAAAACTAATTATCAATATCAATTTAGTCAAAGAAACACCATGCTACCTAATGCAATTTCCAAAAGGCATGCTTCTCCCGATACAACATGACAAATCATTCATCTTTTGCCTTTACCCATCAGAAAGCTTTCAATGCACCTCTTGTGTCACTCATCCCAAACTTCGGACAGCTCTAGTCTCAGGACATAACAAAATCCAAGGACTTCTTTGACTCAATGGAGGATTAAAACGTACCATATCAACAAAAGTGTCGATGGGATAAGGCTAAAATGATGATATCATTATGAGTGATGGTGTATCAAGCTTTCATTGCAAGTATTATGTGCAGTAATAGAATGTACTACTAAAAGACTGGTGACATTTGAAAGGTTATTGAGTCACCTTTTACAAACTATCCAAAATTATGCAACTCTTAGAAGAATCGATCAAGTTATGAAGCATTTATGGATATGGAGTATGGAAGAAACTTTTAGAAGCCCTAAGACTGCTTGTTTTAATTAGTTTCTTAAATTTAACGAAGGTTTAGCGATGTCTCAAAATTTAAAGCAGTCTTGAAAAGTTTCTTTCTGAAGCTGTAGGTAAATTCAAACACCATGCCATACTATAATCACAGATTCATCCCATTAATATAGTATGGAATAATAGAGATATGAAATACAAAATCTACTATTTATGTCTATCTATTTTTATCCCCTATTTTTTTTTAGTGGGTTATGTCTTTACTATAGTCTGATTGCCATCTGTTTTCCAAAATATTGAAAGGATCTATTATCAATGAAGGGATTATCATCAGAGCTCCAAACCATTGGCTACCCATCATCATCGGAACCCTTATTCCACATACCTGTGCCCAATCTTAGCGAGTTCTACTTCTCCACTAATTGCAATTGAACACCATGTAATCTTTAACTTCTCAATCTAGCATATCCAAGTCTTAAGTCTTACAAGCACATCAGAATGTATAGAGGAATTTCAAGAGTCACAAAGAAACATTGACTTAACTGAAGTTTGGGTGGGAGAGAGAGAGAGAGAGAGAGAGAGAGGATATGGTGCTTTTCAATGAAGAAAATCTAGACATTTACTTAATTCCAGTTGGTGAGGAAGATGCGTCGCATGGTAAATAAAATTGAAAAAGAAAACCTACTTTGTCTCACCTTGTGCTCTTTTTTAATCAAATTATGCCCAAAATTATGTTCTAATTACTTAATTCCAATTGGTAAGGAAGATGCGTCGCATGGTAAATAAAATTGAAAAAGAAAACCTCCTTTGTCTCACCTTGTGCTCTTTTTTACTCAAATTATGCCCAAAATTATGTTCTAATTACTAATAAGAGTGGGTTAAAGATTACCAAGAAAAGAAAAGGATTGCATTGAAGATACCATCCACACTCAAACATGCATCAAGCTTTTCTTTCTCAAACACATATCATTGTCGTCATCTAAGCCATGTCCCATCCATCTAAAGTCAGCTGTATGAGTTCTTGTGCACACAATTGTTCCCAGGGCTATGTTTCTCTACAGCCCATAGCCTAACATGTCACCTCTAATTACTTCCTTTAATCCCCAAAACCACCTTCCCACGACCTCTCTTTTTTCTCTTAGTAGCTTGTACGTGCAGCACTTCAGTTCTTCATACAATTGTCCAGACTTGTAACTTGTAAGCATATGCACATTACCATGTTAGATGGCATTCCTTTATTTACTCTAGTGTTATAGTCACCCATAAATTTCTTCTTTTGAAACTATTCATTATTTGACCCTTCCTATTTACTCTCACCCATCAACCAAAGCATCCGCACATGTGCCACATGTACTCTGTCTTCTTAATGTTTCTTGGCGCCTGATATTCAGCTCCATATATATATATATATATATACATAAAACAATTATTATATATTATAGCTGAAGGTTTTGTATTCAACTTTGACCGTCTCCATTTATTTTTTATTATTTCCCTTGAATAGGACTACAAGATAGGCCCAACACGTGTGAACTCTCTCTCTCTCTCCTCACGTGGGAATACAAAAGTGACTCTACTTGAAATGTTGTCATTTAGGACTCTTGCAATCAGCATATTTTAAGGATGAATAAGAACCAAAACACGACCACGAAATCAGTGTCATTCATCAAGAGAGATAATGTGGTATTTATAAAACAACCAAGTGTTATATATTACAGCTGAGGTTTGGCATTCAATTTTGAATGGCTCCTATTAATTTTGCCTATTTCCATCAAATAATAAATAGGGCAATGAGATGAGCCCAGCACATGTGAACTTCAAGCTCTCTCCTCTTATGGAATAGAAAAGTGACTCGATTTGAAATTCTGTTGTCATTAGGACTCTTGAAATCGCAATATTTTTAAGTTGAATAAGAACCAAAACATTACGAAAAAAAAAAACGAATGTATTTCATCAAGAGAGACAATGTTGTGTTTATGGAACTCACAAAAGGTTAATAGATAGAGATGTGAAGGACTGTTTGAAATTCTGCTGTCACTAGGACATCCAGTCGTTGTATTTTTAAGTAGAATAATCCAGTCGTCATCAAGAGAGATAATGTGGTATTTATAAAATAATAATAATGATGAAAAAAGTCAAGATCTATAATTAGATACAAGGAGATCTAATCTTATATAAGAAAAAAAAATAATCATGTGCAAAGTATCATAATCAAATCATAGATACTTAAATTCAGGTTTTACACAACTTTGATAAGTAACCACACAATGTAGTGAGTTACAATCCAATCAATTTGACCTGATGATATATTTCAGTGAATAACTACATCAGAATTAAATGGGAAATCAAAATATTAGAAAAATTATAACTTCAGTTTTGAGTTGTAATTCATGTATGTTTACTGCACTTTTTCCTCTTTTGAATAAATTTTGATATATAGAATTTTAAGAATGATTTTCGTAGTATATTTTTATTATTTTGGATTTTTTCTCTTCCCAATAATATCTCGAGGAAATTCCCAATTTTAGTTTATCATTATATTAAAACATTTACACTTAATCATTTTACTCAGCTTAAAGAAATTCTAAAATTTGTAAATATATTAGTTTCTTCTAGGGCGCACGCTTAGCACAGGCCTATTCTGCTAGTACCATATTAAATTGCACTTTGTCTCTTTTGTGCAAAGAAAAAAAAAATAAACCTACTGGTGATCTATTTTCCCTCAAAAATGACAATTAAAGTTCCCTGCAATGTCTACCAATCCTTTTTTGCATGGCCCTGAACCAACTGCATCAAGATTATCTATCAATTTACTCATAAGCCGTGTCTAGATAGTAAGTTTCTCCACCTTTTCACCTCCAAACAGGAACCACCATGTGCTATGTGCCAACCCTGTCTTTCATTAAACACCAAACACATCAAGGTAAGACCATAACTTCAATTATACTAAATTTCTTGATGGGACAACTTCTCCATGCACTCCACTGAGACACTTAAAGTTCAATGCCATGGATATCATTTCATTCATGATAATGTTCACTTATCCCATTCCCATCACAGTTACCATTTTGGAATAAATAAATAAAACAAAGATATTATCCCCTTTGTTGGTCATTTTTTATGTCTCCAATGTCTCCAACCAAAGACTACCAATATATCACAAACCTCTGCCTCTGTGTAATTTATATAAGAAAAGTAAGCAAGTCATCCAAATATGATAGAGACACTTAAGGGCAAATGACCTTGGCCCATTTTTTAACCTCCCTAAACCCTCAACAATAATTACCAAAATCATCTGATCTACAGGCCCATATTCAAAATAGGAGACATGATATAGAAACCAATTTCTGTGTTTCTAAGAAACTGGCTTAAATCACACAGTAAAAATAATAAGCCTTTTTGGTCCCCATACATTTCTTAAAAGAACCCAAGACACAAGGGAGCCCCAATGCTTCCTAGCGGTCAATATCACTTCAAGTGCTCAATCTATGATTCCATGTTGCTCATAACAGAAAACCCCAATTCAATATAACATCAGATAAGAATCCAAATTTTCTGAATTTGCATGATACCCAACGAAACAATCTATGGCCTCAAAAGAAAATCAAGCAACACTCGACTAGAAATCATCACCCTAGAAGGAAAATTATAAATAAAAAAGAGAAACCCATTTCGGAAAAACCGTATTCGAGTAAAACCCAGATAGGGAAGCTGCAAAATCAAAAGGAAAGAAGAGTTGATGCAGAAAAAAAAGGAATTCTGAGTCAAACCCAGCTAGCAAAACCGCAAAATAAAAGTAAAAAGAGGGAGATTCGAATGGGTGTTCTCATGGTACCACAAATTTTGATGGGTGGTTCCAGTTCGAGGAGATTGGGCTGCTTCATGAAGATTTCCCTTGAAACGACGCAGAGCTGGCGGATCTCAGACTCCGATAACTGCACCTGCTTCCCTGACTTGCTCCCTCTCACTTCTAGAAGCCGCTTTATGATATCGTTCACCAAACCAGTATCCATTTCCCCCTCTCCTCTCTCTCGCTCCCAGTAAATCAAAGAAGAAGAATTTTTCTATGCCTTGTCTCTCACTAAACCCCAACTGGGTTTTGTTTTGATATAGGTGAAGAGAGTGAGAGAGAGAGAGAGATAAGGATAGATTTTAAATGAATGATTGAAGGTAGGAGAATAAGAGTATCTACTTTCTTGTCAACTTTATTGCTTTGCTGCTTTGGGGGGTTTGCCTTTTTTTCTCGGCCGGCCCTCCCCGACAAGAGAGAGAGAGAGAGAGAGAGAGAGAGAGAGCTATCGAGACATTCCTCTCTTATCTCTTCATCTTCCTTTTCTTACACTTCTGGCTTGCAAATGCAGAGATAGAGAAAGAAAGGAGATTCCTTCCCTTGTTTTTCAAGAAGCGAGAGGAGGTTGTGTGTTTGTGTGAGTGCGATGGCGTGGGAGGAGTGAGGGGAGAGGTAAGGAAGGGAGAGGAGGACTTGTACGCCCACCCCGCGTATTTGTAACGCACGCACAGCATCTGATGCAGCCTGGTCAGGACTTGGGAGATAAACAGCACTATGTCCGACCTTTTTTTTTGTGACCCATCCCATCATAAAAAGGACTATTTTGGGGCACACGTATGACCCACAACACAGGACCACTGGATGAGTCTAATGTTTGTTTGTTTGTTTGTTTGGATGAACTGTGAAAATTTTTATTAGAATTCCACGGCGAAGCCCCTCGAGCATATTTGAAAGCCTGAGATTTTAGAAATATAAGGCTTCGGGCCTGTTTCTTTACTTGGTTGGGGTTTTTGAGACTCGCTGGTGGTTAGAGTTTTTTTACATCATGTCCACTTGGCAGTTTTAAATTTCTTGTTTCTTGACAATAATTTATGAATTTCAGCACATGGATAAGTCCCAAATGGCCTTTAGGAATTTTGGAATTCCACCTTCTTTGCATTTTGATGAAATTCCAAAATGCTCATGCCCTTATGAGGATTTAGGAATTCCACCTTGTCTAGGAATTCTAGTAAATGAACAAGCCCTAAGAGTGCATTTTTCATGTATTGATTAATTCTATATTCTTATATCAAACAAAGTATTTGGAATGCCTAAATCCTCAACAAACCCAAATCCTAATAGTAAATGCATTTAACCAAATAGGCTCTAAGGTGGAATTTGAGCAATAGAAATGGGGAATAAATCCATACCTTATGCCAATGAACCATCTCTAGGTGTATTGCTTGTTTTGGAGGGAGGGATTCGCCAACCTTGCATAGCCACTGTAATTCTTATGAAAGTTGAATTTGCTGGAAAACAATTAAACTTTTTCTCCTCATTGACATAAGGAGTATAAAGTATTATTTACAATCCTAATCTCGAGGAGTAGCTCAATTGGCATAAGACCACGGTTTGCTCTATGAGGTTTAGAGGTCAAAATCACGCTACCATATCGGGACCACATGGGATTTACCTATCTCCTCTTAGGCCCGTAAAGATTAGTCCGGCCCTAGGACACTCTTCGTCATGAATAAAAAAATCCCTAAAAGTTTAGGACTCGGTACTTTTTTATTAATGGGATTTAGAATATAGATGGGACCCATTGCATCTAATCTATCACCTTTAGTTTAATTGAAATTTAAAGCTATTTTTGGCAATGCAAATCCCCACCCACTCCCAAGATTTTTTTTCCCCACAGTGGTCCCCCCAATGTCCATATTCTGGTTCCGCCCCTACCTAGTACTACTACTTCTCCGCAACAATTTGCAATGCTTTTATTTTGTTGGTGCTAGATCTTAAACCCCGGAGCTAATGATTCAACCAAAGGTTTTAACCATCGAGCCAACCTATAAACGTCTCTACCCTTTCTAAAATGTTCTCTTGATATACTTTATAAAGAACTCACCATAGTTAAAAACAACCTCTTAGCCCAGTGGTATGAGACGCCAATTCTTATATGGCTACCCAGGATTTCAACCTTGGGCAACCAACTTTCCTCACCTAAGGACTCTTCTACCTCACCTGAAATCTACGTACCTCACCCAAGGGCTCCCTTACTTCACTCCAGGTAGTCAATGGTTATTGCAACTTTTTCTTTTTCTCGCAAGCTCCGTGCTTCCGAAAAAATATAGATATATAAAGTGCATTGAGTTTGATTGGACATATAAACATATATACTAGGAACAAGCTATCATCTCCCATTTCTTCCATGGTGAAAACAAGACAATAATTCTATTTGTATAATACTACCCTACATTGAAATGACCTATGGGACCATTAATTAATGATTACCTACTGATTTATAAATCATTAATATTCGTATTTCTTTAATTGGTCAGTAGATTTAAGAATGTCCATTAAACATGCTTTTGTTGATGTTGTTCCTTGTAACAATACTAAGAAAAAATACTTACCAAACAAGTTATGGACAATCTAATTCTTAGCATTCTCAGCGTAAATTTTGGTATAATCGTGTGAAGCAAGTTTTGTAGAACACATCTCACTACAACCAGACTAGCATACTAACCCATGCTCGGCATGAATATAACCAACATTTCAATCTAAATATTCAATCATTAAAAAAAGTCATAGTATTTATAATGAAAAAAAAAATTTAAATGAGGTTATTAGTATTTGTTTATGTAATCTAAATGCCAGTGGCGTAGAAATGAAATTGAAGAATTAGAGTAAAAGGGGAATAATAGAATTTGGATGAAAACAGAGTCTTTCCAAAAAAAAAAAGAAGAAAAATGGACATTAGATAAGTGATTTTAATAAAGCAATTATAAAGTAGTTGCTTGTATAAGATAGGACTGGGAAGAGAACGTGCAAGATTTTGAAAAAAAAGTAATATAACTTCCGGTCAAAATTAAAACCACTACTCAAAATGGAAAACGAAACTCTTCTCTTTAATATATTATACTAGTACAATAACCCGTGCTAAGTACAAGCATATTTACCAATAAGATTTGCAGCAGCACATATAAAAATCAAATAAAAATAAATTTTGATAACATAGAAGCATCCTCAAACACTTAATGAAAGAGAACAACAGAAAAGAGAATTATGACCATATCCCTCTTTTTTATTTTAAATCCAAAAGTAGGTGGCGTAGAAATGGAGCAAGAAAAGTGGAGTGGAAAGGAAAGAGGATAAAAAGTAAAGTAAGATATGGGATGGAAATGAAGTCTTGAAGTGGTTGAGAGGAGTGAAAAGTGGGGAGAGAATCTGGGTAAGTTCTAGAAAAGGGATATAACTCCCTATCAAAATATTTAGTTATAGTCAAAATTGACTCAAAATGGCTTTAATATGGTATAATGGGGAGAGAACATGCAAGGCCTTGAAAAAAAAAAGGTAATGCAACTTTTGGTAAACGAAACCTTTCTCTTTAATATATAATGAAAGTTCCAAAATAAAAAGGAAAGAGGAGATGATGCAGGAAAAAAAAAAAAAAAAAAAACGAATTCACCCATATAGCAAAACTGCAAAATAAAAGAGGAGGAGATTCAAAAGTGAGAGTCAAATGGATTTTGGCATGGTACACCAAATTTTGATGGGTAATTGCAGTTTGAGGAGATTGGAATGAGAATGATTGTCATAGTATATTTTGATTATTTTGGATTTGTTCTCCTCCCAATAATATCTCAAGGAAATCCCCAAATTTGAGTTTATCATTATATTAAAACGTCTACACTTAATCATTTTATTCGGCTTAAAGAAATTCCAAAATTTGTAAATGTATTAGTTTCTTCTAGGGGGCGCACTTAGAATAGGCCTTTTTTGTTAGTACCATATTAAATTGGACTTTGTCTCTTTAGTGCAAAAAAGTATATACTGGTAATCTATTTTCCCTCGAAAATGACAATTAAAGTTCCTTGCAATGTCTACCAATCCTTTTTTTTTTTTTTTTTGTTTCAAGGTCCTAAACCAACTGCATCAAGATTATCCATCAATTTACTCGCAAGACATGTTTCTCCTCCTTTTCACCTACAAACAAAAATTATCATGCGCTATGTGCCAACCCGGTCAACACACCAAACGCATCAAGGTAATACCATTGCTTCAATTATTGTAAGGGAGCATTTGGCATCGTGTATTTAGACATTCCCACGAGACGAGGCCACCAAAAACATGTTTAGCTAGGGTAAATCACTGTTCTCAATTTTATGCTCATGGGAATGAGTCTCGGAACTTTAACTCGCCAATTTAAGAAAGTTGGAACGAAAAACTTTATTTTTTTAATAAACAGTTTTTTGGCACAATTATTTTTCCTACTTATCTCTTATCTCTTTCCGGCTATGTTCTAATTTTAAAATATGGCATCACGTTGTAATTTTTAAAGGTGAGTCACATGTCTATAACAGTAGAAATGACCCCACTTTATAATTCTTAAAGGTGGATCATATGGTCACAGTCGGAAAAGGTAGAGCCACATTATAAATTTTATAAACACATGCCCACATTGCGAATCCTATGAATATCACCTCGTGACCTAGTTTCTAAAGGTGCTAATTATCAGGGCTAAGTACCAAAATAAGTATCAGAAGCCCCTTCTACCAAAAAAAAAAAGTATCAGGAAGCCCTAATGCTTCCTAGCGGTCAATATCACTTCAAGGGGCCCAGCTCTCCCAAACTAAAGCTTACCTTATTCTAAGCTGAAACACTATTGGTCCTATAAATCAAATTCGATTATCATTGCTTTTTGCACGATGATCGTCTCCAAAATCAAGATAAATCCAATCAGAACTAGATTTTTCAGTTCCATCATGCAAAAAAGCAGATTTAATCAATTTTAATTTGTGGGACCAACATTATTCCATCTTATAATAAGGTAAGTTTCAGCTCAGGAGAGCCTTGCTCCACTTTAAGTGTTCAATCTATGATTCCATATTGCTCATGATAGGGTCTTGCATCTGGCAAAATATCAAGAAATTGGCTCACCATATTCACTTTGGCAGCGAGTGGTCTCTAGCTAATGGCAAGTCCATAGACTTTTGGTTTGACAGCTGGTCGCCTAATGGCTGTCTTGCTTCAATGTTCCTTTATGTCCACTTTCCTCCAAATGAGAAGCTTTTCAGCCTATGGGAGGGAGCCAACTGGGTGATCCCCCAAGTCACCCCTGTTGTAGCAAAGGTTGCTCTGAGTGTGTCCGTCCAAAGCATCTCCTCGGACTTGACTTCAAATGACCAGTTGGTTTGGATCTCCCATCCAGACAAGGGCCTCTCCCTTTAGGGCCCGTTTGGTAACTCTACTAATTGAGTCAAGTGAAGTAAAGTTGATTTTAAAGAAAGAATAAAATATAAGTAGGTTATGATGGTATTTTATTTTTAGTTATTTGTTATGAAATCCTTTTGACTTTTTATATGGAAAAGTGGAGTATTTTTGTCTTTTAGTGAGTAAAGGTAGTTGCTTTTTGACTTTTTTGGGAAAAGATGGAGAGGATTTTGGTAAAAGGTGCTTTCGATGGGATGTTTAAATTGACTTAACTTTACTTGACTTTATAAGTAAAATTACCAAATTGAAAGCCTGGCAGCTCATCAGAACTAGAAGAGCGTATGCAGAATGGTCGAACTGGGCTCTTCCGGTTTGGAACTCCCTCCATCAGCCCCGCGTCTCTTTCTTCACTTGGAGAATGCTGCACGGCAAGATCCCCACTCACAGCTGGGCTCAATCTACTGGTATCAGTTTAGCATCTAGATGCTGCCTGTGTAACAAGGATCGAGAATCCACCCCTCACCTTCTCTTCCACTGCATGGCAAGACCCCCACTCACAGCTGGGCTCAATCTGGTGGTATCGGTTTAGCATCCAAATGCTGCCTGCGTAACAAGGCTCCAGAGTCTCCCAAACGAAGATCAGATCTTTTATGATCGAACTTCTTTCCATTTCTCTAAGACAGATTACTAAACCTTTTTCTGGTGGTCCTCTGCAAAATTTTTGCCACTCTTTGCTAATTCTTGTCTAATCTTGTTAATTTTAGGCTTCTATTGGTTGGCCTCTGTTTTGTTTTTCATTTTTCCTTCCCTCTTATAATGGCCTTGGATAGTTTCCTCTTTTGGGGCTTCTAGCCTTTTTCTATTCCTTTCCCCTTTCTCATTTAATACAATTTGCCTTTAGCAAAAAAAATATTGCTCATGACAGAAACCCCAACTAAAGATAGGGAAATTCTATATGCACACATCAATTTTGTTGAGCACACCCACATTCCTTCTTCATGTGAAAATTTTTTTCTTGTAAAGGTGGGTATGTTAAGGAAAACTAGGGGTGCATATAGAATTTCCCCTAAAGATAACATCAGATAAGAATCTAAAGTTTCTTAATTTGCATGATAACCAACACAACAATCTATGCCCTCAAAACTAAAAAGCAAAGCAAACAACAGTAGACGGAGAATTAGAAATAAAAAATAGAAACCCATTTCAGAAAAATGGTATTTGAGTAAAAGCCAGATGGGAAAACTGCAAAAAAGAAAATGGAAAGAGGAGATGATGTAGAGAAAAATCGAATTCTGAGTAAAACCCAGATAGCAAAACTGCAAAATAAAAGTAACGAGGGAGATTCAAATGGGTTTTCGCATGGTACCACAAATTTTGACGGGTGGTTCCAGTTCGAGGAGATTGGGCTGCTTCATGAAGATTTCCCTTGAAACGACGCAGAGCTGGCGGATCTCAGACTCCGATAACTGCACCTGCTTCCCTGCATTGCTACCCCTCACTTCTAGAAGCCGCCTTATGATATCGTTCACCAAAGTAGTGTCCATCTCTCTCTCTCTCTCTCTCTCTCTCTCTCTCTCTCTCTCTCTCTCTCTCTCTCTCTCTCTCGGAAAATGAAAGAAGAAGTTTTATATGCCTTCTCTCTTAGTAAACTCCTACTGGGTTTTGATATAGGTGAAGTGAGTGAGAGAGAAAGATATATACATATATAGAGATAGATTTTAAATGAATGATTGAATACAGGGGAATAAGAGGATCTACTTTCTTGTCAGCTTTATTGCTTTGCTGCTTTGGGCGGTTTGCCTTTTGCTCCGGCCTCTCTGATAAGAGATAGCTATCGAGACATTCCTCTCTTATCTCTTTCTTTTCCTATTCTTCCTCTCCTGGCTTGCGAATATAGAGATAGAGAAAGAAAGGAGATTCCTTTACTTGTTTTTCAAGAAGCGAGAGGAGGCTGTGTAAGAGCGATGTCGTGGGAAGAGTGGGGGTAAGGAAAGGAGAGGAAGAGGGGTAACGCACGCCCAGCATCTGATGCAGCCGGTTCAGGACTTGGGAGATAAACACCACTCTGTCAACTCCTCTGACCCTGGATATGGTGAGGTAAAACCCGACCACTTACGTTAAGTGGACATGCACAGTCCCCACGTCATTGCCTGCAATGCATTTCAGCCGTTCAGGAGCCGCATACGGTGACATGGCGGATCTGGAGTGGCCCACATACGGTCACTGTTTCTTGACCCACCGAGAGGATCCCGATTCCTCTGTATTAAGAATTTAAGATGGTTGGTTTCTTTAGATGGAGCCCACTTTAAAGAGAATGTCCAAACTTTTTGTGACCCATCCCATCCTGAAAGGACTACTTTTTGTCAAGCATATTACCCCACAATACAAGCCCACCAGGTAAGTCTAACGTGGAACTTGAACACATGGTACTGGGGCCAAAACCCCAGAACCATCATCACCTAGGTGTATTGTCTTTTTTTTTTTTTTTTTGGAGGGAGGAATTGTGGGAATAGCATGGAGTGATAAATGGGGTTGGCCAACTTTGCATATAGCCATTGTAATTCCGATCCAAATCCTTGAGGTAAGGTTTTTTTATTATTATTATTATTATGAAATACTTACTTAATTACAACATCACACCAAAGTGGATTACTCTCTCTCTCTCTCTCTCTGTGAATTTTTTTAATCACTCCATCCACTCATGCGGACTCTCATAGGTGAAAGTTCAGCCTCATTTCCTGTAGTGAAATGAAGAGGGTTGGACTCACTTGTATGGTTGGACCCTACGAAAAACTGACCTTTTTCAACGTCCTGAACGATACTTTAAATAGAAACCTTTACTTAATAACAATCTCGGACTGAATTTAGGCCCAACTTTTATGAAAATCAAACCTAGACATGAGGCTCATGTGCAACTGTAACAGCTCAAGCCACATGCCACCCTCCATTTTAGTTAACTATTGTAGAGATGGGCATAATCCATGCCAGCCTCTGCTACATTGGGCTATGTTTTTTTGTCTCATGAGTTGGGTTTAGAAACATGCTTTTTTCTTACAAGCTAAACCGGTTAGTGGTACATACTCCAGGGTCATACTGTGCATTTGTCTTATCCAAATTTTTTTAGCACCACTATCACAAGCTTGGGCATTTTTCTTTTCCGAAGCATTGTAGTGCCAGCATAAATGTTATTTGTTAGTAGTACTGCGGTATTTTTAGAACACAACTGAACATGCTTATCATGAGAAAAGGCAGTAAACTTGCAAAAACTTACCATTTCTTATCATTGTCGGCGTAAGATCTATTAATTGCTTGGAGTACTATTAAACTTCGTTTTTCTCTTGGATTAGCTGGCAAGATCATGTCTCCCCACCTATTTACCACTCCCCGCTCCCCATCCTGCTCCAAGTTTTCTGTGCAACAGCAACTTAAGATTGACTTGAAAGGATACTGCAACATGACTGATCGAATAAAGATGATTGATTGAACAAGATGCAAAACATACAGCAACATGAGAAGCATGAACTGATGAAGGAGGTCCGGCAGTGGGTTTCCTGCTATGACCCACTATATCCATTGTGTGGAGTGCTTACGTAACACCGAGGTAATCTCCTACTTCGACGCTAAACTGCCAATTAGGGGTTACTCTGGCCTGATTTATTCCAGTTCGGCAAAAGTGCCAGCTGTCGCCGAGTTGGAGTTCGATTCGGTCTGCCTACCGACCTCGTTCATTACGGGCCCTGCCCTGAGCGACTCGGTACCCATGACCGACCTCCTGTATCCCCTGATCTCGGTAATTTCCATCTCGGTCCACTTGACTGAGGTGGATGTCCGTCTCAATCTTCATTTATGAGATGAAACTGCTACATGACAAAGCTCCCCTGACAGAAGGTGGCCAAGTGCTGATAAGGGACCTTCCCTATCACTTCCACATTTATGTAAGGGGGCTGAGGGGACGTCCGATGGGACAAGTATCCTCACCTACCATCTTAGGAGTGGGCTGATGGGACAAGTATCCTCACCTACCTCCACTATGGAAACTTCTATTCTCTCCTACATATACCTGCATGGGAGCCCCATAGAAGGTAAGCAATATACAGTCTACATCCTGTTTATTTCACCTACATCTTCTCCCTCACTTCACCCTAGTTCAGTAACTGCACTAACTCAGGCGTCGGAGTGCCTTTGGCTGACAGCAGCCTCGGGCTCTGACTGCTCTTTCTTCCCTGTTTTCAGGATCCAGGCCGTCGGTAACTTCTCCGATCAAACAGAGTTTTCCTAATCCCTTCCATTACTTAAACCAAGTCCGTATTATTTAGGCACTTACATCCATAGTAGAGATTGGATTTGAAACTTTCCTCCTCAGCTCCTAAATTACAATTATTGTATTTGAATAAGCAGATTGTGCATGAACTATAGGCTCTTTCAACGACTCGATTTTAGTAGTGATTTCATCAACTGAGCGATCTAACTTTTTGTAGTAGTGTTACATCCCGGCCCAAATTAATCGTGATTAAGGCTAATTAATTAAGATTGATGCTAATTAAGCATGAGTAATTGGATTAATGAAGGTTAAAGACCAAAGAGAGACAAATTAGTCTCAAATGATGCATTAAACATAATGAAATGAATTTGAATGGGATTGAGTTGGTTAAAAGTGAGTTTAGACTCAAACAAGGCAGGCTAAGGACTTTTTCGTAAATACGGATTTTCACGTATTTCGTCAAATACGGAAATTCTTGATACCAACGTGTGTATCTCGAATAGTACGTTAACTTTCATAATAGGTGCAATTCCATTTGACCTCAAATGGACCAAGTGAGGCTTCATTTGACTCAAAATGTAATAATGATAATGGGACGGGGGTTTTAGAGTGAGAGACACTTAGGCCTTGTTTGGATCGTCTTAATGTTTTGACGTCTTAATCTGTCTGAAAAAGAGCTGTGAGTTTAAGATCTTATTAGAGCTGTGAGTTTAAGATCTAATTAGCTGTTCTGTAATAAGATCGTTTGGTAACACCTGAACGTGATGAGATCTGAATTGAATAAGATTATTTGGTAATGCATCTTATCTATGTCTTAAGTTAAGGGTAATTTCTTTCATTTAAAAAAAATGGTTTTAAGCCTGAAAAACATATGTGACATAAATTTGTTTCTTTTTAGACTCGGACAATGTCCAGTACACTATATATTCATTTTTTTTATACTTAAAAAAAATCATGTTTTAACTATCACAATACATGTTCCACGTCATAATCATCAACATTATTACATAAACTTTAATAATAGTTCGCTTATAAAAGAACTAAAGACACATCACTATAACGACCACCAAAATGATTAAAAAAAACAACCAAAACTACAAAAACACTTTCAAGTCAACATCTAGAACTATTTGCACTTGGTGGTGATTCCCTTTAACTTCAAAATTTTGGAGCATACAAACAAAAGCTTCTACTCATTGGTCTTATTGTCCCATTTAAATGCTCCTTTTATGGTTCTGCCAAAATGAAAAACAAGTAGTTTAGAATAATATTAATCATTAAATGAAAGAGATAGAGGGATTAGGGCTCCAATCGTTGATATTGGTGAAGGTTATTACGGAAATTTTAAAATTATTTTAAAGTTTTGAAATGTCTTACCGCTTAAGATGTTGGGGTCTTAATTCCAAGAGTCGGATTTTGAGCTCCTAGAATTAAGATAATTTTGTCTTAAATAATAAGTCGTCTTAGCGCTTAAGACATGTTGTTATTGTGTACCAAACAATCTTATTTAGTTTTTTTGTCTTACCGCTTAAGACACAAGACATTAAGACCCAAACTTAAGACGATCCAAACATTACCTTATAATAGAATGAAATGAGTCATTCCTTCATTTCACTTCATCAAAACCCTAGCCTCGTTCTTCCCTATCTTTTCATTTTCTCTTTCATTCTTCTTCATCAAGAGTAAGACTAGGAGTAATTCAAGTGGATCTTGAGGAGTGTGGCTTCATCTTCATCTCCTTCCTCGAGTAGTCTTCCATTTTGGAGCATTTGGAGTTGGGGAAAATTCTCAAGATTTCTCCCATTGAGCTACAAGTAAGTAGTTAGTCCTTTCTTAGGGATTTCCAAGTTATGTGGAGTAGTGAGGAGACGTTTCTAGCATGAATAGCTTATGAGTGGTGTTTTTAATGTTTTCATGGATTTAGGGCTTGAGATTTGGGGGTTTCATCTCAAAAGCAAGCTAGTAAATAGGGCATTGAGTTCATTGACTTCAAGAGGCAAGTATAAACATCTTCTTCTGTTTAGTATTAATCCTTGTAGAAGTTGATAGAATTTCTATGAATTAAATGTGATGATTAACTGATATTAGTAGTATTGTTGTGAATGGGTGATGTGTGAGGAGGGAATGTGAGATTCCAATGGTTACTCCCAATATACATACATTTTCTTAGGGTTTTAAAGATTATTGAAGTGATTAGAGTTCAAGAAACTCAGTTTTTCAAAAGTTGCTTCAGAAGTTCTGAAGCTCGAAAATGGAATTCTGGGTGAATTTTGGCTAGCCGCAAGGCTAACCGTGAAGCCAACTGTAGAAATCCACAAAGTAGGTGAGCTTTTGGAAAGCTAACCGCCAAATTTCGATTAATTTCGGCTAGCCGCAAGGTAACCGAAATCGAGTCAGAATCCCTGCCAGAAATGTCAACTTCTGGAAAGCTGACCGCCATATAGCGGTTAACCGCATTTGAAATTTTGGCTAGCCGCCGGCCAACTTTCGCCTAGCCGCCAACTAGATTTCAGCTAGGCACCGACCAGATTTCGGCTAGCCGCCGACCAAGTTCGGCTAACCGCCAGGTAACCTCCAAGTGAACC
This sequence comes from Umbellularia californica, assembly GCA_028538565.1. Classification (NCBI taxonomy): domain Eukaryota; kingdom Viridiplantae; phylum Streptophyta; class Magnoliopsida; order Laurales; family Lauraceae; genus Umbellularia; species Umbellularia californica. The sequence goes on from JAPQWN010000002.1 coordinate 7,763,384, forward strand.
TGATATTGGCCAACGCATTAATTGTGAGTGAAATTTTGGATTTTTGCATAAGCTTGGAGCACTCCTTGGGAGTATAACTGCTCCCTAAATTAGTCCTAAGACCAATCTTGGGGTAAGGTGAAACTGTTAAGAATTAAGGGTAATAAAGGAAGAAATTCATAGTTAATTAATTGTGGTCTAAATTTCCATGGGTGTTAACTACGGGGACTATAGTGCACACATTCAATATATAAATGTGATGCTCATCAAGAATAACACGTGCATTCGGTAACTGTTGGTTACACCTAAAATGGTTGTTTAGATTTTAGATAGAATTAAATAGAATCATGATTGGTTAGTACTTCCATCATTATAACATAGTGTCCCAATCTAATGAGATTGGTATCACTATTATTTCCTTCCCTTGTTATGAATGAAGTCATGGAATTGAATTGTATTCAGAAATAGATGGCTCACTGTAAGGCATTGACCCTCGAGTTTGGCACTACCCATCTATTGTATTAGAACTCTAAATGAGTTCAATGAATTAATAAATGAAACAAATGACTAATCCTACTGCAGTAGATGGATTTGGGGGCGTTCCTGAATTCTGTGGTGATGCTAGTTGTCATTGGCCCGGACACTGGTAAGTCCCACAATTTCTGATCGTATCTATGGGTATTGATTGATGCCTTTCATTTGGAAGAGGAATCCTTCATTTGAGGGAAGATGGTAATGATGAATCCTTCATTTGAGGAAAGATGGTAAATGAAATGGAAATGAATGCTATGGTAGTGACCACCCTATACGTGCCCACAAAATTGACTTTTATGTTTACATATTGTTATTATAGGCACTTTCTAGACTTATCTAGAATTGGAGCTATTACTAATAGATTGAATAAGTTTAACTTATGGATTAACATGCTATTACAAAATCTGTTTGTACATTATTGAACCGTCGTGTTCATTAGTGTTATTGATGGCATTATAGGCCCAGTTGCCCATGCCGATGCAGCAACGCTCCCGGCGACAGCGAAGGAAACTGCTCAAGTTCCTCCAGGGGGACTAAATGAATGGAACAGACGAGATACCATTTGATATGGGTATCCGAGTGCGAATCGGAGTTGGAATGTTTTGGAAAATGTTTTGAGAAGTTATTCTTTTGTATAATCATTTTGGTATGTAATTAATGGTCATTGCACAATATTTTGGATATGCACTGATTGACAAGTAAATGATGGAAACGATACATGTATAAAGAACATTATTTTGTATACATGTAAATCGAAAATTTATAGTTTCAAATGTAAATGTTTCCGCAGATTTGTGTATTTGACAGGTTTATTGAGATTGTCATCCCTTGTGGATTTCGTTTTAACTTCGGTTAATTCGGGATTTATAAGAGTAAGTATGGGCTCACGGCTCGAGGTTACCGGATCTCGAGCCCGGGTCGTGACAAGTAGTGCACATAATAGGCAACAAGAAGCAGAGAAATATACTTCAGTCGTGAAAAATAAAAACTAGAAATCTTATCTAAGCATATTTTGAAGGTATTCTGCTGATATTGTCAATGCACAATTGCACATTAACTGCATTTTAGTCCATGTTTTTATCTCCGAAGGAATTATGGAATGAGCATTTTTTTATTTTTTTTTCAATGTTACCTAACAAGTTTCATGTGGAAATTCTCAGTGAGACAATTTAAACTAATGTTGCCAAACAACTTTTGCACACTAAAATTTCAACACAAACAGGTCTCAACATAGCATGATATCAGGACAGAATTATGAACAATACAAAAATGATGACAAACGCGCCCTTAATTTAAAGAATTATATTTTTTACGAATTTTATTTTTAAAGAATTATTATATTGATTGTATTTTAGACTATATAATTTCTCAAAAACAATATTTGTGGTGCCTTTAAGGACCTAAGTTAACCACCCAGTCCAAAAAATGATCCCCTAATGACCAAACGAGCTAGGCAGTGTCAATATCCAACCCAACCCATCCCATAACCTAGATTTACCATTGACCCATACCGAACTAGACAAGCCTGAGTAAGCCCAAATCCAAGTTAGAGTTCGCCTCTGGAGCCGGGTTTGGGCTTACCTAGGTTAAACCCCATTATCACATTTAGATTGGATCTAAATCCTGCATTGAGTCCAAATTCACGAAATTAATATATATATATATATATATTTGAAGAGCAAGGCTCTCCTAAGTTGAAGCTTAGTTAATCATAAGCTAAAATAGCAAATCAAAGTTGATTATATCTGGCTTCTCGCATGATGAAACTGAAAAATTTAGTTCTGATTGGATTTATTTTGATATTGGAGACTTTCATCATGTAAAAAACAACGATAGTCGACTTTGATTTGTGGGATCGGCATTGTTTCAACTTAGGATAAGTTAAGCTTCAGCTTAAGAAAGCTGGACGATATTTGAATTCCCTTTTAATCTAATTCATGTAAATATTTCTTTACTATAAGTACATAGATATGAAATACGTGTGGGCTCAACTAATCAGAATCCAGGTCAGGACTGGCCCAGACAAAACCGCCACGTGAGTCAACCGCCACGCATTTGTGATCAACTTTACTTTCCCTTTACGCGATAAAATAAAATCCCTCTCACACTTTACTCGCAAAACTCCTCCAATCCAACTCACTCTCTCTTTCTCGATTAAACCCGATTGGAATCTCCGAAACCCTAGTTTTCTTCCGGTTCACTTTCTCTGGCTCGATTTCATGGAAAATCCTGCGATTTCTTCTGTCGAGAATCCTCTCGTTCCACAAACCCTAGCTACTTCCTTCCAATCGATCTCTTCCGAAACCCTAGATCCTTCTTTCCAAGCCCCGCAATCTCAAATCCCTCATCCTCTCTGCAATTCCTTTTCTTCGTATTCTTCAGATCCTCCTAACCCTCCTGAAGAATCCCACTACCCTCCTCCGCCTCCAGAAACCCTAGATCCGTATTACCAAGACCCCCCTCCGCCTCCTCCTCCCGAAACCCTAGCCGTCCCTCCACCGGATCCACCATCTTCCCCCGATCAAAACCCTCCCGAAGCCCTAGCTCCACAATCGCAAAGTCCGTTCTTTTCTGGTCGGGATCCTCTGGATTCTGCTGATCAGCCTCCACAGCCGCCAGGAAATCAAGAACCCGATTTGAGGAATCTCCCTCCGTCTCTGCCTTCAGAAACCCTAGAAGCTGGGAAATCTGGCTCGGATGCCGGTTTCCAGCTGCCTCTACTCTCCGAGAATGGCGTCAATGCGTCTAACAGTGGTAACGACAGAGACTACTCCGGAGGGGAAGAGGAGACGACCAGCCGGCGCCGCCGGCGCAGCAGGTGGGACCCGCCGTCCGAATCCGATCCGCAGAGTGATGGCACCGGTGGTGGGCGGAAGAGGAAGTCCCGTTGGGCTGATGAACCGAAGCCTGTGATTCAACTGCCTGATTTTATGAAGGATTTCACTGGAGGTATGGAGTTAGACCCTGAAGTTCAATCCCTCAATATTAGGCTTTTAGAGATCAGTCGGCTGTTACAGTCTGGTCTCCCATTGGATGACCGCCCTGAAGGCGCTCGCTCGCCTTCACCCGAACCAATTTACGACAACATGGGCATTCGGATAAACACGCGTGAGTATCGTGCCCGTGAGAGATTGACCCGAGAGAGGCAAGAAATTATCTCCCAATTGATCAAGCGGAACCCCGCTTTCAAGCCCCCACCGGATTACCGTCCCCCCAAGCTTCAGAAGAAGCTTTACATACCCATGAAAGAATATCCGGGTTACAATTTCATAGGCCTTATCATTGGGCCGAGAGGGAACACGCAGAAGCGAATGGAGAAGGAGACTGGGGCGAAGATTGTGATTCGGGGTAAGGGGTCAATTAAAGAGGGTAGGTTGCAGCAGAAGCGCGACCTGAAACCTGATCCTTCAGAGAATGAGGATTTACATGTTTTGGTAGAAGCAGAGACACAGGACGCACTTGATGCTGCTGCGGGAATGGTAGAGAAGCTCTTAATGCCTGTTGATGAAGGGCTAAATGAACACAAGAGGCAGCAGCTTAGGGAACTTGCTGCTTTGAATGGAACAATAAGGGATGATGAGTTTTGTAGGCTGTGTGGGGAGCAAGGGCACCGGCAGTATGCTTGTCCTTCCCGAACTTCAACTTTTAAGAGTGATGTTCTATGTAAGAATTGTGGGGATGGAGGGCACCCAACTGTTGATTGTCCAGTGAAGGGAACGGTGAAGAAAATGGATGATGAGTATCAGAATTTCTTGGCTGAGTTAGGGGGGACTACGCCAGTTTCGCTTACTAAGCAAAGTTCGGCATTGCCAATTCTTGGTTTGAATGCTTCGGGAAGCAATCCACCTTGGGCAAGTAATAACAACACTGGAAGTGTATCACAAGTGGGATTGTCTAATGGCATCAAGACTGGAAAGGAAATTGATGAAACAAATTTATACATAGGGTACTTGCCACCTACTCTTGATGATGACGGTTTGATTCAGTTGTTTTCCCCTTATGGTGAGATAGTGATGGCTAAGGTCATTAAGGATCGCGTTACAGGGTTGAGTAAAGGGTATGGTTTTGTGAAATACTCTAATGTTTCTCAGGCTAATCAAGCTATAGCCAGCATGAGTGGGTATCGGTTAGAGGGGAGAGTTATAGCTGTGAGAGTTGCAGGTAAGCCGCCACAGCCTACTATACCTCCAGGGCCTCCAGCTCAAACCATGCCCTCATACCCTCGTCCAGATACCTCAGCTGGTGCGTACCCACCTCAGCAATTTACTTCTGGTGGGCCACATGGAAACCCACCACCTGGAAGCTACATGACAGCCCCTGTTCCTTGGGGGCAAACAGTTCCTCCTCCGTATCCCCACTATGCTCCTCCACCTCCACCTCCCGGCTCAAGTATGTACGCCCCTCTTCAAGGACAACCCATGCCCTCGTATGGTTATCAATATCCCCCTCCGCTTCAGATTCCACCTGTAGGTGCTCCATCCCAAAATATGCCTTCTACTGAATCCACTCAAAATTATCCCCCTGGAGTACAAGTACAGAATAACCCATCTGCACAGACATTGCCAAACAATACCTATGGTAGTTCGGTAGCTGGAATGGCACCAAATGTTCCACCACCTTATCCACCAGCCTCTATGGGGTATCAATCTTACTATGGTGTGGCTCCTCCTGTCCCTCAATCCACAATGGATCATTCCCAGAGCGTGGGAAGTGCCCCATGGGCCCCAAATCCGCCTGCAAGTCAGCCTGCTTCATCTGCAGAAACGCCGACATATGCTGCAGACTCAGAATACGAGAAGTTCATGGCGGAAATGAAGTGATGTGATTGGTTCGCCATGCCATTCCCGTCCTGGAAGTAAGTGAGAAAATTCTTCTTTGCCGCTGTTTTTCCATTATATAGTAGAATCTGTTGAGTTCAAAATTCTAATACCTTCTATGAACTAAACGTGATTAATGATTGAGAATTTGAGATGTAGGTTGATGACTGTTGGATCATGAGGATTGCTAAATGGATTGATTCTGACTGTTGGATCTATTTGCATTCTCAATTGGAATCTATGCACAATCTGGCATGGTTTTAATGTTGGAGGATCAGTACCACCCCAAATATGTTGACATTGAATTTGAGTCATTGTTATCCATGGTGACTGTATACATAAATTTTTCAAGGGAGTTACTCTGGATCTAGATATAATAAGATCATTTCCATTCTTCGGCGCTAAAATTGAAACATTCTATCTTATCAGGAGAAAAAACCTATTTTCCATATGCATGCATATGCTTTTTTCTTTTCTTTCTTTTTTTTTTTTTTTTTTTTTTAATTTTAAATTTTAAATCTGCAGTATAAATACATATACCTACACCCAAACTGTTTGACGTAAAAGAACCATCTTACAACTTAAAATTATTTACGCATCTTCAAGAAGTAATTATGCAATCAATGTTCTATCCTTCTTGCACTCTAGCCATATTTTGTCATTTCTTGGCTCATGTCATTTTTTAGATGTATGTTAGAATTGTTGGACCATTTATTTTGGGTCCATAGGACCATTTATTTTGTGGCCCAATATGACCACATAGGTTAGCCCAATTATGTGTCTAAATAAGGCATTCATCTTGGTAAAAAATTATTCATTTTTACGTATGTTAATTGGGGGAACATATTAGGGAGGTATTTTAAATCTTTCCTCGATGGAAGGAAGAAGTGCTTTGGATTCAGGTATAACTTTATCATATTTCAGATTTATTATTCACATATATGTATTATTTGTTTATACTCAATATCTTGAACAACAAGAAATTCTAACATCTGGTATTAGAGCTCGAGCTCTTGGTTTTGGGTATAACAAATAATCAATGGTATTTATTTTATCCTTTTGAAATTTTTGGGCTTGTCCTTCCAAGATGTTGATTATAAACAAATAATACATATATATGTGAATAATAAATCTGAGATATGATAGAGTTATACTTGAATCCATAGCTCTTCTTGTTTCCTATGCCAAGAGAATGCCCTCCTTGGTGAGGGGTTTACTACTTTCCTGAAGCCCTTTTCTTTGCTTTCACTCGTACTCCAATAAGTGATGGAAATGGTTTCTTTTATGGAGAGACTTTCCTCCCATGAAGGAAAGATTTCAATAACTTCCCTATTATGTTCCCCCAATCAGCATACTTAAGAATGGCAACTAAATATATAATTTTTGACCAAGATGAATGCCTTATTTAGACACATAATTGGGCTAACCTATGTGGTCATATTGGGCCACAAAATAAATGGTCCAATATTCTCCCACTTGGTCCAATTGATCACATAAGTCTAGCAAGAGTATCTTGATCCTTGTGTTTGTTTGAAAGATAATGTAATATACCTTCAATTAGGGCAAATTGCATGCCATTTTCATGTAGTTTTGCTCCTGAAGAGTAGGCTAAAAAATGTACGAAGAAATTCAGGGAGACTTTTGAGCAGGCTGATGTGAGAATGTCATTTTAATTTTGCCTTTGACCTCTTATAAGTTATAAGTGCTACTCCTTCTGCTATAATAGTTACCTGTGAAACCTGAAATGTCATAATGTGTTTTGCATTTTCCATAAAAAATTTAAATTGAAACTCTCAAATAAAAAATTAAATTAGAAGACCACAGTATTAAGAAACCAAATATCATACATGTATTTTCATTGTATATTAAGGATTCCAAGTTTAGATAACTTACTAACAAAACTCTATGAATAGTCTCCCTGACTAAGAATCCAGAACTAAAAATTAAATAGAAGAAGAAAAAGGCATCGTCTAATTCTTTTGTCTCACGCTAGCCCTTCTTATTATCCTAATGGACCATTTCTTTTATCTTTTTTTTCACTCTGGAAGCAATATGGCTTCAGAAATCGAGGAGGTAGTTGGGTTTATTTTGTGGGTGTGTGGGGTTTTTTTTTTGTTGGGGTGGGGGCGCTAAAATCGTCTTTTCACATTTTTGTGTAGGGGTTAGGAGGAGAACTGGGGCTGGTTAAAATTACTCTTTCATGTAATTGGGGCCAGGTTAAAACTGTCTTTTCACATTATCTAGTTTAATTCTTTACCCACTTGGGAGTTGGCGGAGTGGCATAAGTGTGTGGGGATGTTTGAAACCACCCCAGATGTGCCCCGTTTGCGTTTGTGTGGGTTTAGTGGTTGCACCCTGGGGGATTATTCTTGTTGGGTTAAAGGCCTCAGGAATACCCTTGTCATAAAAAAAAAAAGTAAGTTTGTCTTTATGATCCTATTTATCATCCTAGCACTTCTCAACAGGCTCTGCTTGTTCTGAAAACCTTGTTATTTCCAATTTCTGTAAAAAATAGTTAATTTTTTTTTTTTTTAAACCCCACACCCACCCACCGAAAAACTCCATTTTCATTACCTTTTCTTTTTAACAACGAGGTGGGTTTGGTTTTGGGGTATCGGGTTCTGTCTACATGGGGCTTTATGAAACATAGGGATTACAGATACTAAGTGTTTCATTTTAAATTAGAATATACTGATAGTATGCTCATGGATTTTGTCATTATGTCACCTTTTGTTTTATATGGCAGAGGGCTGTCTCACCTAGGAGCATGGGCTTGTGCGAAGACAAGCATTTTGCTAATGATTAAGTAATTTAATCCTAATAGTTTTGACATCCTAAAAATAATATCTTATAATTTTGATGTTCTTCTTGTGCTATATTATATTCATGTTCTTCATTTCTTGACCCCGCTACTGGTTATGATTTGGATTTTTGGCAGGCATCAGGTTTCTTGGAGCTTTTGTGAACCTGATTTATTACCTATTGCTATGACTACAAAGTTGTTGGAAGTTTGGGACTCACACTTTAACCTTGCTGTACTGTTATGACAATTGCAGAGACTCATGGACTGAAAGATCACTTTATTTTGCAAAGTGTAATAGAAATTCTTCATCCAGCTTGCTGTAGCTTAATGCTGATTCTTATTCGGCATCGAAGCAGATATCTTCTTCATGTGGATGGGGCTGCTATTTAGTGCATCTTGGATCCTAGTTTCTTTCGTGCTAGACATATTATCTAAAATTTTCTTGAGGACCTAATTACTGACGTTTTTGAGTTGTGTCATTGTGTTCTATTTGTGATAGATTTCATGCTATTGTTTTGTGGATTTTTTTTATATAATTTTCTTTTTTGCTTTGGTGCTTCTAACTTCTTTGCTGTTTCCAGTGTCATCTTCATTTTTTTTCCTCCTTTCTTGTGGGCCTCCATGTTTAACCCAGCCATTATATGTATGGAGCTGCTTTGACAGGTGCCCCTCTCAACTCCAGTTTAAATGGTCTCCATCATGGTTTCGTGCAGTTTCATATAACTGATTAAGGGAGTGTGTGACTGACCCTTATATGCTGATCCTTCAGATTTTCCTTATTTACATTGTTAACCTTATTTGTCTTTCCAGTCCTTATATGGCAGGTTGAGAGAAATTCTATTCCTGCATTGGTAATTACTGTTTCTTCTGGAACAACATAGAATTTGTAGATGTAGTGCTAACTCTTCCTTTCCTGCCCTCATCCTAGCTTTTTGCCTAACAACTTGAAGTTATGGGATCTCTACAATGTCACAAATTCACAAGTTTTTTTCATTTTTTCTGTTTATAGTCTTTATATGCATAAATTCTTATTGTTTTTATTTATTTATTTTTGCAGCTCTAAGTTAGAACTTACAGAAATGTGTGTTCTACTGTACAGCATCATCATGTTCTTGGTGCCCTTGTCATAGCCATGATTTTTTTTTTTTTGGCCATAATCATTTGCACGAAATCATGCTGGATTTCAGTTATTCTTCATTTTCCTGATACATTGTCTAAGCCATTAAAATAAATATTTATTGTTCATTATGTTTGGACTTAAAAAAAGCCATATAATTTCTTAATTGTTAGTATTGTCTAGGAATGTCAGGAGATGATTTTGCATTAGACTTCTAGGGCTATTTACATGCTCCATTTGAACAGCCATTGATAACTTTAAATAAAGCGTTAGGTAACCAGTTAATCCTGTCTTGAAGGTTGAGCTGATGAACTGGGTACAGAAATGATCGGTTGGTACATTCAAGCCCATTTAAGGAAGGATCAAAGTTAAATCAGTTGCTGTGATATGTTCCTTTATCATCACATTTGGCAAGCTTCTCACTGTTGTAATCTTGCGAAACGATCATCCTGGTTGACATGCATTCTTGAAGCAAAGGGAAACTATGCGTCAGTTTGTACACGTGTGTATGTTTTGGTTTGTACACATGTATGTTTTGGAGGTCATTCACCTGACGGGACTCACCACTATGGGGCAACATCGTACAATAATCGAGACTGGGGGATCATAGCCATTCAATATTCAGTCTCTCTTTTTGTTGAAAGTGGACCATCATGCTTCTAGGATTTTTTTTTTTTTTTTTTTTTTGAGTTTATTGAAATAAGGGTGAAAATTTTCAGATAGGTTAGAACTGTCATGGTCTTTTGATAGATGAGCCATCCATCATCTGAACTAGTCAGTGGTCTGGATGGTCAGAACATGTCCCCCACTGCAGCTCAATGCTTGTCGATGCAATACAAAATATTAGGTCAAGAATCATATGTTTTTTTATATTGTAAAGGACATTTGATATGATTTCCCATTGTGATCATAGCCTTCTTCCACTAAATCTAGGGTCACCTAAATGCATTCTACTCATACACAGAAAAATGAAATAGCTATGGCCGTGTATCCTATTTTTCTAACATATGGTGCACAAGTGGGGAAAGGGAGCTCACTCTCTCACATGTGTGCGCGCACAAATAGAAGAGAAGGTACAAGCGTGGAAGGAAGAACCATGAGTTGGAGGCATAGTTTTCAAAATCGGAATTGTATCGCAAATCGTTCATACCCATGAATCGAATCGCGAATCGTAGAATTTTTTATTTTTCTAATAAAATGAAAAATAATTAAAAATTAAGAGAAAAAGAAACAATTAATTATTCATAACCATCCATTTTCCCATTTATAGTAGTATAAATATAATAACAAATAAGTCTATTATACAATCATATCAAGAACATCATGATATATATTAATATATATATGAAATAAATGCTGCGTAGATAGTTAAATACGTTTAAAGTATCAATATTAATTTTTATTATCTTTAAATCAAATATAAAAATAAAATAAATTCCAAACCATCAATCTTACAAAGTAGGATATTTCGTAAAGTTAAGAAAGTGTTCATGAAGAAAAAAAAATCAAAATAGATTAAAAAAAGAAGATGATATAGACAAGCACCATACGTACACTTAAATGCTTTTGTTAAATGCATGTTCTTTATTCATCTTTAAAACTTTATCAAAGCCGCAAAAAATTCTTATGAGGCTAAATAACCTTTTAAAAATACAAAGTGATAAAAGAAAGAGAGGATAAAGAAAGAAAAACAAGATAAAAGATTATTAATATTAACTTATTGGCTGTAGCCGTTCTCGCTTAGTCAAATCGCTTGAATCGTAAGATTCGATGAAATGAGTATTGAATTGTAGGATTCACATTTGAATCCTAAGATTCATTTGTAAATAAGATTCATTATATAGATATGAATTGTTTTCCTTAAGATTCAGGATACGAATCGTGCGATTCTGATAACTATGGTTGGAGGTAGGGTCTCTTTATTTCGCTCATACATAGACAGTACAACTGAATAGGGTTTGATGGCTTTGTTCATTTATTGAAAACTGAGTTAGGATTAGGTTAAGGTTGAGTTTATAAGTTGTTTTTATTTTGAGTTTTGACGTGATTTTTTTTTTTTTGTGTTAATTTTAAGTTTTTGTATTTTGCAGCTTTCATTAGGGGTTTTAGTCATTTTTATGGGGATCTCCTAAGGAATTCTTAGGGTTGATCAATATTATGTTAATAGCGCAACTGGAGTCATGCTCAAACTGATACCCATTCGAGTCAGACCCCTGAAGTTTGATTTGAGCTCAAGTTGGAGATACTTGCCTCGTGCTTGAGCTCAACTCAGCTCTGCTCATCCAGAACCTTGATCTTTAACCTGATTCCATCAATCTGGGAGAGTTTCAACTATTGAGCTCGGTTTCATCCAGCATGCTATCAGTTGTGAAGATTAAAACTTATTATAGGATGTTTTGTTATTTTGTTGTTTCTGATTTTATCTGCAGGGTGTCTTCTTAACTGCTTGAATGGTGTAGTGCATGATGGATGATGTTTGCTGCTTTTTTTTCTTTATGCAATCAATTATGATTTTCTTTATTTAGTTTTGGTAAAGGACCATGATCTAGGGATTATAGTTAGCTTGTCCTTTGTTGAGCATGTAATCTCTGGCTTGGCAACTGCACTTTGTGGTCCGATTTGTTCTCTCATCAATTACTTCACCAATTTTTCTTTTTCTTTTTTTTTTTTGTTGTTGTTGTTGTTGTTGATTTAAAATGGCATTTATATTGTGTTTTTAATTGTTTCCAGTTATTTTGTGTGCGTGTTTCATCTGAGTCATTCTATGACATATTTTATATGTTTTGGCATAGCATACAGGTTAAGCAGTTTTTGTGTAGTATACATTGGTTTGGGTTGGGAAGGGGTTCAATTGAAATACTAACCTGAGTATTATTTCAACATGCCTTTGTTTTTCATAATTCATGCTATTGCAATGGTATACTAAGTATATGCCTTACTACCTTTGTTTTCCACAATTCATACTATTGTAAGTACATGCCTTACTACCTTTGTTTTGATATACTAAGTACATGTGGTTTCTAGGAAGCTCATTTGACCATTAATTTTTGCTTTCATCTGATGGTTGATATTTTCTCACACCTTCCATCTTGTGATTTGACTGTGAAACTGCTTGTAAAAGGTAGTAGTCTAGTCTAAGAACTTTGCATGCTTAAATCAGAGTTTTTTGACCCTTTGATGAAAGATTAGATTGTGTTTGTCAAATGATTTTGTTGGAGTTTGTATAATTTCCCATTTGCACAAATCAAACCAAGCTACTCCCATAGGAATTAGGATTATACTTTGACACTGATTTTCACGAGCATCCTGCAGATATCAACTTATACATTGTAAAGACAAACTGCTCCTTCGTTAGAAAGGACTACAAAACTTTGATTTAAACATGCAAAGATCATAGAGTAGACTCCTATATTTAACAATCAGGAAACCTGAGCCATTTCACAGTCAATCACAAGATGGAAGGCCAAATTTGTTACTTCATTCATTTTCTTGCCTAAATAAATTTGGTACACCAAACAAGGTGAGGAAAAATATCTAATACTTTACTGTACATTAAAAGAGTATGAAATTCATCCTGATCAGTCTCACCGGTGATTAGCTTCCCTGGTCTGTATGGAGGCAGGTAAGTACTCTTTATCTTTTATTATTTTGCATTTATTTAATTATGTGCAGCTATATTCTTTTTGTTAGGAGGCAAGTGGATTGGGCTTTTCTTATGCAGGATTAAAAGATGGGTGCTTGGTGCACTTGCACACTATTGTCAAACGTGAAAATGGGCACTGCTGGTCACCGCACCAGCATCGACTGCTGATGAATTTGTTCAATATGGTTTTTTTGCATCAACCTCATCACATTTTTGATGCGGCAAATGTCCTGTCTGTTAAGCTGTTTGATGCCTTGATGGGTCTCCACTCATGTGCAAGCTGAGTTGTCTTTGCTGAATAGTCTTTCAATTTTCAGAAATGGGAGGATAGCAATCTGGATGTGTAACAAGGGACGATTAAGTAGACTGACCCCTAGAATTTTGAACATTATAGTATAATGGTGTTTTGTTTTGCACATCCTCTGATTATTTGGAGAGTGAAATGATGTTCAGCGCATTAGGAAAATTAAGACTAGGTGTAGTTAGTTGTGTAGGGAATGGATTGTAGATAGTTGGATTCTGTGTGAAAACTGTAGTGGGCCATAAAATGATTGGGGATTTTTTTTTTCTTTTTTATTTGAGGACGTCTTTATTTACCAATGGTGAATCAGAATTTCAATGGATGGGGTAGATTGAGCTTAGGTCATTGTTTGTTGCTACAAACTTCAGATCTCAAATCTGAACAAGGAAGAGAAAATGTGTAAAAGGAATCTAATATTGATTGACACAAATGCATTGTATGATAAGATACCACGAAAACAGGTGGATTATAGACTTTTAGCAAGTTAATTTCCAGTCTCATTTTAGAAATACCCTGTTGGATAAGATGTTACGATAGCATTTGGTTTTTTAGAGTTGTAGCGAATTGCTTTCCATTCCCTCATTTTAGATGTGCACAACAAAACTGATTGATCCAGTGTGGCAGAATGTTTGCCAAGTGGGTGTAACTTGCTTCCATACAGATGTAGAAGTTAAAGTTAGTGGGGCTTGTGCGATTTTTAAACGAGCGTATTATATATTGGTCTCGTATCAATTTGATTTGAGACCGTCATTGTCTAAGGTGGTGATTGATGGCTAGGAACCGATTTTTGTTTTGGCCTTTTGCTTGGATCTGATGATCTGGCAAATGGACTGGCTGCTTTATACGCTCTCTTGTACTGGCCTTGTATCTCGTTGTGTGTGAAGTTAGTTTTGGGCTTCCTAATTTATGTTGGTGGGGGCATAGTGGTTTAAGTTTTGATTAGGGAAAGAAAATGAAAATTTTCAAAATTACAAAGGATACAATGTTGGCAAATCCATATTAGGACATTAACAAAAAAAAAAAAAAAAAAAAATTCCATATTAGGAACTTCTTGTCACCCCAAATATTTTGATTGGCACTCATCAGAGAGGTAATAATTTGATTCAGCTTTGTGCTTGGATTTTCTTTATAATTGTTATATTAATAAATAGATCGTCTTCTTGGAGATGGAAAAGAAAAGAAAGAGAGTGAAGCTCCTCAAATTTTTTGGTGATTTTAGCGCAACCGGATTATTTAAATCTTATTTGGAAAAGAAATGGACTCCAGGATCATCTGTCGAGTCTTTAGAGGAATCTACTCTTCCCTCTTGTGGTGGTTCCTTCTCCAATTCATCAAGATATTAGTTTTTTCCTCCTGGGAGTATCTAGCCAAGGGGGGCTTGGGCCCATTAGAGAACCCGACCCAATCATGGGGAGATACATTCGCTCCAATGGACAGAAGCTCCATCCCCCGATAGAACCATGGATTGAACCCAGGCAAAAAGGTCTCTCATGATATTAGGCTTAAAATTTTGGTTAAGACTTTTATCTTTTATTTATATATTGTTGTTATACAATTAGCTTCTTGTCAATTGAGTTTGGTGAACATGTACCAGTGTAGATCTTTGTTTAGCTGAATTCATAATTGAATAGAATTCTTAGCTCCATTTTTTGAGTGTCCTAGTGCTAAGTTAGCGCGTGCTAGTGCATTGGGCTTTCTTATAGGTGATGAAATGATTTGAATTTTGGTTAAGAGCAACTTGCTTAGTTTTTACAGAACACGAAGCAATAGTTAGGCAGTTGATGGAGGACCCCCCGGGATGGTCCCCTGAGCTGATGGATTTGAATAATATATTTCGATGCTTGATAAAAAAAAAAAAAAAATGGTAAAAACGAGCTCACTGGGGACTATTTATAATCTTATTTTGCTTTTGCCAGTGAATAAGATTTAAGGAGGAGGGGCTTTTCCCCATCGTAGCCCTTGCATTTATGTGGCTCCTACTTTTGATTACCATAGTGTAAATATGCTCTCATGGACTGCATATGGTGGTTAAACTTAGATTATATGAGACACGAGATTTTACCGTAGGGTGTGTGATGTCCCTATGGATGCAAGAGTTGATTGGGCATTATAAGTATGGACGCAGGGGCATTTGAAAAAATATTTTTTATTTTGATATCATTCTAGCCCCTCTTAATGAAATGGATAGAAATATTTAACAAGATGTGTTTGTTGAATCCAAGAGATCTTTTATTCTAGTGAAGAGTGTTGAAATTTGAAGAACTTGAGAAGACAAGTAACTCTTTCCAACAGAAAAATTCCAACCCTTCTTCTGCAGACAGCAAGACATTGTTATAAGAAATTTGAGGCACACGGAATCTACATCTGGAATCTCCAAACAAATGTCCCATTATGCTAAAGTATGGTCAATTGCATGGATGAAAATAACGGTCGATACGTAGCGTAGCGGCCGCTATATCGGCCGTAGCGGCCACCACCGCTACGTTACGGCCGATTTATCGTCCGTCGCACCTGGAGCGGCCGCTACTTCTGTCACGGGGCCGCTACGACCGCTATGGGGCCGCTACGAGGTAAGAAAAATTCTTACTTTTCAAAATTTTTAAAAATGCATAATAAGACTTATATCTTTTCTTCTTCTCTCCAAATAACATTTTTACACAATTCTTCTACCCTTTTATGTTAAAAAGAACATCAAAAAGTACATGATCTCGCCAAATTACAGTCGATACATAGAGTTCTTCTTAATGATTCTTCTCTAAGTATATCCTATTAGACACCCCCTTTGGTAGATGTATTTTTTTTTCTACGTACTCTTAAGTCTTGATTTCATGACATAGTGTTTTCTTTTATAAGCGTTTCATTAGTTTCTAAGTTAGCATAATTAAACAACATGAACACATGTGAAAAAAATGATCATTACTATTATTTTCTATTTATACAGCGATACAGGACCTCATACAGTGAGAGGACCGCTACTCCCCCTTACCTTAGTTACTTTTGCAAAAAAAAAAAAAAAAAAACATTTTCTCTCATTTTTCAATATTCTAGATTTTCTAAAAAAATTTAATATTTTTTTGACGATTTTTCCAAATCGCACCGCTACGCTGCTACGTAGCACCTGCTATGTAGCGTTTTGGCGGCAGGCCGCTACACCCACTGCTACCACTATTTTCATCTTTGGTCCATTGGCAGTGAGAAGTTCACATTTTAATTACCAATTTAAACACCAAGCATGGTATACCAAAGTGACCAATGGGTTGGTCTTTGTTACATCCACCATCCTAAACAGAGCAATGTAATATGAGGAGTCCTCAGCTACACTATGGTGCACTCGTTTTCTAGTGGGGCCATCTTATGATCCATCCGATTGGACCACAAAATAGGGATCCCCCTCCCGCCACCATTAGTTCGTCCATCGTGAGTGAGGTTTCACACTCACTCAAATAAGGGGTTAGATCGTTTAATCAACTGTGCACTCATTTTAAACGGTTACAACTTATTGACAATTGATAAATTCATTCGGATCATCATCTGAGCCTTTGTCACCCTACATAGGTAGGTGAGGGTTGCACTTGAAGGGATGAGTAGCAGAGGGGGCCTCATTGAATATTATTTTAAATTGTATGACCCACATGTCCTACCTACACCTTGATGGGATCCGGTCCCACCCCATGATTACATCCAACTTATATACATATTATATATATTAAAGCAAAGGGGGAGGTGGGCTATGAGGGGTGCCACCTCATCCCTAAAAAATTTCTCCTTTCAAAGAAATATGCACAAAAAACCCACATTATTTTAAGGTGCCACCTCACTTTAGGCTACTATTTCTCTCCTAAAACCTCTCTCATAAGAGATTTTTATAAATATTTGAATTTGAGTCCTATTTCTTGCCATTATCCAAATTATAAGCAAGTCTTTATAGTCGGTTTGTTTTCTTTTCCTTAGATCTTCAATCATCAATGGGTCTCATATTAAATATGTTTTGTGGGCCTTACCGATGAATGAAATCCAAACTGTTGCTCATTTACTCTCCTTTCAGTTTTTTTTCCCTAAATGGATGGATCCAGTAGTGGGCACCAATCGTATTAAATATATTTCAAGATTGGACTCCAGTATTGGATGAAATCCTAATGACCTTCTCTTAACCCCTTTTTTCTAATAGTGGGCCCCACTAATGGAGGGAGGCAAGCCTGTTGGCCGATGCCTGGTTTCTTAATGGATGCATATCAATTAGTTGGCCACACACATTTAACTTATTTATGTAGTGGGACCCACTCATGAATTATGCATAGATATTAGTTTTCTAGGTCAATATGTATCGGTAGCGGGCAATTAGACTTGGTTGGTATCATACACAAGCTTAATTTCTTTGATAATTGTTAGGATGTGATGTTTATGCATGAGTTATAACTATTAGAAACATACTATGACGACTCATATCTATATCCACGTACACTCATCCCATTCAATGTACATCTTTTAGGTTTTTTTCTTCTCTTACACTTATTCGTCCCCCTCTCTTTCAATTTTTTTTTCTTATACTATCAATCATCTATGGGGGCCAACTATTCGATCACCATAAATCCAGATGTGGTGTGTGGCCCATTGAAGATGAAATCATTTGATTTGTATTTTCTTTCTTTTTATCCTCCATTTTTTCTTCTTTGGATGAAGAGCCATCAGTGGGTCCCACATGTTAAAAATATTTCAAGAGTGACCGCTACTAATGGATCAAACACGTTAATTTTTTTATCTGTTCCTTTTGGTTCTTTTTAGTAAATGTAGATCCATCTGGTTTGTTTTCTTTTTCTTATATTTTCAATCATTAATGATATAATATATCCATAAATGAGATGATCATAATGGTCAATGCCTTTAAATTCAAGGAGTCGTCAAGTTATGTAAATTTACTTTATTCTATATTTATTTTAACTTAACATTATTTCAAAAAATTTCTTAAATTTTAACATATCTTTATTTTTTTAGCACGGCTTTTGTTGCTAGTACATACATAAGATAAAGAGGGTGTCTAGTCACAAGCATCCGAACAGATAAGAAGCAGCATCTCCATCTGCATCTGCATCTGCTTGCTCTCTCTTCCTCTATCCAATTTCAATGGCGGGTGCTGCAACTACGGCTCTCTTCTCCTCCTTCTCCTCCTTCTCCATCCTTCATAAGCCTTCCTCCCAAACCCCTCTCTTCTCCTACCACCCCAAACTCAAAAACCCCACCTTTTCCTTTTCCCTCTCCTCCTCCTCCTCCAAAACCCCAACACCTCTCAAAGCCAAAGACAACGACAACGACAACGACACCGACACCGACACATTCTTCGAAGTCCTCGATCCAAATGAGGGCACCCCCTGGGCGCCCGTCCCTCCTCCCGAAGGCTACGTCCCCCCTCCCTACTTCGACGAGCTGCCCCCCGAGTCCGAGGAGGAGATCGCCGCCGCCTACGAGGCGATCTACGGCCCCGCCTACAGCGGCATCAGCGTCCTCGGCAACGACATCAATGTCATGGACGCCAATCTCAAGGAGGCCGGCGGCTTCCGCCTCACCCGGAAGAGGGAGAAGATTCGAGATGGGTTCGAGGAGCGGGTCGCCGAGGTGAGGAGGGTGAATAAGGTGGTGAAGGGTGGGAAGATTCTGAGGTTTCGGGCCATTGTCGTTGTGGGGGATAAGAAGGGGCAGGTTGGGGTCGGCGTGGGGAAGGCGAGGGAGGTTCTCGCCGCCGTGGAGAAGTCTGCTATTAATGCCAGAAGGAATATCATCACTGTTCCCTTGACGAAATATGGCACATTTCCACACAGGTATATACATATGACTTCTTGAAAGCTCAACCCTTTATGTGCTTTCAGTTTGATCACTAGTTGTTTGATGGAATGCCAAAGAGGAGTCTTGTCTTGTATTGCTTAAAATTAAGTTCACAGGCAAGCTTTGGACCCTGTATGCGTCTTAGCACTGTTTGATTGGTCTTTAGGTCCTTTAGCATCCAAATGCCATGCATCTTAGGGCTAAGGCTGTCAATGGCTTGGGTTAGGCCTGTTTTTAATGCATACCGCACCTATTATACTTTTGGGAGGTGCTCTTGTTACGGTCACCAAGTGGAGCCCCTCACATCCATATCCAATCTCAACAACTTAAATGTGAGGCCCCCCACCTCTATCTCTCATAGTAAGGTGAGAGTGTCTCTCACAAGAGCACCTCCCTATACTTTCTGTCTTTATCAAGAACTATTTATAATGATAATTGGGTTTTGGCACACAAATGCACGTGCACACAAAGAAAAATAAGGAGAAAACAACCCATTGTTGAGGCAGTCGGATGCGGCACTGCCAGATTCTTGTCTAATCTGTGACCCTGGGCTATGGAGGATAACTCCCTTATCCATTCTGAAGATTAATACATGTTTATATCTGTTGTGTTTACATTAATCTACTTCAGGCAGGCCAGGATGGCCTATAACTCGATTTATTCTCTCAACACAAAACCTCCCTGGCTAATGGCCACCTTTTGTTGGTAACAGAATTTCATTAAATGAGAAAAGACGATGTGCAAAAGAAGCGGTTGTCTGTCAGTCATAATACATAGTATAATTATACATCATGGAAAGAAAATTTCTAATCCAAAATGATTATACTCTACTTACGACTTGGAGTTATTTGCTGTCGTTCGGGTACATAGGCACTTGCGTCGCTAAGTGGTTGGCAAGGAATTCATCATATATCTAAGCATGAGGCACTCTATCATCAAAGTTTTCAGCAGAAGGCAGAGCATTTGTTGTGTCAAGTTGAGTGCTTATACATAGGTTGTCATCCGTACCTTGCAGAGAATGGGGAAAGAGGAGTGAAGAAGAGGTGTGTGCCAGCTATGCTCCCATTCCATGCAGAGAATGCCAATCAGGTTGCCCTGCCTTAAGCTATCATGGATACTTACTGTCATCGATTGCCATCACAATTTTAGGATTCAAGGAGATTCACTGCTAGTGTTCAGACTGCAGAACTACTTACTTTGGATGTAGTTGCAATTTTTAGCATTTGTAATGGCTACCTATGTCTAAGATCTACCACTATATTCAGCCATCAATTCTATCTGAAATGTGGAAGATCCTACTTAGGGGTGTAAATTGGGCGGCCCAGCACAACCCAGCACGAAAGTCAATGGGCCGTGGCCCTGGCCCAGAACGGCCTGTTGACCGGGCGAGCTGGGCCGGGGTCCTGGACCGTTGCATGGCCCGGCCCAGCCCGGCATTTCTATAAAATAAATACTATTTTTTTTATATAAATGAAAATACAACTTCAAATAATTAAAATCTTATTTTTCATTCGTAAATTAACATCAATGTTTGTGTATTTATTTTAGTAATGTCAACTTTATTTCAAGTTGAAAACCCTAAAAGTCCATAAGTCTCTTCTAATCTATATAAAAAAATTAGGATGGGCATGTGGGCCGGACTGTGGGCCGCACAGCCCAGCGCAACACAACATAAGTCCTGCCATGGGCCGACCCCTAGTTGATCTGGGCAAGGCATGGCACGACACATGAAGATTCATGGGCCGGCACAGCCCGACCCAGGCATGGCTGGGCCGTGTACCCCTAATCATACTTATCTATCGTGGAACAATATTGATGATCGTGACAAGGAGCAAGCTCCCACACTTGTATCCTTTCTGCCACCTACAGATGGGATTGTCGATGTTCTTGATTATCAGATGGACTCCATGTGGTGGTTATTAATAGTTTTTGTCCATTGTCTAGGGCGACTTCCTTTGATGCTCGATGAACTACAACTATTTTTTTCTCCAGTGCTGAACCCTAACCTGTGCAAGCAGTACAAGGCCGATAACTTGCTGGACTAGTCACTTCTCAAGCCAGGGAGAGCTGATGGAACTCGAGTTCCTCAAAGTGGGCCAAGGTTCATGGGCCTAGCCCATACATATTGGGCCCAAGCCCAGCATCGGCCCACTACTGACCCAACAGTTCCAAACATGTACAGCAGGAGGCCAAAGTGGCAAAGCGCCAAAGCCTCCCAGCCGTGCAACTCACTCAATACAGCCAGCTGTGCAACCCTACCAGATCCTGCTTATTTTGTTTGATACTTATTTTGTCTCTTCTGATGTTACCAATACCATACTTTTCTAAGGATCCAAGTTCAATTTATGATGTCATTGATAGTGGTTAGTCGTTGTATGATAAGAATTGAAAGGCATGGTATTCCACCCATGCTTAGAAGGAGACCCAGGTGTCCCTAGGGGATTTTGAATGTCCACAAGGCCTATATAATGCCCTCTCTTGTATCCTTGAGACAAGATTCTTCTCTGAGAATCATGTTTAACTTAGATCTAAACCTAGATTCTACTTGTGCTGAGCTTGGCTTGGAGGTGCCTATGTTGCGGAGATACTTCTTAACTAATCTAACTTTGTTAGTAGGATCGATCCAACACTGGTGATCCTGGTAATGAAGAGCTAGGCTGAGCTTTGACTTGGGTCTTTGGCTTTTGGCTGTGTTTGGAGAGGCTTTGGCATGTTGAATCTATATATATATTTTTAATGGTATTTCAATTTTGAAGTACATAATATGCTTATATATGTAAAAGAATATTTATACTGTTAATGGTTAAAATTAAGTGGGATAGGTGACCAAAGGACTCATTTGCTTCATCTCGGAATGTAAGAACATGAACAGTACACCATTCCAAAAAGTTAAAAAAAAAAAAAGAGAGTATGAAAAGCTATGATTCCTAGATATGGCATGGATACAGTAGGGATATGGATTTTACACATAAAAAGTAAAGTATCAGATACGATACGATACGACTTGATACGTTGGCTATTTTGAAGTATGCTGATATCATTGATGAAAAGTACATTTCTAGATTTCAGTTATTAATTTGCATATTATGGAGTATTTTGCAAAAATGGAGTTCAATATGTGGAGTTTGATTTTCTCTTTTTACTATAGATGATTAGGCATTTTCTTCCTATTCCTTTCATATGTGTGGATTTGTGGTGGTTTCTAAGGGTTGGTCTTCAATGTGTTGTGTTTTGACATTTTTGTTTCTACTATTTGCGTTCGTAAAGTACGTCTTTTCATATTTTTTGGGAGAACAATAGTTTCCCCTCCATTCTGTCCACTGAATCTTTTATGCTTTTTGCATATATGTACAGATGCACTTTCCCGTTTCTCTTTACTAGGAGCATGGGACATAAGCAAAAGCCTTGTAGCTCCGTATAGTTTTAACACTTTTCTTTGCATGTCTGGACATCATTGGCATCTTTTTGGTTCTGAATTTAATAGCTTGGTTTGCTAATCATGGGAATGACAGATCGGATGGAGATTATGGGGCTGCGAAGGTGATGCTGAGGCCTGCTTCACCAGGTACTGGTGTTATTGCTGGGGGCTCTGTTAAGATTGTGTTAGAGATGGCAGGTGTAGCAAATGCCTTAGGCAAGCAACTGGGAAGCAGAAATCCTCTCAACAATGCTAGAGCAGCACTAGCTGCAATTCAGCAGATGAGGACATTCCGTCAAGTTTCTCTTGAACGTGGGATTCCAATGGAAGAACTTTGGAAATGATGATGAAGTGAGTTTGAATTTTTGATTTTTTGCTGCATGTATTGTTTTGTTGTAGTATGTTATGTACAAAAAGATTCGGCTCTTGAAGTTAACTGGAATTTTCCTGAAGTAGAAGACAAATTTGATTGTAGTTCATTGGTGTTCAGGTTGACTTCATTTTTTTTTTTTTAAATTGACTTTTCTGTTTGTGTTTTTGCCTGATTGAATCAGAAACTCTTTCCATGGTTGTAATGTACTTGAGCCTTGCCAATCCCACGTGGGAAACCTTCCAACACAAACTCTCTCCATACTATGTGAGAAAAATGACGACACTTTCTATTTGTCTTTCTCACCGAAGTTCTTCTTCGGACCTTTTTTCTTCTTCAAAGATTACACGGTGTTGTGTTCAAACTTCTCTTCCGTATTTGGCGGTAGTTTTCCTCATCTGCGTAAATCACACTCCGTCTTATATGCTTACGTTCAACATGCCCCTTGAATAGATTTTAGGCTAAGGCTTTGATCAACTGCAGGGATCTGATGGTTGCCTTTTTTCTCACAAGTCTATTTGCTTTCACTGAAATGTGCTGGAATTATATCGGAGACAGTGATATTCTTAATTAAGTGGAACCATTAGTTATATTGGGCACCAAAAATAATAGCAAAATTATATTGGGCACCATTTTTCTGGGCCAGTTCTCAAGTTGCAAATTATTGGACGGTTTTTATGCAATCTAATCTCTTGTAGCTTTTGTGATTGATTTTGATGCCTGATGTAATTCTGTTTTAAGAGAGACTGAAAATTGAGCATCTCATGCTCTGGTTGTGCAATCATTCTCCCAGCATTCTGTTAATTGGATTGGGCTGTTCTCCAAAGGTGATCTTCTGTTTGTAGGTTCAGCTGATTGAAGATCCAGAAATCTTCCATACCGTGGGCTTTCTAAAGCATTGGAAAGTGCAGTGCCCGTGCTGCCAGCACCCAGATTGTCTTTGTTCCATTTGATGTTGTATACAGTGGTCGGATAAATCTGGGTGCTCTTCAATGCCCAACTTTGGATCACTAGCATAGAAAATTGGTGGTCAAGATAGATCCATATGAAAGGCAAAAATGTTGAGGCACTGATCGGAACAACCATTGCCTGGACCCACCATGAATCGATTAAGATACTAACTAGGCTCTTGACAGAGCTTATGAGTATTTCAACTTTTGTTATAGGAGCTTGCCTGTCTTAGAAGATTGTTATAACCTAAACGTTTTGATCTTTGTGTAACCTGAACTCCAGTAACAAAATTTGCTGCTTAGTTTCTCGTTTTATAGGCTTTAGAAACCCAGTCTCTGGTAACTGACATGGATTTAAAGTTATTGTAGGCCTGCAAAATGTTACCAAGTATAGAAGGATAACAGAATATTGTTTTGATCAAATTAAGAACACAGAATAGCAGTCAGGAGCAAAACAATTCCCACACACCCCCACCCCCCCCCCCACCACACACACACACACACACACACACACACACACACAAAAAAAGGAACTGTGAATTTATGGCACATGGAGAAACTAAATAAAGATTATTCTGTCATTAAACTTTTGATATTGCTGTCTAGAAGTTTGCTTTATGGTTATAAGGAAAAAACAAGTTTCATGGGAAGTTATATCTCTAGCCAACAAGGATCAAAATAGCGGTTGTGGCAGGTGTAGCGCCCAATTGCCAAAATGCTAAAAAAAACTTGAATATTGTGTAGGATTTGGAACTATGTAAGGATAGAGATAACTTTTGGAAAGGCTATTGAGGAGAAGAAATAGGAAAAACAGTATTTTAAATTGAAATTGTTTGAATCTATTAGGTTTTTTTACCACAATGCCGCTATTTTCAAAATAACGTTGCGGCCTCCACTACTATAGCACGTAACGGCCGTTATTTTGAACCATGCTGGCTAAATCCAATACCCAGGAATCTAATCAATTGAGGAGTTTCATACACTCCTAGCCTCGCCAATCCTGGTGGCATATTGTTTTGGACTCCTTTTGTTGTCTTTTTATGCTTGGCCAGGTCTGTGGTTATTGTTTTTTCCTATCCTCATTGGTGGGTTTGTTGCTCTCTATTCCCTCTCTCTTTCTTTTAGCTCTTTCCTTTTGCTTTGGCTTGGTGCAATATGCATAGACGGTTGCCTTATAAGAGAGAGATGCACTTACATTTCCTTAGTTCAGCGGGGTCTTCGCTTGTATTCTCTTGTTTGGTTTACAATTCTTATTATTTGTTTTAAAATGGCCTATGCTGTTTTTTTTTTTGGTCTAACCTGTTTTTATGATCTTTTTTAATTTACTAACTAGCAGTTTCATGTACCTTTTTAAAAAAATTTTGTTTTTGTTTGCACTAGATCCTCATTTTTATTTTTTGGTACATGGACTTCAACTTGCACACTCTATCTCAGGCACACCCATGTCTCTAACAAGCAAGGATACAGTAGGAGAGTATACTAGATCCTCACCAGTCAGACATTCATTTGGTGCTACTATCAACTTCAAGCTTTCTTTTATTTAAAACCATTCATTTTGAAAGAACTCTGATTACCGAAGAAAAAGTATCTCTCAGAACTTAATTAGTTGAGTGGGTGAACCCTTTTTCCTATCAGTTCAGCCTTTTTTTTTTTCAGGGACATGTTTTCCTCTCCTATTTTTAAAACCATTTGTTACCCACAGCCTTTCAAAAGGATCAAAGATTTATTTCTTCCATTATACTATGAATTTCATTGTTCATTGCAAAGTCATCAGAGTTTGAAGTTGCCATTGCCATTGCTTTCAGATCTCCGCCTTCGCCAGCAAATAATGGGATCTAATGAATTTCAGGAGACATATTTTCCAAAGTGATGGCATCCACCCTTTGTTTAACCTCAGAGGATCTTCTCTGGTCTTGCTCTTTGTTCAATCTCAGACTTAAGACTCAAAAGCTTGCCATGTCCAGTTCATTCAGAGGCTCCTTACAAAGTCAAATGGGTAAAAACCCCATAGAAATATATATGAAAACGTATACAACAATCTAAGATAATGATAAAATATAAATCCTATATTTTCTAGAGAAACAATCGAATCTTGACCTGGTCCAAGTTGAGTAAACAGAATTTTGACCTTAGCAGGCCCTTGCTGTTTGCTTTCTAGGTTTTCATACGTTTCCTAGATGCATGAACTTGGCTAAGTTGGGTCCATATCTTGCCAGAGTTTTTTAAGCAATGGGTTCACTATCAAGAGATTGAATTAGAAGTGGACCATTTTACCAGTTTTGGTAAAAACTAGGTGGCAGGCAGATGACGTCTACACAATCCTTTCCTGGTTACTTCCAGTACCCAATGTTATTCCCCATTGCAGCATGTCATCTCTTTAATTTGGTAGGGAAAAAAAAAGGGTAAATTAGCCAAAAATCCTTAAGTACGGTCTTTTAAGGCATCAAGGACAACTACTTTTTCTCTAATGTCTATAGTCCACACAGCTGGAGATATTTTAGTGAGAGGTCCTTAATATGCCACATCATATATTTTCATGACTAAGTTGCTCCTTTCAACGGTGCCAGAGAACTCCTTCATTCTTCTTCTCTCATTTTCCATTTTCCATTTTCCATTCCTTTTCATAGTTGCAGAGTATCGTTGCAGAGCACCTTCCGTCGCCACCATTACTTCCGATTCTCTCTCTTTCATTTCTTCAAAGATAGACACAGTTTTACTTTATCTTGCTCTATCATCTGTAGTCTCTTCCAAATCTCTCTTTCTCTCTACAACTGATTTGAAAGAGAGCATTTTGCACTTTTTCTTGTTTCTCCCCTCTCTTTTCTCGATTGGATTGTAGTCATCAAGTGTTCTTGTTTTGGATTTCGATTTTTATTAGAATCTGATTTTCCGTATTCTGACTTTTGATGTCGCCGAGCTCAGATAAATTTCTCAGAATCTCTGATAAACTAGACATACATTCAGATAAATTTGTCGAAGTTCTGCCAGAAACTCAGATAAATTTACAAATTTATCTGAGTTTCTGGGAGAACTCAGATAAATTTGTAGAAGTTCTGCCAGAAACTCAGATAAATTTACAAATTTATCTGAGTTTCTGGCAGAATTCAGACAAATTTATCTGAGTTTTAAAGAACTTTTCTGGGTTGTAAACAAATAGCCATGTGAAGTGGTGTCATCTGATGACCCACATCCATGTCTCCTTTCTTATTGCAGTGGTTGTGATTCGTGATTCGCGTTTTCTTTCTCTGCCAGCTGACAGAAGGAGAAGAAGGAGCATGGAACTATGGGAGAAACCAAACATATTCTGATTTTGTGGAAGTGATAAAACAACGATTATCAGGTTTAAGCATTAGATAACACTTATTTTGATTTTTAATACTATAACCTATTAACCTTTATATCATACCTAAGCTATATCAACGGCCATGATGTCAGTTTGGCCACCTTGATAGAGAAACTTGATTGTCATGTAATGTGGGTTTTGGCTGTTCTATTCTACTCTCACAGGCAAGTTCTAGTGTTGTATTCACAAGGTATCATGTGTCCTGATTTCAAGAAAGCCCAAGTCAGTCAATCTGTAAGTGGTTTTAACATGTGAAAAGATGGTCCAGGACCACCGTCCACAGGCTATACATATGATCATAACCATAGTTTAAACAGTGAGAAGACTGCCTCATAAGACTGACAAATTTATCTGAGTTTTATCTGAGTTTTGAAAACTCAGATAAATTTATTTGAGTTTTGCTTTTGTTGACATATATAAGGGCGTTTTTGTCTTTTTCAGTTACAAGAGGACTGCTGTCAATACGATAAAGTATTGTGGACCGTTTGCAATAAAAATCACTGTTGAGGGACCTCCGCCCAAATGCCCCAAAAAAAAAACAAAAAGTCTACTTGTCCCGGGACTCATGTCCCGGGACTGGCCCGACTCCATATGAGGAGGGCATTTTGAGCATTCCTCAAAAAAAAAAAAAAAAAAAGCTTAGATTTTCAGGGCCCTTGGTTTCATATCTTGGTTCCCCACCTAACTCATGGAACTTTGTCCTTTTGCTGGAAAGATATCTAGTTGCTTGAAAAAGCTTTCCCCACAAAACATGCAAAAACTTAGTTGACGGGTTCTCTTAACATAAATCCTTGTCCACAGTCCATGCAGTTAATTGGTACTCTTCAAAAGCAGATTTCTGTGGGCTCGACGGCTTGTTTGTTACATAAAATACATGGAAATTGAATACATAAGAATTAATGGTTCATGGACTCCATCTTCAAAGGCTTTTAAAGAGGCTGAGGGATGAAAGAAATCAGGTGGATGTGACCTTGACTTTACTAATATCTGAATCGCCTTCCTTTGATTCAGTTTCCATGGAAGAATAGATTATTATATGCTAATTGATCTTCATTTCTAATCACTCAGGGCATGAATTCCCATGTATTCTATGCAATCAAACAGGACCTAAGGAAAGAAAAGAACAAAAAAAGAAGTTTTCCCATTAGTGAGAAGTACTACTCCAAGGGAAACTAAACGGGTTGGTTTGGGTTGGTTCTAAACTGGTCCAGACCCTATTCTTTTTGTCGGATCCTTTTGTTAATCCGGTAGGAGTCCATTGCCATCTATAGAAATAATGTAAATGAGTTGGGTTTTGGATTGGTTTCAGGTGGTTTAGGTACTAAATGGGTTGGATCCTCTTGCTAATTCGATAATTAGGGGTCCATCGCAGTCCCTAGTACTTGCCTTTCGAATCTATTTTCTGTTTGTTACTGTTATTTTATATGTTGCGGTCCATATGGCTCATCTAATAAGCCCCCCTGTGGTAGCCCACATGCAAACATTCTTACCCTTTCTCTATCCCATCATGTTGGGAGATTTTGTCAGATTGATGTCATCGAATCATTTGTTTGGCTAGTACTTTGCAGCCATCTTCTTTACGATCTCACGTAAATGGCATCTTTATTTATACTTGGGACGAGCACATGCTGAAGAAATTTATTCACGTAAGAGATACAAAAGCTTGTCAATCTTCAAAATGCGTTTCTCTGTTCCATCTTATGTTTTCGACATTCATTTATGTAGACAGCCCTAAGTAGATGAGGGATTGTTCCCAACAAGAAAAACAGGTAGATGAGAGATTGGATCAACACATTTATATAACAAAAATTTCCATCCAAATATATATATATATATATATATATAAAACAAAAACTACAAAAGAAGAAAAAAACAGAGAGCAAGGCAGAAGTTGTAAGATAAAAAAGAACTAAAGAACTATTTTTGTCCCATGGAAAGAGAACAAGAAAAACAAATGAACAAGACAATTTCTCCTCTCATATTACACAAAAAGAAAGAAGAGAGAGAACAAAAACAAAGAGGAAAAAAAAAAAAAAAAAAGAAGAAGAAGATGGAAAATAAAGAAGAAAGAAAAAGCAAACAGAAGAGGGGAGGGGAAGGAGAAAAGGGTGGATGAAGCATGAACAGACTGAGGCTTTAGAGTTGAGATGAATTCAATTCAACAAGAGGAATTGAGTAGCTCCTCCAAATAATCCACCCCTAGATCCTCCAACTCTACTACATTCTCTATCCTACCAGGCTCTCTACCTTTCTTCTTCCTCGTTGAGGACTTCTTCCTCATGGAGTGCCTCTTCTTCAAAGCCACAACAGGGGAGCACCCATCATCGCAATACGCCATCCCCCGCAGCGACTCCTGGACGCGCTCCACCGGAAAATTGAGGATCGCCGTCGCCCCCCTCATCGAGAACGCCGCCTGATCATAGGCCAAAGCAGCAGCCTCAGCGCTATCAAACGTTCCCAGCCAAACCCTTATCCCCTGCCTCGTCGAGTCTCTAATCTCCGCCGCAAACTTCCCCCACGGGCGCCTCCGAACTCCTCTATAGCACTTCTCCTTCATTGTCGCCTTCGCTTCGTCTTCTTTCCGTCCTGAATTCACCTCTTCTTCCTTAATCTTTATCTTCGGCATGAATTGATCAGTCTCCGACACTTCTCTCGCGGCCGAGGTGAGCATGTCGAATAAGAGCATCTCTTCGGGGTCGTTCTCGTTGAACGGAATGTGACCCTCCCAAGAGGGAGACCCAGATGAAGAAGATGCAGGGGAGAATTCTGATAGTTGGTATTGAAAGAAGGAAGAATCCATTGGAGGGAGGGGACTAGATAGGAAGAGATGAGATGGGGTGGTGCTCTGCTTGCTTACTACTTGTATTTGATTCAATTTCTATAA
Source organism: Umbellularia californica (assembly GCA_028538565.1). Taxonomy (NCBI): domain Eukaryota; kingdom Viridiplantae; phylum Streptophyta; class Magnoliopsida; order Laurales; family Lauraceae; genus Umbellularia; species Umbellularia californica. The sequence goes on from JAPQWN010000002.1 coordinate 7,793,360, forward strand.
CTGAACAAGATGAAGAAGAAGAAGAAGATGATGAAGAAGAAGATGAAGAAGAGATGATTTCTTCTCTTAGTTCTTTGATGCCTTTGGCAGCAAAGTGTCCATCTTGGTTGGAAGATGTATCAATGGAAGGGCCTTAAATACATAAATGGAGAGAGAGAGAGAGAGAGAGAGAGAGAGAGATTGGATGAATTGAGAGTGAGAGTGGAAAAGCAGGGGAAGAACTTGGGCAGGGGAGGATGCTTTCCCTCACGTGGGTCAATGACGCACGGCGGCCAGGTCAGTCCCATTGGCTCCTTTTGGATTTGGCTACGTCTGCAAAATTGGCTGCTTCTCCTTCTCCCTTCCCCCTGAAAAACCAGCCCACTGTGCATTGAACACGTGTCGGGCCCTCACTCCTCCATCCACATAAATCATCTCTGGCAGTTTGAATGGAAGTTGGGGTATCTTTTTTTTTTTTTTTTTTTTAACTGTGCATCTCCCTTTCTCCCCTTTCTTTCGCTTCTACCATTTTTGAGTTCTCATTCAGTATGATTTGTCGGGTGTTTGTGAGAAATTGTGTAGCCCACTTGCAATGGAATTATGTCGGATGAAATAGTTGATAATCACATAATTGACGGGAGTAAGAGTTTTGGTTGTTTGCTTTAAAATACATAGAAATTGAACACATATAATTGAATTCATCATTAGTGACTAAAAATGAAGATCGAGAGGGGGTGGGGGGATGAGCTACCAAGTATTATCCATATAGTTCATTTTCCATCTTCTTCTTTTGATTCTATTTTAAATTTCACATTTGACCATCATTTTTAAGTACTTATGTTTTGGGTTCTATGTACTCAATTCTTATGTAATAAACATGCAAAGTAGAACTCCTTAAAACATAAATTTAAAGGGAGTTGAAAACCCTTGGTTGATCATCTAAAATATTTGTAACTAGACAAAGACATTTAGATCAAAGTCCGGTTTGACCCCATATGTGGCTAGCAATGTTATAATGTAAATAAACGTATTGTGCATTAGCTTTTCCAGGAAAATTTCCTTGAAAGGGCTAGTTGGTCATCTAGAAATCTAACATTGGCATTCAAGTTTGCAATAGACAATGACATTGGACAATGACATTTGGACTGAAGCTCATTTTGAACCCATATAAGCCTAGCAATATTATATGGGAGCAGGTGTGGAATCAAGAAATGGGGGTGGGGGAACCAAAATTTTCTATAAATTTGGGGGGGGGTTTCCAAGTTTTTTTGGGCCAAAATGTAAAAAAATGAATAAATTCTCATAATCGTAAGGGGGTGTTCTAAATTTCTTTTGTTTCCGCCCCTCCTTTAGAAGGGCCATCATATATAGTACTATATCTTGAAAAAAATTGTGTGTTCGGGGTGTGCGTGAGTGTTTTTATCTAAGGTGGCAATACTCAACTCGGCCCGGTAATTTTAGTTCTGGGTTAAGATTTTCAACATGATTAATAAATAATTGGGTTTAAGTTGATCATATGTACATACTAATCCAGTCAGCCAGACCCAACCTGATGTGATGTTACTCATCAATCACCACTAGGCGCATGAAGATATGACAATCCAAAGAACTCAAAACGGTCCTTATCTAGATGGATGATGCCAAAACACCTTGTGGTTGCACCACCCTACCGATTCAATTCCATCCATTGAATGTGAGCCAGTGATAGTTTATTTATTTCTTGACCGTCCATTTAATGGCCAACATTGAGCAGTTGCAATATTCTTATCCAACTTACATCATGTGATTCTTAACAAAAATATGAAATAGAAATGAAAGTTACATCATGTAACTCAAGACTCATATGCTAAGAGTGAACTGTCCCAAAATTTTAAGTTGAGTGAGAGTCACATTTGAATTAACTCCTGATCCATACAGAACAGAATAGGAAAAGGTTACCCAGTACTGAGAAAAACAAAAAAAAAAATTACAAGATTCTCAATAGGAAATCAACATAAAGAAAGAAAGAGAAAAATGTGACATAAGACGTAACTAGTCTAAATACAGACCCCTTTGAACTGAGAGGAATTGTTGAAAGTCCTCCCATATAGCAGGACAGAATGCAAGGTTTCTTTCTTCACTTTTTGGAATTTGAGGCCATTCCAACGTATGATATATAAAAATTTCTACAGGATCATCCTGTACAGTAGTTTAATGCACTTTCCATTTTCCTCAATTCAAAGTTAGTCCAGTCAAAATTGGCAATGATCTCCTGTTTGGATTCATGTGATCAGCTGTGCAATATTTTATATCATGTCCCTTGAGAGGGATAGAAGACTACAAATTTTTATTTCTTTGGTTCCCAATCCTATTTTAATTAACAATATGCAATTCTGGTTTTAGTACAGAGTAACAAGTGGTCTTTTATTTGGCAAAGTCTTAGAAATATGGGTGTCCATGTATGACCGTGAATTTGAATACCAGCTTTGTACAAGCAATACCATCATAAGCAATTATAGGAGGAAGAATTATTGGACAACCTGATCATTAGTCATCAAAGGAATTGGAATTTGAGGAGTGTAGAGTGTGACTTTCATGGACTATACCAACCCTGGATCGACCCGAGTATGGTCTGTATTGGGCTGGATTCAGACCGTGTTGTTTTTTTATTAATGAGCTGGTCCTATTTTTCGGCTCAACAGTAAAACATGGGTTGGACTTGTCCTGTGTCTAATTAAAAGGCCCTGGGCAGCTAGATGTATTAATTCAACACAAAGGGCAAATATATTTTGCAACATGGGCCGGGGCTGGGCCAAACTTTTATACACATGAGTTGGACCGATGCCCGGATATTAAGGCGTTTAATCAACAATAATAGTACTAGTGATAATACTAATTACTAGAGTTGTTCACATTGTTATGGTGGCTGTTGTTGTGCTTCCTTTCTCATTTACTGTAAATCCCTTGAGCCTTTCCCTACCTAATTAAGTCTTGTAGTTGATTTTCTTCCAAGTGTTTTATAAGGTGGTAGGGTTAAGGGCCTAAGGGGTATATAGAAAGGAATAGAATAAGGTGTGGGGTGGGGTGACATTCATTTTCATGTCATTATCATCCTCACGTGACTGGATGGACCACTGAAGCATTAGTTATCAATCATGACGTGCCAGAATGCTTTTGACCATAGGTAGATGGGAGATAGGTCTGAGTTCACATGACCATGGTTAAGTTAGGTTAAGGTAAGAAAAGCACTTATCAGTATCAGCATAAGATTAGAATAGATAGATGCAGAGAACATGGCCTTTTCCTTTACACATCATCTTTTTTCATGGGCCCATCCCGCCCCCTCCATTTCCAACTCTACACTCCCACTTGGCTAACCCACCGCTGACCGGCGACACAAGCCTGAAAGTTGCTGAGGTAAGGGCAGGACCAATGTGAGGGAACATGCAAGCAAAAGGTGGGAAAAAAGAAAAATATGTGCATGAAAGAATTGTAGTCTCACTCCAGATTTGGGGCCACCACCGCATGATTATGTTGGGACCTCACCATATTGGCATTATGGGGCTGTCCATGGGCCGGGCTGAGGCATTGCCTAATGTTGTTATCATTGCAAATTTCATTGTTCAAGACAGGACTAGGGTTTTTCATGTCCCGTTGTGTTAAATGTGCCAAGGCATCATAGAAATATATATATATATTCATGTCCCGTTGTATTAAATGTGCCAAGGCATCATAGAAATATATTCATGTCCCGTTGTGTTAAATGTGCCAAGGCATCATAGAAATATATATATATATATATATATAAGTGCTCTAAGGCTTATTTTAATGACCTAGAGGAGAGACTATGAACCCATCTGAAGACACCCAAAAGCCTAGGTATTATAGGCTTATTTATACTTTTTTATTTTTATTTTTATTTTATTTTTATTTTATTTTTATACTTTGAGGTCTGGATATATACAACCCAATTAGCTATTGACCTCAACTTCGCATGGCAATATGTGTGGAGGTTCGTCAAAATTTTCTCCTTAAACTATTTTTTCATTCTTTCTTTATCTTTGCTAGAATTTTCTTTGGGATAACATTGAAGATGTAACTCGCTTGTTTGTTTGCATAAAAGAGAGAGAGAGAGAGAGAGAGAGAGAGAGGAGTTGAGGGTAAAAGCACTAAAAGATAAAATTAAAAAAAAAAATTATTCCTCCCCTTATTGCCATTTAGTGATATTAAGAGTACCTTTTTTTTTTTTTTTTTTTTCATTTAGTGTCTTTTTAAGATTTACCTTTATTTTGTCATTCAGTGCATTTACGTTTAGTACCTTCTTTATTTTCTTTTTTCTCTTGAGTTGACTATTTAATTTTATTTTATTCAACTCTTCATGCAAACAAACAAACCAAGGGGCATTTGGAATTGGACCCATTTTTTAATAGATTCACATATACAATATATATTATTTCAGTTTGGATTCAAGGGAAGAAATGGGTTCACAAGGACATTCCAATTAACAAGCTCTAAGATAGATCTAATAAGTGCATAAGTAGGACTCTTAAAATGAAAATATCATTGAGAAGCATTTATATAGCCTCTACTAATGCCTAGGTTTTGGTAGGGGTTCCACCTGAAAGAGAGTGTTGAAGAGTGAGCTCCACCCAAGGGAAAGTATTGAAAAGTAATTGTGCAGTGTCTACTAATACCTTGAGGTTTTGGTAGGTGGTTAGGTAAGGAAAATAAAAATGATAAACACTCCATGTAGACTCTCAAATATAAGTATTATCAAAACTTTGTGGACTCATAAATTATATCTTATCCAATATATGTTTAGTCATTTTCATATTTAAATCCTAGTGTTGAAATGCACAAAGATGGAGGCCGCAATCCAGAAACTTCTAGATCCATTACCCATCTTATATTGTCTCCATAAAAGAAAACGAAGAAAAACAAAATAAATAAATTCTATACATTTTCCAAGAATTAGAGACTTCAAAATAATAAGTTCTTTTTTTTTGGCAAAAGAGGAATACGATAATATCAAAGGGCCGTGATAGCTCCCCCTCACATGTGGGGTTTTGCACGTGGACAAAAACATACCAAACGGCCATACGTGGCTACAAACATGTCTTCAGGGATTTAAACACACACAACTCCATGAATCTAATACCATGTTATTAATAAGAAACACCAAAAGCTCAATCTATTAGTGAAAAGAGAATAATGCATATCAAAGGGCTCTCACATAATGGACAAATATTTTGATTTTTGATGGACCTTCTTTTCCCATACTTAGTGCAGTGGTTTCATACGAGGAAAAGCATTATTTTAGCCTTCATTTTTCATAATTATGCATAAAGGCATTATTGGGGTGCGAGGTGTTAGAAAAAAGTAAGTATTCTATGAAGCTATACGCCCCTAAATTTTTATTTTTATTTTTGAGAGACTTCTATTTCCAGTTCCAACCAATCTTTTTCATATAAGCTTTCCTTCCCATCATTCAAAATTCGATTTGAGCGCATCTCCTTCTTAGACATCCATGTATTATTTTTGGCACCGTGGTAAGAGTGGGACGTACCTTACACAATACCTAAATTGCCCCATCATTATCGTGCAATAAGAAAAAAAGGAGTATGTTAAATCCCCAATCAAAGGGAGCCACATAACCTAGGGATCTGTGCAAATCTATCCTTGTCATTGTAAATCCCACTTAAAGGTATCCCCAATCAAAGGGAGACACATAACCTAGGGATTTGTGCAAGTCTATCATTGTCATTGTAAATCCCACTTAAAGATGCCAATTCTTTTACTTAACATATTTTTCTTTCACTTTCACAATCCACCCCCCCTTAAGGGGGCACAAAGGGGGGGGGGGGGGGGGGGGCACGTCCTGTAGACTACCAGCCCTTTTGGCCCGCTCATATAGAGATTTGTCCATTTACACCAGACTGCGGTGGCCCGCTTATATAGAGATTTGTCCATTTACACCAGACTGCGGTGGGAGACCTACACTCGAACTAGTCGAGAGTCGGCTCTGATACCATTTGTAACGTCCCACCCCTTTCCAATGCATGATATTGTCCGCTTTGGCCCATGAGGCCTCGCGGTTTTGTTTTTGATGGGTCTCAACCTATCAAAAGGCGTCATGCAAGGTCAGGATGTAAGATCCACATATAATTCCATTCATTTCTCTCTATAGTCGATGTGGAGCTCCAGGGCGTCACAAATCTTTTCCATTCTATCCTATATTTTGCATTATTAGATTTCTTTCCCTTTCAAAAAAGAACAAGTCAATCCATCAGGATCCCTCTATTTATTCCTATTTTAAGTCATGGAGGGTTTTTTTTTTTTTTTGTAGGAAAGTCGTGGAATTAGAGGTTAAATCCTTGGGGTTTGTTCAGTACGGCCCCCATTAGACATGGATAACTCTGCTTATTTGTGACGAAAGTTGAGAGAATTTCCTAGACGTTCCCCATACTTGTACTTTATTACAATATCATATAAGTTTTTTTTTAATTTTTTTAATAAGATAATTTTATGCGATATCACAAAATAGTACAAGTACGGAGAGAATATGAAAACTTTCTCAACTTTTGCCAGAAGACATAGTTATCCATACCAAAAAAATCATTTTCACTGTCCTGTTCTTTTTTTTTTTCTTTGCCTGAAAGTCCTGCTTGTGTTTTTATTGGACACATCAAGATGATGAGAATGTTAACTGCCCATTCCTCTCTCTCTCTAATGACTTGACTTTATTGAAAGCATAAGATTTCCCTGACAGGAAGTTCTTCACAAAGTGAATTAGGAAATAAATGATTAGTTGTAAATTGTAATAGATGCCTTGTATTGTGTGGTGAGTGATGAACTGCGTGATGTACCGTACATCATTTGTCGACACTGAAGTTTTTCAGGCAGAGTTGTTTTTGAGTTAAGAAAATCATGTTAGGAATTAGTATCAATTATAAATATTGTTTGACTGGATTGTTTTTGAGTTAAGAGAATAGTTTAGTTATGATAAACATGAGGAGAGTGGAACTCGAAAACATTATTGCAACCCTAATTTCCCAAAGATAGTAGAAAATGCGCGTATTTCTTAATTTGTGGACATAGTCATGCTACCAAAACCATATAAACTATGCACGTATTTTTATTTATTTGTTTATTTTCTGCATTTGACAGTTACTACTCGAACACAGGGGCGGACCTAGGAAATTTGCTTGGGGGGGGGGGGGGGGGGGCGGGGGTTGGGTTCAAAGAATTTTTGACAATTTTCAGGTTTGGATCTGCCCTGCCCCAACATGGTGACATTTTCATGTATTCAAGAGACGCAACACTTTGATCCCATTATATGTATTAATCTAAGTTCTGCTGTAACCAAGAAAGCCAGGGCCCAGGGCCCTGACTTAATTGACCCTTTTCCATCACTGTCACTAATGTGGATTAAATATTTCACATCCATAGGAACAGTCCACAATAATCACCAGAGACATGGTTTTGGACCTTTTCACTTTTTTCTGTAGAATTTCTTCTACTTAGCCAGAGAGTGATTACGACCTTAGCTCCCCAGTAGGTGAAGTTCAACCTATTAGGAGCATCCCATACAACTTCCTGGCAATTTCACCAGGTCAAGGTTTGGTGATCTTCATGTTTACATTGTAATGTCCCATGGATGGGTACACTATATTTGCTCATTCTGTTTATGATTTATTTATCCCTGGTGAGTGACTCCAATGCCTCATCACCATTTCTCAATTGCGCCAAGGTCACAACCTACTATGTGATCCATTTGATTGGCCAGTCAAAATTATAATAGGGTCAATTAAGCATGTACCCCACAATTAAAATCTTCCCCTTCAGACATTAAAAAGCATGTACCAGCCTGAAATGTAATTCATAATAAGTTACTGTAATTTATATGGTATTGTACGGATAATGGTTGGCTTTTTTTTTTTTTTTGCTGAACAGAGAAGCTTATATTAGAGAATTAATCCGGATTCAAAAGAGACCTCGCTCTAACTTGAGATTACAGGAGTTGTTAATGCCCAAGCAAATTACATGAAGTAAAATACCCAATAAAACAAAAAAGTGGAAGGAAATCATCATGGAATATGCTGGTGCAGAAGTTGTTGTTCTTGGTACGTTGTACTGTCACTTCTTCCCTGCCCACAAAGATCAAGTAAGTACAAATGCCAAATGTGAATGGGAAGTGAGGTATGAAACAAAATTTCCACCGGTGGACCAATCTTAGCCAATTGGTCCGCGACAGAATTTGCGGATTGGCGGATAAGATCAATGCACCATCTTGGAATGGAGGCCAGAGCGTGTGCATAACCTTCCGCCGCCTCAACCCAATTCGTTTTAATGGAGTCCCAGATAATGAAAGAGTCCCCTTCAATAGTGACATTCTCTACGCCCTGCTTTTGACACAACTAAAGTCCACGTAAAAGGGCCTGCATCTCAGCTGAGGCATAGGCCTGGACCAAGGTGCCTTGATCATTTCGAAGGATGCTCCCTATGCCTGCTGTGCGTGTGGTGGGGTTAAACGAACCATCTGTATTCAGCTTGAAATGGCTGCCTATTCATTGGACCCACCACCATTTCATTAATTTAACAACATTTTTTGGGCTAACAATAGTGCCGACCGAAAAAGTTTATCAATGCAGCTTGATGGCTCTCAAGAAAAGGAATAAGTTGAAAAGAATATGGCTAATGGTAATAATGATAGATCTAAAAAAGTGTAACCTATTTGAAAATTTGTATAAGATACATTGAAATAGGAATTTATGTAGCTGATCCAACATAATGGGCACAAGGGTTTGATGTGAAAAAAATGAATCTCTTTGAGGGACCGTACATAAAAAAACCCATAAAATATGGTGGTTTTCAAAATTTCAGAAAGTCCCCCCATCCTGCCAAGGGATGTAAAATGGGTTGGGCCACCTAGGCCTAATACGGTCCGGCGTGGCCCGCCTGTGCCCTTCAATACATTCCTCTTATTCCCTTCCCAATTCCATCCAAAAATAAGGCAAGTCGCCCCCCTATCTTCTCTTATTTGTTAGAAAAAAGTTATGCTTGCACAAATCATATTAGAAAATCAAAGAGTCAATAGTGGCACTAATCTAGGAGGCAATGATGGTAGGACAACTAAAGGAACAATTCACTACAACTGCATTAAAAGATACAAGAAGGACGAAAAAATGTTAAAAAAACACCCGGCCCATGGGCCAACCCTACCTGTAGATGCATGGCCCAGCACGAGTCATGCTCGGCTTAGGCCCTGGCAGTTTGAACACGGCACGGCACGGCATGACCTAGCACGACTCCACAAGGCTCCAGCTGGGCAAAGCCCTTTTTACATGCCTACTACTGCCCCCCAGTTCTGTCCATGCCAACACCCTTTTTGGTAATTTGGAGGCATATATATATATATATATATATATATATATATATATATATATATATATATATATATATATATTAGGCCACTTTGGCGGCTACCAAACTGTAGATTTGAAATGATGACCTTACAAGGGTATGGTTGTTGGTGTACCCTGAAATAAGACAATTGACATGCATAAATACATTGCACGGCTGAAGGGCAGGACCGGTGTCCAAACGACAAGAATAGGATAGAACCTCAACTGTAGAACCTTTTCTCTGAAAAGATTGCCTCTCTCTCAAATCCAAGAACCTTAGAATGCAATCTAACACTGAAAAGATAGCATGTCTCTCAAATCCAAGAACCTTAGAATGCAATCAAAAACACAATTAAACAAATGCAAATAAAAACACCCACGTTTCACATATTATTAAAGAAATATCCAACTGCGGCAACTTGCAAACTGCATGATACTAATAAAATATACAGGAAACTTTCTGTTGCTGCAACTTCCCCATGTTTCTAGAATCCCATTTCCTTGCCCAGACCTCAATAGAATAAATTAAGTTCATGGGATTCATCCCCTCTTTTCAAAATTTCAAGATCAAATGAGGAACATTTTAAATGGAATCAGTTGGACCAAAATACTAAGTTTGAAAAGGAAAAAAAGGACAAAACAATGTATGCTTGGGGTGGCGTGAAGGGCCCATGACTTTCTATAACGATTCTTGGGTTGATGCATGAATCTCTCTATGTACTTTATTCTAGAATAAGTTGAAGATTGGAAGATCACTGTAGCCTGTGCATGGATTTGGGTCTCAATCTGGTTCTTAGATTCCATTTTTTTTTTTATTGTTCACACCTCCTTTAATCATTAAAGAACCAATGCACTTGGTTAAGGCCCATCTTTATCCAATCCAACAAAATGACACCCCATGTTGTTGATTTACTATGTCAATTGTCATTCAACCGACTATTATATTCACTGATGCAGATTTATAGGACAGGTTAGATATTCATTAGGGTGAACAGGTGAAGTGTGGTGGGCCCACGTGTGAGTGATAATTTTGGTACAAGCAGCAATCAAAATGGTTGTCAGGTTCGTTTAACCTAACTATGTGATTAGAGTATTATTATTATTTTTTTCCTATAATTTTCTAACACCATCATTAATGGGTTTAAAACATGGTTTCTGATTGATTATTCCTCTAATGGTTGTTGATTTCTATGTTTGTGCTGAATTTCTCTTGTCATCTCATTTTTTCTTATCCATCTGCCTTTATTTCCTTCTTTGGACCAATCAATGATGGGATTAGCCATAACCAGTTAATTTGATCTGAATTTTTACTTAGGCCCCCTCATTGTTGCCCAGTTCATCCAATTCTAGGTTTGAAATGGGGTGTGAATTGCCAGCCCAAATATTAGATAATATGATATATATATATATGTAGTGTATATATATAATACTATATTAAGTTTTCATTATTCATATGCTTATGGAATAAGCATAATTAAGTGCTGAGCTGAGGACGGACTCTTACCTCATTGGTAAGAAGCGTCCCTCACCCGAGGGCTCCATCACCTCACCCGAGGTCTACTCTAATTAAGTGCTGAGCTGAGGACGGACTCTTAACTCATTGGTAAGAAGTGTCCCTCACCCGAGGGCTCCATCACCTCACCCGACGTGTATTCCCCTCACTCACTTGATTCCTGATGTAATGTGACGTGTAATGGATCTGGTCTAGATACCAGGATCACACCCAAACTCAAGTCAGACTAGGTCCAAAACAGGTAATGTGAACACACCCCATTGGGACTAGTATTCACTAGGGTTGAAGAAGGATAGCCCAATATTCTGGCCCAAAACCGGTCAATGGGCGTAAACGATAGGCCCATAGCAAATGATCAGCCCTGCTTTTGTAGACTTCGTTGGACCAATCTGAGTCATGCAGTCGAGCCTTGGGCAGGAATTTTGTTCTGGGTCAGTCCCTGAGAAAGAGTATCTGGCCTTACCATGACAATGGACAAAAGATGTTGGCCTATATCAATCACAAAGCCAGCAGGAATCAGGGCAGGCCCAGACCATGTGCCCCAAAATTGTAACAAGCTTTATAAAAGGGTAAAGTCCTGAAACCATGTCATTTCTACATTGCCCAGTTGCAAACCATTATACTGAACCATTAATTTGGCATTTCGACTAGTGGTTTAGCCCTGATTGGTTCCACCCCATTAGAGCTTCCCATGTATATATTGTTGGTGTCTACTTGAGAGTTGAGAGAGATATTCAACATGGGACTGTTTTACCAAAAAAAAAACATGAGACTGGATTAGCATTGATTAAGTTGTGATTGGGCCTCAAATTCTTCATACAGAATAGCACATGTGACTCCGTACAGGGCTAAATGTGTGTGGTCCGCATGCCCTTGCATCAAATCGAGCAAGGCAGAAGTCAGCAGAGAGTACAATCCCACTTAGAGTAAGACTTGATATGTCCTCCCAAGTAAGACTCCTAATAAGATTAGTGAATGTGGCTTTTTTTGGCATAGAAGTGTCCAGTAAGTGTGATTTTTTGGAACTTATCTATATAAGGATAATAGAGCTTTAAGGTTGGACTCATTCTTAATTCTTGTAGGTAAGACAAAAGGCAAAAATATCGACAGGGCTTCCCAATCGCCAGAACACACATAAATATCTGGCCGAGTGTTAGAGTCTCCACATCCAGATCCATTTTTGCTGACCTTTAGTTTTTGCTGACCAACACCCAAGCAAACCCCGGTTAGAGATGTTTGCTGTTGATTTCTGCCATTTCAAAATTTGAGGGTAGGGTAGCACATGGGCCTGACAAAAACCTTATACATTTATTCATCAGGCATAACATTCTTGGCCTAATTCATTATACAGGCCTAATAAAAAGGCCCGAGACTGACTCATTGGAATCCGGATCCCCTGCTTCGCTGTTTCATCCAATCTTGGAGCGCCATTTGTATAAAATATGATGTCACAAATAGCACCCTCTTAATTGCAACTTCTTTATACAGGTGGCGCTCTGAGATTGGATGAAACAATATTCCCCCGTTTCAACGATACTGAGGCTCTGCGCTCGACTCATTATGGAAGGTCATCCTCGTTCTTGGGCTTGGGTGGATCATCAAGTTTGGCTTTTAGGAAGGCATGGGCTCAGGCCCAATCCATTTATCTTTGAGACTAATATCAGGTCCAGGCCCAACCCAAGCTGTATCAACCTAAAAAATTCCATAAAAATCGTTGGGAATGAGTATTTTTCTCCTTATTTTCAAGAATTTTCAGAAACAAACCAATAGAGAGTGGTTGTTTTGGACTCGTAAGACAAGCCATTAGGGCCCAAAACCATGTTTAAAACTCCATAATATATGATGCAGTAGGAGTATTGGATAGTGTTAGCTAGGGTTGTTAACAAGGCAAGCTGCCTAGTAAGCAAGCTTGGCTTGGCTCAGTTAGGATTAAACTCAAGCTGTCTTCATTGTCTTATGCGCTAGCTCAACTTAGGTTCAGCTCAGCTAGTTAAGAACTCAAGCTTGCCTTATTAATAAAGGACTCAACTTGGCTCTGATTGTATATCATGAGTCAATGAAGATTTTTGGTGTGGTAAATATCACATTATTTTAGAATTCAAAAGTGATTACTATTACACATAAGTAATATATAATACTATAAACTTACGGTCATTTATAACTTTTTTGAGAAATAGCTCAATGGATATTATAACATTAGGAATGAACACATCCTATTCATAATGGAGAAACAGAATTCGTATGGCCGACTCTAACATAGTCGAGACAAGGCTTTGATGATGATAATGATGATGATCATGATGATGATGAAATGAACAAATTATAGTGGGTTGACCTTACTTAACCACCCAAAAAATATAAACACAAATTATTGCTTAATATTTCTTTCATTATTGTTCATAATTGAGGCCTTAGAGTTTTCATTACTGATATCCAAATAAAAAGACTTTCATTTTTGGGTGAGAGAATTAAAAGCACTTAAAACATGTATTGAGTCAGTTGTAAGTCATATTCACCAAAACAGTAGACTTGCTAACCTGAACCTAAGTCTTATTCATGCATCTTCATATCTTCCTTCCATTGTAATGCTTCAATGACGCTCATATAAGTGGTGCCAAGTAGCAATTTTCTCATATTTGATATGTTCCAAGTCCAATTTGACTGTTACTTGGACTGATTTATATCCGCTGTCACCCCTAAGCTCTCACTTAAGCTTGGCTTAGTGCTATTAAGCCCATTGACCTAATTCAAGCCATTATGCTCAAGCCAGGCTTAGCTAGACTCAGATTGACTGAAGTGGCATTTTTAACATTCAATCCTAGCTCTTGCCGATCTAAGCTTGACTTAGTTCGGCATTTTTGCACTTTACACACTAGTTCTAGCCATCGTAAGACGACCATTTGGACACATGACAAGTAAAGGGGTGTGATTATGGATGAAACCAAATGATCTTAGCACCTACTTTTAGATCCACAAAGTTTAATGGTTATGTATCATGCAAACTTGTTGCAATAAAATTTAATCGTAACTAATTTCCAAATCAACATTGAGGATCAATATGAATTCAATGAGTCCGGATCCCTTGAATGATCTCCCACACGTTTCCTGTGAGTGGAAGGAGTGAAACCCACAGCGGCGCTCACTTAATGAAAATTCAAGCTGCTTAAAATAATTGCCTGCCTTGTTCATGTGAAGTCCCTAAATTTTACAAAGTTGGTTTCATAATAAAATTGTCGAAATTAATAGACAATGTGATTAACACAATCATATATAGCTTTAATCATATGCATTAATCACGTTATCTATCACATGCTCAATCTTGTAGTAGGACAAACTCATTTTAGTGTAAACTTTGATAACATCCCATAAATCGAGCGGGCGAACATTTTCAATGGCTCAGGTTTTCGTTAGAGCCCCACCGTGGGTTTCACTTCTTCCACTACTCATGGGAAGCGTGTGCGAGATCACTCCGAGGCGACTCCAATTCAATGGGGTCAGGTAAATATAAATGGATTAAATTTGGTCATTAAGTGGGCCCCAGTATGTGAAAACGATATAAAAAGTGCAACAAAGGGAAGTTGCTGGGAATTTGCCTTTAAATTAATGAATGCACCCTCAAGTTATTTTCCTCAAACCGTTCGTGGGACCCCATTCTTTTTATTTTGCATTTGAAACAGTTTGACATGTTTGTGACATTTCGATGCCCCCACCTTCTGATGTATGGGCAGGGAATCATAGGGCTTGGTGGCACTGCTGGCAAGCATGTTAGCAGTTTAAAATCTCAGACTTTACAGGTGACAATGATCAAATGTTGGTAGCACCTTTGATTTGGTAAAAGACATCATTTGACTATTTTCTTAAAGATCAAAGAATAGGTTTTCAGGCAATAGTTTCAGCCGCCTTACATTTGTCCTTTATGCTCCTTTTCAGGTTCTAATGTAAAAGTTTAAAGCAATCTAATCAAAAGTCAAAACCACCTCTAACGTTTCTACTAATCTTAATGAAGTCTTCAATGAATTGATGATGTGTCTATGAGTTAAGTCTCCTAAATACCCCTGCAAAGTCTGACTAGAAAAATTTAATTTGGCCTATGACCAATGGGCTTTTCAAGCCTTGGTCCAAGTCAGTCTGTTTCCATTAAGTAGGCATCCAGGCCCACTAATATCTGAATTTGGTCATCCCAGTGCAGAATCCATGCGTCAAAACCTCTTCCAATTGGGAAATATGTGACTAAGTTGATGCAGTTCTCTTTTTTCCTTTTTGGGTAGCCCAGCTAAGGGGGGACCTATGAGACTACACACACCCAAGGAGAGAGAGAACACATAAATGTAAGAAGTGGGGGCGAAAGAAATAAGAATCAATCCTTGATCATCTTGGATTCTTGGTGAGAGGCTAGATTGCCAACCAACATGGCAACTCTTCGTTCTCTTACTTGTTTAAGTTAAAACAAGGATAATACATGGTGAAAAGCAGCAAGATTTTCAAGAAAAGGAGGGGATAAATTAAAAAAAAAAAAACTCTTTCAAATAAGTGCTTGTATAATTTGTAATGCCTACGCAATTTTGCTTCCTTTCACAGGGACACCTAAGATTTGATCCTTGGGTCATTGCATAGTGTTTAGTAATATCACAAACCATTTCAATTGTCCAATGCAGGAAAAGAAAAGAAAAGAAAAGAAAAAAAAAAACGCATTGATGGAAGTACTCTTGAGACCGAACTTTCTAAGATCGCGTACGCTTGAGACCAAACTTTCTAAGATCGCGTACGGCAACCAAATCTTTAGAGATTCCTCACCAACTTTTCTAACGGATTTGAAAAATCCATAGTTGGACTGGTGGAAATTCTCATTTTTTATGAGTTTTAGGTCCAACCTATACCCTCAAAAGTTTTGAAGATCCTAAATTTCGTGAATTTACGCATTGATACCAATTTCTCTCGGTTATGCACTGTTGAATCCTTAGAAATACAAATCCTTAATGATGAATCCTCAAACTACGACAACAAGAAATTCTCAAATCTACATATTTATTACAGATTCCTCACTTATTTCCGAACGTGTCTTATAGCTAGCCATTGGATGACAAACAATAGACAAGTCCAAATGTCTCATACATTCGGTACATTGCTTTGTTTCATTACCCATAGTTGTCACAATGGATTATTATATCATCATTTTATAAACGGGCAGTTGTGCCTACCAGAGAGTTCGACGAACTCTAGTGAATTGGGCCTTTGTCCGCTCTATTTACTATGCATGCCTTGTCGAGTTAGCACCATACCCATTAGTAAAAAGTGTAAAAGTGGTTTGACTTCATTATAAACACAAAAAATAGTAAAAGTGATTAATAATGAATGAACAAAGATGAAGAGTACACTAAAAGTTGTAGCCATTTGACCAAAAATTTCTATTTACTCAATTCCATACAAAACAAATAGCTCTACATCAAGACACTCGTGGTTGAGAGGTCAACACATCTTAAGTCTTACATATATGCCCAAGGTTCCATCCCTAAATCCTCAAGTGAAAATATCACTTCTCCGATTATTCGATTATTTGGAAGTTTCAACCGTATAAAATTGGATTTATAACCTATTTTAGGTTCTAATTCATGAGCGAATCTAGAACCCAATTTAGATTCCAATGACTAACAAGGTTTGATTCTGGATTAATACTAGCCGTGACCCATGGAGCCAGCATGTTTGCCCATTATTTAAAGAGGATGGGGTTTATATTTCTCCTCTCTCTACTTTGGATTCCATGCATGGAAATTTATAATCATCTTCGTGTTTATAGTATTCATTTCAAAATATTTCTTAGTCCGAATTTTGTAAATGATTCGTATATTTCTTAGCTCGAAGAACTTGAATGTGTGTTTTTAAGATTGGGCTCTCTTGACTTTGTATAGGCTAACATAAATAAATAAATAAATAAATAAATAAAATCACGTAAAAGCCTATCTATATTGGTTCTAAAGATGTTGGGATTTATGAGTTGTGGTGTCTTTTTCTTGGTACCAAGTTATGGTACCAAGTCCAATGTGGTTCCAGCCAAGAAGCGACTCATTTATGTCCCTACTTCTAGGCCAGAAACCAAAACATACTATGAAACACAAAACACACACACTCCACTTAAGGGTGTCCATGGGTTAGGCTGGGCTGAGCTGGGTCATATCCAGGCATGACCCGTTTAGAAACACAGGCCCAGTCCAAGCTCGACGACGGCCATAAATGTCAGGCCTGATCCCGCACATATAGTCAATCAGGCCTTTTTTTAGTTGTTTAGATTTTTTTAGCAATTCTTTGGACAAATGCATCACTAATTTACAAGCGGGCCACGGTGATATGGGCTTCGGGCCTTTTATCATTGAGTCCAGGCCCAACCCATATATTAAACGGACCTAGATTTTACATCCAAGCTTTGCAAGAAGAGGGCTAGGCCCTGATCGGACTCAGGCTGTCCCAACCCATAAGCACCCTTAGCTCTACTATTAAATTCATAGCTAAAGCTTTATATTAAAATAAAAAAATAAAAAATCATAGCTAAAGATATACTATTACCCAAAGATTAAAACAAAAAAAAGAAGAAAAAAACTAGAGGTCTCTAGTATGGTGCGTCTAAACAAGACCAATACATAGATTTTATTTGTCGTAGATCTCTAAGCTTCTTGTGTATTTGTTGGGCCAGAGCCCAAGAATATAGTACAAGTTGTAGTAATGAAGCTTGCTTAAGACTAATTATCTTCATATATTGACTTTTTTTTTTTTTCTGTCAGGATGATGCAATGAACTGGAGAATAGGAAAGGAAACGATCATGAACATTTTTTTATTTAAAACGTGCCAACACCACTCAACCATGGCTCCACCAGCACATTGGCCATATATTGGCATTTGCCTAAATCCATTGCAGCCAAAATGGGATCAACCTTAATGGAAGGGAAAAATGAAAAAAAAAATTGCAGACAGAGTAATGAACTAATGAGATGCAACACATGACAATCAGAGATCTTATCATTCCAACTATTTACAGCCTGATATTTTTTTCCCATAAAAACTCACACACCCATGCATACACATACACAACCCTACCACTTGGAACCAAGCCCTAATTATTTTTGTGAAGAGGGAGGTGTCATGTAAAAGAATTATTGGTTTCAAATGAGTGTCTCGATCAAACTTGCTGAGAATCTTTGTGCGTTTTCCAATACTATATAGGGACCACAAGGGGGCAGGTTAATTTGGTATAGATTAGGTATATCTAAATTCATCTATTTCAGATTTATCTCATCTAAATCCAACCCATCCCGTTAGGGGTGAGTCGCATTTGATACCAGTGTCTTTAGTTAATGCCCCCACACCACCCGCACCATATAAGTTTTGGAGGTGGTTGTCTTTTAGCTCAGCATCTTATGGCTATTTTTTTTTTCTTTTTTTCTTTTTATCTTTCGTTTTTTTCTTTCTTTCTTTCGGTGTGTGTATTTTGTGGTTCAATGAATATTACCATTACAAAAAATATAATACATTATGTATACGGGACAGGGCGGGAATAACAACAAAATAGAAGACAAACTAAGAAAACCACTATCAAACCCTCACCTAATAGTAGCGGGTGGAGGCAGGTCTCCTTTAAATCCTACCCATTGCCATTCCAAATGCCTTTTTTTTTTCCCTTCTCTAGTGCCTCACCTCACGTGCACTTGGTGGAAACTCCAACTCTGGAAGTGGACCAAGTGGTTGATCGACTCAGGTTTTCCCCTGAGCTATCACAGCATTGGCAGGGTGAACATTGTTGGACCTGAAATCTATCCAACTCAACCTTCATAATTTGCACTATGAGGATTGAAGTACTCCCCTGCCACCTGTGTTCAGATAACTAGGTCACATTGAAGTGGTCCCCGACTACGTGTTCCTTTGATTAGGCCACATTGGGGTGAACCCCCCCACCCACGCGTTCGGTAGATGAGGCCACACAAGGCTTTTGTGGTGTGCAAGACCCTGTCCCTTCTATTAAAATATCTTCCAAATTAATACACACTGAAGAAGCCGCGTGAATGGGAGACACTGCAGAAGTTTCATCAATTCATTGAATTCCAATCAATCCTAGCTCTCTCCTCCTCCCCTCTTGCATTTCAATTCTCTCTTTCCCTCTTGTCTCTGAAAATCCAATCCATGTAATGACTTTTTTTGAAAAAAAACTTCTTCTGCACTAAATCCATATGAACTCCCGCCTTTTCCATTGCATTGCAATAAAAATCTCAACTTTATTTTGGCTCTTCTCATTCAAGATTCTACCAAGCACACTTCAAAACATTATTTATCTGTTTCAAACAAGTCCCAACATCTTAAACCTTCGTATTCCTTCATTCAACCTATGCATTATCCTTTCTATTCGAAACCAAAGAAGACCCACCCCCTCTACAATCCTGTTCTGTTAGGATTCCTACACTCGCTCCCATTTTTATCTCTGCTGTGATTTAAATCACTTGGGTTTTGTTTTTTTTTTTTTTTTTGTTCATTAAGGTTTTTAGAATTCATTTGCTATGGAGTCTACTCATAGAGACTACAGCTTCTCACCTGGGTCTTCTTCTTCAGATGCCAATTTCCCCATAGTGACTCTTGCCATACTAGGAATAGTTAGCACAGGTCTCTTGCTTGTATGCTACTATCTCTTTGTTACCAAGTGCTGCTTGAATTGGCGCCAATTCGGCCTTCTGAGGCGGCTGGTTTCGAACTCTCAAGGCCTTCAGGGGGAAGAGAGATTGATAATCTATTCTTCTACAATCAGGAACCAGGGTCTTGACGAATCGGTAATCCGCGCCATTCCAACCTTCCAATTCAAGAGACTAGTTGTGGGAGGAGGAAACAGTGATAAGGAGACCATCCATGATTGTGCAGTCTGTTTGAATGAGTTCCAAGAAGATGAGAAGCTAAGGCTCCTACCCAAATGTTCTCATGCCTTCCATATTGACTGCATAGATACATGGCTCCAGAGCAGTGCCAACTGCCCTCTTTGCAGGTCAAGCATTTCAAACACAAGCCCATTTCTCCCTCAACAGCTCATTGTCCAAAACCCATATCAAGGTTCTCATCAAACCACCCATCAACTCACTGGTGGAGATGCAAATGTAGTGATAGAAGTGGTCCCTGATGGAGATGATCAGACCTCAACAAGTCAAGATTTGAAGAATTCTGCAGAGATTTCAACCCAATCTATGGCTGGTCCTCAGAATCAATTTACAAGAAAGATGGAAGGAAGGACCCTGTCCAAGAGAACAAGGAGATTCTACCATGTTTCTAGCATGGGAGATGAGTGCATTGATGTTAGAGTGAAGGATGACCAATTTTCCATCAACCCAATTCGTCGATCTTTTTCTATGGATTCTTCATCTGATAGACAGCTCCTTCTTTCAATTCAAGAGACCCTGCAGCAGAATCCTCACCTAAATGAGGTTGGTGGCGGTAGTAGTGATGAAACCAGTATAAGAATCCGAAGATCCTTCTTCTCACTTGGCCATGGCAGGGGATCCAGAAATTCAGTAATTCCAGTCCAATTCGACCCATAGTTCAATTGAAATTTGATAGTGATTGTAATGTTTGTGGTACCCAAAAAAGAATTTAGTCTGGTCAAGCTGTAGTTATGTGGGCATTTGTAGTGAATAAAGATTGAAATATGTCATTAGTGCAAATCTGAATTGGGTAGAAAACCTGTGAAAAGATTGCACATATGGCCTCTATAGGAGAGAGAGAGAGAGATTTGCATGTCCCCATGAGCTGCATATGTGGTTTTTTAAGTTAGCCATGTAATTTGTGGTCTGTGTCTGTTACTTTACCGGTACCACCTGGCCAGTTATGAGGGCATTAATACTACAGCAGCATGTATTTGAAAATTTAAATTTTCTGTCCCATTATCTTGCATGCTCTTTTCTCTTGAAAGTGGTACGACATTTATCTATTTACTCATGGAAAGCGATGTTTACAAAAGAAATTTTTTATTTTTTTTGGGGAACCATCATAAAAAGAATCGCTGTTAATCAGAGGGTTTTGACCCAAATTCCATCTAAATCTTGGATCGATTTTTGTTCACCGACTAAACTTAGATTTGGAGAAGTGAATCATGTGTTTTACATATGATCAAATCAACGACAAACCCCATTTTAACTGAGTGAGCGGTAGAGAACCATTAAAAAAAATTCCTGTCATGTGTTGACACTGGCCAAATCTTGCTCTAATAACTCTATCGGGTTTTTGAGAAGCTAATCACATATTTCATGCATGATCAGATCAATCCCATGGTGGGCCCTCCCTCAGTTGGAGAGAAAGTCCTTCACCTAATTTGCTCTCATTCCCTTTTCTGGTAGTGTTTTTTTTCTTTTTCTTTTTTTGGTAGTTGAATAGTCATCTGATGGGGATTGAAATATAATACAGTTTGTTGGGCTTCTGTAATGAGTTGGGTCAGATGATGGGGTTGAGGTTTGGTGATGGTTGTTGGGACAAGGGTTTCACCAACTATTGGTTGATTGTTGGAAGGCACAGCTCAATGCATGCTTACAAAGATATAATATAAAGAAACAGAATTGTGTGTTTGCAAATCCCCCCTTATCCTTCCCCTTGTTAGTAGATCCCCCCTCATTTCTGGAAAATAATTTGTAGATGCCCTTGCAGTCACATTCAAATCAAGCCAAGCCTACTACAATTGTGACTTTAGAGTGTTAACTGACGGAAATATTCAGTTTTTCAATGTTAAAAATGCCCCCAAAAACTTTATTTACCCATCACCTTTTATGGAACTTTGTTAGAAAAAGAAAAATTCAACTGAATGTGTTTTATGAGAAACTTGAAAGGGTGCAAAATCAGAACCATTCATCAGGAGAGGCCCACTAAAAACATGGGCTGAAAACAGGATAGTACACTCATCAGCTGTCCCCCATGCATGTTTATTGTGGATGTTGTTTTAATTTTGAGAGATTTATTGATTTATTCTCTAAGCATACACTGCAAATTGTCCCACCTTTTTTTTTTTAATGAAGTCACAGAGGTGAAAGGTAATTAAGCTAACTGGAACATTTCATTATTTTTAAAGATTGTGGGCATTCTTATTTATTTGAGAGGTTTCTTTTTTTTTTAAAGCACTTGTACATGGGAGTGAGAGTGTCTACAAATAGCTTTAGAGATGTAAGGGGGGATATACTAATTTCAATTTATTTAGAGTTTAGGGTTGGGGTTGGGGTCATCCCTTGAAAAAATTAAACAATGAAAGAGGACCCTGTCTCTTTCTTAAAAAAACAACTAATTCTGTTTCCTTCCAATTATTTCAGTTGTTAGTTGTTACAGAGAGTTTGATTCTAAATTCATGCACAAATGTTTGATTGAAACATGTACTTATTGTGGGAGCCAGGTTGGGTTGTGCATGACTGGGCCACCTCCAGGCCAGACCCAACTGGCATAGATTGTGCGAGAATTGAGCTATATTTTGGCCACATTTGTGTCACATCTCACATGGGAAAGCTCAGTTTTTGTACACTTAGTTTTAGCATAAGAAGAGGTCCCCAAGCTGCAGCACAATTGGTAATGGAGGTGAGTGAGCGAGTTAGAGTGCTTGCGTTTGAATTCCCATGGTCGAGAGAGAGGACCAAAAAAAAAAAAAAAGGAAAAAATTAGCATAGGAAGAGAAGAATCTTGACTTGAACTTCTTCCATCCCAAATGGGAAGATGGGAAAAACCGTTTTTCATGCTTTTGTACAGGATTGAGTTCCCATGGATCGCATGCCCTTAGAGTTTGTTTTGCACTCATTCATGTAAATGATGCATATGTGTGATATTTCTGTATAATTGCATTTGTTTGAGCTCATTTAATCATCACACTTATAAATGAGGTGAGTAACTGAGGTTATTTTCAGCCTTTCATTTACATGCCCAATAAGGTGGTGAGTGACTAAATATATGTATATGAGGAGATGGTACATATGCAATAGCAGTGCTTCCTCCTGGTATAGGTTATGGGTCGAAACCCTTCAACCAATTTTTTTTTTATTTCGCTTTTGTGGGCTTTGAATTCATAATTTGAATCATTTATATTCTTTATACGTCTGATAAACCCCAAACCTTTAATTTATATATTAAATCTTCATCGATTTTGAGAATTTTGTGATAAAGTCCAATAAAAGTCACCATATGCAGATTTGATTTCCTGCACTTTTGTGGGCCTTCAATTCATGATCTGAATCGTTCAATATTCTTATATTGATGATAAGTATGAAAATGATTGGTTTTATATTATAAATCTTCATAGATCTTGAGAAACATTTAAAATAGACGAACACATCTAAAAACATTTAAAATTGTTAGGTGTACTTGTGAAAATGGTGATTTTGAAAAAAAAAATGGTAATGTGCATCACAAATTTAACATTTTTTTAAGTTGAGTACTCAAACACCTGCTCACACACACTTCTCTAATTCCTCATCATTAGTGTTACTAAGCTGTTTCTGTGAAAGAGACGTATCTCACCAACTAAGTTACTATGGATTTCATTTCGTGTAAAAAGGCAAATAACCCCTTAAGCTCATCTTCTCCCTGACCTATTATTTGTTTAAATTAGTTAAATTTGCATCCTTATTTATTAGTCTTACTTTCTTACCTTTCTTCTTTTTTCTTCTATCCTGTGCGTATGCTTGATACATGCGAAGGTGCCAACATCATTCAACTATGAGTTTGTTGGCTTATTAGGCTAATCTGTTTGCCGAGCACTGCCAGACAATCTTAGTACAAAGGAGTAGGCCTAATTTTCAATTTTGTTCAATCATCTTGGTGTAAATATTAGGCCCTAATAAGCATAATTAAGGACTAGTCATTTTTTTTCTTTTTAATATGAGCTTAAAGAAGGTTATGGATAATGTTGGAGCTGGGGACATCCAAACTAAGGTTTGCATATCAATGACCGTCAGTAGTCTAATCATTAGCACATGTAATGGTGGATCCAAGATTTTCGTTTGGGTGGTGCGGTATATCAGTTGGGACGTAAATGGGTTCCCACTTCTCCGATTACCCAAATGTTCCAACCCGTTAAAAACCAGGTCTAGATCCTTATTTAGGCTTAGATAAGTAAATGAGTCCGAGTCCAATTCCAGTTCCACCTTGGTTCGGACCCGTCAACCTGAGATCCGACTTATTACCTCAATTTTTGAAAATCTCTTATAAAAACCATGTTTTTTTTTTTTTTTTTTTTAAATATCCTTCTCTACCTAGACCCGGACCCGGACCCGGACCCGGATCCGGACCGGTTCTATATATGATTCTGGTTCTGGTTCCAAAGCCAAGCAACCGGTTCCGGGTCCAGATTTGGTTCCACCTTCTTCTTAATAGTTCCGGTTTCGGGTCCACATTAATCTGGAACAGAACTGACCCGTTTACAACCATAGATATATTGTCAAGTGAAGAAGTAAAATAGTAAAATCGAGTCTTTTAAGATTTTATTTCATAGGTTTCTCAAATCACACGGGTGCGACCCGTGCTAACACTTCCATGAATTATATGATCCACAATTCTACTCATATAGTATATACCAAATCCGCCATGATTCCATTGGTTCGACAGTTCATACTTGGACTCAGTCGTATTAAAAATGCCCCAAGCCTTAAGTTGCACCATTGAAATATTGCAAGATTTTCGAAATCTTCTCTTACTTTTGCCATGCCATAGTTGGCAGGTTACACTTCATCCAGTAATGATGTTTTAAAAAAAGCTGGGCCAAAGGGCCAACAAAAAGGAGTGGTTGAAAATCTCGGCCGATACCGGTTTGTATCGGCCGATACGGACCGGTATCGGCTACGATATTTTGATGGGAAATCGGTATTAGTACCACCCATCAAAATATCGCTAAAATATCGGTCTGTATCGGCCGATTTTTTAAAATATCGGTCCATATCGGTCGTAACTTTCTCTGCCTGTGTTGAACTCTTAGATAAAAGTTAACAAAAAACATACAGGGAGTGAGGGAGAAAAGCAGAGGAGGAGAGGGATAGGGAGAGAATAGATCTATCATCTATGCATATATATATATATACAGCAGAGAGAAAGAAATGAAGACAAGTTCAACGATTCAGCTTGCAGTAACAAACACTCAGAGGAAAAAATTAGAACTCAGAGTTGGAGGAGAGAGAGAAGGAGATGGGCGTACCTGGTTGGGGATGGGGTTGCTCCATCGCCATCTGCAAACGCACCTTCTCAACTTGCAAATCTGCGGTTCCCCCCTTTTCTCCTCCTCTTCTATTTCCTCACTCCCCTTCTTCTTCCTCTTCTTCTATTTCTTCTTCATCACCTTCTTCTTCCTCCTCCTCCCGGCCTCCTCTTCACTTTCCTCTTCCTCTGATTTCCCTCTTCCCCATTTTCACCTCCCCCTCTTATTTCCCTCTTTCCCTCTCCCTTTTCTTCTTTTTGTTCTTTTCTACCCTAGTTTTGGATTCTACTGATGCGAATGGTAAAGGGCAAAGCCCTCTTCCGTGTTTTTTTTTTTTGGGGATTTGACAATTCAATGCCTTTTAGATACTCAATTTCCAAATTCATGACTCAAAGATACTAAATGTCACCATAGTCGTTTGACCTTAGATCCCATGATATCATGGGTTTTTAAAAACCCATGATATCATGGGATCCAAGTAGCTTTTCAACTTTTAACATGTAGATCCCATGATATCATGGGTTTTTAAACCCATGATATCATGGGATCCAAGGCCAAAAAAAAAAAAAAAAAGGGAAGACCGGAGTCAAAGGACTCTAGTGACATTAGCTTACTTTGAGTCATGAATTTGGGAATTAGGTATCTAAGAGGTACTGAATTGTCAAATCCCCTTTTTTTTTTTACTAGGTTCCACGTGTAGTGGTGCAGTGCATTTTACTGTTAAGGATCAAGCCAATCCATGGGCTCTATAGTGGGGCCCACATATGTAAAATCCGACCCGCTTAAAATAACTATTTCTTTTTAATTTGGGCCCTAGACAAGTTTTAGCCTAATAGGATCTTGTCCACTGTTAGATTGCTTAGTTGATTAATTTTAAAACATCAATCAATATGACAGCATGCATCCAATTAAAAATAATTTTGGCCAAAATCCATACAAGAAGAGAGCAATTATTTTGAGTGGTTCAATTCCTTTTATTTATTTTTAAGGCGAGTCTTTATAAAGTTTTCAAGCTATCCTTACTTTTTTTCAATTGCATTCTTGATCCTACTAACAAGGCATACTTAAAAAAAACTCTAGACTACTATAAAACAAATTGTGTGTCCCAACCCCGATTGGAGTAAATTTTTTACAAAGCTAATGTAAGAGGTAATGGTTAAATCTAATTATTTGGAATTTTTATATGGGATACATCAATGAATTCATAAATTATAAGGATGAATTTAAAGGCTAAACATTATAACTTTATATAAATAACAATGGCAGGTTTAAGCAACGATACAGGATGTCATGACTCAAGGGTATCGAGATTTTGATTTATTGTAGTTACTAATGGAAAAAAACATTACTTTCCAATATTTTCTAATATTTTGGATTTTTTGAATATTTTTAAAAAAAATTCTGAACTAAAAATAAAATTCACACCGCGACGACCGCGATGGACCGATAACCGCGACCGATACCGATATCATATCGGTTTTTTGGCCCGACCGATACTGCGACGGATACCGCAATTTTTAACCATGGTTTTACATGGTTCGATCATGACATGAAAAATAATAAATGCTTTTAAATAGTATTATAGAATAACTAATGTTGGGTTCAAGTGGTCTAACTGTGGATTTCAACCCATTTTTCACTAGTACCCTTGTTTATCAGTTGAGCACAATTTATTGGCCGGTACAATCTGACTTCTACAATACTATATACAAGAGGAAATTTAGAGCATTTTCCAAAAAAATAAAAATAAAATCATGTCCGGCAAAATTGATAATAATATGATTTAAGACTATAAAATGATTTTTTTTGCAGGTCAATTCCCGCTAAAGAAACAGGCTCGTTATATCATATATGGGTATTGGACTCAAATAATCTTTATATATGTTTAAAGCCTACAATTGCAAGGCAATATTCACCTATGAGCAAATTCCACATTTTTAACGTGCATCTGTCCAGCTCGTGGGGCCCAGTTGGATGAAACCCGCCTAGATAACAATCATTTAAAAAATAGCTTCTTCACATTATCCTAGCTCTTGATTTTATCACTTTGATAATCTAAACATTAGGTTTATTTTTCAGATTCAATCCATGGGAAAGTGGGCCCAATAAGAAAATAAGAAGATTCTCTACTGTTGTAAATCTCACTGTGATCATTACTAAGGGTTGATATCTATCTTGAGAGCTAATCATATATTTCTCCATTGTCTCCATCCAACGGCGAATTCCATTTATTGAGCGGTCTGGATATATGAAAAGTGGGCCACACCATCATGCAGCAGACCATCCGAGGAAGAAGGGGCAAAAACAGAAAGACTTTCATTGCTGAGTCAGTAACATACACGCGGCAAAGCCACGTCAACCTTGCCGCCAAGCTCTCCCGCCAAACGACCCCGCTATATAACGACTCTTCTCCTTCCCTCTCCCGCCATTTATCTCCCGCCATCTCTCAATCTCTCCCTCTCTGCAATGGAATCTCAGGCTTCTGAATCGATCCTTTCTTCCTCCTTTGTATTCAAGCCCGAGAACAAAGCGATCCCCCAACCGCCACTTTCTGATCCAAATCCATGGAGCTCCAAAACCCCCGAGAAACCCATTCGGCTCCCTCGCCGAGTGAAAAACCGTGGCGTTGCTCTTTCCTTGAAGGAAGTGAGAAGCTTCGCTCAAGGCCTGCAGAAAAACCAGAGAGGATCTTCCCATCTCAAGGATCTTCAAAAAGCTGAAGACCCAATCGACGCTGCTTCGATCTTAGACTCTGTTCCCAAATCTGCCAAAGCAAAAGCCCACACTAAGCTCCCAGAGAAGTAAGCATTTCTCCTCTTGTTTCATATAGTTTCTCAGTTGTTTGAACATATACATGGTCTGTTTGGATGACCCCAAATCGCTAATCTGTCATAAATCATTTGGGGTGGTAGCATTAGATTGAAATGAGTGTGGGAATGCTTCCGAGAATGTCGCAAATGATTGACATTGGTTTTAGTAGCATGTTTTCTGCTCTTGATGTTAATCTATTGATTTTGTTTATAAAGGTATGAGATGTTGGTGGAGTTCTTCAATTGCTTGGTGAGTTCCATTCGGTTGCTTAGGTTGAAGGGATTGAGATCTAGTTTTGCAAACATCAGCCCTCAGATTGAAACACTAACTGACAGGTAGTTTTTTTAGTCTCTTTAATGTTAACAAAACCCTTTCAGTTTTTATTTTGATTTTTGGTAAATGGTAGCTGTTAGTTTTTCAATCTCAATTCACTTTTATTGAGGAAATCTATAATGCTCTGTACAATGAAATATCTTCATTTGAAAGCATTGACTGTACAGTCATTGGAGTCTTTTCTGTTAAATGACAGTTAGCAACTGGATATGTATATGGCTAATGGCTAGACTGTTAGAGTCCGTTTGTTTCATGTACTTGGATTCCTAGGAATTCTAGGACTTTGTATTTCCAAAAGTGGTTATAATTGAGGAAACAAATGTGCACCTACATCAAATAATCTCCTATTTATAACAGAATATGAATCAATGGAGGCCCAGCCATCACCCTAGTAATTTTATTTTACATCCTAGGAAAGACTCCATCAACATTTCCACCTTATATCCTTCGCCATCATCTCTTTAATGATTCTTTTGGTGCCCATTGATCCAATAATTCCTATGCATTCAATTCCATGAAGACAAAATGGCACTTGAGGATCAAAGGTTATGTTTGGAAGAGGAAAAAAGGTGGATAAAATGTTGGTAGATAAATGTCTATGTTATGATTTATATTTGTGTTTAGTTCTCTCACAATCCTTTATTTTTTGTCTTCACTATGTTTAGGAGGTTCTCGTATGGTCATTTAGCACAGCTGAAGTATGTTTTACCTGAGGCAATCAGTATAGAGAAGATCCTTATTCGTGATGAGAGGACTCTCTGTATGAAGCCAGACCTTCAAGTTGCATTGCAAGTTGATGCATTCGAGAATAGTGGAAAGCAAAAACCAAAACCGGAAAGTGGGTATTCAATTTTGAAGAAGATGTTCCATGCCAGGCTCTTGGATTTCTTTAAAACACATGCTGAGGTACCTAATTCTCATAACTTGTTTTTTCTTACATGTTCTGAAGTTATATATGTGTGTAGGTGGCCTTCTTTATTCAATGTGCATTGCATTTTTGTGTGTTCATTCATGGTGCTTTTGGATGAAAGTGTTGGTTGCATCTCTAATGTATAATAACAAATGATATTAGATACACTTAATTACAGAACTTCCTATATTTTGATAATGCATTTTTCAGTTTATCTGTCATCCTCTTATGAAAACTTAAAGAAAGCAGATAGGCATCAGAAATCAGTTAGGTAATCTAGGAAACACCTTTTATTCAAACCTAGGTTTCATTCCCTCTCTTCCGATGTTTAAAATTTTCGCAATGTTTGAATTCATTGAAAATATGGATACAACAGAAAAAGTCTCTTTGTTTTAAAGAAAAAGTGGAATGATTAATTGTTCCAATTGGGTTTCATCTCTTTTTTAGTTTTCTATATATCTGGTATTGATTTAATTTTAATGCATGTTTTAATATAGCATATCTCGGATTCCTTTTCTATTCATTTTGTATATCAGGGCGAGGAGATTCCAGAGGAAACACTACCGGAGCCATTCAATGAAACAAAACTAAATGTATTTCCAAGCATCACAGGTACTCCACATGAAACAAAAACAAGTATATTTTCAACTTCAATTAAAAGCCGTGAATATAACCTCCCAATACCATCTTCATCATCAGATGCTTCTCTCCAACGGCCTTCTCATATGTCACAATCTTTCCAAAGGCGATTTTCTCAGAAACTTATGCTGGAATCTGAAGAAACTAAACTGCATCCATCAACATCTCCTCTGAAACCTATAGCCCCAGCAATCAGAACTCAGCAACCTCCTCATGTTTCTGCTTTCCAATCCCCCATCAAATGTCCTTCTAAACCACCCACCAGTAAAAGATCATTTACTTTCTGTTCTACCCAGTTCAAGTTTCCTCAATCAAGCCCTCTTGCAAGCCGTGAAGAAGAAAGCAAACCAACAAAGAGAGAAGATCACACCCCAAAAGAACTGGATGGCATTGAAGGGACTCCCTTGAAGCTGGTGTTTACTCCATCAAAGCCGATGATAACCACGCCTAAGCTACGGACACCCAAACGATATCGCCCGAATCCAGATGATAATTCCACCTCACCAAACAAATCAGTGAGTCGTCCCCTGAAATTCGATACTCCAGAAAAGGAAAAGAAAGCATGGGCTGAACAGGATGGGGATGCAATGTCTTCTGTTGATGCTGCTATCATTAGATTACTTCCAGATACACTCCTACAGTCGGTAAATCCCTTTGAAACTCTACTGATCATTGTATTTGACATGATTCACATAATATCACTCATTTTAAACAAAATATTCTGTAAGATTGTTCAGGATGTTTAATAGTCTAGATACATGATTTCTGGTAATGTTTATACTTATGAATGGACTAAAGGTGCATTTCGAACACTATTTGGGTGTATACTTCTTTTGCACTGCTTCTGAAGCTCTTTGAAAGCTGAAAGTCTACTATTTGGACAGCAAAACATCCCTCCTATACCAGATTTTGTTCCATCTGAACATAAATTGTTATAAAATAATTTGGTTCTCTTTTGATATGGTAGAAAATACTACATTTTCTTTATTTTTGCATTGTTAGCATTCAATAATTTTTTTACATTCAAAAGAATAGGTCAGAAAATATTTTCTATGGTGCCTTTTCATTTTTTGAAAGGTACTACCAAATTAGATTAAAAGAAAATAAATACAAAGAACACTCAAGGTCCCCAGGGTATATGAGTCTTACCCAACTATGAAATTACAACACAATCACCTCCCAAAAGAATAGGTCAGAAAATATTTTCTATGGTGCCTTTTCATTTTTTGAAAGGTACTACCAAATTAGATTAAAAGAAAATAAATACAAAGAACACTCAAGGTCCCCAGGGTATATGAGTCTTACCCAACTATGAAATTACAACACAATCACCTCCCAAGGTGATGATCTATAACCCACTGAGCCCTTTTTCTTTCATAATTGTGTTTGAAGGCTCTCTCTATGGATGCTTGACTTGCTATGTCTATTTAATATCACCATAAATTTTATGATTCTCAACTGAATATGCATAGTAGATCTTTCAGAAAAAGAATATGCATAAGGTCCTCTGGTCTTGACTTTGTTGGCTTTGCTGATGGCCCCAAAAGTGTTTTTTTTTTCCTTGATCGGTAGATGGACCCCAAAAGTGGATAGGTTATTCTCAATTTTCTCCCTGGCAAAGCACTCTGCATACTCCAACACTGGCAGTTGGATGCTTCATAAAGCAGCAAGTAGCAGTCCATATTTCAAAAAATAGGCCAAATATTGGATGTCAAAGCTCACAAAGTGCTTTTTAAACCTCCCCCGCCCATTCTTTGGGTTATTTGAAATCTGAGCCAGTGTCTTACTTAACATCTTGAATTTTCATAAATACTATTCAAACTCCATGCATCATGGCTCATTTGGAACACATCTCTATGCTCCTGGTTGTATGCTGCTGGGAAAGGACTAACAATATTTTCCATTACAGGTTAGAGACAAAGAGAGGAAGGCCATGGAGGACCACGATGCAGGTGTCATTGAAGCCAAGAGACGACAACAGATGATTGCATGCTTACCTAAGCTCTTTGATATGATTCATCTCATTTTTCAGTCTATGAAGCGGTCAGTTATGACAAAGCAGGAGCTCATGTACAAGATAATATCCAATCATTGTGATATAGTCGATAAAGGTAAGGACCCCTAAGTCTTCATAGTAATGAGAATATACAGCCAAAAGCTTAGCTTTCTTGATATGAATTTGCAGAGGAAGTTGAAGAACAACTGAAGCTATTGCAGGAACTTGTTCCTGATTGGATTTCTGGAAAGATGTCATCCAGTGGTGATTTCCTCTTCTGGTGAGCTTTGTTAATGCTCATGTTTTCTTGAGCTTTGATTAATGTGCTTGTGAATGGTGTCCATAATTTGTAGAACTTAGTTACCATGATGCTCGAGACCTATTTCTGTCTTGTTGATAGAAATTTACACTGGTTTCATGGGAAGCAATTGTAATTTTGTACAACTTGTCTGAATTCTCTTGGACTCTGGCAAAGTTGTCGAAATTGGACATTGTCAATCAATTTCTTTTGGGGAGTGAACATTTCTTGAGTCAGCAACCCTATAGGTGAGAAAGGCCTAATGAAGATACATTTTGTTCATTGATAAGTCTCATTTTTTAAGCGGAACTGAACAGAACTCATTGGAACATCCTAGCCATTCAGATTTGCACTGCAAATTTATTGTGAAAACACAGTCAAAGAGCGTGGGTAAAATTTGCTAAAATTAAAATAAACTGAAAGGATTTTGCGTTTCAGTTGAGGCGCTTAATTTTTTTTTAATGTTCCTAAGGAATTTTATTATTTTTTTATATTTCTGAGGGATTTATACTGTGTACTTTCACTGATTGAACTAACGTCGATGCTTGTTTATATCTACAGTGTGAACACGACAAGAAGTCCTACATCAATACATGCAAGACTTGCAGTAGCTGAGTAAGAGAAGAATTTCATACAACTTTAGCAGCACTCCAGCACACATGATTCTAAAGCCCACAGATGGCTGGAATAACTTACTGGACAGCCAGTTTGAGAGCCACGGCTGGGGAACATTGTCAATAGTCTCATGCACTATCATGTATTTTATAGTTTCTCCAATTGGTTTCTGGGTGTCTAATTGCTTGCCTTTTGGTTTTTGCCTGAGGTTGTATATAAATATTCTTCTAACTAGCACTCTTTCCAGAAAATGCTTGCTTTTATGTATAAAGCTGGTGGAATAAAATTATTACCAGAATTTCAATGCTTGATTTCTGGTTCATTTCTCATGCTTAAATGTACTATCAAAGCAAAATCTCAGCACCTCATATTCCACTGAATGGCAAGTTTCTGTATATTCAGGTAGTCCATTGATTCATTGAAGGAATCAGACTAATAACTATTAAAGATGGAAACCTGCGTGGACCTAAAAGTCAATTGGGTCGGAACAATTTTCATCTTTTGAATGGCCTTATTTGTTCAATGTCTTCTCTTAAAACTTAGAAAGGCTTCGGTGCTTGTTATAGAGGTATGGGGCATGATTTCGGTTGAAAGTTGCAACTAAGGATGGCAGACACTACTTGTTGAAGATCAAGCCACTTATAGAGATTGATCTTTAGGCACATTGATCTTGAGGCCTATGTTCCAGCATATCAGGGATTTGATTTAAGTTATTGCATTTTCAATCAAGCTTCTTTGACCGACCCCCAGATGATGAATCTAGTTTCTGCAGTAAGGGGAAGGGTAAACAATAATACTGAGGAATAGATTAAATAGTGGTTATGTAACTCTTGAAGGGGTGGTGAGATGCTAGTTGGTGCGAAATAGATTCATGGAATGGAATGGTTGCATGATCAAGCCCATTCTGTGAATCATTGGTTATCCTCAAATACTCTTGAGTTTCTCTCCCTCCATGAAAATCTGCTATATGTTCAAGCTTCAAGGCCAACCTTGTTTATCTCAGTTGGGTTCTGCGATTAAAAAAGAGGAAATAAAAGAGAAAAAATATAGTGAAACTGTGAATTTGTTGACAGAACTCTCCACACTCTCTCCCGGGAATATAGTGCACGCCAAATAGAAAAACTTCTCTTTACATTTTTCTCTTTTATTTTCCTCTATTTATTTTTCACCCATGAACTTGTTCTGTATTTTAACTCCTGACTCCTTTTTTTTTTTTATTCATTTATTTCTTGAATGGGAGCTCCTAATTTCTTTAGTTGACAGTGATTCCCTACTTTTACCTACACTCACACAAGTTCCTCACTGTCTAATTGTTTATGCGGTAGGGAGATGCCTCACTACTGAGCTATCAATGAATTACCTATTTCATGGGGTCGAAATGTCGAATACCTTAGATTTTATTTCTATAGCGGATTAAAATGAAAAACCAAACGTGATATCCAAAAATGACTATCTAACAATTTTCTATTTAATGGAAGTTGAATGAAGGGAAGATGAAAAATGAGTTACTATAAAAAAATTTTAGGATTCAATCCAAAGCTGAGTTAAAGGTTCACTTCACTAAGTTGATAGCATGAGCACATTTTCCCTTAATCATTGGTGAGAATAGAAGAGAGAGAATATTTTCCCTTACTCATTGGTGAGAATAGGAGAGAGACATACATGACATACAGCTCTCTCAAATCAAAGCCTCTCATCTCAAGTGGCCCAAACTTCATCTGGCACTGAATTGATCAGGTGGGCTCACCTCATTGGTCCCACTCCCATCCCATGACTGGACACTGACTGTATCTAGCCAAGTCTAATCTTCTCAAGCTATTCCATTTTTGCCTTTGAGAGCTTGTGCTCATCTTTCTGCCTAAAGCATAGGCTCTCTCTCTCTCTCTCTCTCTCTCTCTCTCTCTCTGTCTGTATTCGATTTGTATTCGATTTGTACGCAGAGATGAAGATCATGGTGGCTGTAAAGAGAGTTATCGACTACGCTGTCAAGATCAGAGTAAAAGCCGACAAGGTACTCTTCTCCTCTATCTATTCTATATATGTCTTATTCATCATCATCATCATGATCATCTTCTTCTTCTAATGATATGATGATATCAGAGCGGAGTAGAAACGAAGAACGTGAAGATGTCGATGAACCCCTTCTGCGAAATCGCTCTGGAGGAGGCCCTACGCATCAAGGAATCCGGCAAAGCATCCGAGGTGATTGCCGTCAGCATGGGTCCCGCCCAATGCATCGACACTCTCCGGACCGGCCTCGCCATGGGCGCAGACCGAGCCATCCACGTCTCCACCGACACACCCCTCTTCCCCCTCTCCGTCGCCAAGCTCCTCAAAGCCCTTGTCGAGGCTGAGAATCCTGGCCTCCTCATCCTCGGCAAACAGGTAATGGATGGAGATGGAAAGCAACCCCCTTTTCATTTTTCGGCTTTTCGATGCAATTTCGTATTCATGAATTTGTGCTTGGCTGCTTGTTTTATTTCAATAAATGATTTTTAGGATTGGATTGTAGAATGTGGAGAGTGAAAGAATTGAATTAGGTCAATGGATTGGTGATTTGGATTCTTCAATTCTCTTCATGGTGCTATTGGGTTCCCTTTCAGATTTTTTGCTTTTTGATGCAATAACCCATCTGGGTTTTGCTAATCTGTTTGGTTTACTATAACTGAAAAAAAAAAAAAAAAAAATAGAAAAGAAAAGAAATCTGTCTCTTTCTCTCTCATCTTATTTTAAATTTGTATGGGCTTTGATTCATGCTTTTATCAAATTGAGAGTTGCAGGATTAAAGAGAAGATGTCAGGAATGAGAGAATTGATTCTGCCAATGGAGGAAATATTTTGATTCTTATTTTCTCTATGACAGTGTTCTACTCTCTTTCCCTTCCTACTATTATCATATCCCCTACCTGGTTCTGTTAGTCTGTTTGGCTTAGAGAATTTAAATGGAAAATCTCTCTCTCACCATTTATTTTTATCCATTTCAAAGTTCAGGCATTTAATTTTATGAATGATGCTTTGATTCATGCATAGAGTGTTTGGGATTAATGGCAGAAAGAGGGAATTGAGGAAAATAATTTGGTTCAAAGGATTAATAATCTGGATTGTTATTTTCTCTTTACAGTGCTTTCAATTACTTTTTGGTTGGGTCCATCCAAAGTGAAAATTGCAATTTCTCATTTTTTTTATTGCATTTGATATTTGTAGTTCTCTTTCATGGGTTTTGGGTTTTCAAATTTTGTTTTAAGTATGCTCTATTTATTGAGATTATGTGGTTGGAAGGTGGAATGAAAGAACTCAATGAGGTTCAAAGGATTAATGATTTAGATACTTCTTCCAACCATCTTGTAAAATTAGATTAGATACTTTAACAAAAAATAATTCAATAAATGAATTATTTTGGCCTGTTGGAATTCCTTATGCTATTTCAAATTTAGTTTGGAAACTTCTTTGTATAAAGTGGAATAATTTTTGTCCATTTGTTTTTATGTTTCAGTGCTACTACTTTTTTCTTTTTGGTTTATGTTGTCTTACAGTTGAAAATGTTCCTAATTTTTTTTTCTTTGCATTCTTACCTTCTTCTGTCATTAATCCAGGAGAACAGCTTCCTCTATTAATTTTATTGAATGCCAAAGTGTGCAGTTCAAAACTTTTCTTTTGGCTGTTGCAACTTCAACTTTCATTGAGAGCTACATTGTCTTTGCTTGTAATACAGCACACTATTATTTTGTCTCTGGGTTTTTCTACAGGCCATTGATGATGATTGCAATCAAACGGGGCAGATGGTAGCTGGTCTACTAAAGTGGCCACAGGGAACCTTTGCCTCAAAGGTCAGACACCTTTTGTGTCATTTCTCCACTGAAAATATTGCTATCGCTTTATTAGTCTCAAATTTAAAGAATCTGAAAACAAATGGGGGATATAAATCTGTTGCAGGCCCTCGAGAGAAGGCTTGATCAAGATGAGATAATAGTGCCGAATCATGAAATTAGGTCTTCAAGAGACTTCTAGAGAGGAAATAATCAACCCACAAGAACCAACTCTTAAAAACCGTAAAAACTCCAACTCTACTGTACTGATTATTTATAGGAAACAAAAACCGTAAAAACTGAAAGTTTTATAGATAGGGATTTATATCTATAACCAAATCAAGTTTCTAATTAAAATCCTAATCTCATCTTAATTGATATGTACCTACTAAAGTTCTAATGGAAAAGGATTTCCTTCTGCCTTAAAAATGAGTTATTACAAAATCCCTTCTTTTGGGCTACGATTTTGGTGGGTTTGGCCCATTTCCCCCCAGTTGCAAAAGAGCTGGACCTCGAGCTCTATTTCTATTTGTATTGCCGCTGTAGATGTGTACTTTTTTTTGGTAAAAAAGAGAAATTCATTAGAAGAAAACAAACACACCAGAAAGACAAGCAAAACAAAAGAAAAAAAACCACATTACAATGGGTTTAGAGCCCAAGCCTCGGCCGCACCCCCCCCCCCCCCCGCCCCGCCCCGCCCCACCAAAAAAAAAAAAAAAGAAGCAAAAACCATACCCATAAGAATTCTTGGCAAGAATCTTGGGATATGGGAGAAAGCAATGATTTCAAGCTTGGAGCTCAAATCCTTGATATCCAGCAAAATAGAATGGATAGACCAATCCATCACCCCATTAATGACTTGAATCACCTCTAGGGCATTTGATAAGCGGTGGTTCTTGTGGAATCCCCACTGAAGAGCTTCCTTCAACCCGCATAAGATATCCCTTGTCTCATCCTCTTTTAAAGAAGTAACCTTGGCTCCATTGATCGATCCTGCATGCACCCAACAACCATCAAACCAAATAGCAAAACCAAAGCTCGCTTTTCCATCCATGGCTCTAAAGGCGGCATCTGAGAACACCTGCGCCGTGCCTCTAGAGTTCCTCGGGCTAAAATCTTGGTGATGTCTTGAGTGCCCTTCACTTTCATTTTTTAAGTTACCCATAGAATCAACAATCATATTCCTTGCATATATTATTGTAACGCCCCACCCTACACCAATGCATGATATTGTCCGTTTTGGCCCACGGGCCTCAAGATTTTGCTTTTGATGGGCCTCAACCCATCAAAAGGCCTCATGCAAGGTAAGGGTGTAAGTTCTACATATAACCCCATTCACTTTCCTCTTTATAGTCGATGTGGGACTCCGGGGCGTCACATTCCACCCCCCTCAGGGCTGCACGTTCTTATACAGTAGCCTGCTAGTCCCTATAGCCTGCCAGCCCTTTCGGCTCGCCCACATGAAGACCTGCCCATTTGCACCAGACCACGCCAGGGGACCCACACTCGAACTAGTCGAGAGTCGGCTCTGATACCATTTGTAACACCCCACCCTACACCCATGCATGATATTGTTCGTTTTGGCCCACGGGCCTCACGGTTTTGCTTCTGATGGGACTCAACCCATCAAAAGGCCTCATGCAAGGTAAGGGTGTAAGTTCCTCTCTATAGTCGATGTGGGACTCCGGGGCGTCACATTATTGTACTAAGAGGCTTAACGATTGTGCCCCTAAAGATAAAGTCATTTCAACTTTTCCACAAGGTCCACCATAAAGTAAGGGGCCAGGATTTAGCTTGTGGATGGATTGGTGGGCTCATTGAATCACATAAGCTCGTAAAAGAAGTCCACCAATCCCTAATCGTAAGAGGAGCAATGGAATGTGTTAGTATTTCTATGTCGGACCCAAACCGCTGTAGGCTTGACTTGAAGCAATTTCTTGGTAATACTTGACCGTGGTCCTTTCTTTGGTGGTTTTGACTTCATAGGGTAAAGTCTAACAACTTTGCCATCTTTAGCAAATGTATTTCAGTATGTGTAACGGATTCCATTCTTGTCATACGTCCATGTTCTTCTAAGTAAAGCATCCCCAACATCCATTGACACTACATCGTGCCACCGTTTATCCTTGTAGTCACCACTGATAATAAAGGCAATGTGACACCTATGTTGAACTTGTACTTCATCACCTGTCATTAGCCATTGAACAAAATAAAAGGTCGTTCGTAGCTATACACGATCCACAGGATCTTGTCACTCAATATTTTCAGAGCTCTCACTGTCAACCACTACCATATTTTCTTTGTCCGTTTACATGGCTTGTAAAATGAAAGATGTTATTTTGTAACCATCTCTTTTCAGTAGTTGGTTTAGGAGTTATAATGATAGATTTGAGCTGCCCATATCTGGATTGCTTGTAAAAAAAAACCTCATTCAACAATCTAACCATTCCGTCTGTTATCATATATCTCATTCATGGTGCACGCCTGATCGTGGGGCCCAATGGTGATCAGTCCGAGAAGTCTACAAAACCTGGAATCCCCTTATAGTCACTGGATCTTGGGGTTTACACAGCCGAACGGACTGGACCATTGGATTGACTGATTATTTTTATTTTTTATTTTTAAATATGAAGCCGTTGAAACTCGTGGGCCATTGATGAAGGGGTTAGGATGATTAAATGAGCCCCCAGATATCCCAATTCCCCCAGTCCCATCCCCAGGAGGGGCCCCACACAGCGAGGTGCCCACTGTGATCTCATGCATGTGGCGCATATGGGATCATTGTTTGCTGATTGGGGTGAGTGATAAATTAGCCCTTGCGTGTGGGAATTCCTTTGTTCAGACTATTGGCCTATCTTCTAGGGTTGCATCCTTAATTTCAGTAAATAAATTATTCTTATCAAGGGAATGTGGCCTTTGAAAGACCCTAAATCTGTGGTCGATCTATACCTGTGGCAAACTTGGTTTACACTTATTTTTTTTATTTGATTAGCAACTACGTACCTGATGTTCCAAATTTTTACTTCTTTCTGTCATGACTTTGGTGCCTTCTAGTAGGTTATCCTGGACAAAGAAAAGCAAGTAGTAGAAGTTGACAGGGAGGTGGATGGAGGCCTTGAGACTCTCAGTTTGGATCTACCAGCAGTTATCACGTAAGTATCATGAACATACAAGTGTGCATAAATTAGATACACACACAGTTACAACCTTCATTCACATGCTTTGTTGGTTTCCCAATGCTGTTGCACTTGTTTTAGCTTTTATTTAATAACCATGAACATACTTCCTTTAGAACTCTAAACAAAATAAGTTTAATACAGTTAACTTTAGGAAGATGGTAGTTGTTACTTGAGGAGAAAAACTTTCTATGTGGGACAACCATCTCCATTTTCCACCAGTATTTTTCAATGCATTGAGATATGGTATTATTTGCTTAGTCCCGTTTAGCTACTCCGCCATATACCATTTTGTTTTCTTTTGTTGTTGCTTTAATGTCCAATTTTAGAAATAAAGGATGACCTAGTTGGTCACGATCTTCCCATAATATAGTTGGCATTAGGAGTGATTGGAGGATTTATTGTGTGTTAGCTTTTAAAAAACTTAAAAAACACTGAATTCTGATCTGTAGGACTGCATATTGTAACATGGTTAATAGAAACAAATTAAATCCCGCAATACTTCAATCTCAAGCTACAGCATGGGAATCAAGCATGCACAGCTCTCAAAGGGTGATGCCTTCTCCTGACTGTTCATTGAGAAATTTTTTAATGGGGGATTATTACTGTTTGGTCCTCATTTTACGATTTAGAATGTAATATATGCATAGAATCAATTGCAGCCCATGATTGTGATGGGCCTGAAAGTTGTTCCGATAGGAGAATTGACTTGAGTTTTTTGCTTGGATTAGAGTGATGTTCACTACCAGACTAAGCTGATCTTCATTTCCTCTTGATC
Organism: Umbellularia californica; assembly: GCA_028538565.1. Taxonomy (NCBI): domain Eukaryota; kingdom Viridiplantae; phylum Streptophyta; class Magnoliopsida; order Laurales; family Lauraceae; genus Umbellularia; species Umbellularia californica. The sequence continues at coordinate 7,833,770 of JAPQWN010000002.1, forward strand.
TCACATGTTATTTTGGTGATAAGACCATTCCTTTCCCATGATACCAGCGGACTTCACGAGAGGAAATATCTTTCTCTCACTCTCTCTCATTTCCAGTACTTTAATTCCAATGAAGTGCGTTTGATGTCTTCAATGCAGCACGGACTTGAGACTTAACCAGCCACGCTATGCGACACTTCCCAACATTATGAAAGCAAAATCAAAGGTTATCAAGAAGGTAACTCCTGAAGAGCTAAACATGGAAATCAAGCCTGATTTGGAGCTCGTTGAGGTCACTGAACCCCCTAAGAGGAAAGCTGGTGTGATACTTTCCTCTGTGGATGAGCTTATAGATAAGCTTAAAAATGAAGCTCATGTCCTTTAATGTTCAATTTCAACTCGTTGCTTTGGTCTTCTTTGGGTCTTCCTTTAATTGGTTCTGCTCATGTGGTTTATTCTTCACCTCTATGAAGGTGCAAAATGCTTTTCTGCCTTGGTTTTAACTGATTTACTCTACCAAGATGGAAGCTGATGATGTAAATATGTTTACTGCTAATCATAAATAAAATCAGATTACTCCATTGCTTTTGCCATTTGTTACTGTTGATACAAGTACAAGTTAAGCCACATAATGGGTTATTGGCGCAAGGATAGTCAGAGGGATATAGTGCATGCACTTTACTGGCTATGAATGAACGTGGAATAAGTTTTGCCTACCACTTCTATGATTTTATCTGTTATGCAACTTGGTGGAAGGTTGATGCACATTGATGTGGTTTTGCTCAGTTATAGAGCACCATCTTTAATGACCATATTATTTTCCACAAAGGCTTTTCCTTTTTTTTTTTTTTTTTAATGTATATGATTCTCATGACAATGCATGTAATTTTCCTTTCTAGACATCAGTAGTCATCCCACTGACTCAATTGCTTTCAAACCTTGAAGATTGTTTCAGATCCATTTTGATCATTTGATAGCAATTTGGATCAACTCTCTTCTGTCAACATTTTTCTTTTCAAGATTCTATGAGTTAGGAAACGGTTTATAGCTGGTTTGTAGCTATGATGACTTGATATTCATTCTTGATACAACATTAGTCAATATATTTGTGATCAATCTACAAAAGCTTGTGGCGTGTTAAATATTGTTCTAAAAGTTCTTGAACTGAAAAACACAAGCTGATCTCAGTTCCCAGCATGTTCATGCTATATGCTTTTATACAAATGCTCAAAGTGAGGGGGCTATCTCTTCTGGGTTCTCAGCATTTTTATGCTTTATGCTTTTCCAAAGATGTCACTAGGGACTTACATTGCAATACTGTAAAGAACCATTAGATATCTAGAGATTTCTTCCTGTCCCCACTTCCGCCATAATAGTTAGTTGCATCCTTGGTTTCTTCCTTGAGCTCTTGAGATTCCGCACTGGAAGGCTCTTTAGATTTGATAGGGTCTTCATTGTCCCCTTCTTTGCCCCATACTACCAAGTAAAGACCCACGATCACAATAGCACCTCCCAATATGCTAAACAAACAAACCAAAAAAATAATATGTTAAAATTAGAACTAAGAGTCATATGTATTTGTATAGATGTCTGAATGTATATTTGTGTAGATTGATAATAGATAGATTTTTATGACAAAAAATATAATGAAAATGGAGAGTTACATTTAATAATGGCAGCAACTGTGAAAAAATGCAGGAGAAAGTTTCTCAAAACCTTTAATATATAGAGAATGAAATTTTCTTGGCTAATTTCATCTGTTCCATTGAATTCATATTTTATTTAAAAAAAAAAAAGAAAGAAAAGGAAAAGGGCCGACACTCTTATGTATTCATCATTTGTGGTGTATCTGGTCTGATTATATTTTCAAGGACTCTATTTCAGGTGCTTTCCTCAAGTCACAAGTCATATTATATGTTTGTTAGATTGTGATATATGTATCAATTGGTACACATAATTGTACAGAAAGATTTTCTATTCTGTAGAAAGTAACTGGTATGGATGAGTTGAAAATGTAGGTTTAAGTCTCTCTCTCTCTCTCTCTCTCTCTCTCTCTCTCTCTAAAAAGAAGAAGAAAGAAAGAATATATATATATATATATATATATATATATATATTTTCCATTTTCAGGGACACCTTTCATGGAAGGTTGCACAAAACTTGTGTTATAGCGGGGCTGTTTTAATGTTTGTCAGTATTCACTTTCTATAACAATAAGAGAAAAAGGCTTGCTGAAAGAAGTTATCTGTTTCTTGAGCATTTAATTCAATAATGTGGAATCCATAATCTCCCACATATTAGGAATCCAGCGGATTGAAAAGAAAAGCACCACAATGAAAGGAGGTGCTCAAAATTTTGCTCCTTGGAGCTGTCTTTTGATAGATTTTTGTGCTTCATATTCGATGCTGCAGATTACAACAATACGAAGCATGCACAAAACTTTATCATCAGGAAATGCTCAGTTGCTTGAGGCTCTATGAAGAATAATTCTTACAATAGTTCAACACTTTGGGGAAGTTAGAATTTCTGTAATCATTGCAACATTAGAAATGTAGTTTTGCTTTTATAGAATTGGAATGAATAAATCTCTACTCTTACCTTCCTGTATACTGTCTCTCTCCAAAAACAAAGTATGCTAGACATGCCACAAATAGAGTACCCAGAGGATTAAACATGGTTACAAATACTGGTCCTTTTTCTTCTGTACACCATAGTTGAATGAAGACTATTAAACCAGAGCACACCACTCCCTGCAGCAGAGTATTTGAATTTTGAGTTACTTGAACTACTAGTTGCTTGTTGCATAAAAACATTGTGAACAAGGTAGTGATATTTCTACTCACAGAATACAAGATACTCCAAAGGTCTATGTTGAATCCAACAATCCACTCCTTCGGATCATGGGCTACCAATGCTGAAAATACAGCTGATTGTGCCCCGCCAACAAAGCTCATCCAAGTAGTCAGGGAAAGTTGTGCTGGATATCTTTTTAATGTAACTGCCTGAAAATTCATACAACACTTAACAAAACCAGTTGCTAGAACTATCATCATATAATTATCTGATGATGATGATGGTAGTGGTGATGATGGTGATGAAGCTTTTGATAATCATAAGCATATTTGAACCCCCTTTAAACATTTACATGCAACAGGTAAACATTCCAACCCTAGAAACAATTGATACAACCAAAACTCATCTTTAGCATATAGCTCAACAACCATCACTGTGTGTGTGGTTAATTGAAAACTTCATGAAGTTTGTATGCAATTTATAAGAATTTTACTAATGTAATTGACAATTTATCAATAATTTATCCAAACAGAGAAGTTTCATTGTAAAATCACCATTAACTTTTATTTGTGTGTGGCCGCACAAACATGAAGAACTTGTGATGGTCGATTTCAGTGTCATAAGCACTTGAAGTAATAGGATTAATGTTTGTTCCTCACACTTTTGGATAATTTATGAAAAGATTTCAGATACAGGTGTGAAAACAATAGGTCCTGTTATATGTGCTACTAACAATTGATTTTTTTTCCTTTTTTTTTTTTTATTATATTTTTCTGAAGCTACACCGTGAACCAACATGGTAGATATGGTAAACACCAAATATCACTTCTAACTGATGACCCTATCTGAGAAAAAAGAGATTGCCCAGTGGCTGGGAGTCCCGTAGTTACCCAACTACCCATTGTTTGATCCTTAGATACTACCCAATGCTCCTCCCCCTTGCATTTGCAAGTGATCCTCTTCCCCACATCTACAGGTGGTTCTCTACCTAGCATGCTCTGAGGTTCTCGACTGCGTCAGACGGATCATTCAAGGGTCCAGCCCCCTTGGTTAATAACCAAAATACTAATGACCCTGTCTGCCTAAGTATTCTTGATAGGATGGTTTATATAAACCTATACTAATTCTCATTTAATTGGAAAAAGAAAATCTTCAGTCCCAAGCTTTCCACCATTTGCAATTGCAAGGGCATCTGTCCTTACGTCCAATAGGACCAAGCCCAAGTATAAAAATATACTGAATTCTTTAAGCATGCCTAGTGTACATCTTTATCATCATCATCATCATCATCGAAACCTTATTTAATCTTAATATGAGGTTTGCTTTAAGATTCCTTATTTTTTTCTTGAACTCTTTTTTTTTTTTTCTAGTTTATTCTCTGATACTATACAATCTGATAAGCTGCTGCTAGTTTTTACTGATGCACATCTGTACCCTGTCCATGTGGCCAAACAATTTTTAACTACTTTGATTGACTTAAAATTATATTATAAATGTGTTGATAGTAATATTTACTTTATCACACCCATCTTAGAATGGAGAATTTGGCTCAGGATGGATTGAAAAAGAAAAATATAATTCATGCAGCCGACCCCAAAATGTATGGGACAAAGCCTTGATGATTGATGTGGACGACCCATCTCAGAATGAGCATGTCATATAATCTTGTGCGCTATCCTTTGCACAACATCAGCTTGTATAAAAATGATCTACCTATTGTCATCTTTTTGCTCACCCTATGCTGATCATATTAATTTGCAAGATCCTCCCCGACCACTCAATTGATTTGTTGATAACAATGGTCAACCTGCAACTTGTGCGTGCAATGCTACAATGAGCATCTTCATAACAAGGGTCAATTGCAATCTCGTGGTTGCAACAATGAGCACCTTCCAAACAAGCTATTATTACCAGGCATAGAAATAATTAAGATAATGATCTTTGTCCTATGTATAACTTTTCATTTTGATTTTAGTACACTTATGAGAGAGGTAGATAGCGAGGGAGAGGGAGGGAGAGAGAGAGAGAGAGACCTGCATGATGTACCATATGGCCCATGTTATACAGCTTGCTATAGTAAGAATGGAACCCTTGAACCAATCCTCATGTATTTTAGCCTTTCCATTGAGGTGAATAAGGGCACCCCATAAATTCTTCACCACCGGTCCTTTGTACAATGCCATGGCCGAAACACCGGCCAATGAGACTAACGTTCCAACTACCTTTGCAATCCCATGTCGGTTTCTAACATCAAGCCGTTCCAACCTAAAACCAGTAACAAATATAAATTTCACCTTTTGATCAAATTTGCATTAACACTAAAAATGATTGTACAACAGAAACAAACAAAATAATTATAAAGACTAATCCTGAACATTTGAGTTTATGCTATTTCTTTCCTCCAAAAACACATTATAACATGTTCAAATCATCGTTGATTTCTCCGACTGTTCCATCTTGTCGTTGTTATTATTATTATTATTATTTTTTTTTTTGCTATCGGAGGGTTTCCAGCCCTTTGGGCTGGACTAATCCCTCCGGGCCCAGAGGGAAATCGGGTAAACTCCGGTGTAGTCCCAGTGTGGTAGTGCAGTTTTGAACATACAACCTCTGGGTGCAAATCGTGGTCCTAGGCCAACGGAGCTAACCCTTAAGGTTGAATTTAAGTGGACTGTTTCATCTTGTTATTTGCAAAGATATGAAAAACTCCTGATTAGTGTTTTTGTTATGACAGAATTTTGAATTTCATTGTCTCCATGTGCAAAAAATAAAAATGATGATTGAAATGGTAGTTACCTCAGCATAACCGCCATTACAAAAGTCAAAGAAGCAGTGGTATTGATTACCGAAGCGAGGAATGTTGGAGAGGTATAATTCAAGCTTGCAAAGTACATGTTTAGAGTTAAGCTGACCCTGTAATATTCATAATAAAACATTGTGTCATTCCCATGCATTCAACTCAAACTTTTCACAAATCCACGTTAAGCATGTTGGGTAGTAGGTGAGGAATATATAGATTTGGAGAAGATTTGTGTAGTTGAAGATTTTCCGTTGACATGGATGTGCATCAATCCATGCAGCTGAGAAAAATCAAGATCAGTGTGTAAATTTGGAACAAATGAGGATATCCAAATCCTATTGGTGGGAGAAGGGGGTTGGAACTAAAAATCCTAAAAATGAGGATTTCCATTGACCTAAATCCTCAGAAATTTAAAATTGTTTAATCAATGGTTAATCTCATTTTTCATATGTTGATCTTTCTAATAGTGGATTTACTCGAATTTTGACAAGGAAGTTATCCACTGAGAATCAGTTCCTCACAATAATATAATGTGTCCTTACCCAAGAATGGACAGCACGAATATTTCCATCAATAATCTCAATGTAAGCTTTGGTCTCGTGTTCCTGCAAAAGAAAAGAAAATGACAAAAAGGGGCTTAGATTTTAGCTCCGAGCAAAAGGAAACATGTGTGTGTGTGTTTGTATGTTAATCTTTTACTATGCTTATGAGCCCGTAAACTGAGTTCAATACATGAAGGATTTGAGATTATTTTATTTTGGAGGTAAATTTTCCATAATTTGGTTACAGACACCAATCTAGTGTGGGGGCATTTATTGGCATGAGGAAAGGAAAGCGTAACCTGCGACTTAGGTGCCCATCTCAAGTGAATTTCTGATAGGGATTCTGATATAATAGTCCTCCTTAAATCAAATTTCATGACTAAAATTCAGACAATGTCACTAAAGTCGCTTGACTCTGGTCAACATTTAAATTTTTTTTTTTTTTTTTTTGGCCACAAATGCCATGATATCATGGGAACAATATATGTTACTGAAACTGATAAATCCCATGATATCATAGTATTATCCGATGATGTCATGGCTTTTTAAGGAAATTTTTCTCCCAAATGATAAAACTTGAGAAATTGTGGTTAGTTGTGTATTTAATTTTCACAAAATATCATTTTGCATGTTCTGTCAAAATTAAGTTCGCGTGCTAGTTACAGAAAGTGTCTGATAGAGAAGCTTATAGATCCCAAGATACTGATATAAAATTGGAAAAAGCAAATTTAAGGAAGACTGGAGTCAATTGATTATGGTGACATTATTTGAATTTTGGTCATGAAATTGGAAAAATCAAATTTAAGGAAGACTAATATGTCAAAAATCCCTTTAATATATTATTTTTTAGCACTTACTTCATTCAAACAATGCAACCTCACAAATCATCTAAGACACGCTTAATATAATCACAATGATTTTCAAACCATGTAACAAATGAACGGTTCCTGTGACTCTACACAGACCTCTAAATGGATCGCACACTCACAAAATCTTGGGTGGTCACCAAGGCTGTCTCAAGCTCCTCTTCTATTCTCATTTTAGAGCAACTGTTTGTGCATGGTAATTATAAGGGAAAGCCAAGATAATTTAAAGACATGTATACCTTTCTAGGACATAGGCAAAAGGCAGCGTGGCCAGACCACTAACAATGTGTCTGTAAGTTACATAGACATGAGGATTCATGCCATGGTTGAAAGAAGCCTCTGTGATGAAGTAGAGGAAAGTGTAGCCCAGTTGAACAAAGACCATGAGGAGGTGTGGCTTGAATTTCCTGCAAACCTTCGGCAACCCACATGCAGCATTCAGGGCCATGCCTAAGAACTTTACACCGCAGGTCAGTATGGAAGGCTCTAAAGGCATGCACAAGGAGAGGACTAACAACTCCAGAGGGATGATATATAGTAATGAGAGTTGCGTGGGTGTTTGTGTGTGGATTTTGGAATCATGTCTCTTGCATGTGGGAGGTATCAGTTCCTGTTGATTGAAATAGCCACTTGGGGACAAATTGGGAGGTAATGCTGATAATAAAGGAAAGTGCTTTGATACCATCGAATGTTGGGATTGGGGTTTTCACGGCCAGGGTCGGGCTGGGCCGTGCTGTCGCTTTCAAATCCTTAGCCCGTTCAGTGCCATCTTCGAACTCTATCATGGGGACAATCTATTGACATAATTTAAACCGTTCAAAATAAATGTCATCTCTTTTAGTTATATATCTTCAAATTTAATTCAATAGGGGTTGGTCCTAATGTAAGATTGTTTACAATATGGATAATATGATCAATGCATATGATTAATAATTAATATATGAGTTGTACAAATCATATTTGTAGTCGTGCACAATCTTATAGTGGGATCAGCTCTTGTTAAAGTAAATTTTGAGAATATATATATCACTAAAAAAATAAACATTTATTTTAAGCGGTCCAAATTATTAGTAGATGATACCCAAGGTCGAGTTCCACACATCCCACTCATTTCAAAGGGGGCAGGAATGAGGAAGTTTTTCTGGAGGGGTTGAGGCAGGAGTTCCGGCCATCCCATTGGGCTGATGTAGACATTGAGTGGCAAATCCTCTAGTTTTTTCTCTTTCTTTTCCTTTCCTTCCTCTTTTATTTTTTTTTCCCTGGGCCTCCAAATTTTTTCTATCCGGTGAGAGCCTGAATTTTGCCAAAGGTAACAGTTATGGTGGAGCCTATGAAACTATTGGTTTTGATTTCATTCATACCATGTCAGCTATACGTGTAAAGATAGCAATGGTGTGCTACATTCGACAAGACAATAGTAACCTATGGTGTCGAATGGAAGCCCAAAAAAGTTGGGCATCTATACTTCTATACTCATCTGGTGGGCCACACTTGCATTCTTGATTCCAGTTTTGTTGCATTTGATCGTGGTCACGGATTATTCTTCGATCTTATTCTTCCCTTCGGTGGCTTCCTCGCGATAGAATTCAGAAATCATCTGTTCACTGATATATTCTCTCTCTCATATATTTATATACCGACAAAATTCCTATTCACCATCATTTTCTCTCTTCATAGCAATGGGCATAAACTCTCTACTTTTATTTGTTGCAACTTGTCAAACAATGAATCAAGCTAATATTTAGGTGAGAATTAGTTCTCACATACTATATGAGAATTTTTTTATGGGGCCCATAATTTAGGAATGAGACCTGGGGGATGAAAAAAATCTATGTGAGACCACCCCAAGTATCAAGTTTGACTCCAAACACATGCCTCTAACTCCTTCATCCGTGACCCACAAGTTTAATGCTGTCATAATTAAAAAAATATTCAACCATCGATTCAACGATTCAATCCATTCGGATGTGTGCCAATCCTTGGAATTAGTGACTAGGTTTGGATGGGTTGCTAGTTGGGCCATACAAAAAAATTCTCATATAACAGGTGAGAACTAGTTCTCACTTGAATATTTCTCAACTTTGGTCCATGGAATTTAGTAAGCTAATGAGGGTTTACCGCCAAATCAAGCAGCGGTAAAGCTGCACACGTGAGGGACATGTGCAAGTTTTCCTCCGCTCTATGGGGAGGAAAACCTGCATGCTTTGTAATTTTTTTTTCAACCCTCCTGTTTTGGGCTGGATCTGGACGAAAATAAACAATCATATAACAAAATCAGACAAAAAGCACTGATAACATGTTGGTGGACCACATGTGAACACTTTCTCCTGAAAAGATCTCTCACCGATGTATCCACTGGTCTAAATTTTGGGCAGTCATGTCATAACGGTTCTAACCGAAACCAGTACTCTGGTTCTCACCCAAGTCATGTTGGTAGTGGTTTTCACCAAATAAGAGGGCTGGGCTGGACTAGGCCCTGGTAATCCAAATAAGAGGAACACGCTTTACTATTAAAGTAAAGGTGAAGTACAGCCTTCATTTGTCGAACAAGAAAAGACTAAGGGGTTATATCAAAAGTACATGAATTCAAAACTTCCCTTTTTTTTTTCCAAAAAAAAAATAAATAAGCAACCTCCTTCCCCACTAAATAACAAAAAAATAAGTCCATATTTGAAAGTTATATATCGAAAAGCTGCAGAATACAACAAATTAAGTTGCATAAAATGGAAATATAAAAATTCGGACACAAAGGAAACGAGGGGATAGAAGAGAGTTTTTTTCTTTTAAGGAAGGTGTAAATAAAATTTTAAAAAGTGGAGAGTAGAGGTGAGTGCTTTGACTAAAAAAGATATAAGTGTGTAATTGCATGAGAAAAGTAGGAGAGAGCAAATGTGGGCCATTTGAACAAAAAGGCAAAAATGTCTGTCAAAATTAAAATTGCCAGTCAAATTTAAAAACAAAACCCTTGGCTTTACTATATTATAATTTGAGCAAAATGAAATCTCTATCTTTTTTCTTTTTATCAAGTCTGATAACCATATAATTTGAAAATTCTCAGTTTTGCAAATTTACTCTTCTTAGATATAATATGATATTAATGTGCAATCTTCAGCTATATCAATCCTTAAGAAGTGTTTATGGAGCATCTGTAAAAGAGGAAACGCTTGATTCTAGTCTCAAATATCAAAATACAAAATTCTCCCTTTGCGAGAAAGAGTGCTTCAAAAGATGGAAAATCCTCATTGCACCAATCACAGAAACAGGAAAATATTGTTTTGTTCTATCAAATTATGCCATCTGAGTAAATACTATCAAATTACACAATTGACAAGATTTGGGGTGAAATAGTATCTCTCTATTTCTGCGAAACTGGGAATCCGGACTCAAAATATAAATATAATCCTAATCTTAGAGAGATTGCTGGGAAGATAGATAAGTCTTAATCTAATTATAATAAAGCAAATAAAGAATGTGAATAAATCGGATCTTGGAGGGTTGTTACATGTGAGTCCTTGACATTTGGCCATTTGTATAGATTCAATGGCCCTCTTTCAAGCCACATCTTAAACCGGAGAGATCCAATGGCCCTCTTTTAAGTCAATCTCTTAAAACAGTAAGAAACCAGCAAGAGGAAAGTCTCTCTCTCAACCAAATCAATTATCTCTCTAAAAAAAACCCTGAAAAACGAACTCTCTTTGCTCTCCCCCAACCCGAATTAGAACTGCAATCTATAAATCTTCTAGAGAATGAACTCACCAATCCAGAATATGGGTTTAGTTTCGGAAAACCTCATTGCTCTCCCATAAGATGGGGACTTTCCATGATCACGTCCATCTAACCTCTTTAATTGGTGATTGAGAAACCATTGTTAAATTGGGACTCCAGTAAATTCTTGTTGAATTGGAGTCCAATTTAGCAACTAAATCTGAAACTACATGAAGGTGTGAGGTAGACATATCCTTGAATCCCACATCGCCTGTGCCTGATCCAAACTCTAACACAAAAAAATTTGATCCTTATCTGACTATATCACATCAAGACTTATTAGAAGTTCTTCTGCAGTACACTGCCTAGCTCAATATGGCGTGCGTCCCATGGCGGTCGGGCTTGATCTGGCGTGCGTCCCATGATGGTCGGGTCACACAATTTTCCAATTATGAGATATGGGGTTTGCATGGATTTAATACACGTTATGTAATAGTCAAAGGGAGTTCTTGTTCGATCTGAAACTGTTGGTTGTTGAACTTCTTTTGGTGGAATTGAGAGAAAGCGGCTCCACTGAAGGACAGATTTAAGAGAATTAGGAAGGATGAAATCTGACTTTAATGATCGATATCATTCTGACCCTTGATTTGAGAGGCTCAAACTCAATGGTCATGTAAGTGCATTTTTATTGTGAACCAATCCAACGGTTGATAATAGTCAGATCAATCTCAAATTGAGAAGAATGTCTTATAAAAAGAGTAGATGCATCATGCGTGGAAGAGGGTTCGGATTGATGACAAAGGTGAGATTTGATATATTGAATAGAAAGGTATTTGCTTTTTCTAAAGCAAACGCGTTGTTCCCAAGGACCCAAGCTGATACCGAACAGGTCAAGGTCCACGTCCACGTCACTGCGTGTGGGGCCATTTCACCGCGTAGGTATAAACCTGTCAGCTTCAGTTACTGTTAGTTCTATTCTAACCGTACATTTCCTAGCCTCAAAGTCAGATCACATGACTAGAAGCAACGAATAAGTCTAATCATATCCAAAAACTACTCCTTCATCCTCTAAGGGCTTAGGGAGCTCATATTCGCACCACAACGTTTAGTTGTGCCACCCCTATTCGATGGGACCTTGCTGCCTCGGGACGCGTGAAAGCAAAAAAGGGACAGTTGGTTGGTTGCTTTTCAAAATTCCTTGGTTGCTTGTCCAGCGTCGGGACACGTGCGACAAATCCATTAGGCAAGAACGTATTTCAACTCGTGTGCTTTGGTGTTGCCTCGGGACGCGTGCAAGGCAAGGGAAGAGGGAACAGTGCCACTACCAACTCGTGATGTCGGCGCGTGCGGGTCCCGGTCAAATCAGTCAACAGAAACTTTGACTGGCCATAATTACTTCATCCGACCTCCGATGGACGAGCGGTTTGGTTCTGTGGATTCGTGGTGACGAGCACTATTTCGTAGACGCGACAGATCGGCATTCCAACGGTCAGAAATTTTTTGGACTGCGATCACGGTCAGTGGTATCTGGACTTTATTTTTTTTTTTTTCCAGATATGTCTACTGTTAAATCTGTTCTGCATGATCTGGCTAAGGTCGATATTTTCAATGGGAGGAACTTACCCATTTGGAAACGTCGGATGGATGCCTTGTTGCACTTTGAGGGTCTTTCTTATGTTATTAAATGAAATACACCTGAGAAGCCTGCTGATGATGCTTCCAAGGAAGATAAAGATTTCTATGCTACTTGGGAATATGATAATGAATCAGCAAGGCATCTGGTACTTGGATTTATTTCCAATGATTTGGTCAAGCAATTTGAGCAACTGGGTTCAGCAAAAGAAATTTATGATCAAATAATTGCGAAATACGATGCATCCACTGTGTCCCACCTTATGGAGGCATTCTCAAATTATGTTCGTAAAAGATGTAAGAGCTGATGGAAATTGTGGCTTTCAAGCTATTGATGGGTTACTTGGTTTTGGTGAGGATGCATGGATGCACGTCCGTCGGAACTTGATTGACGAGTTGAGAACATTCTGGGCAGAGTATGTTGATATATTTGGCAGTTATGATCGAGCATATTCCATTTGCGACTCACTGAAGTTTTGGGAATCAGATAGACCAGCACCGATTCAGAACTGGATGACAATGCCTGACATGGGTCACGTGATTGCTTCAAGTTACAATGTCATATTACATCTTCTTAGTTCTGACCAGTGTTTAACATTTTTGCCACTGCGATCAGTTCGCATGAACATGTTACTATCATTATCGGGTTCGTTAATAATAATCATTTTGTCCAAGTTGCCTTGGCAGAGGGTTACCCGATGCCTTCCATTATGATTCAATGGTTTACATACAGGTACGATTGCGCAGCTGCATGGGTTACACCGTATACAGAACAACTTTTATTTTTATTTTTATTTTATTTTTTTAAGTAACCAGGCAAACTTTCTTGGGTCTGCCACTTACCATCAATAGAGTCCAAAGAAATTAACCGGGCAAAATGCCATTTAATGGCCAATTCGAATCTTCCAAATTCGTAGGTATATAAAAATGGAATGGTACGAAATCATGAAGATGTTAAGCACATAATTCGGCAACGTTTAAACAAGAAACAGAAATTAATCTGTTAGCTATAGATAATAACTCTTGATTCCCAAAATGTCTATTTTCATATATTTCCATAAAGATCTCAATCCTTGGAACAATCAAAGCGAAGGATTGAGATGCAGAACACCAGATGCTCAAACCAGATCCAGTCCCTTCATCACAGAAGTGGTGGGCCTCACCTTAAACATTGTCAGAAATCGTGGGGCCCAGTATGTCACATGGGCTCAGTCAAATTAATGCCAAAGAGTTTAATCTCTGAAATACCTTTAGGGCTTGTTTGGATGCACAAGAAACGAAATAAAACAAGAAGACGAAAATGTGGATGAAAATGTTACAAACGAATTTTCCACTGACATGGTATGATATTAACTCAATTCCAATTACGTTTTATTTTGTCAATTTTTAATAAAAAGTTGTTAATTTCTAACAGAATTGATACATTTTCAGGTATTCAATTCGCGCCAATCTCTAATTGATTGGATTCAACATACTGGACGCAATTTAGGATATATCATTGTTATTAAAAGGTCAGAGACTAGTATAATCGTGAAGAGTCCTACACTGTTGTTCGAATGTGATCGCGGTGGCACATACAGAAGCAAGAAAACTTCCATGAAGGATACAGGCACAAAAAAAATTGATTGTCCTTTCAGAGTAAAAGGGGTGAAAATGCGAACAGGTGATGACTGGATGGCAAGGGTGGTATGTGGAACACATAACCATGCCCCTTCATCATATATGGAGGGACATCCATACCCCGTTTGGCTCTCTGAATCCGAAATCCAGTTCACTCGCATGCAAGTGGGGCCCACCGTTTGAAGACTTGCAAGTGGGGCCTACCGTTTGACCACCTGACCGTTTGATACCCCCTCCCAGCAAGTGGGGCCACTTGCAAGTCTTGAAACCACCCTATTCAAGTGGGACACACTGTATGATGTGAGACGTACACTGTACCCTACCGGCTAACATGGACTGCGGGCCATTTTACGTGACAAAAGTACTGGGTCATCCCTTGAAATTTAGGAGAGAAATTCACAATATGCAACGATGGGTCAAGACTCAAGACTCACTCGATTACAGCCTCGCATGCATGGCACGTGTCGTGTTTTCTTTTTAGTGTTACACATGCATGAAAATCTCGATCACCATCATTTTTTTGTTGCTGCCAGTGTGAGGCAATGTCAGATGCCATTCAACCCACAACACCCCTATTCCATAGGCTAGTATGTAGATTGGGTGCATATAGCACCACCCTCATCATTTTTAATAAGGGCACGCATTCTATCAATGGACACCTGACAGAATGTGGTGCCCTTATTAAAAAGGGGGGTGCGAAAATTGGCCCCCATCCTCTAATACTCTGCGCCAATCAACATACAAATTAACCCCAGCCATGTTTGAAAAAGAAAAGTAGTGTAAATAAGAAGATTTATGAGAACTTACAAGGCCCTTTTTTTTTTTACCCTAAAAACTGTGATAAAGTGGAGTGAAAAGTTAAGTTCAAGATAAAGTGAAGTTGAAAATTATAGCTGAGTTTCTGACAAATTTATCTCCATTTGGCAAATTTTAACTGAGTTTTTTTAACTAAACTCAGACTGTTCTTTTCAAACTTATTTTCATTTTTTGAAATAAACTTAAATGAATCTTGGCAAAAATACTTGAGCTTTTGGAAAAATTTTCTGAATTTATGAAAATCGGTTTATCTTAGTTTTGGAAAATGTATTTGCGTTTTTTAAATTTATGTTCTTTTTTTAAAATTTTATTTATGTCTTTTAAAATTTATTTGCATTTTTTAATTTTTATTTACATTTTTTGAAATTTATTTGGATCTTTTGAAATTGATTTTTTCATCTTTTGAAATTTATTCCTGTCTTTTGAAATTTATTTGCGTCTTTTTAAACTTATTTTCATCTTTTGAAATTTATTTATATTTTTTTAAATTTTATTTGGATCTTTTGAAATTTCTCTACATTCTTTTGACATTTATTTCATTTTTTGAAATTTATTTGCGTTCTTTCTAATTTATTTGTATTTTTGAAATTTTTTTGTGTTTTTTAGAATTTTTTTGTGTTTTTTAATTTTATTTTCATCTTTTGAAATTTATTTACATTTTTTAAATTGATTTTTTTCTTTTGATATTTATTTCTATTTTTTGAAATTTATTTGGATCTTTTAAGATTTATTTGTGCCTTTTGAAATTTCTCTGCGTTCTTTTGATATTTATTGTGTTTTTTGAAATTTATTTGCGTTCTTTCGAATTTATTTGTATTTTTTAAATTTTGTTTGTGTTTTTTTTAGAATTTATTTGTGTTTTTTAATTTTGTTTATGTCTTTTGAATTTTATTTTCATCTTTTGAAATTTATTTATATTTTTTGAAATTTATTTGGATCTTTTGATATTTGTTTGAATCTTTTGAAATTTATTCGGCCAATTAAATTGTAGTTGACCATTATTAATGGCATATCTCACTAATCGTGGGATATGATTTTGAAGAAATGATAAATTAGACATTTTAGGACTTCAAATTTGAAAAAAAGACCTTCACACTGTGGAAAAAGATTGTGGATCAAATGCAATAAAGTGGAATATTCATGAACCAGTGAAATGTTCAATGACCCGTCGCTGAATGGATCTAAGGCCTTCTTTCTACCCTGGTAATTGTGATAGAGTGGAGTGAAAAGTTAAGTTTAAGATAAAAGCCTTTTTTTTATCACAGAATACTCTCTGACCTCTAACCAGAGGTAAGAGGTAAGATTTCTTATATGCCCAAACTATCTAAACAACATGCTTTTACTCCAACTTATTTTATCATTATTTTTTAATGATATGATGTCCAGTAACTGCAACCTTATCCTCAATAACTAAATGAGTTATAAAAAAATAAAAAACAGAGTTGGGCTGGGACATGCTTCAGCACATCCTACCCAGGCCCCAAGTCCAAGGCAACTTGTGGGGCCCCTTGCATGCATAATCATTGTTCATGACTCATGGAGGATGGAAAAGGTGTATTTATGACCCAGAGGTGAGCACAAAATCCTTGCCATCAGATCATCTTAACTTTTACTATTATTTTTTTTTTTTTTGAACAGATCTTAACTTTTACTATTGTTGCCTTAAACTTGGGTTAGTAAGAGATTTTATGTTTTTCCAACTTCTCATGATGAATCCAACCAGTGCCAATTCATTGGTAGTCCAAGAAAGAGGGGTAGAATTGTTCACAGGTGGATCCCATAATCCAGACCACTAATTGCATAACACCATCATCCTAATCAATGTATTAACCATCATCTAACTAAATTAACAAACGGATGAAAATGCAAAATTACGACTTCAAAACCTACACAGAAAATGGAGAAGAAAAACAAACTAATAATCTCTAAGAAGAACAAACTAAAGTGGGGAAATTAGCCACTCTTCTCCTTCCTAGCCTCTGCTAACGATGCCTTCAAAAAATCCATTTCTCTCTTCATGTCTTCCATCTTCTTCTCTTTCCTTCTCAAAGCCATCTCCATAGCCTTCAACTTAATTTCATACTGTTGAATCACGATCATCTCCTCCTCCATATCCTTCACTCCCACATCAATGACTTCGCCTTTCACATCTTCTCCTTCCTCTTCTTCGTCGTCTTTTCCATCTTCACATACACCCATCATATCAATAGAGCGCTTCAAAACTGAAAATACTCGCTCAATAAAGACCTGGGTTGTTCTTGTATTTCTATGTAGTCTTTCCTCAAGGCCTTTCTTATCCTCTGACAATCTCGATTTGATCGAATCAAAGCACCTTCTATCATACATCTTCTCCTGAACCAGGCCCATGCGATCCATTCCCAGCACCTTCAGCTCGAGCAGGCAGTCGTCATTGACCCTCTCAAGCTCCACCACTTCATTGTGCAGAGCCTCGGTCTCATCACTTTTCTTCTCCAGAAGTTCCTCGGTCTGAAGCTTTTCTTCAATAAGCAAGTCGATGAGCCTTTCAAGCTCTGAAACTGTTGGCTGTTGAGCTTCTTTGTTGTGTTTGTGTGTGTTTTTCTGGGGTTCTTGACATGGGTTGTTGGTGGAATCGAGAGAAAACATCTCTATCTTCTCCTTGGGTTCCATGTCCATGTCTTCCTTGATCAAGCAAAGCAGATGAAGTGAAATTTTTTTAGAGAATTAGAGAGGATGAAATTTGATTTGAATAAGAGGAATGGTTTGGGGCTTGAGAGTGGAGAGAGGTGTGGTCTTTTATAGGAGAGAGATACCATTACCATAACTCCTTTTTTAAGAATGTTTCTGGGAAAGAGAGGATACAAAAAAGATGGTGGTTGGAAATCTGGTTTTCTTTTTCAAACATTGTATTTGTCCCTGCTTAAATGTGGGTGGCCCACAAAGGTAAGGAATCT
This sequence comes from Umbellularia californica, assembly GCA_028538565.1. Taxonomy (NCBI): domain Eukaryota; kingdom Viridiplantae; phylum Streptophyta; class Magnoliopsida; order Laurales; family Lauraceae; genus Umbellularia; species Umbellularia californica. Next base: position 7,851,456 of record JAPQWN010000002.1, read on the forward strand.
GAAATGGGCATTATGTGGATTATTGGTTACCCAATTATCACTTTAATCGGGACATCCTGACCCTTGATTTGAGGGGCTCAAATTCAATGGCCTTGGAAGTGCATTTTTATAGTGTGAATTAATCAACGGCTGATAATAGTCAGATCAGTTTGAAATATAAAAACGCCCGGATCCTCCAGCGGGTTTAATCAAGAAAGATCCGACTTTAAAAAAGTGGAGCTCCACAGTAGGCCCATTATTTGAAATCCAAGTTCAAAATTAACAGCCTCAAATTATATGGGGGTATCATCAAATTCTACTTTAATCCAAGTTAATTTCTACCATTGGATTGTTGGATCCATACCACTAGAGATGATCATGGCTCCAAGTGGAAAAGTTAAGAAATATCACTGACTCGACTGAGTAGACTCAGCTAGAGCTCGAAACTAGTCAATTCTATAAACACGGAACAAGTAATAGTGTTTTGTGCTTTTGATAGATATGGCCAAAATCAGACTGAAGTCATTCAATTGGGCCAAGTTGAATAATTAATTTTATGATTACCACACATCTAGGATCAGTGTTCGGTGGATTCTTAAATCTTTACTTGCTTGATGTGTATGTACAAGGGGTGCCAAGTCAATAGTAAAGTCAATTACACTAGTAAAGTCAACCCTTTAGTAAAAGTATAAGGAAGATGACAAAAGAGAAAAAACAGAAAAACGCGTAACTGCAGTGCACACTTTCTTATCTTTTGTTTTAGAGATTATTCTTTTCTGCAACTACATCTTTAATCTTTCACTCTTTCGCTAGATTGATATTTAAACTATTTTATCATGAATCACAAGAAATTGTATTACAATGTAGACAAACATCCCTATGGTTATGTGTGGCTCATTTGACTCATTAAAGAATTTGGTTGGATGATTAATGCATAGGAAATGATCTTTTGTATGAGGTCAGTGTGGTGACCAATTAGGAGGCGGCTGTTAGTGATTGCTATAAGGAGCAAGATGACTTTATTGTGTGGGGCGTTTTTGGTTTAGGAGGAACCTTCGGTTTTCAAAGGAAGCTCAATATGGAGAGGTATTGAGTTTTCTTTTTAATATATATATTTTGTGCAGGAACTCCATAGATTATTAGATTTGGAAGCATTCTACTTCTGCGGCATTCTCAGCAAAAGCCTTTGTTTGAGCCTTTAGAGGGACACCAACCTTCTAGACCTTTTTCTTTTATCTAGTCAGCGTTGGTTCATCTTAAGGTAGAGGCATTTTGTTGATTAGCTATTGCAGGAAAGATTTCTACGATGGACAATTTGAGAAAAAGAGGGTTGATGAATACAAATATATTTAACATTTGTGAGATGTGTTGAAAGGAAGATGAATCAGTCAAACACATTTTTCTTCGCTGTGAGGTGCCAACTGGTATTTGGATTCACTTCTTACGAAGATATGGGGTTGATTGGACTTGTCCGAAAAAAATTGGGGTGGCAGCAAAGTCTTGGTTGGGAGATTATTTTGTTAGATGTGGGTATTCCCTTTGGAGAATGCTTCCTACTGCTTTGTAGTCTTGGAAGGAGAGAAACGATAGAATCTTCAAGGGTACATTCTCTTCTCTATCTGACTTAATTGATTTGATTACTATGAGGATTGCAAGGTGGGCTTTGATTAGAAAGAAGTTTTTCAATTTTTTCAATTAATGACATCATTGTTAATTGGGAAGCTTGTATGGCGTGTGATCCTTCTAAGATGAGTGTATATGTCCACCGGTCTCCTCCCCCCATTGGCATACTAAAAAATTTAACATTAATGGTGCCGCGAGAGGAAAGCTAGAGCCTATAGGAATTGGATGGGAACTTCGGAATAGTAGGGGTGAAGTTCTATTTATGTTCTCAAAGTCTGTAAGTGCTTGTGATTCCAACGAAGCTAAGGTATTGACGATTTTAGAAGCTCTTTGATACTATTCAAGATTTTTCAATGGCGTCCTTGTTGTGGAGGTTTTCCTTCGAGTACTTTAGCTCGGTAAATTCAAAGGCCGATGCATTAGCTAAACAGGGGTTGAGAGAACTTTAGCATTGGAGGGTTTTATCACGTAAGTTTGTGTTGAGTATGGTACATTTGTCTTGTACCTTGTCTCTTTTTTATCCTACTTACTTTTAATTTATATCTACCTTGTTCTCCTCTGTGTATTTTTCCTTCTTTTTAATGTTACTTTTCGTTACCATTAGAAAGAAAAGAAGATAGAAACCAATGCAGTTGCCATTTTTTACTCTCTTTTTTTTTTTTTTTTTGTATGATAATGATGACCGGACGACAATGCAAACATAAAACTAAAGACAGCATAAAAAAAATAAAAAAAAAAACCTACAAAGAAGAACTTAAGGAGGAAAAAATAATTTATATTAAGGGTTTTATCTACTGAGGCTATTGATCTTGATATGGGGTTTCATCTCCCCTTCTCGTGGAATCCACACTCTCTCACCAATCAGATCCTTGTATTTCCCAACTCTACCACAATACTTGTTAGAAGTATTAATTTTAGTTAGAATGAACCACCATAACTATAAGTTTTCAATGTTGAAATCACCGGATATATCTTCCACTAAGTCCAAGTGGAAATTCTTAGGACGAAAACACCAAGTCCACCAACACAAGTTCTCTTTCAGAGTTTGTTCGATAGTAGAAATTCTTCCATCTAGGATTATAAAACTTCATATTATTTACGAAAAATCTACCGTTAGGATCCTCAAAAACCCATCTCACAAAAAGCATTTAAAATCCCAGCATTTGAATTATTCCAAGTGCTACTTCAACCATCTTACTGCAGCAAATTCTGCAGCTTTCAAACCAAGAATGAGATTCCAGAGAGAGGGGTGAAGGGAATTTAGACATTTTAAACAAGTAGAATTCCAGGCAGAAATTCCACACATCAAATCAACGTAGTCTATTGTACTTTTTGATTGGCATAAACAGAAAAAGCATTCTTCTTTCAGCAAGCAATATTCAGTTCTATAATGCTTTATTTGTTCATGGGTATACTTTCATTTGAAACAGATCCACAGTGATTTCATCCAAACTGGAAAGAGCCGCATTTGGGTGCCACAAATCTGTTACCGCACACTAGGAAGCAGCACTGCCAACAATGTCAAAAACCAAATCCAGTAATTTAACTCGAGCAGAATTGATGCATGCCTAGAAATCATTATATCCAAAGGTACTCAAATGTCCCCTTCAACTATGATCTGAGAGAGCATAAAGCAAAGAGTGAGGACAAACCATTTCTGTAACCATTGAACACAGAAAAGCTTTGGCAAGAACACATCATGAACAATGCTTACCCCTTAGCCAGAAGCCAAAACATAAGGAGGGATGAAATCTCAATCAACAGCCAACTAATGAATGCAAAGGAGATGGAGATCTGGAATTTCCGGCAATCCATCATCTTACAATATCCCAAATCCCTGTCATATAAGACCGTTATCCCTGCAGCTGCAGAGGCAGCTGCAAGTGACAGTGTTGCTGTAACCTGCAGACATACATGCATGGTACCATTAAAGTGACAAGGACTTAAATAGCACAGTTTAACAATTATAATTATAGGGCATGAATATAACAGACCCAATCTCCAACAACAAAAAGGCTGATTAAAATAGGATTGCGAAGGACAGCCTTTTTTGCCAATGCGTACGCATCCAAGCATGAGAGCCCCAAGCACCAGATTACTTGCAAACCCATTGAGGCTATAAGATAGCTGCAAAGAGTCGCACAGGGAGAACATTGTATGGAATTCAGTAAGTGGTACGGTAGAACAATATTAAATCTTTCACAACAAAGGACATGGATGTGTATAAATGATATGAACTTGTAGGTGTATGTTTTGTATGTTTCATTTATGAATAAGTCATGGAGTTTCCGTTACTTGCATTGATCAAGTCACCAGGTTTACGTGGGGCAAGCACTCAAGATATAGAAGAATATGTGCATAGATTCATATATATGTGCATTTGAGAAAAGTTCAAGCCACATGCTGACCAAGACTACTAAAAAATGTTAAGATATAAATAACTGAATAGGAGCTAGTTTGCAAGTGATTAGTAATTTTAAGTGAATCAACTGCAACAAACCATCTCTAAATAGAGTATCAAGCTTGCCCAAATGGTTGTGAAGAACCTAAAATATTTTTTTCCAGGTTGCCTTTGTTAAGTTTCTACAATTCGATTTTTCAATGAAAAATGTCATGATCCTTCAACAAGTTTTTCAAAGTAAATGTCATAAAATGGACTGCCCTGAAGCATGATTTCTCACTTTAGGATCCATATTGGCCTGCCATATTAATCAATATGTCTGTGTATCATTCTATATTAAAGAAAGAGCCCTAAATGTGGTAAAGAATCTCTCAATACTAGAGCCCGTATCTAAGTATGCACATCATCTCAAAAGCATAATTAGGGCCATGCCTAACCACACCTAGCCTCACCATTGTGTTATGTACCCTCACCTGGGGTATGCTGGGCCAATTTCTAGGTACACTACTAGACACCTTTGCCCCTTAGGTTAGCCAAGGACTTCTTCATATATGTTAAATGATGAGACCAGCTCGTTGCCCTGCCCCCACCCAACCTGGTTCCGCCCCTATGCTCACCATACAAGCCAAAGAAAACATGTAAAAAACACCAATATTATTGAACACTAATATGACAAACTACCCTCATATGAGGTCCATTATCACACCTAAAAACTGCTGTCAGGGAGAATGAATTACAGGTTGAAAACTTGAAATAGATAGACAAAGGAATACCTCTTAAAATCGATTCCATGGAGATATCAGGAAGAAGAAACATTGAGAACTTCTTAGTAACAACTTCTCAAATATAATAATAATCCTTTCCAAAAAAAAATATCTTTCAAAAAAAGAAAGAAAAACCTTAGCATGATTTTGATATCCATGAAAAACTGGATTGAATGCAATTTCCACCGAAGTACTGTTGTCACAACCACAATACAACAGAAAGGGTCATCAAAAGGAGATGCACTACTTCACAGATGAAAAAACCAGCCACAGGAACTCATCCATTGTGGGGCCTTAGTCAACCTATTACATACTTTGCCTATAAACTGGTTCACTTTTCCGCTTCTTTTTTGTCCTACTCCATGAAACCAAGATTGAACCGATGTGTGTTTGCTGATCATTAATCATAAGGATAATTATCTCAGTATATTAAGCAAATGAATGGCATAGAAACTGAGATACAATACAAAAGAATGTGAGACAAAGTTCCTTCCTCACATCAAAATTTTCTAATAGTTTTTTGAGGATGTTGGAAGGATTTCTCAACTCACGAGAAGAAAAATATGAGAAGGATCTAGGTTGAAGTTCTGGCTTGAAAAAAGGGTATGCAAACCTTTTGATCAGTTATTTTTACCAGTGTAGACTTGCCTGATTTTCCCACACTTCCGGCTTTTGTTTCATGAGCAATGGAGGTGGTTTGAGTGTTCTCTAATGGTTTCAGCTTCGGTATTCTGTCACTTAAGCCATATATGAATTGCTGCAGCTATGTTTTTAAGTAACTAAATGATATCTTGGTACTTTTATGCTTTGTTCATATGTTAAGAGGTTGTGCAACCTGTTGGGGTTATTTGAAGGGGTCATATACCCGGTTACAATATTTCCATCGATTGTAATTTGTTCTGGGGAGAGGATAGCTGGTGACTGGTTCCCCCAGAGCTGGAGTTACTAATTCAACCAAGATGGCATCAAGTGAAAATCTCAATGGAAAAATTAGTTTGGAGATCAATGGTCAGGTTTGACAGTAACAACTATCTACAATGGTCACACACTACATAATATCACTCAATTGGAAGAAGAAACTAAGATGCATTCATGGAAAAGTTTCAGCACCTCAGTAATCCAATAAATGATAAAGCTGATTGGAATTCAGAAGATAAGATTGTGATGCCATGGTTGCTACATTCTGTGGAATCAAGAACTTCTTGGTAAGTTATGTTTTCTGCATCTGCTATGGGCCTAATGGGGCAGTTTAGCATATTCTTATTCCAAAAGGCCAAAAGGAAAATGTTTCTTGCATGAGTTTCAGGTAGCAGCCTAGCACTAGAAATTACTCAGACCTCCATGGACTGCGAGAGGATAGATGTAGTCATCATCAGCCAAATACTCACGCCGTGCAAAGGCACAACAGAAGTTGATCAAGAAAACATACTTTTGAGTTACTTGGAGGGGCCTGATTCCTGAATATGAGCTCATTCGTTCCAGTGCCCAAGCAGAAGAGTCATTGCCAATCAGCATAAGTGGGACTTTTTTTTTTTTTTTTTCATTTTAAGAGTAAGAGTCATCGCAATAAGGGTTAAGAACTCCCATCGTAAAAAGATTGACCCTTGTCCCTCATCTATAGCTCAACTAGTGTGGGACATGGGTGTGTAAGTAGAATGCATGAGTTTGAATCCCGATGTAGCAATCATCATCATCACCATATCAAAGCCTTGTCCCAACTATGCAGGGTCAGCTAGATGAATTTTATTTCTCCATTCTGCTCTATCCTGAGCCAAATTCTAATGTAGCGATTAAAAAAAGAAAACGAAAAATACAAAGAAAGATTGACACTACGTCCCCAACACTCTAAGGAGGCAATTCACAACATCTTAGGTCCCGTCAGCCATTTTTAATAGACGGGCAAATAAGCTTAACTTTTCACAATGTGAATCACAATACATGCAAAGGAAACGTGTTGGGATCTAATCAGCCATTCTGATAATTTCAAATCCAACTAGAAGAGTAAAGCACATAATAATGCAACTTCGCCATCTGGTACTCCCATCAACCGACTCTTTTTTAACCTTTGGTAAACTAGTTAGTGGATAAGTATAAGAAAAGACTCAATCTCTAGAGATGTAGCTTAGCTAGTAAATGAATTAGAGCTATATATATTGATGTGTATTAAAAACATGTGACATGACAATCATTTTAAGTTTCTGGGTGGATTGATTGAGGATGGTTGAAGCAGTAGTAACTAGTAACAGACAATGAAGACATATGAAGACCAATGAAGATGATTAGCAGTAGGTTTGACCTTACTCTCTTGTGGGTAAGATAGGGTCCTGAACTGTATTGATCAGAGACGCCCTTCATAGAGTGACAAATGGAAAGTTTGGCCGAAGCTTGGGATCTAATGATTCTCAGATCCAACAAGCCCTACAAGTATAACACTTAACCTTACAGCTTCCTCCCACGAATGTTGAGGATCGATTGGCTATTAGAGAAACAAGTGCAAATGCAAGCAGACTTGATGGCATGATCCAGCCCCGATATCCCAGGATTGATTTTCCATGCTTCAATGGGAGCGAGCCAATTGAATTTCTTCCCAATGAAGCCAGGGAGGGCCCTACTAATGTTGTGCCCTATCAATATCCACACATGCAAAAGAACGAAATTGAATGCTTGGTTAAGGAAATGACACAACAGGAATCGTAAGACTCAACACAAATCCATATTGTTGGCCTATTTATTGGCATGGAAGAAGGATGGATCCCGGAGAATGTGTGTGGACTGACAAGTTTAATCATTTAATTGTTAAAGACAAGTTTCCCATTCCCATCATTAAATATAGCTGGAAACTTCATTCATTAGGAAATAGACAAATATAGCTCTAGTTGGAATGACCATATACATCATGACAGGGTTGTGCTGGAGGAATTGTCCAAGCAGCAGCTATTTGTTAAAAAATCCAAGTGCAAATTCGGCCAGACTTGGGTCGAATACTTGGTCACATCATTTCAGCACAAGGTGTGGTGACAAATCCTAAAAAAAAAATGGGGCCATGGTGGAGAGGCCAAGACACACAAAAGTCAAGTCTCATCGAGGAATTCTGGGCATTAGTGGATACTAAAGGAAGTTTGTTCATGGCTATGGGAAGATCTGCAGCCCACTGACCCAACTGCTAAAAAAGAATGCATTTTTGTGGAACCAAGAAGCTGAAATGGCATTTGATAAAACTCAACTAAAAACATGGCCGGTCCACCTGTGTCACAACTTACGATTGCTCAACCTCTCCAAAATTTCACACTGTGATGCTTCTGGCATCGAAATAGGAGTTTTCTTATGCAAGGACGCCCTATCGCATTTTACAGCAAGGCCATCTCCAGGTGACATCTATCATCATCAGCTTCTGAGTGGCAGATGTTGGCAATATTGCACATAGTGCACAAGTAGCGCCACTACTTGTTGAGCCAACACTTTGTAATCAAAACAAGCCATCAAAGTTTGAAATATCTGAACGAGCAACGAGTCAAAACAAATATGCAACAAAAAATGGGTGGGAAAATTAATGTGTTTCACTAATGAAATTGTGTATCGCAGAGGGAAGGATAATTTAGTGGCAAATGCTCCCTTTGGATGGGGATACTAGCTTACCGCAAATTCCAATGCCTCTTTTTACCCTCGATGAAGTTGAGGAGGTGGTGGAGGATAATACATCTCAAGCCTTGCTAGAACACTATGGTCTAATCCAAGCTATAAGAAGTGTTCTTGTTAGATGGTAATATTATTCACAAGTCACAACAAAGGATGAGTATGGTTGTCGTCTACTTCTCCATGCATTGATTGTCTGCTCTATGAATTTTATGCCACCTCCACAGTTGGTCACTCTGGCACTCTATGCACCTATAAACGCCTATCACGGACCTTTTATTGGGCCGAAATGAAGATGTGAGTACAAGATTATGTGGCAATCTGTGATACCTGTCCACACAACAAATCCAGGACCATATCTCCACCTGGCCCCCTCCAACTTGCCTATTCCAGAACACATATGTTTTAACGTATATATGGACTTCATTGAGGGGCTACCCACATCTCATAGGAAGTTGGTCATCTCGGTGGTAGTGGACCAGCTATCTAAATATGCACACTTAGTGGCTCCTTCCAATCCATACACGGTCGCCTCGATTGCACAAGTGTTCGACAAGAAAATTACTCGTCTACATGAGATGCCTAAATCTATCATGAGTTAGCACAAACCTGAAGATCGTACCAAAGTTATATGGGCCATACCAGATCTTACAGAGAATTGGGCCTCTGGCTTACAAGTTTGACCTTCCCCCGCACTCCAAAAATCACTCCATTTTCCATGTCCCCTCTCTTCAGAAAAAGTTAGGGGCCCATGTCTATCCCATGGTGACATAACCGTACCTTTGACTTAGAAAGGCTACTTCCACACTGAGCTCAAACAGGTGTTCAATTGTGGAATGGTTAAGTGACAAAATCAGGTTGCGACTGAGTAACTCATTCAATGGAAGGACATGACATGAGAGGAAGCTACATGGGAAGTTTGGTTCAACCTGCAAAAGAAGTCCCCAACATTCATGAGGACATGGTCATTGTCCACTTAACCTGTTGCTTTCCATGTCTCTAGTCATGTATATCCAGTAAGTCTACAACCCTCCACATATCTAGCTAATCATTATCTTTTTATGATCATAATTGATATTGTAATAAATATTGTGTTGGTGCCCATCCTATGTAAGTGTAAGTCATAGATGAATAAAAGGGAAAACATTTTCCATCCTAATTTGCTTGTGCAAAGAGGAAGCACTTTCCCTCTTGTGGGCAAGATAGGGTCCCGAACCTATCAGGGTGAAGAAGAAAATCAACCACCAGTTTTTCATTCATATTCAAGAATTCATTCTCTTAGGAGAGAGCTTTGCGAAGAAAAATTGAGCAATCACTTGCATGCCCAAACCAACCTTGCCTTTATTTCTCTCATCAACAATGTCCAGTCTGTCCCCTTTTCTGAAACTACTAGGGAAATGCCAAATGAACCCTAAATGAATTGGTGTATCATGTATGTCTTTACTACCAGAATCAAGAGAAAACGCAAGGCAGTTTTCCACTCACTTGTTTTCTCTCTCTTCTTTTACCTCATTTCATTCTCCTATTCTAATAAATTTAGAAATTAGTGTAAAAAGAAAAAAGAAAAAAGAAAACCAGAGCCACCTTGATCATGATATGATTGTCTTGATATGCAACCAATAAACAAACCTATAAGAGATCACTACAAACAATAATTCATGTACACATGCATCTCTCACTTAACATCCAGTGAGAAATCTAAAAAGAAATAGCTCCTCACCTACAAATGGTATCCAAAACATTCAACTGATTAATTGGGATAACAGAAGGCAGCACATATATATATATATATATATATATATATATATATCCATCAACAAAATCATATAAAAAGTGAGCAAACAAGACATATAAAACAACAAATACCAGAAGGCTGTATAGTTGGCGAATCCAGCTGCAGTTGCCATGGAAGCAATGGAAGCAGCCGCAAACACAAATTGTGAGATCCGAAGGAACAGCCCAGTAAAAGTTCCAGGAGTTCCAATGAAATCCTTCATCTTAATAAACCCAATAACAGAATCCAACAAAGAAAGACCTTTCAGATGCTTAACAGGGCAAATGAAGAAAGACCCATCACCCAGAAATCAAAAGACAAGAACCCCTTTCAAGAGAAAACAATATACAATCAGACCCACAACAGAAAATCTGCAAATAATCTCCTCAGATCTTCATCAGATTAGCAAGAACAAAAAGACCCATCACTCAATCCACCAAAAGGAAAAGACCCTTTGGAGAAATCAGCACAAGAACCTTGAAATTGGAAAATGGGCATCCGAAATCAATTCCAGAAAGAAGATTGCCTTCGTTTGGTGGGAAACGCTACATCATATACATCGGCCAAAAGAGGCATCGAACTATCGTTTTCTCACCTGCACAGCAAAAGAGGATGTTATTATTTTTATATGGGAAATTTTCAAATAAGTCATTCATTTTTTGTCTTATTTAAAAAAAAGATATAAGTTTTAAAACTTTTCAATTAAGGACATTCATCAATTTAAAGGTATTTTTTAGTAACTTTTTTCTTCAATTTTCTTAAACTATCCAAATTATCCTTCAATAAAATAAAACCACATTCACTTTCTTAAAGTTTTTAAATTAATCCCTAAGTTTTCAATTAAAGACATTCATCAATTTAAAGGCATTTTCCAGTAACTTTTTTCTTCAATTTTCTTAAACTATCCAAATTATCCTTCAATAAAATAAAACCACATTCACTTCCTCTATATTTTCTTTCTTTTTTACCAGCAGTCTTATAGTGATCTAGGAAAACTAGGTATTTCGGCTAAATATAATGGCTGCCAGAATCATGTTATGACTTTAAAATGAAAGTACTTTGGGTATTTTTAACAAATTGAGAGTAAATGCCATAAAAAATACCATTAAATGCCCAGATGTCCTTAATTGAAAATTTATGGACATTTGAAAAGTTTTAAAACTTATATTCTTTTTTGAAATAAGATAAAAATCTAAAACCTTATTTGAAAATTTCCCTTTTTATACTCCTTGTTTTTCGGATGAGAAGTGTTGGTAGAGTTTTTGGTATCCATAGTAAGACTGGACGAATCTGACAAATGTGAAAAGAAGACTACACGTGACATGCTATTGGGCCCACAGACCGAAAGAGGGTTTGCTGCCCAGCCATCATTTTTTTTTGTTTTTCCGCACCTTGCTGTAGAGCCTACTTGGAGATGGGTTGTGGGAATCCAAAAAAACTGGTTGGGACATACTTTGCATACAAAATATGGGGCCCACTTGGTCATCCTAACACTTTCATTAACAGCCCACAAATTCCACCCATTAAAAACAGTGGATTGTCAATCGAACTACGCAGTCCATGTGGATGGTTGTAAAAGAATGGGGTTGGTGTAAGTTTGAAGGGTCCTGTGTGTGATCCATTTGAATGAGTCTTTGCTAATTTGTCTAAGGTAATAAATTATAGATTGATGAAGTGATTATTAGTCGAGCTTGATCTCAAGTTGTATAACTCAGAAAAGGCCTAAGCTAAGCTTGAGCTTGAGCTTGAAATCTAGAGTGTAAGCCAAGCGTGAGCAAAGTGAATTTCAGCTTGACTGTTCTCTGCCGGAATTGTTAACGCTGTAGGGAAACACTAATCAAAGTCCTTCAATTAGGGCCCCTCTCCAACCAAAATCATTGAATGTATTCCTTACCTAGCAATTAGGTAGATGCTGAATTATCACTTTGGCCGAAATAATATTCATTGTTGAATTAAACGGCACATATAATGATGATTTTGTAAGATCATATGAGTGAATAACCCCAAGGGGTTGTCTAAGTGGTCGGGACCACGGTTTTTTTCTTTTTTGAAGCTAGAGGTCCTGGTATAGATCCTCGGTTCCCCCCCTCTTCATGAACTGAAAATTGAGTCCACTAGTGCTACCATAAGGAGTTTTATCTGACTTCTCTCTGAGCCCGGAAGGATTAGTCCAGCTCAAAGTGTTGAGAATTGTCTGATAGTAAAAAAAAAAAAGATACGAGTGAGTGAGAAATGTGATTTATTAATCCAACAACAAGTACATCTTCTCGAATGTCATACTCGACAATACTCTGCAATTAACCCCAAGGGGTAACTCAGTTGGCCTAGGACCACGGTTTGCACCCGGAGGTTGTGGGTTCGAAACTGCACTACCACACTGGGGCTACAGGGGAATTTACTCAGCTTCCCTCTGGGCCCGGAGGGATTAGTCCAGCCCAAAGGGTTGGGAACCCTCCGATAGCAAAAAAAAAAAAACTATACTCTGCAATTTGAAGGAGAGAATACACAGTTTTTTTTTTTTTTTTTCCCCTCTTTTTTTTAGCATGAGAGTTAAGTTTAATTTGGTGGTTTGAATTGAGCAAAAATGCCAACAAGAGTTCATCCAATGCATCTCTCACTCTCTAACAGAAGAAAAAAAAATTAAAAAAAAAAATAATCAAACACTGATTTTAGGTCTGTTGACAAGGGGCCGGGGCAGTGTGCATGAGTGGGCATGTAGCAGAGCCAAAAATAATATTGGGCAAAAAGAGCCACAGCAGAGATTTGTTTGGTGGGGCATGCACATATAGGACTTTGACAGATAAATTGAATAAAGGTACTGTGGAGAGTGACATATTAGAAGCAAGTGAATTTAGGGAAATATCTATGTCTAACACTAGATTTACGCATATAGGTAATTAAATTGAGGAATGATCTAGTCCAACCAGAAATGCAGTCAAACTCACCTTGTGAGGGGCACTGCACTCACCTCTAATAGTAGTGATTCATGATTGTAAAGAGACCGATCCCCTGTTTACTGTTTCGTCCAATCATCTCATGCCAGTGGTATAAATCTCATGAGAGCTAATGTACCCTATCAATTGCTTCATTGGAATGAAAAAGGGAAAAGAAGAGATTTTATACCGCTGGCATGAGATGATTGGATGAAATCCTTTAAATGGCAAGAATAGATGAGTGCAATCTTTTATCGTACATGCTCATGGTTCTATAGTTATGACCAATGAACCAAATTGAAATTTAATACATGTTCGTAATTTAATACATGTTCGTTTGCATTAGAATACATAGTAAAGTGTGAATGATATTTAGGTGATGGGTGAAAGATATAAGATAGCAGTTTAGATGGTTCACTTTCCAATAAAAGAAAGGTTATTAATTATTTGATAATCATTTTCCTATATTCCACTGAAGGGAGGCACTAGTTTATGGATGATGGTCAGATTGGAATGATATGATATTCAGTACAGATGGCCTAAGGGGCTGAGAGTTGGGCTTTTAGCCCAATGAACCCATCTATGGTTGGCAAGGCCCACTTGTTGTAAACTAATCCAGCTCCGGTCAGCTATTGATCTGGCCTTTAGGCAAACATTGTGACAGACCAACCCTATGTAGTGGGAGTAAATCAGAAAAATTGGTCCTTCCAAACCCATGGTCCTTAACTAACATCCCAAAGAAGCTCAGAGAAGACATGCCATTCCAGGCAGGCCCCGTTCACATGCAAAAATTGCTTCACAAAATATTTATAAAACTGCTTTAGATCATATTATAATCATTTCATGAATCAATATTACAAGCATCATGGGATATAGAATGCACCAAAGAACCCTACTCTTGGACACACATGACATACCTGTTTGATGGGATACATCTCAGTTTGCTTGGTTTCAAGCCCCTTTCAGTTTCAGGACATTAATCCTGTTGCAGATGTAGCTATATATAGAATGTTTACACGAGCTTAGACTTTCCCAACTGCTCAAATCTAATAGATCACACGTTTTGTTTTATCATATGGATACACACTTTATTTCTTTTAATCTTTTTTCTTGAATTGTACCTAAGAAAGCATTGCTAGTACGTTCTTGTTTTGTGAGTAATATTACAATCTGTAATGCTCAAGGGCAGTCTTTCCATCGAGCCCTACTCCACAGTAGTGTGTAGTATAATCTCTAGTTGTAGTTTGCTTGTATTTTGGAGGATTCTCTTCTGATAACAACTCCTTGATAGGCCCATAGAGTTTTGTAGATGGGTGAAGATCTGTGGAGAAGAAGCATGCCACAGATACCCTTGGTCCAACCTGATTCGCCAGCACTCTATGCTCAACACTCTTAAATCTTCCATTTGAGATAAGCTGTAATTGAGATAATAACAACGCAAATAAACTAGTATTAAATTATATTTAAAACAAAAAATGTTCAGCCCCACGACTCGCGAGGCCCACCTGGATATATGACAATCCTATTCCTGGATTGAAGGTGGGTACATCTTCACATAGATTGGAGTGAATTATCATATGATCCTAGTTGATCTGCACAGAGGTTCCTCTCAGGAGATTCCATGAAAGGTGACTATTTCACTCCTTTTGAGAACCCTATCATCAATCAAACTTCTTAACACTCACTAGCCCCCGAAAATTTGTTATGTATTTATACAAACAAACAGATCCTAAAGAAGCCTTTAGAAATAGATTGAAGGTATGGGAATTTTTAAGGCTCAATTGAGCGGGGGAAGAAACAACTCCCCTTCAAATAGATGCCTTGCATTTGTGGTTTCCAACATACCTGAAGAAGATCTCCAATGTTAACTACCAAAGCTCCTGGCACAGGGGTGACATCGACCCAGTGATGTTGATATCGTACTTGCAAGCCTCCAATGTGGTCTTGAAGGAGTACAGTGACGAAATCAGGGTCGGAATGGGGGCTTGTGCCTATTGTGAGATTTGGCTCGGGACATGCTGGGTAGTAGTGGGAGATAATCATATGGCCTTCAGTGCATCCCAAGCCTATCAGGTGGTCTTTTTCAAGCCCAAGTGCCTCTGAAAGCAACTCAAACAGTGTATTCCCCAACTTTGTGATCTGTTTTGAATACTCCAGTGTTATATCCCTGTAAAATTTGCACATTAATTAAATAAAAGAAAATCTTCTTTTTCTTTGAGAATTAAATTCTCTCAGTTTCCATAGTCCAGGCCTTTGTTGCTAGTTACTAATTATGGGAACATGTTGAAGGGAAATCTCAATCAATAAAAATGACTACATAATCCTGTTGATTCTTACAGTGTATGATATGTGACCCTCAACTGATAGTCTGTTTAACAGTTAAATATGATAAATAAGGGGACAGTTCTTGTGAGCTGCATGGATTTTTAGGCAACCCCCACGATGGACTTACAGACAGGACTAAGCTTAGAGAACTTGAATGGTTCATAAACTGTTTCACAGGTAGTAAGACTTGGTGGGACTCGATAATACTAGGCCTGTCAAAATGCCACACGACCCATTAACACAACACGAACTCACACGATATTAATGGGTAGGCTCGTAATGGGTTTGAGTCACTAACGGGTCGTGTACGAATTAAATCAATAACTCGTTAACTACCCGCGTAACCCATTAAAAACTTTTTAGTCCCTAAGTGTAGCTAGAATTAATTTATATTCATAAAGAAAAATTTGAAATTTATTGTTTTATAATGGGATTTTAGGTGGGATCCACTCGAAATCCTCACTTACAGTTTCGTGTGGCTTATATATTTTTCTCCTTATATATTTTTGTATGGATTTTCTTTTAATTTTCGAAATAACTTAATTACTTAACTGGTTAACGGGTTGGGTCGTGTAACCTGTTAAATTAACGGGTCCTGTTCAGGTTGAATTTCTTGATCCGTTAAGTTAACGGGGGTCGTGTACAGGTTTAAGTTATTTTAATACGAATTCGTTAATTCATAATCCGAATTCGTTAACACGACACGATTGACAACCCTAGATAAAACTCAGTTGAATTGGTCAGACTAATTATAGCAAAAATCAAGAACTGAGTGAGCAATTGTCCGGGCCAAACTCACTTAACTCATCCAAGACTAAGCAAAATTTACTAGCTAATTGCTTGTGGCTATAATTTATATCTTAAATTTTTTTGGCTAACCATTGCTACCAAAACCTCGAGGCATTAGTAAAGACAGTAGAAATACTCCTCAACACTCCCCCTCAAGTCGAACCTGCCGGCTCACTTTTGGTGACACGCATTTTTTTATTTGCACTAAAACGTCATTCCCCTTAAGATTTGAACTCACGACCGATTAACTTTGATACCATCTTAAATTTCCTTGGCTAACCATTTCTACTAAAACATCGAGGCATTAGTAGGGACATCGTAAATACTTCTCAATACCATATCCTCTTCAGAGTTTCTCTTGCAAGAGTGATAATTAGAGAAGTTGCTCATACCTGCAAACGGGTGGCAACTCGTCGACGTTGGGAGGATCAGGAGCCATGACACACAACAAGCTGTCCCTCCAATTCGCAGCGCGCGATTGATACAGATCGAAATTGCTGTTGAACCTTACCTTCTTCAGATCTCGCGTGTAGAACACCATCTTCTCCTCCTTGGGCAGCTCGTTGAAGCGTACCACGCTCTCCATCATCCTCTCCAAAACTTCATCTGGGATCCCATGGTTCACCATCTGGAAGAAACCCCACTTCTCGGATGCTCGTCGGATCTCACCCACGATCTCCATCCGTCGATCGACAAAGACACCTTGGAGATCAACGGTTGGGATTTGGAGGGTGGGATCTGCGGCTGTATCGGAGCCGTTGGGTAAGGTGTGTGGTGAGTGAATGAAGATTCTGGGGATGGTGGAGATGCCCGAGTCGACTAGGCCTTTCACTCCGGTCTTGGACTCGTCGAACTCTCTGACTTCTTTGGCTCGGTCATAGTGTGGTGGTGGTGAGGGAGGATCGGCCATTGCTAGCCAAGAAGAGGAGAGGAGATTGGCGTCAACTCAATACCAAGGAGAGCAAATATTTATAGAATAGAAGAAAATATATATTCTATGGTACAATTCCACACATGGTACTACTTACCATTGAGGTAAACCGGACTGTTCAAAACATGAAAAAGATAGAACATTGACATGTCCGCTATTTCAATTTAATAAGAGTAGTCCCGCCATATGATTGAAACCATGATCGGGTGTTGACCCGGTATCATGGCTTCCGTGGCATTAATCACATTTTCTTTATGTGTTCAATCGGATGGTGGGACACACTCGTATTAACTAAATTAAAGTTCTAGGACATAGCCAAGAGGAATTGAAATTCATCTCAAACGGTTTGGATTTTCTCCGTGGGCACCACAAATATATTTTTCTACTGGAGATTTTTTTTTTTTTTTTTTTTTTTTCTAGCAGTGGGCTGTCAAGGGAAGGGTTTTTTGTTACACCACTGACTGGTGAGGACAGAGGAAATCCAAAATTCCTTCTTGCATACCACTGGGATGCTTGATCTACATCCATCTGGGGCATATCCAGACAAGGAAAGGGTTTTTTTTCTTGTTACGCCACGGATTGTGAGGACTGAAGAAGTCCTAAATTGCTTCTTGCATTCCACTTGCATTAGGTCTTATTCAGACAAGGAAAGGTTTTTTTGCTTTTGTTTTTTCTTATGCCAGTGATTGTGAAGCCTAAGGAAGTCTTAAATTACTTCTTGCATACCACTTGCTTGCTTAATCCACATCCATCTTAATCTTTATCCAGGCTTTCGGTTTCTTTTTGCTTTTTGGTTATTTGGAGAGGATTTGGGTTCACAGAATAAAGCAACACAGGGTAGAGATTGTAGGGCATTAGGTGATCTTTAGAATTTACTCATCCAAGAAATTCTGTGTATATTAGATAAGATATCCAATGGTGATGAAATGGATATCCACAAATTGAATGAGAAATTCTTTATGTTAAAGGCCCGCTCGAAGTCATAGAACAAGATAGAGATGTCTTGATAGACTTTTTTTTTTTTTTTTTCCAAAGAGTTATATTTTAAAGCTCTCTTATATTTAGAGGGCAAATGAAACAAAATATATATATATATATATATCAAATATCCCATTTAGAAAGTCTTACTCTGTAGTAACAATAGAGGATTTGTATCTATTTAGAAAATGGCAAATACACATGTGGCTTGTTCTCAGTGAGCACTAGCCCACTAGGTATTACGTGTTTAGGAGTGGGCTCCATCCGAATGGGAGTATTGGAAAGTGTTTATGTTTCCTCTATTAACGTCTCCAAATTTAGGTAGTAATAGTTAGTTAAAAGAACTTAATACCATCAAGTTGATTTTTCTTTCTTTTTTCTTTGGTTTTTGCTAGATGCCGCAGGGCCTTATCTATTACCTTGTGATTTGTGAGTCACACCGCAGTCACTTTTATGCACAATGGATGGTTGTATAATAAGGTGATAACAATGGTATATAAGTGACTCATGACTGTTAAATTCGCCAAGAGAAAGGACTAGAACAAATGACTAGAACCTTTTATTGTACATTCTCTTGATTCTATAGTTATAATCAATGAACCAAATTGAAAATTTACGCCATTTGTAGTGAATATTGCAACATTCCCATCTAATCATCCATCATGGGTAAAAGTAGCTGTAGTGGCCATAAGGCCTTGTGTTAAACATGTGGAGCTCTGCTAAGCCATCAATCGAGACCTTTTAAGCAAACATTGGCTCAGAGCCAGACAACTTACTAACAAGGTTAATTAGAACAATAGGTCCATTCCAAGCCCATGGTTCTCAACTTTCATCCGAAAGCAGGGGAAACATCACACTCTAGGCTGGCCCTGTACACCTTTAATCTTACTTCACAAACATCCTTAGAACGATGGGCTCATCACACTATCCAAAATACTTACAAAACATCCTCATATTATACCATCATCATTCTATAAACCACTATTGCAAGCATTTGTATAGATGTCATTGAATTTACAAAGCACCCTGCTCTTGGAAACACTTCACATAATTGTTTGGTGTGATATATATACATCTCAATTTGTTTGATTTCAAGTCCGTTTCAGGGCATGAAACCTGGTGCAGATGTAGCCATAGAATGTATACACACAGCTTTAACTTCCCCAACTGTTCAAATCTGATAGGACCCCTGTTTTGTTTTATCATATGGATACACACTTTTTTTTAATGGCACTTTAGAAAACATTACAAGTATTTTCTTATTTTGTAACATAACATTACAATCTATAATGATCAAGGGCAGTCTTTCCATCAAGTCCAACTCCATAGTAGTGTGTAAGGTAATCTCTTATTGTAGTTTCCTTGTATTTTGGAGGATTCTTATCTGATAGCAGCTCTTTGATAGGCCCATAGAGCTTTGTAGATGGGTGAAAATGTGTGGTGAAGAAGCATGCCACTGATACCCTCGGTCCAACCTGATTCGCCAGCACTCTATGTTCCACACTCTTAAATCTTCCATTTGAGATGAGCTGTAATTGAGATAATCACTGCTCAAATACAGTAATGATAAATGACATTTAACAGAAAAAATGTATACAGTCTGCCCCAGCAGGACCCACCTAAATGCATGACAATCCCGAGTTGGTGGGCACATATTAGCCCCTTCACTCCCTTTGAGGCCCTTGCCATCAATCAAACCTCACTAGCACCCACAAATTGGCATTCTCCTCAATCAGACACTTATCGGACTCATCCTATCACTGAATTACCTTTGGTAAACGAAACGTATAAGAATAAGCCACTAAAATTAGAGGCTCTTCAATGGAGAGTTAGATGTCCAACCAATTATGATGGGTTATCCGAAACTCAAATCTACAATGAACCTTTCTATCCCTCCATTCTCACATAGGTGACATTGATGTGTGCAGTGTGCCACAGAAAAGTTTGAAATAGTTTTCTAAACAAAGAAAATTGTGAAAGGTATCTCTGGCAGAAGATTTTCTGTATATTTATTCACGACTTGATTAAATTTCACAATGAATAGGAGTTTGTTTGGTTTAGATCCTGTTTAATGTATAGTAGTTGAGACTTGAGAGCTTTATGTTGGAAGAAACGCTTCCCAAGTCTCTCTCCAGGTCCTACCAAAAAACTTTTTCGACAACTCATGTTCTTACTATAAATTCATGACATAAAATGATTAAGGAAGAATCCAAGTCTTTCGAAATTAGATTCCACCTGGGTATCTGTGGTTGTGTGTACCTGTAGAAGATCTCCAATGTTGACTACCAAAGCTCCTGGCACAGGGGTGACATCGACCCAATGATGTTGATAACGTATTTGCAGGCCTCCAATTTGGTCTTGAAGGAGCAAAGTGACGAAATCAGAGTCCGAATGGGGGCTTGTGCCTATTGTGAGATGAGGCTCAGGGCAAGCTGGGTAGTAGTGGGAGAGAATGACATGGCCTTCAGTGCATCCCATGCCTATCAGGTGGTCTTTGTCAAGCCCAAGTGCCTCTGAAAACAACTCAAACAGTGTATTTCCCACCCTTGTGACATGCTGTGAATACTCCAGTGTTATATCCCTGTAAATTTTGAACATTAATTAATAAATAAATCTTCTTTTTTATTTGGCGATGTTTAACATGGCTGTCATTGGAATTGTGGGAACCGGCGGGCCTAGGCCAACGTATGCCCATCACCTGCCAAAGAACACTTAGGAAATAAGGGACTCCAACATTCTCACGTCTGAAATATCCAAGCCTTGACCCTGGGCTTATAAGTCAAACTCTGTCTTAATTCAACATTTGTAAAGTTATGCAATCTCAAATCTCATAAGAACTCTAAAGTTAAGCGTGCTTGATCGGGAACTGTATTGATATGGATGACATCTGAAATATCTAAGTCTTGACCCTAGGCTTATAAATCAAACCCCACCTTAACTAAACTTGACGCATTTTAAAGTCATGCCAAAGTTAAGCGTACTCAAGCGAGAGCAGTACCGGGATGGGTGACCGCTCAGGAAGATTGAGTTGGGCGGAGATGTGACAGAAATCCCTATGGCTTCCTTCCTCAATCGATCCAATCTCCGAAAGATTTTTTTATGAACATTTGACTAAGGTTATTCGCAATATAATTACCTTCTTTGCAATTCAACTAATTCAATTTTAGTTTTTGCATCTCATAATCCGAGACATGGAGTAGGAATTTCAATAGAGTTTGTTAATTGAATTTGCTTTTCAATTTGTTTGATTCTAAGTGTTCATGCTATATGTCCATTACAAGTAAAAATAGGGAGATATTGTTTTGTCCAATAAAAAATAGCCAACTGTGTAAAATCTCTTCTTTGATTTTCTCAATCCAAAGAAGCAATTGAGATGGTACTTTAGCTGTCATGAGATTTTACACAACTGGCTATTTTTTATTGGACCGGACTCGTCTACTACAGGGTCACCACTCAAAGTAATTATTCTTTGCATTTACTCCAAGGCTTAGCTTTACTTCAATTTAAGTGAGGTCCATCACTGGATTGATCATGTGTAAAACAATACAGTCAAAATAACCCGCAATAAAATTCCATACACAGTCAAAATAACACAGAGTAGTCAGACATGGTGGGCAGGACTCAATAGAACGCAGCTGAGTTAGTCAGACTAATGGAAAAATCAAAAGCTGAGTGAGCAACTGTTTCGGCCAAACTCAGTTCGCTCCTCCAACTCTTCTAGTTCCAGTCTCATCACCAGTAATCTATATGCTGCCCTTGTTCAAATTCTTGGTCTCGAAACATAGAAATTATTAGAGTAGAGAAGCTGCTCATACCTGCAAACGGGTGGCAATTCATCAGCGTTGGGAGGATCAGGAGCCATGGCGCAGTACAAGCTGTCCCTCCAATTCGCAGCGCGCGACTGATAAAGATCGAAATTGCTGTTGAACCTCACCTTCTTCTTCAGATCTCGCGTGTAGAACACCACCTTCTCCTCCTTGGGCAGCTCGTTGAAGCTCACCACGCTCTCAATCATCTTCTCCAAAACGCCATCTGGGATCCCATGATTCACCATCTGGAAGAAACCCCATGTCTCAGATGCTCGTCGGATCTGGCCCACAATCTCCATCCGTCTATCGCCATGGATGGATTGGAGATCGACGGTTGGGATTTGGAGGGTGGGATCTACTGCTGGATCGGAGTCGTTGGGCAAGGTGTGTGGTGGGTGAATGAAGATTCTGGGGATGGTAGAGATGCCCGAGTCGACCAGGCCTTTCACTCCGGTCTTGGACTCGTCGAACTCTTTGACTTCTTTGGCTCGATCGCGGTCGTGGTATGGTGGTGGTGGTGGGGGTGGTGGGGGTGAGAGAGGATCGGCTCTGGCATTTGTTAGAATCATTGCTAACCAAGAAGAGGAGATGGGAGTCAACAAAAGGAAAAAAAAGCAAGTAGCCGAAATATGTAATGCTCCTAGTCCAGATCCTCTGGACATTATTTAATCCCCAAAATCCTGCGTTAAAAAACACTGAAACCACAGAGTGTGGCCCTTCTATTGAGATTCAAACCTTCCAAAACAAACGCCCTCTAGCTAAGATTGTTTGATTGTTTTACATCTATCTGAGTTGATTTCATCAATGTCTGATAAAAGACATATGTAGTCAACATAATCTTATGTTCTTATAATCATATGCATATTCATTATTCATGATACACAAAATGGATTGGCACACCACCGGTCAAGTATAAGTAATAAATGCAGTAATTAAGAGGAGAGAGAGATTATAGTGGTTCGGTCAGTGTGACCTACGTCCACTTTAGAAGGCAGAGGTCGCCGGACATTTTATATATCAAGTGCGTAGAGATTACAAACTTAGGAGAATAAGAGAGATGAAGTGTGTAGAAGAAAGAATATTGCTTGCCCCTCAATGCTGGTGGGACTCTTCTATTTATAGTCTTCTCCTAACAGATGGGGACGACTTTACAGCAATGTTCGCAAGGAGCCTTCGAACTGCTCTCGATGGGCGAGGCAGTTTGGATATTCTCCGCAAGACTTGGTAAAAGTGGGATGTGGATTGACTACTTCCGAGGCGACGTGGGTTGCCTTGACGTGGCCAGGGCCTCATGGATCTGGGCCTGGACCTCAACGGACCATCTTCATAAATATAAGTCTTGGCTCGTACGTACCGGGCCACTTGGGCCTGACTCATCAATTATCACATATATTGAAAGGAGCAGTGCAACTGGCTAAGGATCATGTCTCAGAAATCTGAAATTACACCTGAAATTGCAGTCTCAAACTCCCCCTCCCTGAACCACTTGCCCCCCGGCAAATGCCTGAATTAGTCGGTGCATATGGTGGGTACGAAGTTCACGTGCTATGCCCCATTCCACATGGCCACATGGCTACGATGGCTCTGTCGAGTGTCGGGTTGATCGACTCAACACGTGGTGCGTATAATCACCATTTCATTCATGGCCCTTGACGCGCTCACGTGCAGAGCTGGTGCAGTCAGAGTGGAACCGACTGGGGCACGCTACTTCCATTCGCAGGATGCATGTGGGAGATCGCTCAGGGCGAACCGACCTGAACTAGCGTGAGAAGGAATGCAGAAATTTTGGAAAACCCCTTAATGGAAAATTTATACCTGTTCCTAAATATTGTTCCAAAAAAAATTCTATATAGTGGAGTTTCTTTTTGCTCATTTGAAAAGGATTAATTGGGTTCACAGTGTTAAGCTATATGTGGTTTTCTTAAAAAACACTTTATATAAGGGGACATGGTAGAGATTGTAGGGCACCACTCCCCACCCGGGGAGTTTTTTTTTTTTATCGATAACAGTAAATTAAGTTATGGAGAGAACAACAATACAAGAAAGGCTCCAACAAAAAGTAAAGACATAAGAAGGAATTAGTACAAAAGCCTTACACCCAAAAAAAAAAAAGCAATAGGGGACCACAAGCTAGCAAAAGAACTCTATACACCCCTTGTTTAGCTAGAGAATTTGTCATACCATTTGTTGATCGACAACCATGAGAGAATGAAACCTTAATCAAAGAGGATAAAAGCCTTAATTTCATTGAGATAAAATTGAAGTCTCCAAGGACCCCTCTCCACCTTAGATATGCACCTAATAGCATTAGAAGAATCACCTTCCACAATTAAACTTTTCTTGAAAGTATAAGAAAAAATCATTAAACTTCCTAAATGGCAAGTATTTCCGCTTCATTAGATTCTTTTATACCAAGATTCTTGGAGAACATAAACAACACTTCACCCTTACCATTCCTAAGAACTCCACCAATTGCTAGCCTGGGCTTGCCTTTAGCCGCACCATCAACATTGAATTTTAACCAACCCGATGGAGGAGGATACTAACACACCACTTTTCTATCCTTGGACAGACCAGTACACGACATGCAAGCTTCCCAATTTTGAAGAATACAATCTAAATTCATTCCATTAAATTCCTTTCTTAAAAGAACCCATTTTGCTACTCTAACCTCCACAAGGGAAACAAGATTTTCCGGCGCGTTGAAGGAGATCTCCTATGAATTCTATCATTTCTTTCCTTTTAAAGAGACCACAAAATTACAAAGGGAATAAAAGGGGTGACTTGCGTACCGTTATTTACATATGTAAATATTACTCATGCATAACAGTTATGCACGCTTATACTTGTTAACTAATTTGTGCATGTGATGTATAAATAAGATATGAAAATGGTATGTAAATAATACTATTTTTTCATGAAAAATTCTACAGTTGACAAGGTGTTAGTGGTTTACACATGGTACTGTAGGCTTTGCAGATTTAAAAAAAAAAAAACGTGAAAACATGTAATTAATGACTTTCATACATAAAAATCTATTTTATGCACTTTTGTAGGCCACTGTTCAGGATTAGAACTATTCACTTTCTTTATATGGCTAAAAAATACTAGAAAGTAAAATATATTATCTCAATTCCTCATGAATTTTGAGAATTTTATACAAGAAATTCATGGTACACCTACTCGTTTATACATATGAAAATGGTGATTTTGACAACCACGGTAATGTGATTTACATGTATAATATTTGTACGTGTAAATATAACATATTTAAAACCTATTTTCCTAGCTATCACATACATAAAAGAGACATGACCCCTAAGCAGATGAGATCAATTATCCAATGGTGATTAAACGGATTTCCTAAAATAGAATGAGAATTTCTTTTAAAGATCCATTCAAAGTAATAGAACAAGATCAAAATGTCAAATAGACCTCTCTTTTTTTTAAATGACTATATTTTCAAAAGCACTCTTACATTTAGTATGGCCAATGGACTATATATACTCCGTCAAATGTCCTATTTAGACAGTATTATTCTATAATTGTTAGTAATATACAACTTTAAAAATATATATATTAACTCTTTACTAAAATTCAAATACAATACATACCTTCTTTTTGGTCTTTGTATTTCTTTAGTCAGACCTATATGTCCAAGTCTCAAAACAAATAATCCGAGCCTAGTGATTTCACTATGTCCTTAAGACAGATTTTCCCCCTCAAGGTGCTAAAGGTTAAATGGGAAACTGTCTCCCAAGATAGAACGGATTTTTTCTTCTATGGAAAGTAGCACTTCAATTCCAAAGAACAACGAACACAAGATCAGTATCTGAACAAGAACAGAGGGAGAAGAGAAAAAGAGAAATCTGTGTGATCTCTCGTCCTTTTCCTCTCTCAAATTCATCCACTATTTATAGGAGATTGGTGCTTCTTTGAAACTGCATAGTAGCTGTTGGAAACAACCCTACATGAAAGGTTGCACCACTTCAGTCCCATGCACTGATTCAAAAGGTTGCACCCTTTCAGCATTATACAATGTTTCGAACCATTGCATCATCTTTGAAAAGGCATATCTCACTAACTGTTTCAAGAGAAACTAACTTAGCCTTATGGACCCAATTCGGATTGGGCCACTTCAGTCCCATGCACTGATTCAAAAGGTTGCACCCTTTCAGCATTATACAATGTTTCGAACCATTGCATCATCTTTGAAAAGGCATATCTCACTAACTGTTTCAAGATAAACTAACTTAGCCTTATGGACCCAATTCGGATTGGGCCTTGTATAAAAAATAAGAAATCTGTGATCCAAAAAAAAACCACACCGGACGGACAGCGGCGGCGCGCGTGTTTTGTTGAGCTTGACTGTATTCCATCTCCACGGAAAATTAGTGGTATCCCTTGGGGCCCAACCCTTATAGTCATACTTTCTCTATATATACTCAACATCTCTTTGGTTTTCTTCCAATGTGGGACAAGTGTTTTTCATACTTTCCCTCATTCATTTCTCACTCATTTCATTTCAAGTGGGGTAACTAGGGAGACAAATTACTCATTCAATACTCAATGGATTTGTGTAATTCCAAGTTTCATGTGTTCACTACACTTTGAACTTTCAATTACAACCCATTTTTCTAACAATAATAACGTTAGAGGATTTGGATCTATTTATAAAATGGAAAATAAGCTTGTGGCTTGTGCTTGGTGAGGGGCTGAGGGCCACAATCTGTAAAAACCTGAAGGAGGTGGGTTTCTGGGGAGGGGGTGATAATTTGTTTTCAGGCCCTACATCCAAAATCAGAAAATAAATTAATATCATAAATAAGAGCTTTCTAGCTATTTTGTTTGTTGATTTGAAGACAGATAATATCTAGCAACATCTAGCGGATCTAATTTTTGGTAGCTAGGTAATCAACAAGTCCCTCATTTATATATCTTGCAGGCCAGGGGCCCGACGAACCTGACATGTATATGAAAAACGATTTCTTCGTTTTTCTTATGTTTTAGAGATGATCAATAGCTTGTTTGAGCCCCACTTTAATTCGAGATTAAGCACTCTTATGGAACTTGGGGAAGCAATGGAAAATGAGTGGTCAAGAGTGAGTAGGCTTGAGCTTGAGCACATTCTCCACTCGGCTGCTTACCCATGCAAAACATTATGTTTCTTTTTTTGCTTTTTTACTTTTTTTTACTACGTAGAGAACTCAAACTCACATGCTCTCAAATATGCCCACATCCCCAACTAATTGAGCTAAACCTGTGGACTAAAATTTATACATTCATATTGTCTCCTAGAGCCTCTTTCGTTGTTGGATATTGAAAACGACCGTTGGGGAGATATCTGAATTCCTCATATGTTGTCTCTGTGTTGGATTTACAAATGCATAAGTATCCCATCCATCATTTTAAAAGTTGAAATTTGGAGAATCTTGAAAGTAAGATGTGACAATATATTATAAGTAAATAGATCGATGCATGGTAAAAGACTCAAAGTGGCCTGCCCAAAATAGCAAATCCTAGTTAAGGAGATAAGCTGGAAGTGGTCAAGTTGGATGGTCCAGTACTTGTCGTATATGCGCGATTTGTTCGGTGGAACCATGTCCCACAATGTCCTAAGACAGTTGAAAGACGTGAAATCAATAATTGGATAGGGATGCAGTGTTGGAGAAAGAAACGATAGACATTGAGAATTTTTGGGATCAGTTGAAATATTTGGATTTATGAGAATGAAGGAGAAATTACAAAGTTTAATTAGATGAAAGATTTTAGGATGAGGCTATTGTTCTATTCCCACTAATAGAAAGAAGACATATATACGTTATAGGCACGAAAAAGCAGTGTCTATTTTTTGTGTATGTTCTTATGAAAGAAAAACTCTCTAAAACTGACTCGGCACTTGAGAGAGAGCCTTATATATAAAAATTACAAAGACCTGCCCGGCTGCCTGGGGCCTTTGCTACTGGCACTGCTGTCCCTGGGGCCTCTGATGACGCCCACGCTGATAGTGTTGTCCCCTAGGCTGCTGAGGTGCATGAGCCTGCTGCGGAGCACAGGGCTGCTGCTGAGGTGCACGTGCCTGCTGTGGAATGCGAGGCAGCTGAGCTGCTGGGGCAATCTAACGAACTGGCAGAACGACAACTGGAGCTCTCGGAGGAGCAGGAAGCTGCAGCATCGGGGGATGCTCTCGGCGGAGTGGGCAGTTCCTAGACAAATGTCCTGGATCGCCACAATCATAACATGCGTCGTGCGGGCGGTACTGCTGCCGCTGCTGGTACTGTACCATCTGCCCCG
This sequence comes from Umbellularia californica, assembly GCA_028538565.1. Lineage (NCBI taxonomy): Eukaryota > Viridiplantae > Streptophyta > Magnoliopsida > Laurales > Lauraceae > Umbellularia > Umbellularia californica. Next base: position 7,879,689 of record JAPQWN010000002.1, read on the forward strand.
CTGGTCTATGCCTCCGGAATTGCTGCTGCTGCACTACAGGCTACTGTCAAATCGGAGCGGTCCTAATCCGCTTCTGCTGATGCATGGTCTCAACTCTCTGTAGATGCTCCTTGGCCCAATACGCTCTCCGCACAGCATCCTCATATGTAGTAGGGTCGACACAAGTCATGTGTAACTGGATGTCAGCTCTCAACCTCTCGATGAATCGATGGATCCTCTGAGGCTCAGATGTGATAAAGGCCTTTGCAAAGCGGGAGAGCTGAGTGAAGCGAAGCTCATACTGGTAGACCGTCATGTCGCCTTAGACTAGAGTCTGAAACTCTCTGAACTTCTGATCTCGGACATGGACAGGGATGAACTTCGTCAGGAACTCTGTCCTGAAAGCAGTCCAGGATATCTCATCGGCAATCATCTCATAAGGACGCTGCACAGTCCTCCACCAATCCTCAGCAATACTGCGAAACATGTAGGCTGCCAGCTGCACCCTCTGTCGTCCGGTACACTCGAAAACCCTGAAGATCTTCTCCATTCGTACGATCCAGTCATCAGCAACTAAGGGGTCCTCTGTGCCTGTGAACTCAGGCGGTCCCCTCTTGAGGAACCTCTCGAAGATAACGTTCAGGTCCACCTCCCGAATAAGAACAACCGCCTGCTCTGGGTGAGCCACTCTCTCGACGACATCCAAGACTTGCGCATGAAACTGCGCAAAATCATTAGTCTGCTGCTGATGTGCTGCCGCCTGGGCTTCCTGTGAGACAAGAAAGGCCCATAGGAACCGCTGAAATCTCTCCTCAAAATCAGGTGGATCACTGGTCGCTGGTGCTATGGGTGATGTCTCTTCCCTCGACATCTACCAAGAGAAGATAATTGTGTCAATTCAAGTCTAACACTTAGGACTACACTAATTCTACCCAATCCATCGTCCTTACACGTATCCCCACACTAAAATACCTCACCACGTCCTAAAGTTTCTTGTGTGTTTTATTTCCTAGAGACTTACCCGCTCTGATACCATAAAATTGTAACGCCCCAATTCCGAATACCGAAGTTACCGCTAAGGTACCCGAATTTGGCATGCTACTTCCCGGAAAATCCAAGAACTTCCAAGATCATAGTCCGCAGTGAGGTCATATTTTTAAAACTTTTTTAACAAATAAATTATCAACAGTTAAATTGCGGAAGTATAAGAAAAGATAGTGGAAGCAACAGGTATCATATAAAATAGATCAAGTAAGGCAGAGCTTAAGTCTACCAAAATTTCAAAGAGTGAATAACAAATATATATATAACATTCTACTTCCCGCTCACTACAAGTTCACTCAAAATTCAAAATAAAACTACGCTCAGACACCCAGTGCAGGCGTTCCATCCTCCGGTTCGACCACCTGGTCAACCGGTCCCCACTCAAAATCGCCGGCTACAGGCGCCTCATAGTACGCGTCATCCACGAGGTCAAGGTCGAGATCTAAGCACCAAAGATGGGTCAGATCCAAGGATCTGGCAAGGCACCATATACAGATAACACAGGATGTATGCATCAAAGAAAATGAAGACGATCATATAATCATAAGAATAACAATGAAACATAAACTAGGCAATTGTGCAGTAAATAACAATTTAGAATCAGAGATATCAAGAAATCTAATCTAACAGATATCAAAATGGCACATTCACACAAGCTGGATACCGCGGGATATTATACCGCGGCCCTCCCATACTGAACACAGTCACTGTGGGGAAAAGTAAAGTAACAATGTAAGGGATAACAGCCCTACTAATCATAATATATAAATAACATCGATCACACCCATTTATCGCACCTATCACACCCCTTTATCAGGTTAGACCGGACCCGGTATCACACCGTCCGTCTAATCATAGCTCATCATGATGGCTCTAACATAACCAATATATATAGCTCCTACCAGTGATGATCAGTCAACAGGCTGAGCTTAGATCAACTGAGTGAATGTTTAGTGCCGACCCGATGAACAAGTACAGGTCTGTGTCTGTCTAGGCTTATCTCGCGCAAGCGAGGTCCTAACCAAGTCTCTAAAAGGTTCAAGTACAATTCCTTAGGATATAATCCAAATCCAAGTCCAATCATCATTAGATCCAAACTAGGCCCATAAACCCTGACCCGAAACAATATAAGTACAATACCATGTTCATTCAATAAGTAACCAATCCATACTCATACATAATGAGTCATCAATCCATCATAACTGACCTCTCCATTCTAGGGTACCACACACCCAACTTAGGCCATATGAGGGCCCGCCTAGCCACAGACACGGGTCATTTATCTTCGATTACATCACCGGGTCACCACTACGAAATCCTAGGTTCAGGTCCTCCAATTTCCATTTAATTAACAGGTTTATAACAATAACAATGTTATGAGAGAAGTGTAATGAATAATAACCTCCAAGTAATAGAATCAAATGGAATAAAGCAAGGGTCCAACCTAGGTAATGGTCCACTCTCAGGATCAGGGCCTCAATAGATAATTGGATCCCTAACTGCAGTTTCAGATGCCAAAATATTATATCTGGTGCTCCTGAAGTTATGAGCATCTTTGACTACATTTAAGGGTCGAATCACCGACAATTCTAATCCCTAAAACCTACTTGGTGGTCCCCACGAGTCAAGGTCGAGCCACACAATTAACTCGTGCTTGGCACATTGATGAAAGTTCATTTGGATGGTCAATGGGCCCCACAATCGATCAATCACAAAACATAAACTAAACTCACAACTTACTGTTCATAGTGTGGCAGGTTGACCTGGCAAAGGTCGGGTCGACCTGCTCCACCGGAAATCAAGGTTGGGACTTGGTTTGGATTCTGAAATTTCCAGTGTACCCGCTCGACCAGGTGGCCAGCCGGTCGACCTGGTACACAGGTCTACCTGAATCAACAGATTTCAGGCCAAATCTCAACTTCTGCGGTTTTCAGTATGTCCGGTCGGCCGGGATAGGGTCTGGTCAACCATGCACACTGAATTCTGGGTTTGAGGAAAAATTCGGGTTTTATACAAAATTGTCAATTGGATTCAATAAAATACTCAAGGTTTATTCTAATTCAAAAATCTAATGTGATTTCTAAAAATATAATCTTAAGGTCCAAACTTAATTTAGGTTCATAAAGACTAAGGAGTCTAATTAAAGTTTATAAAATAACTAGTACTTTAAATTAGATTCTAAAAACTAATGGGTAAAAAGCAACACACATTAATTCCTCACACATGGTCCCAGGTCAACATACAGCACTCATCCTCTCTTTATTTTTCTTCTCTCATATTCATATGCACCCTAGCCTACCATACTTCCATCACTCCACCTTTATATCACATGAGATGACCACAATTTTTCCTACTCTCACAAGACACTACACTACCCAACCACCTATCCTTACTTTATCTCCTTTACACGTCACCACTTCATCTCTTTCCTCTCCCTTATGTTCTGTAGCCAAACTGTAGCCAAACAAAACTGTTAACAGAGACAAAATCGTCTCTAGCCTGCAGCAACTAGGAGTTTGGATGGTGGATCCCACTAACCCAATCCATAATAAGACCTCACCATTGAGGTCGCCCAGGGCCCCACTAGAAGATGTATGGTCCGGATTTCAAAAAGTGGCCCACCTGGCCCACAGTTTCCAAGAAAACGAAAACATACTATTCACGGTTTTGGGTTTATCAGTTGGGTTTTACTACATGGATTGTGGCCCCCTCTCTGATCAAATTCAGATCAGACCTCACACACATGGTCGCCCAGCCACATGCGACCCAAGGGTCGGACCTGATCCATGATCAAATCGCCCTATGGGTCCTGCAACGATCAAAGCTAAAACTGGTTTTCTTTAAAAACATAACTATCTTTCTATCAAACGCTGGATAGTAGGCCAAGGGGTATCATCTCACCAAGGGACCAGCCCCTTTAGGGTCACCCGTGGGTCCTCTATCAGATCCACGGTTCAGATCATCAATCGGGTGGCCCACCTAGGTCCCGGTCTCAACGCACGAAACAACCCAAAATAATTGTTTCACTCCGGGTCTCTTACAGCAATTGGAAATCCCTGAATTTCTCCCCAACCCCTCTACCATACATCACATAAACACTTACAAACATGAAAATCACTTCTATGATCATCCATCAATCACCAATCCGGGCCATTGATCTTCCAAATGGGAGAACCCATCCATCAAATGGCCAAAAACCCATGAAACAAAGCTCAATTGGTAATTCTATAATTATACATACATCAATTGAATTAAAGATATAAAATCAATAGAAATAAATCATGCATTCTATGATATTAGTATAGGGTACATGCCTTAATCCGAATTTGTAGAGAAAATTGACAAGAAGATAAGAAATCCAAGCTCTTAGAAGGTTGATAATGAAATAGATGGAGGTCTTATACTCTTCTTAAGATGGGATTTGGGGAATTAGGGTTTCTTGGGGAGAAAGATTGGGGAAGATGAAAGATGAGATTGAATTAGGGTTTATGATTCATATTATTGCAATAGTTAGCATATATAGGTTAGGGGTGTAGTGGCTATTTACTAGAAAGCCCTTAGGGTTAAAATGAAAAATAGGTTTATGGTAAGGGTAAATTGATCAACTTAGGAATTCTAAAAGGTTCTCTCAAGTAACACCCCTCCTTATAATACTAAATTACTAACTAAGTCCTATTCTAACTAAAACTTTAATTAAGCTACAAAAATCACCCTAGAAGTAAATAAAAAGCCTACCCTTAAGACTTAAGACTATTAATAAATTATTCTAATAAATCCTATTAAATAGTATAACAAAATAAATATTAATATATTAAGAATTATTCAAATCAAACTGAGGTCCCACAAGAGGTGGGGCCTCACATCTATCCTCACAACATTTAGTTTGTGAGATATCTCTACATTAAAATTCTCCAAAATCCTCTCAGTTCTACTTGTTTCCAAAGGCAATGGTGAGCCTTAAGACTTTGAAGGGTTGGTAGAAGATGCCCAAGCAATTTGCTCTTTCACGTCGGTAATTAGCACCAACCATTCTCCTGCAAATACATAACTATGTCCATAGAATCCATTCTGACGAGGACAACTCAGACCGAACCAGGACAAAACAATCGACACAGGAATGGGGATTGGAGCCCCCGTATCTTTAGATAATTTGGATCTAACGTGTAGATGATCAACGATTTGATCCTTTTCATTGCATGACATCAGAAGTTCTGAGAACATATACCTTTTGACTGGTTGGTCGGTTTCTTTCTTTTAAATCAATAATTCTCTGCTAGCAATTTAAACACCTCTCCTTTCAAATGATCAACGATTTGATCCTTTTCATTGCATGACATCAGAAGTTCTGAGAACATATACCTTTTGACTGGTTGGTCGGTTTCTTTCTTTTAAATCAATAATTCTCTGCCAGCTATTTAAACACCTCTCCTTTCAAATGTAGAATCTTATACAGACTCACTCAAAATGACTTCTTAACTCTGTCAATTTCAGTGACTTAGCAACCGTGTCTTGTGGTGTAGCATGTGCGGGTTGAGAAATTGGGTTAGGGTTAAGTTATTTGATTAGAAAAGAAGCTTGAATTTGAAATGAAAAGCATTTTAATCACTTAAAACAGTAGAGTAAAACTGCCGTTTAAGAAGACAAAACAATAGTTAGAGAGTACTTTAGAACCTCAAGTCATTTATAAGTTCACAAAATAAACAAGGGCAGGGAAAGAATTCCTAACAATTGGGAAATCAATGCAAATTCTTTCCTAGGAGGTGTACATGAATATGTACATACATGTTTGGCTATCTAGGTAATTAAAAAGGAAAATGGGTTGGGTCCCATTATATTAATTTCAAATGTGTGAATGCAAGGCTGGAGCCCGAGTTGATTTTTTTTTTTTTAAGTTGTTTATATATGCATGGGATAATCTCATTTCAAATATTTACATCTCAGTACACATTCTATGCATTGAAATAGTACAACTTTTTAACCCTCAATTCCGATCTCTTACATGCATAAGGATGTAAATGTGTCAAATTCGGAGTAAAATCATAGTGGATTCAGACCCATATCCATCTTTATAGACTTAGATCCAATTTCATATTTGGATAAAAATCCGAAATAAGATATAAAGTACAATAACACAATTGGATTAAAGAGCTTCGTTTTTTAATTTAAACATACAAGCAAGATAATTAAATGATATATAATTAAAGCTAAGTCAGCTACCAAACATGAATACAACTCATACTATTTAAATCCTTAAAACCTATATATAGATACTTTTAAATCCTATATACATGGATTTAGATATAATTTCTTTTGGATCCAAAACAAATAGTTTCTGAGTTTCATATCCGTTTTATTGTAAGATGGAGAAGCCATACACTCATATAATTGAATACCCATTTGCAATCCTTCACATGGGCTGAAAATAAAATCTGTGCCTGGATTCAGGTTCATTACTATCTATGGCTCTAATTAACCAACTACTACCATCATCATATTATATAAATGTATATACTATTAAGTACATTAAGTTATATTATTGAACCAATCCGACCACTATAAATAAAAAAAAATAAGCATGTAATCAATAATGGGACCGTTTACACTAGAACTTGTGAACAGTGAAAATAAACTATATAAATGATAGTGACTTTGCCTGCTCAGTGTGCAGTCCTTTTATTAGCGTTGGATTGGTAGGTAATCATTTAGGGCCTATTCAACGGCCGAGATGATCTTGATTTGGTACGAGCCCATTCGATCCTCTATCCGTCCTCTGTAACGACCGCGTGCCAATCGCCATTCGTACTGGGAGCAGCAATTCATCAGACACGACACGTATGCTCTTTATAAGCCCTTCATTCATCTCGCGCTCTCTAACTCGCGAGTCACAACTCCTCTGCTTCTCCCTTTCTCTATATATAAATCTTCTTCACTTTCTCTTTGCGAATTGCAACCCCATTTGGTTTTTCTACAAAGTAAGGCAGGCTCTGATAAGTGAGGAGGTGCTGACCTGCTGCGTAGATGGAGGCGCCGCTCTTGAGCGGTGGAGGAGGCGATGGAGATTACGCTCCGGCGACCGGAATAGCGGACGCAAAGTATGTGTTCATGAGGGAGACGAAGAAGCTTTGGGCGATCGCTACCCCGATCGCATTCAACATCCTCTGCATGTACGCCACCAACTCCGTTACGCAGATTTTCGTCGGACATATCGGCAATCTCGAGCTCGCAGCCTGCGCCATCGGCCTCTCCGTCGTCTCCAACTTCTCCTTCGGCTTCCTGGTATCTAAATCTAATCCATTTCCACTTCTTCTTCTTCTTCTTCTTCTTTTGAATTCTCGCTTCAGCAACAGTCGACTTGATCTGAAATGGAAACTGTTACGAGTCGACGAGGAAAAGTGCGGAAGTGTCTCTGACTTAATTTGTTACTGTGGGGCCCACCTTGTGATCTTCCGAGGAGATCTTCTTTGGTTTTTTTGTGTGAAAGGGTACTGATTCATGCTTTTAAAATGCTTGATGCTTTTAGCTCTCGTCTCGAAAGCTTCTTTGATCGGACGGCGGATGTTGTTGATGAGAGGTGGGCCACGATAAACTTCTTTTAGTGGGTGTAAATTTGGAATACCCATAAAAATGGGGAGTTAAGTGGGCCCCACTGTGAAAGTTAACATTCGTTGGGGTCTGGATGTTTTTCTGAGTCAAAAGGACGCTGACTGTACTTTGTCGCTGTATATTTATTATTTTACTTTAGTTAGGTTGGAGTGATGAAGTGGGTAGAGCTATCGAATGGCCAGGATTCGATTTGTCTTCCTGTATCATATATTTGTCCTTTCTACCCTTTTAAAATTTACTGGCCATGAACTGTCGGATTTTGCTAGTGTTCGGAATTAGACTGGCCTCTTGGGCCAATTTTTTTTTAGGTCCATGGAATGAGAACGAACGCTCAAGCTCGATTGTAATTTGAGCTGAGCTTATTTTATGGCTTGGGCTCGGCTTACTCTCATTTATAATTTCGGCATTTTTGTGACCTACTCAACTGGAGCTGCAGCTAACCCCTGAGTGTTGGTTCGCTGGCGTAAGACATGGCTTTGCTCTCCCACATCGTAGTTTGACACCCTCAAGATTTACCCGGGTGCAAGATTAATCCTATGTGGTCAAATTAATACCATTGGAGCGGGAAAGCAAAAAAAACAAAAGGTCAAGCTCAAGGTAAGCTTTTAATCGAGCAGAGCCAATCTATGAAACTGGCTCCTAGGCTTATGAAACCAAGCTTGAGTTCAGATCGATTAATAACTCATAAGCCAATATTGGGTTGAACGAGTCAAGCTAACTTGTGGCAACAGCCCTAATATAGGGTGTGCTCTTGTAGGCATGTTAATCCAATAAATCAATGTGGATCACATTGATTTTTTTTATATCAATCTCTCCATGGTCACTCCAAGGGTGCGACCCATTGTGCACATAATTCTCTTAGATTGGCCTAGACCCACTTCCAAGCGTCAGTCATGCCTTGAGTCTCGAGTATGTGCAACAGCCATATAGGAATGACAGAAACCTGTCACAGTGTCTGAATTTTGTATCTTCTGAATGTTTCATAACCAATGTCTTACAGTCTGATTCAACAAAGAAATTTTATGTTGTGTAATGAAATCCACCATCATTTATGAAAATGAAGAAGAACAAAATGGTTGCAGCTAGGCATGGGGAGTGCGGTGGAGACCTTGTGTGGTCAGGCCTTTGGTGCGGGACAGCTGCACATGCTCGGAATCTACATGCAACGTTCATGGATAATCCTCACAGTCTCTTGCATCATCCTCTCCCCAATCTACATCTTCGCCACCCCCATCTTAAAGCTCCTGGGCCAAGAGGCAGACATAGCTGAGCTTGCAGGCAAATTCACCCTCTACATTCTACCCCAGATGTTCTCCTTAGCCATCTGCTTCCCCAACCAGAAGTTCCTCCAAGCCCAGAGCAAGGTCTGGGTCATGGCGTGGATAGGCTTCGCCGCCCTTCTCTTCCATATCTTCCTTCTCTGGCTCTTCATCTACGTCTTTGGGTGGGGTCTTGCTGGTGCAGCAGCAGCTTATGACATCACCTCGTGGATTATAGCTTTGGCCCAGGTGGTTTATCTTGTTGGCTGGTGCAAGGACGGGTGGAGAGGCTTTTCTTGGTTGGCCTTTCGGGATCTATGGGCCTTTGTTAGGCTCTCAATCGCCTCTGCTGTGATGCTTTGCTTGGAAATTTGGTATATGATGGTTCTCGTTGTTCTTGCTGGCCACCTCAGTAATGCTGCCATTGCTGTTGACTCCATTTCAATCTGGTAATAGTTCATGCTTCACTCTATTTACTTGTAACTCTGTCTGCCTGTTGTTGGTTATGATCACGAAGAACATAACTATCGTATCTTACAGGTATTATGGTTATTCAATCACTGGAGCCTTAATTGACTTGTAAACTGTGTTAACTGCACTAGGCTTACAAAAGGCCAATTGAATAGAATTGTTTGTTTTCCAACTCATATTGTGGATAAAAAAAAATACATACATGCCATATATTTTATTAGAATGCTCATGTTTCTAAGTTAGTGTTCTTGTTTTCTATTTCAGTATGAATATCAATGGATGGGAAGGGATATTTTTTATCGGAATCAATGCCGCTATAAGGTACTAGAGGCATGTTACTCTTGTTAAAATATCCTGCTTTTGAATGCATGTGGAATTGGTAAAAGATTACTAGCTAATGGTGCATAGTATAAATAGGGGTTTGGTGCAAATGGTGTAATGCAGAATTGTTGGGCGGTGGTGTTGGAAACAATTTATGTTTTTACCAGGTGATTTAGTGTGGGAATATGTGGTTGATATACCTATACCTGTATTAAAAATCCACAAACTTAATACTCAGTTGCTCAGCTAATTGGGGCAGAGCAACTGGGCTGGACAGAGGCTTTTCTGGGTCAACATTTTTAGCCAAGCATCAAGTCCAAGAGTGTATAAGAAAAACTCAGGCCAGTCTGATCGGTCTTTACCCTTTAGGCAGAAGGCCAGAACTCAGCCCAACTACTTATCAGGCCTGAAAACAGAGGCCTAAACATAGCTGTAGGCCTATGTGAGAAACTCAAATCCAAACCAAGGTGTGTGGGGATTGAGCTTCCAATATCCTAATTGCTACCCTGTAATGAAATTTATAACAAACTTGCCAATATTTATTAGAAATGAGCTAGTTCATTCATCAACCTAACTCATATTTAGTGGTGGCACTTAAATGCTAGCAATATTAGGTCAATTCTTTTGTTTACTCTTTTAAATCATTATTCCATGTTACTCAGTTCCTGTATGGCTGTATCCTTCCTGTTGCAGTGTGCGAGTGTCGAATGAGCTAGGATCTGGCCACCACAGAGCTGCCATGTATTCTGTCATCGTCGTCATCGTAACTTCCCTTTCTATTGGGATTTTTTGCATGGTAGTCATACTAGTAACTAAAAACTATTTTGCAGTCATTTTTACTAGCAGCGAAGAACTGCAACATGCTGTTTCTCATCTTGCCTCTCTTCTTGGTGTGACCATGGTACTCAATAGCGTCCAGCCTGTTATATCAGGTATCACTAGTTCAAACATTTTTTTAGATGGTAAATCTGGCAACAACTTGCAATTTTATTATAACAAGAAGATAGCTTGAGAGAATTGTTTCATAAATGTGATTCTTTCCTCCCCCTCCCTTTTTTTGGTTATCAAATGCATTCATCTTTAACATCGGAAGTTTTCTTTTTTTTATATATATATTTTACATATAAGATAGAAGATGAGATCAATGAGGAAACCCGATCAAAGAGAAAATCTGATCTGCTTGGGAGATCTGTCTATATAGTGATAAGATAATACTATAACTGCATTATCCTTGAATTGCTAGAAGCATTGTCCATGATAAAGCACTCAATATTACAGTAGACTCACTCTATGTTATAAAATAAATTGTTAAGGTTAAGATGAATGTAAACACATTTATGATCTACAATGGAGTTTGTATATAAATTCATTAAATTTAATACACAATAATAAATTTTATAATTGTAATTCTCTAAATTTAATAGACAGTAATAATTTTTTTAGAATTGTATCGTTTGTGATAAATTTCAGCATGGATATAAATTAGGAGTTCCAAATCTGGTGTGAATACTAAAAGGTGCGGGCCAAACATCAATCTGGTGTAAATACTGAAAGGTGCGGCCAAACGTCTCATAGTCAGAGCTTAAAAGAGCACTTAGTTACCAGGAGTGTTGAGGGATCAAGTGTTGTTGATAGTAACTATAACAAATTTTGATTTGCTTGAACAGAATCTATCAGCTAATCTTTTCTATAGAAAAGTGAGAGCCTGATATTGTGTTTCATACCTGTATCTCTGTATCTAGATCAATAGGCACTGTATTTAAAGTTGTATTTGTTTGATTTGTCCATACAGGTGTTGCTGTTGGTGGTGGGTGGCAGGGTTTAGTGGCTTATATTAACTTGGCTTGTTATTATATTTTCGGCCTTCCTCTTGGGTTCCTTTTGGGTTACAAGCTTAACCTAGGGGTGGAGGTAATTTCCAACTTGTGGCACTTCCAGTAGTATGGCTCAAGAGAATTATGTGTAGACTGAATAACTGCTGGATTCACCTTATGCCACTAGTGTGCAAATTGCAATTATATAATATCAAGCTGACTGATTTTGTTTGAGAAATCAGCAGCAATTGCAGGAAATGATTTTGACCTTGCCCAGTTTAATTCGACTTTCCTTCCTCAATGTCTCTTCGGTCACCCACATCTGAAGTGTTTTCATTTCTGACCGTGCCCAGTTTATTATATAATTGTAACTTAAATTTGATACAAAACGTGACTTAAAGATGGGTTTGAAATAGAGAAGGCAAAGTCTACTCACCTTGCGAAACCTTGATTGGGTTGGCCACTTGTGTTACCACTATCTGGCCATTTGTTGCATGGATATGGGTTTCATTAAATCTAACTTGTGAGAACCCAGAAAAAAAGAAGCTAATTTGCTGTGGTCTCTTTTGACACCTATAACTATTGGCATCAGGGGAATTGGATAGAAACCATTTTAAACCCTCTGATTCCCCTAGTTGCAGAGATCCACACAGACCTTTGCAAAATCCAACAAAATAGCTAAACAGTGGTTACTTAATCCTACCGGACTAGTTTTCTTCTTCTTCTGTTTCTTTTTTTTATAGTGTTTTATACCTTTATTTGTAGTGATGGTTATTATGTTTTGCTAGGGAATCTGGGCTGGCATGCTCTGTGGGACTGCACTACAAACAATGATTCTTCTGGGGGTCATTTGGAAAAAGAACTGGATTAAAGAGGTAGAGAAATTTCTTATCCAGTTATACTGAAAATATCTTGTGAAGAGAACAAGTTAGAAAAGGAAAAAGAACAGAACAAAAAGTAGATAGCTTATATGATGAGCAACAAATGGTTTTCACTGTAAAATGCCCTGCTTGAGTAGTTAAGGGCTGTTAATTTCCTAACCATTCAAGTGAGAAATGGGCCTCAGCTTCTCAAAAATCAAGGATAAAATGACTGGTAGCAATCTCTTCAATGGCCTCCCATTGGCTCTCTGGAGTGAATTAGAGAAACGAAATGAAGCATAGTCCTCATTTACCGCATGAAACCATATGTTATTAGACTGTTGGAATCATTTAGCTACCGAACTGTTTGGTTTTGTGCTATCCATGTTGTATCTCACTGATCAATGATCATATTATGAGATGATGCTTGATGCGAGTTCTGTCCAAAAGGACACATGTTGCAATAGGAAAAACTAATTTCATGGTCCACCTTGTTGACGGCCAGTAGCTTCAAAACCAAGGAAACAGATTATGATAGTCATCTCATCATGTCCCTATTCAAAATGAGCAGTGACCATGCTAATGCTTTGGATGGGGTATGTTCATGATTGGCCAACCTGGTAAATGTCTTGGATCTTGCACACTTGTGCTGTCACTGTAAAGTCACGCGATCTTCTTTGTGTGCAACTTTCTTCATCTCACTCGATAATCCACTTCTACGTAATTACGTATCAAATAATTATCTTACGCTGTGTACCACTCATCATATATATAGACACACTGCGCCATGGAGCTGCCCACTGTGCATCCACCTATTCAAGGCAGACCTTCTAGGATGTGCACAGAGCATATCTCATCACTTCTTCTTTTTTTTTCATTCCTTTCTTTTTTAATCAGTAGTGTGACCTGAACACACTATTTTAAGGTTGCAATAATGAGCACTCTTGTCAACCTTATCACTTTCTATGGTAAATTGATTCCTTGGAATACACCACACACAGAATAGTTCTATACTTGATTTATCGAACGAGCTTCTGCTAGAAAATGCATTCAAATTTTGAAATAGCTAGTTATAGAACAGTCAAAATACTTGACTGTTTTAGTTCTATCATTTTTCGAACTGCAAGTCAACCCATATGTTCTGTCCAAGTGCATAACCATCAATTTTTCTGTGTTTTAGTCTGCATGAAAAGTGAGAACAGCATTATATGTGATTTAATTTTCTGCTTTTCTGGGCCAAAATATGGTTAGGGATTGTAGCTGATTTTAATAGGGAAGAATGTCCCCAGTTTTAAGTTTTATTGATATTCTTTAATTTCAGGCTGCACTGGCATCAGAACGGGTGCGAATTTGGGGTGGACAAGAAGATGGTGATGCACAGAAGTTACAGATATGAGTCACTGTTGCTAAGACAACATGAAAGTTTATGTGGCACATTTTTTGCGATGCTGAACATGGAGATCATTACAATTTTTTTTATTTTTTTTGCACGTGTTTTAGGAAACTTTTTGCGGTTTCTTATAATTGCAATTAAGTAGGTAGAGAATTAGTGACCCTCCTTGCCATATGAACTTTTTAAAATGTGCTGGCATTTTGAGAACTAGAGTTGTATTATTTTACAAAGAACTTTCATGTTTCTTCTGCTGAGGTGAAAGAGCCAACTGAAAATGCTGTAAGAGGGAGCCATTTGAGAAGTTTAATCTGATTGTTGCTAGATCAATTGTGTCAACTAGAAAGGCTTGCAGGGGTTGCTTGTTTGTGCTTCTGCTGCCTCTGGTCCATTAATACAGAAATTGTCACTTCACTCAAACTGAATTGGCCATATTAGCTGCAGCTGCTGAATTTCTCAGTAAAGATCTTTGTTCAGTATTGAGATTGAGATTGAATAATCAACAAGAAAGGCCAGAATATTATAGACCAGCTATGACTTATGGAGCATAATGTTGGCTAATCAAAAAGCAACATCTGCACAAAATGAATGCAGCAGAGATGAGAATGTTGAGGTGGATGTGTGGTAAAACTAAGAAGAATAAAATTAAAAATGAGCACTTTAGGGAGCATTTGTCCAACATAGGTCGACAACGTCGCTGATAAGGAAAAGTTTGGCTATGAAGGTTGACGGCCCAATAAAGGAAATGGGGTGGGCCAAAGAGGACATGGATGGAGATAGTAAAAATAGATCTAAAGAAGTATAACTTATCTGAAGATTTTACTCAAAATAGATTGGAATGGAGAAACAAAATCCGTTTAGCTGACCCAACCTAATTAGGACAGGGCTTTGATAATGATGATGAACCAATAAACAAAGCCTATAAATAAAATATGTAATAAAGTAATTAAATGGAGTGAGGTGCATAAGATTTGTCAACTCATGCCGGTCTCAAACCCAAATAAAACTAAGCAAAATCTTTGAACTGATGCCTATTCTCCTTAGTAGGAGTGGGTTACCCATAGAGCACATTTGTGCAACTTCTTTTCAGAAAAATAAAAATTAGTAGTTTCACACTTTGGGAGGTAGCTTTTTCATGAGAAAAAATAGAAAAAAAAATTTGTGATTCAATGGAAAATCATTTCTAATGGGTCGTTTTCAGACTTATTTTTTCGCAGAACCAGTTTTCCACATCATCAAATAAGTATGTGCAACATGGTGGTGTCTAGGGTTGTGAATCTGGCCCTTTGATGAGGGGCTTCGCCCAGCTCGGTCCATAAAAGGCCATTAAAGTGAGGGCTTTTCTTTTTGTCCTAAAGCCCTAGGTAGGATAGGGCCTGGTTTTGTAAAGCACGCAACCTTGACGACGGAGCTAGGGCTTGATTGAACGGGCCTGAGGGGGCCCGACCTGGCCCTTTGTCTAGTAATATGTATAAAATAAATAATATGTATAAAATTAATAGATATTGGGATTTTTATAAAAAAAAAAAAAGATTATAAAGAACTCTAATTAGCAATCAATGATAGAGACTTAATATTTTGTCAAAGAATAATAACCAAATCTTAGGAAATTCTTTTTATAGATATCCTCATAGATCATAATATTGCCACATATATTTGATTCTATGTTTTCTTTTGAATGGCATGTTTGAATTTATGTTAGCCCAACACAAACATATTCTTCAATGAAAAGGAAATTCAAGTTGTCATTCATGAGACTTATTTTCATTAATGTAAACTACTGAAGTTTGAGAGTTTACATGGATGAACATTAACATCATCTTTGAGTCGGGATGAGTTTCAGCCTTTAGCCATTGATTTATGCCAATTTCTTTATATCCCCTTACTTTCATGATTGTTGTTGTTTCATTCAAGTGGAACCCGCATCTAGAATTAAAGTTTGTGACTCATGCATTAAACCATCTTCATCATTCATCTTCAATAGTCACAGTTTAATTATTTTGTTATAAAGTCTAATGGTTATATTTCAAAGAATTACAAGTTAGGGTTAATGTTAATTTAGGAGTGGCCTAATGTTTATTTGAACCACATATACTAAATAATTTATTGGGGGTGGTCCATATTATTGCTTTATAAAAAAAAATATAGTGCATGAACTAGTAAAAAAAAAAAAAACTACAACCAGCAAATTTTCAATTGCGACAATCTTACTAATAGCTTGACAACAAATAAAATCGGGCACATTTCTTAAACCATGAAACTACTACTCACATGCTAGGGTATTTAATAGTTTCAACCAAGTTTTAATTTCATGTCAAAATACTATCAAATTAGCTAATTCCATTTAATCATAAATAATATTTTTATAAAAGGATAAAGTAACTTATTCCGAGCATTCTTTTAGAAGTGGTACAAAAGATTGGCCTTTACATTGCAACTCGAATAAAAGAAAGTTAGCATCATGGTATAAAAAAATTATTATTATATACTAATGTTAAAAAAATCATTCTTTCTGCCGTGGACATTGAGGGTAGGGTAAGTGCTTCGATATTGTAGGCCCGCCATGGGCTCCAAGGGCTTTGGCTCAATCTAGGCCCGGCCCGCATATATGAGGGTAGGGTAAGGGTTTATCCCGGCACTACCCTTTGACAGCTCTAGCAGTGTCTGATGTAAAGGTTGCAAAACGTGGCCCAACCATAGTTATTAATTTTGTATTGTTTCGGCCAAAATGACTGAAATCTTTCGTTTAAGTCAAGTGGTTGAAACAAAGTTTCAGTCAAAACTTCTCAGTTTGAATTTCCATTGAAATTCAAGATTTTGGCCGATTTCGGTGGAAATGTGATGGCTAAAATGGTATTTTACATAATTATTTTTTTTATTTTTTTACATATATATATTCTTTGTATTTCTTATATTTTCTCAAAATGTAATTCCAAAAAATCTCACTAGGATAAATTAAATATATATTTATTTTTTTAAAATTTTCTACATATATATGCATATATTATTTTATATTTCCCCTAAAATGTAATTTCGAAAAGTTTTGTAGAAATTCTGAATTGGCCTAAACTTTTCTTTTGTAGGGCAAATCGAAAATGAGTCCGAAACAATATTGACAACTATGGGCCTGACCTGTATATGATCAACATAACGTGACCCGCATAAATATGGGCAGGGTTAGAGCTGACCTGCCTAACCCGCATGACCAGTGTATAGTCTTTTATATTTATATTATTTTTCATAAGGAATGATTAGAGATAGTATAGGATATGAGTTTCTATTTTTTCTTTTGCAAGAATCCACAGTTTGGATTGCGAGGTAAAGCTTAGGATCTCATGTAAGTGTAACTTCTTCCTACTCCGCTCTTTCTTTTGAGTTTTTTGCAAATCCCTTAGATGAAAAAAATAAGAAAGAGTTTTCTTTACTTGCATGGAACATGAGATCGAGTTGACAAGTGGGTCCTTTGCTATCCTTGCCGACAAACCATTCCCCAGATATAATTCTACAACCCACTCTCTATTTAAGGCTTTAGTTTTGATAAATCCCAAATTAAGGGGTGGGAACGCCATAATGAGGACGGAGTATTGAAACCCAACTGTTCAAAGTAAACTTTTTTCAAGTACGTTGGACAATCTAAAATTTCATCTTCATCGAAGATAGTCCTACTGTTGGATTAATTGTTTGATGAAAAATATGATAATGAATATGCATATGCATATGCATATAGGATTTGTTATTTCTTTACGTAGAGAATCAATATGACGGTGGAAATAACACAAATTTAGGTGAAACTTTAGGATATCCCATAAATAATAAAGGCGTTTGTATTACTGATTGTGGATTTAATAGATAGGTTCTATTGTGGTGTTCCACTCCTTTTACATCACAATTTATAAAAGTCAAAGCCAAACGTGCAAAAAAAAAAAAAAACTTAACCCTTTTCTCCTTCAGCAAGCGTACAAGGAAAATTTCCACCTTTTTCTTTAATTCCACATAGTTAGTGTGGGTTTGTCTTTTGTCAATAATGTTGTTATCTTTTTTTATAAATTATAATAACTTCTTATTTTTATTAATCAGCTCCATATATTAAATATTCATTTGGGTTTAGTTTTATTACATAATGATTGTCATTAAAAAAAACTTGACCACCGTGCTAAAAGTACAATGCATAAATATAAAAAAATAATAATAACAGTATTTATTAGGTCAACAGTTCGAAAATATAGTTATTTTTATAAATAGTGCCCATCCTCATCTAACTAGTTCTAATATTTTTCAAATAAGTATTTATATGAAATAGTTATGTGGTGCACTGATTAGGTTAGTTTGGATGCTTGAAAAGCAAACAGTGTTGGGTTGGAGCCCCCACATGGTTACACGGGTCAGGCAAGGGAGTTATGGATTCCGAACCAACCCATTCAACAAAAGAAACCGAGTTTGGTAACTCTTCCCATGAGAACGCTGAAAAACAGAGAGAGAGAGAGAGAGAGAGAGAGAGAGAGAGAGAGGTTCCATGGCGGACGACATGTTTCTAGGGTTACCACCTCCATCTGCAAAAAAACCCACTCCTCCTCAAGTTGCAGAACCCAAGATCACCATTGAAAGACATCATTCTCCAACTCCAGCTCCAATTATCAAGAGCGTACTTAAGAGAGACAAGCCTTCTACCGATCATCTCAAGACCCAAGGTAAAAAGCCCTGACATATCTTCATTTCTATTTCCTCTTCTCTCTGTTTTTTTTAATGGAATGTTTTGTCTTTGCAATCCAACCTCATCTCCTATTTTAGGTACTAAGATTTTTCATTTGATTATGGAAACCCTAGATGAAAGAGGACTGAAAAATCAGGAAAGCATGGTTCTTGGGCTGTGATTTCTTGATCTTATGAAGGAAAATGGGGTGGATAAATTAAGTTGGAAAACCCATTCCTTGGGAAATTTATGCAGAGAAATTCGCCCTTGTGGAAACCCAGTTCTTGGAAATTGTGCCCTTAGTTCTCTCTCTCTCTCTCTCTCTCCCCCCAACATACACACCCCAATTTTCACCACATAAAGACTCTGTTTACTGATATGGGGGCATTCCACATTAGCGTATTAGACTCCAACTTGTGTTGCTTATGCCCTGAGAGTCGATATAATAAGATAATCTGAACATTGTTATATATAAGCGTGTGTACTGTCTGTTTATTGATCTGGGGCATTAGTCTGTTATCCAACTTTGTTTGCCCATGCCCCAAAAATGATCTATAATTGGATAGTCTGAACATCACTGCGGGCGGGCGGGCGGGCGGGCGGGCATTTACCTGTTTGTGGTTGGGCAGTTGAAATCACCTAGTAAGAAGAGTTTTGTTGCCCATAGGCAGTCCTAGGTGTGTATGTATTCATCATTTTATGAAGTGAATGAATTATTCTTCTTTCATAAGTTATTTGTTCCTTTTTAAGCATATCTTTCCCAAAAGGCCAAAACTCATGTTTTGATGATTGAAATTACTCAGAAGCTGAGGCGGCACCTCAAAAGCGTATAAGGTTTAAGACGACAGTGGATGCAACGGAAACGCAAGTTATAGAAGCAATGCAGAAGATTGCATCGCACATCAAGAATCCTGCAAAGTTTAGCAAAGCATCAAAGCTTGCCTTACAACTTATTCAGGCTGGGAGTGTTAAAGAAGGAAACAGTAGTCATTTTTTCGCTATGTTAGAGGCTGCAATTTCATCTCCTTCAGCTTGTACAGATCCTTCACTAAGAGCTGATTATCATGCCTTGTTCTCAGCAACCCAAGATGTTTCTGATGTAAGGTGTTCTTTTCTTTGTTAAAAATTTTATAATAAAAGACCACTTTTTTTCACTGAATTGGAGGACATGGTATTGTGTATGTTATCTTCTCAAGATTTCCCTCTTTTTTTTTTTTTCCCAGTGTCTCAGTAAGCAGCAGAAATTTCAGTTGGCTACATGGACTATCAGGGCAGTGGTGGCTAATGATCTACACACAGATGACAGCTTTGTGGTATGATGTTAATTCATATAAGCTTTTATAATATGTTTAGAAGCTGCAGCTTTAATGAGTACTGTGTTATAGTCTGGTATCGAAATTCGAAACTGCTGTTGCATACAAATTAGTTTGAGATTGATCTATTTTTCCCCAAACAGTCACTTATTGCCAAGTTTTTTTTTTTCTCTGTAGGGTGCTAAAATATTGTAGAAGATACTCACATGGTGTCCTATACTATGGCTAGAAGTGTTCCATAGTCTATTAAATATTTGAAGTTTGAACACATTTCACATTTACATGGTGATGTGTTATAGAAAGTGCTTTAATGATAATTGATAAGCCATGTCTTGCATCTTGCATCAATCTAGGTGCCACTACACTTATTTGTTATATTTGATAAATAAAAGAATAACTAACTTGTTTTTGTTGATAATGCATCTTAGGGCAATGTTCTTGTATGAGCAGACTGCATACTTTTCATATGCAGTCCCACTTGTGGTTGTGGGGCCCACTTAGATCCCTACTAATCAGTGGGGGGTGGGGTACATGGACATGTCTCCTTATAGGTAAGGATCAACCAAAAAAAAAAAAAAGAGCCCCTTCAGATCATCCCAATTTAAATAGCAATAAAGTTTGCTTGGTCTTTTAACTATAGATTTCTTAGAGATTCGATCCAACAATGGATAAAGGTATGATGAGTGAAATTGGGCCTAGAGCCAGATCAAGAGCCTAGTGCCAGATCAAGAGGGAGGAGTGGTAGGTTTTTTTTTTTTTTTTTGGGGGGGGGGGTTGGTGTTATTGTTTGAAGTGGCGGACCCAGGAATTTTGTTTGGGTGGGGCTAAATTTTTCTAGACTTTGCTAGATTTTTTTTCTAGCAAAGTGAAAGAAAAATGATATTGCATTTAAAAAAGGAAGAAAAAAATAAGTAGTTAAAATTAATTTCTATACTTTTATACGTGAAAGGCCTTTTGATTTGATGAATGAGATTGAATAGCTAGTACTGTTTAATGGGGCTAGGTGTAGAGCATCCAAAACACCCTCTTCATTCTTATATGGTTTTACACGTGCTTAGAGCAACATTGAGCTTTTCATTGTACGTAGACATATATTGAGAAAAAAGAGTGGAACATTACAGTGCAGCCCAATTACTGAAATACGAGCCCTGCAAAATAAACGCCTTCAAATGTATACGATATTGAGAATCAAAATTAATATGACCGTTCAATTGAATTTTTTATAAAAAAAAAAAAAGTTTGACTAACATAGTTTTATGTATCTTTATTTTTATTTTTAATCAAACGATTAATCCAATAGGGGAACTGACTCATATGGATATCTCCATACTAATGGGGCTGTGATGTTGGAATATGGAATTGGTTTAAAGGGTTCTTAAGTATTCCTTATTTTATTTTTAATTCAAAGCACTTGTCATTTCAACAAGAAGACACTTTCCAAGTGTCATGGCACTTCATCTCTCAAGACTCCCGTGAAGACTTTCTTAGTTTTTAGAAGTTTAATGCTTGTATGACCCTAGTATTTTAATTTTATTATATTATTTGTTTCAACATGTGTCTTAGCTATATTAGAGCCACACTTTCCAAATAAGTGTGTAACATACATAGACCGGATATACGTGGGCCCACATGTGGAATTGCTTCTTTTAGTTTATAGACAAAGGTAGAAAATATTTTGCAGGTGGGGCAGTCCTTTGGGCATGGCAAGGCCCATTATAATTTTTTGGGTTTTTTTTTTTGTGTGTGCTTTTTTGTTGCGGGCGGGGCGGGGGTGGGGGGTGTTTGAGCCCAAGTGGGCCCCACGGACGGAGCTGGACTACATGTAAGGTTTGCTCATTGGAGAACATTTATCTTGCATCTTATGAAGTGTAACTTGTAATATCATAGGTATGCTTGAAACTTGATCCAAGACCTTTTGCTCGTTTCTTTACTTGTCCCTTACATCATATCTTACTTACCCATTTTATGCTGCATTTTTTATCTGAGATGAATATGTTGTTTCGGGAGGATCATGGTTAAAGGAGCTAGACACCACTTGGGTTTAACTGATGTGGGACAAAGGAAACCTCCCTCACAAGTCACAATACATGGACAAGGAAAACCATTTTTTTTTCCTGTATTATAAATCCTCCAAAAGCAAGAGGCAAAGGGTATGCAATTGTGAGAGGAAATTCCAGAAGTAATCATAGATCCTCCCTTTGCAGTAGCTTTTTAAGACTCGACATGGAGTGTGGACTCGGCTAGTCGGGTAGAATTCTTCTTACACGTCATCTCAAGTCTCTCTCTCTCTATATATATATATGTGTGTGTGTGTGTGTGTGTGTGTGTGTGTGTTTGTGTGTGTGTGTGTGTGTGTAGGGAAATATGCATCCATCCCTCACCATGTTATGGTGAGGGACAACATAGTAGGGTTGCCTTTATAATATATCAGAACCACCCACACACATGAGACCCCCTTAAGTACACTAGACCTACTGAATTCTCACCTATCCAAATGGATTGGACCGTTGGATTGACGGTCAATTTTTTTACTTAAATATAAACTCGTTAAATTTGTGGGCCACGGAGGAAGGGGTTAGAGACATGGGATTGACTCCAAATTTGATATATGGGCTCATCCAAGATGTTTCTTTCCATCCCCCACAAGTGCCATGATCAGTGGGTCCCTAGGTGGGTCCAATTAAGTTATGGTGAGGGAAGGATGCACAGGAATATCTAGATATATATATATATATATATATATTTCATGGCTTACAGAACCTTCCACTCCGCACCCATCAAAACCTCAAACTCAATCCCTTCTTCAAGTTCAACCATGTCTAAACCGTTTGAAACCCATACTAATTTTAGGGAAACTGTCAACGTATTTATTGTTCTGAAATATTCCATTAAAATCCCTAATGACATCCAGCTGATACTCCAAGTTGCAAAGGCCCGCTTCTCAAATACGCAGCCCAGACTCCCATGTCCCAAAGTCCATTTCTTCTCTCTCCAAAAATACTGCCCATACTCCAGACTTCCCAAATTCAGCGCGACTTGAGCCGCACTCGACTCGACCGAGCCACTGCTTTGAAGGCTATATAAAGGACATAGGTATGGAGGAAAACCTCCAATTCATATTTGAAGTGCATTGTTCGAAATAAAGGAAATATACTTGATCCCTCAATTGCGATCCACAAATTAAATATATGCTGGATGCAAGACCCTATAAACCCTCAATATCCACTATAGATACCATAGAAGCAATCGTCGAATGTTGTCAAAGTAGAGAGCCTATAATGCTCAAAAATACATTTTTGCTACTAATAGTTGAGACTTCTGAGAGCCTTTCATCACTTACTCAAATATGGCATCCTACCGGAGGATCTGAAAGATAAAGGTGCACTTCATAGATGGTTGCACCGTTTCTATCATAATGAGGAAATGGAAATGTTGTATTGACGATCTTATGATGGTATCCTCTTCCTTAGTCTAATTGATGAGTCATGAGGCAATTAAATGCTCTCATCTAAGCTACATGACAGGATCTGCAGCGTTCATCAACCTGGTCTGAAGATTTTGATGCTTGCTCACTTATGAGGAATGGGCTATCATTGGCCTACAACTATGGACTCTCTAGTATATGTAAGGTGCAAAGCATGCCAATATCATGCAAATTGTGCATCAAGTGAAAGACCATTACATCTGACAGCTCATTCGTGGCCTTTTCAGTCTTGAGGTGCCGACATCATAGGTCCCATAAATCCACCCTGTAGCAGAGGTCATCATTTCACATTAGTGGCCGTTGTTTACTTTTCAAAGTGTACTGAAGTGGTCACCCTCACCGAAGTAAAGACTAAAAAGTGTCTTAAATTTCTTACGAGTACACTTGATTTACACAATTTTAAGACCACTGTTTCTAACGGTTTTGTGAGCAATACATAATTTTCAGACACGTGAATCAATTATAACCAATTATAATCACATGCGTTGATTGTCATTATGATCGTTTTGGATTTAATGAAATAGGCCATGTATTGATTAAAATAGATTTACGAGCGGTCATAAATTTGCGTGTGGTCATTCGCTTCAACTAAATGTAATTATTAATGTTACAAGCTTTAGAGAAAAATAAGTCCAAGCTTTTGAATTTATACATATATGGATAAAGAGATTGTAGAGAAAGATTGTAGAGAAAGAAAACTTTAGGTACCTTGGATCGATGGTGCAACAGGATGGAGGGATTGATACTGATGTAAGTCACAGGATTCAGGCCGGGTGGACCAAATGGAGGAGTGCTTCGGGGGTCTTGTGTGATCGGAAAGTCCCCCTCAGGGTTAAAGGAAAGTATTATAAGGTGGCGGTAAGACCAGCATTGTTATATGGATCAGAGTGTTGGGCAGTAAAGCATAATCATGTTAAGAAGATGGAAGTTGCGGAGATGAGAATGCTAAGATGGATGTGCGGGATCACAAGGAGAGATAGGATTAGGAATGAGGAGATTAGGGGCAAAGTAGGAATAGCACCGATTGGAGATAAAATGAGAGAAAATCGACTAAGATGGTTTGGCCATGTTAGAAGGCGTCCAATGGAAGCACCTGTTAAAAGGTGTGAAGGCATAGAGATTGCCAGGAGTAGGAGAGGGAGAGGGAGACCCAAGAGAAGTTGGAAAGAAACTATTAAACATGACCTTGCCTACATGGATCTAACGGAGGACATGGCCCTAAACAGATTTGATTGGCGTCGTCAAATCCATATAGCCGACCCCACCTAGTGGGAAAAGGCTTGGTTTGGTTTGGTTTGGTTATGGATAAAGAGATGGGTAAAAGTGTCATTTCACTCTAAAAACTTTTGGTGGTTGGAAGGCTACTGATTTTGGAGACACAAAAGGTATGAAAAAGAAAAGACAGGGACCTATTTACTAATACTAAAACCATAGGGGGCTATTTACAAATCCTAAAAACTTGAGGGGGGTATATGCAATAAGCTCTTTTTTTTTAATTTATGTTTATGCTGTCTTTCACATAATGTTGTCCTGCTTAACATTGATGTTGTGGGGGGCATGCTAAAGTATCTGAAATGACATCACCTTTGATTTTTTATGTTTGACCATTTGATGCATGGTCTTCAACTGATGATGCCTGGTTTAATTGTGTTTTGGTTAATGGTTTATCTTCTAGTTCTCTAAAGCAGCTGGGAAGATAAAAGAAGCTATATCTAGTCTTCCTGTTGCCAGTGAGAGTGATGATATAGAGGAAGCTGCAGCTCTGGCAACAGATGAAAACAAAGTAGCAGATACAGAGGAACAAGATCTGGGGAACATGGCATCAACTGCATCTCCTGAACCTGATAAGAAAGAAGAGTTAGATCCATTTGGATTAGATGCTCTGCTGCCCCCAGCCACAATTAAGAAGGAAGAGAGAACAAAGGGGAAAAAGGAGGCATCATCTTTAAACAAAATGGCAGAGGACGGATCCAAGAGATTTCTTAAAACTAGAAGAGAAGCCTTAATTCTCTGTTTAGAGATTGCTGCACGGCGTTACAAAATTCCATGGTGAGATCTATAAGTGGTCATTTGATTTCTTCTATGTATATATATCTTATATAAAACACTTTTAAGGCTTAACACCATGTTTGATATCATGGACCATGCAAATGACAACTTGGAATTTCTTTGTAGTCTTGTTAAAATCTTGTTTCTCAATCTTGACCCTGAAGGTGATCCTGCAAATGAAATATGAAGTAGTCAATTGCAGCTAGGGCCCTTGACCAGAGCCTGGGTTTATTCGGCCCTGGACTTTGAATCAGTTGGGTGGGCGGGGCTTATTAGAAAGGCCCCCAGCTCTGCCAATTGACCCCTAATTTTAACCCATGGTTTCCGTGGCAGAAACTCCTGACTTCCAAATTATTTGGAATGAAAAATATGCCCTCTAAGGAGAACAAGATTTCGGTACTCTTAAGTGACCAACATCTGATTCTAGCCTATTTTTATGGTAATTGATTTGTCATTGTCATCTATGTTCTTGCTGTTAGGGCACAAACTGTCATCGATATCCTAGTGAAACATGCTTTTGACAATGTAGAGAGATTCACTTCTCGACAAAGAGATGCGATTGAGAAACTTTGGGCATCCATACACGAACAGCACATACGAAGGAAACAAGGAAAATCAGTGACAGGGAAGCTTGACATGAATGCTTTTGAATGGCTTCAGGAGAAATATGCGAGCGAGAAGATCAGCATTCGGCATGCTGTTGGTGGTGGGGGTGACCGTCGCGCACAGCAGTGGCTTGGTTAACCATTTCTATTGTATTACTGGCAATGGTAAGACATACACTTCAAGAGTCATATCTTCAGAAGAGCCTATTTTGTTGTACAATTATTGCTGCTTTTTGGTAATGCATGTAAAGCATCTGATTGGTTTAATTTTAGAAAATTCTCAATGACATTCTCTAGATGTAAAAAACGAATTTATTGGTAAAAAGAAGAAACTATTCAACAATTCTGGCAGACCATTGGGACAATGTACTGCCACAAACACAAGCAATTCGAATTGTAAGAGCATCGCCTTCTCAAAACTAATCTGCTTCCTCATCAGAACATTCCTTTTAGAGCGAGCTCAGCTCTACTGGATTAGTCCATAAGAACTAAGAAGGCCAGTAATTTTTAATTTTTTTTATCTCGTTTATCATTTTTTTATTGCACCTCTAATACCAGATGGTCCTGGCTTCCAGAGAGTTTTCACCTGCCTCTCAAGATTCCATAATGACATTTACCTTTGCAAGTCCAAAATGATTTATTCACAATCCCTTTTACTGGGGAAGCTTGTTAGCCCATTTGGCGGAAGCCACAAACCCAGGTTCATTATTTTCTGTCCTGACTGGATGTGCGCGGGACTACTGATGATACGGGCATCAAACCCGAAGCCAATTTTTCTTGTTGTAATTGCTACTAACTCTTTCTTTTTGGTCCTAAATACTACTCTACTAATCTGCTGGAGCATCAGAGAGACATGAACTGCTCATGTTTCAGCAACGGAGATTCTGTAACAGTTTATTTTAAACAAAAGATCTAAGCAGGCAAGCTTTTTTAGAGGTGCGCGACATGAGATATCCTCATGATGTATTGTTAGGACTTGAATAAGATCGATCTCTTCAATTTAGGACATATTCATTCTCACCTTTGTGACCGTTTTGAATCTTGCACTATTTGTTTAACTTACTATGTGGAAGCAGAGATTCTAGAATTACAAATATCACCCATATTCTGTAGTATTACTATGACTAAATGAATCAAGCTAAGTGCATGTTTGGCATCTCTATTATTCACCTCTATTTGTCTAATTGTCTAAATCGGACAGAGGTCGGAAAAATTAGAATGTTTGGTAGACGACTTTATCCTCTTCCTACTTTAGGGAGTAGAGGTAAATCCTCTAAAATTGAAATGCCCGCTTTCTAGGCATGTGAAAAATAGAGGCATGGACTCTAAAAAATGTAGAGGTGAAAGCAACTTTTTTTGACAAAAATACCCATAGGCGGTGCTTGATTGAACAAACTTTTATAGCTCTTTTATTTAATGGCTCTATTTTGATTTGTCTGTCAGAAAAAAGAGTAGAGATGTCAAATAAGGCCTAACTATGATGGATTCTGGAGGAATTAAAATATGTGGAAAATAAATTTGTGATTTTTGCCTTGTCCATGTGGTGTTAGAAAAGCTTTTCTTTATCCCATATCATTACAGTCAAGGGACTTCTTTTACTGTTTATATTTTGATGAGCGAATATAGTTTTGTGCGCAAATTGATGAAATGTGACTTAGGGAAGCTACATTTTTATGCATGCCTGTGCTGAGCCGAGCTGCTGGGTTGGGTCAACCTGAGTAGAGGCATGGAATAATAGATGTGTTTGTGTGACTCCAATATTGTGTTCTCTTTTTTTCTTCGCTCTATTTTATTCCACAACTTTGGACAAACCAAAGAACTAAACTAAACACTGTCCTTGTATTTTTGGAGGTGCCTTTATTTTAATTGTCACTTTTGGAACTTCCTTTTCACCCAAGTTGATATTGTCACTATATCATAGTCTGGGATGCATTGCTATAAGAATGGGAGAGTTTATGAGGGTGATGACTGGGTACAGTTGTCCCTCTAAAAAAGTAACCAAAAAAAGAAAAAAAGGAAAGTCTGTAAGATTTTTTACTTACCTTTTTTCATGACTAATATAATTACTAATTTTTTAATTATTGATTAAATATTGTTTTGCTAATATGATCTTTTTACCCTCTTTTATTTATAAACCTGTAAAAATCAAAAAATATTTACATTTTACATTTTTTTTTTTTTTTTGTTTTATCATTTCTCATTCCTCCTTATTTGTATACCTGCGCTGGCTGCGCATTGCATGGGTTTTTCTGATAAGAAAATGATTAAAATAAAAATGAAAATATTCATCCTAAGCCAAAATTGTTGAGGGCTTTTTTCTCACCGTCTTTTTACTTAATTGGCTAATGAAACCCATTAGCCTAAGCTCATATTTTAGCCCATTCACAAGTTTCATCCATTCTTTTCTTTGCTAAATATGTCCGGCTTGGCCACATTTTTAATTGGCCCTTTAATCACATCAAGACCATATAACACAAGGGCTTCACCCACTGCAAAAGCTAGTTAATGAAGTGGAGGTAACTGTGGGAACTTAAGCTCAGGGTCTAAACATGCAGTCCCATGCACTTTCTCTGCGGTGTGGTCCCATGGGATCTTGCACCCTACCTATTTAATATCAGGATCGGAGTTAAGCAGCCTTGAAAACAAAGACTAAATCCATCCTAATACGAGCCCGGGTGGCCCAAGTGGTTTCGGGATGTACCATCAACTCGAAGGTCCCGAGTTGGACCCTTCTTGCCCACCCTTACCCTGTGTTTGGGAAGGGGGGAGGGGAGGGAAGGGAAAATTTGAGGGGAAGGAAAATGAAGGGGAGGGGAGAGGAAGGAAAATTAATTTTACCTCCTCTTGTTTGGGAAGTAAAAAAGTAAGGGGAAGAAAAGTGAAAAAGTAGGATTTTGTTTGTTTGTGAAGTACATGAAAAATTACCATTTTGCCCTTACTTTTATAAAAGTTTCTAAAAAACAACAAAGGACAAAAAAGGGCAAAAATGACTTTTTCCCTCATTTTCCTTCCCCTCCCTTATTTTCCCCCCATTTTTGGGGGGAAAATTTTTGCCACAAGAAGACAAAAATTTTCCCCCCACTTTCCTCCCCCCCCCCCCCTTCCCAACTACCCTCCAAAAGGATTTTCCCCCCACTTTCTCCTCCTTTTTTCCTTCCCCCATCTTTCCCCCCTTCCCAAATAGAGCTGGGGACTAGTTTGGCCACAAGACCGAGATACCGTACCATATTATAAAAAAAATAAAAAGAATTCCATCCAAGTACGAACCAGACTCGGGTCGGTCAGGGGCGACCTAGCCCAAGAGACCTGCCTGCCATAACCATAGATTACAGCACAAACTTATTTCATCCATATTTGCCAACAACTTGTCATGAAGATTTCAAAATCACTGAATGCCTCCAATCTCAGAGAAACCCATACCCGCCATTTCATTTGAAAACCCCTCCAAAGCCCTCTCCTTTCTCTTCCACCTCTCCCAAAACCTCCCCTTCCTCAAACGCCTCCACGCCCGCATCCTCGTCCATGGACTCCACTCCTCCGTCCTCTTCGGCTCCAAGCTCGCCAATGCCTACGTCGAACTCGGCTCCCTCGCAGACGCCCGCCAGGCGTTCGAGCAAATTCCTCTCAAGAATCCGCATTCTTGGAACACCATCATCTCCGGATACTCCAAAAGCAAGCGCTTCCTCGACGTTCTCTGCCTCTACACTCGGATGCGGGGGGAGAGATTCCCTCCCGATAGCTTCAATTTGGTCTTTGCAATCAAGGCTTGCGCGGGGGAATGCCTTCTAGCACATGGTAATTCTGTTCATTCCGATGCGGTGAAGGTGGGGCTGGATTTAGACCCCTTTGTACGCCCAGAGCTTGTTAGCTTTTATGCTTATTTGTCTTGTTTGGATGATGCTCGGAAGCTGTTTGATGGAATTCCCGAGAGGAATCCTGTTGCTTGGGGCGCCTTGATTAATGGGTATGTGAAGTTTTCAATGGAAGTTGAGGCTTTTGGTCTGTTTAGGCAGATGAGAAAGTTGGGATTGGTTTTAGATGCTTTTACAATCCACGGCTTGGTTCGTGCTTGTGGGAATGTTTGTGCTGGTAGAGAAGGGGAGATGCTTCATGGGTATTGCGTGAAGCGTGGGCTTTTGGATTCTAATGTATGTTTGAATACTGCTATTGTGGACATGTATACCAAGTGTGGCTTACTCAATAGCTCACAAAAACTGTTTGAAGAGATTCCGGAGAAGGATGTTGTGTTGTGGAGTGCAGTGGTTGGGGGATTCGCACAAAATGGAAAGGCGCTCCAAGCTCTTAATTTTTTCCGGCGGATGTTAGAAGAAGGAATTGTTCCGAATATGGTGACATTTGCTAGTGTACTTCTGGCTTGCTCTCATTGTGGTGCTCTGCGACAGGGAAAGAGTGTTCATGGGTATATAGTCAGAAATGGGGTTGGATTAGATGTGGTAACATATACTGCATTTGTTGACATGTATGCCAAATGCGGTTGTATCATGGCTGCTCACAAAATCTTCAATCAAATGCCTTATCACAATGTCTTTTCTTGGAGTGCCATGATAAATGGATTTGGGATGCATGGTTTGTGCACTGAAGCTATTGCCCTTTTTAATCGTATGCAATCCGAAGGCCAAATACCCAATTCAGTAACGTTTGTTACAGTCCTATCTGCTTGCGGTCACTCTGGGAGGGTGAAAGAGGGATGGGATCTATTCAATTCAATAAGTAGAGATTATGGTATTACTCCACGAGAAGAGCATTATGCATGTATGGTTGACCTTTTAGGCAGGGTCGGGCAGTTTGAAGAAGCGCTATCCTTCATCGAGAGGATGCCAATGGAGCCTGGCGCTACCATTTGGGGAGCTCTATTGGGTGCTTGTGCCATTCACAAGCGAGTTGAATTGGCAGAAATGGTAGCCAAGAAACTCTTTTTAATAGAGCCTTCTCAGCCTGATGTATATGTGCAGCTTTCTAATGTTTATGCGAGGGTGGAGAAGTGGGATAAGGTGAAGAAGGTGAGGATGATGATGCATGAGAAGGGACTGAAGAAAAATACTGGGTTTAGTTTGATTGAAATTTATAGAAGGTTTCATACATTCACTGCAAGCGATAGACTAGCTTGCGTAAATTGAAGTGGACATGTCTGACCATGATATGCACTATATATCATTGCCATCAGATGGGCATGGAAGGTGGAGGTGATGTGTGGCAGTGATGGTTTGGCTCTTTAACACTGCAACAAGAAATTATGTAGCTTGGTTTGGTTGCTAAACTCAGGTTTTCCCCCATCTCCTTTTGTTTTAAATATTTATGCTTCTTTGGCTGCGTGAAACCATAGCATTCGAAGAAAGGAAGATCTTCAATTTTTTGTGAGAACAGGTTGATATCTCAAAGACTCTGGGCATGAGGATACTTTGTTACAGGCTTAAAATTCCAAAGCACAGCTAAGCACAAGAATACCTCGAAACCTTACTTCTGATGCTTTCAAGCATCCAAAGGAAGGCCAAGAAACGCTCTAACACTTGCTCTTCCAAAGTTAACCCAAAGACAAATGGAACAATTTAGTTTTTATTTGATCAATCAAGAGGTATATAATGGACTGTAAATGGGTTGGATTTAGGTTCGATCTAGCTAGACAGACTTTGGACATGAATGTATTATGTCAGTTCCCACATTGGGTCCCAACCGAATGCCTGAACTGGACATGAAGCCAATTATATTAATTTGGGGTAGGATTGATCCATGGTTATAACCTAAAGCACAAACTCAAATTTTAGTACATATGGCAAGATTTGGGGGTTGGCTCCACTAGATAAAAGTTGGGTTTTCTGAATTGGTCATCATCTACAACGCTTGTTTTATTTGGCAGCCCAACTTACAGGGCTTGGACCCAAGAGAGCCCACACAAGTGAGAAGAGGAAGCCCGCAAAGCAAGAGGGATAGCCCACACACATGAACAGAGAATCCACAAAATATACATTTGAAGTAGAAACTTTCCTTTTCTACTTTCCATCCTTTCTATCACCTTTGATGGGGCAGCTAGCAATATCAATTTATTATATATTTTGATAGTTCGAAGAGAAATTATTTTTTTATTTTATTTTAATTTACATTAAAGTCAATAGCCAGCAATGTCATTCCACCTAAACTCTCTCCTACTAAGGGGACTTTGTAACATTGTTTGTGGGGCAATCTGCACTTTCCAAATCATTGAAAACCCAGTATGTTTGTGGGTTCAATTTGCACTTTCCAGATCATTGAAATCCCAGTATGTTTGTGGGTCAATTCGCACTTTCCAAATCATTGAAATCCCAGTTTGTTTGTGGGTCAATTTGCACTTTACCAAATCATTGAAAACCCGGCTCTATTTTTCATGGTGGATAGCCATTGAACGTGGCACCCCAACATATCCAAAGATTCCAACCCATACCCGCAGTATAAAAGTTGGAAAACTGTCCACTGCCCAAGGTTGCTTTGGATACCAACAAGCTCTAATCCCAACAACATGAAGTGGGTTGACCGCAACAAACAAGAAGCAGCGTGGGGCACAAGAACCCTATGTGAATGAGGAGGACAAATCAATACTTTAAACAAATCAATGAATAGTATAGTATATCTGTCTGAAACTAACTTACCTTTATTTTTTAGGTAGAAATCAAACCAACTTATCTTGAAATGTGGTATCTGTGTCATGTGTATGTACATACTCTGGCATAAAACGCCTTTATAACATATACAAAGCTCCCCCTTTCCAACCGTATATTCCCCATATTCCATCACAACGATAAAAACATCCCAACATCTGCAAAAGAGAATAAAAATAGGATAAGAGAGAAGAAAATGAAAAGGTCTTGTGAGTATGACAGCTCTTTATCTGTGAGACTGAAAGATACTGCTATAACTAGGTGCTTTGCAAGGTTTTTCCCTTTTTTTTTTTTTTTCTTTTTGGCTTTTATATATACTCAACTCACTTCATATACTCACGCTACCCAAGTTCCTATCTAATGGATGAGATGATTAAACCTTACTTGTATCTTTGTATGGGGTGATGCCTCACCAAAGGACTACCAATAGACTCACTGGTGTTTTCCAAGTTAAGGGAGCGAATTAGGCCTAGTCATTTTAGGAAAAAAATAAGTCCTTCGATCACCTTTGGCCAAGTCGAACGATTGAGAAGATGGAATTGATCTAATTTTGAAAATCATTATGCATGAACTTTCTAGCTACACTTTGGAATATTGTGAATGTTAAATTATTGGTCTTAGATGGGTGTTGAAATCAAACTCGTCAAGAATTTTGTGTGTTCCGATGTGAGATAGATCCTAGGAGCTCGCTGTGAATGCTCTTGGATTGTATAGATAACCAACTAAGAGCTCTTATCTCCCTTATATAGAGCAATTCCGAGGAGTCACGACTACTGTAAATCCTATTTGTTTCGGAATCTCTTGATTAGCGGGAGATAAGCCACGCCCGATTTAGATGTCAATCTAGAACTATTTACCAAAATTTGATCCCAATCCAAACTCTCTTAGAGTCATAGATTATTATTTAATCAAGAGATTTACCCGTGGTTTTAGCCACATGCTTAATCTGATGTGGGTCCCATGATAGGCAGGCCACACTATTTCTTCAATGAGTTCCACAGCAGATATTTTGAAGAAGATGATCATTCAGTTTTTTCAGATTTTATCTTGTGTTTACAATGGTTGATTTGATCATGGGCCCTACTTAAACTAGACTGAAATTCGAACTAACTAGTTAGTGGGCTTCTTGATGGGTTTTGTTCAAGGTAGGAAAAACTCAGTCTCAACTCAACCAACTAAAAAGCTCTTTAAAAGACTCAAAAAGTTTCAAACAGGGTCACTGAAAGAGTTTCCTTTTATGATTTTAAAAAAAGAAAGAAGTTCCTTTTTATTATTTTAAATTACTTTAGTGCAGATTAAATATTTATAAATATATTATAATTCACCTGCATCCATGATAATTAATTCAAATTAATGAATATACATATTCAAAGAAGTACAAAATTAAAAGAAAGATTAAAAAACCATCCTCATACCTACCGAATCTCTCCTAATTCTGATTCCGGCCCTTATCCAAAATGAAATTAATCAATTAATCAAGAGTCAACTCGGCGAATTTTTCCTGATTTTTTTTTTTTTATTAGTAAGACTCATCCCACTTACTACAAGAGACATATGGGTATGGATTCAGAGTCCTCATTTCGTTAAATTAGAAAAAGAAAAAAGAGAAAGACTAATTAGAAAATAAAATAAAAAAGTAAGACAAAGGGAATCTTTGTGTCGGACGGGTGATGGATCAGCCGTCGTCCAGTTTCACGTGTGAAAACGTGTACGGTCATGATTGGTTTACACTGCCACTGGCCACGTGCATAAAGGCCCGCAATTGACGGTGCATTTGGCGGGAAAGTGAGAGGAAAGTTAAGGTCGGAACTTGAAGTCGAAAACAGGTACACGTCGAGAGCAATTTAAATAAAAGGCTGACGCGGAACAAAATTATTTTGTGGCAAAAGCAAAGGTTTGTTTTGATTAGCTCAATTCTTAAATACCAAGCCAGCCAATTTTTTTACACTCCTAAGTGTTGGCTCTTCTATTAGAACACAGGTTTGATTCACGGGTATTGTAAGGCTCTCAACCGTGTCGTATTAACGAATTCGAATTATAAATTAATGGATTCGTATTAAAACTACCTCAATCCGTATATAACCCGTTAACTTAATGGGTAAAAAAATTTCAACCATAACACAACCTATTAATTTAACGGGTTACACGACCCAACCCATTAACCCGTTAAGTAATTAAGTCATTTAAAAAATTAAAAGAAAATTCAAACAAAAATATACAAGGAGAAAAATATATAAGCCACACGAAAATATAAGTGAGATTCCACCTAAAACCCCATTATAAATTAATAAATTTCAATTTCTTCTTTATGAATATAAATTAATTCTAACTACACTTATGGACTAAAAAAATTTTAACGGGTTAAGAAGATTGTTAACGAGTTATTGATTTAATTCGTACACGACCCGTTAACGACCCGAACCCATTAAGAGCCCACCCAAATCCGATAATATCGTGTGGGTTCGTGTCATGTTAACAAGTCGTGTGGCTTTTTAACAGCCCTAAGGTCTTGTGTTCAAATCCCCTCATATGTACCTAGTGCACGTGCCGGTGGCGGCTCCAGAAATTCGAGTTAGTGGGGTCAACAAAAGTCTTATCTTCCATAAATCAAATAAATTTATTTTCCCCCTTATCAACAACTATTATCAATTTTTTATAATATTATAGTTTTCTCTTTCTAATACGAGGAGAAGACCGCATTTAGAGATAAAGTTAGGGTAAATAAAGACTTACCGACAAAATGTCTAAAAAATGTAATTTCCTTTAAAAGATAAAAAATGGGCACATTAGTGGGTTTTTTTTTTTTTTTAAGACAAATGGCCTATCAACTTAGGCATTGAGTTTGGTCAAAAACTTCCCGTAACTTCAATTCATTAAAGAGTTTTTTTTAATGTTTTTCTAGATCTCAACCCCACTGAGTTCCGTATAGTACCGGCCATGGCACGTGCGGAAGTCGGGCGCGTGCACTGGAGGATTAGTCTTGACGGGTTAATACCGCAGTGATACCTTCGGTATAAATATAAAAATCACAGTTTCTGAAGATTCATATAACTTAATCGTTTTACATGTGACGTGCTTTGTAGTATAATGTGACTATATGAATCAGACAATCACTAAAGATCAACGATCAGATTTTTATAATCATTTGATGTAAGAAGTATGGATGGTTAAAATATCTATTCAGTAAATGACAAACAGTTACTATCATCAATTGGTCGCTAGCAATGTTTCACAATTTTTATTTTAAGCAGATAACCAATACCTGATAAGACATAGAAGCCTTCAAAATGCCGCAAGTTACTTTTCCTATTTGACAAGGGTCCTGAACAAGAGTTTCCTATTCTACTATTTGATAATGCAACAGTGCAGAAATGCTAATATAACTTTGTTACTGAACAAGAGTTTTCTATTCTATCATTTGATTTTTGATCCACTCACGATGAAGATATAATAATTGCGATAGGTGATCCAAAGTCGTCATTGTATATGGCTCCCACTAGTCACACCAAGGAGATTTATGGATTAATTAATCTTTCTTAAGAAGAAAAAACATGTTTGACACCAATTTGGAAAAACAGTGGTGCAATACTTGTGGGACAACCTATCCACCCTCGAATGGATTTTTCGAGCGGCTATGTGAGATAACACCCTACCATTGAAGTGTCTTGAGTCTAATTTTATTGTCTAAGGATGTAAATGGGCCAATTTAGTTATGCACTTATATAAAGGTATGATATGCCTTGGGATTTTTACAAATGACTCAAGATGGCCAACCTAGGGGTTGCGGAATCGAACTTGGACCACCCCTATGAAACTCGAATGCGTGTGCCACTGGAGTAACAGTGCATTGGAGCCTAAAAACACTTTACCAGGCTCATTTGAGTTATAATTCATGATATGTGTGTAAAGTTTAGGATTTAGACTCGAAAATTTTGTTAACAAACTTCTTCTAGACTCAGTTGTACATCATACAAAGAAGGGTTCCATACGCTCTTTTCCACACGGATACTTGGGCAAGCATTGACAATCGACACCCTTTACTGTGCGGATTGGTCATCCAAAAAGTGATTCACGAGGCCCACTCAATCCCATCACGATCTGAAAAGCAAAAAATAAAATAAAAATAAAGTCTCCTTTGCCACCAAGTGTCTGATTGTGACAGGAAGATTCTTCCATGGAAATTTGATGGTTTGAAGCTTCGTCTGCAGAGAAACTTGGTGGCCAATCCCTGATATTTTAATGAAACAGGAGAGAAAGTGAGAGAGAGACAGAGAAAAAAAAAAAAAAAAGGAGAGCATCAGGGGGGAAAGAAGGAATCCGGAGCAAAAGGAGAGTGGTAACTGGTAACCCATCAAAATTATGGGTTGACTCACGAGCAAGGACACTGTGTCCTTGGATAGGCATTGGTGGAGTGGTGGACCTGTCCTTCACTTGTAAGATTATGGGACATCAGGGGTTATGATTATGGGACATTAGGGTACATAAGGTTTAGCAATTTGGAAGATGCACATAATTTTCACCTTGGGGTGGTCAACATACTGTTCATATGTAGTTGATCAGTTCACAGGGCTGGGTTCATGGAGGAGCACAACTAGATGCATTCCACCCTGCAAGGGCGGACTCAGAAAATTTTTCTTTTAGGGGGCCACTGTGTAGAAAACTAAAACTCATGAAAAAGCCATATGTGAAATCCTCGCGGAGTTTCCTTAAAACTCCATGGGTGGGGATTGGGTTGGGGATAGAAAGCCCTTCCAATGGCCAATAATCAGATGATCAAATTATCCTCACCCAGGATTTATATACTTTAGAAATTCAATAATCTTTTAAGTGTATGTTCCAAATGTTTGCATCTACATATGTATATACAAACCAATCAAATCCCCTCAAGTTTTGTCCAATTTGTAAAGATCCAAACCTTCAAAATATAACAACCATGTTTATCTATGCAAGTCCATAATTCGCGTTAATAACCTCCATTTCCTTTAGACAAATGTCAAAAGATGTGTTTAATCACATCTTAATTCAGATTTTCATAATGTTGCTCTATCGTAACATGGATCCATTAGTATTAGTCAATCTAACCTTGACTCCATGCATTGATACACTTTCAAACTTCAGGTCAATCGAAATAGTACTAACCACTTGTTTGTATAAATGTGAAGAGCATGATCAAATTGTGGTAATCCTATTGTGAATCAAGATTGCCAAAAGATTGGTCCTGTTGTGCTCAAAAACACAAATTTAGTCATGATTTTTATTAGTTATTTATTCATTCCAAAGATCACTTTCTTTGTAGAGAAGAAAAAAAACCAAACTATAGCTAAACTGGGTGGGCCTACAACTATAAGCACTACAAGTGGGGTCTATATATTCATTTGATGTGACCTTACCTGATTATACCAAAGTAACTCACCTGAGCCCACCACTCACCAAGTACCCGCACTTGCACAGTCCCCCGTGAAGTATACAACCCCAAATTTCGGACCCATCTAGAAGTTACTCATTTTTGGGTTGAAATAAAAAATAATAATAATCATAATAATAATAATTTTCATATCTTTTAACCTTAAAGTTCAGATTTGACACCAATCCTATTTATATAAAACCCTTGAACTTAGGGGCCCTAAATCGACGGCTAGGATAATCATAAGATTGATACGTTTGCACACTGGTAAATCTTTTCAAGACCTTTCCATATACCTCACTCTCACCATGGTTGCATGGCCTAAAATGGGCCTAAGTGAGTAATTGCATCACCATCAAAGTGCATCATACCGTATCAATAACCTAATGTGTGTATGGACATTGACGATTTGACGCTGAACAACCTCTCTTTTTTCACTACACACAAAATCCCACTCTCAATCTTCCCTATCCAATCTTACGTTTCCTCTCCCATAAAAATCTAATATAAAAATTTACCTTGTCTACTAGAATCAATCATCTTACCAATCAACAAAACATTGAGCTCCAACAATCTTCTTCTCTACCCCCCAATCCACATATTACACAAACTTGCACTAAAAGTAAACAATCTTAGTCATCAAAACAATTTTACCTCAAAATTTTTCTTACTTGAAAACAGACACTGACCCACCCCACCTTACAATAATCTCCGTTCTTTCCAACAGGGAAAACGAGTGGTGGAAACATGTGAAAGGCCATCAGATCGTACAGCAGCTGTGGTCCCTTGTATTTTTTTATTGGATCGTACAATGCAGCAACATCCACAGTGGGAACAGGGGACTGGTACAAGGACATGGAGGGAGGGTACCAATCCACGGTCACCTCTGACATAGACAAATGCCGTATCGTCATTTTCAAACCTCCACTCCCCTCCGAGTCATCTCATGGGCGTTTTAGTCCAAACACTAAAATCTATGCTAATCACCCTGTCATTTCACTTCTTTATTTAACCAAACCAGAGCATGTTGTCCTGATTTTGGAAAGAGAGACATACATGGTGGATAGGTGCCCAACAACTACTACTATAATTTACACAGATTCCTCTCATGCCGTGACATTGGACTTTAACAACCCCACAAACCCAAAATACCACCTCCCTTTAATATCAGGACTTGCAGATCTGCCTCTGTAATGTCCAGATGCAAGTTAAGGGGAGAGAATCATGGATGTTAACTTTGAGATTGGTTGGCCCCCAACATAGAAGAAATGAAAATTTGCAAGGCGCACACATGCCCAGCTAAGAAAGAAGATGATGATGAAGAATACATGAATGTTTTTATCATAATATAAACAAACATGGGTATTCAATAGTTTTCAAGATAAGCTTTTAAATAACCAACCTAGTCTAGTTGGAGATGGGCAACGTGTGAAAATGATACCGCAGACTCGATTATATGTTCTTGTAAATCAATAGCTTCAATCACACCGGACAAGTTTGAATTTTTAGGCAAAATTTTGAAATATGGGGAGACCTTTTGGTCATAATTAACCTGTGGTGGTTCATAAGTGCGCTCCACAAAGAGGACCTGCTCCAGCTAGAGCATGCTCCCAACTTCTCAACATGACCTTTTAAACAACCCACCCCATGATGTTGGAGAAGGGCTAGATGTGTGACCCCAAAATTGTTTTATGGTCACAGTAAAGAGAGAAAAATGTCAAACAGGGGTTTAGTTTTCTAATCAGAGAGAGAGGATTGAAAATTCTGCCATGGGAGAAGAAAACCAGTATGAAATGGCACACAAAATTATTTGGGCTTTTTTTCTGCTCTATTTCTTATAAAAACAAAAGAATAATCACTACCACTACACAATCAATATCTCTATACAAACTCCCTTGGTCCTTTTGAACCAACAAATAAGAAGACTAAACTCTCCAAAATCATCAAAATAAAAAGGGACATAGACACCAAAAAAAAAAAAAATCTCATCAAATCTGTAAAATAACTAGAGAATACAAAAGATAAGCAATATGGGAGGTCATCTTTCTTGCATCAGGCGAATGGGTTTTTAGGCACTCAATCAACTCCAACTTGAAGAACAAAAGCAACAGACTATATAGGCTGCCAAAAGGAAGAGAGAGAAAGGATTATGAAGAAGAGAAGAAAACCCACCCCATGAAAAAGAAGAAGTTGATGGATTGTATTTATGGGGTACCTGTTTCTCCTTTCATCCTCTACTTAGAGCTGGTCTGATGATCCTCTCCACCGTCAGCCCCTTGGTGATGAACTTGGGTATGATCCAACTGCTGATTTTGCTCAGTGCTCAAACTAGAACCCCCTCTATTATAAGCATTAAGGGCAGCCAACATGCCAAGATTAGTCTCTGAGAGACCCAGTCCCAAGTGCTGTGACGCCGCCATCGTCGGCTGCTGCAGCAGCATAGACGTCAGCGGGACGGGACTCCCGCCGGCAATATTGATCCTTTGCATGAATTGGAGGGGTGCCTGCAAGGTGTTCCCTCCAGAAGCCTGAATGGAAGAACCATACTGCCCGGCGGCGGGGAAGGTCCAGATGGGCTGTTCAGAAGGCCTTGCTGTGGCGACCGCGGGGGCAGTGGAGCCTGCTGTGACAGGAAGCATCCAGAATGCCCCTCCACTGGTTGGGGCCGGCGCCACTGCCCACATGGTGCCAGGGACGACATTGGAAGTCCTAAGTAGCGAAGAGGGGGCCGTGCCTCTAGGAGTTGAAGGGGAAGATTCTGCAGCAGCAGACGCGGCTGCAGCTTCCGAAGCAGACGCGGCCGCTGCTGCTTGCGCTTGATCTTCTTTAAATAGATCTTCTCTGAGGCGCTTCCTCATGTAGGAATCAGGAGTCTCTCCTCCCCCTCCCCCTCCTTCTCCCGACACGAGAAGGTGCTGCAACTGGTGTTGCGGGTAGTGGGGCTGCTGCTGATGGTGGAAGCCCAGATGCGAGATCCCCCCATCTGGGCTGGCCAGAGCAAGGGCGCCATGGAAGGTGTGGGGGGAGGATTTGGAGAGCGGGGCGGCTAAAGAGGAGCCGCTGCTGCGGACTGATAAGTTGAGGGTGGAGAAATTGGCAGGGATGGTCCCCGTGCCGGTGGCGGCGATGATGGCCGGCTCGGCCTGCTGGAGCAGCCACTCGATGGTCTCCCCATCGGACTTGTTACCCAATTCGCGGGTGAGCTGAAAGACGCGGGCAGCGCAGGCGGCAGGCATGCGGATGCGGCGCCCGCGGCCATCCACCTTGGTGTGTCGGTCCTTGGAGGAGCGTTTGGCGGAGACAGCCAGCTGTTTGGAGGCGGTGGGGTCGTGTTTGGTGGAGATGGCTAGGGAGGCATCGACTCCTGCCTGTTGTTGCGGTGGGGCTGTTTGGATGGAGCCCATGTACGGGGCTCGACCCTCGAAAGGGACCAGCTGCTGTTCTTGAGAAGAAGAAGAAGAGTCCTCGTTGTTGTTGTTGTTGTTGTTGTTGTTGTGATTGTTGTTGTTACTGTGATTGTTTGATGAGATTGCTCCTCTCCCATGATCTGCATGTTCCATCTTTGCTTGGAAAAAAAATAAGATAAAATTAAAAAATATTTCAGGCCCCTTTGTCTTGATTTCACTACCCCATCTCTAGTTCTCAGGGGAAAAACCAAGAAAAAGGAAAATCAGAGATTGAAAGAGAGAGATTGTGAGAAACTGCTTTGGGATTGTTCTACACACGTGCAGAGCAGGTGGGTTCGAGTGAATCTGTTGTTGTTGTGATTGACAGATGTTTGCTGTTGTCACTTTCTTTCTCTCTCTTTTTCTGAGGAGGGATGATTATTTAGGGTGGTGGGGTGGGGAGGGAGGGTGGGGAATTAGGAGATGAGTGGGAAAGGTTTGAGAGGGTAGGGAGGCCTACAAACCCTAGAAATTGCTGAACTGGTGGGGGAAGACCTGAAAGGGTAGCTCTTGGGACACCCGTGGGGCCTTGGAAGGAATGTTAAAAGGGTTATATGAAGAAGCTTTCCGTTTTGCGCCTTGATCTTTCCTGTTAATTTCTTTCTCACCCTTCTCTCTCTCTCTCTCACTATCTATTTATTGATGACAGCAACTCTCTTTTCTCTCTCTCTCTCTTGCTGTGCCTGATTTTACGGTTACAGACAGATAAACTGCAGACGGCAGACTCCTTTTATCTTTTAAACTCATGGTTTCCTTTTAGAATAGAACTAGGTTGCTAGAATATCTAATTCTAAGCTGCAACATTAGGCATGCTTGATTTTAAACCTGATCATTACTTTGAGAGTAGAACTAGAGTTTCTAATTCTCATAAGCTGCAACATTAGTTTTTTTTTTTTTTTAATCACCTACAGTCTAAAAGAGTTAAAAAGAGGGTTGGAGGGTCCTAATTATTTGATTGAAGGGCCCAGTCTAAAAGAAAATGGATGGTTAAAAAAGGGTTTTCACTGGTTAAGATAATCAATCACCGCCCCATTTTGCATAACCATGATGGGATTCTTAAAACAGATTCTCATACTGCTGGCTCCATCCAAA
The DNA here is from genome assembly GCA_028538565.1 of Umbellularia californica. Lineage (NCBI taxonomy): Eukaryota > Viridiplantae > Streptophyta > Magnoliopsida > Laurales > Lauraceae > Umbellularia > Umbellularia californica. The sequence continues at coordinate 7,922,163 of JAPQWN010000002.1, forward strand.
TATGCAATTTAGACAGGTGGGATTTATTCAATAGATCTTAGTTTATATAGAACACCCTAATCTGCAAGTATCAATTAATTTCTTTTCTTTAAACAGACCCAGCACCTGGTTTTCTTAGCTGTCATTTTCCCAAACCATGAATTTCATGGCCTAAAAGCCAAAGAAACCTCGAGCTAAGACAGTGAAATGGCAGACCCATTTCATATTTTTCTTCCCTTTTGGGGGTGGGGATGCAATTTGTAGAGAGTACAGATCTTCACAGGCAGGCAGGCAGTGGAGGCAAGGTAAGTGATGTGGTCATTTGCGTCCGGCATAGTAGCAAATAGACAGTGCAGGTAAGCGTCAGATAGGCATCTAATACAAGAGAAGAGGTACAGCTCATCCCAACACAACAATATAAAAAGTGAAATATATAAAAAGTATATGGGTGCCCACCGGCCAGTCAACTCACTCCACCTAGCCCCACCATCTCTTTAATTATCAGATTATTGGTATCCTTCCTACAACACATATCTTTATCTACCCATTTAAAAAAGGCATTGGTTGGGTCTCCATGTGTGTCTCCCACTGATTTAGCCTTGCTACAAGGTGGATCTATCAAATCCAAACTCATTAAGGCCCGTTCAGTAACTTTACTAGTAGAGTGAAATGGCGTGAAGCCTCGTATCAAAAGAGAATAAAATATTAGGATGAAAACCGTCCATAACCACTCTTAAATGAGGTTGATGAGTGTTAAATATTGCATATTTTACTCCTCATTAGTTCGAGTTTTATCGGCATCTCATATGCATATCATTTGCTTTACACAGTGATTTTATCATTCTATCACATTAACGGATAATCTAAGTATCATGTATAAATTCGATTATTTATAGCGTATTTTTATGTAATTTCTCTTATGCAGTGGACCCCATAACTACCCCAACCTTCCAGCTAGTATCCCAAGGCATCAAAAGGAGATTTCAATAAAAAAAAAAAGTTACACGAAGAAATCTTAGGAAGAGTTGAAGAATTCCAAAATAAGATGAGAAGACTTTAAGGATAAAAGAAGTCATTTTCTACCATAAAGAATTGGTTGGTGTATTGGTTAAAGCTTGGATTGCTATGAAATAGGTTAGAGTTTAAACCCTAACAATTACATATTTTTTTTAAATGAGTTAATCAAATGTCTTCAATATTTCTATAAATTGGAATGTTTTTTTTTTTTTACTTTGTTGCAACCAATTAAATTCAAGCAATCCAAGTGAAAGCAAATGAGTCAATCAAATGTCTTCAATGTTTCTATAAATTGAAATGTTTTTTTAGACAGAAAAAGGAGATCTTTTGGCAAGTTAGTCTTTTTTCAATTTTAATTTTACTTTGAGATTGTAACTAGGAGCTTCTTTGTAACTAATCTAGAGAGGGTGTATAATTGAAGATCATTAATAGTTGGAACTCTTTCTTGATGTTTAGTGGCTAAAGCTATTGGATTAAGCTCTCCTTTTAAAGTTAAGTAATGTAATTAGTTCAATTACATGCATATTTTAGTTTAAATTCCCTATTTGTCCCCTGATTGATTAGTAGATTTTAGATCTAATTATGCTAATCTGTCTCATTTCTCATGTTCTATCTCTACACTTGATGCTTGGATAATCTCAATTGATGCTTTGTAGTTAAATTAAGTTCTCTCGCATAGCATGCTCTAAAGCTCTTATCTTTGATCTTTTGTCACTTGATTTTGATGAATTATTATTAGAGTAGCTACATGATGATCTACGATCTTGGCTTTTGATTTGTTTTACTTTAATCTTTATTGCTATATCATCCAATCCAATTAGGCAGGAGGTTGCTAATTGGATTATACATTTGAAAGTTGAATTAGAACATGCATTGTTTGAATTGATTACCTACTTAGTGGATTTTGGATTGCCTAATTTCTTATTTTGATTATTGTTAATTTTAATCTTTATTTGAATTGTTATTTTCACTTTTAGATTGTTAGATCTACATTTCACATAACTTGTTTTAAAATCCTACACATTTCATACCACATCTTAACCTTAAATCTTCTATGTCCACCACCATTCATCCATTAGTTTAATATAGCTTGTTAGATTAGCTTAGTTCTTATTAACTACATATTTTATATTATTAATTAATTGTTTGCATTACATAGTTTAATAGTTTTAATTGTTTACTTCAATTATCTATATTAGTTATATTTTAGTTCAATTCAACTTAAATTGGATTTATTGCTTCTTCCATCCTCTCTCCGTGGGATCGATAATCCGGACTCTTTAGTCCTTTACTACTTGACGACACCGTAGTCTTGCGGTTAAGCGTTACACATCTAAGTGTCAATCAGAGGTGAATTGTATTTATACCATGAGAGGATTCCAAAAGAAAATTAATTCTAATTCTCCATGCGAACCACTGTTTTGTTGCTTAGTGTAATGATTTTCTTGTGGAGTAAAGAAAAGTGTACTTATTTCTTCGGTAAGGAGGATCTTGATTTCCTATAGGTGTAGAATTGTAGGATTCTTCTCTTCAATGGAAATGGAAATCTATAGATGTGGAATCCTATTGTTGCACTAAGGAATCCTAAGACTTGCGAACCTTAAAATTGGGCTTACCTGAATGTATACAGATCACTATGGTTGGTGGGGTGAGGAATTGGAAAGTTGTGTCATGTAATTTTTGAAGTGCCTCACATGGATAAGATCTAATGATTGCACCTATCATTTTATTTTTATTTTTTAAGCAACCAAGGAGTTTATACCTCATGAGAGACCTAATATATCCGGAGTAAACGCGGCACATATAAGAGAGAGGGTCACCTGAACATGAAAGAGAGAAGGCCCAGGATCAAATCCTTTGTAATTTGGTTGAAATGGGATATCCAACCACTAGACCGTCCCTTTTTCTCTACACCTATCGTGCTAAAGACCCAAAGTTTCACAATTTATGTGCATAGATAGTGTTAGATTTTAGGGCCCTCAGATGTTTAAAATCAATAGATTCTGCTTATTTGCATGCATCTTAACGGGGTTGGCCTTGTGGTCTGCTTTATTGGTCATCTCTTTCTAAAAGCTATATTCTTTGTCAACTGGCATTTCACAACCTATTATGTTGTCAATTACAACTCCTTTCTAAGAGTTTTTTCTACTTCTTTAAGCTTGCAACACCTAAGCTCTTTAGGGAAGAAGAAGGGGTTGCCCAGCTGGTTGGATTCATTCCTACAATGAGCTAGTAATTCTTTTCCTGTTGTGTGCAAGCTTCATTCCTGTGGTGAGCAGGCTATTATCTAAAAGGATCCCGGCCACAGGACTCGGTACCAAAGAGAAAAAGAGGGAAAAACCCCAAGCTCTTTGAATCTTATCAGTATATAAGAAATTATGTTCGAAGTTTATAGGATATGATTTAGACCCAACAAGTTTGGATTAGGTGATTATTTTCTCTTTTCTAATCATTTGTTGATCACCACCATTTTAATGGTTGAGAGCATCACCTTGGTATTGGCGTATTGGTATTCAAAAGTTTAGGTTTGCCTCTCTCGATTGTGATGATGGCTTTATTCCTTTCCTAATTCCAATTTCTTCAATCAAAATTCTACTGTAAATAATTGGTGGGCTGACAATATCTCATAGACACATTGAATATAGTGTGGTATTTATTTGATCATGGTAATCATACACAAAAAGACTCACTTTATATAGAAATAACATGATTTGGACAATTTACCAAAAAAACCCATGATTTGGACAGTTTAAATGATGGTATGTGTAGATTGAGCCTCATCTTAGCTTTATAACGACTCTTGCATTCTTGCATAATTTTTCTTAAAATAATTTAATAGCACAAAATTTTAAACTAAATAATTCATGAAGTTGGTTAATTCTCAGAGCTTGTTGTCCCAAGTAAAGGTAGTGGATGAGAAAATCTATATTGTGCTCTCGTTTGTTTTTGGCATCATATGTTCTCACGAGATGATGCCATGGAAAATATATTTGGTATGTGTAAATTACAGTAAGGAATCTCAAAATCTTAACCAGCCTGCATAAAATTTTTGAAATGAAAATGATTTCTTTAAGAAATAACTTGCTCGCATAGTAGTTTCCTACTTATCTCTTGCCTTTTTAAGATGGTCATTTGAAAACTCTAAATCTTCTCACTTATCCTAAGGGTAGGTCTCATGTTCACAATCTCAAAGAATTGACCCTATTTTGTAATTTTTAAAGGCGGGTCATATGATCACAACAAAAGGTAGAGTCACATTGTAGATCCTATGAATGTGGTCCCACATTGTGGATTCTATGAAAGTGGCCCCATGTTCTAATTTCTAAATGTAAGTACCACAATGTAATTTTCAAATATGGGTTCCGTGTTCACAATCAACACAAAAGATGGCCCCACCTTATCATTCCTATAATGGTGGGCCCACATTGTAAGTCTTATGAATGTGCCCCCATATTTTAATTTCTAAATGTGAGCACACATTGAAATTTCTAAAAGGGGGTCATGTGTCTACAATTACAAAAAACGTGGGTCTCCTTTGTGATTTCTAAATATGAGTCATATGGTCACATCACAAAAGGTGGACGCACATTGTAAATCCTATTAATGTGGGCCTCATATTCTAGTTTCTAAAGGCGTGTGCCACGTTGTGATTACTAAAGATGGGTCTCATATTTACATCACAATTAATTCATATAAAGGTGGGCCCAAATTGTAAGACCTATGAATATGGTCCCCGTGTTCTAATTTATAAAGATGGATATCACGTTATAATTTCTACAAGTAGGTCCCATGTATGACAATAATAGAGTGCCTCAAATAATAAAAGTTGGGTCCCATATTATATATCCTATGATTTTCTTGCTTCGTTTCTTGGAACAAAACTTTTATAATTTTACCAAACAAGTTATATACAACACATTCTGTTTCGTACAGAACATTCTCAATAGAGTAATTTAATATAATATTTCCAAACAAGTTTTGCAAAGTATAGTCTCGTCACAACCTAATCTCAGCACAACCTAAACAGAACATTCTCAATAGAGTAATTTAATATAATATTGCCAGACAAGTTTCACAAAGTATAGTCTCGTCACAACCTAATCTCAGAACAACTTGATATGCGCAAACAAAATAAAAATGATGCCAAACAGATTTTTTTTTTATTGACGTCGGTATCCTTGAGGTCATTGACCCAACAAGACCAATCCCATTGATGTGCCCATTAAACCCACACAAACAACATATTTGGGACAGTTTAAAACATAAGACATGGGGAGCAAACCCACACCTTATGTCTCTGCGAGATCCCGGGCAACTTACTAACTAGATCATGTCAAAGTTTTGGTTTATTTCATTAACCCATGGCTATTTTTAAGAATATAATGACTAACAAATCTAATCTCACTCTAACTAACCTATTCACATCCCTAATAGGGTACCGAACTACATAATAATAGGAAACTTAGTCATATTATAACAATAGCCTAATGTAATCAAAATAAATTTAAATCCTAATCTAAGATGGACTCATCATTCCCATATCCAACCTTCCTTATAATATTCCCTACTACCAAAATGCACCCGTGCTTAGTATGGGCAATAAGAAATGTCTCGTAGTAAACCATTTGCAAGTTTACTTTATAGATTTAAACAAATAAACACTAAATAATGGACATGGGCCTACAGAGGCCCATAGTTTCTTTCTTAAATTTATCTTTTTATTTCCCAACTTGAATATACATAACAAATACACAATGCTAACAAATACACAATGCTAACACATGAGGAAAATATCTTATCCACATTAAACCTGATATTTTCTATATTACCAAATGTTCCTAAATTTTTTTAGCCTTTTTTTTTCCTTGTTGAGGAAATACAAAATCGAGAGGATTACAATTGATAAAAATATAAAATAAACAACCATCTTAAAATGAAATTATATAATTACAAAAAACAAATGAAATGATGTTTCTAGCTTCAAATAAACATGGAACCTCTTACTTTCGAGATGACGAAAGAAAATCCTGCAAATGAAGAGGTCCCTGATTTTTCTATTGGATTATTGACTCACCACAAGCTATCTATTTGAATAGAAGACATTCTTCTTTCAAAACTGCTCACATCCACCTTCTTTAGTCCATGACAGAACCTACAACGTGACTGGATCTTCCAAAGTTCATTATGTGAGGCAGTACTACATCGTGTTTTAGCACATGAATGCAATATTTTTTATCACACAAACCAATGGATTGCATATGTAGAAAAAGTATACATATCGAAGCAAAAACAATTATTTTTTGGTAGAAGAAAAAATGCATAAAAAAAAAAGGAACAAAATGCTGGGGTGCCACACAAGGAAGGATGCCAACAAAGAGTTGAATGCCTTCATGAATCAAATAATCCATTAGAAACTAAAAAAGAACAATCAAATATTATATATTAGAGAAGATCACTCTTTATAAAAAAATCAAATTAATCAAAAAAGAACAAATGGCACAAAACTCTAAATTTGAGATAGTCAGAATTAATAGTGCAAACATAGTTTCAATGATCCAAAGAGATCAAAGTATAACACAACATCAAGTTACTTGAAATAGAGCATCAACTTATCATAGTCACCTTCCAAATTCCAATATAAGTTTATTAACAACCAATAGTGGTTAAAAAAAAATAAATGGACTTTAGCAACGCCAAAACATCAAAATAACAATAATAATAAAATAAAACAAAATGGAATGTTGAAGCTGGAGGCTTGCATACATGGAAAACCCATTTTCCGCATCTTGAAAAGCCCAATAGTATCTTCAAGATTAGACTCTACAAACAAAATTTATCTATCTCATCAGAATTATAATTAAACCTATAGCCAAGTCTATCTCAAAAGGAATAGAATAAAATATTTTATTGCGAAAACTTTATTTCTTAAAGAAATGAGAATGCATTACCTGCGTTGTACAGCAAATGAGATTGACGGCATGGGCTAGGGCTTGGAAATGTCATCGTGACCCAACAATTAACAAAGAAAGAAACAGAGTCATTACATAAAACCCAAATTTTGCAAGAAACAAAAAATGCTATTTTGGCAATTGTTTGTATCACCTGTCCAAAGACCAATTCAAACAAACATGATAGCAAAATAAACCATAATATTCTAGGTCTGAAATGGGTGAGGGAAGGGAAGTAGAGTTGGCATGGGAGAGACACTTTCAAAGAAACATCATATTCTTGTAATAGAAAATTCCCAAATCCTAATATGGAGGTTTGGATAAGGGGAGATGTTTGGACACCTCAAAATTAGATAGAGGCATCCGTTATGCGTGCAGGGTACTTGCCGATCCTCGTCCACAGAGAAAAGAGAAGCGAAGATGAGAGTATCACAAGCAAAGATGGTGAAAAAAGACCAATAGTACCCGACATTACAAGGTGCAGAAAAAAGCGTTCAAGATTGATCCACCAGCCCTTCTGGTTCTTTGGAATTGAGGAAAGACATAGTGATGGGTTAAGGGTTTGTGAAAACGTACCAAAAGCCCCCTTAGATAAAGAAAACCTATACCTGATAGAAGAGAAGAGGGAGAGACATCCAAAGCGTGTGTCTCTCAATGACGAAAAGTAGATGAGGAAGAGAGACAGGAAAGAGGCATTTGAGAAATAGAGGAGTTGTGCGTTTGAGTCTTTTGAGATGCATTACAAAACTAAAAGATGAAGGAGGAGCATTATAACACGGGGAGAGAGAGGGTTTATTGGGATGTGTCAACATAAATTGCAGCAAGTCAAAATCAATTGAAGAAAGAACTGTTTCATTAACTAAATGAGATTTTAACAAAAACGTTTGAAGAAGAAGAAAGATCAGGTTGCTACCGGTCTAGGAAAAATAAAATGGAGTCAATGTCAATTTATAGTGTTCAAAATCAATTGGATACAATGTGCTTGATTTCTCAATTAGATTCACTTCGCTTCATATATATATATATATATATATAATTGCTCTCTCGTAGCTCCTTTTAATTAAGGATCATGTGATTTGTTATAATTCGAATAACTCTTTGTTCTTGATGTATGTCCTACCAAGTCATCCATTGTGCTTTGCTGGAGGCCATGATTCTTTTAGAAGCATAAGGAACATGAGACTTGACAAAAAGATGATTGAGGGGCATGATGAATATGTAAATGAGTACAAAAAGAGCCTTCTTGAATTACTGGATTATCTTGATCTTCCTTCTAATGTAGATGCATCTCATCTTCTTGAGTTTAATTAGTAAAATCAGATAGATAATCAAAATTTTGATTAGTGGATAAAGCTTAAAAAAAGTGAATAAGAAAAAACGAATTTTAGAATCTTCAAAATATTGAAAGAACGTTAATATGCATAGGTGAAAGAAGCAAGAACCATGGTCAGCCTAGATCAATATCGGGCCATTGCTCTGATACCATGTAAAAATATCGAAGATAAGATACCAAATTGCATAAGAATAGGAAAAATAATCCTAATATAATCCAAATCAAATTTAATCCTAGTTTAAGGTGAGCTCATCATTCCTATATATCTAACCTTCTTGACAATATTCTCTAGTAAGATCATCCTGATACTAAAGCTTTGGAGGATTAGAATCCAAATTAAATCAGAAAGGGGGCGACATGCCAGGAGTTCGGTTTTTCTTGTAAAAACAACTAATTCAAATGGATAGATGGCAGATTTTATGAGGCCTACATGTCTCCTAGATACAAGGGGGCTTTATAATTTAGCCATTCATACATCCAATGGACATGATACAAAGATGGGACCATGCTTTTACATGTGATCAATCATGCACTCCTAATTGAATGAATGTTGGATGAATATTAATTCATAAGACACATGATATGAGCCAATTAACTTTATAATAAGGGAGCCCATTACCCAAATTATAAACAGTGAAATAATTGTGAAATAAAATATTTATCCTACTGATTATTCTGGTTGTTCTAGACTTCTAGTTGTAGATAAATCCTTAAAAAAATATTAGGGTGGATAAAAACAGATTTAAGCTTCATACTGTTAAGAGAAAGGGAAAAAAGGAATGTAACATCCACAAATGATTAAAATAAATCAAAATCTCTCTCTCTCAACTTGGTACCAAAGCAACCACATAGTAGAGGTTATAGAGTAGACCAAAAAAAGATGACAAACATACATTATTGTATCGCTTTCTTCCAGCCGAAGACAGTATAGTTACTGTTGATTTACATCTGTGTCTTTGTTGGGTTCTCCTTATCAGGATTCTTTGATAAGGACTCCTTCCGTCTTCTTTTGACTCTTCAACCCCAGCCCACCCAACAAACCCTAATAAATGGAAAATCAAGACCCAAAGCCACGGAAACCATTGTTCTCTTGTGTTAAGTTTTTGGGTGTTGACTAATTTGTAGGTTGGAAAAAAATTTTGGTCCATTGAGTTATATTTCTTATTTTTAGAAAAGGATTGTGATTCTGCTTTACACTGAACATAGAATAAAGTTTGGAAGAATTATAAGAAAAAAGTCTAGAAGAATTATAAGAAGACAGTCTAGAAGAATCAGAAGTGTAATGAATTTCTGGAACAAGAATGAGGGCCCACTCGAGTGCCCCTTCTTCCGCTCTAGCTGACAATGTCAAGAAGCAATTAGATGCCAGATAAAATGGTGCCCACTCGAGCTGACGGGGCGACAGTGCCCTACGAAAATTAGAATTTGTGTTTCTAATTTCTTTCAAATTGCCTTTTTGAGTCCTAATTATCTTAAGTTACCCTAAGCTTGTCCCTAAGCCTATTTAAAGGACTCTATGACTGCCCTAAAGACACAACACCTCTCAAAGTTCTGAGTTAAATATCATAATTAAGAGAGTTCTTCTCTAGAGATTCTATTGAAGACTTGTTCTGCAGAGTTGATCTAGAGAGCTGCTTCTTTCTACATCCCTTGTAAAGATTTGATGAGTCAAAAGGGTTTGAATCTGATACAATTAGCGATGTGAAGTCGTTGATGCATGAAGCTGCACAAGAGGTAATTGCAGTCGTTGGGTAGTGATTATCTAGGAAGGGATCTATGGGTTGTAATTGAGAGATTCATAGTGCTTGATTGTTGATTCAGTTTGGATCCGTAGTCTTTCACCCAGTTTGGGTTTTCCACATTATATTTGGTGTCCTTTATGGTGTGTGCTTTGTTATATTATTCCACTACATATCTTATTCTTTTTGCACACAATTGCGCTGTTGAGTTGACTAATCTAGAGAATAACTCATGTAATTTCATCTTGGCATGTTTGTGTACCCCATTTATATAGAAAAGAGGTGTTTCTTTGCGGAAAACTCATTTTTCATGTGTTTGGTGCCGCAGTTTTCCACAGAACTGCTTTTTCCTTCTTAAGCCCAGAAATAGATTTCCTAGGGGGGTAGGGAAGTCCATTTCCACATTGGTAAATATTTGGATTGCTAGTGGGAACCACTACCTTTGAATCGTAAGAGTGATTGTTGATTAGCGATCTATCAAAACCCATTACATAAAGCATTTTGAGTCATCCACTATACAAGCCAATGAAGGTTAGTTGTTAATTGAGTTTTATTGCAAATTTCAAACTATGCATAGTTAATCTACTCCCCAACTCACATTCAGTGGGTCAGTGGGCTCAAATTACACTTTATTTTATTAACAGCCCAGCCTCCTTAGAAAATGACCCTTACACATAGATCTCCAAGAATGCTATCATAACTATGTTTTTCTATTGCTAAATGCTTTCCTAGTGACAGAAGAATTCAAAGTGTCTGTTTAGGTGGGCCCACTAATCCAATAATATAATAGAGACTTTAGTAATTTGTTTATCTTTAAAAGAACAGCCTTTGTGAACCACGCTGGTATTCCATAATGACAATGATTTTAAACTGTTTACTGCTTTCCCAACTAGTATCATTTTCATTTTCATTTGATCATATAACTAGTAATATTCGATATGATTTCTACAGAAAGATGTCTAATTTAGCACACTACACATTTCCTCAACCGAATAAGAAATCAAAAGTCTTAACCCCTAAAACCAAATAATGGTTTTGGCAGCTGTCTTATGCCAATTTTTTCCCCTTACATGAAGGTTTTGTAGTGGTGGGACTGGGGACCAATTGCCAAAATGTCTCACTATAAAATATCAGTGTGCGGTGTTAAGTGTTTGAACATTGAAATCATCATCAGAAACAGGAGCGAGCTGTAAAATGATAGAGCAGATTAACTTACAGTAATAAAGTCTCCAAAGATTCAGGTGCAAGGTTACTTAAAACACTGAGTTGCTGCTGCAACCAGTTTGGGCTGAAAGATGTACTGTACCTACTCTTACATATCAGGTACGTCGGAGTTATGATTTATGACATGCTAATAAGAGAGTACTGGTAACTGGTGAGGTAAATAACAACAAAAGTTAAATAACTTTTTACCAAAAAAGAAAGGGAAAATATACTGTAAGAAAGGGAGGGTTTTTTTTTTTTTTTTTTTTCTTCCAGTTATTTGGTTTTTGCTTGCTTGCTTAGAAGTACATGGAGTGTCCACCATTAGTCATACATTTCTTAATTTTGTATTTAATAAATGACACAGATGCCTTTATCATCATAAGAAGTTGGTAATTTCATTCTTTGACTTAAAAATTCATGGTTTATGATTATGAACATTATTTATATAACAGCTTAGTGGACCGACTAGGGATGGCAATTCTTGAACTAGCATGATAGCCCAACCCGCATTTGAACTGATAATTTAGGGTCCGGTTTATGTTTTTTATTTTGGGATTAGTTTCAAGTTGACATTTCTAATCCAATTAATTAATTTGTTGGGTTCAATTTAACATTTTTAACCTAGTTAATAGAAGAGTTGGGTTTGGACTAATTAGATTCTTACTACTCAAATTACGAATCTAACTAGATCCTATGTTTGCTTGCATAGAATACCAAAGAACTATTAAAGATGAGAGAGGTGAAGGATAGAAGGTGGGGGTTATAAAGTAGCAATGTAGATGGGACCTTGCCTTTTCTAACATTTAAATTACTAGAGTAGTTTCGGGTATTCATTTATTATCCTCCCTTAATTAAATTCCCATTAAAGAGGAAGTTATTTTATGGTCATTGCTAGATATTCATCCTCGACTTTTCATTCTTGATCATTTACAGAAATACGATCCTAGGAGTTTAATTACGCGAAGCAAATAAACCATGCCTATTTCTTTCTTTACAAAGAATTTCAAATTTTTCAAAAGTTGTCTTCCGAATGGAATTCCTAAATCCTCCTCTAATGTGGAGCTTTTGAAATTTCAACAGAACCCAAAGAGATTGGAGTTTCAGGAATTCCAAAAGATCATTTGAGTTTTTTTAGGTGGCTGGAATTTGAGATCTCGGGAAAGGAAACATGGCATTTCAAATGCCAAGAGATAAGTCGTCATTAACATAATGTCCAAAAAGCCCCAACACACACGAAATTCTTGTCATAAATTTTAGTAAAGAAATAGGCTCTAAGAGCATGTTTCTTTCACATAACTTTTGATGGGGATTTGTAATGTTGGGAATTCATAGACATGATGCGATAACTTTTTCCTTTGGCATTTGAGAATGTCATGTTTCTTTGCTAGAATTTCAAAAGTCTTCAATAACTTTTGGAATCATCAGAATACCAACCTCCTTGACATTTGAAAATCCTCCACCCAAAAGAAGGATTTAGGAATCCCAACTAGGGGATTACTTTTGGAGAAATTGTTAAAAGAAAAAAAAAAAAAGAATCAAAGTCTATGACAATTGAGGAGAAAGTAGCAAAACAATTGGAAAAAATAGGTGGAAAAGCAACGAAGAAAGGGGTTTTCTGCTAGAGATTTATGTCCTACATCAGGTGATATCATAAGATGGCGCGAACATCCAACAATATCGTTGGATAATTAAGTGCAAAAAAGTGGTAGGAGGCCCTCACGCATTAAAATGAAATATATGTTCTCTTCACCATTGTGAAAAAATATAATGGTTTTTTTTTCCCTAAAAAAACCCAATAGTGTAACAATGATTTGGAAACTTTAACTAGGGTAAGTTTTCAAACAAGGTGAATTCCCCCCAAATTCACTTATCAAAGAGGCACTTAAAACTCTAGAAGATCCCAAGGCAAGCGTAAGATGATTTTTCAGATGAAACAATTAATGCGCCATCTAACCCCCTCTAGGTAACGGGGCAATCTCTGGACCAGGGATCCACCAAAAGTTAGCTTAGATTAAAGTTATAGCGATGTCAGTAGATAATTTCTTTATTGACCATTCATTTCATGATCTTTTGACAGCGGATTTGATTTACTTACTATCGGGCCAGGCTTGGGTAAACTTATTTACAGGATTTACCTTTATTTGGTGGGTCGGAAGGAATCCAGAAACATGGCCAACATGGCCCATTTATATCACCCGGGGATTACCCAAGCTGGGGTCACAACACCACAACAGTGTTTCCAATTTAGTGTTGAATATGTTGGCTGGGCTGAGTCCTTTACAAGTTAAAATCATAGGCCTAGCCCATTTAATTATTAGGTCAGAAAATATGGCCTGGACCGTCACACTGGCCAAAAAAGCCTAAATCAAATTCATCAATGTGGCCGGGACAGGTCAGGTCCAGGCTAGCCCAGCCGATGAACACCCCCATAGTGATGATATGATTGAGATTCTACAGAAAGTAACAAAGTCTTGGAAAACAAAACCAAGAAAACGAGATGCCACAAAACCATTCAATGAGAATCAACGCCAAGAAAAGTAGATTTAAAAAAGTTTTAGGGAACAATTAATTGGAATATGATCACAAGAAAATAATTAAAGTAAGCCCAGAATCATTTTTAAAGTATCTTTCTGCTGAATCTGAATAGGATATATGACATACCCCTTCCTGGGATCATATTCTGACACAATTGGCACAGAGGACTGTGGTGAAACTGAAACAAAATGTAATGTAGTGCTTGATACAATCCAATAGACATAAATCTGCACATATGGTGGGTGGGCTGTGTTTGGACCTTCAGATCTCCATCAGACTTCTGAGATAGCTCTAGAAGAGAATGTTCTCCCATCAACAGACTGCATATTGCTTACATGCACAGTCCAGCTCTTGGGGCCCACTTTGATGAATGTCTGTTAATGGGAGGTGGGCAGATGGAAGGTCTCGTTATGGAAAGGGGAGAAAAAGAATCAGTCCCAACATATTATCCTAGCCCCTTGATTTAACAATTTTAGAGTTTACTTGTGTCTTAACATAGATGTTTTTTATATTCTATCCAATGGTGAGTCAAGTTCAATTAGGCCCGATGCCAAATCATGGGATGACAAGATTATCAAAGGTGGGCCCATAGAGCTTGTGGGAGAACATTTTCCCTGGTCAGCTAGTTGGGTTTTGATGGGTCGAGAGCTTCCGGGCCTGAGCCTGATCAATCTCAACCCAACCTCATATGAAGTTTTAAGTTTGGTTGGTAGTATTCAGGTTGGGCCCAACCTAACCTTGATCCCAAATCATGTGCCTTCTGAAGTGTTGATGATATGCTTTCTAATGGAATTTAGATCCCGGATTCTAAAATATGGGCTAGTAATGGGCATAAGAAATCGCATAAGAACTAAGTGGGCTGGCCTAGGATGCCTTCTGCTAAACCCATTTGCCTCATTTAAACTAGGCCCATGAAATAGCATCAGGCCAGATCGTATCCAACCTGAGATCAGTTTAAAACCTGTGGCCAGTCAAGGGCCAATTTATTACAGGAATAGCTAAACCCACTGGACCCATAAAATGCCAAACTACAGGCCCGTTGTGTTCGTAGGTTTAACATAAAGGAGCCAAATGTTTTGCGAATGGGCTGGGCCGGGTCTAAACTTCAGGCCATCAATTGGATCTTGCACAATAATAGGATTCGGACCAAATCCAATAACTAATGGTCTGGTCTGCGCTTTCTTAGGCATCTTCCCTCTCCTGACCCGACCCAACAGGGCCCATCTATCATCTATGATCAATTTCCTTCCCTTCGTATACCCCTCCCTCTTCACATACATGATACATCCACAAAAATTACTACACTTACAAAACCATTAAAATTCTAATAGGGAAATGAAGAGTCTGATAGGACTTTTTTTTTTAGTAACCCACCCAAGTGGGCTAGGAACCAAGAGAGAGTCCACACATACGGGAAGACAATTGTATACACGCGGGAAGACAATCCACAAAAAGGGCAAGAAGGCCCACACAAGTAGAAAGAGGTGGCGTACGAGGGATTCGAATCCTGAACGGCAAGGTGAGAGTTACCTTCACTTTCCAATGAGCTAAGCGGCCGTAATATTTGTAGTTGTCAATGGCAGGAAAAGATCATAATGAGACCTGACATTTCAATTTTAAACCATTAAAAGGAGGGAGAATAGTATCAGCAGGGATGCACTTTCTAAAGTTTGCCCTCCTAAGGAGGCCATTTTAGACAGCCAATTAAAGATGTGACTCTGATGAATGAAAAAACCCAGGAGAAAAGAGGCACTTGAGAAAAAGGGACCTGCTTTGTTTGGTATTTCTACTTTTTTTTTTTGTAGACCTATCAAAATAGAAGTATTAAAAAAAAGCTATAAAAAAAAGATGTGAGAATAAAAAGAAGTATTTGGTAATGTAAAGATCTATATTAAATAGACTTTTTTATATCAATGGTTGAAAGTTTGTCATAAATTTCTCAAGATCCACAGGGTATCTAGCCTTGAAAATTAACCCCTTTAGCCGTGTTCAACCTTCCAGAGAGACTTGAGAGTTTAGATCTTGTGTTTTGGACTCACATAATCCAGAAAAGTACATCCAATGGATCACTTTTTTGCACATATCTCAAGGGTGGTGATGATCCAACGGTTGAAATTTGGTTTCATGATCGTTCTTGATCTTTTTAACATTTCCAACGGTCTGGATGTTGATTTACACTCCTAGAAATAATGATACAAAAATAGAAAAATGTTATTGTTCATGGACAAATCCAATATTGAGTATAATATATCAATGGTTGATATTGTTTTGTAAATATCTTGAGATCCACAAGGTGTCAAGCCTTGGAAATTAATCATATAGCTGTTTTAAGCTTTCCAAAGAGATTTAACTGTGTGGATTTTGCATTTGGGCCCCACAAATTCCAGAAAATTGCATCCAATGGTTCAATTTTTTTGCACATATCTCTGAATTGGTGACGTTCCAACTACTGACATTTGGTGTCATTGCCTCGCCTCTTTACTTTTTGGATGCTATCAATGATGGGCTCTGGAAAATAAAGGGATTGCCTCTACTTCTCTATAAACAGATTAAAAAGAAAAAAGGCCACCAAACGCTTCTATTTTCAAAATCTCTATCCGATTTAGAAATTTTTGAGAAATAGAGGCAAAAATTAATGATACCAAATAGGGTGCTTAGTGACGATCATGAGAAAATGTGATTGTAAATGGAAAGAGTTTGTTAAGGGTGGGCCCCACACTACACGACAAAGTGGAACAAAAAAATGATCTTAAAAGAAAAGGTCGTATTTTGACTATCCTCTATGTATAAGATCTCTTTCAATGCAATCCGTCAAAAGTATCATCCCAAACGACCAAATCATTTGAGATATGAGACTTTTGGAGAAAGCAATCCTTTGAACCCACGTTTTTCACTCGAAGGCCCCACTAATCTCTCTGCTTTTGACGGCCAGATAAGGTCTTAAGACCACGATAATCCCAGATCCTTAGTGGGGCCCACCATTGATCCAGGCTACTAAAAATCACAGTTTCAGCGTATTGTCGTTGGTCCAAATTGAACCCCAGTTTGGGCTTGGTGCATAGTCAGATTTAGCATTGAATGAAAACCAGCCCAATGGATCATCAAATATTAGGCCTATTTTGCCTGTGGCCCAGCCCAGTGGATTGAAACTCAAGCCTGTTATTAACTTTAGCTGAATGTGAAGCCCATAGGGATGGCAATGGGTAGATTTGTATTAGTTTTAAGGGGCCCAGTGTGCAAAGGGGCTTATGATTTCAAACCAAGCTGGGGCAGGGTTGGGTATGGGTTTTTGCTGGCCTGGCCCACTCCTCTCCAATTTAATCTGTTTTATATTTATCGATAAAAGTGTAATACCAAGGCAAATAGAAAAATAGAAAGAAAAAATTGTATATCAAGTGCTTGATATTTCTTCTAGATTAAAGAAGGTTAGTGATAAACCCTACTAAACCCAACCCTACTTATAGCCTGTTAATGTTGGCTGGGTGCAAGTCAGGCTTAGGTGCGCTCTGACCCGTACTAAACCTGCCCAGTCCAGTTCTTATATGCTTATTTGTGTTAGGTATGTTAGATCTACAAAATTGAGCCATTTTGCTTGGCCTATAAAATATACATGTATCTCCTGCTCAACCAAGTTTTCTTTCCGGCCGGGAACAGCGCCCCTTCATGTGCGAGTCCCTGTTACTTTGTATGTGCGAGTGAGTTCTTGCATGTGTAAGTCTCTATTACTTTACATTGTGAGTTGTCCGCCCCTTACCTTGCATGTACGAGTTTCTATTACCTTTCTAGATTAAAGAAGGTTAGTGGTAAACCCTACTAAACCCAACCCTACTTACTTATAGCCTGTTAATGTTGGCCTGGTGCAAGTCAGGCTTAGGTGCGCTCTGACCCGTACTAAACCTGACCCAGTCCAGTTCCTATATGCGTATTTGCGTTAGGTATGTTAGATCTACAAAATTGAACCATTTTGCAGGGCCTATAAAATATACATGTATCTCCTTCTCAACCAAGTTTTCTTTCAGGCCGAGAACGGAGCCTTCATTTGCGAGTCCCTATTACTTTGTATGTGCGAGTTAGTTCTTGCATGTGTGAGTCTCTATTACTTTACATTGTCCGTCCCTTACTTTGCATGTACGAGTTCCTATTACCTTGCATGTGAAAGTCTTTCAAAAACCAAGTCCCTTAGCTAGAATACCAAAGAAAAAAAGTCCTTTGGGCCATTGTCAGCCCTAGCTCAACAATTATTCTGAAATGGGCATTTCACCAAACTCTCTCTCTCTCTCTCTCTCTCTCTCATATTATGAAAGGGATGAGGCAAGATCAAATATAAATAAATAAGGCATCTTGAAATTCGATATTAAGGACTACTTGTTTGCAATAGATTCCATGAGGAACCCCCCCAGCTCAACAATTACTCTGAAATGGGCATTTCACCAAACTCTCTCTCTCTCTCTCTCTCTCTCTCTCTCTCATATTATGAAAGGGATGAGGCAAGATCAAATATAAGTAAATAAGGCATCTTGAAATTCTTGAAATTCGATATTAAGGACTACTTGTTTGCAATAGATTCTATGAGAAAAACCCCCCACCCCCAAAAAAAAGATTAAAAAAAAATAACACAACACAAAGTCTCCACTGGGAAATAAAAAGAAATTGGATTCGAGTTTGATTTGGAGGTTGATGATAATGGCATAGGAGCGTCTGATCAAAGTTTTAATGGTTTTATGGTTGCACTATTTATCATTATTCCTTGTGATAAATAACAATTACTTCTTCTTCTTCTTTTCAAAATAACAATTACTTAGAGCAGTGTCAACTTGTAAAATAAAGTCCACATTGATGAAATAATTCCACATGATCTCGTACACTACATGAGACCACCAATTGATGCAATGAGAATCATAATAAAATTATACTCAAAAGCAAAGAGAATAAAAAGGCATGCGCTCTGTGTTTCCTTACAATCAAAAATCCCAATTGGCACATTTGGTCGTCGGTTGTGACAAAATTTCATGGGGTTATAAAACAATACAACAAAAGGGAATAAAGTAAAATCCCACTTGTCCAGGTTCAAGGAGGGGCCAAAACGTGCCTTGTGCCATCATGTACCACATACACATACATTTTCAAGCAATGGGTCTTTGCCACGTGTATCACATCCTGATTTTTATAATGCTTTGGGAATCGGGAGCAGTTTGGATAATTGCACCACCAAGTCCTCGTCCGTGCCATCTCATGATTCACGCTAAATGAAAAATTAAAACACATATATAATAATAAAGCGTCAAATCAAATGGTATGTTTTTACATTAATCCTTTAAAAATCTAGATGCGTCTCGCATCGAAATCATTTAGACCATTCAAGATAAATCTCACCCCCTCCGACCATATATATTTTCAGCCCAAAAAATAGTGGGTCTCTCTCATTCCGATTGAGCACCATGTATGAAACTGGCTTAAACCGCATCAGATACAATGCCATTTCAATACCTAAACACGGTTTTATCATGTAGTCAATTAGATGGTGGGACCTTTCCAAATTTAAGAATATAAGTTTGGAAAATTCTATATGCACCCTCCCATTTGCTGAGCACACCTACATTCTAGAAAAAAAAATCACTATTCATAAGAAATGTGGGTATGCTCAGCAAATGATAGGGTGCATATAGAATTTTCCTATAAATTTTGAGGGATTAAGATTCTAAGTGGGCTCCACAATGGAGTTGGCAAAAGTGTTAGTGCGGTTGCCCTGTCATAGCTCCAACGACTATCTTCGTTGGAAGAAGTCACGGTCAGGTCGGTTTGCATGTCCTCCAACGTGGATCCACGTCAGATTAGCGGAAGTCAATGAGCTTGTACCCCAAATTCAGAGAGTCTCGTACACTAAGCGTCTACCACACGTTTTCCATATGATTGCCGGGTGGGATGATGGGGAACTCGAAAAGTGAGGCCTGCCTATTTTTAATTCTCACCGCTCAAAATAAATGCATTCTTGTTCAGCCCCCTTAAAATTGAGAGCACTTCCAAATTATAATGTATCAAAATCAACTTTAAGTATAGTAAAATTTGAGAATATGTCAAGTAGGAGATATAAGTTATTTTGAATGGCACAAATTACGAGTTCTACATGCGACCCTCGTGGGATGGATGTGGGAGACGCTCACAGGAACCAGGCTTAAATCTTGGAGGTTGTTGCAGGTGAGTGGGGTTTGAAAACAGTGAAATGCTAGTGTGGCATCAGGAAATTTTGTGGTGGTCCCAAGGTTCCTTAACGTGCGTTGAAGAAATTATTAGCTGTATTGCTTAAAATGACTTTCGTGAGATAATTTTACCATCAAAGACTAGCATCTGTCAATCTCAACTAAAATTAAAGCACAGCTAGCAATAAGCAGGCTGAATCGATAAGCTTCAAATGATAGATGAAATTACTTTTAATGTATATAATTCCCTCTTATGTATTTGTAGTTTAGATTTATTTGTTTGAATGAAATTGAATACATGTCTAGGAATCGATTCTTGGGTCTTCAAATTGTTGTTATCATTCGTGGCTAATAGGCCGAGTTGGCAAAAAGAAATTGAATTATAAGAGCCCACAATCAAATAAGGTCCATCAAAGGATTATAAAAGAGGCGAGAAACAAAAGGGTCTAAGGTGAAGAAATGGATGTGGCCTTAATTTTCTTAAGACTAGAATCACAAGGGTGATGGGTGCAAATTCATGTTCCGATCTTCCCTTGATTCATTTTGTATTAATGAAGAAATTATTTGATTATCAATTTTAAATATTGGTCTTTATTTTTAAGTAATACCACTTTTAAAAATATTAGTAATAAAGTTTTTAAGAATTCAATTACATGAGACAAACTGGCCTTTAGTGCATTCTTATCTGAATTAATAAAAAATAAAAAAGCACCACCATGTTGTTTGGAAATGCCCTTAAGTTGGCAAGAAAAGGCAGGAAGGAATCCCATCTCCATATTAAGTGGCGCACTTTGAATGGCATCCATGCATTTACGGCTGGTTTCATTAGCTTTGAATGGCACATTTCCACTTTTTTTCAACTAAGGCCAGAAAACAAGGTGGTAAATGGCAATCTCTTCCATATTAAAAATCAAATAAAAAAATGGGTTATCCCTTTCTAATTAATCAATTCCTCAATATACCAAATCTCAAGGGCAGCTCCATTGACTTAGGACCACAGTATGCACCTAGAGGTTGTAGGTTTGAAACCGCACTCCACACTGGGGCCACATGGGAGTTTATTAGACTACCCTTTGGGCCGAAAGGGATTAGTCTAGTCCGAAGGGTTGGAAACCCTCCAATAGCAGCCATAAAAAAAATCTACCAATATGAATGGGTAAATCCGGCAGTTGACAAAATGAAGGAGATTTCTTAGACATTCTTTCACGAAAAGTAATGTGTAAATTGACAGAGAGACATACAGAGAGAGAGAGAGAGGAGCATGGACTCGTACTAAAATTATTATGAATGTGTTAATTAATGGAAAAATGAGAAGAATGTAGCATTTGAGATTTTGAGGGGATCCTCATCTATGATGAAGAAGGAAAAAACATATTTGGAGTAGGATTTTTTTTCAAAATAAATTTCGTTTTTGACAATAGGAATTCATCAATCCCCTAATGCTTCAATGGCAGGCATCTTCCTTTCCAAAGAAATGACCACAGCAGCATAAAGACTTATGCAGTGTGTATGGGTGTGCGTGTGTGTGTGTGTGACAGTCTTTACTAAAGCCTATAAAAATGTTTGTCAGTTGCAATGAAACTTTGGAGAACGCTCTCTTCAGCTAGTGATCTCATCTTGCTTAAGATAATAAATCCCCACCATGCCACCTTGAATGTGTAGGGGAAAGGATGTCCACCTCTATGGGGGAAAAAGACAGATCTAGAAAACTTTATATTGTTTTTTCTGCTTGCAGATTCGAAATGCACCCGTGAGACTGTTTCTAAACACACAGATAAGAACAGTGTAGAAATTAAAAACAAAGCTGGCAGTGATATCTGAGAAATCTGTCTAAGAATGGTTGTCCAGAACAACTGGCCATCTAGACACAAAAAACATGTGAAGAGAGTTTGTACAAGTGACTCTCCAAAGTCTAAATAGCTATATGGGGTGATTGTGAATGGAAAAGGAGGTGCACAAGATACTGTTGGTGAAAAGGTATCTCTTGACAAGTCTAGTTTGATTGATTGAAGTAGAATTATTTTAATTAGGCTCCTTTTTGAAAGTACATTATTCAGAATGTCTCCTTTAATTGAAAAATGTGAATTTGTCATACAATAAAAATAATGCAAGCAAACTTATCGTAGAATAAAAATAAGGTAGGCAAATTCATTATATAGTAAAAATTATATGGGCGGACTTGTCAACTAGAAAAACATAAAAAATACCTACTGCTTTACGCCTTAGGTTTACTTGAGAAAGTTACATTTTCCTTATTTTTTAAAAAAAATAAGAAATCGTATGAACTATTCCAAATAGTTTAAATTACTCAAACATCTGTTTATATCAATTTTAAGTCAAATATGCTTAAGAAGTAGACTTTGCCAATGCTCAATTTGATGAGTCTATACTTGCAATCTTGCTTACTTTTAAGTACTTCACAAGGATGTGCTAAAGCACTGATATGCCAGTGCCCACTTTCTGCAGGCTTGTGCCATAGCGTTGGATTCTCAACTTTCTTACTATGCAATTAGATAAGAAACGAGTCATTTATAAACACATTTTCTATTTTATTATTTGACCAAAGTGATATTGACCACAAAAGATGACTTTACAAAAAGACTTTCTAAATAAAATATTGACTCGAAATAAAACCCTAGATGAATAATTCAGAGGGTTTAAATCACTCAAAAGGCAAGATCATTCAATCCAGTATAAGACTGCTGATGAAGGGTCCAGATCTCAGTAATGACAACTTGGGGAAAGATCTTACTTTTAGTACCTCCCCATTGCTTTCATTCGGTAATAATTCATGTACATATGCAATAGATCCCCAAGTCAGAATTCTTCAGGGCCCTATTTCTTTATTGGAATTTCTACGAGGAATTCACCATGTTAAGAAATTCTTAGAAATGATGTGACATGCTGTCCCTGGAATTTCTAAATTTTATATTTTTTTACTTGTATTTATGGATTTCAGCCACAAGAAAGGTCCTTTTCGACCTTTAGGTATTCAGGAATTCTACTGTGTTTGGTTATGAATTTTCTAAACATAAATTACTGAAATTTAAGCAAGCATGAATTCATGGTTAGGTTTCATCTTTAAAATTCAAACACTAAAAAATCACAAGCTCACTTTATTTAATCATTAAATAAAAATTTACCCCAGTCAATGTCAAATCTAACATCAAATCGATAACTTGTCAAAATAAGTGATTTGACTTCTTTTAAGCTGATTATTTTAATCATATAGAAAACTTGAAGAAATAAATTGTGCACGTAACTCTAAATGAAATGAGTTTTTAATAATAAAACAAGTTTCTCTCGTATCATCTACTTCTAATTACACTTGTTTTCCATCACTCTTTATCCAATAGGGCAGACTTTGAGGAAATCCAAGCCATTCGAGCTCTGCCATACCTCATAAATTTGCATTTTCTCATTTTGATAGTAATCTGACCATCATTCACCATGGCATAACCGAAAGCTGCTGCGAGCAGGCTGGCGCAATTTATTGAGGTCCAACCAGATGCTGGTGCGAGCAGCCTCGCAATTTATTGAGATCCCGCGTGCGAGAGGAAGAGAGAACCTCGTGCAAACAAAAGGTCGGTGCATGCTTTGGTTTCTATCATATGGTACGGAGAGAATCGCACGAGATCCTCGAGCGAGAGAGCACTCGGTCCGTTCGAGGGAGTTGGCACGTGACTCTTGCCCCCGGTAGTTGATTTTGACTCCAATTCCCATGAATGCGGGCGGGCATTATAATGCAACTAATGACAGTCAGACTCATCTGATGGGAAATCTCATCTACATTTAATAAGGACGTGTAACAGTATCTTCTTTCAACCCTACTTCGAACATGTGAAGAAGCCACACACACACACACAAATTGTAATAAAAGCTCTTTATTGTGAAAAGGGTTTGATCAACGTGCACTTGGTTGAAATAGGGTCGATCCGGGATCAAAGTTTGTTTCTCTACAAGAATACATGTCGAAGAATTTCTTATTCTCCAAAAATTGTTTCGTGAAATGACATTTTAAATTCCTCCACCTGATTGGAGCATTTGGAATTTCAACAAAATGCATAAATATTGAAATTTCATTAATTCCTAATTGTCATTGAGACTGTTTAGATTGGTAGAATTTAAAATTTCGGTAAGAGAATCATGACATCTCAAATGCCAAGAGAGAAGCATTCATATCATGTCTAAAAAAAATCCCAAACTTTCAAAATTTATATAAAATGTTCTAGTAAGAAGATAGACACTATCAGACTAAGTTAGTACTGTACCATTCTTCCAATATAGCTTTAAAAAAAAGTCTTGCATGCATTATTCCTACTTTGAGATTGACCAAAATTATTATCATCTATCATAATTTTCAAAAAAAAAAATCTGAAGCAGATGGAACTTTGCTTGTTTGGATCGAAATGCCCCCTTTCAAAAATCTGGTAGTGTATGAGTTCAAGTTGAAAAGACTAAATGATTAGGATAGAGTTATATCATAATTACGTCAATTAATCTCTCTCTCTCATATGCATGCTTTAGGCCCTTTTGACTTGATGCATGCAAACAGAGCATAATGTTGAAAAAAATGAAAAGTAATAGGAGTTTCTTTTGTAACGGTCACCTTTCAAAAAAATATCAAATGGTTTTGTGAAACCATATCTTATGGCAATATTATGAAACTTGTAAAATATCTTAAGATTGAAAATGTCCTGTATAGATATATTTTCTGAGACTTTATATATACAATATCTTTCACAAAACTCAAATTTGAGCAGACTCTGATATTCTCTTGAAAACTGTTTTATGACATTATATATATATATATATTCTTTTTGAAGTTATTATGACACTAATTTAAAATAGTTTTCAGGAGGTTTTTGAAAAGACCCAGCAACTATTTTAAAATCTCACATGTTGCATGTTGTGAATGATTTGGCCCAACCAGCTAAAAGAGCAATTGGTCATTTTCATGCACCTTCTCTAAAGCAGGAGGAAGTGTGCAGCTGAAATAAAAATGAGCAAGTTTCATTACTCACATGACTCGACATCTATTTAAAATTAGAAGAGCCATGGTTAAGACTCCTTTTGTTGGGTGCTGCGTGATTTAGAAGTCTGTTTATTGGTAGCCTCTACAATCCTCAACACCAAACAAAGCCACTCTGTGTTTGGTACGACCAAAAATAGGCCCACTAAATTATTTTAACCATAAAATGAATGCATGCTATTGTAAACCTTTTAATTTATTTAAGCTTTAATCCTACGTCTCGTAGCTTTAAATGGATTGGCTAATGTTATAAAAGATACCTAATTCGTGACTCGTTTTTACTAATAATGCATGGACTGATTAACTTTTTAAGAAATGTTAAAAGTATTCTAGGACAATGGGGCATTCTCATATCTTATAGCGTGCCCTGCGTCCCTAACAAGCTTAGGTACAACCAGGGATAGATGCTTTTACTTCCTAATCTATATTTAAGCTTTCAGACTCTATTCACTTAGTTGTAGACTTGTCAATGGAGAGGAAGAAAATTGGAAGATACCTAACCTTCGTCCTCCCCATCCTAACTTTCAGTTGAATGAAACAGCAAAGTAGGTACCTTCTATTAAGGGGACATCCAAACAAGCCTAAATGTAACAGAATAATCCAAGAAAGTAAAGACAAGAAATAAAGGGAAAAAAGAGACAGTGGTTTATTTGGAATTGTAGACCCCCTAGTAAAACAAGCGTAAGGGCAGAAGGGGAATCATAGAACTGCCGCGGTGAATAGCGCGCTCGCTCCCACAGCTCCACCCAATGATTAATCCCTGGTAGACATGTTTACTTCAGATCTCCTAGTCACTAGGTTGGGAAAAAAAGTATAAGGGCAGAAGATATGTGCTGCTTGCCCCAGTTTCAGGTGGGCCCCGCATTTCGCCAAAGAGTGCCCTTACTTTGGATGGCCCACTGCAAAGGCCTAACTTAAATTGAAAGATCCAACTTGATTTTCCAGCTGAAGGTGAAATTGCAAACTAAGCTTTCTTCCCTGCCTAAAAATTTTAGGCACCCAATTAAAGGGTCAATCTGAAATTTTTGTTTAATTAGCCATGTTAATATTTCCCTGAAAAGTAACCAATGTAACACAATGGCGGTGCCCATGGCTCTCTCACAAAAGATTTTTCTTTTTCTTTTTCTTCTTCTTCAAAAACATGGCAGCTATGTGTCTGTTTCATTTTGGTAATGGTTTCAGTCGACTATTACAAATTAACGATATAATTTTATTTATATATAATAATATTTGGTCATTAATATTTTTCTAACAATATCAGCCAACCACCTTGACTATAGTTATTATGTTCGTCATATTAATTGAACAAACTAAAAGTATAAATATACCATTATCTTAAACTAGTCCGTAGTCAACTTTGTCGTGACTTTTAGAAAAATAACTCAATCTAATATATTAAATTGTCATCTTATCCCTATTAACCATTACCATTGTGTGTGTTTACCATAAATCAAAATTCATAATTTATTCTTGAGATTAACTTATCCAAGGCAATAGTGAGAGGGCAATTTTATTATTTTTTGTGTTTTATAATGAAAATCAGTGAAAGACCTTTTCTCAGCGTTTTAACCTTCAATCAAGGTGTTTCAAGGATGTTGCCAATAAGTGGGTGAATGTAAAAATCGAAATTATAGGTGATTGTTTGTAAGTTCTAGAGAAGGCAAGTGATTATACTTGAAATTCTTTCTGTCAGTTATTACTTATATGGTCAAATGTAGAAATGTTCAGTTACAAAAATCAATAGAAATCCATAAAAAGCTTAGGGTTAGGTGGACTATACAATATTAGGAGGCCATCTATTATTGCAATTTGATGAAGTGGGGACTCAAAATTCTTCTCCTAAGAAGTTGCATCATCAAAGAAAGATAGAAGCTACAAATAGGGAGGAGCTGCTTGATTTAAGGCATTCTTTCACAAAACAATTAAAGAGGAGTGACAGAGGATTCTTGCTACAGAGATAAGGGTACATTTCACATCTTTTTCTGCTTATGAGTTTTAGATGTCTTGATCAGTTTTAAGTATTCTAAAACTCTTTTTTAATCAGTTTACGAGTCTAATAAAACTCTCTCTCTCTTTCAATTATATGCTTTGTAATAGATAGCCCTCTCTGCCACTCAATTATATGCTTTGTAATAAATAGCCCTTGTGATTTTCATTCATCAACAGAACCAGATTGAAAATTTTCTCAATTTTAAAGATTCTGATTCTTATAAAAAGAGAAACCACTCTAGAAGTAAATGTTTCTCATGTTGCTGGTTTTCTTCTGCAAGATGGGAACTTCTTGAATAACACTAATTTCCTTCTTAAAAATTCTTATTTTGTCCTAGGAAACTTGCAACATCAGAGGCTCTTTACCTACATGGTGGTTTTCTCATGAACTCTGCCAACAACAAACTATGGGTTTTAACTTTAAAGAGCTTGCTTTCTCCCTTAGTTATCAAAAAGAGCCTATATTCAATTGAAAAGCCAGTTCATGCACACCAAAAATACATTAATTAAGTTTTTCTCTCTCTTTCTGTTAGGCTTGATTGAGCTATGGCACCAAAAAAGAGTTAAAAAGACAAAAAAACACTTTTGCATGCCAAAATCCTGACGGGTACAGCTCTTCTTGTAGGATTTTTCTATCTCCTACAAACCAATGGGCCTAGAAGAATCTATAATGCATGTGGTTTCTTTATCTTAGAATATTCTGCAGCTTGTAAGGATAGTTTTCCTTTGCCGATTAGTCCAAAGAACCATTGGGAATATTTAATCTCATGCTGAAATCATCAGTATCACATAAGCGTTGCACCCCTGCTTTAAGATGTGGGGCCAAGAAGGAGGGTTTGTCGGATTGGTTGAGAACTCTGCTCACCCAGGGATCCCACACCAATGTAGGTGTTCTCTTGGATTCCAACTTCTTTCGCTTGGACACCAAAACAAGAAAAAAAGAAGAAGAAGATGTAGGGTAATCCTTTGCTTGACCATATATGCGCTCTTTATGCATGAGTATTTTAATAGCGCACAACACTCTAATCAGGTTAAAAGATTTTCACTATAAAGGATTGGATATATAAATTTGAACTTTTTGTTTTTTTTGTTTTTTTGCTATCGGAGGGTTTCCAACCCTTTGCGCTGGACTAATCCCTCCGGTCTAGAGGGAAGCCGGTTAAACTTCTCTATAGCTCTAGTGTGGTAGTGTAGTTTTGTACCTACAACCTCCGAGTGTAAACCATGGTCTTAGGCCAATTAAGCTACGTATCCTGAACTAGTTCTTACATCTCCACATGGGCAATAGAAATGGGTTATAGGTCAAATAAATGTAGGCCCCATACAGGTTTAAGGACGTCATTCTCTACGTGAACCCATAAAGCCATATCTCATTACTTTTGCTGATGTTGGCCAATAATCGCATAGTCTAATCCAAGGCATTAAACTTATATTTTATGCTGTTATTTGTTTATTCTCTCGTGTGATAGACATGTCACCTTACCTCTCTGCCTTTTAACAGCCATGGTAAAGAAAATCGTTGCGTGCTTTTAAGTCCTTCTCTACCAAAGTGTGATAAATTTTAGAATTTGAAAGGTCTTCCTATAACTTACTCGTGTGATGAAGATGGAGATTTCTATCCTTCAAATTATGTAGTCCTTGTAAAAAGGTCCTACTTAGTGTATGCTTTTCAAGTGCACCCACCAGCAAGGATTTTTCTTTACATAGTGGTCTCCCAAGGAGGATTTACTAGGTCCAAAGGAAGGATCCTCTTTGTTTTATCAAATAGCTGCTTCTTCCAGTGGTCAACTGGTGGATGCCATTCATGTAAAGACATGAATTTTCATATAGGGCAGCTGGTAATTGGGAATTCACCATTTTTAGTGGACATTATGTATCTCTTTCAACAGTCCCATGCAGCTAACATTTAGAAGGATAGTAATTTCAACGTTCAGTTGAGCAGATTTTTTTCCTGGACCCCTAGTCTATGATATCATTGTACCCAACCTAGGTGTCACTTGTATATTCATTAATTTTAAACTTTATCAAGGTTCTTCTAATAATAAAGAAGAGAGAGAGAGGGAATTACTAACTCCATTGAGCAGGGCTGAACATTTTGGACCTCTAAAATGGAAAGTGCCTAGAGAGATCTATTTTGGTTAAATCTATTGCAATTTGTTTCTTGTGAAATCACTATTAAGGCTCACTTCATGTTCATGATGGGGGATGAAAAGATCCCAATGACATATAGGGATATGCCTTTACACACATTAGCCCCCTTGAATAACATCAATCAAAGTTTTACGCTATTTCAAACATTATACCGTATTGGATTTGATCGCTATAAAATTATACACTGCATAATTATTAAATTTTAAGGACCAAAGCTAAGTGCTAAGACCATTTCTCACATAGGTCTATTCCCTTTTTCGGTTTAGCTTTCATTGAAGGTCATGTATTTAGGTCGGCCCACATGAAATGGGCACTATTTTTTTTTATGATGCCGGCTTGATGCCTTCGACCGAATAGGACTAATTCCTCAAGCGGTGCCCACTAAATCTATACAAAGACACGCTTAGGCAAATTTGAGGTGGATTTCGAATGCACTGTGGGTCCAAGCGAGGTTACATTACATCCCCAGTTACATGGCATGTGAGGACAAGCTTTTTTTATCCAAAAGGGAACAGTAAAATCGACGAAAGTGGACGCATTCTAAATTAGGATTAACAGCTCTAATCACCGATTAGTTACCCCAAACTCCCAAATCTAATCGAACAATAATAAAACCGGCAGTGGAAAATCCAATATCACGCCTATCTGTCACGCTGCGAAGACCAAAAAGACCTTGTCCTCCCCTCCACGTCAGCATCCGGTAAACGGTAAACCGCAACCGGCTATCCAGGTCACTTCTCCTTCTCCAACAAAGACGCAGACAGAGGAAGTAGATAGAGGAAGTCCAAACAGGCGACTCTTCTCTTTCAAGTCTCAGACGCCTCTCTATAAATACCATCTTCAGCAGCAATGCTCTTTTTTTCTCCTCTCCATCTATCCATCTCTCCCACGCATCCCCTCTTATTCTCTTCAGATTACGAGGTAGTTTACGGATTCGAACCGTCGATCTGGTTGAAGCAGTTCGTTTCATCGGTTAGATCTTCGATCGGTTAGTTTTCTCTTCCGTATCCGTGAAAGATCTCGTTTTTACTTTGTTTTTGAACTAGATCTGGAAGTAGTCAACAATCTGGAGAATTTCCACGGCGAAATGAAGATTTTTGTAGTTTTTTCTAAGATTTCTGATGAAAGTTTCTCTGTTTTCTTGCAATCCGGTAGTTTTGTGTTTTTTTTTCTGTGTTGCTGGGAGGTTTGGTGAGTGTCGATTCGATAATGTAGATGTTATAATGGCGATTTTGAGCTGTTGACATGATCTTGATGGCTTGAGTTTGTCGATTGAGTGTGAATTTGTTTTTTCGTGTTTTGATTGATCTTCTTGGTCTTTGAATGTTTGATTTGTTTCGGTTTCTTCAATCGATGCAGATTGCTCGGTCGATCTAGCCTGCAAATCTCGTCTGCAGATTGTGAGAAGAAGACGACGAAGGAGGAGGAGGTATGGACGGTTTGGGGCTTCGGAAGGTAGGATCTCAGTGCTCCATCTCGGAAGCGGATGACTTAGATCTCTCGCGGCTGCTGGACAAGCCGAGGCCGCTGAACATCGAGCGGAAGAGATCGTTCGACGAGAGGTCTCTGAGCGAGCTGTCGATGGGGCTCTCGCCTCGGGTCAGAGCAGCTGAGAACGCCCGCGGATTGGACAACTTTGAGACTATGTGCTCGCCCGATGGACGCTCGGCCTGGGACACGCCGGCGTCGTCCACTCGCAACTCTTTCGAGCCGCATCCGATGGTGGCAGAGGCCTGGGAAGCGCTCCGGCGGTCGCTGGTGTTCTTCCGTGGCCAGCCGGTCGGGACAAT
This sequence comes from Umbellularia californica, assembly GCA_028538565.1. Taxonomy (NCBI): domain Eukaryota; kingdom Viridiplantae; phylum Streptophyta; class Magnoliopsida; order Laurales; family Lauraceae; genus Umbellularia; species Umbellularia californica. The sequence continues at coordinate 7,953,079 of JAPQWN010000002.1, forward strand.
TGCCGCTTATGACCATGCCTCAGAGGAGGTTCTAAATTATGATCAGGTATATCTTCTCTGCTCTGTTGTTCATTTGTGATTTTCTTTAGTTTGGTTGATTGAATATGAGCAATGTTTGTTTTCCCCTGTAAGTGCAATCAGAACAATGAGAGAACTGAACTTTTCATTTCTACCTATTAATTGAATATCCACTTATATTGGCATTAGAAGACCCTTTATTCCATTTCTATACTCGTAATTGGATCTGTTTTCTATTTTTTTTTTTTTTTTTTTTTTTTTTTTTTTTTTTTTTTTTAAGATGGTATCCTGTAATTTGTTGTAGAAACAATAGAATGAAAGAAATAAAAAAGAAGCATATTGTAGTTGGGTTTTTTTTTTTCCTCCAAATCTCTAAGTGCATCTTTCTTTCTCTTATGCTTTAGAAATGTTCAGACTATCTCTGATGATTTGTAATCTTAATCTGAGATATCCGTGTCTATGGTCGACACAGTCCTCGCCCAAAGAAGATTCATGATATGTAATAGATGATGTATTATCATCTAATCCACGGTACTGTCTGATACAAACCAACATTTTGTTTTTTCGGTAGCTGTCTGATATCTGAGACTTTTGATATTTGATTGAATAGAATGATCTTCTAAGACTGCAGGCTTTTGTTGAAATTAGGGTCCTCCCTGTTTTTGTATCACTTGTTGTTTTGCATTTTATTATCTTGAGCTCTCCCCCATTTTAGAGTTTAGACAAGATCCTATACCACAATTGGGAAGCTGATAGTTGTCAAAAGCCACAAGGTTGCTTGTATCATGTATGAATCTACTTACCTATTTTAGGGAAAAAGTTGATTCTTTCAAGTTCAATGGATAGTTTCTTATAGAATCTTTGCTTGCCATTAATATTCTCAATTAGGTACCTTGCTTCTTTCTTATAAACATCATGAACCTTCATTGTGCATCATCATTTGGGAAAGTGATCGCAGATCTTTCTGTCATCTTTTTTTGGCAATAAAATAATTTCTTTAAAAGGAGAAAAAAGATGAGACTCTTCCATAGTTATGTATTGTACATTTAACGCTTGAATGAGTCAATGTGTACAGCACAAGAATGAGCATGAGTTTCAGTCAGCTCCTGCTTGAAGTTGGAAGATTCCAGAGACCACTTTTTCCGTTCTGATTTTCATTTGCTGTTGTACAGGTGTTTGTCCGAGACTTTGTACCAAGTGCTCTGGCTTTTCTGATGAACAGTGAGCCAGAAATAGTTAAACATTTTCTACTGAAGACTCTCCACCTTCAAGGCTGGGAGAAACGGATAGACCGTTTTAAGCTTGGGGAAGGTGCCATGCCGGCCAGTTTCAAAGTGCTTCATGATCCTGTTCGTAAAACAGACACTTTAATCGCAGATTTTGGTGAAAGTGCAATTGGGAGGGTTGCTCCTGTTGATTCAGGATTTTGGTGGATTATTCTTTTGCGTGCCTATACAAAGTCCACCGGAGATTTGTCGCTTGCTGAAACACCTGAATGTCAAAAGGGGATGAGGCTTATACTGGCTTTATGTCTTTCAGAGGGATTTGATACATTCCCTACCCTGCTCTGTGCAGATGGATGCTCAATGATTGATCGAAGAATGGTAAGACCCCATCATCAAACTATACTACTAAAACTCTTAAGGTGTATCTCAGCTGTCATAGGATTGTGTTGTTTTTTATCTTCTAACTCGTAATGAACTACTTTATAAAACTGATCAAATATTATCACATATGCAATAAAGAGATGACACCAAGAGTGTTAATGGGATTTGTTTCAAATGGGTTCTGCTTTGGAGGCACCTATAAGAATGGTACAATGAAGATGAATGGAGAACACCCTTACCCTGTTTGCCTTATGCATCCTGGCTAAGAGCTTTATTCAAATGTCCTTCAAGCCATGCAACAAGACGAGAAAATAAAGTGGGGCCCACATTTTTTCGAAGTTCCTTATCTAAACTAATGAAAGTTATCATATGTTAATAATTTTGTGAAACAAAAAGTTGCAGTAGAGGTTGAAGAAGAAGCCCGTAAGAGATAACAAAGGTGTAAATCTTAATAAACAGGTGTGCTGAGTTAAATGACTTAGTGAAATGAAAGCAATCAGCAGTGCAAACAAAGACTGGGAGATGCATGTGCACATACACATGAAGTGCCCTTTCAACACTAAAGATATTTATGCATATTCCCAATCTTCACTTAAGTTTTGTTCCCTATGTTACAAATCAACATTACGATACATTTTTTCTTATGCCTTTGCATTTTGCTTGTGTATGACCAGCAAACGTAAGTTCCTGATGAGAATGATTCATTTATGAGCTTACTGCATTTTTTATCCATGATATGGTACTATTTTAATAAAGTTTGAAGTAAAAGCTCACTTAAGTCTTGGCGAGTTAGTTGGCCTTGGACTCGATTGAGACCTGACCGAGTCAACTAGTCATTTGACTTTCTTTAAATCTTGACTAATTTGAGTTTTTGTTGAAGTCACCTAAATTCTGTTCTATTTGAGTCCAGATTTTTCATTTTACCAACTCTGGTAAATTATATCCACTTATCCAGAGATTAGTTACAGGGGCTTGGAGACTGAAGTCAGTAGGGTTTTCTCATTTTCAAGAATGGCCTGTCTACTGTGATCATTATGAGATTAGCAGCCTAACCTCTTTTCTAACTTCTCATCTCCTCATAGTGTCTGTGCTGTTGTATTGCTGTGTCAATCACATCCCTGAGTATGAGGTTATAAAGGATTGAACAAGCTAGTAGTCAAACAAGTTTAGATTAGATTGGCTCCCATCATAAGGGAGCTTTTTTTTTTTTTTTTTTTTTTTTTCATATTTTGGAAATGTTTATTGGATCTCCCAATATCTGTCGATTAACTTAATTTAACACCTTCACTCCATTTCCTCCTGACATGCTCATATATACACCCCTGGATAGATTGCTTGAATTCTAGACGTAATGATCCTCAGTTATCAGCTGCTGTTGTTGAAAATACTGCTAAGCTGCTAAATAAGGATATTGCTTTTATGACATTATTGTTATAGGAAGATATCATTACTTGTTTTTGTTTCTATATTATGTTTTTGTACCATTGTAATTGGCATCTTGTGATTAACGTTATGGTATTTCCCCTTTATGCCCTACATTTACATTTTTTCCATTGTTCAAACTCGTTACAGGGGGTTTATGGTTATCCTATTGAGATCCAAGCGCTCTTCTTTATGGCATTGAGGTGTGCTTTGGCAATGCTAAAACATGATGCTGAAGGGAAAGAGTTTGTGGAGCGAATTGTGAAACGCTTACACGCCTTAAGTTATCACATGAGAAGTTACTTTTGGCTGGACTTCCAGCAGCTTAATGATATCTATCGTTATAAAACAGAAGAGTATTCTCACACAGCAGTAAATAAATTTAACGTTATTCCTGATTCAATCCCGGATTGGGTATTTGATTTTATGCCAAACCGTGGTGGCTACTTCATTGGAAATGTCAGTCCTGCAAGGATGGACTTTCGATGGTTTTGTTTGGGTAACTGTGTAGCAATTTTATCCTCACTTGCTACTCCAGAGCAATCTGCAGCTATAATGGATCTTATTGAGTCGCGTTGGGATGAGCTGGTTGGTGAAATGCCATTAAAGATAGCTTATCCAGCAATAGAGGGCCATGAATGGAGGATTGTCACAGGATGTGACCCCAAAAATACCAGATGGAGCTACCATAATGGTGGATCATGGCCAGGTTAGTCTTTCAAGCTTGTGCTCACTCTTATCCTGTTAATTTTGTCCTTGGCTATATAAGTGTTTAAGGCTGGCTGGATGATACCGTCCTAATAAAAACTGGCTACATTTTAGTCACACGTGAAACATCACTAATTGATTTGAGGCAGAATATATATAAATATATATATATAAAACAATTCCCATCAATTGTGCTTCCCATTGTCCAGTACACCGTTCCTCTTAGATATCAGCTTCACTTGTGACTGGGATACATTGACATCCAAATTTCTCTATTCAAATTCAAATTCCTCCAATAGTACCTTGTTTAATTAAAAACTTTTGTTTGCTAAATCCTACTCACACCTCCACACTTTCGAGCTCTGCTCTCTGCACATTTGGAGCACATGATGATTATTAGGTGATCCTAGACTCACATTTGATAGGGCCCTCCATTTGTATGGCCATTTCCAAAATCAAGTTGGTTGGATGATCCAACAACTAGATTAGAGCATTGGATAAGGACTGGTAGTCAACCTTTTCCACCTTTAATTTCTTTCCTCAAATCCAGCAAGGATCATTTGCTTCTGCTTTGAGTTGTGGTTATATTCATTGTGGGACCCACATGAATAGTTGGTTGAAGGTCATACCTTTGGACCCTGTTCGCATGTTATGAGAGTAGAGCATCTGCATGGAAAATGTACATGGTAAAACCCAGAGAAATTATCACGTGGCTGCTCATTTTCAGACAGTTAAGCCGTTCATCGTGCATTTCCCTGCCTGCCAGATGTACTTCTGAACTCAACCACAATCTGACAATATATGACTGCTTTGTAGGAAGCTGCTTTCATTTCATGCATTAAAAAACCGCAGATGCTATTCTGATGAATGGAGGAGGAAAAAAACAGAAGAAAAGAAAGAAAAGAAAACTGAAATTTCCATATCTAGTAGTTGTATGTTTTCAATGTGCTAATCTTAAATGTTCTTTCTTAATAGTCCTTCCCTGTTGACAACAATAGCCATGACTTTCTTTATTCTATACTTGAAGCTCTCTTGTAGTCCTAAATGTAACCATGATTATGTAGACGAGTTGTATGATCCAAGGAAACCTATAGTGTGCTCTGATCCTGAGGACACATGTATCTGGATACGATGGTATGGTGGATGACTGATCCCATAGGCACTGCATGGACAGACCACACCTGCTTACGACCCATATTGTAAATTCAAGGGAGCTATTTAAGACAATTTTATCCACTGAGACAATAGAAAGCCATTGTCTGTAATTACCAAACCATTCTTCGAGGCCTAAGGATTTAACATATCCTTGGCTCAAGAATCATTTAGTTCGTTCTGCAATGGAAATTATTGTGTGTAATGTTTAACATGAGACAATAACTTATTACTTTCAGCAGCTTTCATATGCATTCACATTTAACTGTTGTCAGGTAACCAGTTAATGAGTACAAATGGCTTTTTGAAGAGTGAAATGCAGGTTCTGTTTATCAGAATCAGGGGCAATATTATTTGCAGAAGTGTTGAGGATCTTAGTAAATTCCTCTTTTTTTTTTTTTTAATTGAAGAACAGGGTGTGCCCATCCTTGAACCCTTGACCTCATCCATGTGCTTCTGATCATGCATCCATAGATAGAGACACAAGGGAGATTGGTCTTGGTGCATTCCTCTTGTTCTCCAAAATACCCTGGAGATTTTTCCTCATTAATGTAGGGATCAGTCAGTTATCTCTATTGTCTCCTTTCTGCAGTTCTCTTGTGGCTGCTGACTGCTGCTTGTATCAAGACGGGGCGACCACAAATTGCAAGGCGGGCAATTGAGCTTGCTGAGAGCCGGATGTCAAAAGATAACTGGCCTGAATATTACGATGGAACGCTTGGAAGGTATGTCGGGAAACAGGCAAGGAAATTCCAGACATGGTCAATAGCAGGATACCTGGTGGCCAAGATGATGCTGGAAGACCCCTCCCATCTGGGAATGATCTCTCTGGAAGAAGACAAGATGATGAAGCCCCTGATCAAGAGATCAGCCTCATGGACATGCTGACGAGGTAGCAGTTTTATAGGTTATACATTCTTTTACGGTTTCTTCTCATTCTCTCAATTCCAGGGTGGGTTGATGGGTAAAACCAATAGAAAAACACTGGTTTTGTATGTGTACAATATCATCATCATGATGTGCTGTGAGGAGCATTACACTTTCCAAAATAAAAGAAGATACATTTTGTTGTTGCACGGATTTGATGTCTTATCATGAGGATGAAATATAGAAATGGTCTTTGTCGATGATCTCAAAATCTTTTATGGACACCGCGTAATATCTGTTTATGAGGAAGGGGGCAGGCATGTCTTTTTATATTATTATGGGCCTTTTGGTTGTTCTCAATCGCTGCCTCTTGCCTCATTCACATGGTTTACATAAAGGGGTGTCACCTGTTAGTGTTACTTGTGAATTTGTCCGTCTCCAGCCTTAAATTACATTCAAATTACATATTTTTTGAGTTTTTTAAAAATTTGTTTTCATTTCTTTCCCTCTAAATACCTTATTTATGAAGCGGATGGTAGTTGCCCAGAGAGAATAAGAGTCCCACTGTGATAAAAGACTTGATCTCTTATAAATAAGATTTGGATCCTAACTCGGGATTAGATGCATAAGGGAGCTGGGAGGGAGCCTAACTTGAGTATCATCACAAGATCCAAACGCAGGAGATTCGTGGAGAGTTTTGACGATCATGAACACTATAGATCTCCGACTGTGTGTCAGAGTCTTCTACATCCCAATCCCTATATATTGCATAATGGCTTTGTAACTGTGCTCATCCTTGGCTCTCCTACGTTTGTTTGGGTTTTTTTTTTTTTTCCTTCTTTTTTGAATGGTAACCCCTCGCACATTCTTCACACAAGCATTTAAGAGGAGCTCATCTTTGCTTTGTCCCTTCCCAGAGTTGAGGTCTAAGTGTCACCAAATCTGATCGCTACAAACTTATGTTGATCTGATTTTTATCTGGACTCGAACTATGGAAAAGTAGATCAAGTGGAAAAAAACTAGTGGATTAACATACTATCAAGTGTAATTAAGGGGCTTTATAATGAAGTTTTATGGTACCATCATCAAGTGCTAGTGCAGTCCAGCTCTATGGGGCCCACCTTTGATAGGTGCATTCCCTTCACAATCAGTATCCCCTCAACATCTGCAACTGACTCAGTTTGACTCGTTGGAGCTTGATGGATTGAATCAAGACCGCTAGATTTTATAGGTGTTAATCAGTGTTGAGTTTAATTTTTTGCTACATTGGAGACTGAAACACGCACTCCTTCATACACCCATAGCCCAACCAGCTGAGTTATAGCTTGGGACTGATGATACTTTTCTATCCCTCCTTCCCCTGGTGATTAGTTTGCATGGAGGTGGGCCACCTCCACGAGCTAGACCATATGTGACCACCTGGACCATATATGAGTAGTCTAGGTGAAAATTTCCTTAGAAGAAGCATTCTGTTAAACATTGGATAGAGTACCGAGTTGAATGTTGGACATCGAATCAGTGATGACAAGCCAAAGTTTGTAATCAATTGACCAGCTCATATCTCATTATCAATTGGATCATATATTCTTAGAGCTAGAGCCAAACCAACAGATCTTGAAGGTGGCTCTAAACCCCCAATCCAAATCATATCAAGTCCAGTCAAAAGCCATAAGGTAGACCCATTCATTGTTAAGATCCAGCCCATTTGTTCAGGACGAACTCATAGGCCAAGAAACTGAATCTGCAGGCCCTGAGAAACATCAAAGATCTTCAACGGGGAAATTAAATGAACAGGCAAGGCCAAAATTGTATCAGGCTCAAATATTGATATAGTTGGGCCAGGCCTATTAAAAATTGTGACTAGTAACCCAGGCCCAGCCCATTCACAAACCTGCAAACAGGAGATGAGATGTTCAGGAGATGCAATTTAAAAGGTCCTTTGCAGCAGCACACATGCCAACATGGAAGAAGGTCCAGGACATTTATCAGGTGGGCTTCTGGACCATGGCACATTAATGAAAAACAAAAGCAGTTTAGATTAAAAAAGAGTGCACAAAAACATATTCGGCACATATCCATGATTGACGTCCGGTCAAATATTGGACAATGCATCTTCTCTTTGGGCCTTAACTAATGCATGATGAATGTAATTGTCAACTCTGGTTAGTATCGGCCAGAATGACCGAAATTTTCCATTGTGTTCTTCAACTGCAAGAGAATGGGGTTCAAAACTTTTCGGTTTGAATTCCGATCCATTTTGGTTGTCCATTTAAGTCCATTTCGGTTTGTAGTATTGGATACTCTAGACCCGTGGTTTGCAAATACAATTTCCACAAACTTTTTTTATTTTGTTCTCAATATCCATATCAAGAAACATGCATAATTTATATATATATATATATATATATATATTATTTAATTTTTATTATTCTGAAAAGTTTCACTGTTTCACTGAAATTCCGAAACACCAAAAAGTTTCAACACGGAGGACATACCAAAATGGAATTGACAACCAGTCATAAAACACAACAGTGGTGCAATGATCCCCATCCGATTCTACGTGTGAATCTGAGTGAAGCACGGCCAAAGGAGAGAAAGAAAGAACTCTGTTGCAAACTGGACAAAGGCTTGGGAACTACCCCGAGACGATTAAATTAAACACCAAGATTACAGTATTTCAGAAAAGAAAATGCCCATCAAAAAAGCCAATCAATCAAAATCTCCCCCTTCACATAACCCCTCAGTAGGTTAAATACAATAAAGTTACAACAAGAGAAAACATCCAGTGCTTGTCCTTGCATTTCCTTGTATTTTCAGAGCTTCATCTGAACAGCTGCGGTACAATTCACAAGATCAAGACTGTCCATTTGGCAACATTGCAAAAAAAAAATAAAAAAAAAAAAAACCCAAATCAGAGGCTCATTCCCTCTAAATGTAGACTTGGATTGAGTTTTCTCCAATCAACCATTTGTAGTTTAGCCCACTAAAATTAATGGGACAAGGCTACCATAATGGTGGTGTGGTGGTGGTCCATCTTATAGTTCACCAAATCCCTTCAATTAGTGGTTAGGGTCATGAATTCACTGCAGATTGGATTTTTCAGCGGATTGTTCAGCATGACAAAGACGTACAACCTCCTGAAGTTCCTGAAGTCTCAGCACCATCCTCCAGCTTCAAGGTAACTGCCACTTCCTGTATCAGCTTTCCCCTATCTGAGCCATCCACCACTCTGTTCAACCTTTTCAACCAGATATCATAATCTACAGGGTACGGAGTCCCACATAGGCTATCGACATAATCTGCAAAAGCCTTCAAAAGGGCCGAAACCTCACCAAGCTGCTGCTGAATTGAACGACTGGCCCAACATCTCTCTCTCCACTGCAGTGCTGACTCAATCGAGTCCTGCTGCTGCATCGTGCCCCCACAAACAAAATATAGGAGATAAATGAGGCTCTCAGCATCTGAAGCTGGACACAGCTTTCCCTGTTGGAGCGCATGAGTAGAAGAGAACTGCAAATTCATCGCAGGGCTGTCCCGATCCTCCAGAACTGCACGTCCCCAAGAAACAGGCATGTAGTGGAACCTGGAGCCAGAACTATTCGTATCAACACGCACTATGTTTTCAGGACAGATGTCCCCATGCTGGATGTTGGCCAACATTGCACTTCTCAGAGCAGATAAGCAATCTCTGCAGCAACGCAAAGCTTCCTCTGAGGAAAATGGGCCACTTCGAGCAACAATGGATGATAGCGGCTCACCAACTGGGTATGTTACAAGGATTGGAGTCCCACACCAAGGATGATCACATCGACCAGCTGGGCTTTGTTTCATACAAGGGCCTGAATGCAGAATACGGCCAGAGGCAACCATTTCTGGCAGATACTTGCTCGAGATCCCCTGTTGCTTCATGATATTTAATACTTTAGTTTGCCTTTGTACCTGGTACCATAGGCTCATATCCTCCCAGGATGGTTCAAGCCTAGATGGATGAGCACCAACATAGACAGTCAGTACCTCACCAGGGTTTTCAAGAGAAATCGCACTATATGATAAGCAGCTCCCATCGACTAGAGTATCTTGTATTCGAAAACCTCTTTGCCCTTGTGAGTCCTCCAATAGCATCACCTCACCCCTCTTGAGCTTCAGTCCTGTTGGTTGCTTTCTAAATGACCTTTGATCCTCATCACAGTCTAATTCAACAATCTCTCCTTGTTTGTGGCTACCCTGTCGCGTATGGACTGAACCGTTTCCATTTCCGATAAGGCGGCACTCGATCCAACGTTTCTGAAGCCGAAGACTGTGGTCTGCAGCTAATGACGCGATGGATTTTCTCGGAGGTCCTTTCCATTGAATGATCGAGTAGAAAGTTGCTAGTAGTAACTGCAAGGTTCCCAGATCACCCCAATTTGGATTCCCTAGCTTGTTCCATATCCGATCAACAGGTGAAACATTGACTTCAGCATGGAATTTGATCCATTCTGCAACAGATTGGTATGGGTTACTTGAATTAACCTCGAGTTTAGTCAGATCCCCTCCAAATTTTACCACTCCGCCAAATTTAGAATCAAGAACAAGGAGAAAGACAGCATCACTGCTAAAAGTGTTGGACTTGCTCAGACTCCTTGAAAGAAGTATATGGAATCCATAAAATAGCGCTTCACATATACTCATAGATGAAAAACCCAATTCATTCCCCTCTGCAATATCTGATTTGAACAATGCAAGCTCCAATACTTGATCCCACCTAGCGTGGTCATCAGTACCATTTTTTGCCACCAAAGCAGAACCACATAGAGTTCCCAGCCTTCCTTTTGAGATTGCATTTTCCACAGTATAAAACTTGGATCCAGGATAACGAGGGCAAGATACAAAGAACGGGAGTGGCCCATGTTTGTGCCAAAAAGTGCGCCATAAGCCATCTATGATGGCATGAAGAAAGTCTTCCAAGGCAAGATATTCATCTTCTTTTAAATCATCAGAAGCATAAACTGAATATGGCATCCTAAAAAGTTGCTGAAACAAGATCCCCTCCAATGCATAATCAAGTTTGCGCAACTCATCAGTTGGAAAAGGAGATTTAAACAACTGCTTTCTGTCAGTAGAGTCATTGGCACACGTCTTCTCCAAAATCCAGTCTTCAAGATAATGTGAAAAAGATTCAATGTCAACCAGCTTCTTTGCATAATCTTTGAGCCCCTTGAACAACCTTCTAGAAGTAGGTATATACCTGCTTGATGTTGAAAACTCTGACCTCCTATCAGGGGAAACACCTGCATCACATGGATATTGACTTTATTTGTTGTAAGTTCATAGGCCTCCATCAGACTTCAGAGGGATGAATTATTTTCTAGAACAGTTGAAGCACAGTCCCAGAAAGAAGAAGAGCACATATGACAATGCATTCAAATGATACGCATATTGTGCTCTTTGGTCGGTGGGTGTGTTCGGCACATGGGGACGCAAGCAACTTTGGTTTGAATGCAACCCGGTTTGCAACAGGGTTAATGGTTATGTTAGCTCAGCCATCCAATAAAAAGAGACCAGTTTGGAGGGCAATTAGATCATCCACCAACAAGAGAGCATGACTTCAAGGTGATATTTTGAAGAATCGGTCTGGGCTTGGACACCTGACTAAAAATGGCTGGGCTAGGACCAGGCCCTATTGACACCCATCATGAGCGCTCACAAAGTTTATGGGAGTGATAATTTTGAAGAATTAGTCTTCTTTTCCACGCATTGAAGTAGGTACTTGGCTTAGGAGGTGTTTTATCTTTTGGCCCTAATCATGTTAATGGTTGCCCTTCTTTGTTCTACTAGAATCACCTCATTGATTCAGTATGGCTTGTGTTTTCCCTCTCTTTTGAATGAAGTCTATCGTTGAGTACCACCATAATCTAAATTGCAGCAGTATTGGTACATGTACCTGAATCTAAACTTGGTACAAGATGTCCAATTTAGCAACTCACACATAATCGGATTCACGGAATTCAACAATGTTCATATAAATATAAATAACTTGTTTATTGTTAAATAAAAATAATATGAGAAAATAGCACAAATTAAAAATTATATACAAATTTGATACCAAATAATCAAGTAATTTAAAGTTTAGTTAGATTTTAAAAAGAACAAATTGTGTAAAATTATTTTATCAACTAGAAAGCGATACTTGAAATAGTAAATAGAAGAATTCAAAAATGCAACATGGTGTCATGTATGAGAAGTGTCCAACACGGATTGCATAGCTTATTTTAAAGAATCCATGCAACATAGACCAACACATCTAAGGCCTTAGAAAATCAGTAAATATATTCAGCAATGCTTACCAGACTTAGAGGACCTCCTAAAGCTGCCATCCAGACTTTGCCCAGAAGAAGAGTCCAAACCTTTTTGTTGGAATCCTGAACCACAGAACCAATAAGAATGTGAATAAGCAACCCACAAATCCAATGAACTTTTTTCTTATAGGTAAATGACTCCAAGACACAACCTCTGTGCCTTAGAACAATAAGAAATTGGCAATCTATTTAATTTAATACTTGATTAAATGGTTCATACATATCATCATCATCAAAGCCTTGTTCCAACTATTTTGGGGTCAGCTACATGAATTTTGTTTCTCCTCAACTACATTAAATGGTTCATACTTACATGTACATAAAAACATACTTCAATGGATGCATATTTACATATTTACTTGAAACTTCCACAAATTTTTTTTTCGTTTGCCATTCCCAAGCCTGATCAGAGGGGTATTAGCATCAAATAGGAAGTTGGCTGTAAAAACTTTTTTTAATGGTAGTTGGCTCTAAAAACTTGCCACATTTAAATATGAAGGAACTAGGAAAAGGGGGAGGCCAATAAAGCCCTTGGGTGATTCGTGATGAAAGAAAGGTTAGAATATGGAGTGACACGTGCATACATATGCACACATGGCTCGCACACACAATCTTGACATTAATGCACCAAAGTAAGAAAAACTGGATGTAACTTGTGCATACATATGCACACATGGCTCGCATACACAATCTTGACATTAATGCACCAAAGTAAGAAAAACTGGATGTAACTTGTTTCCAATGTCATGACTAGAACCCACAAAGTTGAGCTGAGATTGATGGGATGAGGTTAAGATGACTATCACAAATAAAGCAATGACCCAATAATAATGGCAATACGTCAATTGTTAAGTTACTATATTGTCAAGTGGATCTGCAACTATCGGGCGCACTTCTCATGTATATACATTGGATCAAACCTTCACAATATGATTTGTGTCAAGCACAATTTGTATCTAATTCAGATTTGGTGGCATGATTCAGTTTAGGCCAGATTCAATCCAACAATGAATATCTCCAATGGATTGGGTTTGTGGCAGGTTGAGCACCTAGGGTAATAAGTATGGATCCAAACCCTAACCAACCTATATATTAATTGAGTTACAGATTTTAATCCAAACCCTAACCAACCTATATATTAATTGAGTTAGAGATTTTAATCCAAACCCAAGATTATCAAGTCAGGTGCCGTTTCTAGTAGAGATGAATACACCATAAAATACAGAATAAGTCCGTCCAAAGGACAAGGGAGGTAATGTAAACTGCAACCAGAAAAAAAAATCAAACAAGAACTGCTCTAGTTAAGAGCTTTAAAAAACTCTTCTGTGGGCCCTCATATGATCAATTCAAACCTTCTACACACACCTAACCTTGTGTATTGGTACATATAAAACATCTCAATTTGGTCCTTATTTGACTGATATTACTATTTGTATAATGTTTGTGTTAAAGCTTTAGCATTCAATCCAACGGTGAGTACCAGTCATCTTTTGCCCATCCCCTATCCACATCAAGCACTTCCATTCCCACTACTTCGGTGATTGGCATGATCTTACGTGGGCACCACCCAATGATTTTAGAGGGCCTCATTCACATAAAGAGGTAACATAGGATGCCCTTCAACTTGAAAATAGAAGGGACTCCATCATGGATGGTGATCATCTTTCATAATTGGCAACATGATAAGATTTTTCCATAGCATTAAGGGAGAGTGGTTTACATTCAATACAGTCTCTTAAGCTGTCATTTTGATATCCAGATAGGATTACATGAGTATAGTTAATATTGTAGGCATCAAAGCTTTCAAGCATAGACAAGTCAACCATCCGGTTCTAACTTCACTCACCTCTCTTTCTCAATGACATTGAGGACTATTTACTGGATGGTGGAGCACGAAACTCCCCATTATATCTTTCTTCCTGGCAAGTTTAGGCCTTCTTGAAGGATATCTCCTTAAGAATCCCCATGTCCTGACAAGGTGAGCCCAGGGAAACATAAAGGAGATGTATAAGAGACTAAAATAGAGAGAAAATGCTCCACCCAAGGAAGAGGCCCAATCAGGATGTCAATGATGTCCCTACTGACATCATCTTGGATGGCAGCAGACCCTTTGGTTCTGAAATCCTGGGCTAGCTGGCGTCCTACAAAAATTTTAAGGGCATGATCTCAGCCCCAACTATAAGAAGGGATCGAGGCTATTGATTTAAGGATCAGACATTTAACTTCCAGATCCTTCCCCATTACGAGAGGAGCTCTCCAGCAACCCAAAGCCCAAAAGAAGGGAAGGTGGGGAATCTATCTTCCTTCTCCTTGTGCCATCAATTCTTGGTTGTAAAATGAACACCAGCAGTCATTTCCACTCTTATTAAAACTAATCAATCATTTAGTGCATCTAGTACCCACAGTCCCACACCATACATCAATAAGATAATCCCATTCCTTCAATGTTTTCTCATTTTTCAACCCCCTTCTCCTTCCCTATAGATCTTTTTTTTTTTTAAACATCATAACATGGTAGCATAACTGATGAGTTATCCTCTGGATCTCTCTTTGTTTTTTGGAGAGAATGTCCAAATAGAATCGCTGTATTTACATCAATTCAGATAGCATCCAAGTATCTTCAAAGTTAGAATTTGACAAAAGAGCCATCTGGGTGGTCTGGCATATTTCAATTTGAAACTTAAAAGAGTATGTGATTTCCACCCCTGAACCAAAATTCACTGCATTATCAAATACAACCAGAAAGGATACTGCTCCTAATTTGCCCACAAAGAACTTATCCATTAAAGCACCACACTGTACTGTACCATCCTAATTTTACTATTTCCTTCTCAGAATTCCTTCCATATCAGCTCATCAATTCAACCTGCCAAAGTCACAGTGACAGCAAATTCCAGATCTACAGCAGCAGATGCGAAATGAATATCATCAAGCCCCTCCAGTTTTCAAGCATAAACAAGACCCATATTCTCATTTCTCAAGTTGGTACATCCAAACGCAACATCCCAAACACGCATCTAAAAATCTCTCAGCTCCCAAACCTTCAGTAGTCTCATTCATTCCAACCATCATCTTTCAGGAATCCACACCGTCCATCTTACCCAACCCTAAAAAAACAAATCTTTAAAGGCTAGGATGGCCCAAAGCTGGATCCAGAGCGAGAAAAGAGCTGGATTACAAGAATCTACAAGGAAAAAGCCAGGGTTTTGATAAGAGGGAGGAAGAAGGAAAGCTTACCTAATTTCATGGTGAAATCAGGACCGTCGATTCCAGGAGAGGAAAGGTGGAACCAGCTGCAGCGAGATCGAGAGATCTCGATTCGGCGATCTTGAAACGAAAGGAAAACCCTAGCCTTAGCATTCTCCCGGTTGCAGCTCCGCAGAGAGACCGAGAAGCAGCAAAAACCGAACCAGAAGAAAAAGAAGAAGAAGAAGAAGCCTACTCAGCATCTGCTCCACTCTCTCTCTCTCTCTCTATATATATATATTTCATATATCTAACCTTTCTTCTACCATTCCATTCCCCCTGCAGTGCTGCTGCAGAGATGGTGGTGTGGTTGTTGGTGTCTCTGTTGCTGCCTGCTTCTTAGAACTGCGTTGAAGAAACTCCTTTTTATTATTGCTACTTGATAGTTAGTTTTAAGGTCCTTTTTTAATTACATATGTGAATGAATGACATTAAGAGTCGATGACTTTCAAATAAGGATTTAAGTTTTTATCTTATTTGGAAAAAGAGCACAAATTTTAAATAGTTAATTTTCAATTAAAGACAATCGGTCATTTAAAAGTATTTTTTTTCAGGATTTCCTTTCTCGAATTTTTTAAATATTTAAATTATTCTTCATTTAAAACTGTGTCATGCTTTCAACAACCATTACATGCCAACAATCATCGTAGGCACACTGGTTGTCATTGATCATTATGAGGATGTTAGTATTAGAAAGAAAAGGATGAGAAGATGGAAGAAGTGAATGACCATTTTATTTCAATGAAGGGTAATTTGATTATTTTACAACATTGAAGGAAATAGCCCCAAAAAAAACTTTTAGATGGCCGATTGTCATTAATTAGAGAACTTACTGAAAAATCTATGCATTAATTTGAAAAGTTTTAGAACTTATGTCTTTTTTTTTAAATAAAAAAATTTTAAGCCCCTATTTGAGATTTTCCCCATTTTAAGGAACGATGAAGACGACTTCTCCGTGACGACATGACGACTCTTGGTCAACCTGGGCACTTCTCTCTCTCTACCTTTCAGAGCATAGAGAAGGGGAAAAAAAAGCCTACAATGAGCCCACTAATCTGCAATGGGCTAAGTTGCATTCCTTCATGGTGTGGCCCACCGATTTTAGTGTCTGAATTGTGGGTCCCACTTGCACAGATCCAAGGATCACAACTCACAAGAGATGGTCCCACCATACTCGATATGATGCGACCGTAATTCCCTGGTTTGGAGTTTTCACTCATTACTTTCGATTAGAAAAGTTTAAAAAGGGCAGGGCCGACCTTCTTTTTTTTTTATTTGGCTTATGTGGACTGTGGGCCCACCCATGGTCAAGGAGAATTAGCACATTTATCGGGTGCTGAGCCTCAGGAAACTGCTGTCTTCCAGTCTCCACTTCCTCCTGTGGTACAAATGTGTGCCCATTTTCCTGAAAGGTCACATCAAACCGACAGGCCATTGGAAATAAACCTTCAACTGTCCAAATTATCTCCACGTGGACCCTACGATGGATACCGGGCCCATCGGTAATGGACTCCATCAACAATTTGAATTTTGAGGTGATGGGCCACCAAGGATGGGGCCCACCTTACTAAGACTTGACTTGAGACACTGACCCACAGTCGGGGAAGGCAGAAAACACATTGTCCTATTTCTTACATACGTAAGTTAACCACTGAAGACCCAAATGCAATGGGATCCAAACAATCCAATCTGTGGGGCCCTCTGTTCAGGGGGCACAGTCAGAACAGAAGACACAACTTATGGGACAGACAGACAGCCATAACCACCCGACCTAATCATCTTGTAACCATCTTCCTTGTGGCCCACTCTCTGGCGGGGCTTTTGGTTGAGCTAATTTTATGCAGCATGGAAGCTTTTTGTTTCTATTTTCAGAAGAGAACAATTGATGCCATTCAGCTGTATCAGATATCTTTTAAAATCTTAGGGAGACATTTGCCTGATTTCTAAGATCTTGGAGTAAAAGAGGCTTTATCAATGAATGTTAAACATGTAAGAAGTAAAGGGTTTAAAGTGGAGATGTATGTTGGTGAGGTGTCTACTCTCTTAAAATTCCATTTAGGGCAAGCAATTATTTATTTCAAAGAGACATTATTTAATAGCCCTAGTAGAACCTTTAATCTTCCAAATTATTTAATAGCAATTTTTTTTGTTACAAGAGAGCTATGTAAAATGCTTTGATTTTCTTTGCAGAACTTTCCACACTTTTCCAATCCAACAGTGGAAAAGTTTGAACTAATATTTCTCCATTTAGAAAAAAAAGAAAATTCTGTTTTTACAAAGAGGTGTTCACATCTCTTTTCTAAACCCCTGCAAAAACAAAAGGGTCACTATGAAGTGCAAACCCAAAATATTATACAACACTATACAATAGGTCCTCTATATTCATGTAGTTTTTTTTTTTTTTTATTCAAATTTGTCTCGGCTTTATACAGAGGTGATCCATGACATCAGTTTTTATCTCAGCCCATTCAAGACCTTAACTTGCCAGAAGGCCTGTTTTGTTCTTCTGAATTTCAGGTTGAGTTATATCTCTTCTCATTTCAAGTATAATTGAATTCTTAAGATCCAAAAGCAACCCATACTTCATTATTTCTTTTCAATTTGGACGTTAGACATTGATCCACTTTTATTATTGTTATTATTATTATTATTATTTTATGACCCAGGATATCTTTCACCCTCCCAGCGATTGGACCTCTTTGGCTTCCGCCTCAAGAGTTATCCGATTCTGATAAGCAAGTACTAATCCCTCAAGGTTACGTACATGGCCACACATAGTACCT
Organism: Umbellularia californica; assembly: GCA_028538565.1. NCBI lineage: Eukaryota > Viridiplantae > Streptophyta > Magnoliopsida > Laurales > Lauraceae > Umbellularia > Umbellularia californica. The sequence goes on from JAPQWN010000002.1 coordinate 7,971,220, forward strand.
AAACGACGCAAGGGGTGGGGTGGGGTGGGGTGGGGTGGGGTGGGGATTCATTTTTAATCGTGTACGCATAAAAATGAAAATAGTGGTAACCATGTTCTAGTATTCTTAATTTAAAATAAATAAACCTTGTACAAAACAGCAAAGAGCCTTGAATCTTATGCTCATGCACCAGCCACCAGGGCCAATGTCTGTCTTCATCCTCAGGAGTCAGAAGCGTGCAGAGACGACAAATCCTTGTCAAAAGTGTTTTAAAACATAATCATAGAAGATAGAAAAGCAAACTCATTTTTTAAAAAACTTTGCTGCTCTGTCCCATGCCATGCATTGTAATAACCATCCATTTTACCTTTTGTTTACTTTACTTTACTTTTTATATTATGAACCACATGCCTCGTAATTAACACCACATTCCGATAGCGACGTGGATTGCAATCCACGCTTACCGACTGGCACTTGCTTTCCTTTTACTAAGGAACTTTCATTGCAGTGGGCCAACACAAAAGGCCCAGCCCCGGTCCCGTCTAGTGTTGGTTATCAAGCCTAGTAGAGTCGGCCGTCTGGTGTTGGGTTGAAATAAAGGTTGGTCAACCACCTAGTGCATAACCTTTCCTACACACGATAGAGTATAGTTTTAAAGAGTACAACGAAACAGGGAGATACTGTTTCGTCCGATCGAGATTTACAAACTATAAAATAAAATCACGTCTTTTCTTTTTTTTCTTCATTTAAAAAAAGCAATTGAGAAAGTTCTTTCTTTAGCTTTAGCTGACATAAAATTTTATGCGGATGACAAGCCTTGATTGGATGAAACAGGGAATCTGGAGTCAGTTTTAAAACTCCTTTTTAACTTGTCTAAACTTGGACCCATTGACTCGATAGACCATCCGAGTCATACTAGTCCAAAGACCGAAAGAAATGGAATGAGTTAGTCAAACTCATGACCTTCCAAGTCTTTAGAAAAATGCCAGACACATCAAGATCAATCAGTCTTCCAAGTCTTTAGAAAAATGCCACACACACCAAGATCAATCATTCTTCCAAATTGAGCATAAACGAAACTGTATCAACTGATTAATGTTATTGAAACATAGCACTTGTAACATGGCAAAGTAGATTAAAGAGGACGAGAGTTATTGAAATGAGCTGCAGTGGTACCTCTCACAGTTCTTATGAGAAATGATGCTTTCATCAAATAAGGAATTCAACTATATTCGATCGAACCCCTTACCAATAAAGTTACCAAACTGGCCGTAAAAAAATTGGCAATATCTATAAATATGACACTGAATTATTCTCACTGTTAAATTGAATTATATAAAGATTGTACTCAACCTTTTATTAAGGCTTCTAAAGCAATGTTTGTGGTGATGTGATTGAAATAAAATTTTGCCCAAAACCTAATTCACAAGGACACCTTTCTATCACACTATCCCCCCATGATTGGCATGCTTTGGGTCTTAGTAGGGCTTTGAATTTTAACTCCTATGAACCACGAAAGTACGTCTCAAAGTGAAAATCCCTTCATAAAATAGACAAAAAAAAAAAAAAAAAAACCCTTAAATTGAGTCTCGGTTGACAAGGGCTAGACTATGACCAAATCTGTTAACACTAAGCACTTTTTTTATTATACATTTTAACACTGGAACTCTTTCTTCTTCTCTAACATCACTCAACTGAGATTCGGCTGAGTCTTCAAAGTAATTCAGTAACCCAGTCAGGTTTTCAGTTTTTATAGACAAAGACGAATGTCATTGCCAAGCTAATTATTCCCTTTCTATGAAAGCACAGACAATATTAAAGAAATGACTTAAACTAAGAACTAAACATAGGAAGGTGGTACAATATAAATTCTCAATCTACATTATTAGTACAAACAACAGCCAAAGGCATCTACAGCAATTCAGGAATTTGTCAATTAGAACTAAATGCGAAGACAATCAATCAGATGGTGTTGCTTTTCCTCATGCTAAATCTTCGGATGCAGAGTCTCAGGCCCTCAGCTAGAGCTGTCCAATCTCCTTCCAAAATAATATAAGAAAACCCATGCCATCAATGATCAAACTTCACATTTATTTTGGGAAAGGAACTTAGCAGTCCCTCTCATTCAATTATTCCACCTTTTGGCCTGGGAGGGGGACCCTGGGGACCATGTGCATGGATGGATAGCCTACTTTCCTACTCATCTTGTCACAGCTGCCACAACTTTCTGCAATATTTTGGAAATATTAATAATAATAATAATTTATTTAATTAAACAATAATTTTATAACAACATAATAAATTTTCAAAAACATCAGTAAAACTAAAATGTTGTGAAAAGTCGCAATGACAACAGTGTAAAGTTCGAAGAGAACTGTGTATCTGGAGAAGCGCAACCTATTTTAGGATTTGACCCAGGATCAACTGAAATCGCAAAACAGGATTCAGGTAGCTGATGTGAACATAGTTGGGACAAAGATTGATGATGATCCTGACATTTTCCAGACAATAATTTTTGAAGGATTACTGTGACAGGGATTGGTACTGACCCTAGGAACCATCTTGGATCCTCGGAGATCCGTTGCTATGCACCTTTCATAACACCTGTATGTGACACTGCAAAATCAAAACAATTATAGACAATGTTCTGAGCAGGATTCATTGAGCCCTGAATTGTATCTACTATTCTCATGGTTTGTTGGTTGGGTGATGCCTAAAAAAACATGTATCACTCTATGAGACTCCAAAAAGAGGTGGGGAGAACCCAAGAGCTGGATAAGAGATTCAAGGGGAAAAAAAAAGACCATAAAGTGATCCCAGGTTTGAAATGAACAAACATTTCATAAAACCAATTCCTGGGCTAACCTGGCACAGCAAGAAAGTGTTTGCGAGCTCTAATTTGTAATTTATGTTCATTATGGAGATTACCTAAGAGTTATTTACTTAATACAAATTATTTTTTTATTTTCCACTATATTTCATTTTTTGCTACATCATGCGCGATACTATTTGGCACAACATAGAAATGAAGAATTTAGGATCCCACCAATAGTAATGTTCATATAGTTTAAAGTTTCCAAATTGCTTGATAATACATTTTTACCTTCTAAGCTGTCACACCTCCAGCTAAATGCTGTAATTCTAATAATCCAACTGTTTCTAGTTTGAAATGTTTGTCTTAAAGGGATATGCAAGCTCTGAACATTGGGAAGATTGTCAATTTGGAATTGAACTGGAAGGTCAGTGTGGAAAGAGATCGGAATGGGAGATGAAATGAATTGCTGGGTCCTGAGCCTTAGGAAGAGCGTGGCGAGCTTCTCACATCTCTGTAAATATTAGGTTTTGGGCCCCCCACACAAGACAAAACAACCAAAACCAGTCATCTTTTTTCTGCTAATAGTCGAATCAGAAAACAGACAAGGGAAATAAAAATAAGAACATGCAAGGAAAACTCTGTCCAGCAGGAATCATATGCTCAAGACAACCAGTTCCAAGATGAGTTAAATAAGTTTTAACAAACAATACTCGATGACTTCGCCACGGAAGTAGCTAGGTGATTAGTCAACAGTGAACTGGGGATTTTCCTTCATAAGTGCTGTGGTACTCATCTTACTCCAGTTCCATTAACACATTTGGGCAAGTACTACTGCAATGATTGTTAAAAAAAAATGTTTTTTTCAACCATTTTCCCGTGTTACTTTGTCTGGTAGCACAGCCAACATTACAGCTCTCTAATAATCTTTCAACTACTGTCCTAGATGAAAAACGAGTGTGGTCATAAAGGAAAGAATGCACTTCTGTCTGATACCAAACTATGCTCGTGGGAAACCTTATAACATAAATGTTGAAAATATTGAAAGAAACAGAATCAGAATACCTTGCCACAATGGAATTAGAAACTCAACCTGATATAGCATTGTAATGGAAAAGTGACCAAAAGAGATCTACATAAAGGATTCCATCTAAAACAATGAGTTCCAGAGAGAAAATTTCTCATATTGGCTTGCATAGTCTACAATGGCAAAACAAATGCATATTGCACTTAAGCTGGCTTCACTAAAACATTTGACATTTTCACATTGTTAACATATGAAAGTGGATAGCTAGGAGAGGGTGAAAGGTAAATGTTGCCCTACGGGCAAAAGCTGATTAGGTGTGTTCCATTAGTTTGGGAAAAGAGCGTCTCCGCCTCCTTTAGAGAAATTAGTTTCTTGGATTGAAGAGGTGAAAGACCATTCTCATGCTGCCAGGTGGCTTTCACTAGTGCTGAGCACAACCAAATTAGCAGCAGATTTGATAGGTAAGGACAATATCTATCAACATAATCTCCTATTTGATACATAATGCTACTGTCTTTTTGTTGTTGCCAGTATCTATCAAACTAGTCTCCTATTTGATATGTGTTGCTACTGTCTTTTTGTTTTTTGTCAGTGTTTCCCCTTCATTGGAGTCGTGCCTCCCTCGCATCGGTCCTACTGTTGAATTTTTCTAGCTCCTTTTTCTTCACAAAACCTCCCCTTCTCCCCTTTTCACATTGTTAACATACGAAAGTGGATAGCTCAGACAAGGGTGAAATGTAGGTGTTGCCCTGTGGGCAAAAGGTGGATTAGGCGTGTTCCATTAGTTGGGCAAAAGGGCAGCTCTGCCTCCTCGGTGGATTAGTTATTGGACTGAAGGGGTGAAAGACCTACTCTCAGGTAGCCAGAGCCAGGTGGTCTTCAGAGCGGAGTGGAGGGCAAACAAGACTGTACAGTATTGTGACTGAAATTCATTGCTTAAAGAGACTGTACAGTATAAGATGGGTATATTGCATACAAAAAAACCACCGGAGTGGAGAGCAAACAAGACTGAAAAAGGACAGGAGCTAAGCCCCCAAAAAAATGGGCAACAACCCTCAAAACAAATAAAAAAAAAAAAAAAAAAAAAAAAACCACTAAGGACCAATGGTCAGAGCGTTTTTCCCGACTCCTCCTTTGGCAAGTTTATCAGCTACTTCATTGACTGATCGCTTTATATGGTGGAAAGAGACGTTCAAAGCATAGGAGCTTTGTATCACCTCTGCGAAGACATGTAAAAGGTACTAAGGACGGGTAGAAGACTTGGTTGCCCATTGAATGACACAGTAAGAATCCCCTTCCACAGTTAATCTTTGGGGTTGAAGGCTCGAAGCTTGTCGAAGACTGATGTTAAGAGCAAGAAGTTCGGCTTTGTTAATTGAGCAAACACCAACTGGACCCGAGTAGGAAAGAAGGATGGTTCCTTCCTCATTCCGAATAAAACCCCCCCGACCTGTCAGACCAGGATTTCTGGCAGCACTATCATCAAAATTGAGTTTGAGAGCACCTGTAGGTGAAGCACATCGTCTAGGGGAGATCAGCAGGTGGTGAGCTCTGGAAAAGGCTACTTCCTTCTAGTTGTGCATAATGGTATTTACTGAGATGTCTTTGAAAGTAGGAAGGGGAGAGACCCAAGTTGCCACTAAATACTTAACTTTGTCAGGTAACTTGATACTTCAGAAGATTTGCCTTCAAAACACCTCAAGTTTCTCTCTTTCCAAATAGTCCATATGTTCGCAAAGAAAGAGAGATTCCACATCATTCTTCCCCTCCTAGGACCCACACCAAACCTCCAAAACTCAAATAGAGGAGATGGAATGGGGGAGGGGGCTGACCACATGAAACCATCTGAGGATAGCCTTCCACACGTGGTGAGCACGAAACAGCCATTTGATGCCCATCAAAGTCTGCATTGAAATATTTAAGAACTAATGGACATAAACAAATAACACGTCCACCTGCCATAGGGTGGTCACTCTATTCAGTAATGAAAGGAAAAAAAAAATGAAGTGCATTGTAATCAGATAGATCTAGAGTTTTTTCAAACCATTTGAATCACTACTTGATCCCAATGGTTCAAAAAAACTTGCACAAACCTTCTTTATATAATATACAGGATGATGCTCGTATGTATTCTTCAGGCCCTTTCTTCAATTAGTTGTTAATGTGAATGAACCATAACCATGTAGTCCTATTCCTAATAGATTGACACCAAAATAACATATCCAAATTATAAGAAACCTTTGGTAGGTGCAAACCTCCAGGTGCGGTGAGCCAGTGACTATCAAGGGAGTCCCGTGTGTTAACAGGTGGGCCCACTTGAAGGTCCTACCATGAGGATGCACCATAAGGATGTACAGGAATGTTCCCCCATACAAGGTTATAGTACTCATCTAGTGCGCAAGCACCTCAACGTGCAAAAAATCAGCCCCATCCCTAAACCCTATCATCTCCATCCAGGCCCCACAAGTTTAACGGTGTACAATCCATTCAGATGGCTATGTAGTCGATCCAACGGTCCAGTCCATTCAAATGAGTGAAAAACCCAGGGGCCATGATTTCGGGGGGCAGGGGGTGGGGGGGTTCCAACTAGATGGACCACCAGGTGGGGGCACTAGATAACCATCCTACACACACAGCTACAAAGGCAATAAAAATTTTAGGACTACGTCTTGACTGAATGATTTGAACTCTGTCGGTGTAAACTTTGCCAATTTTTACAACCAGTCCCAAGCCCGGCCAAAGAGAAGAAGGTCGCGTTAGGTAGGTGACAGCAAGCATAAAACTTGTTACAACTCAAACATGAATTTTGAGAAAATGGCATTCCACGATCATGCTAGGCTGTTCCCTACTATCTATCTAAGGATTTGGCCCAAGATAGATCGGAATAGAGGAATAGAATTCATTTAGTTGATTCCATTATAGTTGGGAAAAGGCTATGATGATGATGATGATGATGATGATCTTGACTAAATGATTTGATCTATACTATTGTGAATTGCCAATGACTACTTATAAGGTACAACCAAAGATGTCTTCTCAAACTAGGAAACCTAATTTTAATTCTATCTAAACTGAAACTTACTCTCAAAAGTCAAAATTACAAATAGTCAGCTTGGGCTAAACACCATGTCTGTTTCCTTTTGCAACTGCTTTAATGAGGAACTTTATTATCTTGAACTTCAGCACACAACTTTGACAGATCTTCGCTTTGCTCTTGCAACATGACTGAAGAAGGAGATAAAAATTAAAATTTCGTGTGCTCCACCACACAAATTCACACTCAACAACAGTTGATTAAACTGACCCAAGGTATGCTTCACGGCATATTCGATGAGCCCGAATGTTACACATCATTCTCACACAAAACTAATAACGAACACTCAACCATAATGATTACTTGGATTCACATTACCAGGTAATATGGAGCCATCATAGAGATTTCTCCCTCTAACTTGAATAATCTCATAAACTAAACTTTTGTAATGAAAACTGAACACTTGATATTGCAGATCCAAAGTCCTAAATAACTTTCTGTTGCACCGTTCTGATTTGATTGCAATAAATATAACCCCTTCTTGATTAATGTTTTTCCAAAAATGTCCATTGTGCTTTGCTGGTTGTCACCGCCTATCTGTAAGCCCATCTCTATTGTTTCAGTCCTTTTTAAAGTCTATCAGAGCCGGTGGCCCACTAGATCAAACACATGGATAATGCAGCTTCATGAACCAAACAAAATTGAGAGGCTTGATAAATATGAGTAGATCTCATCTTCATAAGTGCGCCAGTGAAAAACATTGGCTGACTACTACAATCTGTTGCTAATTTGTTTGTGGGTCAGGTCAACCCAGACCAAACCTGACCTGAACTTGATCCAAATTGCTGAAAAGAGGCTTAATCAGGACCAGGCCTACTTCTGAATTGAGTTCTAGGTTGGGTCAACCTGGAAGTGACTCGGAACTGAACTACAATCTGAATATAACAGTAGAATGGACCTGAACCTGATCCAAATTGCTACAAAGAGGCTTAATTGGGACCAGACCTGCTTCTGAATTGGGTTCTAGGTTGGGTCGACCAGAAGTGACTTCGAACTGACCTACGATCTGAATAAAACTGGTAGAATGGACAGGTCAGACCAAACTGACCTGACCCTATTGTGGCCTGAACACAATCTCAAAAGCCTTTTTGTTGCTCATCTTAGAAATTGATAGCTTGTACTGCCTGGGAAACAAAACTGAATACAAAACAAGCCTTAAATGGCTTCTTCAATCTCTCTTGTCGTGTGGTTGCTCCATGCTACACAGAACACTTAGGCTTTGTTGCACAGCAAGTAAAACTTGTTTTGAGAAAGGGTAGATAAGGGATGACACAGGAACTGAGCCTTCTTGGAGACTTCATGAGAGAGATGTTGCAATGCAAGAAGCAAGACCAGAACAAGCAAGTGTATCTGGTCTTCTTAGGTTCTGTGTCATCCCTTTTCTACCTTTTCTACCTTTTCTCAAATCAAGTTTTACTTGCTGTGCAACAAAACCTGAGTGTTCTGTGTAGCATGGAGCAACCACACGACAAGAGAGATTGAGCCTTCTTGGAGACTTCATGAGAAAGATGTTGCAATGCAAGAAGCAAGACCAGAACAAGCAAGTGTATGTGGTCTTCTTAGGTTCCAATTGAAGAACAAACAAACAAACAGAAAACCTAATGGTCATTTTTCCTGGCTTCAGGCAAACTGTAATTAGAGTAATCTTCCTCTTCATATGCCCATAATAGAGAATCGCCAAACAGAAATCTTACCTTTTGCTCGTACCTTTTGGATTTTCGACATTAAGTGAGCAATGCATCAGGCACTTCGAATCCTTCAGCAAGATCTGACCATCAAGGGTTGTCGACATGGTGTTGGAGAACGAATCGGAACAAGGAGAGAAGGAAACCTCTGATTCTCTCTTTCCTGGACTGTTCAAATGAACTGTGACATGCTACGGAACTGCCAAAAAAAAGGCCATCTACAACTGCTACATCTCTACAATAGATCTGGAACGAAGATGATGAAGACTGAGAAGATGAGGAATGGGGAATTTAGACATTGAAAGAGAGTGAATCTTTTGTGCCCTAAGATTTCAAGAAAAACCTAGAAATCTCTTATGCAAATTGCTATCATGAACAGCAAACATATTTGCTTGGGGAAAATTTGAAGGTGAGTGGAAGCGTCTCAAATGGGAGGTAGACGTCCTCACTTCTGCTGCTTTGGCCCTCTTTATGTTTCCTTGGGACAAATGAAGTGATAATCGGTTTCTCTGAATGAACAATAAGGGAAGAAAGAGAAAAACTAAGCTTAATCCTAAACACCCATGACCTAACTCACGAACAAAAGAAAAGGAAAGAAACATATAAGCCCTAAAACCTAACCTTAAACCCAAGCTATGATACTGGGTTAAAATTTTAGGACCACATCTTGACTGAATGAATTTATTTATATTATTGTGAATTGCCAATGACTATTTATAAAGTACAACCAAAGATGTTTTCTCAAACTAGGGAACCTAATCATGACCCAACTAGGAAACCTAATCCAAGCCCTTTCTAAAATAACTCAAATTTAAACTAATCACAATTTAAAAAACTTACTGTCCCCACTGAACAAAGTTAAAAATAAACCCAACTGTTTTTCCACAAGCACATTTAACATTATGATTTTTCAAGTTATTTTTGTGCTGACAAGAATTCAAATGTAACACACAGACTCGAACACCTGCAGTGTCGATTCAAGCACACAATAATGTTATAAGAAATATTGAAAGGGAGCTTCATCATGAAGAACTTTTGTTGGTGAACAATTTGTGGGGTTGCACGCGGTTGAAATATCTATAATCAGGCCAAAATTTCTTTAGAACATTATTCCAAGTCCAACTAACAGAGCTCGAGTGACCTCAACTCCTCAAGCATGTCTCAATCATTTCTTTCTACAAGTTTGCTTTTTATAAGGGCATGAGTAAGAGGATTTATCTCATTAGCTTGAAATATGACAACAATCTCCCAAGACAAATACTCCTTCACATTGTCACTTCAAAAGATTAGAGTGTTAGTATTAAACTGATCACAAAACACCTCATGAAAAAAAAAAAAAAAAAAAAAATTTAACACCAGCATAAACTTCATCTTTACTCTCAACAAGTATATCAAGTTTTTTTTTTTTTTTTTTCCTTTTCTTATATTTTACTTCTTTATACTTAGGAAGTAATGGTAAACAAGGCCCTGTGTATTTCAATCCAATAACTGTTCACCTAACGGGAGAATCTCTACGAGGGCATCATATGTGGGCTCAGTGTATGTCCAAGTCCAAGTCATAAAAAGGCATCTTCAATGAATGAAACAGTATATTGAAACAGCTATCGATTTTATGGCCCAAAAGAACTAATCTAAAAGGAGGGTGGCTCAATCCAACAGCTTATGTAACTCCGGCCAAGATTAAATAATATTTTCACATTTCCTTTGAACGGCAAATGGTGATCATATTGTACTCATTTCACTTTTTTTTAAAGTACTGTTAGCATAAAGATTATGCATGCAACTGTTTATATATTTCATGAAGCTCTCTTGTTACTTGTTGCCAGTAATCATTACCTAGACTAATGCATAGCTCATTTAATGGCCTAATACCATAGTATCAGTCTTCTAATCAACAAACTGATGATTCTCTGTATCTACCTTACCTGAAGCTTACCAAAAACCCTACTATTAACAATACTAGAGCAAATGGGGAAAATGTAAAATTTACAAGCTTTACAATCCATAACAGGTAAATATCTAAGACAACATAAAATGGAATTCAGATTAGATTGGATAAAAGAACTTCATTAAAAAAAAAAAAGTAGCATATTACAAGCTTAAACGGCTATCAAGTATTTTATCTTGAAGTTAAAAACACAGGATACCTTCTTGGACTATCTGGTCAAGCGAGACATTTGGCATTAAGTGTTGCATGGAGGCAAACATGAAGGCAGATCAAACAAGCACATCCATCCGAGGTTCCATAGCATGCCCAAACCAAGATTGCTTGCACAAGGAACTCCCAAATGGGCAGGGAGGCAGCCACCACCACCTCTTCTCTGACAAATCATACATGAGAATGTTTATGTGAGGCAATGTGCTTTTGCAGAAGCAAAGTTTACCCCCACGATCGACAGTGAAAAAATGATTAAGGTTCCCATGACTAAACAGTCTAAACTTATAGAACAGATGATCAGGCATGAAGCAAACAGGATGCCATTGCCTCTCAACTCGGTCCAACTCCCAAATACCAATTCTCTTTATAAACCCAAACTCCTCTATTCCCCCAACCAAAATCAACATCCCACGATGCACTAAAATATGAGAACAGACAATAGAAGGCATCATGACATTGACTACACTCCATGTCCCACAATTCAAATCAAATTCCAAGAGATTATCTGGACTGTGACTCAAACAATACAAGAAGCCGTCCAAATGAGTGGCATTCCCCAGCATCGCAAAACGCCCATCAAACTCGCCCTTAGCTTCCCATGTTTTGGTTATAGAATCATACACCTGAGAATAAACTTTATCCGTAACACTAACTGCAACAATCTTGTAAGAAGAATCCAATTCAACCAAAGCAATGGTGTAAGACTGGATTAAAGGCAACATTGGAGGCAGTCTTTGGAAAGTTCTTCTGAAGAGATTTGAAACCAAGAAGGACCCTTTGCAGTCTTCTGCCAATACAAGACTGCCATCCGAAACTAGAGTCCGGCGAATCTTGCAGGAAGTGCTTGGGGATGAAGTTGAGATATGGGACAGGGAAATTGCAAACCACTTGTCTTCCATTGGATTGTAAGCAGCAGCAATGTTTCTATGAATGAAGTCGGCAAAAAGGACAAAGTAGATGTCTTGGTGATTTACCTTCTTGTAAACTGCTAAGAAGGACTGAGAATTGATGATAGATCTCCAAGTCCTGCAAACGATTTTCATCCTTACCAGGGTCAAAATCGGCAGACATGAGAGGATGTTTTCCCAAATGTGATACGGGAGAAGCTCCCACGAAGCAAAGCCCATGACGGATTTCTGCATTTCATTCAAATGCTCATTCTCCATTGTAATTCAAGTCCTTTGACGTATTGGAGAAGAACCCAGATGTGGATTGGTGGTGATTGAGACGAATTTGATGATATTTCAAGAGCCGGCGACAAAGGGAGAAGGGATTGAAGGGTTTCTCGATGACCCAGATTGGATTTCTCCAAAAACTGCTCGTTTTCGATCGAATCTCTAGACCCTTGGCGTTATGGAGAAGAACCCAAATGGGAACCGGTGATTGGAAGTGATTAAAGATCTTATTGATTACCCAAAACCAAGAAATGAATCGAGTAATTTTGATGGTTTTTCAAAAGAAGCAGCAAGAAACAGAAAGGATTGAAGGATTTCTCAAGAACCCCATATGAAAATCGATTAGAAACTTAGAAGAAGGAAGATTTCTTCGAAACCCAGAAAGAAATAAACAAAAAACGAGAAGATTGAAGATATCTTGAAGGTGATAGATTGAAGAGCTTTTCACGAATTTACATGGATTGGGCGAGGCATTGGAATGGAAGAGACTACAGTTTGTGGCTTTGGGGGGAAAGGATCAGCTCTTCTCCTTGAATGGATCTTCCGTCTTCGTCACGGTAACGAGGAATTGGATGACTACAGGAATCGACAATGGATTGGTGATCTCCATGGACCATTTGTCATTTAAATGATGAGAATTTTCAAAAAAACCCTCCATGTTTCTCTCTCGGTTTCAAAAAAGAATCAGCAAAATAACCCCCTAGGGTTAAATAATTGTATATTGATATTGTGTCGTGCAGTGATTAGGTTATTTTTTTTTATAGCAGTAAAAGAAGATTATGAATCCAAATCTTATAAACACACATTTTTCGCTTTTTATAAGGCTCAATATAAAAAAAAGAAGTCAAATTTGAAAAAGATATGAGCAAATTCAAATTCAAAACCCTCGGGTTTAATGTATTATGATGGAAAAACTCAATTCTTTTAAACTAGAATCAAAGTTTTCCGATGATCATTCAATTAAAAAAATATCAAAATTAAATCCAAAATCCTCGGCTTTTATATATTCTAATAGAAAAAACTCGATTGTATTAAAATACAATCAAAGTTTTCCAATGACCATTGGATTGCATCAAAAGGAAAGAAGAGACCGAGAGAAAACTTGGGAGAAAATGGTCCATGGGGCGAGCAGATTTCACTTTGAAGTTAGAAAGGACCCAATTGAAATATCAATGGAAAACTTAAACCTATTTTGGAAAAATTGAGTTTTACTGTCCTTTTTTGAGAATTGGGAAAAACATGGGTTTTTTGAAGATTTCCGTTTATATAATCAGAGATTTATACAGCCAATATTACAGAATTAAGCCCTAGTTTGGTGCTTTGGGTTCAGGATTTGGGCGTTGGCTCCACAAGGTTGGGAATTAAGGTGGGCCAAACCATGTTGATTGGGGCTCATGGACCCAAAGTGAGCTGGCCATAAGCCATATTTGTGGGCTGCCCCCATCCAACTCTACCAGACAAAACATGGACCTCTGGAGTTTGTTTAAATTCAGTTTTATAGAAAGTTTTTTCTGTCTGATAGAAGCAGATCAATGATCAACCATCCATTAATTAGCCTTTTATCTAATGACTAATTTTTTAAAATATTATTGATTTTTCAGTAGATAACAAATTTACAATGTTTCTTCTAGTTCTATGAGATTATGTAGGCATAAGAAAATAAATGTTTTCCATGTCTAATCAAAGTGGGAGAAATTCTGGACTCATTCCTTCTTCTTTGCCCCCTTCTGTCTCCTTTTATATTCCACATCTTGCTTTGACAGTTGATGGTTGTGGGCTGAGTAGGATGGTGAGAGATGGCAAGGAAAGAGCAAATGGAAACATGAAGAGCTTCCAGCCCCCACATTTGAACCTCCCTCATTTACATGCAAAGCAAACCGCTTATAAAAATTAAAAAATAAAAATAAAAATTTATTGTCCCCATTCTAACACACCCTTGTGATATGTGACTAGAGGAAATCTGCATCATCTGCTCCTGCATTGCTTCATTGCACCCGCCCATAACCATGGCGAAGTGGAGCAGGCGAAAGAATAGCTCCATGCAATTCTGAATTGATACATATGGAAAGCACAGTACAAATGAGACCTGATTGTTTGATGACTATTTCATTACACATGTCATGACTCTCACAGCTTTTAAACATGGCCGCTGAGCAGAACTTTACTGCTGCAAACCCAATTGGTTTAAGGTTGAAGCTACAACTCTCATCCCATGGATGCCCCAGCCACTGGCGCCGCTACTTTGCATAAAAGAATAGGTTGTATTTTTTGTATAATAAGGGACCATATGGTTGCAGCTTATTTATTCTGATAAAACATTCGTTTGCTGACCCAATCCTGGCAGACCTCTTGACATTGGCATTATGTTTTGTGTTCAAATGCAACAGGTTTCAATTCATATTGAAAGCAGCTCACCCATGAAGGGATCTGATTGATGATCATTTGATGGAGGTAACTGCAAAAGTTATTAGTAAATTTCGCAGTCACCATTTCATTGACAATATTGGAAGGAGGTATCCTCTTCTACTGTAAATTTTCTTGGAACAATAGCACACCCCACACGCACACCAAACAGCCAAATACAGGTGATTGTTAAATACCAACCCCTTGTTTATGATGGACTAGCATGGGCAAGAAAGAACCTGCCCTTCGATTTTATTGGGAAAACTCTTTTCGTTAAAAAAAAAAAAAAAAAAACACACTATGGTATCGCACAGTCAAGAAATGACCTGCTATGCGACATTAGAATAAATCAGATGTGATTTTTCAAATAAAAATGACAAGTTATCATGTATTTGAGTACTAACATGCTAGCTTACTCATAAATGTACATCAGCTGAAAATTGTAACCAAACGGGCCTTATAGTGCTCTTGCATTCCTCCCTCCTTTTCTGCTAACAATCTCACACAGGCGGCATGGCAACGTGTCAAGGCTTGCAGCACGTGTCTTGCGATAATTACCCAACACACCGCACCTCCTCCATGCATGATACTCTGAATAGGCAATGGGGTCGTTTGCGAGAGCCTTAACATATGATGCCAGCTCCTCCAAAGAGCTGAACTTAGACCCATCTATTATAGAGTTTGGAGGGACAAAGTCCCACACATTTGGTGCTCCAAAGTAGATAGGGACAGCACCAGCATCTAAAGCATAAAAGAGCTTCTCCGTGACATAGCTCTCTGTAACAGTGTTCTCAATGGCCAGGACAAACTTATAATGAGACATGGCACAATGTAGGTGGTCCCACCAGTTTGTCATTGAGTTGGCATGGCTGGTGCACTCTGGATAAAGCTCAAGAGCCATATCCATGCCCCCTACATTGTTCAAGCACTTACCAAATGAGTGGTGAGGAAGCAGGGACAGAAGCTTCTTGGCAAGCTGATTTCTGTTAGCAAGACACCTCGAGGATGACCAGTAAACAAGTGTCTCCTGAAAAGCAATTGGGACAAAATCAAGATCCAAATAAACTAGAACCTAGAAGGATGACATAACAGGTCAACTTGCATGATTTTGAAGAGCCATGAGCCAAGGCCACATTGCCTTACTGGATAATAACAATAACAAAAGTAATAGTAACATCACCACTCAACCAAGGCATGGTTGGCAAAATGCCAAATCAAATGATATGATACATTGATATGCATCTGTTTAGGATGCTTTAGAATAAGATAAGATCCAATATTGTCATCATCTAACATTCAGTAAATGGTATTTATAACCCCAGAATGGTAAAATTTCTTGATTTGTTGATCAATCGAAACCAACTGACCTACCACCTCATGAATGGATTAGTAGTGGAGAAATTGAAGTGAGTAGCTCAATCAAATTATTCAGTATCCACCTTTCTTTGCTCCAAAAAACTTCTCAACTGCTCAAACATAGGTGACAGAAATGATAGTCTGAAGCTTTTGACTTAAGGCTATTGCCCGGCCCAGAAGATACAAAATGGATGGTCCACATCAATCCAAATCAACTAAGATAACCTCATGGATGGATAAGCTGTAAAAAATCTCAGCAAGGAGCTCAATCTAACAGTTGAATCCCAACTTCTCTAGACCTTTGCTTCAAAGTTGTTTCAACTGTAATATGATAGTCGTAACCTATTAAGTTAAGGCTATTGCGACAAAAGCGCATCGCACAATCAGCATTGCAACCTCAAAGGTTCTGGGTTCAAGTCATCTTACCAATCAAAGGGATAAAAAAGATGAACTTTAGGCTATTTGCTCTGCCCCGAAGATAGACTGGATGGTGGTCCAGATCCATCACCAAAGTGCACCATTCAAAAGTCATCAGGGTTAATACCATTTAGGAAATGGCACTCAACTTCCAATATTTTCTCATAAAAGGACCTGTTTAATGCTCTGCCAGAATACGACAATCCATATGCATGAACAAGGTTTTTGCCATATAAATATATGATCTGTCCAAATTGTGGGCTCCACTCTAGATATTGGAAGACCAAAATAAATATAAAAAAAACGAGAGATGCAAATAGTCCCTGTGAGCATATAAAATGGATCATCACATTAAGAATATCAAGTTTTATTTTGAATTCATATTTAAGTCCATTCAATTTGTAAATAATTTAAGTACACTCTTGCTCATTGAGAAAAAGTCAAGGCATCCTGGTTATTTCACAAAATACAATCAGTAACTTACGTTATTCTTCTTTGTTGATACATGATAGTTTCTGTTGTTGTGGAAGAGGCCTCCAGCATAAGTCGATTGAACATCGTCATTGGCATGATAACTGATAAAAAGATCCTCCATGCCTGACCGTTTCCGACCAGCCTCAAGATCCATGTACACTCGTAGCGGATCTCCTCTGTGCCTCTGTTGTCAATAGAACTCTGATAAGTAGCTGGAAAAGTTATATGAAACTGCAATACGGATATAACCAACAAGAAGTAATAGGCTCGCTTGGCAAGGTATAAACAAATTCAAAATAAGTATTTTTTTTTTTTCAAACATCAGTAGAATGCCATCATAAGGCAACATAAAAGACATGCCCATAAACATGGAAGCGCATCAAGATAAAAAGGATGCCAAGAGCACAAATAGCTAATTCATTAGGGTAAAGGCTGAACATATGACTTGGAGTTTGACCACTTGATTTCTTCTCTAAGTTGTTTGAACCCAATTTGAGAAATTGAAAATATGAATATAAATTTCAATTACAGTTACATCATATAAATTTGTACAAGGGAAATTCATAAGGTAGCCAAATGTTTAAGAAAGGAAGGACATGTATAGACTCAAGTTTGCAAAATAATGAGACAGAAGAATGGAAGAAAATCAATTAAAAGCTTAAAAAAACTTTCTTGCCCTCCCACATATCACTCCATTCTTCAACTTGCTGACACCTTTATCAAAGCTCAATATCAAGCACTTCTTCACAAGTTGGAGCTTTTTTATATGCATCTATCTGAGGGATGTGAAAAATTAACATAATTTTGTACACTACTGAAAAGTACTATGCTGAGTTTGGAGGACCACATTTTCATATGTGATATGTAACCAGATATGATTGAGATTTAACTAGGATTTGATTACAATGTAGCCAAGGGGGGCTGTAGTCATCAGATAGATGGGGTTGACTGTATATAGAAGGGAAAGAAAAACTATGCAAATGGGACAGTTGACTCTTGAAGCACCTAAATCTTGATCCTTCCTCTTCTCTTCTTACTCTTACATCTCAGAAGCTATCATGGTATTACCGCACAATCTGTTCTTCAGTTTCTTGCGTTCGTGCATCTGACCATTACTGTGCGTTGGTTTGGTTTGATGGAATGGCCCACCTAAACATCATCTAAACTAGCATCTGGAGGCTGATTCCAACAACCTGCTTCTGTTATTCATATTCTCTTTGATGGAAAGGTCAGTAGAATCATTATCTTCCAAGTTTAGACGGCTCTATATATGTGCGTGAGTGTGCACGCTTGCATCTGAGCACACGCACCTTCTTTTCCCTTTGTCCTTCATATCTGCCCTTCAAATTTTAGGAGCATGGCTGATTTTATGATATAAATATACTGCAGCATCTTATTCTCCCTTTTTTCTAACCACATGATTGCATTTGAACTTGCCTGTTCTTGGCCGCCAGGCCCTATTTTCCACTGACTTTTGGTGCTCGCCTTCTTCTGAACAAATGTGAGATACCGTGATCTCTATTTTTTGAGTGAGGATCATTCAATTTGGTTTTGAGGGTTTCTTCAGGTCTGTTTTAAATTTATAGCTGCATGAACCTAGTTCTTGCACGACAAGATTTTTAGATATGCTTCTTAGACAGCAGGCATATTGGTTATCTATTTATGAGCATATGGATGTTTTCAAACCTACTCACATTTATTTTGTGCTGACCTTTCTGAGATACAGATAGCTGTTGTTTATTTATTTGTATTTGAAGATTTTTTTGTTTACTGCCACTGGTGCTATTTCGTCCATCCTCAGTTGCTGCTTAAATTGAAGGCATTAATAATAATATAAACAGTCTCCCACCAAATATGCTGCAAGAAACTATTTCTTGGGGAATTCCATTTTTGAGCCTTTGGTCAAGGAAAAGAGTTGTGGGGTGGTGTGAATAAATTCGAAGTGGAAACAGGTGACAAAATTGAAACTGAGTCGGCCAAATGGTTTACTGAAAATGTTATATAAGCTGGACTATGAGTTTGGTTGGCTTCAGTAGCCTAGCTCTTCGTCTATAGGACTTCAGAGGAAGTGTGGGATTATTTGCATCATGTATATTCTTAAGTAAAAATTTGCATGGCATTTTCAATTAGAACCTAAAGTCATGTTAATAATTGATGAGGGAACTGTCCAGGAGAGTTGTTCTAGAGCCATGAAATTGTTGATAGCATATGGCTTCCTCGTCCATGCAGCATTTCTTGTCAAATTCTTTTTGCATTGTTCAAAAAGTGCAGGAGACAAAACAAAGTCATCATTTCTTTTATGGAAGTAGGATGAGAATTCGAAACCATAAGGAAAACTTGATGATAAGCCAGTCCCCATTTCAGATACTCGTATACAGGATTTGCTTCATGTAGAACAAAGAAATATATCTCAGGTTATTCTTAACAGACAAATATATCATTTGAAGGGGCCGGTGGACCTAGAAGCTGCACTGTTGCCAAAGCAAAAAAAAACTTGAGTGAATTCCATTGGTATTCGTGCAAGGAATATGGTTATTTGGATGACTTGCTCAAGTCAAGACTCTTCTCAACACATAGGAAAACTAAAGTTTATCAAGCTATCAGCACCCTTGAAATTTTGTAAACTCCAATAAGTGCCTTTTTACGTGCTTTTGCCTCATTTCTAAACTCTGTTTTAAGATGACAGGATATTTTCATGGAAAGGAATCCGCATTTCTCGCCACATACGATAATACCATTCCATCCACTAATTCCTCAGCCAAACAGACCCCCAGGTTGTGAAGAAAAGTATTCTTCTTTGAAGATTTCTTCCTCTTTTGAATTGCCATTGTTATATCCAGGCTTATCTTCCACCCAAAACTTGATTTTATTAATAAGTTTCACCCTTCATGCACACATACTGGAAAATGAAAATGGACGATAAAAAGGCCCTCGTCGGCTTTTAGCGTGAAAAAAAAGGCCCTCATAGACAAGTTCTCATTGCAAAGGGAACCCATCGCTTGATCTTCATAAAATGGCATTTCATTAATGTCCCAACTCCTTGAAATCATCATTGATCATACACACCAGATATTCACACAACATCCTATGGATCCCATTCTTAGCTAAGAAATAGAAAAACCCTTCACTTAAATAGCATCACAGAGCTCTGAGTAGTTTACCATTCTCCACCCTTCTCTTTTCCAGGTGGAAACCGCATTTGATGAGAATACTATTTTCCTACTTTTCTCACTCAAATCAATCACTTTTTAAGTGTTAATTGTTGATGTCAATCACCGATCCAAATATATATATATATATATATATATAAAATTACGCTACAAAACTCCCCGGGCGTTTTTCAAAAAAAAAAAAAAAAAAAGCCCCTCTTTTAGCCAATGAAAGTGTAACACGTGTCATCAAGATACACTTATCCATTCTCTCTCCTAAATATTCTCCTACAAATGTGGATCTTTTATAGATTTTCTTTAATCATTGGCTATTAGATCAGGCAGAAACTCCCCTTTTGAGAGAGGAGAGTTTTTGAGAATTTCTCATATATATATATATATATATATATATTTTGTTGATGTCGATTTGGGGCATTTATGTGTATAGAAGAAGCAGGGGAAAAAAACACAGTAATTCCCAATTCTATGCTTCCATTCCACATGTGCTTTGTGAATCATATAACTATCAACTGCAATCTGGGGCACATCCAGCACACACTAAGAAGTAAAGCTAATGTCAGAGACCCAAAGATCATAATCTGGGAAAACAAGAAAAACTGAACAGTAAGAAATAGTATTTCACACCTGAATCGGAGGCCGGGTGGTCTCATACAACATCGCATCAGGCTTGTCAGCAAGAACACCAGATTTCGTCCAAAGGCAGCTCAGTCCACACCGGCACGAATAGATATTATCCAAATTATCAGGCACCCAAGTCCACCCTTTGACCAGAACGCCAACATGCGCCATCCTCATCGCCTCGCAATCCACGATGCCGTCCGCGTCCTGCAGAGACGACCCGTTGACATGCCACCCCTTGTGCTTCTCCCTAAACTGCGCACATCCCACCTTCGAATCCCACTTCCTGAACGCCCCCAACAGATCAAAGAAGGGATCTTTTTCGATTCCGAGGCCGCCCCAAGAAGACCCAGATGCCGATTTCGCCGAATTCGGTTGCAGAGGTGGGACTGAAGAGATTGCGGAGTGGAAATGGAGAGACCCAGAGAAGAAGAAGAGAAGAAGACCGAATCCCAACATGGCAGCGATGTAGTTGAGAAACTTCAAGGGCATTTTGAGATGAAAAGGAACGATTGTTTGAATTCTCTCTCTCATGGGAGAGAATATGCAGAGATTGTCATGGACTACAGGGAGAGGGATTTCTGGGGTCGGTCGGATCTGTGGGTCGTTGAGGGAGGTCTTCCTTTCCACGGTGAAAGGGCCCGCCTGGTACGTTTTCCTTTCTGGCGTCCAGCAGTGGTGGACGCATACAAAGTAAAAACAGCGGGAGAAATGTGAATATCTAGCGATTGGCGACTTGTGTGCGCATTGGTGCGTAAGTTACCGTGTATCAAAATCCCAGGTCTAACGTTTTGGGAGTTGTGCCAATCGAACACGACTCATTAATTTAACGGGTCAAAATATCCAATCCGAACAAGACTAGTTAATTTAACGGATTATACGACCCAACCCGTTAACTCATTAAGTAATTAAGTCATTTCAAAAATTAAAAGAAAAATTCATACAAAAATATATAAGCCACACGGAACTGTAAGTGAGGATCTCGAGTGGATCACACTTAAAACCCAACTATAAAATAATAAATCTCAAATTCTTCTTTATGAATATAAATTAATTATAGCTATACATGAGGACTAAAAAATTTTAACGGGTTAAGTAGGTTGTTAAAGGGTTAATTATAGCCTACTTGTTAACGGGTAGATTATAACTTAACGTGTTAACGGATTTGGCCCGTTAACGATCTGAACCCGTTAATATTTTGTGGGTTCGTGTCATGTTAACGGGTCGCGTGGCATTTTGACAGACCTAAGTCTGTTCATGTGCAAAGTCCCGACCCGATATTAGAAAGACAGGTCTGAATCAGGCCCAAGCCCGACACTGACAATAAGTATCAGGCCCAAGCCTGCCTATTTGGTCAATTAGATTAGATTGGACTGGACTGAGCTGATCTTTGTTATTATGTGTCTGGGCTTCCTAGCAATGGTTTCAATAACTCATCACTAGGTTACAAGTGCTCTTATCTGATCCAGGCCAGGCCCGGATTTGGGCTTTCTCCCATTTAACTCAGGCTGGCTGAAATATTAATGGTCCCTGAGTATATATCTAAGCCGGGCCCAAAGTGGGCATGGGCGTGGGATGCACGGGTGCCATGCACATTTATAATAAACTGGATTTTGAAAAAAACAATGAATAGATTCATGAGTCAAGCTCAAGTGCTTAACCAAATCAATAGACTGGTTTGGATAACAATGACCCAATGCCTATTTGGTTGCAAACATTTCTGACAATAATTTTCCTTGGAGGGGATTTTCCTCCTGGTAACTTAGGTCTTGTCTCATTTGAATTCTAGTTTTTCGGATTGAATTGAAATGATTCACTATATTATCTCTCTAAATGCAATTTATACAATTATTATACATCCAGTATTTTGAAAGCTAGATAGCCCCAACAGTTTGGAATTCTACTCGGATGATTGCATTTGGAGAATTGCAAATGCTTCACTGGCCTAAGCCCTTTTTATAAAATAAAAATATATAAAATTTATCGAGTTTTACGGATTAGTGCCTAATAAATTTGATTTCCACGTGAAAATTGACACCCCAATTGCTTGACATCCTCTTTTTTCTATTTGATGGTTTTACACCTAACCCATGACACCGTGGACAAGTACAACCTTTTGTTTCCCTTGCTTTCTTGGTCAACCTACAAAACCTCATATTTATATATTGTATTGTATTATATTATTACCACCTTCTTGGCGCTTCACCATTACTCTATCATTTTCTTTATCTCCTTCCATTTATAAAATCATCCACCATTCTTTCTTCCACACAACATCAAATGCTATTTTTGCAAAAAAAACCCATTATTTTCCTTCCTCTTTCTTTCATGCATTTCATAAAACCCACAAAACCGCACAAGTCTCATCTTCATCTTTAGCTTAAAACCTCATATCCATCAACCCACAAAATGGATGTCTTTTTTAGGACTTTTTTTTTCTACTTTGACGTGGCGTAAGATGGCTTTAGGGCCCTTTGCTCAGAGGGGCACCCAGCAAATTACATGGGAAGGAGATCAAAGAGAGTGAGATAATTTGTCTAGTGTGACGTGGGAAGAGAGTGGTGAAAGAAAGGATTGTAGATGTTATTAGCATTGCTACCGGATTGTATGGGTGTGTTAGGTATCGTACCATTTGGATGTTCCCATGTTTTCCTCCAGATAAGGGTGTAGAAAACATATTTGATATGTGCAAATGATTATTCCGGATTTTGTTTTCATGGGAAGGAATTTAAAAATCTTAACCCGCCAGCATAAAAAAGTTGAAAAAAAAAAAAAAAAAACTTGCTGGCACAATTATTTATTTATTTTATCTCTTGCCTTTTAAAGAATATCATTTGAAAATCATAAATCCTCTCACTTATCCTAAATATAGGCCTCACGTACACAATCCCAAATGAGGTGGCCATAATCTATGATTCATACAGGTGGATTACATGGTCACAATTACAAAAGGTGGGCCCCTATTACAATTCTATAATGGTGGGACTACATTATAAATCGTTTATAAAGGTAGGCATCATGTTGTAATTTCTCTGGGTGTGGGTCCCGTGTCCACAATTACATTTTAATGGTGGCCCCATATTCGGATTTCTAAATGTGGGTACCACATTCTAATTTTTTAAAGGTGGGTCCCGTGTTCACAATTAGCAAAAAAGTATGGTCCCACATTTAATAATGAGCCCATGTTCGGATTTTTAAATGTAGGTACCACTTTGTAATTTTTTAAATGTGGGTCCTGTGTTCACGATTAACAAAAAGTATGGCCTCACATTTTAATGATGGCCCCATGTTCGGATTTCTAAATGTGGGTACCACTTTGTAATTTTTGAAACGTAGGCCCCGTGTTCACAATTAACAAAAGGATGACCCTACATTATAATTCCCATAAAGGTGGGCTCACATTGTAGATTTTATAAATATACTACCCCCATGTTCTAATTTTTAAAGGTGGGTCCCGTGTCTACAATTACAAAAAACGTTGCTCCACATTGTAATTCATAAATATGGGTCACATGATCTCGTTTACAAAAGGTGGACCCACATTGTAAATTCTATAAATGTAAGCCCATATTCTAATTTCTAAAGGTGGATTCTATATTTACATTTATAAAAAAGTTGGCCCACATTATAATTCCTATAAAGGTGGGCCCACATTATAAATCTAATGGATATGAGTTCCATGTTCTAATTTTTAAAGACGAGTACCACGTTGAAACTTCTACAGGTGGGTCCCATATATGATAATAATAATACTGTAAACAATAAAAGGTGGGGTCCCACATTGTAAATCCTATGTTTGCTCATTGGAGAAAAACTTTTATAATGTTACAAAACAAGTTCTGTACGGCATATTTTTAGTAAAGTAATTTAATATAATGTTGCCAAACAAATTTCGCAGAGTATAGACTCGGCTTAACCTGATCTTGGCACAATCTAATCCAAGCACAAACTTGGGAACAACACGATGGTGGTTTTTTCTGCCAAGTAACATAGGTGATCTAACAATACACAGTCCCATGATCGGAAAGATGACACGAGATCACTCCCAAATTGGATTATCACTAAGGACATGTTTGTGTAACACTTTCTTGTGGAAAATCTATTTTTCAAGTGCTTGGTGCTGAATAATTCAACGAAAACGCTTTCCTGTTTTGTTAGCATTTTTCTTGATAATAGTAGAAATGAGTTTTTTATAGGGATATGGGAAATGAATTTCCTCGGAAAACTCCATCCCCTTTTCCTCACTCTTGTCAATTTCAACCCAAAACCCTTTCATTTTTTTATTTTTTTAAAATAAATTATTATTTGATGTTAAATAAATAATATACATGTTATATTATTTTTCTTCAAAAATTTATTTTACCAAATAAGAAAATTCAATTTTCTATAAGAAATCCACAACTGCACTAAACAACATTAGCACCAATTTAACGAGAAAAATAAAATTATACTAAACATGAATTTATAAATTCTACGAAAATCCTCTTTCAAGGTTATTATTTCTACAGAATTTACGCTGAGGTAACGTTTCCTCTCCGCATAAATGGTGTATCCACAAACTTACCCTGGAACAAGATAGCTCGGGTCATTATATAATGGGCCATGTTCACAAAGCATGTGTATATTACATATACCCTGGCAATGCAATGCAAAAGAATGATGCGATAGTGCGTGCGTGTGATTCAATCGATTATCAATACAAAACCCTTAACACCAATCCAGCACAGATGAGCCTTTCCTTCCTCATAAACCCTTGTACCACCCGACTCTTCTTCCCGCCATTTCTCAATTCTCCCAACTCCCTCTCTCTCCCTCTCAAAACCCTACGGTTTCTCCGCTGCACAAGAACCATGGCCAGGGTCATGTCCGTCGCTCCAGTTCATGTGAAGGACAGGATCGATCTCACCGACAAGGAGAAGAAGATCTTCGACCTTCTCCTCAACTCTATCCGGCACTCCAATCTCGACACTCAGCTCCGAGTTGCAGGTGGCTGGGTCCGCGACAAGGTTCCATCTCCCTTTCACTCTTCTTCTCCTTCTCCAGTTGACTCACTGACTTAGCTATTGATGATGAAATGAAGTTATTTGGTATCTATTCCCAAGTTTCTGAGCTTAAATCTATCACTGTTGTCAAAGGCTGAAGGTTTGAATCCAACCTTCTCTTTAATCCTTAACATAGGATAAGGTACTTTCTCAGATTATTATATGCAATTAACAAGGAAATTATGCTAAATAAATATGAATAATCACCACAAAGAGAGGCACAAAGATTTACGTGGAAAACCCTTATCGGGAAAAAAAAAACCACGGGTGGCAAAAGCCACAGAAAACAATGCACTATGAGAATGAAGATTACAAAGAACTCACAGGACCTGACAGTTGAAACTCAACCTAAAGGACTGTGAAAAACTCGCCGACGACCCGCCGTTCACCTTCCACGTGCTTGCTTGAAACCCTCCTTGAATGCCCCTTCAAGGAGATTGAGAGAAGAAGAATAAAAACCAGAACTTCAGCGCAGACAGCCTTGCAAAACTTGAGAGAAGAATAATTCTTGATCTGTATTTGGGAATAGCTCTCTAGTCTCTTTTATAGAGGATGCAAGGAATTTTTGATTCGTGCAGGACTCATCGAAAGAAGGAAGAACTTCATAAAGAAGTAGAAAACTTCAGCTTGAAGAGTCCTAAAGAATACAGGACACGACACCTCGCTATAGCGAGCAAGGACCTCGCTATAGCGAGGTCAGTCTCTGGATGACCCAGAATAGTGTCTCGCTATAGCGAGACCATGTTCTGGAAGCAGTCAGTGAAATCCGCAATTCATGCCCAAAGGAACTCTGCAGGGGATCTTCCAGTCCAAGAAGGAGTCTTTAAAGGAGATCACACGAATCCAACATGAGTCTTAGACCATAATATAGTTCCTTCACCGTCCTTATTTAAAAGATACAACTCAAGAAGGACTGAAAGTATGAGTTTTGTTCAAACTCAAAGAAATTGGCAATATAAAAAATTTAACAATCTCCCCCTTTGACAATTTGTGAACAAAACTAAAAAAAAAAAACGAAACTGTTGATCTTCATCAGAAAGCCTATCATAACCTGCACAGAAAAACCAACCTTGGCAAAGATCCATAATATCACAGAAATGATAATTATTCAAAACAAGTGAAATGTAAAGTTCTAGTCAAGGTTCACTAGTAAAGTGCTAAAGATAACAAAAATTAGTCAGTTCAGCCTAACTCCCCCTGAGATCAACTAAACTACTCCCCATTTTTGTCACAGAATTGACAAAGCGCTTGCTCCCCCTAAATCATATAATCTTTATCCTCGAAAAAAAATTGCACAAATGCAAAACTCAATCAGGCCAACAATTGAAAACCCTCGATGATTAAATACAATAATTTGCAAGTCATGAGGCAACACAATTTTGGAAAGTTGATCATGAGTGTAAATTGTGAGTGAGATGATCTCAAATGTAAACCACAAAGAAATTGTAGATCGACCAGAAATCAACAATCATCAAGTACAAAGCAAATTTCACACCTTTCAAAAACATTCGATCTGATCAGCAATGAGATGTGAAGCTCCCCCTTAATGGCACAAAGTTTTATTTTATATAAATATATGAACTTCTCGGCATATGGTAATGCACGAGTTCAAGTGCTCATTTTTTGTATAAATTTCTGAACCCTATAGGATACAATTCCATTACGTCGGTTTACAGAAATCTCTACGCACTTTGGGTCACATATATTCTGAGCCCGAAATCAGAGATTCTCATGAACTTCTTCACATATAAAAATGCTCAAGTTCTAGTGCTCATTTTTTGTAGAAATTTCTGAATCCTATAGGATACTGTTCCATTGCGTCGGTCTACAGAAATCTCTACGCACTTTGGGTCACATATATTCTGAGCCCGAAATCAGAGATTCTCATGAACTTCTTCACATATAAAAATGCTCAAGTTCTAGTGCTCATTTTTTGTAGAAATTTCTAAACCCCATAGGATACTGTTCCATTGCGTCGGTCTACAGAAATCTCTACACACTTTGGGTCACATATATAGAAATATACATTAAGAATAGAGCATAGAGAAGTGGAAAAATCACAATCGATGCTCCGATTATGTACAAAACCACTAAGACCGTGAATCCTGTCAATCCTAGAGTCTCATTGACCCTAAGTGAGTGTCCAAGTGAGTCATCGTGTACTTGTGGACATGATCAAAATTCTTAAATCGTAAAAGAAAACTCAGTTAAAAAATCCAACAACTTAAAGTGCATTACATGCCAGAGAATCTCAAAATTAGCCCGAATGAGTATGCATGTGCTATTCAAAACATGTTTTGAGGACTAGTGGTTTAGGCCACTGCCTAGGGACTTACGGAGAGGGGGATTAACCTTAGTATTCTCAATTGATTTAGACAGTGTAGTGTAGACCACATTACAGCTCAGGTTAGTCTTACGAATCCAAATAAAGCTTAGTCTTGACCTGTTGAGGAGAAGAAGGTTTTTTCCTCGTATGGTTTCTGATATAATTTCTTCTTTTATTGTAGTGTGCTCTAATGTGCCCTTTTATACCGCAAAAATGACAAATCGGGATAGTTCTGGATTTGGGCATATTATTAGATGAATTTGAATTCCCATGTTTAACAGTTGGAGTTGCTAGTATACTAGAAAATAATGCTGGTCCTTTAACAAAAACAGATTTACCTGATTGGATGGAAGTTGATGATTCCGGATTAAATCCAAGTCCAGTCTTTTGTTTCTCACTCCTTTGTTGCATCAGAATTTCATCAAGAGTCATGGAGCCTTTATTCATTCTTTCGAGAGAAGATTTAACAGAGACTAATTCAGATAGTGTCATTTGAAGTTTGCCACATATATCATTCTTTTCAATTTATAGCAAATTATAGTCTGATTGCAAAGATTTCAATTCCATTGTAACTTTCTCTAACTGTGCAGTAAGTAGATCCTTCTCTTTTCCTGCAACAATAAAGTTGTCAGATAGAATTGCACGTTGAGTTTCTAACTGACTTACCTTTGCACAGGCATCATCAAGCTCAGACGTCACAGATGAATTTTGTGATTCAGAAACCTTTAACTTGTGAGAGAGCTTATCATTGATGCGTGACAGGCGTAAGGAATCTTTCAGAAGTTTTTTATAAGCAAGTTTAAGATCTTGTTCTTCATCAGAAAGATCCTCACACCTTGACTCGTCATCTGACTTGGAATCCTTGTCAGATGACCCCTGCTCAAAAGAGATGTTAGTAGATGACGTAAAAGCAACAAATTTAGCAGATTTAGATTGTGACTCAGATTCACTAATTTCATCTTCTGAATCTTCTTCCTAAGTAACATTCAAAGCCTTTTCTTTGTTTCTTTCCATCCGATTTGCACATTTAGAAGCTGGGTGACCAAACCCTTGACATTCAAAACATTGGATAGGCTTATTGGTGTTCTTAGAAAAAGTTTTCTCATTCTTGGGCCCTGTTTTTGGCTTAGTCATAGGTCTACTTTTGGAAAATTCCTTTGTGAGGTTCTTTTTATTTTTATTTAAATATTGCTTGAATTTTTTGACAAAGAAGGCCTCAAGTTCTACATCATCAGAATCATTATCAGTCTCATCAACATCATTGTCCTTGGATGATATGAAAGCAATTCCCTTGGATTTCTTATCAGAACAGTGATTTGCTTCAAAAGTTTGTAAATTTCCAATCAATTGTTCAACTGGCAAATCATCAAGATTTGTATATTTCTCAATAGCAATCACTTTTGATTGAAACTCTCAGGCAAGGACCGAAGAATTTTCTTTACCACCTTTTGATCTGGGATTGGTTCTCCTAAATTAAAACTTGAATTGACAATATGACTCAGTTTGGCATAATAGTCATCAAAAGTTTCTTCATCTTTCATTCGAATTGATTCAAAGGCAGTTGTCAAATTTTGAAGTTTAGTCTGCCGAACCTTATCAGTGCCTTCATGCACTGTTCTCAAGAGATCCCAAGCCTCTTTCGCAGTGGTACAAGTAGAAATTCTGCGAAACTCAGAGTGACTGATGCCATTATATATAGCATTTATGGCTCTATCATTCCAATGAGTCTGATTCTTTTCTCCTGGAGTCCAGTCAGCCTCTGGTTTGGGAACAGTTTTCCCATCAACGACCACAGTGGGTGTTTTATAACCATTCACAACCGTTAGCCAAACATCACGGTCAAAAGAACGCAGAAATGCAGTCATTCTTACCTTCCAATAGGCATAATTGCTACCTCCTTCAAGCAAAGGAGGTTTGGTGGTAGAGGTGCCTTCTCTAATAAATTCCATAGAATAAATCTGAGTGGATCACACTTTTAGAATAAGCGAACTTGCTCTGATACCACGTGAAGGTTTGAATCCAACCTTCTCTTTAAGCTTTAACACAGGCTAAGGTCCTTTCTCAGATTATTATATGCAATTAACAACGAAATTATGCTAAACAAATATGAACAATCACCACAAAGAGAGGCACAGAGATTTACGTGGAAAACCCTTCTCGGGAAAAAAAAAAAAAAAACCACGGGTGGCAAAAGCCACAGAAAGCAATGCACTATGAGAATGAAGATTACAAAGAACTCACAGGACCTGACACAGTTGAAACTCAACCTAAGGGACTGTGAAGAACTCGCCGACGACCCGCTGTTCACCTTCCACGTGCTTGCTTGAAACCCTCCTTGAATGCCCCTTCAAGGAGATTGAGAGAAGAAGAATAAAAACCAGAACTTCAGCGCAGACAGCCTTGCAAAACTTGAGAGAAGAATAATTCTTGATCTGTATCTGGGAATAGCTCTCCAGTCTCTTTTATAGAGGATGCAAGGAGTTTTTAATTCGTGTAGGAGACTCATCGAAAGAAGGAAGAACTTCATAAAGAAGTAGAAAATTTCAGCTTGAAGAGTCCTAAAGAATACAGGTCACGACACCCCGTTATAGCGAGCACCGAGCAGGGACCTCGCTATAGCAAGGTCAGTCTCTGGATGACCCAGAATAGTGTCTCGCTATAGCGAGACCATGTTCTGGAAGCAGTCAGTGAAATCCGCAATTCATGCCCAGAGGAACTCTGCAGGGGATCTTCCAGTCCAAGAAGGAGTCTTTAAAGGAGATCACACGAATCCAACATGAGTCTTAGACCATAATATAGTTCCTTCACAGTCCTTATCTAAAAGAAATAAAAAATACAACTCAAGAAGGACTGAAAGTATGAGTTTTGTTCAAACTCAAAGAAATTGGCAACGTAAAAAATCTAACAAAGGCATTTGCTTTTACTTGCTCCTTTTTGACCAATCAGTGGGCGTTGGTTGATTCAATTGACCACTATATCATGGGATGATTATAGACCCTAATAGTGGTAAACCCATATTTTTTTGTTGGGATTTAAAAGGTACTGCGTCTGGAATCTGGATGAAATAGTAGAAATTTCACTGTTTGCTTTGTAATGTCCTTTTTTTTTCCTTTGATTTTACTGTGTTTGAGCGCAGGCGGTGTGCACGTGAAGTTTTGGTGCTTGCTTTATAATGTAGTTTCCTATAATTTTGATCCTGTGCGTGGCACTGTCTGTATAGAGGAAGTCATATACTTGTATTCTTTAAGTTGTAGTTTGTTTAACATAGGTTTATCATCAATTGTGCTTTCAAGTTGTGAAAAGAACTTGGGTTGTTTTTTTCTTGCACCATGGAACTACTTTATAGACGTGTTTGTATATTCATTCAGCACATGCCTTTTGCAAAAAGAATAATTGTAGAAGCACAATGAGTTTAACTAAGAACATCGTCGGTTCTGGGGTTCCTTTTTCTTATTACGCCCTCGACATAAGAGATGGTTAGGATAGCACAGCAGAACCTGTATATATTTTGATTGGGATATCTGCCAATGTGAAAGTTTATATACTCAACTTAGTTGCATTTTTCTAATGAGTGTTATTAAATTCTGCAAGGGATTTTGCTAGGATCTTTCTTGTAATTTCTTTGATTCTATATATGTAATACAAGAAATTTTATTTGACCACTTAAATATAGATTATGTTTTTTCTACAGCTTTTGGGCAAAGACTGCTATGATATTGACATAGCGGTGGACAACATGATGGGACGAGAGTTTTGTGAGAAGGTCAATGAATACTTATCACATGCTGGAGAACAAATGCATGGCATAAGTGTTATCCAGAGGTAGGAACATCTTTTTGCTGTCTGTTCATTGTGGTATGGCTGCACCACTCATAAAATTGATGTTGGTCAATTTCTAGCTATGCTCCGAAAGAATTCTTCCTTTTCAATGTACCTCGTAATCAATATACAAAAATATTTCCATCTTTGAAGTTGGCCCTACTTAACTGGTGTTTAATCCTCTTTCCAATGCATCAGGCCAGGCTAATTATCACGTAATCATATTCTGCTACAAAACATTACTATCCTTTGAGTGGGGCTCTCTTGAGTTGATGTTTTATCATCTTACATACATTTATATCAGGCTAGACTACTTTTAGCATGAGCATATTCTGCTAAGTGCTAATCAAGTGGATGGTAGTGAAAACTTGGTCAAGGTTTTATATCCAGTGTAGATATCTTATATGGGTTTTATGGGCAGGCGATTTACATTGTGTGCCCTACATGATTTTTGTATTGGATCTGGTAAAAGTGTGCTGTGTCAACATGTGATGTCAGTTTCTTTCATTCACATATGTAGGGCACTAATGAAGTATAGTTTATGTGGTTGCTAAGCAAGGAGTTCATTGAGAGAGATGTTTGTTATGTAGATAATAGTAGCTTTTCTTTCTTCTTCTTTTGTACACAGTTATTTATGAAATTAAACCACTGTTGTTTTTTTTTTTTTTTTCAATAAATGCAAGTATTAAACAAATGGTACCGATAAAAAAGAATATCTGAAACATGTTCTTTCATACAGGTTAAGTTTGTTTTGTTTGTCTATTGAGATGAACCTATAGGACATTTGGAAGGTGCTCATTGTTGCAACCATGAGGTTGGGTTTCTGTCATATTACCTATATAATAAAAAGTTACTTCTAATTTTTGGTTCTCCACCGTTCACACTCCACTTCTATTGTAGGTCCTGATACCTTAGAATCTTCATGCAGCTTATATTTCCAACAATTAAGTCTCAAAAATATTAGCGTACATGCAACCTGTTTTAACGAGATGGCTTTCACAAATCAAATACTTCAT
The DNA here is from genome assembly GCA_028538565.1 of Umbellularia californica. NCBI lineage: Eukaryota > Viridiplantae > Streptophyta > Magnoliopsida > Laurales > Lauraceae > Umbellularia > Umbellularia californica. The sequence continues at coordinate 8,003,791 of JAPQWN010000002.1, forward strand.
TCACAGGGTTATTTGACCCGGGTAGTCGACCTAGTTGGACTGGCTTTCTGCTATAAATGATGGCAATCAAGGGTCTGACTGTGATGCTGATGTGACGGTGATCAATGCTCCAATTGTCTGATCGTGCTGGCTAGCATCGATTGCTAGGAAAATAAAGTATTTTGAGCAAATAGCTGGTTGGTCCTGCATCATCAAACAACCTTGATCCAGTGATTCGACTCTCTATTGGTCCGGGAAAAGATGGGTGGTCCACCATCTTTAAACTAGATCCAGCTGTTAGTTTAATGATCTTGGGTTATTTAAATGGATTCCAACTCTGACAGAGTCACAGAATCATGATCTAGTGGGAGGTGGGATGTGTTTTAAATTTCTTTTATTATGCAAGTCATATATTCAAAGCTAATGGACAATGTAGCGTATGTAACTGGTGCCCTTGGCTGTAAATTTTAATTGCTTCAAATGCTTACTATATGTAGTCTATTTGCATGCATTTTCCTTTTGCCCATAAGTACTTGGGTCAAGTGCAATACTTTCATTGTTTGAATATCAGATTTGTGTGCATGTTGCCTCCAACATTTTGACAGCAAGTGTTTATTTAAGTGACGGTCATGTGAATCCCTGTGGAAACCGCATACTGCAAATGTGAGACTGAGTTTGTGTTTTATGGAGCCATTCAGTTTACTTTTTTCCACTATACTTAATGATTTATTTTCTTTGCAGCAATCCTGATCAATCAAAACACTTGGAGACTGCAAGGATGCATGTATTTGATACATGGATTGATTTTGTTAACTTGAGATCTGAAACATACACCGAGAACAGCCGTATTCCTACAATGGTATCCATTATTTTTCATTTTTTAAATAGCAATCTACTGGTTTCAATTAGAGAATTGCAGTTTGTACTTGATTATAGTTGTTACTTTTGACTTCTATGTTCTATGCACATAAAGACATATTTGTAGTTCTGACATGTAAAAGTAGTTTATGTACTTCATGTTAGAGATTAAGTGATGGGCAGTCAACTTGTTAGTGGGGGTTACAAATACCCATTTGAGGAGCTGTAATGTATAAGTCTCTCTAAAATGTTCGCGATATTATTCAAGGGACTGTGTGGGGATCTTTCTCGGAAACTCATTTGTAGTTCTTTGTATTCCTTATATGCTTTCACTATCTTTAAAGTGTGACCCACAAACCAGGTTGCAATAGTAATTTAGTACTGAATTGCTTCATTTTTAACTGGCTAAAGTTTTTAGGATAGTAATTTTATGTTCTAGGAAAATCAGAAATGATAATGGTTACACACTCTTGGAATATTCCTGCTCAATTATTATTACATGTGTATGGGGTGGGTATTTGGGATCTGGGGAAAGAATTAGATTATATATTTACTACTTCTGGGACTTTAGTTGCAGAGGATAACTTCTCTGGCAACTTAAGTGTCTTGGATTTTCCTTCCTTTTTGTTTTTATTCTTTTTCTGTCCAGAAAATTATAGATGTCCGTCCCATGTACCCTATGACTCTGAGCCAATGAGGTGCCTATAAGGTGGTCAATTCATTATGTAGGGGTGGTGTGGGGAAACGAGTTACTATTTTTTGAATTTTCCCAACTCACCCTTAAGCCATCTTATATATTATTTTGTTTTAACAGAGTGCTAATTGTCATAGCCATGCGGTTCAAGTCATTATTAATAAATAAAAAAGTGTCATGTTCCTTATAAAAAAAAAATTGAAGGGTTGATGGCTATCTGGAAGTTAATGACAGTTCCATTTTCTCTTGTTTATCTTATTTTATTGACAAGAGCCTGTAACACGGTCGGAACTTGCTCAATCCCTGAAGTTGTGGATTCAAGTTTTGTTACCTAAAAAAATTATCATCTTTTCAGTTCACCCTCAGTCAATATTTGGGTCTTAAGTTATCTCTCTCTCTTTATAACCTTATATTTCGATGCTACAACCAATCTACTTTACTCCAAATATATAGTAATGCCCTATGCTCAAAGCTCACGGAACGTGTATTCATGCCACATTGTTAAAGCTACCTATGGTTGTTAAGTAGTTTTTTTTTAGAAGAACATCTTGCTCTGTCGAGTTGCTCGTCGTTGGTAATTAGGTTCATCCATTTTAAATTCAGTCAGAATGATTCCATTGAACATAAATGTTCCTATGCACTGTTTGCATTTTCTATGTTGTTGAAATTGTTAGATTTGGTACTAAATCTGCATAATATCTCGCAGAAGTTCGGCACTGCAGAAGAGGATGCATATCGAAGAGATCTAACTATAAACAGGTAATATGATATGTCAAAAAAAAACGATAACCATTCAGTAAAAGAAAAACAAATTTGTACTTTACTCATTTCAGTTGGTACTTGGTAGTAATTGTCGTCTTTTGCCCTCTTTTACTGTCATTTTAGCTTTTAGGTATAATGGTGTTCTTTTTCATTTAAAACTTGCTTTTTCTGTCTACTGATTTCTTCTGCCAGAAGCACTTATCTGAGCTTGTATGGCAAGTTCAACCTACTTTTGCATTAGCTGAGGTACATGCTCAAGTATACATCCAATGGCCAGTCATTAATGATAAAAGCATGTTGAGCTTGTTATTAATTTCAGATTATTTTCCAGGTACACAGGCATTGGGTAGTGGTAATTGACTCATGGAAAGGGTTTAATTTCATGTAGGAGTTTAATGTGAAGTACTTTTTAGCTTAATACACCACAAATAATTAAAATGTTGTTCTTTGATGTCCCTTTCCTCATCACATTTTTGTTTAACAATTTTCAGCTAAATCCAGTGATAATGGGGTCACCTTTCCATCACTGACATCTTTTAGCCAAGCAAATTTTATCATCATCAATCCATATTTCTATTTTTAGAAGTTTGTAGATTGTGAGGTGAGCAAATTACTTGTTGATGAATAGTCATTGTGCTTATTTCATCAACCTTATAAATGCACTAGGTACTGGGGAATGGGGATGGCAAAATGGCATCACTATAGAATCCAATTTTAAAGAAAAATGAAAGCAATAAACAAAAAGAAGATGGATATGGCAATGGATTTTGGGAGAAAGGAGAATTTTTGCTGATATTTGAGTGTTTGGGGGCACTAAGTTCCTGGTGGATTACTCTTTGATAGGATCAAATCCTGTGTGTTCCTTGAGAACAAAGATCAAAAGAATAGGGAGAAGCGAAGAGGGAACAAACTCAAGGAAGAAGGGTGTTGAAGATGTGAAGCAGCGCAGGGAACGAAGGAGGTAGCCAACGGGCTATTCTCCAAGCCAAAAGGCTTCTAGTGGGTTGTCTAGGTCTCACACCAAAGACAGAGAAACACACGTTAGAGAAAGAGAACTCAATTATCAATTAATTTCTGTATGTCCCAAGTGAAGGGATTACATCCTATATATAATAGAGTGTCAATCATAATTTTAGTAATCAATCTCTACTAAGAACTTCTAATTCTAATAAATTAGAAACTTCCTAATCAAAGTATTTAAAGAAATCTACTAATTCTAGAATTCTACTAAAATAGGAAATTGCCGTTCACTTTCTTTACTTATGGGCTTGGACTTTGGGCCCTTTGGAATAAACTTTCAAACGGGGCCCATTGGTCTGGCCTGCATCAGTTCTCCCCGGTTTGGAGAAGCTCGACTCTGGCGAGTGATCAGCTTGGTACCTCTCGTACAAATCCGGGTTGAGTTGTTGAAAATCAGTGGCGGTGATCCATGTAGCTTCAGAAAATGGCTTTCCTTTCCACTTGACCAAAAACTTGTGATATCCGCCAGTCTTTGTAGACACTATCTGATCATCATAGACATCTTCAATTTCTTCGAGAGGAGCTGGAACTATGTGAAGCCGGATATCTTGCTCTTTAAACGATTCATCTTGATAATGCCCATGATAAATTGTGAGATCTTCGACATTGAATGTTACTCATATTCTATTTCAAACGTGGCTGGTGACGAGGACGACGGCGTAGGTGATCGGCGGCGGCGACTGGCACAGGTAGGTACTTTTTTTTTTTTTTTGTTCGCTGTTCATTCATCTTCTCTTCTCTGTCTCTTTCTTTTTTTTGTTTTTTTTTTCTGGGTTGGGCGATTGGAAGGCAGAAAGGAGTGGAAAGTGGTCGTGAGATTTGTGGATGTGGATGGCTGGGTCTAGGATTTTGGGAATTGTATGTTCGATTGGCAAAGGGGTTCTGTTTTGGGGTTTTTTTGGATCAGTGAGGGATATTTGGGAAGGATTTGGGGTTTTAGGGTTTCTGGAAAAGAAGGTGGCTGGGGTTGGGCGTTGGGGTGTTGCTGAATTGGGCGCAGGCAGGGAACAGGGAGCAGGGAGGTGGTGGTTCCGGTCTGGGGTTGGGTTAGGGCTGGATTTGGGTATCGGTGATGGTTGTAGGAGATGTTCGGTGAGGAGACGAATTGACAGAAAGTAAATTAGGAACGGTGGATATCGGATTTCCTCGATCGGCGATCGGAACCAGCGATCTAAAACGGATCTCTGCTTTGATACCAATTGAAGCAACGCAGGGAACGAATGAGGTAGCAAACGGGCTATTCTCCAAGCCAAAAGGCTTCTAGTAGGTTGTCTAGGTCTCACACCAAAGACAGAGAAACACACGTTAGAGAGAGAGAACTCAATTATCAATTAATTTCTGTATGTCCCAAGAGAAGGGATTACATCCTATATATAATAGAGTGTCAATCATTATTTTAGTAATCAATCTCTACTAAGAACTTCTAATTCTAATAAATTAGAAACTTCCTAATCAAAGTATTTAAAGAAATCTACTAATTCTAGAAATCTACTAAAATAGGAAACTACCGATTCACTTTCTTTACTTATGGGCTTGGACTTTGGGCCTTCTGGAATAAACTTTCAAACGGGGCCCATTGGTCTGGCCTACATCAAGATGCTAGAAGAAGGGGGAAGTTGGTTCTTCAATTTAGATGAAGGTGTGACAGGCCTCCTTTGAGATTGCTTCTACTGTAGATTCTTGGTAGGTGAGCTGAAGGAACTTGGGATGTTGTTAAGCTCTTTCGGGTTGTCAGGAGGGTTTGTGGATGTCTCTTAATGGTGTGCAAGGTCCCGTAATTTGAGGGTTTTGAACCCTCATGGCCATTGGAGTATTCTTGGAACACTTTGCTTATCAGGATGCAAAAGTGGTTGATTGGAACCAACATGGGCCAGCCACTAATTAGCTGTTGATTGGTAGCACCCAACTGGGTGTGGTCCAGCAATCAGCTGCTAATTGGTAGCACCCAAATGGGTGTGTTCTACTAGACAGCTGTTGATTGGTGACAGTTTTTTCCCTAATTACTCCCTGATTTTGAGGGTCTATTTTGGATTTTTTTTTCATGCATGCAAATTTCTCCAGACGATCCGCACATGCAAATTTTAAATGGATACAATCCTTCAAAGGTCCTGAAGATTGCTGGGAAGGAAAGAAATGATAAAAAGGACTTCATGCCCTACCCTTTGGCTACAAAAGAGTCCTCCACAATTCTTCTTCGGTTTTTTTTTGTGCCTACAGACCACCTGTTCATACAAGTCTTCTTTCATTTAAAAGGATGCCTTCCATTCGGCAACTAGAGTATTATTACTTCACATGAACCTCTTTCTAAACCAATCTTTAGAAACACTTCATCCCCTTATTATGAATCTGCCATTTCATCTAACTAGAGTATCGGAAACAATACTTGCTGGTGATTTTGTATGTAGCCTGATAATTGACACGTGTTTATTTTTCTTGGGTGTTAAAAGCATGCCGGGAAAAGACATAAGTTCATCATTATCCACACCATCCTCTTCAACAATTTAGTCAGTTGCCTCTAACTCAAGCATTCTTATGGGTCCAATAATAAGCTTAGCTTTGGCAAACTGCAATTGAGAATATGATTGATAAGATGTTGACTTTCTCATAGGAGGTTATATATTTGGTCGTTCATCAGGAATCACATCCTTTCACTAGCTTCACCTCTTTTGTGGATACGTCTTTCATTTTTGTCGACTTTTAAATGTTTGACCTCTCTCTCTAGACTGCTAGATTTTTTTTTTTGGGTTCTAGGGATTTGAGCCAGATATTAATTCTATATGTTCATTTCCTTGGACCAATTGTTAAAGTTATTTGTATTACTTTTTTATGACAGCATGTTCTACAATATAAACACTGATTCAGTTGAAGATTTAACTGGAAGAGGTTAGAGTTTTTTTGTTGCTTGGTGATCATATTTATAATCTATTATGCGCTGATTGCTACTTCTTCAATGCCTTGATGCATATGTTTTGTATTCAGGTGTAGCAGACCTGAAATCTGGAGTCATTGTTACTCCTTTGCCCCCAAAAGCTACTTTTTTGGATGATCCACTTAGAGTTCTTCGTGCTATTCGTTTTGGTAATGATTCAAGTTATCACTAAATTCTATTCTTATTTGCTTGTAATGGGGCTTGTAATAGTTATAAATTGTTTGTTTTTTATTGGTACAAAACGAAGAAAGCCTAACCGAACCAAACAAGGAAAAATCAAACAACTGGTATAAAAGGATTATACCAAAAGCAAAACAACAACAACAACAAATCTGACTCCAAGTGAAGACGAGAAAAAGAAGATCTCATCAAAGTAAAATTGAAACCTTTCTTCTAGCTAAAGAAGAAATTGGGAAGCAGATAGTCGTGCTAATGGGGAGGCAGATCGTCTGGCTAAAGAAGGAATTGGGAAGCCAGACTTGATCCTTTCTTCTACTTCTGCCTTGCCTTGTCTTCTTGATTTTTGGTTTTCTTTCCGTCTTGTATAGTTGCTGTTTTTGCATGACCCAGCTTGTTTTTGTTGCTGAGTCTTTTTTGGTTCAGTATAGTGCTCTTATACTGTACAGAATCTGTGACTTCTCTCTTTTTTAATGGATTTCAGTCAATCTTAAAAGAAAAAAAAAAGAAAAAAAGAAAATTGAAACCTCCAAGGAAACTTAACCGTCAACACCCAAGAGATAGAATTCAAAGAATCACTTCCAACAATCAATGATTCTCGAAAAGAAGAGGCAAAAATGCTAAGAGCTTCCAAGATAGCCACCACCTTTGCTTCATTGGACTCCATACGACCCACATGCTTTGAAACCAAGTTAAGAGCTAAGAACAACCCCATCACTGTTGCAGAGCACCCCTCCAACCCATGCTGGCCCTGGTTTCCCCTTAGCCGCCCCATCAACATATATAAATTGTATTATTGGTGCTTCATCAGTCAGTTTTTTGTCAAGCAGCTCCTTTGATTTAAATGTTACATAAGTAACACAACATGTCTAACATCTCATACTATCTGGGATTGCATTCAGTGAATCAGATTTTAATGCAATAAAACCAAATCTCCTATAAGGTTAAAGTTCTTGTTTCTTTTCTCTCAGTTTACCCAACGAGATATGACCAGAGAAACAGAACATGTGGAAACTTTTTGTTCTATAAGTACTCTATGATTCGAACTCATGGTTAAGCCGCTTCCCTCCTTGCTCTTTAGTGGCTGAACTCTTTGCCTTCCAACTGGTTAGGTTCTAGGGGTGGCAATGTCCTGAGTTCAGGTTAAGTCGTGGCTTGCTTTGGCTTTTTAGAGCTAGTAGAGGCACAAGGCCCACAAGCCCATGAGATTACACAAGAGGAAAGGAGAAAGAAGGGAACTAGATTTATTATCTATATATCTATATCATGTCTAGATTACAATGGTAAGCTCTATCTTTTCTAACCTACTCTAGATTACAACAGATCAGTAATGTGAGGCCATCTTACTGTGGCCCTGTGGCTGTTGTGTCACTACTAGTTTTGGTAGGAGGGACTTCTAGCAGAAGTATCAGTGCGAATAGGAGTGGAGGATAATAAAAAGTTGGGGTCTTGGGCGTCATTATCCTTTATACGTATATTACAGCGTCAAGGGTTTCTAGAAAATGTCTCTGCATGGCTTGTACAGTCACCGAGTGCAGCGTCAGTAGTGGCTGGGTGTGCTGATATGGGCACAGAGGCAAACACACGGGCTGCTACTCGCTGGAGTGAACAGGTCAATGTAATGATGTGGGGTTGATGTGCTGGCATGAATATGATGGTGATGTGCTGATGCATGATGCATCCCTTCCTTGATGAGAACGACATGGGGATCATATAATTTCTACCACCGAGAAGGCGAGCAGTTCATGAAGCTATTCGGGAACACCAAGACAGCCCATAATTAAAAGTTTTGGATTGGAGTGGTAGCCCATGGGCTAGCCTCTATTAAAAACGGTTTAGAAAATTATTCGGTTTAGTGGGCTTCATTCAACAGGGCCTTAATGAGACCAAGCCCACAAACTGAGCCAACCCCTAGGGTCGCCCAAGGGTCTACTTGGCGCCATCCCTTTGGGCCCAGCCGGTGGGCCACGTGGGCGTCAGCCATTCTACTCCAGACATTGAGAAATATCCAGCGACCAGTTTCCTTTAATTTTAATTATTTTCTAAATAGTTTAAAGTTTAAACTAGCTTAGGACTTCTAAAATCTAGGACTTCTATTGCGTTAGTGGTTCTGATCAATGGATATGATGTAATTAGGGTTTATAGTGTTTTATGCATTATGGAAGCCTATTATGTTGGATGATCTGCAGCAATCACTTTAAAAAATTCAATACATTTAATTATTATTCAATTATTCTCCTTTGGATTGATTATGTCCGCATAATTGAAGTTATGCAGTGAATTACTCAACAGTGTAGGTGAGTATTTGTTAGTTTGCTACTTGATTTCTTCTCTTTGCTGTGGCATTTGAATTTTGGGAATTTGAAAATTATCAGATAGTCTGGATTTTAACCCAGACTATGTTATTCCTACTGTCTTTTCCTTCTTTCTCTTGGGGGTAGCCACTCTCAGAGTGAGGGCCTATGTCTGTGTTGTGGGGCAGAGACAGCAGGAGGTGGCAGGGCACCTGCGTGGTAAACTTGTCTGGGACCTAGAAAGTTTTAGTGTCTACATGCAAATTTCACACGCCAACTTGTGTAGTGTTTGCATGTGTCTCTACGAAACATGGGTGTTTATAATTCCCTTGTTATGGGGAAAGAATGAGTCTCTTTTCCATTCTTCTTAGATCGGTTCTGGGCCCATGAGGATTTCTTATCAATTTATAGTTGCTTTTTCACTCTCACTTGATGGGTATGTTGATGTTTAGTTTTTGTGGCAATCAGATCGTTTTTTATGTGCATCTATTTCTCAAAAATACCTGACTATCGTCTTTTAAATGAGGTTTGCTTTGGGTTTATGCCTATATATTCATTTTCCATATATTTTATACAGTTTCTTCCTGAAATTTCTCATATAGATAATATTAAAAAAAAAACAGTTTCTCATATAGATGGTGAACTGAGTTTCTTTATCTGTCTTTTGTTAATCCTGATTTTTTTTTCTTATAGGTGCAAGATTTGGATTTGTACTAGATGAAGAACTAAAGAAAGCGGCTGCTGATGAGGAGGTGAAAGCTGCACTTGCAAATAAAATTAGCAGAGAGCGCATCGGTCATGAAGTATGATCTGTTTGATGTGAAATGATGCCAGTGAATTCCATTTTGCTTATCATATTTTTTTACTGATTGCTTTGTTATTTTAAGTTGCTTCTTTCTATTTCTGTGTAGATCGATCTAATGGTATCTGGCAATCGACCGGTTAACGCAATGAACTTCATCTGTGAATTACAGTTATTTTGGGTTGTTTTCAGCCTACCTCAAAATTCTGAGCCTGCAGTTGTTGAAGGATGTGACAGGTTTATTACAACATCTAAATTTACATGTACAAAATTCCAACACCATGTTTATATTGGATTCTTAGTTCTTTCAACTCATTATATTGAGTGTCATGCTCTTTGCTTTTTATTGCAAGTAAGTCAAGCTGGCGAAGGGGTATCTAAAGAAGCAAGTGATCACCACTTCACATCTAATCTTTATTTTTTTCTGTTGGTTTTTTTTTTTAAATATATTTGCATTGCAAGAAAACCTAATCTAAAAAGTTAGTTTGACAGGTTTTCTTTTGGGGTGTGTGCGTGTGTGCAGTGCCTTTCTTGATGTGTATCTATTGAAGCCCTAGAGCATAGTGGATGTAATATAATAGTTTCTCATCTAGAGATTGATTCTACTTTCTAGTCCCTTGCTTGTGCGTCTTGAAGTGAGGACAATATATCTTCTGCAATGAGCTATTGTTACAATGGAAAGTATTTATGTTGATTAAGTGTTGATTTTGGATAAAAATCAAAATAGAACTTTGAATGCCTCAAACAAAGACATGAATTACCTAGAAAGCTTGCCATGGGGACATTGTTGTTATATGGATATTAGGTATCAAAAGTGAACCCTCTTATAGTGCTATTGGTTGTTTTTGTCTAAGTTATTTCAAATGGTTATTTGTTTGTTTGATTGATCCATCATTTCTCTATGATTTCAAGAAAAATCTTGATCATTGCGTGGTGATTCCTTATTTCTTAGCCTGGTTAGAACTTAAAATCCTCTTTTGAACAGGCAATGTGTCGCATATATGAATGCTGCGTGGGATGTTCTACAACAAGTTGGATGCTCAATATTCAGTGTAAGTTAATTTTCCCCAATAAAAGCTCTCTTTTATTGATTACCTAAACAAAAAATTGGTTCTCATGGACGCATTATTATTTTATGAAGTGCGTTTTTCTTATTGATTAGTTAAATTCTTCATACCCTTTGTTGCATTAGAACTATTTGTTCTTCTCTCAGAGGCCAAGTAAAAGGGTAAATATTAGTTTGGGCTTGTTTATCAAGAAACATTTTGGATTAGTAACTTGGGCATTGCTATGTCTTGGTGCTGGCAATGGACAACATCTGGGATTTGATTTTGAAAACTCAACTGAAGCACATTCATCGAAATCATTTGTCTTGTCTAATCCATGATTTGGCATGGTATTAGAGCAAGGTTTCTCTCTGGTCTGCATCTGCGAAAAATGTTCCATATCTAGTTTAGCACCCCGCAGGTGAAAACATATATACCGGTGAAAACATATATACATTACATTTATGAGACCATGTATTACATATGCAGTAGGAGCAGTTGAGTCAGTTTATGCAGTCACCTTGTGCACCACTCTTGGCAGCAGTTACAAAATTCCTAGGTATTTGCACTGCCCTTGCCAAAAAAGGAGATTGTGTCTTGTTTTTTTATGGAAACTCTCATCCAATGAAATTGCATGGTAGAAGGGAAAAAAGGCGTCAACTTTCATGTCTCTAGGCATTTGTGTCTGATGAGATTCTAGAGTAATATTCATCTGAGGTGGACATTTTTTTTTTCATGTGGCTAAAGGACTTTCTGGCTTATCCAGGGGTAACTCAGGGCTGCAAGTTTTGTGGGGTTTTCTTTTTGTGTCTTAAAGCATGTGCTTTTGTCACTGAATGACCATTATTAACAAGATGTTAGGTTAATTTTTGTACAGGCTTTACCATTTAAACAAAAAAGTATTTGTATGGGCCTTTGGTGCCATACACCAACCTTATGATCCAGCTATGGGCAGTGGGCTGTTGTCTCCTTAACAGGTTCCCACATCCTTAAAATATTCAAATATCAGATGTCTGTCCAAAACCTGTCAGAGGATGTCACTGCTGGATTTTAGTTGCATTTGAAGGACCAGTCAATCCATTTTTGGAGCCGCCCTTGGTTGGATATATTGGGTGTTTAAATGCTAAGGTTCCATTTTACCAACTGTTTTATCCAATTTCGGCATTGTCACGTCCATAGTTCTTGGGTCATGGTGGTCAACATGTAATTGTAGATGTGCCCTTTAAGTTGCTGGATTAAATTTACAAGCCTCCCAATACTTTTCAGGGGGCATATCTAAACTGCCTATTGAAAGTATTTCTCATGGTTTCTTCAAAGGACGGGATTTTATCATTTAATTGTTGAGGCTCTGTTTTTTTGTCGGTCTTTGAGGCTCTGTTCACTTAAAGATTTTGATGAATTGCTTGATATTTCCTTCCTTTTGCTTGTTCATGGGAGTGGGTTAGTAGATTTAGTACAATTGATCCAAGCCTTTCTGGACTACCTTCAATCTATGATGCCCAGATACAGCATGGATACGGTAGAGACATGCCTTTTGGGTATGGCAGGCAGGGACACAGATTTTACACTTAAAGTGAAGTATCAGTTACGATACAACCCCATACATTGCCTGTTTTGAAGTATCCAGGCATCACAGCCTTCAATCCGGATCTGAACCAACCTTCAATTTGCTTAACCTTGTGCAACACAAGTTTGCACTTGATGCTCGAACCTTCGCCTGGGTACTACATGCATCAACAGTGAACCTGAAATTTCTGTTTAGGCCAGCTTATTCAACATCCACATTCACTGTGTCAAGAATCCTAGTTTGATCCAAAGCCTTTTTCATTTTGGTTATCATTAGACTTCTTCCCCTTTTTATTTGTTCTGTTGATATTTTATCATTCTATCACAGTTCAGACACTACTCATTTCCCGATTTTTTCTCCATTCTATATAATGTAATAGCAGCTGGTCCTTATAGCCCGTAGTTTCCTTTTGGAAAAGGTTTAGTCTCAGTGAGTGTTTTATCAGATATAAATCTTATCCATTTCAATGTCTGAAGAACTGAAAACTTGTTATTTTTTCTGTAATTACTTGTGGAAATTTCAGGCTGAACAATGCAGGCTTTACTTGTACGGTGCATTGTTTATCCCTCTTCGGCAGACAGTCTATTCAGATAGTAAAGGCAAAAAGGCAAGGATTCTCATTTTTTCTGCTCACCATTTAGATCCTCTAGCTTTTCTATATGAAGCACGAAGTCTCTATTCAGGCTGCTATGGTAAACCAGTGATGCACCTTCTTTTAGTAATGAAACTGAAAGTGCACCACTTATTTATGAACTGAAAAAAGCACTATAATGGAAGTTTTTAACTGAAATTTTGGCCGGCTACATTTCTCTCAAAATTTCTGTGCCAGGCATCAAGTCTTTCAGTTCTAGCCATGTGCTGACAAACAAAAATAGCTTTCTTAATGACTGGATTCACATCTTAATCCATGTGGGCTGTCCAATCTTTCCATGACCTTGCTGTGCATCGTACTGTTCAGCTAATTCTGCTGTTCTTATAAATGATCGAGCCTTTGACGTTTTTTTTATTATGTTCGTTATGATGATGGTGATTCCATAGCTTCAGTAGCAAATATCCCATGCTTTGTTCTTGCGGTTCTAGAATTTCCACGGTGCACATGTCAAAATAATTCTTTCATTACTTTGATCTGCAGATTCCTGTTGTCAGCAATATCTTTCTTAATTCGCTCAAGCTGAAAACAAAAGACGCTGAAACGGTCAGTTCAAAATTCTCTTTTCCCTGAAATAACTGGATTGATTAAGTTCTTTATGAGATTGTCCTTTGAAAAGTACTAGTTGTTCAAAGAATTTTGAACTACACTTAAGGGATCGGTCAAATGTGATGTCTTATTTGTTTGCAGGTCATCAGCTTGCATAGTACATGTGAGAGATTTGCTTCTCTGATTCCTTTCATGACATCAAGTGAGGATTCAGTAGTTGTCAGTGCAGAACTGGAAGAAGAAAATTTCGATGTGTCCCTCCCTTTGAGAAGACGCATATGGACAGGTTAATTCCCGTGTTTTTCCCAAATACTCATGCTTTTTGACTATTGCTAACAAGCCATAAAAACTGAAGTACTTGCGGAAGTCTTGAATCTTGATAATTCGCTATTACAAGTCGAGTGTCAACCACCATAGTCTTACATGATGAATTTCATTTATCAACCATGGTGAAGATTGATTCTTTTCTTTGTTTTATATATATATATATATATATATATATATATATGGGAGATGCTCCTATGAGAGATATCTCTCACCTTATTGAGAGATAAGGTGGGGGCCCTCACATTTAAGTTGTTGGCATTGGATATGGATGTGAGCCCCCCCCCCCCCACCTTATCTCTCATAGTAAGGTGAGAGCTCCTCTCATAGGAGCATCTCCCTATATGTGTGTGTGTGTGTGTTGATTCATTTTTTGAGACAAGAGCTTGCATAGTTGTAAGGTGCTCTTTGTCACGAACACTGGGTTGCAGGCTAGGGTCATGTTTCCTATAGCAAAAAAAATGCTTACATGTTTATATGCATTCTGTTAACTGTTACTTAGTTTTGCATGGATAGCTTCACAAATGACATAATTTTCAGACTCGTTCCTTGTCATTTCTTTGAATGACTTGCGATATAGCTTTCAATTTTGAGGAGCTATTTCTTGAGGATTATAAATTGCTATCTTTTGGTCTTCCACTGGTGGTTTCACCTTTAGCATCTTGAAGCTTCCAAAGTATCTCTGTTAATGGCAGGTATTCTGAATTGATGGAAACTGCATCTGAAAAATCTACAATCTTTGCGCCATCACAATATACCGGCAGTTCAGGTAGACAAAAGCATGAACAGAAACATGAATGGGAGCTTCTTGTTTAAATTCTGTCATTTCATTCAAAGAGAATGCTAACAAAAACCCTTTTGGAGACAACATTCAAATACTGTTGATGATTCAACTGGCTTCTTAGAACTGAAATTTATGTTCTGAAAATCAGTCATATTGATCAAACAAGTGCGTTTGTAGTATATGATATGATATTTTATGATTATTAACCTTTTTAATAACCGGCCTTGTGTTTGATTTTTTCTATTACATGTTGTGTTGGTTGCATTTATTGTCAGTTTGTCACCCTTTACATTCCCTGCAATTTCTTGGTAGTTTCTAAATCGAGGATTCTGGGATCTTTTACATTGTTGCTAACCTTTAGCATTTACTTGTCCAGGATTGCTTCTGCGACAGCTTAAGGATTTTTGGCGTGTAGCTTTGTTGATGTCAACTTTATTATCAACCAATAATGACCATACTGATGAATTTCTGAGGGACCGTTCCAAACTAGAGGAGAAAAGAGATACATTCATGAGAGTAGAGAATTCTATTATTGAGCTAGGTGAGATTGCCCACACTCTTATTTTCGATATTTCTTCAAGTTTGTTGGCATGTCTCTTTCATGGTATTTGTAGTTTGACGGCTCTCTCTCTCTCTCACACACGCACACACTACTGGGTGGGGAATTAGGATGTTCCGCTGAAGGTGATTTTTGTGCATAGACAAGTGTAATCGTAGTTTTCATTTCAGACCCTGTATCAGTCAGGTCCAAAACAGGGACAGCTTGGCTGAAATATTGGTCTAAACTGTAAAATTCAGTCAGTTTTTCTCATTTTTCTAAATAATGGCCACACTGAGGAATTTCTAATGGAGCATTCCAAAATAAATAAGAAAAGAGATACATTCAAGGGAGTGGAGAATTCTATTTTTGAACTAGGTGAGATTGCCAACACCCTTTCTTTCATTATATTTCAAGTATGTTGGCGTGCGTCTCTGACATGGTATTGGCAGTATGACAGTGTTCCTCTCTCTCTCTCTCTCTCTCTCTCTCTCTCTCTCTCTCTCTCTCTCTCACACACACACACACACGGTTTTAGGATCTACCATTGCAGGTGATTTTGTGGTTTTAGGATCTTCCATTGCCGGTGATTTTGTGTGTGGACAAGTGTAATTGTGGTTTTCAAACCTAATTTTGGACCCTGTATCAGTCAGGTCCCAAAAAGATACATCTTGGCTGAAATATTGGTCTGAACCATAAATTCAGTTTGTTCTTTCATTTTTTAAAAATAAATTGACAATATTTTGAAAAAATTAAAAAAATGAGAAACTTCTTAATAGTATTTAGAGTGTTACTAGACTTTTACTTGGAAATGAAACCACTTGAAAGTCTTTTTAATAAGTTTTAGATTTTAAACTGATACCACTACAAATCAGTACTGATCATGGCAGATACCAAGGTATTGGGAGAGATGATTAGTTATGGCTGTCTCTCAAATATCTAAAAAATTTGGGAGAGATCTTTCAATTTTTCTCAATTCTCTTGGCGTTCCACTGATGAAATCAATTTCTCAAAAACATTGAGAAAACCATACATGTTCAGGCCAAGTTTGACTGAGTTCCTCTTTCTGGAAATACTTTTGGATATATATGCATCTGGCTATTTGATACCAGAATCAACCAATCACAGAGACCTAGCTCCAAAAATTCTGGTGAGAGCGCACGTGCACCCATGAACAGTTGTAATTTCTTCACTCTTGCAAGGAAGATTCTATAATCTGTTTACATGCTTGCTTCTACTTCAACGAAGTGTTGTTTTTGCTGCATAAATTACATCCTGTCTGATGTATTAGATTATACACAGTTTCTGACTTGTTAATTCTAATGGGTTGAGATGCAGATCTTGACAATGTGTGGAAAGTTAAACCTTTACTAGATGGGAAAGCTATTATGAACGTTCTACAACTTAAGAGTGGAGGGCGCCAAGTTGGGGAATGGGTAAGACAATAAAGATCCTTTTATTTTCAAAAGACATTTGAAGACATTGCAAATTCAAGAAATTCATTTAGGCCTTATTTGTTTAGCGCTATCCCTGAATTCCTTCGCGCGGGATATCGAAGATTTCTAAATGCAGTCTCCCAGCTGGATTTACAAATGCTCAAGGATCCCTAGGCATTCTGAAAGTTGGATATATGAGGATTTATTGAGAATTATGCAAAGCCAAAAAAGTCAATCTACCAGGCTGTGCAAAATTCCCAATAGTGAGAAATCCCATCAGAAATTCTTGCAAACAAATGCCCCCCTTTTGTTGCAAGCTGTTGAAAATCTGACGAGATGAAGTGTGAACTGTGACATTTTGCACTTCTTACTAACCTTTTTGTTCCTAGTATTACAATAATGAATTTAAAAGGGCATGTTTATGCTGAGCATTTTCTGCAAATGATGAAAATGGTCTGCGAGGGAATGATTCAGCATGTGTTAAATATTCTATGTTTTTCATTTCTTGAGGTGAGAGCATTTCTTGCAATCAGTCTGGAAAGCAGATTCATGCTCGAGTGATAGATAACCATTTTTTGCAGTTTTAATTTACATGAGGTAGAGAGGCACTGTAAAAAGTGTTGTCACATGGAACAGTCAAAAACTGAAATTTTGGAAGATTTTTATCTTATTTCTCTAAAATCACTGTGGAAGTAATCTCTCTCTCTCTCTCTCATATTAGCTGATGCCGCTTTTTGCAGCAACAAAAAGTGGTTAAATGGCAGCTTGCTCATCCAACCGGCACTGCAGAAGACTGCCTTGATTGGATCAAGCAATCTCAGTCTAAACGCGCAAAGCTGGAATGATTTACTAACCTGAACGCTGCCATTTTAGTCAACTGTTCTGCTCCTTTCAAGCTCGCATTTTTGCAGGGAGAGTGACACGAAGAGCTTTCTATCTTATACATGGTCTTTCTGATCCCAAAGGCCACTAACCAATCATTGGCTGTGGTTGTTCCACTAAACCGTGCTAACCACTACAAAGAAAAATCTTGTTAGATTTGTCTCTGGCCCGTTTCTCATTTGTTCGATTCTTGAGTTCCCATTGTTCAGTAGCTATAGGATGAAAGAACGTAAATCTAACTTCCATCATTATTTAACAATCTTGTTACCCTTTTTGGCATTTTGAAATTACTTGTATTACTGCTATTAAAAGAAATATTATACATCTTTTGATATCTTGGAGAGCTGTGCTTGAACCATATCTGTACATTTGGTAAGAATGGATTGATTTGTGCTACTGAGATTGACACTAGTTAAAAAAAAAAAGAAAAAATCTGTAAGCAACTCTATGTCTCGATAATTTTCGGAGATTTCTATTTTCTCATATAAACATAATAATCTGAAAAGGATCTTCCAAAGTCTAAAGGGGAAAAACACACTAGTAATTAAACAACCCTGGACATACCAATTTAACTTGAGCTCAGAAAACAGTTGCAAGCAATGATCTGAATATTGGTATCTGAACCCTTGTTGAAAAATAAATCCAAAACCTGTTTATAGTCTGGGTTAACTCTGATTTGCATCATGGATGAGTCAGGGTCTCAAGGGACAAAGTCAAGTCCTATGTGAATTAAGAATGTGGGGCAGATGTGTTATTAAACTTGGAAAGATAGAACACACCGTTTAATGAAGTATAGAGTTAGCATCACTAAGTGATAAAATAAGAGAATTGTCAGAGATGATTTGGATATGTCAACACGCATGGCGCTGGTGGAACAGAGTAATAGATTGCAAAACTTTAAAAAGTCCCCTATATTTTATGCTTTTTTAATACTAAAACCTCCATTGACTAACAGCTCTACAAAAAATAACTTGATAATTCAACTTTTAAATTTGGACTGATTTATTATTTAAAGAAAACTTAATGGCTTTTCCTTTGAGTTCTAGATAAAAAGACGATTTTGCTCCTTTAACTTTGAAGACATAAAACCAAAGGCTGAGATCATTTTAATGACTTGATATTATCTGTTTTCCTAGTCTATATCCAAAGCCTTTCCATCTCCATGCCTTCTAGTTGAGGTTTCGGAAAATATAGGGGCCTTCAAAAAAAAAAAAAAAAACCTCTTCTTACTACCAAGGTGGACATCAAACACAGAGAGAGAGAGAGAGAGCAGTGTGTTGGTTGGTCTAAACGACACCGGGAAAATCTATGGGCTTTCACTTGAGAAAGAACACAGCAAAGATCTCTCCTTCCACATTGATTTGGCCACAGAGGAACAAAGTGACTGGAGGAGATGATTTATATTCTGAAAAAGGGATCAAATTTTGTAATGAAAGAATACAGATTCCACGTTATTGCATAACAGACACTGACAACCCATGATATCATGGAATAAGGGCAGAAATTTCCTTTGCTGTTTTATAAGGATTTAAGCGGTTTTTTTCCTCGTAGAAATTCCTAATATTTGTAAATAATTAGAATGTCTATCATCCATGTGAAAAAACAATGACAGTTGGATTGAAAGCATTTAAAAAAGTAAAATAAGAAGCACAATTGGCCAATACAACAATGAATATCACCCTAAATGATGCAAAATTTAATAGGTGTTTAGATGAAATAGCAGTTCATCACATGGAAGGTCCAAATCCCTGAAAGGAGCTTGTTTACATTTTTATTAATCATATGATCAGTATCATTGTGGCGAAATTAGATCTTAGATTGTTCAAATATAATGGGAATAGTTTAGAGGTTTGAATGCCCACAAAAATTCAACTCAGCTGAAGATTTTGTTGATAAAGTCAACTTCAGAGGTTTCAACCCTTTTTACTGTTATTTTTCTTGTTAAAAGCTGGTTTGTACTTGAGCAATTAGAATAATACATGTTAACGATTACCCTTCTTTCTTCCAAATATCTTTCTCAGTCTTTCAAACCCTCTTATCTCGTAGAGATGAAGACATTATGCATGTGCTATGGGCCGGGCCATGCAGGCTAGGCCGTACCGTGCCAATCAATGTGCTGGGCTAAGCCGCATCACATTGACCGAGCCCATTTTACACATCTACTCTCTAACTCTAACTCACCATGGGCCCTACCTAGCGAGCTCCGTACCGTTAAAATTGAATGCAGACCCCTCTAGTATCATAACCTCCCTCTTATATCATAACCTTAAATTATCGATCACGTGTTCAATCTTAAAATGGGAGCAATCCTATTGAAGTAAAAACTTGAGATATGATATTAGTGGGGATTGCATTAGATTTTAATGGTTCGGTCTTCAGTAATTGAGGCCCATGGTAAGTTCCACCCATTACACTCGGGGGATGGGGACTTTCATTACATGGGACTCGTCCCAATTGAATATGACACGTCCTTTGTTGGCAATATGATCAGAGATAAAACTGCAATGTTGGAAGTAAAATTATTAAACTGCAAAATGCCAGACTAGTGAATCAATATTAGTGCAACATTTTTTTTTTCAAGTCAAAACTAGTATCATATTTGATGATGCACAAAAATGGATTTGCACACCACCGGTCAAGTATGAGTAATAAATGTGGTGATAAATGAGAGAGAGATTTATAGTGGTTCGGTCAGTGACCTACGTCCACTTTTGGAAAGGCTGAGATCGCCGGATGTATTAATTCTCAAGTGTTTCAGAGATTACAAGCTTTGGAGAGAGTGTAGAAGAGAGATCTTGCTTGGAAATAATAATTGCTTCCTCCTCAAGTACCGAGGGGCTTTCGTATTTATAAGCGTCTCCTAACAGATGGGGAGACTTCTCAGCACGGTTCACGAGGAGCGTTCGAGGTGTCCTCGACTGGCGAGGCAGTTGTGATATTCTCCGCAGGACTTGGTAAAAGCGGGACGTGGCCTGACTGCTTCCGAAGCGACCCGGACTGTTGTGACGTGGCCGGGCATCGTGGATATGGGCTCGGAATGCAAACGGATCTCCATTAATTTTGGCTTTGGCTCATGACAGATTGGGCCATTTGGGCCGGACTCATCATTTGCCCCTCAATGCTATGTGTCCAATGGAACTTGGAGAGGAGGGCATTTGATCGAATTTTCGGCTGAGTTCGCAACTACAAAAACTTCGGGAGGCCAAAACATCTGTTTCGAGGCCTCTTTTGGACTTCTGACAACATCAGTCACAGCCAAAGGCTGTGAGTCTTGTAGGGCTCGCCGAGAGCTTCGATTTGATATATAATACGCCTCATTCGGAGTTATGGACCAAAACTTACGGTGAAAATAGCAAGCAGGCAGTTTCGGGGCGAGCAGGTGGAACTGGGCGAGTATGAGGTGCTGGGCGTCTGTGGTCTGCTGCGCAATGTGCATCGACGGACAGCGCAGCGAGGATGCCGGAGGTCTAGGCGCCCATGGGTCTGGGCGCCCATAGGCTGGGCGCCCTGGGTCTGGGCGCCCAGGCGCCCCTGAGGTCTGGGCGCCCATAGGTCTGGGCGCCCGTGGGGCCTGGGCGCCCCTGAGGTCTGGGCGCCCCTGGGTCTGGGAGCCCGTGGGGCCTGGGCGCCCCTGAGGCCTGGGCGCCCATAGGGCCTAGGCGCCCCTGAGTCTGGGCGCTTGGGGGCCTGGACGCCCGAGGGGCCTGGCGCGGCAGTGGTGTCGGCGCCCGGTCATCATTTTTTCCATCAGTATCATTTTTTTTTCTTTTTCTGAATATAAAGAATAGTTCCAGAACATACATAGATAATGTAGAATAAATCTTCTGTTTGAATAAACACATGTCATATATATATATATATATATATATATATATATATATTTTCAAGTCCAAGCACTGTGAGGCTGGGCGCCCCTGGTCTGGGCGCCCAGAGGCGTGCGCTTCGCTGCTGAGGGGCTGGCCGATGTCTGCGTGGGCGAGCAGCTCGTGTGCTATCCAGCAAGTTGATTTGGGCGGCCAGGCAGTGGTCACGGTGATGTAATGTAGCCCCTCGAGTTGCAGATGACCTGGAGATAGAGGCTGTTTGCGCGAGAGCAGAAACAGAGTTTGAGGGTTGCTCGTGAGAGAGCTACACCTTTTTGAGATCGAGCTTTTAGCGACCCGCGAGAGAGCCGCTAAGCTGGAGACAGGCTGCCTGTTTGAGAACAGTGCAGATGCCAAGCTTTTGGTGACCCGCGAGAGGGCCGCTAAGCTGGAGATAGGCTGCCTGTTTGATAACAGTGCAGAGGCCAAGCTTTTTGGCGACCCGCGAGAGGGTAGCTAAGCTGGAGATAGGCTGCCTGTTTGATAACAGTGCAGAGGCCAAGCTTTTTGGCGACCCGCGAAAGGGTAGCTAAGCTGGAGATAGGCTGCTTGTTTGAGGACAGTGCAGAGGCAGGTCAAGCTTTTGGCGATCCGTGAGATGATTCACCTCGCCTGGACCTGTTGATTTCCTCAGCGTTCATATATTTTTGAGCTTTCACCAATAGTTCTGGCATGCTCTTTGGTGGTCGCTTCATTACTGAAAAGAGGAAGCTTGATGACCGGAGGCCTCCTAGGAAGGCGGTCATGCTGACCTTATCATCGGGCTCCTCGACCTGAAGGACCTCCTCGTTAAAACGAGTGAGGTAGCTCCTCAAGCTCTCGTCTCGATCCTGTTTTATGTTGAGTAGATGGGTGGCAGGCTTTAGTTGGCGGCGTCCACCAATAAACTGTGCTACAAATGATCTGCTTAGTTCGGCGAAGGAGCCTATGGAGGCCGGGGTAAGACTGGCACACCATTGTCGTGCGGGACCCTTCAAGGTAGTTGGGAATGCCTTACACATAATTTCGTCAGGGACGTTGTGCAGCTGCATCAAGGTTTTAAAAGTTTCGAGGTGGTCCAGTGGATCCTTCGTACCATCAAAAGTTTCGACGGATGGCATCTTGAATTTTTGAGGGAGTGGGTAGTTCACCACGTCGGGCTTGAACGGTGTGTCCGTTCGCCTGACTAGGTAATCCACTGTCTCTGGTGCCTGCGCCTTTATGGCATTAAAGACATCACCCAGCTGATTTTGCATTTCCCTAATCTTCTCGTCCCAGCGATTGGGGGAATCCCTGGACGGATTATGAAAATAGCTCTCATCCTCTGCGCTTTGATTTTCACTCTCCCCCTCATTGAAATGAGGGTCCTCCCCATTAGAAGCAGAGGGAGGAGGTGGAAGCCCTCCGTGATTAGCTCCCCCCAGAGGTGGGAATCCTCCAAACTGGGCTCCACCCGGAGGGGGAGGAGGTCCCTGTTGATGGGCACCACCCTGGTGGGCGCCCAGGGGGAACTCATGCCCATGGGCGCCCAGGTGAGCTCCTTGGGCGCCCGGGGGAGGAGCTCCATGGCGTGGAGGTCTTGGATGCCCCGGGCGTGGTGCTCCTTGCGGTACTCCCCCAAACTGTGCTCCTCCTTGCCCCCCTGCCAGCATGAGTTGTAAAATTTGCTGGTTTTGAGTCACCAGCTGCTGCATGGTCTCCAACATTTGCTGAGGAGTGGGAGCAGGAGCATGAGGGGTAGGATTCGTCGGTGGAGGATCGTTCTCGCCTTCGCGGGAGGGATTATCCTCGGGTCGTCTTGCAGATCTTGTGGTGATCACCATAATTTTGAAAAAAGGAGGATTTTGAGAACTTTTGTCGGTTCCCACAGACGGCGCCAAACTGACGATGCACAAAAATGGATTTGCACACCACCGGTCAAGTATGAGTAATAAATGTGGTGATAAATGAGAGAGAGATTTATAGTGGTTCGGTCAGTGACCTACGTCCACTTTTGGAAAGGCTGAGATCGCCGGATGTATTAATTCTCAAGTGTTTCAGAGATTACAAGCTTTGGAGAGAGTGTAGAAGAGAGATCTTGCTTGGAAATAATAATTGCTTCCTCCTCAAGTATCGAGGGGCTTTCGTATTTATAAGCGTCCCCTAACAGATGGGGAGACTTCTCAGCACGGTTCACGAGGAGCGTTCGAGGTGTCCTCGACTGGCGAGGCAGTTGTGATATTCTCCGCAGGACTTGGTAAAAGCGGGACGTGGCCTGACTGCTTCCGAAGCGACCCGGACTGCTGTGACGTGGCCGGGCATCGTGGATATGGGCTCGGAATGCAAACGGATCTCCATTAATTTTGGCTTTGGCTCATGACAGATTGGGCCATTTGGGCCGGACTCATCAATATTGTTTTCACAAATTTAGGCTCAGACTCTGAAATCTCACAACATCATCTATAGAGACTTGAAGTTGATGAAAGATTTTGACAATGTCTGTCCAATATGAGTTGTACAAATTAATCCAATTCCAAATGTACAAATATGATTCAATCACAGCTCCTCTCCAAAATGTCAAAAAAGTTTAAGCTGTCTCTATAGTTCTTTTTATAGCAGGACTACAAGTAATTTCAAAATGCCATTCTTTCATGTAAAATCGAACAAATTACAAATGGACTTGAGACAAATCTAACAAGATTTTCCGTCCAGCAATCAGCACGATTGAGTCAAACAACCGGTCAATGAATAGTGAGTGGCCTTTGGAATCAGAAAGCTCATGTATCTTTTAGCTTATTAAATCATTCCAGCTTTTCACCTTTAGACTAAGATTGCTTAATCCAGTCAATGCATTCTTCTGCTGTGCCATTTGGATGGGCAAGCTGCCATTTTATCACTCTTGTTGTCTGCAATGATAGGCATCAATGAGAGAGAGAGAGAGAGAGAGAGAGAGAGAGAGAGAGAGAGAGCTTTTAGTAAGTAAGGTATTTTTGGAATTGCTAGATAATAAGTGAAAATGCATGGGGTACAGTGATTTCTGAAAATGAAAACTGGAGATGTAGTGGTCTACAATGTCAGTTTCTACTGTATGGTGTAGTAACACATTTTTCACACTGAAAAGCCTTTCTACCTCATGTAGGACTGCAGAGAATGGTTTGTCCCAAGAATGAATCTGATTTTCACAATAACTGCGAAAAGTGCTCCCACTTTAGGAAATGTAAAGCATGGAAAATTTCACACAAAGCAATGCAAAATCATTCCCTGAAAAACCATGTTAATTTTTCGCAGAAAATATTCAGCATAAACATGTCTTTTAAGTTCCATGTAGTAATACTAGGAACAAATAGTGGGTAAGAAAAGCAAAATGAAAGTTTTCATTTTCACAAGTTACAGTTCACATTTCTTTCTTGTTGGATCTTCAACATCTTGCAACAATAAAGGGGCATTTGTATGCAAAAATTCCTCACACATTGCTGTTGGAAATTTCTGCCAAGCATTTGGTTAGATGCATGTATACTCCCAACCTTCTTTGGTTTGTGAGTTTTCGAAAATTCAGCCATGTAGATTCGCATTTTGGCTTGAAAAAATTTCCCAATTCTCAAATATTCAATTTTCAAAATGCTCAAGCATCCTTGAACATTTATAAATCTAGCTGTGCAATAGCATTTGGAATTATCAAATATCCCCCATATAGGAGCTCTTAGATATCCTCTAAACAAACAGGTCTAAATGGATTTCTTGAATCCACAATGCTTTCAAATGTTCTTTTGAAAGTTAAAAAAAAAAAAAAAAAAAAGATTTTCGTTGTCTTACCCATTTCCCAAGTTGGCGCACCGGACCCTTAAGTTGTAGAACGTTCTTAATAGCTTTCCCATCCAGCAAAGGTTCAATGTTCCACACGTGGTCAAGATCTGCATCTCATACCATGCACAGTAAGAAATCAGAAAATGCATGTAATCTAGGATCTAAAGCATGTAGCAAAAACAACACTTCCTTGAAGTAGAAGCAAGCACTGTGAAGAAATTGCAACTATTCATGGGTGCCTGTCACAATAAATTTTAAAGTTTTTGTGATTGGTTGATTCTGCCATTCTGGTATCAAATGGCTACATGCATTATGCATATATACTCCCAACACGATTCTATGATATGATACAAAGAGAATCTTGGATTGGATATAGATACACAAAGATTGATTCCAAAAAGAGGAATTGAGACACACTCATTGTCAAAAATATCGGAATCAGACTTGGACTTGGCCTGAGCCGAGTTGAGTCAGTGAATTGACTCACATGCCACTCAGCTGAGCCACATTTTTTTTCTCTCTCTGTGGTTAGCTGCAAGAATGGGTTGAAGAAGAAAAATAAGACTCACCTAAGTTGATTGTAGATTGCAGGTTTGGATGGATATAGACGAAAAATAAGACTTGCCAAGTTGGATGTAGATTGGGGGTTTTGATGGATGTGGTGGTGGGGTTTTGAGAGGAAACTGGAAGGAGACTCACGTGGGTCAGGTAGGACCCAACTTGGTCATGGTCTAGTTTTCAAATCCTTGTCACACTTGGTCTGTACATGATAGTTCTCTCTCTCTCTCTCTCTCTCTCTGAAATTGGTCTCATCAGTGGACGCCAAGAGAATTTAGAAAAATTGAGAGATTTCCAATATTTTGAGAAATTTTAAAGGCATGTAACTGGTCATAACGCCCAATACAATTTGGTGCCTTCCATGACCAGAACTGACATGTGTTGGTATCAGTTCAAAATTTAAAAACAAATTAGAACTTTTCAAATGTTTTTATTTCCAAGTAAAATGTCTAAAATGATATAAATACCATTGCGAACAAATATTCTCATTTTTTTTTTTCATAATATTATCAATTTGGTATCAAACAAAATGGACTTAACAGAATAAATTTGCAGTTTAGAACAATATTTTGACCAAGATGTATCAGTTTTGGACCTGACTAACACGAGGTCCGAAGTTAGGTTTTAAAGCCAAAAGCACGCTTGAGAGAGAGAGAAAGAGAGAGAGAGAAAGAGTCAAATTGCAAATACCATGAAAGACTCATTCCCATGAAATTGAATATCTAATGAAAGAAAGGATGTTGAATCTCACCCCATTCAATAATCAACTTCTCTACTCTTTTGAATGTATCAATTTTCTCCTCCAGTTTGGAATGCTCCCTCAGAAATTCCTCAGTATGGTCATTATTGATTGGTAACAAAGTTGACATCAACAAGGCTACACGCCAAAAATCTTTAATCTGTCGCAGAAGCAATCCTGGACAAGTAAATGTAAATGTTAGCAACAATGAAAAAGATCCCAGTATCCTCAATTTAGAAACTACCATAAAAATTGTTGGGAATAATGTGTACAGTGTAAGGGTGACAGTAAATGTGAACATGTAACAGAAAATGTGACACAAACTATCAGTTATTACAAAGGTCATAACATAGGTTATGAACTCACTTGTTTGACCAATATGATTGAATTACAGAACATAAATTTCAGTTCTAAGAAGCCATTTGCATTCATCATGAGGAATCATCAAAAGAATTTGAATGTTACCACCATATGGGTTTTTATGTAGCATTGAAATGACAGAATCATAAATCATAAATAAGATTTAAACAAGAAGCCCACCATTCTTGTTTCTTCTGTCTACCTGTTACACCCTGACCCAGGCTAACATGATTAATGCTAATTAAACACGGATAATTGGGTTAATGAAGTTTAATGACCAAAGAGAGACAAATTAGTCTCAAATGATGCATTAAGCACAATGGAATGAATTTGAATAGGTTTGAGTTGGTTGAAATGAATTTAGACTTAAATAAAGTAGGCTAAGGGCTTTTTCGTAAATATGAGTTTTCATGTACTTCGTCGAATACGGAAGTTCTTGATACCAGCGTGTGTATCTTGAATAGTACTTTAACTTTCGTAATAGGCGCGATCCCATTTGACTTCAAATGGGCTTAGTGAGGGTTCATTTGACTCAAAATGAAATAAGACTAAACATGAGGGAGTTTTGGTGTGAAAGGACTATATATTAGAATGAAAATAGGGAAATGAACTCATTCTACCAAACCCTAGGCATCTCATCTCCATCTTCTTCTTTTCTCTTCTATTCTCCTCCATCAAAGAGAGAGTCTAGGAGTGATTTAAAAAGGGGTTTTGAGGAGTTCATCTTCAACTTCATCTTCTTCCTCAAGCCATTCCTCGATTGTTGAAGTGTAGAGCTTGAGAAAGATCTCAAAATCCATTCCTTTGAGCCTCAAGTAAGAAGTTAAGCACTTTAGTAGAACTTTCAAGTTTCCTTGGTTGGTTAGTGAAGGTTTCTAGCACAAATGGCTCAATAGTTGTGTATTTACATGTTTTCATGGATTTAGGGTTTGAGAGTTGGGGGTTTTCATCTCCAAAAGCAAACTAAGCAAAGGACCTTGAGCTAAGTAACCTTTAAGAGGCAAGTATAAACATTTGTTTGTAGTTAGTGTTGACCATTGTAGAAATGCTTGAGATTTCCATGGATTTAGATTTTTGTACATTGTTATTGAGCTTTGAGTTGTTTATGGATTGAATGGAATGATTGATGGATGATTAAATGTGTGGTTTTATTGATGGATTGTGTATGAGGAGGGAATAGAAGGTTTCCAATTGATTTGCAAGTTTGGAATGGGTTAGAAGTAGAAGAAGAGGAAGAAGGAATCAGTTTTGAACTGATTCGAGGTTGGGTTTCGTCCCAGGTCCGATCGATCGGACCAACTGGCCGATCGATCGCACAGTCCTTAACTGGGACGTGGTTTCAGGCCGATCGATCGGACCTTCAGGTCCGATCGATCAGAGGGCTCATTTTGAGTCCGGTTGAGATCGGCGATTAATTGTGCCGGTACTTTATTTATAATTGAGAATGGACTATAAATGAGTCCTAGAATTAACTATACCATAGTTGAGGACTATTCAGTATAGAAAATCGAGGGAAAGAATGTTAGAAAATTTGGCCAATCGACCGGACCTAACGGTCCGATCAACCAATGGATTTTGGATTTTTGCGTAAACTTGGAATACTCCTTATGAGTATAAACGCTACCTAAATTAGTACTAAGACTAATCATGGGGTTAAAGTGGAAATGTTAAGAGTTGAGGATAATGAAGGAAGCATTTCATAGCTAACTAATTAGAGTCTAAACGTCCATGGGTATTAATTACGGGGACTATAATGCACACTTGAAACATATAAATGTGATGCTCATCGTGAATAACACGTGCATTTGGTTACTGATGATTACACATAAATGGTTGTTTAGAACTGAGATAAAACTAAAGAGAATCATAATTGAATTGTAATTCCCTCATAGTAGCCGTGTGCTCCAATCTAATGAGATTAATACATTGCTATTCCATTCCCTTGTTAAGAAGGGAATCATTGAATTGAATTGAATAGAATCTAGGATTGGATTGTTCACTGGGAAATATTGACCTTGGAGTTTGGCACTACCTAGCAATTGTACTAGAACTCTAAATGAGTTCATTAAATTAATAAATGAGACAAATGACTAATCCTACTGCAGTAGATGGTATTTGGGGGCGTTCCGGAGCTCCGTGGTGATGCTAGTTGTCCCTGACCCGGAAACTAGTAAGTCCCACCAATTCCGATCGTATCTATGGGTATTGATCGATGCCTTCCATTGGAAGATGAATCCTTCCTTTGAGGGAAGATGGAAATGATGAATCCTTCCTTTGAGGGAAGATGGTAAATGAAATGAAATGAAATGGAAAATGAATGCTATGGTAGTGACCACCCAACGCATGACCACAAGTTTAGCTTTTATGTGCACACATCCTATTGTAGGAACTTTCCAGACTTATCTGGTATTGGAACTGTTATTAATAGATGGAATGAGTTTAATTTATGGGTTAACATGCTATTACAATATCTGTTTATACATTGTTGAACCGTCGTTTTCATTAGTGTTATTGATGGCATTACAGGCCCGTTTGCCCTTGCCGGTGCAGCAGCGCCCCCGGCGGGAGCGGAGGAGACCGCTCCGGTTCCTCCAGGAGGATTGAACGAATGGAATGGCCGGGATACTGTTTGATACGGGCATCCGAGTGCGAGAAGGAATATTTTATTTTGAGGAACATTTTGTGAAGCTATTCTTTTTGTATAATCATTTTGGGATGTAATTATGGTCATTGCACAATATTTTGGACATGCACTGCTGATAAGCAAATGATGGATAGAATACATGTATAAGGAACATTATTTTGTATACATGTACATCTTAATTGATATTGTCAAGTGAAGATGTTTCCGCAAATCTGTGTAATTGACAGGTTTATTGAGATTGTTATCCCATGTGGATTTCGTTTTAACTTCGGTCAATTCGGGATTTACCGGAGTAAGTATGGGTGCACGGCTCGGGGTTACCGGATCTCGGGCCCGGGTCGTGACACTACCTAAACTGCTGGTATATTGTAATGGCAATGACTAGAGATTTTCGGGCCACTACCTAAACTGCTGGTATATTGTAATGGCAATGACTAGAGATTTTGCAGCTGCAGTTTCCATTACTTCAAAATAGCTACCATCAACAAAGATGCTTAGGAAGTTTTGAGAAGCTAAAGGCGAAATCACCAGTGGAAGACATGGAACGAAAAGGAACATTGTAACTCATTCAAGAAAATGACAAGGAAATAGTTCGAAAGTTTCACGATTTTTGAAGCTATCATGCAAAACTAACAGTTAAGGGAATGCATACAAATATATTTTGTTTTCTACAGGAATGTGACCCTAACATGCAACCTCGTGAATGTGAGAAACAGAATCTTACAAATATGCTACAAGCTCGTCTCACAAAAGGAATCACATCTTCACCAAGGTTGATATATGATATTAATCATGTCAGACAAAAGTGTAATCACCCACTTTCCCCGGTTAGTTTAAATGTGGATGGCATGACAAGGGGTAAACCAAGGCGTCTTGCATTTATGGGGTTCTTCGAGCTGGTAAAGGTGTAGTTATGTGTATGTTCTATGAAGGAATATGAGTGAGATTCTAATGAGGCAAAGGTATTGGCTATTTTGGAAGCTTTAAAAATTTTCTCGG
The DNA here is from genome assembly GCA_028538565.1 of Umbellularia californica. Lineage (NCBI taxonomy): Eukaryota > Viridiplantae > Streptophyta > Magnoliopsida > Laurales > Lauraceae > Umbellularia > Umbellularia californica. The sequence goes on from JAPQWN010000002.1 coordinate 8,034,006, forward strand.
TTTTTCCGAGGGTTGGTTGGTCAGGATAACGTCAAGCCTTAGAAGCTCCACTTCGTCTTCAATGAGATCAAATCTTTGGTTTCCCATCTTCAGGTTGCTTTTTGTCATGAAGTTCGGTTCGCTAATGGGATGGTGGACGATTTACCAAAATAGAGTTTCACCTTGGGAGGGGCTTCTTTAGTTTTATGTTGTGGTGCTAGGTATATGTCTCCAGTACCCTTCTCTTTGTCTCGGTTGGAAGTCACTCTTTCCTTTATGCTTACTTATACCTCTCAAAGTTAAAATACTATGATGGTTGACACTTGACTTGTATAAGGAAAATATCAAGACTTCTGCTAAACTTGCTAGTCAGTAAAGTACTCAGTTCATTATGGCTTAAAAGTAGTAGTAGAGGTTCTTTGTAAAATTGTAGACATAGAAAGCATATAAGATTACTGGGAAAAAAACATTGGAATTAACCTGTCAATATTCGCCGTCTCAAAGGGAGGGATACAGAGAGATTTTCTTCCTCCAGCTCTGTTCCGATCCCTATTGAATCCTTGCTTGATGTCATGTAAGGAATTAAAGAAACAAATCCCTCACACGTGTTATGCAGGTTGATGACCTGCCAAGAAATAAGGCATCACATTTGAGAGGTCCCAAAAGTGTTGTTCAAAAATCTTTGAACAGCTAGTAATTTTAAGAAGACAAAGTTTAAAATAAAATAAAAAAACCTTAATAAATAAAGGTTATTTCAGTGAAATGAGAATTTTGAACTGACCATTGCACCATCTTTTGCTTTCAGCTTGAGAGAATTAAGAAAGATGTTGTAGGCAACAGGAACCTGCACATCAAGTAATTGAAGAATAATTTTGACATGTATCTTGTGGAAATTCTAGCAATGATATGGGATCACAATTGTCATAGTGAACATAATCAACAAACTATCAAACAAAAGTAAAATGCCACAATTCTCTTTACAAAAGTAATAAAAGAGCACTATAACACAGTTTCCTATGTATTAAACAGGCAAAATCTCCCTAATGTAGAGGCCAGAAATTAGAGAAGGAGAAATGAGAAAAAATGACATGCTTCATTGCAATCAGCTTTGCCAATCGCCATGTTATTCCTGCCATTCAATCCCCCAAGCTTCACTCCGACCTTCTGATAGTTCCCTATAAGTGCATCTATAAGAGTATATCGTTGATGTTGTTGAGAGGAAAGGGAGAGCAAGAGGAAGAGAGGGAAGCGGAAAGAGAGACGAGCATTTTTTTTTTTTTTTTCTGGTCTATTGTGCTTCTCCATTGACACATGAAAGGACAAAACATACTGTAGTGATTATCATTTTATCCGTAAGAAAGTTTCACCCATTCGCATTCGAGCTATTTATGAAAATTTAGAGAATCAATTAAGTTGATTTATTTACAAAGGCTCTTGGACAGCCTAGAAATGCTGAATTGTGAAGCAAGCTGGGTTTTTATGACACTCCTGCCCCAGCTTGAGGAATGTATAAACTCTAAAGTATTTTTGCTAATTATATATTTTTTAATATGCTGGGCTTTATGCAAATACTGGGTTTGTAGAATTGTAAAATTGTAATTAGTTTCCTTGTTTTTCATTAATATATTTTAGTTGTGTGTTAAGGAATAATACACGACGAATACCCTCCCCTCAATCATGCTCATTTCTTTCTTTCTTCTTCCCTTTCTAGGAGTATAGAGAAAATTACAACCATGAGATTGTGAGTTCGAGGCCTGTTACCAATAAAAATAAGGAAGAAGAAAGAAGAATAGAGGTTCTGGTAAATAAACAACTTACTTGAAGTCTCTATTTGAAGAATTAAGTTAGACTGACTTAGTCACACACAACTCACAAGCATAATGCAGATTTAAAAAGAAGCAAGAAAAAATATCATAGGAGTGTCAATGGACAATCAATCACACAGATATAGGGAATGCAACAAAAACTATTACAAAGAGTGTACCTCTTTAGCGTTGCCTAGAATGCTCTATAAGCATAATCAGAACATCCTCCTAGATAAGTTTGGTAAAAAATTAAGTTGACCAAAACATACCCAAAGGGAGAATGGAAAGCCCATCAATCATATTAGATTTTCAGTTTAATGAAGCTCAAAACCATTAAGAATGGAGACCCCACGTTTCATACAGAAAAAGTTACTAGATTTCAATCATAACAAGAAGAAAAAAAATGAGAATGCTTGCCTTTTTGCCTTTACTATCTGTATAGACTGTCTTCCGTAGTGGGATAAACAACGCACCGTACAAGTAAAGCCTGTATTGTTCAGCCTGAAATTTCCACAAGCAATTACAGACAAAATTACAAGTTTTCAGTTCATCAGACATTAAAAATGGAAGGCTAAACCCTATGCAAAAAGAAACTACAGACTATAAGCCCCACAGCCATTACATTACATGTAATGGAGAAAATATCAGGAAATGAGTACACTGTTTGAACTGTGTATAAAGATCAAATATCAACAGAACTGAAATGGGGGAAAGAGACAGAACGGTAAACAAAAAGAAAGGTTAGGACAAAACTGGTCCTTAGCTATGATGTCTAAGATACTATGAACATGTGTCAAGATTCTTGACCACCATAACTCAAGCACAATGGACACGTGATTATTCCGAGATTGGGTCAAATGGTAAGTAAAATTGAACCTGGGGATTTAGACACAGAATATATCCACCCAAGGGCTGCTTCTTTCAAAAATGGATTGATGACGGCACTTGGGCACTAATCTGATTGGTAATTTAAAATCTTCACCATCATTAAAGCCTTATCCCAAATATGTTGGGTTCCACTACATTAATTTCATTTTGTAATTCCAATATTATGGGCCAAATACTCATATAGGTTGCACTTCTTCGGATTTGCCCTTCAATATAGCCGGTCCTTATCTATGATGCCCTGATACTTTAAAATAGGCACCATGTATCATATCGTGTCGTATCCGATGCTTTACTTTTCAAGTGTAAAATCAATATCCTTGCCATGTCCAATGTGCGTCCCTACCAGAACAGCGCACTCCCCATAATTGGATCAGAAGATTGGTGTACGGTGACAGAGGCCCAAATAAATTCTTTTTTATTATTAAATGGTAAAGCCTATGCAAAAATTAACCCAACATCTCACTACCTAGTCACTACTTCCTCTTGCATGTGTAAAGTTTGGTCCTATAAGAGAAAGGTATACATGTTGGATAGTCCTATGGTGTATTAGATAGGGAGCATTCTTCACAGATGTAGACCTAATCAAGAGCAGCCTTGTTCTGTTTCCATGTCAAAACACGGATAAGACAAAACAAATGAATTGGATGGATGTGCTTGAGTCTTCAACATCTAATCACAGATGCCTAAGTCCATTGCCAACACCAAGACATAGCAATGTCCAAGTTACCTATCCAAATTGTTTCTTGATAAACAAGCCCAAACTGATATTTACCCTTTTACTTGGCTACTTAGACAAGCACAAATAGTTATTACACAACCAGGGGTGTGAAAAAATCAATAAACTTAGAGACAAAGTACTTAATAAAATAATATTGTGTTCATAATAACCAATTTTCCTTTGCGATAATCAATGAAAGAGTCATTTATTTGGAAAAAAAAAAAAAAACTTACACTGAATATTGAGAATCCGATTTGTCGCAGAACATCCCTCGCAGCATTCATATATGCAACACCTTGCCTGTCAAAATGAGGATTCTAAGTTCTAACTACTCTAGAAATAAGAAATAACCATGCAATGATCAAGATTTTCTTGAAATCAGAGTGAAATAATAGATTAAATAAACAAATAAAATAATTAACCGTGTCAAATTCCTTAGACAAAAACAAGCAATGGCACTAAAAGAATATTCACTCTAAGACCTAATCTCCATATAATAGCAACAACGTCGTCATGACAAGCTTTCTAGGTAATTCATGTCTTTGTTTTAGGCCTTGAAATTTCCTTTTTGAATTTTATCCAAAATTTTTTAACACTAAATCAACATAAATACTCTCCATTCATTACCAAAAAATAAAACATAAATACTCTCCATTGTAACAATAGCTCATTGCACAAGATACACAAGCAAAATTCATAACCCCACCACACACACACAAAAAAAAAAAAAAAAAAAGACAACAGAATAAACCTGTCACATCCTTCAACAACTGCAGGCTCAGAATTTTGAGGTAGGCTGAAAACAAACCAAAATAATTGTAATTCACTAATGAAGGCAATTGCATAATTTGGTCGATTGCCAGATACCATAAGATCGATCTGCACAGAAAGTAGAAAGAAGCAACTTAAAATAATGAAAGAATCAGTAAAAATGCATAATAAGCAACATGGAATTCACCAGTGGCACCATTTCACTTCAAACATAAGCATACTTCATGACCAATGCGTTCTCTGCTAATTTTATTTGCAAGTGCAGCTTTCACTTCGTCATCAGCAGCAGCCTTTTTAAGTTCTTCATCTAGTACAAAGCCAAACCTCGCACCTATAAGAAACAAAGAAACGCAGGTATATTTTAGTAATAGATGTGCATAATAAACGATATAGTTACCACAAAAAATCAAATATCAACACCACATCAAGTGAGACTGTAAAAAGAAAATATCAACCACACATCAAGTGAGACTGAAGAAAGCAATTACAAATTAATAAGAAATCCTTACAGACCCAGAACCAATATTCAAAGAGAAATGGCAAAGAGAATCACTCTACCCCGAACAAGGGTATTATAAACACCATGTCTCGTAGGGGCAAACACTTGCAAACATTGCACATATAAGTGTATCATGTGTGAAAGTGACATTTTAGACACTAAAATTCTGTTTCTCCATTCTTGTCTATCCTAAGTCAAATCCTCGGATATGCTGCATTTTTTCAAATCTAACTTTTCTATTTTCATCCATGTCCTAAAGTGCATAAAACACTGTGAACTAAAATTATAACGTATGTATTAGTAAAAACCACTAAAGCAAGAGAAATCTTGACAAAAATTGATTGCAGCATCATATTACAATTTATAAGGATGACCATCAAAAACCCCATTAGCAAATAAGACTATAACTTAGAGAGAACTTGAATCATTACTAAAACGAATAGCACGAAGAACACGAAGTGGATCATCCAAAAAAGTAGCTTTTGGGGGCAGAGGAGTAACAATGACTCCAGACTTCAGATCAGCTACACCTGAACACAAAACAGATGCATCAAGATATTGAAGTAGTAGCAATCAGCACATGATAGAATGAAAACATGATCACCAAACGACAAACAAATCTAACCTCTTCCAGTTAAGTCTTCAACTGAATTAGTGTTTAAATTGTAGAACATGCTGTCATAAGCAATACAAATAACTGTCAAAATTGGTCCAAGAAAATGAGCATACAGAAACTAAACTCTAACTCAAAATCCATAGAAGTACCAAAAAGAAAATCTAGATCTATCAGCATAGAGAGATATTAGCTCAAACATTTGAAAGACAGAAAAAAAAAAAAAAAAAAAACCACTGAGGATAAGAGTAATCCACTAGGAACTCGGTGTGTTGGCCAAACACTCATATCTGATCCAAAGGTTCTTCCTTCCAAAACTCATTGCCTTATCCAACTGTTCTATCTGTTTATTACTTTCAATTTTTTTTTATTTAAAACAATGGAGTATATGTTGATGCCATTTATGTACCTAGTGCATTTTTAAGGTAAGTATTCATCAACAATAACAAAAAATTAAAGAATATGTTGATGTCATTTATGTTCCTAGTGCATTTTTAAGGTTGAAGAAATAAGTATTCATCAACAAACAATTTGCTGATCTCACAATCAAAATACTTCTAAAATGAGAAATATAGATTGATGATGATAAAATCCGTTTGGCTAAACTGTGTCGATGATGGAGAGGTTAATTAGCCCGTTATAACAGGATAAAACTAAAAGATTGTTAAAAAAAAAAAAAGGTCTTCTGGATGATGAAATTAGGGGCATTAAAGAACAACACTAAATGATTTGTGAGGTGTTTAGCTAAAAAGTACCACACATAAACTCCTACATCGAATTAAACCCTTCCCATGAGTAAATTACTAAGATTCATGGCTAGCCAATTCCTGTGTACCTGGAAAATACCTCAAATAATAACAAGCACAACGTGCTTGTATGATTAACAGCTAGCCATTGCTTGTAAATACTATTAATGAAATGAATGTATATGTATTCATGTTGATGTACATCAGTTAACATAAAAATGTTGAACTTGTCATACCAGTCCAAATAAGTGTTTCTGATAGAAGAAATCATTTGACAAACAAAGCAAATTTAAATGAAAAAGAACACCAATATGCCCAAACATTAAAAGAGGGCAAAAGACTACAATTACACCTATCATATTGTACTATTTCTTTACTAACTTGTACACATCATATTACCTGTTTATAGTTAGATCTCTCAGATACGCATCCTCTTCTGCAGTGCCGAACTTCTGCAAGATTTAATGCATTTAGTGCCAAATTTAACCATTTCAACAACATAGAAATTACGAAGCATGCATTGGAGCATTTATGTTCTAAGGAATTATGCTGTCTGAATTTAAATACCCATTCAAGATGTTCTTCCCTTAAAAAAAAAAAAAAAAAAGAAAAAAACAATACTTAACAACCATAGCTAGATTGGTAGCATTGGAGCATTTATGTTCCATGGAATTTATGATGTCCTGATAGTAAGTTGATTCCAACACCACCCTGCATATGATGAATTGACCACCCCACCCTCTTGGACTACTTCTTTCACTGCCCTAAATCCGATTTTTCCTCCGGGAGACGAGGCTCACTGTGGGATGAAGGTGGTGTTCTTCTTCTTCTTGTTATTATGGGTAATATTTAGGTGGGATCGGTTCACATGCTATGTGACAACGTTTTTTGTGGCCCATATTTGGGGATGGGAATGGGGAATGATTTACGTGAGATCATTTCAAGTATGCCTCTAATCCTTTTATCCGTGGTCCACAAGTTTAATGACTTTATATTCAAAAAAATATTCAACTCTCGATTGAACAGTACAGTCCATTTGGATGTATGCAAATCCTTGGAATTAGTGACTATTAGGGGTTGCAAGTTAGGTTCCGTAAAAAAGTTCTCATATAATAGGTGAGATCTAGTTCTCACTCGAATATTTCTCTATTATTATTATATTTTTATTTTTTTCATTCTAAGGAAGAAATTAAGAGGGTGCTTATTCTTAATTTCCCCTAGATCCGAGATCGCCCATACACATGTAACATTGATTGTGTAGGAAAATTCCAAAAGTGTATCACCATTATTAGTTCAAGTTTTCCCAGTAAGCAAATAATGCAATCCTTAGTATTTTAGCCGTTGAAAATGAAGCAGTTATTGCAATTTGGTTTGCAGTTTGCACTTGCCTACTACTTTGTTGGAATTCAAAGAATTTCTATTTTGGAAAATTCTGGATTTTTAAATATAATGGAATTTCCACCAAAAATTAAAGAGGCTAGGTTTTCAAAACTCAGATATATAGGGCATTTGAGACCTTTTAATTGGTTTGGGATTTTGAAATTCGGATAGACTAGTCTTCACATCATGTCAAAAAGAAAAAAAGAGAAAAAAATCTTAACATTTTCAGTTCTTATAAGAAATTCTACTAAAGAAACAACCCCAACACTAATGAAAAAAATACAAGGAATACAAAGAAATAGATATGCTCTCATAACCGAGAACCCCACATGTCCCTTGAAAAATGTCATGAGCATTTTAGAGAGATTATTATATCTCAAGTACTCTTGAATGTCTATTTGTATCCCCCCCACCAACAGATTGGTTGGCCGTCACTTAATCTCTAACATGAAGTACATAAATTATCTTAACACATCAAAATTGCAAATGTTTTCATCTTTATAAAACATAGAAGTCAACCGTGGAGAAAGAGGAAGTCCAACTATCCGAAATCTCAGCTTTTCAATTAGTGTAGAAAAAACCGCACTAGCCCGAGACTCAAAAGATCAAGAGGGAAGAGCACAATTTCATTAGAATATAAACACTTTGGGTTTAGCTCGAGCCCACCGCTTGTACAAGATATAGACTTGTTGATGATGTGACTCCACCTATCTATGCTTGCTCCATGGTGATTTCATGCACATAGGAATGAAGGAGTCACCCACATGCATATATATAGGTGATTTGAGAAATCACTAAGATAATGAGGTAGTTGCATAGGGAAGGAAGATAATTACTGGATAACCATGGAAAGATGAGAAATGGTTGAATAGAAGTATAAGTTTGGTGTATGGAAAAGTGGATGGGAGTAACGAAGCACATGAAAAATGTAGCTTGGTGTATGGAAAAGTAATTGGAAGGAATGAAGTACATAGGAAGTGTGGCTTGGTATATGGAGTAGTGGATAGAGTAATGAGGTATACGTGTAAGGAACTCTATGTTGGTATATGGAAAAATAGATGTTGGTAATGACTTGGCAAGGGTAATGATGTGGCAACATGGGAAGATGAAAAAGAGGGTGGGTAGAGAGAAGTTTAGAGAGAGTGAGCGTGTGGCATATGTCATCCACACACGTGTGCAAGTAAGACTCATTTACAAAATGCCCCAGCACAAAATCACATAATAACCTCACTATAATACTCAAAATAAATAAATAAGTAAAATAAGAAATTAAACTAAGAATTTTCTAGGAAACACTTTAAAATTTAACAAAAACTAACAAGTAGTAATCTAAGTACAAACTGCACTTCTCCAGTTGAAACCACTAGATTACTATTAAAAAGAAAAATACAATGGATACCGTTGTGGGAAGGTTGTTCTGCACGTATGTTCCGGACCTCAAGTTAACAAAATCAATCCATTTACCAAATAAACGCATCATTGCAGTCTCCAAGTGTTTGAATTGATTGGGATTGCTGCAAAGAAAATAAATCACTTAGCACTTACAGAGGAAGAAACTAAACTGAATAGCCCCATAAAACACAAACTCAGTCTCAAATATTGGACACCATGCACTTTCCACAGGGGGCTTCAGTGACTTTCACTTAATTAATACTTAGTTGTCTTCCCTTTTCACAGGGATTCATGTGACATTTGTTCATTAGATTTGAATATAATGACTTACACAATAATAGACGATTCAAAACACATCCCATTTGTTACTAGATCATGATGCTTTCAGATTAGAATTAATATAAATAACCCAAGATCACTATACTAACAGCATAGTCTCTTTCAGAGATCGTATCAGAATCTCGAGGCGTTAATAGAGGCCGAAGAAGTGCTTTACAACGTCGGGCCAACTTCAAGGAATCAAATATTTTGGGTCTGATCAGCTAGTAGGTACATTATTGAATGACAGAATTCTTAAAATATGAATTTCATGAGTTGTGCGGATATGCCACCATGAACAAGCAGCAAAAAATGGTCCTACCTTCGGATAACAACTATACGATGCGCTGTTTCTCCAACATGTAATAGGTATTCATTGATCTTCTCACAGAACTCTCGTCCCAACATGTTGTCCACCATAATGTCCATATCATGGCAGTCTTTGCCCAAAAGCTGAAGAAAAATGTAACCTATATTTGAGTAGTTCAATGAAATTATTGATAAGAGAGATTCTAACAAAATTCATTGCGAAATTTAGTTGGAATCATAAAAAAGATGCGACCAAGTTTAGTATATATTAAGCGTGAAATGAATAGGGCGTCGCATAGGCTAATTACAAAGGAGGCTGTTCATCAGCCTATGAGAAAAATATGGGTGGATTGTTTTTCATATTTCATTCAAGATCATGTACTTGCTGAAGCCGTTGATGTTGCTTGATATTAATGAAATCACTCAATTTTTATCAAAAAAAAAAAAAAAATTACAGGGTGTGTTGTGCTAGGATGTTGTCTTAACCCTCTCTCATGTTACAATATGCAAAGCCGAAAGAAGTGGGGTAAATAAAAAAATTTCAATCCAGAACCTATATGACAATGAAATGAAGTCTAAGGCAAACATTAAAATTTCTTCTAGTTCTCTCTAGTGGGAATAACATCTCTAAGTCCAAATGCTATTTCGCCCAGCAACGATATGATGCAACCCCTAGACATGGGCCTGTTGAAGTTCACAATCAAGCTTGTGGAAGGCCCATCTTATGCATGGAATCAAAATAAATTAAGTCTTATCATTCCTTATTTTTAGGATCTTTCTTTGAATTAGGTGGGGATGAGATTAACTAAAGATTAGTTCTTTTTTCATTCGCATTAATATCCACCCATATGAGCCAATTGGCCAAGTTAGTGGGAGAAATATTATTAGTAGTACAAGTTCTTTCTCATTTTAGGCACAAGCCTTGCATAGGTTTCATAAGAATCTAAGGTAGCGTTTGGTTCATTGTAATGAAGGTCGGAATGGAATGGTCATTCCAACAAAATGATCATTTCCTCGTTTGGTTAGCAAAAAAGTGGTGGATTGACCATTACTTCTGAAATCACCATTCCTTTATGTAATGGAATCATCATTGAACTGGAGAGGTAGATGAATGGTCATTACATTCCTTTATAATTTTTCTTTGAGACCAAAATGCCCCTTTGTCACATCAAAATGTGGACGTTATGTTTAAGTGATTTAAGTAATGTCTAATTTTAGTAATGTGTTATTTACATATTTTGATGATGTTTAAACTATTGTAAATGATGTTTTAGGTGTGTTATTTTGTAGTTGTTTTAATGATAATCTATCAAAATAGGTGAATAATTATATTTTGGGTAGCTTGAAATAAGAAAATTTCTAAAAATAAAAAATTCTAACAATGGTATTTTGGTTAGTTTAATGTAAATTTTATTCTATTCTGGGCATTATTCTAGTACACCAAACGCACACGAATAAGAATTCTATTACTGGATTGATTCTTCAGTAAAACCAAACGTTGAAATGGAAATGACTATATTTGCCTCATTCCATTCCAGACTCATTTCACTCTCCATTCCATTCTTACTTAAAATCATTCCAGCGAACTAAATACTACCTAAATCTTACTATAGTATAGTATTCCATAAGATATGAAATATCGTATATTACCACTGGCGGAACCAAGCCCTCCCCTCGCACCCCCTACCACTGGCGAAACCAAGCCCTCCCCTCCCCCCAAGGAAGAATTCCTAAGCCCGGCCCTGTATATTAGGGACATCAATTGATCCAATGAAGACGCTTGAACAATTAGATGGATTCTTAAATTTGAAATCAATTATTATATATTATAGACATAAGCATCGATTTCAAAATTGGAGATCGATTTTGGAATTGATCGAGAAATCGATCTCAATTTTGATTTGATTTTACTTTAGAGAGAGATTTTAGGAATATACTCACATTCCTTAACAAACTCAAATCCTTAAATTTGAAATCTTTATCTATTAAGTGAAGATTTCTCACACTTGCCCTAAATTATCTCCATTTATTTTTAAATAAGTTTTAACAAACTAATATCTATCCATCATCCTACATGGTTCATTTGGATTGCTATAAAGAAGGTTTTATATAAATATATATATATATGTAAGGGAAAGGATTATAGGAAGGTGTGTGTTATTATCATCTTAACTAAAAAGATCATATAGATGGTGTCAGATTAAGATCATCTATGTAAGGAGATGTTGGGACTCCTAGATCGATACTGTATAAAACAGGTTTAGTGGGTCCACTTGCTCTGTGTGTGTGTGTGGGTGAATGTGAGTGAGAGAGAGTTCTGAGGGATTGAGGAAAGAGGAGACTGGAATTTTCCTAAATCACCTGTCAAGCAAAATAGGAGATGAATCCTATCGGATGTATACGATTTAAAGAAATCCCAGGGGAATCTCAATTGTGTCATGAGCGTCAGCCCACTTGAGCAAACTTGAGGTGGCTTGGCCCATTGACATTTATGGTTCCAAGGGCCTTTATGTATGAAAGCAGTAACATTTTACTAAAGGACGACCCATGTATAGTCCATTACACTGGTAATCACAGCCCGCCTTTAATAGTTAGTTTGGATTATGAATACTACTTTTCAATATGATATTCTCTTAATATTTGGATATTAATATATATAGTATTTATATTTTCTAACTTGAGAAATAAACTAGATAGGTTGATCCTTTTAAGTTTTTAACCCCCTAAATTATCTCCACAAATAAAACTAACATCTAGATTTTATGTTTATGATGTAGTTCATTTTATGTTTCATTTAATTTTTCCCTTAGAGAAAAAATTTGACTACTAAAGAAAGTTAGATTTTTTGATTTTTTATTTATTTTTAAAATCTAATTTATGAAGAAAGTTAATTGGTTAAGCACGGGCACATTTTGATAGTTTATATATATATATATATATATATATGTGAAAGATATTGATTCCAATTGCAAAGTGGACTCTTGAATTTGAATTGATTCTCAATTTTGACCTCTCCAATTAATTTTGAAAGAGTGATGTTTCCCCTAAAAGGGAGAGAGAGGTGGTATATATCACAGTTCCTTTCAAATGAAGGAACGATGACAGCCATCTATCTGGTCTATATCATGGCTCCTTTCAAATAAAGAAGGGATGGCAGATGTCTATATTTTCATTTTAAAGCTAAAGATGCATAGAAACTTACATCTATGTATTTCCTCTAAATTCCTAGATTTCTTTTTACACACTTGGGATTGATTATCTTATCTTCACTCTTTTCTTGAGTGACAAGAAAGCTATCTTCTAAAGTCTCCTACAACAAATGTTTATAAAGTATTGAAGAATCTCACTTTCTCTATTATTTACTCTTTGTCCAATAGTAAAGAAGCGTACTTTGGTACCCTTTTTGTAATTTATCTTTATAATTTTTATATCTTTCTCTTTACCTTATTCTCAATCTTTTTTGATATTGTGATGGTTTGATTCTAATTCTAATGCAGGGTTTGATTAAGTTTGAAACATACTATAATCCTAGTATAGATCAAAATTGAAATTAATGAGAGGTTTAAGCTCAGGAAGTTTAGAATAGATTACAATAACCTCATCTGAAATACTAAAATTATATTGGGTTATAGATTCAGGATTACAAAATCTGGAATCTGTCATAAACATTGACCCTTCATTTAGATTTGCTCTTAATTGAAGCCCAAGTAAGCCAGTGATTCAATATGAGAAGAATAGAGGTTCAAGATTACAATATCTAGCATCTGCCATAAACATTCAACCAAGAAAAGATTTGTAATTGCTTGAAAATAACCAAGTGAAAAAATAAATAAATCCCTTCCTTCTTTAGCTTGAAAGTTCACAATTGATCAAAATAACATCATACAGAATATTGAAAACTGGGCTAAAAGATTTCGATACTACGATATATAGCTAGCATCTTCAACTGAGAAAACTTGAACCATTCATGATTCATCAAAAGCTAAGTCAGTGATTCAACTGGAGAAGAAGATGAATTAGAGGGAGGTGGAACCTTGTCTCGAACCCAGCCGCCTGCGACTCGGAGCTGAGTGTCAAGATTGGAGTGTTGGAGAACATTGAGGAGGAGCTGGAAGATCTCCTCCTCCTCGTTGGTGACATCAATCTTGTCCTTCACATGAACTGAATCTCCCATGGTTCTAGCACATGGAAGGGGAGGAGAGCAGAGGCCTTTTAAAGAAAAAGGCCATTCATGATGATGCATGCATATATAAAGATTAGTAATGATATGTGGTTCCTCATATCAAGTGATTGATTGTTAAGCTATTTTGTTGTGGGAGCCACAAGATTCTTATCAAGCCATGTTTGTCATACAAAATGATAAAAAAGGGAAAACGGTGGAAAAGTAATTTCAACAATTAACTTTATCATTTTGCTCATATTTAGTTAGTTGGTGACAAGTGATCACAAAAAGTAGGAAAGCAAATCTTGTGCCCCAAAAGATCTTACATTTACTTTCGCTCTTGGAAAAAAATATTATTTCATATATAAATACGGTGGTTAACTTCTCATCTCACTTCAAATTTTATTTTATACCACAAAACTAAATCTAAATACGATTTATCCAAAAATATAGTTCTCCTTTATACAAGCATCACATTTATTCTATACTACCTTCTCACTAAATTATTCAAACATAACCTCAGGTTTTGCTTATGGACATCAAATTCTGGTTTAATATATATAAAATTTGAGAAACTGATTTAGTTAAATGGGTGAGTTTCTCTGGACCCACCTTTTATCACTGGGAGGTAGGGCAGTGGCTTTTACAAGCCACGCCAAGTATATTTGTGTAGATTTAGCCTCGGGTTGGTCAAGGGAAGGTTTGGATTTTACCCCATCTCAACCCCCACTTTTTTATTTGGGAGAATTTCAAAGAAGTCCTTACATTTTAACCTTATTTCAAGAAAGGACACAAGTTTCAAGACTTTTCAAATTAGTTCTAAGTTTTCAATTAAGGAGATCCATCTATTTAAAGTTATTTTTCGACAACTTTTTTCCTATTTTTTAAGTACCCATATGGCCCTTCATTGTAATAAAACTCCTTTTCAATTCCTTTATATTCTCCTCATTTTATTCGTCGGTGTTCTTACGGTGATCAATGACACCCAATATTCCTACAGTGATTGGCCGTATGTAGTGGCTGCTAAAATCATGCCATGGCTTAAAAATGAAAGGCAATTTTGGTATTTTCAAAATATTGATGGAAAAGTAACAAAAAAATACCTTTAAATGGCTGAATGTCTTTAATTAAAAATTTACTGAAAAACTTAAAAACTAATTTGAAAAGTTTTAAAATTTATATATTTTTTTTTATATAAGCCGAAACCTTCCTGCCATATTTGAAAATTTCCCTTTTTATTCCTACAAATTGACGAACGGAATCAAATAGAGTTATTTTTTCTTTTTCACACACCGGACATGTACGGGGAGGGTGATGGGTTCAGTCTAATCCTACAAGTAAGAGTGTCATGTGTCATAATGGTTCGAAAGCAGCTATTTTAGACGTGTTTGGGTGTACTTTTGATAAGTGTCTTTGTGATTTTAGTCTCAGATACCATAGACTTTACTACACTTTAACTTTAGCTTTAACACTTTATTAGTAATGTGCCAAACACGGCAGGTCTGTCCATCTGAACTCAGACAAGACCCTGATTTGATGGGATCACACTGGGTTCCAATAGTGGCCACATATCCAAGTGGGCTCCAATTGAATCCAGCTCACATGCAGCTGCATCGCGTACGTCGATCACGGAGTAGGCACGGACTCCATAAAGTTGATCAGATTCACCACATCCGAATTTCTATAAAAGGGCCTGCACGTCCGCTTCAAGGCCAATCTCCTTTCTTTTTCTCATGCGGTGAGGTGAGAGGAGAAAGAGATGGAGGAGAAAGAGAGGGTGAAATGGAGGAAAAGGCACAATAAGGTGCTTTCTATTTTTTCTTTTATAGATCTGTTACTCTTTTTCTCTTTTGGCCTTCTTTTTTTTTTTGTTTTGTTTTATTGGTGTCTGATGAAATCGGCAGACTCATCTTCTTCTTCCATTTTAGTTCCAAAACCCCAAATCCCACCCATCAAAACCCTAAACCCCTCCTCCTTCAATCCATCATGCAATGAGGGTTTAAGAAATGCAACCTGAAGGGCCCAAATAAATGGGTCTTTGATCCTCTCATTTTACTTGAGAAGAAATGGGATGGTAGGAATCCATCTGCTAACTCTTCTACACCACCTATCCTCCTCCAACTGCCAAACCACAATTCCTAACTCCTCTTTTTTCCAGATTCCCCTTTAAAAGCATCTTATATTTTTATGTTACTTTTTTTTTTTTTTTTTGTAAAATCCATATTTATTTATTGGTTTGTAAGACTTGCTCTGACTATGATTAGTTCTATCATGTTTATCTGTTTTTACAGCGACTACGAAGGATTTGGTGGTATAGGAAAAGGTATGTTTTAAGATTTTCTTAAACATATATGTTATTCTGGTTGCTCAAGCTATTATGTATGTTACAGATGTTTTGTTGGTTTTTCTAATGGATAGCTATAACAATGGAATGTAAGAGAATTTTTGTTGGAAAGAACTGGATTTGTTCTTACATAAAGTGTAACATATTGTTCTTCTGTAAGTGCAATCCGGTGTCAGAAAGCAGAATTTTGGGACTTTTCTTTTATAATTTACTAACTTAAGTTTAAAAGCTCTCATGGTAGACCTAAAGACATGTTCCTGGAAATCTAATTGTTGAACTTGAAAGTGTGTAATTACATTTTATGATTTTTATCATTTAGATGTCACTGAGACTTATCTTTGCAATCTTTGATGCTCTTATATTTGGTTAAAGACAAGTTCTACATGATGCATTATTTAAAAAGAACAGTTAAATAAAATTGGTCTTATCAATAAAAGTTCATGCATGTGACACCACTTGACAGCCCTTGAAAACAAGTATCTCAGTTCTTTTGGGTTTATGTGGTTTGTAGAAACAAAGGTTGGAGATGAGGGCAATCAGTTTGATTTTCTTTCTGCAAAAGTCATAAAATCTAACACTTTTGATTTATTTTCTATTTTCATGCTTGTGAGGGTTCTCAAATAAATGTATGGAGATGGAAATCAGGCAGGATTTTGGGGATTTAGGTGATTTAGGATTTCTGTAAAGAGAAAGTGAGATGAGATGGAGCCAGAGAATAAGAGGATGAGAAAGTTGTAAGACGCCGACTCCACTTTGGTAGGTTTAGTGCTTAATTAACCTTTATTAGGCACCTAATATTTGTTTTGGATGATTTGATGAAGGATTAATTAGATTAGTGGGGTTTGACCTAAGTTAGATAGAGCTATGACTTTAATTGTTTTAATCATGTATGTGTATTTCTAGCATTAGTGGGCCTTCATGTGCATTTCATCAAACATCTTCCCTACATCATTTCCACAATTAGACCCAACTCAGCCCATCCCATCTCCAAATCCAAAACAAACCAAGCCCATTTCCATCAAAGAAGCTTTTTTTTTTTGTCCAAATTCTAGTCAATCCAATGGACTTGCATGCAAAGTCCACCAAATACCCATTTTAAAACCCCATCCAGCCATGTTTTCCCCTTCACTTCCTCCATCCACTTCCTCTCAGAGAGAGCTTCTTCTCTCCTTTCTTTCTTCTTCATTTCTTCATTCCCTTTCCTATCTAGCCTAATACAACTAAGAGAATGAATGCATGTAAGGATTTCCTACCCATCTTCATCTTCAATCTCTCCTACCTCTACCACAAGCAACATATCTCTTAAGCAATTCCCACTGGCAAAGTTCTCATTCAATCACCATTTCCTTTCTTCCAAGCAAACTTAGAGGACCGTGCATGTTGATTTGAAGAACTTGAAGCATCGCCCATCTCCAAATTTGGCATCTTCTCCAACCTCAAGCTTCATTCATCATTATCTTCTCTATACCCATTTCTTTGGTAAGCTTTCTTCCTTCTAAGGTGTTGTATAACTTAGTAATATTGGTTGGAAGTCAATGACAATGCATGCATACTGATTTCATCCCATTTCAATCATTTACCATTGTAGAGATTTCTATATTAGCTAGAAATTGGGTTTTTTTTTGCTTAAATAGGGTCAAAGAAGAGATTAGCTTTGGAAAGCTCCTAAACAAGGCAAGCAATGAGCAATTTGGATATATATATATACACACACACACACACATGTGATTAATTCATTGATTGGGTAATATGATTTCATTAAATGTTGTATTTAGATTTTTTCCTTTGAATTGGATTAGAATGTTAAATGGGTTTCATGTAAATGTGTTATGGGAGATGAAATGGTTATAGGATGATGAATATATTATATATGGAGCATTGGAGGCTCAAATCATATTTAAATAGTCTATGGAATGATCTGGAGTTGAGTAGGAAAGATTGGAAAGAAGGGGATGGAGAAACAGTGCAAAAACCGAACAATTCCAGGTTTGGCCCGGAAGATTCTGCTAGAATTTAGTTAACCTAATTCATGAATTCGGTCAACCGAATTTGGGCAGAATGCTCATCGAATTGGGCAGATTTTCAAATGGCCATAACTTTTGATCTGTTCGTCGGATTTTGGAGTTCAACGTATCGTTGAAAAGCTCTTGAAATGTAGAAACCAATGGTATACACATCCTAATGATCAGAGATTGGGAGAGGAAGTTGATATGTGGACCAATGAACCGGGCTCTATCTCTTTTGGGAAAAGAGATTTTAAACATAGTTTGGACCCCTAGATTGGAACCCATGGACTAGGCCTTTCATAATTAATCCCTGAGGATGATAGTGACACAAACACTAAACTAATAAGGTTCTTAGGCAATAAAAGGCTGACCTTGTAGGTCCTTAGACATGGAATCCTAACCGATTAACATAGTCCGATGGAAAGTAAAACTCATGAGAATCTTGGGCTGAGATTATCTCATGCGCTTATCCGTCTCGTCTAGAACTTCGCCATGAGTGTTTATTTAGAGGAATTCGATGTACCTCACACATACACAATGTGACACCAAGAAAATGTAGCACGTGTATTGAATTATCTAAAGCTACATCAAAATGGACGGTTAGAGATGACGGGTAATTAGATTAGGATTGGCTAGTAAATATTCTTGATTCCATTAATTTATTTGCATTTGCATATTGGGATTAATTCATTATTGCCCTCAAATATTCAAATGATTATTATATTGTATTATTTCATAAATTGTATTACAATTGTCTTACAAATGTTATCATTCATTGATGTGTTATTCAAAAGGAGTAAGTATGTGATTCGATTCAATTAGAAATGATTCGAGACTATGGAATGAAAATAATGGATTTGATTAGCAATGATTCGATCAGTAAAGTCTTACTCCCGTTTATTATTATTTGATTCGAATGGTTCGGCACCATGGATTAAAAAATCGGCCGATACCGAGCCGATATCTCGATGAGATATCGGTATCGGTAAAATATTGCCAAAATATCGCAATTTCTCGGCCGATATTCACTTCATCTCGGTATAACCGATATTTCGGCTGATATTTTGAAAATATCGGCTGAGATGTGATAAAAAGGGTAAAAACCCTAATTTTTACAACTTTTTTCCCATCTTCATCTTCTTCTCATCTCTTCCCATCTCCTTACTACCTAGCAGCAGCCCTACTCCCTCTTGCATATTTTCAAATCCCACATCTATTTTTTTGAAGAAAATATTATCTGAGGTAAGAGAGAATCAACTTCAAGCATTTTATTATGTGTTTTTTTTTTTTTAATTTTTAGATGAAGTATATAAATCATTGGGTTTGTCATTTGTATTGTGTTCTTCATTTAGAAGTTAGATCTACATATTTTCATGCTAGATCTACTCATACACATGATTATGAACTTTTTTTTCCAATTTTTTTATTTTCGGATTTTTTAATACTTGAATTATAATATATCATTTTTTGGGGATTTCATCATAAATATGTTCTTTTAATGATCCATGATCATTGTATGGTGTATAAATGATTGATCTACATACTTTTATGCTAGATCTATATATTTAGGATTTTGAAAATGATTTTATTAATTTTTTTTCCTAAAAATAATTGTTGTTACTTGTTAGAATATTTGTGATACCAAAGGCTTATTAATAGTGTGTAGATGATAGATCTACACTACTCATAGTCATAAACATGATTTCTATTTTTATTTTAATTATTTTATTTTTGGATTTTTTAATATTTAAATTATAATATATCATTTTTTGGGGATTTCATCATAAATATGTTCTTTTAATGATTCATGATCATTGTATGGTGTGTAAATAATTGATCTACATACTTTTATGCTAGATCTATATATTTAGGATTTTGAAAATGATTTTATTAAATTTTTTTCCTAAAAATAATTGTTATTACTTGTTAGAATATTTGTGATACCAAAGGCTTATTAATAGTGTGTAGATGATAGATCTACATCTACTCATAGTCATAAACATGATTTTGATTTTGATTTTAATTATTTTATTTTCGGATTTTTTAATATTTGAATTATAATATATCATTTTTTGGGAATTTCATAATAAATATGTTCTTTTAATGATTCATGATCATTGTATGGTGTGTAATTGATTGATCTACATACTGTCATGCTGGATCTATATATTTAGGATTTTGAAAATGATTTTATTAAATTTTTTTCCTAAAAATAATTGTTGTTAGAGTATTACTATTACATGAATTTCTTATTTTATAGGAACAAGATGGTGCGTAACATAGATCCGGGATGGAGCCACGGTGAAGCAGTCGGAAGTAAAAGTAAAGTAAAATGTAATTATTGTGGACGAGTGCTCAATGGTAGGATTACTCGATTGAAACAACATTTGGCACATGTATCAGGACAGGTGACAAAATGTAATAAAGTGCCACTAAATGTAAGAGCTGAAATGCAGGAGCTCCTTAATGCATTTGCACAAAAAAAAAGTTGTACAAGAAAGAAGAAGAACTGAGGAACTTGATGCATGCAGAGAAGAAGTATTTGGTTCCTCCGATGATGACGATGAAGACCCGGAAATGAGGAGGGCTAGGAGAGAAAGTGTGATTTCCCTTCAGGAGGAGGAAGAGAGGAGAAGAATGCAATATGAAGCAGCTGCTAGAGAGGTGCTAGAGGTAGCTAATATGAGCAGGGTGGGTCATCCGGACTGGGGGGAGCAAGTTTGCGTCGGGCATTTAGTAAAAAACAACCGCATCAAGATCTAGACATTGATCCAGACATTGAGGAGATTGAAAGACCTCCTACACATGCACCTCGTAGGCCGGATGTGGTGGGGCCAACTGACCCATTCGCTTATAGAAAACCAACATCAAAGCAGCCCAGCATTATGAAAGCATTAAAGGGTAAGTTTGGTAAAGCAAGAGAACATCTAGTGAGAGCCACTGGGAAGTTTTTTTTGGATGGAGGCATTCCACCCAATAAGGCATCTTCTCCTTATTTCACCACCCGTTAGATGCAGCTGCAGAACATGGTCCAGGTATAAAGGCACCCACCTCTTATGAGATTGGGCATGTCTGTGTTGAGAAAGAGTATGAAGAGTTGCAGGCTTGGGTGCAAACTTTCAAATGGGCATGGAAGGAAAGAGGTTGCACACTAATGTGTGATGGGTGGACGACCATCACACATCGTCATCTCTTGAATTTTAAAGGGCAAGTTTGGTAAAGCAAGAGAACATCTAGTGAGAGCCACTGGGAAGTTTTTTTTGGATGAAGGCATTCCACCCAACAAGGCGTCTTCTCCTTATTTCACCACCATGTTAGATGCAGCTGCAGAACATGGTCCAGGTATAAAGGCACCCACCTCTTATGAGATTGGGCATGCCTGTGTTGAGAAAGAGTATGAAAAGTTGCAGGCTTGGGTGCAAACTTTCAAATGGGCATGGAAGGAAAGACGTTGCACACTAATGTGCGATGGGTGGACGACCATCACACATCGTCATCTCTTGAATTTTCTAGTCTACTCGTCTGTGGGCGCGGTGTTTATCAAATCAGTTGATGCAACTGATTACATCCAAGATGCAAAATATATTAATAAGTTATTTAATGAGGTGATTGAAGAAGTTGGGGCAAATTTTGTAGTTCAGGTTGTTACTAACAATGCTGCAAACGTGAAGGCCGCAGGAATGATGCTTATGAAACAAAGGCCAATGTGTGGCAGCATATTGCCTGGATTTAATGCTTGGAGATATTGCAAAAGGAAAAGTCATGCAGCAAGTGATTGGTAAGATAAAGAAGATTACCAATTTTTTTTATCAGTCATATAGACTCATTTCCATGATGAAAACGTATATAGACAACCATGAATTACTACGGCTTGGCATCACTAGATTTGCCACCCACTTCATTGCTATCGAAAGTGTTTATAAGTATAGAGAAGGACTTCTCCGATTGATAAAATCACATGAGCTCCTGAATTCAAAATGGGAAAAGAGGCCAAGTCCCATTACTCTTGAAGTATGTAAAATAATTGAGTCCAACAAATTTTGGCCTCATGTGAAGGGTGTTTTGAATGTTTTTGATCCCATAATAAAGGTTCTTCGATTGGTTGATGGCGATGATAAGCCAACAATGGGCTTCTTACATGAATCCATGGAGAGATCAAAGCTGGCTATTCAAGTAGATTGTAGATATTACAAAAAATATTGGAAGATCATCGACGATCGATGGGGACGACAATTGAAACATGATTTACACACTGCTGGTAAGTGAAGGCTATTTCCTTTAATACTTGAATTGTTCTAGTCAACTCTCTAGTCTCTCCTCGCTATATTAATTTATCAATGACTAAAATTCATTGGTTTTACATGATACTTCTTTAATCCCCAATTTACGGATGGACACATATCTGATAAAATCCGTGTGGGACTAAAAAATGTAATTGAAAGACTGGCAGAGAGTACAAATGAAGCAATTTGGGCTACTAATCAGGTAGGAAGTAGGATAATTAAGGAAAAAAGTATATAACATTGTAATTTCTCTAATTTATTTTTCTACATTAATGTCTTCAGATTGACATATACAACGTACGTGCTGGAAGCTTTGGAACGACGACTGTGCGGAGAGTTATCACATAGACCTATCCTGGTATTGATTATAATGTCATCTCTATATTATTCAAGGACTTGCTATTATTTTATTAACTCTAATATCATTTCTATTTTTTTTTCAGTTGAATGGTGGTTGAATTATGGAGAGAGTGCTCCTGCACTAAGGACGATTGCTATTAAAGTCCTTAGTCAAAATACATCGTCTTCCAATTGTGAAAGAAACTGGAGCACCTTCTCATTTATCCACACTAGACCAAGAAATAGATTGACAATGCAGAAGCTAAATAAATTGGTCTACATCCACTACAACCTCAAGCTCCGGAGTAGAAATAGAAGGAGAAGACAGTTTGAGGATCATCGAGATTATTTCTGTCCAATTAATTTGGACTATATCTTTTCAGAAGAGGATACTGTGTTAGGTCAATGGCTGGAGAAACAAGAAGAACCGCTGTTAGAACAAGACCTAAAGTTTGAGGAGTTGATGGAGGATTTGACTAGGGATAGGCCTGAGCCAGTGAGGGCCGCAGAAAGGATAGAAGAAATAAACTTGACAATGCAGCAGGGGCGCGAACCTGATACAACTGAGCCAAGGGGAAAGGAGGTGGACGAGGAGAGTGAGTCAAGTATTTCTACTTCATCATCAGCAGGAATTTCACCTGACTCTCCCGGGGATGAGGGTCATTATAGAGATGATGAGCCTGTCACTTACGAGACAGTTGAGCATTTTCCTGATGCTACCGAGTTAGATTATTGCCGTGGCTATGTCAGGCATGTTGGATAGACTGAGGCAGGGGGTAGTAGTAGCGCTGCTACTCATGGTCATCATGGGAGTTATGTTGGCCAAGGTGCCATGTATGGACAGCATGGGGGTTATGTTGGCAAACAAGGTGCCATGTATGGACAGCATGAGGGTTATTCATATGACCCTAATTGGATACCCCCTTCACCAACACCGATTATTTCTATTGAACAGATGTTAATTGAGTAAGGGAGGCTTAACCCACCAGTTAGCTAATGACCTTTATATGCCCCTCAGGCCTATTTTATGCCATTTGACTACAACCAGCCATCTCAATCCACAGGGGATCAAGATAGTTCATCATCCTATCAAGAACAATCTGAATATGGTCATGGCTATGGTAGTGCTGCGCAATAGTATGGAGCATATCTTTTTAACCAATACCGAAGAAATGATGATGATATCGAGCTAGGGTGACACTCCACTTGGAATTAGGCTGTCAATCGGTCACACACTCATACTCATCAATCTTTCCCTAGTCTCTATTCTCTACTAGTCCCCTCTAATTTCAGGTGAACCATGAACCTTTGATGCCCAAGTACTTTATGATTTATCTATCTCACTATTATATTTCTGATTTTAATGTGTCATTTTCAGGGTCTTGAATTTCACAACTTATTTGATGATTGATATGTTTTCTTTATTTTCTTATATTTTACACTAATAAATTGATAATGAGCATCAATAATGGTTGCATTACATGAAATACTAAAGAATACAGCGAACTGCGATACAGAAATGACTCATAACTTAAGGTGACCGAGATTTTGATTTATTGTTGTTACTAATGGAAAAAAATATTGTATTCCAGCATTTTCTAATATTCTGGATTTTTTGGATATTTTTGCAAATTTTTTTGGATTAAAAAAAAATTCACACCGCGACGACCGCGACGGACCGATATCCGCGACCGATACCGATATTATATCGGTTTTTCGGCCCGGCCGATACCACGACCGAGATTTTAAACCATGACGGCCGCTATGGGCCGCTATGACCGCTATGGGGCCGTACGGGGTGAGAAAATTTCTACTTTCCAAATTTTTTTAAAATGCATAATAAGACTTATATCTTTTCTTCTTCTCTCCAAATAACATTTTTACACAACTCTTTTACCCTTTTATGTTTAAAAGAACACCAAAAAGCACATGATTTCGCCAAATTACAATCGATACAGAGAGTTCTTCTTAATGATTCTTCTCTAAGTATATCCTATTAGACACCCCCTTTGGTAGATGTATTTTTTTTCTCTAGGTACTCTTAAGTCTTGACTTCATGACATAAAATTTTCTTTTATAAGCCTTTTATTAGTTTCCAAGTTAGCATAACTTAACAACATGAACACATGTGAAAAAAAATGATCATTACTATTATTTTGTATTTATACAGCGATACAGGACCTCATACAGTAAGGGGACCGCTACTCCCCCTTACCTTAGTTACTTTTGCAAAAAAAAAAAATGCATTTTCTTTCATTTTCCAATATTCTAGATTTTCTAGAAATTTTTCATAGTTTTTGGATGATTTTTTCAAATTGCACCGCTACGCCGCTACATAGCGCCGCTACGCTACGTAGCGTTTTGGCAGCAGGCCACTAAGTCCGCCTCTACCGCTATTTTCATCCTTGGCTATGGTAGTGCTACGCAACAGTATGAAGCA
The DNA here is from genome assembly GCA_028538565.1 of Umbellularia californica. Lineage (NCBI taxonomy): Eukaryota > Viridiplantae > Streptophyta > Magnoliopsida > Laurales > Lauraceae > Umbellularia > Umbellularia californica. The sequence continues at coordinate 8,058,998 of JAPQWN010000002.1, forward strand.
TATCTTTTTGGCCAATAACAAAGAAATGATGATGATGATATCGAGCCAATGCGACATTCCACTTGGAATTAGGCTGTCAATATATCATACACTCATCAATCTCTCACTAGTCTTTACTCTCTACTAGTCCCCTCTAATTTCAGGTAAACCATGAACCTTTTGATGCCCACGTGCTTTATGATTTATCTATCTCATTATTATGTTTCTGATTTTAATGTGTCATCTTTAGGGTCTTGAATTTCACAACTTATTTGATGATTGAGTTAGTATTAAATGATTGATATGTTATCTTTATTTTTTTTATATTTTACACTAATAAATTGATCATGAGCATCAATAATGGTTGCATTATATGAAATACTAAAAGTAGACAGCGAACTGCGACACAGACAGGACTTATAACTTAAGGTGATCGAGATTTTGATTTATTATTGTTACTAATGGAAAAAAAATATTGTTTTCCAGCATTTTCTAATATTCTGGATTTTTTGGATATTTTTGTAAAATTTTTTGGATTAAAAAAAAAATTCACACTGCGACGACCGCGACGGACCAATATCCACGACCGATACCGATATCATATCGGTTTTTCGGCCCTGTTGATACCGCGACCGAGATTTTAAACCATGTTTGGCACTACTTAGCTTTGACCTTATGATACCTATGTGGTGGCCGCTACCTGTGTTGGGGGGGGGGGGGGTTTATAAAACCCCTCTTTTGACGATTTTTAGTGGTTTTTACCCTTTCTTCCACCCTCTTTCTCCACTGTAATTGCTGTAACTTCCCCCTTTTGGTCCCAAGTGACTCCAAACTCCATTTCTTCAAGATTTCTTGCCACCAAATCAAAACACTCAACTATTCTAAGAAATCTGAAGATTCTAAGCAAGATTCTTCATCTAGGTATGCATTACTTCTTGATTTTTTTTCAACTTTTGATATTATCACCTCTAACTATTATGAATCACAACATAATGGCATTATTGTTTTGTTTTTATTGTAGATCCATGCTTCCTTTTGTTCTTGCATGCATATCTTTTTTTATTTTATTTTATATATTGTTATTTTTATTTTCGGATTTATGTTATTAAAAAAAATATTATCACTTATGGAAAATTCATGAAACAACTTGAACATAGCTTCATATTATTAGATCTATGTTTCTCATAGATCATTTTAACATTTATTGCTTGTTTTTCAATTTTTTTTTCTTTTTTTATTTTCTAATTTTTTTATTTTTGTAAAAAAAAATAAATTTTTAGTGGTTGAATACCAATCAAATGTCTTGAAAAGGGCTCCTAGATTTTAGATCTATGTTTCCCATAGGTCATTCCAATATATATTGCTTTTTTTAATTTTAATTTTATTTATTTTTTAGGGACATTTACTTCAAAAATCCCCTTAAATAGTTTAATAATAACTGAGGACCCTAACTTTTAATAATAACAACCAAGGACCTCCAACCCAAAATCCAATTTTTTCATGCCATTTTTGCCCTTTGGTAAGTTGATGTCAACATAACCCTAAGAAAAGAAAACGTCCTTCATCCCAAATCTACAATGAAGAGAAGAAAGAGAGGAAGGAGAAGGAGGAGAAGAAGATCGACGCCCAGTGAAAGGAGAGGAAGGAGATGGAGGAGAAGAAGGAGTCGACACCCTAACCATTTTCTCTCAATCACAGTGAAAGGAGAGGAAGGAGAAAAAGGAGATCGACACCCTACCCATTTTTTCTCAATCATAGTCAAAGGAGAGGAAGGAGAAGAAGGAGATCGATGCCCTACCCATTTTTTTCTCAATCACAGTGAAGAGAAAAGAAGGAGAAGAAGGCTCCACCCCCATCGTCTGAGTCAGAAAACTCTACGCCCATCATCGAAGATTTTTTTTTTCTACTTTGTGTGTGTTGTTGAACACAGGTAGCATGCGAAGGTATATCCTCCATCTATTGTTGCACTGGTATTACCATTTGGCTTTTTTTTTTTTTTTGGTAATTATGTTTTGTGAATAACTTATTTCAAGGGACAGATGCATTGTTTCTTTTTCTTTTTAATCTGCATTGTTTGTTTAGATGGAGCAGGTATAGACTGCTGTTGTTGTTTTTACTCATGTTAAATTGCTAAGCATGCTTTAACCAAAATTTATGCAGGAGAACCATTGTTTAGGCTACAAATGGCTACAAATGACTACTGATGAAATGAACCCTGAGACAGTATTGCGTGTAGTTCGGAGTAAGGTTGGGCACTTCATTGATGCTGTTAAAGACCAATTTATAGGATTTAGTTATGGGAAGACCTCAGAAAAGAAAACATCGGTGGAGGATTTAGTTAAAGTCCAAAGCTGAAAGCCATATTGAAGAAAAAAATGGAACAAACTTATACTATGCCTGGCTCAAAGGAGCATTCATCACCTATTTCCTCTAAAGAGTCCAGTCTCATGCATTTGTTTTCTGTATCATCCAAAAGAAGGATTCTAAGATTATCAAAGTCAACTCCAGTTCATATGGTTTCTGATAGCACTCTCCCTAAAATCCAGAAAAAAGGTCATTTCTGCTGGTCTTTCCACTGAGAAGGTGCCCTCGATTGTAATTCGTGTGAAGAATGCTATCCGAAAAAAAAAAAGACCAGCTAAGTTTGATGGATATAGTACGACCTTCAAGTTCCCCCAAAATTCTGAATACATGTTCACCAATGAGGAGACTACAACACTTAACCAATTCTGGGATGATTATTAGAACAAGTAAACAACAATGACTTCTTTCTTATGGTTCTTCTATATTGTATGATTCTGATAGGGCTTTTTTTTCCATGATAGATTACCTCTCTTGTTACTGTACTATCCCCCCTCCTAAAAAGCTAAAGGAACTTCTATCGCGGGAATGGATGGACACGGGTATACTGCAAAACTAAATTGATGTGAATCTCAAGTCAAAGGCACCGAGTGCGTATTTTATTGACGCCAATACTTCGGTAAGTTCACAGTAAAATTACCAGTAGCAAGCATGATTCAACATCACTTGTTTATGGTCTGCACATGTAACATTAACGATTTACATAAATCTTGAAGGATATGTGGTTAAAGCAGAGTAAAGAGTCCTATCTACACATTTTTTGGTGAAAATGGATGGAGGGTAGATCTAATGAGGAAACAAGAAGTTATTGTCATACCGGTAATCTACCTTGAGCATTTCACGGTCATAATCGGACATCCATAAAAAGGAAAGTGGGAGTTCTTCAATTCCATGCCAATGGATGAAAGGCAATGGCCAAAAGCAAAAGAATTTGTAAGTCTTAAAAACTAAATTGTTTAAATACTTGTGTCTCCTTAAGACTTTTCTAACTGTATCTTGTTTTTCATGTAGATTATTTGGTTGAACGACTGCTTCGCTGAGTTTGGATGGGAGGACCCTAAAAGTTGAACAAGACACCATGTTGAAGACACACCAATACAAGATAATTCAAACGATTGTGGATTTTTTTAATGGGATTTGTAGAGCATGCTGTCCTCAACCGAAAGATTGCTTTCACTCAACAGGACGTGATGTACTACAGGTGCAGATTAGTTGTCGACCTCTACATCAAGCAGCGTGAATTGTATGAGGAAAGGCTGAGATCTTCTTTGTGAGTCAAGTGTTTTGAGTCATGGTTTGAGTGGAGAAAAAGGTGTTAAAACGTTGATGACTCTTATGTGATTTATAAATTCTTTGATAGAACTATTTTTGTTAATGTATATGATTTTGAATGCTGAATCTAATTGAAAGTTACTAATTAAAAGTATTTTTGGTAATAATGATGAAAATTGCCAAAAAAGTTGTTAATGGGAAATGCAATGCTATTGTGGCATAGCTTCAACTGATGAGAACTTGTAATGCCAGGTTGATGTTGACAAAAATGGATGTTGATATGAATGTTTTTGAAAGGTGAGGATGGTCAATGTGGTAGGGTGTTTTGAAATACTAGTAAATGTGGGTGGTGAATGCGTATTTTGGAGCTTCTAAATGCTTGCACTCAACAGGTTAATTTTTTGTTGTATATATTACAAGATGAAAATTGCCTAACATGTTATTTTATGTTGACATCGACGAATCTTGTGTCGACGTCAACGAAAAAGCAGGGTCACTCTTGGTGCTAACTTGGAGTTTTTGTTGACGTCAACATAAGTTTATGTTGACGTCGACGAATCTTGTGTCGATGTCAACAAAAAAGTAGGGTCACTCAGTGCTAACTGGGTGTTTTTGTTGATGCCAACACAAGTTTACGTAGACGTCGACGAATCTTGTGTCGACATCAACAAAAACGCAGGGTCACTCATAGTGCTAACTGGGAGTTTTTGTTGGCGTTAACATAAGTTTGTGTTGACGTCGACGAATCTTGTGTCGACGTCAACAAAAAATCAAGGTCACTCATAGTGTTAACTGGGAGTTTTTGTTGAAGTCAACAGAAGTTTATGTTGACGTCGACGAATCTTGTGTTGACGTCAACAAAAACTCAGGGTCACTCATAGTGTTAACTGGGCGTTTGTGTTGACTTCAACAAAGTTTATGTTGATGTCGACAAATCTTTTGTTGATGTCAACAAATTCACAGGGTGACTCATAATAGTGCTAACTGGGCGTTTGTGTCGATGTCAACAAATCCTATTTTCAAAACCCGTTCTTTACAAGGATATTTCCAATGTTGTGAACTGATAATGTTGGCGGTACAACGAAACTCCTACGTGTCAGATGCACATTTAAGTCAATCACACTTTTCAAAAATTGCTGCATACCCGACCATCATCATAGAAAGCATTTGAGAGATACATTAATAATATACTTCTTTGTTAAAACTTGGGTTCATCAACTAGATATATCAAAAATCAATGATCAACCAAAAACATAAAATTAAGGACATTAGTATCCAAATTGATTTACTACAAAAAGAGAATATTTCTGCTCCTTTATAAACTTCTAAATAAGATGAGGCTCCACCATTACAAAAAGACATGATGCCACAATCACAATTTCAAATTGGCCCTCCTTTACAAAAAGTAGCAAATGAACTTCAACTCCACAATTATAAAAAAAAAACATGGTGCCACATTCACAATTTCAAATGGCCTTCCTTTACAAAAAGTAGTAAAAGAACTTCAATCAAGGCCGATGTCGCTTCTTTGTGTGCCATCCCATGAATGATTTGGATTGTATGTTTGGATTTGAAATTGTGGACCTGAATCCACAATAGAAGCATGTACACGCCACGAACATGTTGCATCACCACACCGTGCAGTAACCTTGTAGTTGTTAGTATTTAGATGCTTCAACACAAAATTCTTGTACATTGCAAATTTTGCAAGAGTTTTTCTAAATGTGTCACGATCTGGAAACACTCGCCCTTTCCACAACTCATGCACAGTACTCTCCAGCAAATCGTTGTTGAAATTGTCAATGGGTACAAGAGTGTTTGGCATGTTAGTATCTTTAATAACGTCCGACGATTCCGCGTGAGATCCCAAATCATTTTGCATTTTCTCCCCTAATGGAGGATCATCATTAACAACCTCTCGAAAAAAATATTCTAATGACAAGTGATCGGGCGAAAAGTAAAAGATGGCTTCAATGTCTTCCTTTGACATCCTGTAGACACTGAAAAAGAAAAAAAAAAAAAAAACTACGTCATAAAAAAAGCAATTGAAGCCATTATTTCAGAAAATCAGTAAGAAAACCACGTCATGTAGACATTAAGCAATCCGTAGGGCTAATTTTTTTTTTAAAACTTTTTTATGGTAGTTTTTATATGTATATTTCAAACTCTTAGTTACAATGATCCATTAAACTAGTTATATGAGCTTTCTGCAAGCTCCTTTAACCAAGACTTGTGCTTTATTTGAGCAAGATTCACTAAATTGAAATTGTTTATTGATGCAAGAATGAATGAATTATGCAATCCTAAAATGAAACTAATGCAATCCTAAAAATATCAAACTCTTAGAATGAATGCAGGAATTTTGAACTCTTCAAAACTGTGTTACAGGCTTAACTTTTCGAACCTGAACGATTGACCTAATATGACTTAATTCTAAATCCCATGGGTGGATTTGAAATTTCGATGATGAATGAACGTAAAAAAGAAAAAAGAAGTGAAAAATCTATGATAACGAAAAAGATATGCATGTCTATAAATGCCTACCTGACCATGTTCTGCTGCAGAAATTCTGCATAGCGTTACTGATTAGCCATGTTTAGGCAACTGGAAACCCAGCTTCCTGAAATTGTTCTTAGCCAAAATTCTGGGGTTTCAAATTAAAACTATCAACGTTTAGTTCCTCAAAAATTTCAAAGGAAAATAACATGTTTTGACTTATCTTGAACCGTGCTACTTTTGTCACAGAACCATGTTGAATATGCTGAAACCAGTGCAGATTTCTCTACTGTGCTAATGTCCACCAAGTTTTCGATTTCATTTGTGATTTCACATGCTAATGTCTTCTTTTTAAATATGTGATTTCATATGCTATTGTCTTCTTTTTCTCCTTAAAAAACAATCAAATATCAAATTTCCTATTCAGTAAACCCCCCCTCGCACAGAACCTATTCGACAAAAGTGCATAGAGAAGAGGGTTGCAAGTTGTTGTGGTCTAGAAGGGTATTATTCATCAAGAGAAATTTGATAATGGAAATTGAAAAAAACCAAAAAGAAAATTCGGTGAAAAGAACAAAGCAATAGATTATAGAAGTAGATGGATGAAAAACAATCACAAAATATATGGATGAAAGACAATCACACTACAAAATCCAAGATTCAGAGCAACATCGCAAACAGATGAAGAAATATGAATCGAAGATGTAAGGATACCGGGAAAAACTTGTAATCCCTCAAAACCCAAGAAAGCAAAATACATGCATATCAACTATGGTGCACGGATACTTCAAAATGGGCAACGTATCGTGTCGTATCGTATCCGATACTTCACTTTTTATGTGTAAAATCTATGTCCCTGCCGTGTCTATGGCGTGTCCTCGCCTATCCATGACGTATCAGTGCATCATAGTCAATAACACCATGCTGAATTCTAAAGTTCAACAAAATGAAACCTCTGGAGGCTTCTTACCTTCATATTCGAGGATTTTTTATGCAGAGGAAAAGAGGGGGACGAGCAGGAGAGATGGTGATGTGGAGTGCGAGATGGGACTTCATCTCCTTCCTCTCCTTTCACTGAGATTGAGAACAAATGGGTAGGGAGTCAATCTCCTTGGCGTCGATCTCCTTCTTCTCCTTTATCTCCTTTCTCTCCTTCTTCTCCTTCCTCTCCTTTCACTGTGATTGAGAAAAAATGGGTAGGGCGTCGATCTTCTTCTTCTCCTTCCTCTCTTTTTTCTCTTCACTGCAGATTTGGGATGAAGGACGTTTTCTTTTCTTAGGGTTACGTTGACATCAACTTACCAAAGGGCAAAAATGGAATGAAACAATTGGATTTTGGGTTGAAGGTCCTTGGCTGTTATTATTAAAAGTTAGGCTCCTCAGCTGTTATTAAACTATTTAAGGGGTTTTTTGAAGTAAATGTCCCTATTTTTTGTTTTCGGATTTTTGTTATTTTTTGTAAAAAAATATTTTTAATAATGGAATGCCAATCAAATGCATTGAAAAATGCTCCTAAATGTTTTGAATATGTTTGACATATATCAATCCAACATTTCTTTGTCTTTCTTTTTTTTTTTTCCTTTTTTTATTTTCGGATTTATTTATTTTTTGGAGGAAAAAATGTCTCAACTAATTCATTACCCATTATATTTTTTTGAATAAAGCCCCTAAATGTTATATCTATGTTTGGCATAGATCGATCCAACATATATTTGTCTTTTTCTAAATTTATTTCATTTTCTTATTTTCGGATTTTTTAAATTTTTAAAAAAAATTGTACGTTAAGTAATGAAATACCAATTAAATGTCAAGAGAATGATTTCTAAGCGTTAGATATATGTATCCTCTAACATGTTTTTTTGTTTTTTTTTTTTAATTTTTAACATACTACTTGTTCATATTTATAGGTAATTTTTAACAGCTTTGGTGAGGCAGTTGTTAATAATAGGTTGAAAATCAAATGCAAGTTTTGTGGGAGAATAACCAATGGGGGCATTAAAAGATTCAAGCACCACTTGGGCCACATTTCTGGCAATGTTGCTGGTTGTACCGAAGTACCGAGGGAAGTCAGGGAACAAATGAAAGATTTGGTTGGCCAAAACAAAGCTAAAAAACTAGAGATAAAAGAAAAGAGGCAGCAAGATGTTGATGCTGCTCGTTATGATGTATTTGGATATGGAGGTTTTGATGAGGAAGATGCACAAATGGAGGCTGCACGCCAAGAGTCCATCATGAGTCATCAAGAAGAATATGAACGTCGTGCATTTGCTGGAAGAAAATATTATGATGCAAGGGGCTCATCTGCTGTGCCAAGCAGGGGCAACGGACTGATATCCGATGGGGTTACAACTTGGTTCACAGTATGTTGTCTGGAGCACCGGAACTCTAGAACCGGGTAGCCAGGGGAACGTTTGATCGGGTCACTAGTGACAACCCAACTAGATTCGCTCTTTATCGGAGAGGATGGGCAAATGTAGTAGCCAACTAGAAAAGTAAGTATTCGATTTATGATTCGATAAAGTATGATTTATTTACAAAGCACAATGTGCCTAGTTGACGATTATTTGACATATTAAAATCTTCTGTCAATAATTTGAAATTGAAATAATATGTGATTAATCTTAATTGCTTATATATATATATTGTTGAATCGTCGTATTCATGGTGTTACACTTGGTGTCATAAGAATTCAGGCTACCGAAGAGACTAACTAGTAGCTCTTCAGATTAGATATTCGATTTGTAACGTTATTAATTGGCTTATCCATTGGAGAACGTACAAGAGTGGAAAATATGGTTTGGGACTAGATATTGCACCTTGCACTAGATCATGGTTTAATTATGATTGCATTCATATTAGGATCATGTTTCCATTTGAGATAAAGCATTTAGTTGTTTCTATCATTAGAGTACTTTTGTACAATGCATTAAGGGATTTATATTATTAGTCTTGATTAATGATTTTTGTTAGATGGATTATTGGAATTTTAATAGACTACTCAAGTATTGATATTAATGATGTGAAGGCTTCCGCAATTTAAATGTACGTTGACATGTGTCAGTGAGTAATCCTCACACATGAAATGTGGAATTTTCTCCTTCGTGAATTCGGTCTTGGTTTGTAACAGGTGCGAGTTCACTGGAGTACGCGTGTCACACCTTGGGAACCAACCTAGTCAGGGAATTCTCGGGTCCGGGATGTGACATACGTAAGTATGTTATCGGAGTATGAAAAGATTTTTCTAAAAACTTAGAAACCTTAGGAAACGTGGTGAGAACACGATAGGACATTGGGAATTTTATTTATTTATTTATTTTGGTTTAGGAAATGTTTGTTGTACTATGTATTGAGTAAAACCGAATTGTAGAAGATGCCACCTTGGAACCGCACGAATGAGAGTAAGACCGACAGAGTTTATTCAATTTCGACCTCCACCGATTAGACGACCGATGCCTACTGTACAAGAAACTCAGGGTGCAACTCAAGGCCAACAAGTGCAAACAAAACAAAGACGAGTTCAACAAATGACGAGACGTATATACGCTATGGCTTAAGATGAGGTTGAAGTGACAAACGTTGTGGAAGAAGGTATGATTGTAATTACTGGTTGAGTATCATATTTGGTTGATTCTTGGTTTCACACACTCTATTATTGCACCACCATGTTGTTTTCTAAAGTTAGATCGTACAATCGCAAGTTGTCTTTCCGATGAAATCTTGGATAGGTAAGTAACAGTGTACGATACATCTTTTCGAAGTATGAAATTTAGATTAGGAAGTCCATAGTTTTAATTTGAAAAGTTAAGCACACTAGGAAGCTAAAAAAAAATCTTAGTAGTTATGAGTTTGTAAGGCATTTCTTAGGAAGAACTCGAATACCTAATTAGTTAGCAAACCATCATGCAATTATAGGTTATTTCAAAGGATAGTTACCTATAGATGTGTGAATCTAGTATAGAAGTAGAATTGAGGATCCAAGATATAGTTTGAATCTTCAATTAGTTTAGTCATAAGGCAGAGAAATTAATTCGACTTTTAAGGTTAGATGAGTTGATGAGCTAATCACATTGATTTATTCTAAAGGTTAAGGTAACCTTAATGGCTAGGGATACTTTAGTAACCTGTGAGGTTTGTTGACCCTCGTCCTCTAGTTAGAGCTAGGACTGTCCATTATTAGAAGGTAGACTTAACCCTGAATAATTTTAGAGATAACTCTAGTATCGACCCGTTAGTGATGGAGGACTTGATTATTGTTAGTCCTAGGAGAATCGAATTAGGTCACACTTAACACAGATGAAAAATAGTGATTTTTAGATAGACAAGATTAGCACAGATAGTGATGATTATATGTTAGTGGTTGAATTGATATGGAGTTAGTAGACTAAAGACAGTTTTAAGACCATGGTTACTTAGAATTTTGGTAAGACTACAGACAAGTTAAGACTTAGAATGGAATAGTTCGTACACCGGGTAGCTTTGATTCTTAAGCGTAGGAATTAGGCTGTAGGAGTTGTGAGAATTTCATAGTTTATTCTAGAAGATAAACCACTGCGTAGGAATTAGGCTGTAGGAGTTGTGAGAATTTCATAGTTTAGTCTAGAAGATAAACCACCTGGGTAGCTAGAAATCTATTTGTAACTCGTTAGATTTACTAAACTTTATTCCGTAGGAATATTTAAAATCACCACCTACTAGACAAATAGACTTTACCATAGAAGTAATATAAAAAATAACTACAGTGTTAGACTCAGAGTCTAAAACTAAGAGACTTTGATCTATACTAAGGTTATGACTTGGGTTAGGAATAGTTTATGCCTGAGTTTGATGCAAACCCAAAAGTTAGTAACTTATAGGTCCCGATCTAGTTGAAGAATCATGAGGATTAGTGCGACACACCAATTAGAGTTATAGTAGTTGAAGTTTGAAGCTGAAAAACAAATTTATCTTGACCTTAGGATTTAGCAACATCTTAAATCAACGCAACATGGGAAATGAGACAACGAGTTGAATTAAGAAGATAACTCCCTTAGCAAGCCTGGGTAGAGAATGAGCTTAGTTGAGGATTTCGAATACTTAGACATCGAAATCAAGATTATCAGAGACAAGTGATGTGGTGGTTAGGTGAGAACATAAGGACGTCGATTCTACAGAATTAATACGACTAGATCCAATAATTTGTTCCTTAGGGATTAGTGATGAGGTTGTAACATATTAGATATTAGAAATGTTGATAGTATGAATACACCTTTAGCGTCTGACAAGATTAGCTACTCTATTTTCCGAGCTAGGTAACGTTTCAGTACACCATAGGATCAGTTGACCCATTGTATCGCTATTATCCACAAACTAACGATTAGTAAGGGTGGACGATCCATACGCTGGAATACATGCTTTGACCATATGTGTTTAAGTTCTAGACAGAGCTAGATTGAGATTAACTTAGTGCAAGTTCACGAACAATGACAACTTTCATGTGATTTTGTACATAACAACGAAAAACTGATTAAAAACACATACTAGTAAATAATTGATCACTTGAAATAAACGCCATGAAAACTTCACAAGAATATATGGCATTGATGTCTTCCCAATTTCTTCTCAGCCAATGAAGAAGATTGGCATTTCCTGATCCTACCTGCTAACTTGACCTGTTTTGTTGAGTGCTTGTTTATGAGTAGTTCTATTACATTCACATGAATACATATTTTTTATTTTTTGTAGTTGCTTTCTTCAATGTGATATTATAATAACTACATGAATTTATCATGGATTTAAACTTAAATTTACATGTAGCTATGTCATGTGGCTATCTCTTTTGCTTGAACATGAAGTTTCTCTTCAATTATACTTCTTAGTTTATATTATTATTGTCCTCTTATTGTAGTGAACTTAATGTGTACCCTTAATACTCACCTTTTTGTGCATTCATAGCACATGGGATGTACAAATACTCACCTTTTTTTTGCATCACGATTCTTTGCATCCTTTTCTTAGGGTGGGTAACAGGTTTGAACCCCTACTGATTGTGGGAGTTCCTCTCAGGTAAAAAGCAATTTTAAATAAATAGTACATGTCGAGATTTGAAATAATGTGTGAAATTGATAAAAATATATGATAACATCAACAATTTCTAATTGTAGGTGAGACATGATTTTTAAACACGGTTGTATCCCATAACAATTGCACAAACGGGTACAACTTTGTGTAAATTGATGCACCTGACTAAGAGGCTGCATGTGTTGTTGCTTATGGCGGAGTGGCGGGTGACTCACTAGATGATTTGGGTTGCTATAAGATTATCCTAGATGATATCATCTGGCTCAAATGAGGTGGATGAGGATCGATCATGCCTTGATCGCGGGGCTGGTTGAGAGGCCAGATATCAAACTTTTCATTTCCCTTCCGGTGAGGCTACGATCACATTGGAGGACGTAGCCTATATCTATGGCCTACTGATAGATGGCTGATGCAGCCCGACAGAATAATAGGGCCCGCAGGGCCCCGTGATGGACCATCTGATGGGGTCCACATGATTTCTGAAGATTCCCATTCTTATCTAGATTAGTAATATTACTTAGTTGCTTAATAGGATTGCTTTCTAAATTCTATTTAGAGTAGGATCAAGTAATTTCCTTTTATTAGTATTCTGATTAGTTTAGAATACTGTCTTCTATATATACAGAGGTATTCTCTATACCTCTTGTTATTTTCTCATGCTTATTCAACTAATAAAGATTATCGTGAGTTTTTCCATGAGTTCATGGCCGTGAGTGTTTTTTTGTGTGGAATCCCTTTGTTGGATTCGATCAACCTCATCTGAGAGGTTGGTCCATTCGATCGAAGGTCCGGGGCTGCGCCAATGGCCCAGCCGTAAAAGTTTACATGGCTAGAACGTGTCTTCTGTCCCAGTCCGGAGGAGTTGAGGGAGAAGAACAAGCAGAAAGGAAAGAAGAAGAATAAAGGACAACAGAAGAAGAAAATGGCAGAAGCTGAGGAGAAGTACAACACTTGGGCTTTTTTTTTGTTGCGGGCCAACTTCTTTGTAATTCGTTGGGGGCACGAGGCCCCTTCTATATTTTGGAGTTGTTCAAAGATTTCAGTCCCTACGCATGGGCCTCTTGTTGTTTAGCCAACCTGTATAGAATGTTTAACAAGGGAGTTCATTGGGAAGGTCTCAAGAAGGGTGAGATACTTGACGCTATCGATGAAAACGACGCTTTTGAGAAGAAGTTTAAGTCATTGTCTGTCCCCCTCCAACTTCTTCAGGTGAGCAAATTATCTATTTAATTCGTGCTTTCATTGTGTAAAATATATGACAGCCTTATTGTTTGTTTAGTTGTTCTAATGATTTTGTCTCTTTTATCATATCTGGGTGTACTTCATAATGAAAATTGGTCGAGGATTTAGGCCAAATCAACACCAAAACTATGACATTCAGTTTCCTTTAATGGTTACATGGGCCCACCGGCTGGCTGGATTGACCCATCTTACGACAGTGAGAGAAGTCCGTAAGCAATTGAATGACCTCACGTCCAATGAGGTATACTTAGTTCATTTTCATCTTTTCGTACACAACTGCTAGCTTTAAAAGTGCTAGATTATTAGGTACTATTACAACATTAAAAAAAAAACTTAAATTAGTGAAAGATTATTAGGTACTCAAGAGCTTCTTCACATAAGTAGTTCAATTGACATGTTTCAATGAATTAAAGAGAAAGTGATGCAGTTCAAATAGCGGAATTTCATTACAAGATTGAAACATACAATATGTGACATGGTATGGGAATTCTACTATCATCTTTGAGGTCTTCCATACTTTCCTACGCTATGAGGTCTTCCATACTTTCCTACGCTATGAAAGGTTACATTTCACAACTCCTTTTTCACACAACAATGTATGGGTTTAGATTAAAATTGGGAACTTTTCCCTCCTTAGTAGAAACTATTACATACAAAGTACTTTGGTTGTTGACATGATGAATTTAGTCATGTGTATTACATTGTGGATTGCAAACAAGTCAATAGGGCTTTTATGAAATATATACCATAGTCAATGATACCAAACATTGCTTTAATACAATGAAAGAGAACATGTATTCTGCCTAAGAAATAATTGTCCATGCATTAAATGAGAGGATATGTATGATAAGGTGTCAATAGAAAGAGGAGATTGATTTCTAGGGTAGAGAATGTGAATAGAAAACTTTCCATTACCTCCTTTGTGGAAACCCAACCAATAGAAAGAGGAGATTGATACACAACTAATGGTGAAATCAAGGGTGGAAACAAACGACAAATATCACATTTCGCACCAATACAATGCTCAAGGAACTGGCCTCTTTGTGATTTTGGAGAAATGGGAAGAATGAAGCTCGAAATCGCATTATATAGGGTTTTTGGACAGGGTCGGCGCTGACCTTAGGTAGTGTAAATTAAGGTCGGCTTTGACCATGTGCCAAATTGGTAAAAAAAAAGGTTTTTCGTCCCAATTGCTCTAATTGGTGCAACATCATCTATAGTGCTCGATCGGGTCCCATGTGCGCATTAAGTGTTTTTTCCGGTAAGATCCTCTATTTATAATCTCATCTCTTAATAAGTCAATAAAGTAAAATCATAACACCAATTTCCAAACATGTATATATATAAATTTTTTACATTCTTTAAAATTCTATAAATTGTAATTTCTTAATGGCTGGTTTATTTAAATCTTATAAATCAGAATGTAGTGAAAACGCGAAAAAGAGCACTCGCCATGTGGAATGAGAAAATTCGTGTTTCTTCAAATTCTATTGCATCTGAATTTCAAGTTCTCGGTTCCAAGTTCAAGAGGTGGGTTCGATAAGTTTGAAACGTCGTTTTTGCTTCCAAATTTTCCAGAACTGAAGTATGGTATTTCGAAATGTAATGCATGTGGAATGAAGTGAAAAACATTTCTAAATTGATAATAATGAAGTGGGAAAAGAGGTACAGTGCTGTCCAATAAATCTGGTAATAATCATTTTGTTCTGAGACAGAAAACAAGATCTGATGAGTTCACCCTGTAAATCCTATAAATCTTTTAAACAAGCAAATTTTGGTGACACTAATATCTTTAGCACCAGCCAAATTTTTTATTGGCAACAAAAAATCTATAGTGATTTTATAGGATTCCAATACAACTTTTAGTGGTGGGGGCTTCTAGCGATTCCAATTCCATGCAACGTTAGTACCTGTTTAATCTCCTCATGTCATTTGACATTTGATGAGTCTCCCACCAAATTAACGTCTCTCATCCATGTATGCTCTCCTTTTGCATCGACAGCCGTCCGTTTTTGTGATGCCGCATGGCATCAGTCAAGATCTTTTATGATCTCCTCTGCGGTCGTGTAGCAGATGCCACCGCTCTCTGTTTCTCTCTTAAGCCACCCTCAACATCTCTCATCTTCGAAACAATAAAAACAAAAACTAGGGTTTTAGGGAAAGGGTGACAATACATGAACACGTTCTGACTTGTGACCAAACGTTTTACGTTTTGAATTCGAGTATGTCTAGGAGAAGTTCGAAAAGCGGTCGTCACTTCAAAATTCTCATGGGAGATTTCTCTCAGCGTCTGGTGAGTGCTCTTTTTCGTGATTTTACTCTTCTGTCGTTCTTGAATTGAATCAAGAAACAGTACAAGCAATGTTTCATACGATGTATCGTGAAATCCAAAACCTTTATATATCGGCCGGTTTATCGTTCTTGAACGATATCTCTGTTTCTTTTGACTCTCTTTCTGAAAAGGAATTAGAAAAACGGTTAGAGAATAGTAAATACTACAATTTTTTTTTTTTATAACCATCTCCTTCCCAGCCGAGCCTTTGGCCCTGACACTTGATTTTGGACAGCCGAGAACTAATCCCTAGGGGCACATGCAAACCCTCCTATGCACATGAACCGGGTAAATGTATGGGAGATGGCCAACGAAGGTAGGGTGTTGAACACAAGACCTCTCCGCTTCCTGAGGGGTAGAAAGAATAGAAAAAATTGTATTGGTCCATGGCTGAAAACCTTTATGTTATGTAATGGACAAGTCTCGATCCTCTACTCCCTCTCTATCTAGAGTTCCCTGTTACTTCTCTTTGATAAAGATCACGTGGCATGCTTTTGGAGCGTTCTGTTATCACCAGATTAAAGAGATGAAATTGTTATATTGGATACTACCAAAAATCAGTGTCAATGGGTGTTGGTAGTACTTAAGATCTTAGGCCGGCAAATCCTTGATCTGGGGACCATTCATTTTATGACTTTTAGATTGGATGTTTGACGATGCCTAATCCATCTGATTTTACGTAGATGAAAACCCAAAATTCCAAATAGTCTCCTTGTACATGTTCTGCACCATGGCCTATACAAATATGCTACTTTGGCCAGCATGTATGCGGGTTCCACTACCCCTGTTACTGAAAAGATGGACTTGTTGATTTGGATATCCGTCAAAAATTGATTTGAGTGGATGTTGCTAAGCATCTATCTAAGGCCTATCAAATGAGCGATTAAAAACTGAGATCTTTCCATCTATATTCATCAGATCACATATTCATTGCTTTAGATTGGATGGTTAACGGTGTCTAATCAGTCTGATTTTTGGGAGATGACACAATCTAACGAGTGTCCTTGTGCTTCGATACTTGATAGCGGTACCTTTGTGTAGGTACATACTTATTACAGGGAACAAGCACCTGGCCTCTGGAACACTAATTTGCTAAAAAAATCGCGACAGATACGGAACTAGAGTATTTCAGAAATTGTTTAGTTTTAATTATATGGTCATCTTTGTACTACATCAAAAAAATGCTTAAAACTTGTATGATGTAAATTCTTAGGACTTGGAGAAACTTCGGTTAACATGCATTCTATTTTGCTAGTTCTTGTTTCTTAATTGTCTTCACAGAGCTATAAGCTTACTACCCTCTTTATCAGCATTTGGTTCTGAGAGTCAATATTTATTTTTCTATGTATTGTAGCGCATACTACCAGCTTTTGTGAAGCATATTGCTATGGATGCATCCCAAACAGCCAAACTGAAGGTTCCTAGTGCTCGCAATTGGCGTGTTCAATTTAGTAAAATGGTCACTGGCACATATCTTCATGATGGCTGGCCGGAATTCGTAAAAGACAACTCCTTGAAGGATTTTGACGTTTTGCTTTTCAGATATGATGGTAATAGGCATTTCACTGTAAGGATTTTTGATAAAACTGCATGTGAAAGAGAGGAGGTAATTACTTGCAACACTCATCAAGACACTGCCTCCTGCAGTGGCATGACGCATCGGTCATCAAAGAAGACATGTTCAGATTTTGGGCCTCACTCGCAGCATATTTTATTTGGAAGTGGCAGAAACAACCAGCAGAACAACCGCATAGATTCATCGCAAACTTTACGATGTAACAATACTGATTCAAGCGAAAGTAAGTAGAAGCAACTAATTTTTTATCTAGCTTATTCAGGTATAATCATACAATTGTAGTGATTTATGCAACTGTTTGCTGCGTTCATTACTTTCATTCCAACTGGCGCACACAGTTTTTTTTTATAGTCTGATACTTATGCTACATACTAGAAGTCGTAAATCCTACTTCTTTGTTTGATAAGTGATTTGTTTTTAATTTATTCCAACTTACAGTTGTACACTTTAACTTGGTACTATTGGTGTAACAATTGCTAATTTTATACAATTATATCGATTATTCTCCTTTTTCTCCTTTTTTGGGATGAAAACAAGGTTTTATAACATGATAATGTGTAACCCGCGGTTAGAAGGTTATTCACATGGACATCCATTAAAAATCTTGTTCCAACTTATAGTGACATACATTGTAGTGGCTTAGGAATTCTTTTTTCACTTTTGGGAAGGTGTTTGATGTTATCATCCCTAACTCTAGCAGGAGAAGAAAGGGAAGTCGTTTTCATTTTGTTTCCTATGGAGATCGGAGGGTGGCCATGAAATCAATAGCTTTTACACATGAATGGTAGTAGATTTCAAGCAAGAAAGGAGATGGAAGCTGAAGTTGGCAACCTTTGAATAGTCTAAAAGGATCAAAGTATTGTCAATTGATGATTCTAGCAAAATATAATTCATGACACTAAAATTCATAAAAATTTAAAATTTATAATAAGATGGTCAGAATTACAAGTAAAATCAATAGCTAATAATCAAAGGCCTAAGACATTCAGTTCGGAGGAAAATTTGAACCAACTTC
This sequence comes from Umbellularia californica, assembly GCA_028538565.1. Lineage (NCBI taxonomy): Eukaryota > Viridiplantae > Streptophyta > Magnoliopsida > Laurales > Lauraceae > Umbellularia > Umbellularia californica. Next base: position 8,077,328 of record JAPQWN010000002.1, read on the forward strand.
TATATTGAGTGTTGAGGCTGGAAATTGTCACGTCTGTAGTGCTTGGGTTATGGTGGTCGACATGGAGTTGTAGACACGCCCATTTAGTTGTGGGGATTAAGTTTACACGTCTTCCTGTGCTTTTCACAAGGCATATCTGAATGGGCAATGTATCTTGTCGTATCACATCTAATAATTCACTTTTTATGTATAAAATCTGTGTCGTTGTTGTATTCATAGCATGCCCCTCTTGTATGCTTGCTGAATCTGAGCATTGTAGATCTCAACTACCTAATGAAAGTATTTCTCATGGTTACTTGGAAGGACTGATTTGCACTATACATCGTTGGGTAATATTGCATGAAGTAGTGTTATAATTATTGATCTTTGCATGTGGAATTTTATGGTTGAATTGTTGAGGCTCTGTTCACTTGAACGTTTTGATGAATTGCTAGATATTTCCTGCCTTTTGGTTGTGTATAGGAGTGGGTCAGCAGATTCAATACGATTGATCTGAGTCTCTGAACTGACTTCAACCTGAGTCGGAACCATCCTTTAATCTCCCATCACGTAATTCAAATTAACGAGAGTAAGTGAAGCACATTGACAGTGACTCTTGCAACTGCATTTTCAATGATTTCTCCAACACAATCATGTCATATCTTTCCTTTCTTAAACTTTACTTTTATTTTTAATTATGGATTTATTCTTCTGATTTCAAAAGAATGTTTGAAGTAAAATATTAAATTAATTTCAAAAAAATTAAAGTGCTCTCATTTTGAAATTAAACATCGATATTTTTTGTTGTTATTATAGGTTTTAATCTTGATTGCAATTTTTACCATCTCAATATAATTTCGACTAAATATTATTTATAAAATTATTATTTTTAAAATTATAAATTTTATTGCCTGTGCTATTATTAAATACTCAAACTATAGGGGTCTATATACAAATTCTGTTAACTTCGGGGGTATATACAAAAAATGCCTTCTATATATAAAAATATCCAAGGAGACTTAAAAATTATTCTTGATAATGATGAAATTCAAATTTACACTTAAGGACCTGACTTTTTTCTTCATTGCCCAGCATGATGGGTCCCAATAGATGTGTGATTGGGATGGATCATAAGAATAGATGGGGCCCACCTTTTTGGAAAGATTAAACACTTAGCCTGTACAAAACGGTAAAAAATGCAGCGACTAGGCCTTGTAGGCTTGTACCCACCATGGATGTATGGAGGGCGTGCATTGTAATCATAGTGCCTTCTGAGCAAATCTTGTCTTGATAAGTCAAAGTGAATTTGTGATGATAGTCATTGCAGCTCCAGCACCACTTGTAGCTATTATGTTAGCACTAGCTCCAGCAGTCAGCACCACATGTGGCTTCTTTTAATTTTTAACAAATTAGAGAAACAAAAAAAAAAAAAACTATGAGTAGATAAACCTATCAAACAATGAGCAAAAAGAAGCAAAATGGTATACTTATTTTGTGATTCAAATTCACCTGCCCTACCTATTTGCGATTTCAAAGCATATTTTTCCATTCTAAGATCACATCTAGACTTCAAAAGAATGTGGCCTTTTAAGCATTACTCATCTGCAACTTGGGCTTCATTTTCATACAAATCATTCCGTATGTGGGGGAAAGAAAAGGAGAGAAATGACTAACTAAGCCTCTTCTATAATACAACAGCCCACACACTGCTTCTATTATTAATGAATGAATGCAAGTGTAGATCAAAGAACAAAATAAGGGCGATAATTACGAGACAGCTTTGACAGCAACTAAGCAGGGGATGCACCTGTTGTTCAGGCCTACACTATCAAAAAGTCTATTTGGACAAACTCTATGGACAGGGACAAACTGTCCACGTGGCGCAACGTGATTGGGCTCTCTCAAAAGTTAAATGCATTGTCCCAATCACGTTGCGTCACGTGGACAGTTTGTCCCAAATTCTGTCTATGAGTTTGTCCATATAGACAAACTGCTACACTATACAGAGCATCACCGAACCATATAATGTTGCCATGGATTCCTGCAAGAAGAAAGGCTCTAAAACATAAACTTTTTCTTTCTTTCTTTTCTAATAACTTAGGATATCTCCCGCACGGGCCAGCCAGGAATCACTCAATTCTGTCGAGAAATAATCTCTAAGGGCATATGCAAACCCTCCTATCCACATGCACATGTAAAACTATATGAGGTGGCCAACAATGTCCTATCATAAGATCTCTCCCATGGCGAATTGAGCTACCACTCGCTGATTGGCTCTAAAACATCAAGTGGATGGATGGATCCTAGCTTCAGGAGCAGTGTCTCGTGGAAACTGACCAAAGAAGCAGTCATTGATCATACCCTTTTCAGTTACCTACCAAGGGAGTTAATGTGTTATAATTTAGAAACCCAAGAAAGAATTATTTGAATAGAAAAGAACATAATCCGTTTCAGATTATTTAAAATCTAAAAAGATGTGTAAACATTCATTCACTGATGAAAGGTGGGCTGCATTTTGGGGGACCCACTTTCTGTGCTCTTTAAGCCCAAGTTATATTGTTTTTGTGGGCATTAGAAATTCATAATAACTTTTATTTAGAAACAGGATCCTTTTGAACCAGAATCAAAGACGGAACAAATTGAATTTTGTTGACACCAAGCAGATTAGTCAGAGTTCATTTGTCCAACCTCATGCAGGTTGATTTAGGATAGGTGTGTATTAAAATTAATCTCACAAGGCAGTTCTAGCCATGCATTAAAAAATTAATGCATTATAGATCGATGGCTGGGATTGTTTTCCAACGCATGTAGGAGAAAGATGTTTAAATTTTAAATTGTCTCCCATGCTTGATTTACTCTTGAGATCAGATGAAATGTGAGAAAAATAGAATGTGTTGGTTCTGGAAAAGGATGATAGCAAAATGAGAAATTTATAGGGATGAAATATGAATGCAAGTGACAAATAGAGTTTTAAAGATTCAAAAGAGAATTTTTTAGAGAGATTATGTTGGGAATGGGAATAGGGATAAAATCGTAGGAAAGTCAATGTCCCATCTACATTACTTCCTCTTACTCAACAAACAGGCACTTAATGTTTAAATAGCAAAATATTGGCATACTAATGTTGGCTGTATCAATGGTATGCACCAGCCAGGCTGCACGCATCAGCTGTACATGTTGGATTCCCAATCCTTTACATTGTATTGTTTTCTTGAAAACCAACACCTACTTCAAACGAACACATGCTGCACTTTCAAAATAAAAAGGGATGCATCAAGAGACTCATGGATACCAGTCTACAATAGCATGAAAGACATCATGGCAGTCTTACCTGTACAAATTTCAAGACACTGATCATTCTTATGTTCTTCGCAGCGGACAGAGGGGTAAAGAAACATGAAATAAAGCATGCAGAGTCAAATATGAAAAGGTAACGATTAGATGAACTGAATATGAACAAAGGTCAAACTGACATTCAGAAAGTCTCAAAACCTCCTAACCCTCCACCAGAACTTCATCGAAGTTCCAGTCTCTCACAAGATCCCTTCTCACAGCACAGCTCCGAACTAAACGTGGAGCCCCAGAAATACCTTGACTGTTCAGCATGATTGGTTGAGGGGTCACTTTAGAAGTTGTTGTGTTGTTTGCAGTCTCTGGTGGTGGAACAGACACCTTCCGAGATAAGCAGTTCACGATGGTGGAGCACCGGCTGTCGTTTTCTGAACTTGAAATGGAGTAACTTCTAAAAGAGTGTGATCTGTCTGAGCTGTGACAAATGAGACATGCTAGACTCATGATGCAAAGCCTGCAATCCACACCAGCACAAATCAAACCCATCAGTATGATGATTATGTCAACACAAACAAAGAATTTGTCAGCTGTAAGCAGTAATGTGTTTGCACAACCAAGCTCTCAATTGGGTTGCATTTGGCTCCTTCCTGTTTTGGCATAGGGAGAACTCTTAAATTGGAATGTCTCAAAATCAAGAGAAGTTTTACTCTGCTTTCAGAATTGGAAGGATCCAAATATAGTCAAAGTTCACAAGCAAAGTCTTTAAAACCTTGACAGCCAAACCACCACGGTAGAGCATGAAAGGTCTAGATAGGAGCCAAACGGGTAGAGAGATGTTATTCTAGCACTACAGAGAGTCGCAATGTTACAAAATAGGTTAGCAAATGGAAACATATGTAAACATATCTTTGGCAAGGCACAGACTGATTGACATGAATTAACTCCAAGAACCAATCCTTTCTTAATGCCAAAAAGGCTTACACAGGAGATACAAATGAGAGTGCCTTAAGAATGGGAAAGGGAATATGTACTATGAAACCTGTGTGAGATGCTAGTAGGACTATTGGAATAGGTAACTGCAGCCGAATTCTTCGGTTCAATGGTGTTTCTCACAAATTAACAGGATGCACTAGCACTTGTAAAGCAATAGAGAAAATAATTATCATATCACATACTCGTAAATCTTTCTTTTATAATGAAAGCAAAAGGTGGAAATGATGTTTGGTTGTATTATATGGGTCCCTGCAATTCAATAATGAAGAATGCCAACCATGCAAGAGCTTTTGATGTGCTTGTCAGTCCCATCGATGCACTAACACCGTGAGTATATCATTATTATTATTGTTGTTATTGAATGGTAACCAGGAGTATGTTATTGAAGAAGCCATAATCTTTTCAAATTCTATGTAAAACCAGTAGAAATTTGAGGAAATATAGATGGAAGAAAGAAACATATGAAGCCATGATTTATATCTCGCTCTCACTAAAGCCAGTTCAAATTCAAGAAAACTTCGTTTGGAAGAAAGAACAAGGCGGATGCAAGAAAATCTAGACGGATGGAAGAAAGAGATGGAAGAATATTAAAAAATCAAAGAGAGAACAAAAGAGTACAAGTACATTGGATCTGAAATTGAAAAGAGGAGCTGGTGAAAATTGAGAACTGAGAAGCCAGTCCCACAGTGTAACACAATTTGATATCTAGGAGGAACTATATAACAAAAAGGTTCAAGATGGGGCAAGGGAAATGGGATATATGTGGGCACACATAGTGAAGGCAACCTAGGAGAGTGTAGCATGGTTGTTGGGTGCCACCTCAGATAAGGGGCATTTTAATAAGACATCAGTTAGACATACATTTTCATATATAGTTGAATCATGGCCAACAAAGAAACAGGAAGATGCTAAAATACATGTAGCTGAAATTTCATACCAAGATGGATGTATGGAGGTAAAAGAACTAGTGAGATTCAAAATGAACAGATGAGAGGAAATGATGCTTTTAAGGGTTGCTTGTTGAGGAACTAAGAAAAGAGGAGATTTATAATGACCCTAAATGTGAAAACATGACTTTGAATAGGGTTGATTGGAAAAGTAAATATTCTAAAGTCAACCCTATATGGATGGGATAAGGATTCCACGATATCAGTTCAGCGTGTTTGCAAAGAATCAGGACCAACTCCTATATGATGTTTCGAAGGGTTTCAAAGAAACAGAAGGATGGGGAGACTGATAAAAAGACTTGAAAAAAATAACGAGAAAAGACATCTTCATTTGTGGAGTTACTAAGACTATTATCCATATATTGTTAGGAAGTAAAAGTCACAAAGCTGACCATAGATACATGGGATGAGGCATCAGTAATCAAACATGCAATAACTTAAGGCAAACTTTCGGTCAAACCAACTACATGCCTGATTTGCTTCAGTGAAGGATTCAGCATCAAGATGCCCATGCTTAAAGTAAAGGTCCTTTCATTTCTCAAAGGCATTAAATTTAAGTGCATGTATATTGTTGCAAAATTTGGAGTATGAGGAGAGAGCATACTGACATATTGGTACAAAGTGTGGAAAATGAAAGACAGCAAGTAAACTAACTTCTATTCCGCAAGTGATTACTGGTCAGATATATCAATCAGTCAACCAGCCTTTGAAACCTACCTAAATCCCACAGGGTCTCTCTTTTCATACTACACAGATGAGGAGAAGCAAACGTGAGTTTCAATGATTCAACCCCAACGTCCTTCTCATGAAAGTGGTACATAGTATATTTTCTTTGAGAGATTGAAACCTCACCAATACCTTACCCAGATCAATTGGGTAAATCTAGGATGATGAAGACGACAACCATTATGACCCAAAAAACAAAAAAAAAATTAAAATTCTTTATTTTTTTTTTTTTGAGTTAGCTCTAACAATTTTTTTCACGCCATATTTGTTTGCATTAAAATACATAGGAATTAAATATATAAGGTGGTTAAAATTAAAGATCAAAGGTGAATTTCCAAAAAAAAGACCATCGTTTCTTTTAATTCTATCTCCAAGAAAACGTTATTTGATGTTCAATTTTAGAAATTCACCTTTAATCATCATTTAACAATCCTATGTATTCAATCCCTATGTATTCTAATGCAAACAAACACACCCTTAGATCTTTCTCCCAAACCTAGTAAAATAAAAATAAAAATTAAAAAACCAAAATTAGTCCAATACTACTCCAAATCTAAATATTCAACTCCCCAAACTTTTCTCAATCCAAACATTGAGACTAGGATTTACAAAAAAAAGTGAGGAACTTTTCTCAACCCAAACACTGCGACCTCGATCCAAAAAAACAGAAGGAAAAAAGAACATTCAGACTAACACCTTCCGTTTAGCCAAGACCTTGTCTCTATTCCAGATCTCCAACAAAGCAAAGAAGAAAACAAGACAATAAGCTTAGAAACACAAGATCCATCAACGCAACCAAAGCTTGTTCATATACACTCCAAATCACTACAACAACCAAACCCTGCAATCATTCACGATATGCAGTCCTCCTCATAATCTATCCACAGTAAAAATAGAGTAAAGGTGAATTCAGTTTACTAGATCTGTTCCCATGTGCATAATTACCGAGCTTCTTCTTCTTCTTCTTCTCAACACAATCATTCTCAGCGCAAAAATCAAATCTTGATCCAAGATCTAACAAACAACTCAAGTCACAGATCTCAGAAACTAAAGAAAGGAGATCGAAACAAATCACGATTTGGGGTAAAAAAAAAAAAGTACGAATGGAGATCGTAGTTGCAAGCTGGAGAGAGAACAGATCTCAGAGAGTAGAAAACGAGAGCGAAACATTTCGTGATTTTGAAGAAATGCGATTTCGGTTGTGAGTGGAGATGCGAGAAACGTACCTGACTGGGACTGGAAACCGTTCGCGGAAGGAAAAGAGAGCGAGAGAGGAAGAGAGAGGGAAGAATCTTGTCTATTTATACAACGACTGAGAGGGATTTTATATTATACGTAGAGGAAGGGTATGGTTGTACGAGTACGGATAGTTTTTAATTTCCTGACGAAGGGACGAATTAATCAGGTCGGGTTAAAATTTTGAGAGGATTGGATTCTAAAATTTTATTATTTTTTTTTTTGGCTATCAGGGAGGGTTCAGAAGCCTTTGGGCTCAACTGATTGGATTCTAATTCAATTCATGATTTTTGTTGATGTGGATAGGTTTTTTGGATTTTTAGGATATGGTTAGATTGAATATGTCGATGCAATCAATTTTATTGGACATTATTAGACATTTGATATGAGATAGTAAATTATACAAATATGAAAAAAATAATTAGTTGGATTTGCATGAATGGTGGGCTAGCTGTATGAGGTCAACGACCCCACTTTTGATTAGTGCCGGTTTTCTCCCATCCTTTTTTTCCTTATAATTTGGCACTATTGTGTTCAGTTCTCCAACATTTAATCATTGTTGAATTAAATCTCAAAAAAATTCACAGCTGAAAGGCAAATGCATTTTAAAGCTGTTAAAGCAAGGTTCAGGATAAATTGATGGAGTTGATTCTTTTTTTTTTTACATCATCCTTATTAATAAAGAGACCTTTCAGAGTTCATAGCCAAATATTTTTCGAATTAATTGATGCATCAAAAGTTAGTGGAGTAGACAATTTATTAAGTGAAATTCAAATAAAAAATTTCCAATGCCCCCTTTGGAAACTCTTTTATCTTTTTTGGTTTTAGAGCTCATCTTTGGCCAATCAAATCCAATCATACACTTCCCTTTCCATCTACATACATCCCTTATTTGTCACCCATCTACTTGGATCCCACTAAAAGGGCCATTTCCTTTGGACCCCTAACATTTTGCAGTGTGGTCAAAGTCAAACCCTTAGAAATAGAATCTCTTAGTGGAATAATTAAGAGCTTCTATTTAATCTTCCTACGTATGAACATATTACCATCTTTATCATAAACTTCCCATGAAAATTCGGCGAAAGGATAATCCACAAGCCGTTGACCAAGGTCATGGTCCACCAACATGCCACATTTAGCGCTGCTGACGACTTCGTCGCAGAGAATTATATGGACAAGAGACGTGACACGTGTCCTGATCCAACGGCTCATGTACGAGAATCTTCAAATGATGTAAATGACCTTCACGATCGTGGTGGAAATGATGGCCTTGAAGGTGACTGCTCGTGTAGGATTGGAGATTCCTTTTTACGAGTGCTGAAGCTGAAATGACTGAAATGCCCTTATCCCTTCTGTGGGCCCCACAACTATCCAAGAGAATATATTCTGACTTCGATGTGTGAGGCCCATCTTTCATGATTATCCTGTGGGAGCCACTGTTGATATAGCACATAGAGACAATCACAGCTGATGTTGTACAAGAGAGAGAACCCTGAGCCTTGATCTTGTCTAATAAGGATGCAAAAAGGGTCCTGTGTGGGCCCCATGATGTAACTTATAAAAGAGGAAAGAATCTCACCTCATAGGGTGGCACAAATCAAGATTTGGGTGAATTTCTTGGGCTTTTTCAGATTAATAACATGGCTCTCTCTGAAATTTACCTATTAGCTAATGGGGGTAGTTTCCTTTCTTTAAAATTATAAATAAGTGGATTAGGACATCTTAAACCAGAGATTTGTTGGAAGTTAATGAATTGATGAGCTGGTTTTTATGGTAATGAAATCCTAAATTGATAAGAGGCCCTTTAAGATTTACCTACTAGTTGAGAGGGTAGTTTCCTCTTTCTTTAAATTTAGAAACAAGTGGATTGAGGACATCTTAAATTTAGGGATAAGATTGACAACAATTACATTTGTTTTTCAATTCTCACATTGTCAAAATCAGTTGGAGATTTGTCTAGAAGTTAATGATCATGAGTTGGTTTATGTGGTGAAGGACTCCTAACCTGATATGGCTCTCTAAAATTTACCTTTTAGTTGAGGGGATAGTTAATTTCCTCTTTCTTTAAAATCAGAAACATGTGGATAAAGATATCTTAAACTCAGAGATAAGATTAACAAAAATTATAGGAAGAATTTCGAAAAAGTCTTTAAGTTTCGGCCTTATTTCAATAAAGGACCAAGTTTCAAAACCTTTCAAATTAGTCCCTAAGTTTTTCAGGAAGTTTTCAATTAAGGACATCCATCTATTTAAAGTTATTTTTTTGCAACTTTTTTCCTTTTTTTTTAAATACTCAAATTACCATTCATTGTAATAAAACTCTCTTTCACTTCCTCTATATTCTCCTCGTTTCCCTAGGCATTGTCCTCACGGTGATCAAAGACACCCAGTATTCCTACAGTGATAGGCTACATGTAGTGGTTGTCGAAACCATGTCATGGCTTTAAATGAAGGGTAATTTGGGTATTTTTAAAATAGTGAGGGGAAAAGTTACCAGAAAATACCTTTAAATGGCCGGATGTCTTTAATTAAAAATTTACTTGAAAGCTTAGGGACTAATTTGAAAATTTTCAAAAATTGTTTTCTTTCTTAAAATAAGACAAAAACTTAAGATCATATTTGAAAATCTCCCTAACTTATATTTGTTTTTCAATTCACATCAAATATCCATGCAACCCACTGTCAAAACAGTTTTGACAGTGGGCCAAGTTGTGGGGTAGAGTTTGATTTAGTGGTTTATTTAGTACACAATCATAGGTCCTTATCCAAGTATTATGATGAATGAATGCATACTTTCCACCCCACATGACAAGTGACGATCTCAAGTAGGCCCATAACAAGGATTGAACCTTGATGGATGGTGAATAGCATCAAATCAAATCAAGAAAGAATAAAATGAGGGTTATGATGGTCTTTTATTTTTAATGGTTTGATAGATTTTTTTCGTTCTTTTTGTGTGAAATGAGGATTTATTTTGTCATTTAGTGGAGAAAGGATGTTGTTTTTTATCTTTTTTTTTTTCTCTTTTTAAAGGAGGGAATTTTAAATTTATGTATTTTTTATATGACCCTTGGTCTTTTTTTATCTGAATAGTGGAGGCTTTACTTCACTTTAAGTTTACTATTAAAAGTCTCAGACACGTACGGGACTCGATCAGTTGATGCCTTATCTGGTCTAGATTTGGCCCAAGTCAGCCTGGCTCAAATGTGGACAATTGTTTGTAAAGATTCTTGTGAGTTTCAATGGACTTGATAGCTCACCAAGATGACCAAGACTCAACGACCTTTCACTTAGGCGTTTTTTAGTACCTAAACATTGATGATTGTAACATTTTAACAATTAAATATCTTACAACCTTACAATCATAATATATTTTATTGATTATATCCAAGTCTCTGGTCTACTGTGGAATAGTTATGTGAGCCCATTTTTTTACTCTTGGACCTAAACACTGTTGACTGATATGACTTGAACCTAAACCTACTGGCTGGCCTCTTTTGATCAATGAGATATGGTCCATATGGTTACACACATTGTGGCTATGATGTGATGGGCCCACTTGCGATTGAAAAAAATGGTCTTGTGAGAGTCATGTTTTTCACCATTAATCAATTTTACTTTTGTACCATCAATCAGTTTTAGTTTGATGCTACTGCTACCTAACTCAAATATTGTATATTGAATGAGTGAGGTCTACTGTGTAGCTTATACTGTGAACAAAAGGTTGAAACTTTAATATTAATAATATAAAAAAAGGTTCTATTGGCCAAGGTGGATCTGCCTGGGTGCTTGCAATGTTTAGTGGTAGCTGATCCACAGACCACAAGGGCCCACTAGAAGAGCAATTTAGAAGAATATAGATCCTCTAAGGTGTTAGCCTAGAGAAATCCTGAGTTGGTCCCATCTAATCTAAATTGTTCAAAATAAACGCCCTTGAAGATATATTGGGTATCCACAAGTTTAATTGAAGCCGAGTTTGTTAATTTGTTTGATAAAAATATGATTAAAACACACTTATACAAATCTATTATCGGATTCTTCATCAAACATCAATCCAACAGTGGAAAAAAAAGATCTCAAACTGACATAAATTCGAGGAAACCCAATATACCCAGAGGACATTTATTCCGTATAGTTCGGCTTTCAATAGTTGGACCCTAATGTATAGTTGCATTTCTTTTAACTTACGATTTCTCTATGTTAAAGCCTCAGCGGATTCAGACCGATCAATTTAGAATAAGGTTTCATAATGGTGATGAAGATGGGTCCCACAAAAATGGTAGATTTTGTCCTTTTATTTTTCTAACCTTCTCTAACCTGTCCCTAAAAAGGACTGAGAATATGCCCATCTGAGCAGGAACGTGACTCTTAGTCTCTGTGTGGTTATTTTTAATAATCAATACAAAATAGATGGAGTCAATGAGAGAGAAGAGTTCTTTCTTTTTTAGTGATGAAGGATCTGCTACAACAATAATGCAATAGAATATCACCAAAGTTCTTAGGAAGATATGATAAATAAATAAAATAAATTATGCACCCATGATGCTTAATCCATGTATTGAGCCAGTTCAAAAAGGTGTGTGTACTTACAAAGTACAAAACAAACAAAACACTTGAGTAGTTTGAGTCATGAGTGTATTCACTAGGTGTGAATGGATCTGATTCGGGTGTAGTGTGGATCTGGATAGATGAGGATTTTATCATAGTTGATGCCTGCAGTATAAAGTAGTGCTGCAACTTGGGCTAACTTAACCCTAATCTAAGTGATCCAATCTCGCCAAATCTGAACTCAGGCTTGGGACTCTTGGGTTCAATTCAAGCTCAGGCCAGAAGACCAAAGCCCATTTTGAATTCGGGTTCAAATTTTTTTTTTGAATGAAGGGTTGTAGCGAGTCGGAGTCATGTTATCGGGTCGGAAGACAGTGCCAAAGCTGAGCCCATGAGCCTAACACACAGCCCAAATCTATATTAATGATGGTCAGGTGGAACCCATGACAGCCCCAATCACTGGTTTTCTAGACTTGCAAAATTGTTCCTGGTCGAAAATAAAGATTGGAATCTCACATGATTCCTGACTTGAGCTTAGCCTTTCTCATATTTAAAATAATAGCTTAGGAACACTTAACAGTAGGATTATGATATGATATGATTTTAAACAGTGGCAATGTTCCATACGTGGGAGATATGGGTCATGTGTGAGCATGTGACTTGGCAGCTCATAGTCACACAGCTCATATAATTTAATTAATACTTTTTAAGAACCCAACTTAGGGGGTCTTTTTGTAGACCACATGGCATAAGAAGATGTGCTAATGTATATACTTTTAGTTTTATTATAATATGGGTCACCATAGTATTAATCCATTATCTATATACGTAGATAAGCAGTCAAGTCATAAAAACTTGTTACACTTTGCTTAAGCCTGATTTGTTCGGTTGAATTAGAACACATATGAATTGAATACATACGATTCATGCCATGAGCCGTTGGCAATGAAGGTAAATTTTTTACAAGCTCAGCAAATAACCGTTTCTTTAACGGAAGTAGAATCGAAAATGATAAGAGATATATACCGAGGCACCGCACTCGTGGTTCCATACATAGAAAAGTGAAGGTCCTATCTACATCTTCAGCATATTTCCTTCACCCCTCATCTCACTAATAATCGTTTGGTAGAGTTCATTTCACCAGAATTCCTATGTAATTTAATGGAAACAAACAGGCCATTATCCGAAATCTATCTAGTTTGAAGACAAAGCTAATTAGACGGATTAAAAACCTGAGAGGTAGAGAATTAGGTGGCGAATCCCACTGGGTTGGCTCTGGCCCAGGTTGATGCACCTTGACTGATGAACAAAGACTAGAACATAGCTTTATCTGTTTATTGATTGAGTTTAAAATGTAAACTGAAATTCGGAACTAATGGTACAGGTAGGTTGAATAGGATGTATGGACCAATCCTAGGTCAAACTTGTTTACTAGCAGAATGAAAGGACAACCCAGACCTAAATCAGTTTAAGAGGAAAAACTCCAACATTGAAATATTGGTGCAACCAAAAACCATTACACATGGCTACCACAACATGCCCCTACCAATAGAGGAGCTTTACCAAAAAAAAAAACATGCCCCTACCAATAGAGGAGCTTTACTATAATGATTGCAATGTTAGTAGAGCTTTCTTCAAATTATATGCTAAATGAGATCATATACCCGGTTGTCATGCCATATGAGCTGAAACATGAGCTTGAGCAGTGAGAAATGGAGTTGATGAGAGGGTATGATTAGCCATCAATGCTCCATCAACATGGGGCTTTACAGTGGCAGATGCATAGGGAGACTTGTTTAAGATTCTGCAAAACCAACATTATATATTCATTTTACCAAGTGATGATGCCAGCTTTTTCATCAAGTTGGAGAAAATCTTGAAGAGCTGTGCCAGTGCACTGAAATTATCAGGGCTGGCGGGCCTGGCCCATGGACAGGGCCCAGTCAATGGTCAGTCTAAAGTCTAAACCCCTTACCTTCACTACCCATCTGTGTCTGAGTCGGAGTTTTTAAGGATGGGTTCCGGCCTATGGAGTCCACCTGGTCCCCTCACTGATCAATCCGAACCCACACCCCAGTTTTACAGGCTCTTGGATTGATCATGCAAATCTGGCACCCACAGGAATTTATTTAATTACTAGGATTGGAATAACTTTGGAGCCCCAAAATGTAGCTCTCGTCGTTAAAAAATTCTCATTTTTTGCACACAGGTGATGGGGGAGTTTTTTCAGACCCTTTAACCCAATCATTGTCATTCTTCTAGGTGGGATGCACAGGCCAAGCCCTTGCACTAAGAAAGTGTAGATATGTACCTGTCACGGCGTTTCTCCAGAAAACGTTGAAGGGAATACTTTCTAGCAACTGGAAGGTCTGCCAAGAGGAATTCATCATCAACCCACAAAAATAATTTAATTTGTAGCATATGAATGATCCAATGGAACAAATTTGTCATGGTTGAATGATCATGGATGGATGGATTGTTGTCCTCCCAGCCTAGAAATTTAATTGGATCTAGTTCCAAAGTGGAGTCCAAGTCAAGTTCCAAAGTGGAGTCCAAGTCAGGTTCATTTCATAACCATACCCAGACATAATTGTGTGGATTATCTTTGTCAGGTTCATAGGCAATAACCTGTGTAACATTCAAGATAGAATAGTTGACATATGGAAATAGTAACCATTCAGAACTTTGTATTGGTTTGATTGGTTTGAATATGATATTGTAATATTCTATCTGAATTGGGTCCATAATCAGAGTATTTAGGTCCATCAGATATTGGGCCCTGCAATTCGTCAGGACACACCCTAGATATGGACCCAGGTGAGGTTCCCATGCTGTGATTGGAAGGACCAGGTTTGATGTATCCAGCCTGTCCACCCATTGTCCTGCACCTGACTCCACCTGGGATTAATCATGACTGAAAATTATAGGTGAGAGGACAATCTAACTTTCTGATGAATATTATTAATCATGAGTGTTGATTGTGGTCGATTTCTTTATTTTTAACCATTCATCTGAAGCCATTGATTAGATGATTATGATCATACCATTAGAGTAAATTCTTGGTCATGGGGAAATATGAGATAAATGATTAAAAGCACTCAAGGCTAGTCCTGCCAACTCACTGAGTGCACAACTAATCACAATTTGTGAGGGCATGCAATAGTTCATCATTCACTTATCCATATACATTCTATTTAAGGAATATGATTACAGTTAGGATGTGGTTCTAGATATGAATTTAGAGAAAAATTATGAAGCCAAACATGCCATACTGAAAAATGAAAAATGTTGATGAAAAGAAGAATCAGCAAATTGGGGGAAATAGAACTGTCACCTGCTTGCAATTTGCAGGCTGATTGTAAGGTGGAAGGACGAGTTGGCGGTGCCCCTTTGGTTGCATCTGGTGCTGCGGTTTTCGGGCCACCCGTATTCGTCGAGGAGCTTTCACAGGCAAGAAGCATAATTGCTTGGGCCTGTCATGCTAATCTAGTTAGCTCACAGTTGGATTTTTCGTGTAAAATTCTGCATTATCAAATGATCACATGCTGTGGGCCGCACATTAATAACCATTTGATCATGATTTAAAGACGATAATGATGAAGATGATGCAACTAAAATAACATCACATTTAGAACACCTTAGTATGGAAAGCCAAATCAACTCGATGACCAACCAGTTAGCAGGGCTAACTTGAACACTCCATTAGCAGGCCTAGACATGTGCTCAGGTGGGCAAAGCTGAAGCTTCTTTAAGATCATCCTGTTTAGTCTTTGGGCCTCTGACTAGACCTACACTGAGCCCGTGGCTCAGAGAGAACCATAAGCATCCCATTTGCAGACTGTGTCTTAAAAATGTTGGGCTCGCCTATATTGGGCCTTTGATCACATATAGTCTCAGGCATCAGAGAAGTTAGGTATATATTGGTTCACAATATGCTCCCAGCGTTAGCCCACTGACCTTCAAACACAGACCAGGGCCCAGGTCCAGTTCAATGTGGACTTGTCTCGGGCATCCCCATCCCTCTTTACTAGGATTATATAATATATTTAAACACTAAGTAAATCTTTAATTATCATATAAATGCGAGTCAAATTGAAATTGATGTGTTCAATGAAGTTAACGAGTTTTAGAGCTAAGGTTGCACCGTATAGAACGGCCCATAAGGTCGTACCCCGGAAAGGAATCCACTGAATCAAGAACATTCAAGTTCAGTTTGTATGCCAGACAACTAAACTTAATGTTGTTTAGTACTCATCTGTAATGCTAACAAAATCAGAGGATCTTGTGACCATCATCATCAAGTCTGATACCGATTATCTAGGGTGTAAATTCTATCTGTCCGTTCATCCATTCTAAGGATCAAGTTCTCTTTGACTCTGCAACCTAATTACTTCTCACTGCTAACCATATGCCAAAAAATTACAGTACGCAAATACATGACAGAGATTGATAAATGTTAAACATTAGGACGTCGGTCCGGTTTAGAATTGCTCAGAGGAGGCCTGTTTATTAATCAGACCCGAAACAGGATAGAGCCCAATATGTTATTAATTAGGTAGGACACTATGGTTGAATCCTGATTCATAGCATTTTTGTGTGAGGCCTCTCGGTCTCGGTCGAAAATCATCCTGGCATACGAAAACGGCTGTAATCATTGGCCCAGATTGGCCATTTAGTAATAAGGCTCAAAATTAAGTCGGGGCTCAACAAAGAAGACCAATCCTGGTCCTTAACGGGTCAGCCCGAAAACCATGATTGGACAACCTAACACATTGTTTGATCTTTGTATGTTCTCTATGACTAGAATTTACTGCAACCTAATCCTTCTCAATAATTCAATGTATTCTTATCATTTGTTAGTAAAACCATCATTTCCCCTGAGGAAAAAAAAATCAGTTATTGCTTCTCAGTAAGTTAAAGTAAATAGACAGCAGTAGATGGGAGTTTTAATACCTTCTCAACTGGAACATTGTCATAAACATTTATAACCCCAGAGTAGAAAATAGTGAGTTGTCCCTTTGAAGATTGGTTTTTCATTGTTGGTGCCTGATTAGACCTGAGTAGGAGGAAATTAGTCCATGCAATGAAACTATTCTTGTAAGCATCATTTAATCAAAATGCATAGAGGAATGAAGCAAAGGTTAAAATGCTAAGCAATGATTATGTCTTGCACTAAAAAAACTAAAAACAAAAAAATTTTTTGGTGGCGGGTGGGGAGTCCTATCCATCTCAGTTACTAAAACCCCATAAAGATGCAAACATTTTCCAAATGTGGAGAAAATCATGGATTCTGTATCCAATTTCAGGTGATACAATTCACCAAAAACATTCAAAAAAAAAAAAAGGCTGCAATTCTCTTTGGCTTCAAAAAATGGAAGAGTTAAAGTGTCCAACACGTCTTAAAGCAATCACATATCTTTAAGAGCAAATCACCTGATCACCGGGAGAAGTTCTTGCTCTAGAACAGAAGGCTTTCTAAGTGAACTCGCGCTGTTTCGTGGAGGGAACAGGCCTCGACATGTTGGTTGAGATTTGATTGCTTCTGCTTCTTCCACATTTGCTTTACGAATACTCGGGTGAGCTTTGTCAAGGAGATATTTTCTGAACAAATCTAATGTCTGCGACATATTCTTCTTTGACCTGTGGCCCGCTGTCGCGATGGGGCTAACTGTCTCCCTCTCCAAGAATGAAACTAATGGATTGTTGCTGCTTTCGTGGAAATGCTTGTTAGATACAGAATTCTCCACCTTCAGGAGGTCCTTACCAATGGCAGTCCCCGACCACATGACGCCGAAGTCTGTAAAAGCTGTAAGATCTGTGTGCCTGTGATGTTTATAAACAAAACTCTGTCATTGAAGGCTTGAGACTTTCAATAGAATGGTTTGCATGAGATACTGATTTAGTATAAAATCAAGTTGCCCAGGGGCCTTTTGTCTTACTGGAATGAATGCTAGTAGTTCAGAGGAAAATGGTTTTAATGTAAGGGGTTTTGAAGGGGTGAAGCATGGAGAACAACAGAGGACCATCAGATTTCAAAGATTTAATGTAATAGAGTAATGGATGTGCATTCAATCCCCATTATTGATGGTCATCTTGCACACTGCCTAAAAATCATCAGGATCCTAATAGTATGAGAGATAACTGATAATGTCATAGTTACTAGATTTATTAACTGTCTATCTTCAAATATTCTCCAAAGGCACGTTTGTGTAATGCATCTTTTGCAGAAAAAGAACAGAAAATGTTCCAATTTTTTTGCGAACTTAATTTTTCACAGTCTGAAGTAGACTTTCCACAAGGAAAAACTTTTTTGGATTGATTTTTTTTAATCCGGATAAAGATTTTCCAATGAGAATAAGAAAGGTTGAGTTACCGGCGTACGCTACACAAACGTGACCTAACGTTTGGAAGAATGATCAGCTCAACTTGATCGACCACTTTATTTCACGTGTATTTAATAAGTACTGGTTCGATGAGAAGTGCCTTCTTTAATTATATCGAAAATATCACCCCCTCAACCATTTCATGAGGTGATTTGAAAAATGATGGGGAGGACAATTTGATCTAACCATTCAATTCAATTTGTATGCTCTTGGTTAAATGGCTATGTTCATCCAATCCAAAATAACATTATGCCACTTACAATTAAAGTTGTGTTCTTTCAAGCCAAACATCCACCATACATGTACTACTGCATTGCAATGCATTGGACTTGATCATTAATCATTCAGCATTTTTTTTTTTTGTATAATCTTGAACTAAAATGATCAAACCATTTAAGGGTTTTAAGTATAATCAATGGCGAGTAAACCATGAATTCTATAACAAGAGAAACATAATTACTCAGTGAAATCAATCGGCATCTTAAAAAAAAACTTCTAAAGTTTAGAATTACAAGAATGTAATGAAATTAAGAGGGAAGAAAGAGAAAGAGAAGAACATTGGAGTAAAAATGACTTTGAACCTCACTTGAAGCAATGAGAGTACGTGAGTGATCAGAGCTGTGGAATCTTCAAGATCTCAGCTGTCCATCAAGGGGGTGGAAGAGGTGGGTGGAAAGAGGATCATGGGAGAGGTGGGTATTGCAGCTGCCAATTTATAGAGATGGAGAAAGAGAGGTTATGTTTGAGGGCCGAGAGAGAGAGAGAGAGAGAGAACGTAGGGTGTAGACAATGAAAGATTCTGAGCTTCGATGACATCGAGAGTACTTTTTGTCACGTGGGACGTATGGCAGATATATAGGACAAATGGACAATGCAAAGGAAAGAGGCTCTCATGGAATCCTCGTGAGTTTGGAATTGTAGAGGGACCCAAGAAAAGACCGATGAGAAAGATGCCTGCATGCCCCATAACAAGGACCCTGCAACAAGTGTTTGTTTCCTCTTTCAAGAGATTTCATGTGTGATGCTTTATGGGTTTTTGGTTGGAACATGCCCCACTCATTAAGGCAGGAGAGGGGCATCATTCAAAAAACACCAATATTTGAACACTTACTTCATAATGAAACTTAAGGAAAAAATGGAAGATCTGATGGTCTTCACACACAAGTATTTTTATGCAGCCAAATTCTTTAGGGTGCGTCTCTTTATTAGGATTTTTGACAAAAGAATTTTGGTGTGTTTGAGGTTTTTAAGACGTGATGTGAGGTGATGGCTTTTTCCTTGACATTTATGGGCCCTCATTTCATGGTCTGAACCGTGTCAATATTCTCATATTATTGGTAAGCATCAAGATGTTTAGCTTCATATCTTAAATCTTCATAGATTATGAAGAAATCTGTGAAAAAACATCAAAAATATCCTAACAAATATAAAATAGTTGGATATACTAATGAAAATTGTGATCTTTACAAACATAGTACTTTGTTTCACATATGCCACATCCGATGTAAACATTTACAATATATATGAAATCTAGTTGCTTTTCTCATGTGTAAAACGCAAACGACCCCTAACGAATTAGTAATTAAGTCAGCAAGCATTAAAAGAAAACTCCAACAACAGTTGCACTGATATTGCACGTCTTTTGCATAAGCTTGGTTTCTTGATTCTTGCATGTTGCATGTCGTAGCAAAAAAATTTCTTCGAATTGAGATTTCATTAAAGTTTAAGGATTCTTAAAAGATATTCAGGAACTTGTTTGTGTAAAGCAACAGAAACAGAAATCCAAAGGCTCTTGACTCCAAACTCCATATAAATGAGAATAGAAGGGCTACTTTCGTGGGACTTTGCACGGCAACAAAAAATATACTAATGAAAGAGGAAACGCACATTCATTTTAACCTGAAATCGCTTTCACAAACATGCCCTAAATAAAGTAGGAATCCATCTATTGTGGATTTGCAAATTAATAACATTGCACTAATTGACTTATTGGATTTGGCACGGCTCGTGCAAATCTGCTTCAGGGGGACTCAATGTATTGAACTTTTATTGAGCGATATATCTTTATTGTTAGATTGTATGGACTCAATACATCAGTTGATGTGATAAATTGATTAATTTCTTTATTTATCAATAAAATCATGCTTTACTTTCTTGAAATGAATGTTATTTTATTACTTCATGCACATGACCAATACATATGACATAATGGTTCATGAGTTGAATCGGGTCCCATTAGTATATTAGATGTGATATATGTGTATGGATGAGATCCACACACGGGAGAGACATACGTCACAAATCTTATACTTAAATATATTCACAACCAGTAATGAGACTGGCCATCTCATCTGATAAGGTTGCAACACTTTGATCACTATGAGATAGTGTGATTTGTCTCGATCATCAGAATGTAAGATTCTGGATCATGGTGCTGGTACATTGGATGTATTGAAATACCATGAGAAGCACCTTATGGAATTCCCTCTCAATAATAAGGTATGCTCTCATAATTCCCTAACAATAGGCTCTCAATTCTGAGACATTGATGAACTCAAGTTTCTATCTATTCATTTACTTTGAGTCACCAATGAGTGAGGCCAACTGTAGGTCAACACCTCGGTGTCTTGGGTATGTGATAATAGAACTGTGGGAACATTGAATGATCAAGATGGAATCTATCTCTATTATCCCTTTGTACCAATTAATGGATTTGTCATTAGTAAGTGCGTATGCATCTCGATTAAGAGTTAATTTGATGGTACTGATGATCACAGTGATTAATTGGAGCTCAAGGATAATAAGATGTGTAACTAAGATTGGAAAAGACAGATTTATTCCAATTGATCCATGGATATTGATAGAGGGGCCTACTTGTGGTAATTGGAAAGTTTAGGGTCTTCATTGTAATTTATTCCCAAGGCTAGAGTGCAATTGCATTTATATAGTGGTATTATTTGCAATTAACTGTGTGCCCGGATTGCACATGAGATGTGGGGTCGCGTGTTTCAGTTGGAGCCAGCTTTCTATGAAATCTCTAGCAGTCCCCACACTAGCCCAAGTTATTATAAAGATACTAATCCTACTTGAACTCTAAACAGAAGGAATTAGAAAGTTACTATTTCTATTTGGAGTGGGACTTCTCATAGTGGAAATAGTATACTTACTAATTGTTGTGGAAATGAGACTTCTATTTCAATTAAGAAAAGAGGAGCATTGAAAGATTATAAAAGTGAATAGAACCCCTCATGGACGTCCATCTATTGTTGTCAAAAACGTCCGGCCTCTTTTTGTGCAATTGTTGCACTGCTCTCTCCTCTCTTCCTCTTTTAGTTCCTTGGAGTTTCGAGTTGGGTTTTCTCTTGGAGATTCCACTAATCTTCTTGAGAAATGAGATCTGATTCGAGTTATAGCGTGGAAGGCTAAGAGATGCTGGAGATTCTTATTTGACAGGTGAAAGAGTTTCATCATCAAAGAAAGACGCAACTTCTCCATTAGAGCACAACCGAGCTCTAAAAGTATAATCTACTTCATTGCATGTTGTAGATTTTATGGATATTTGTTAGTTGCTGTTCTATCCTTTTGATAGGTTTATTTACTGATCATGATGGCTGAGATTGAGGACATGGATCCTAGATTGGGTTTTTAGCCTTATGGGTACTTGATCTCTGAGTCAAGTGGGTCAAAAGTTTTGAAAATCTATCCACGAGGCCCACCTACTTCCAACACTTATTAGAGTGTTTTTGGTAAGATCTTTATTAGAGTTAAGATGATCTTCCATCATCTTTGACCTATCTGTCAAAATTAAATACTCTGTTACCATATATAATATAAAATTATGGCCCAGTAACTGTTAAAAGTAGTGGATTAGGATCCTTTTATTGCATGCCTATCTATATTGGGCTACCTCACAGTAACTGTTGAAAGTAGTAGATTAGGATCCTTGTGTTGCATGCTTATCTATATTGGGCTACCTCACAGCACCAGCAGAAAATTAATCCCCCATTATAATATAACATATTATAGCCAAGGGATTTAGCTTTAATTTTGACCTGCGGTTATAATTTTAACCGACAGTTATGCTTTTTTTTTTCCTCAAATGTTTTACATTCTCTCTCCACTACTCATGCAACTATCCACTCCTTTTTTTTTTCATTATTTTTTAATCAAACCATTCATGTTTCGGTGGTTCCTTTACGTAACTATTCATTGTCTGCTCCAATTTCTCTATTTTTATTTTATGCAACTTGTCTTATGGAAAGAGGTAACTTTTTTAATATATGATTATTTATTTTACAGTGTAGGGATATACCGTGCTAAGCATGGGTTATTGGGCTAGTCAATTAATTATGCACCACAACCAAACTCTAAAATCCCTTAACCAAAATCAACAGATCCTTCTTGGCCAGATTTCACTCTAAAATCTGTGCCATTCACGTAGGATTAATCTATGATCTAAATAATGGGCCACTGCCAATAGTTTAGCGTACCCAACCCTTCTTGAAAACATAAGGCTCCAATTTCCTTTTTTGGTAAAGATAAGGCTCCAATTAAATGCAAAAGATTGCTTGTTATGGCGTGCTTCCTATCCATTTTTTACTTGGGTTCCTCTATATAAGCTACATGGTCATGGTCATGGTCATGGTCCATGTGAAGAAACCCACTACAGGTTGTGAGAGGGAGAGAATAAGAGAGGTTTGGTTCTGTATCTAATATCTATTTTCATGGCCTTGGAATTGACCCATATGAGCAAAGACCCAGTCCCAGAAGAGCCCAAGACTAGGACCCAAGTCCCTCTCCCACCACCCCCACCCCAAGCCCCCCTCAGGAGCATTGCTATTGTTGCTTCCATAGGCGCAGGAGTACAGTTTGGGTGGGCTCTACAGCTCTCTCTCCTGACCCCATATGTGCAGCTCTTGGGGATCCCCCACAGATGGGCCTCCTACATATGGCTCTGTGGGCCTATATCAGGCTTGTTGGTCCAGCCTATCGTGGGCCATTACAGTGACCATTGTGGTAGCAGGTGGGGCCGACGCAGGCCCTTTATAGCATGTGGAGTGGGCTTCGTGGCGCTGGCAGTGATTCTGATTGGGTTTGCTGCAGATATCGGTCGAGCGGTGGGGGACCCTCTTGGGCCTGGGAGGATAAAGAAGAGGGCCATAGCGATTTTTGTGGTGGGCTTTTGGATCCTTGATGTGGCCAATAACATGCTCCAAGGGCCCTGCCGAGCTTTCCTTGCTGATCTTGCTGGTAAAAAGATTTTACCATATAATCTTTTTTCCTTATTGTTTTGTTTTGATAATACATGTAAAGGGAGATGGGCCTAAAGACCCAGGACTAGTCCATTTGACTGTAAGAGAAACAAATGGGATTTTTAGAGCATGCAGGTAAAAGGCCCAACACCAAACGGGGCATTACTTAAGAGCTGGAATTGGGTGAAACAGCCTGTGAACAGTCCTGACTACTGAGCCAGAAGGTGGACCTGTTGCATGTCTATGGGCCACTAGTAGGTTACAAGGATTGGGCATGCAATTGAAAGGAGCCTCCCATTTAGACCCTTTTTTTTATCAACTGCATCTCATCATATGGCTGGCAACATGTTGTGATTCTTTCTGTTTTTAATTTCCCTTTTTTTTTTCTTTTCAAATTAGGTTTGTAGAGCTTGGAGCCATAAATGCCATGCGTCTCTTTTGGGTAGGGTTGGTGAAAGGGGTTGGGGAGTCCTCATCCTCTTGAGTGTTGAAACTCTTCAAAATGAATGTGATATTCTTTAATGGGATGATGCCAGCCATGGTATATTCAATAGTGGGGACCCACTGTGGAGTTCAACTTGTCTCACTCATGGACTTTGAGAGGAAGACAGGGGGTTATTATCACTTTAGTTTGGATTACGGGAAATGGGATGGATAATGTTGATACAGTTTAGACTGGGGGGCAGCCCTCAAGAAGCCCTTAAAAAAGGAAAGCTTTAGCATTTCTTAAAACCCCCAAGGGCTGAGCTTGGACAAAAGTTATACAGGCCTGCTAATTTGTTATCCAGGCCAGCCCAACCCGACTCTATATTTATTATTACAAAAATCATTATAATTTTTCCAGGTGCAAACAAAAGTAGGGTCATGATCTGAGTCCAGGTTCATAAGGTATATGTTGAATGAGTCAGATATCTTTTCAGTAGGTTCTACAAAAGGAGCTGTGGAGTCCTATCTTTCAGTTCCCAGAACTCTATTATAGGGCGTATGTATTATTTTCGAAATCTGAACTATTCAAAATAAATGAACTAGTCGATAAATTTTCATGTGAAATTTCACTGCTTCTCATCAACAACACTTCGGTTGTTCCACTTTCAGGCAAGAATGAGAAGAAGACAAGGACCGCCAACGCCTTATTTTCTTTCTTCATGGCTGTTGGGAACATCCTAGGCTATGCAGCTGGATCCTTCACCCGCCTCCATAAGCTCCTTCCATTCTCCACAACCTCAGCATGTGATATCTATTGTGCCAACCTCAAGACTTGTTTCCTCATCTCCATACTCTTACTACTCATTCTTGCCTCCATCGCTCTCATTTCCATCCATGACAAACCACTAGACAAATCGTACGTTGTCATCTCCAGCGAGATCACGAAAGAAAATGGCACCCATGAGACCATTGAAGAAATTGATGACAAACCACATCATGAAGCATTCATTTTGGAAATCTTTAAAGCCATGAGAAACCTTTCAAGGCCAATGTGGATCCTTTTGTTGGTGACATGTCTCAATTGGCTTGCGTGGTTTCCTTTCTTGCTCTTTGACACTGATTGGATGGGGAAGGAGGTGTACGGTGGGGTGGTCAATCAGGGGAGGTTGTATCGTAAAGGGGTCGAGGCAGGTGCGCTTGGATTGATGTTTAACTCCATGGTCTTGGGGTGCACATCATTGATGATTGACTTCTTAGCAGGGAAGGTTGGAGTTCAGAGGCTGTGGGGGGGTGTGAATTTTATCCTGGCACTCTGTCTTGGGATGACACTGCTGATTTCAAAGTTGGCCCATTCTCCTTCCAGGGCTGAAGCAGGGATTCTGCCTCCAATTGGTATACGGGTTTCAGCGATGCTGTTGTTTGCATTGATGGGAATACCTCTGGCGGTATGCTCTAATTATCTAACTTCTAGTTTATATGATCAAGTTCATCAAGAAGTCCTCTTCCAACCATGTATATTTCCTTCATTTTCTATGTATAAATGGTTTCTCAAGTTTTTGATTAGTTGATATACGATAATTTTCAGGTAACATATAGTATTCCTTTTGCTCAAGCTGCAATCTTCTCCAACTCCTCTGGATCTGGTCAAGGTAAGTTTAATATTATTTGTAAGTGCCTAAAAATGACGGACTTGGTTTAGAAGATGATGAAGCTTTTAATTGTGTTGCTTGTCTTGGTTTGAGTGAATGCTTGAGACCTGAAAGGAAGGAGAAACAAATGTCAAAGCCCCTGGCTGCTGTCAGCCGAAGGCACTCCGACGCCTGACTTAGTACAGTCACTGAACTAGGGTGAAGTAAGGAAGAAGAATGTTCAGGCAATAGTGTAGTGTATAGCACAGTGCATAAAGCGTACCTGTTATGGGCTTACCATGCAGGTATATAGAGATGAATGTAGAAGGTTCCTGAGTGGGGGTAGGTGAGAGCACTGTCCCATCAGATCTTCCCTAATCATTCTCATTAATGTGGACGTGATTGATAGGTAGGGATAACCCTTTGCCGGAATCCGGCGGCCACCCTACCTGCTGGCACGCTCTACAACGTAGCTGTCTCATCTCATAATGGGGATTAGACGCTCAGTGCTCACCTCGGTCAAGTGGGCTGAACTGGAGAAGGCACTGAGGTCGGGCATGCTCGAGGTCGGGTTATGCTACAGAGACGCTCGAGGCTGAGCCCAGAAGGAGCATGGTCGGTACCCTTACTGAGACCATCACCTCATCGGTGCCAGCTAGATGAGATTGAGGCGGTCCCTGATTGGTACTATTACCTAAATCAGGGGTAACCTCGGTATTAGGAAAACATCCCACACACTATTCAAACAACTTACAATCATCATTATTTTCTCACTCACTCTCTATGTTTGCAATTTGAATATATAGGACTTGCAATGGGAGTTCTTAATCTTGCAATTGTTATACCACAGGTAATCATCCTAACCATCTTATCTTTGTAGATTCTTTGGCTACATGAATATCTCAAATCCATTTCATAAGAACTTCTCTCACCATTTCATGAAGGATCGATCTAAGTGTTTATGGGAATATGAATTATTTGATGATAGTGTTTGTGGTTTATGATGGCCATGATATTAGTGCTATGCTTAACGAAGTTTTCAAATTGTGAATCAGATTGTTGTTTCTGTCGGAAGTGGACCATGGGATTCACTCTTTGGCGGTGGGAATCTTCCAGCTTTTGTTGTGGGGGCTGTTGCAGCTGTGGCCAGTGGAGTGGTCGCCCTCACAATGCTACCTTCACCTACACCTGAGAGCCCCATCAGATAAAACTTATGAGAACAAACATAGCTACCAATTCCGTGTTTTCTTGTCTCTCTTCTTGGCTGTTTGCTGTGTGTAAAGTGAATGTGCTACCTTCAAACTTTGTTATATCGTAACCATTTAACTCCAGAAATTTGAGTCAGTAGGGTCAACAAAAAACTTATCTTCCGCAAATCGAATCAATTTGTTTTTCCCTTTATATATTAACATCTGTCATCTACTTTCAATGATTTGAAAAATATAATATAAAATTTTCAAATAATCTATATCCTATAATTCGACAAAGATAATATTGAATTTTCAAAAAAAAAAATTAATATATTGTTGCTAATAGTTCTTAATTAATCAAAAAAAAATCCAAATACATAAACTCCTACAGTTGCCCTCAATAGGTTTTCATGTGTTGAAATCATTACGTAATAGTTTCCATTATCAACAGTAGCAAGCACATCTTTTTCAATATATGTGACCAAAAAGTCATTTATCCATTGATCTCCTATTCGGTTATGCAACATATTCTTTACGTACTTCATTACTGAAAAAGCTGTTTCTACAGTCACAATCGCTACTAGTAAAATCAACGCTAATTTTAAGAGCAAATAAACCAATTGGTATACGATATCATTCTTTGTCTCCACTAATTTTCTAGCAATGCCATCAATTCCTTTAAGTTCTAAAAATTCATTGCTAGAATGCATATCAACAATATGGGCCCATTAATTTTTTTTATTTTGGTAGACAATTGGCCCATTAACTTAGGCGGTAGGTATTTTATGGTGACTTTTGTTCACCACCACAACAACGAGGAAAAGGTGTAAAGTTAGCTAATGTAGGGTGAAATTCTTAAATTGAGCGGGATCAAAAGCTTTCCATAAGTTCAATTTATGACATAAAAATTTTTATTTTTAAATAATTTTGCAAATATCGGCAGGGTCAATTGACCCCATTGTCATCAATGTGGCGGCCCATGATTCATCTTTGCCCTGTCCCACCAAACTGGGGGTCAGCTATTTCTAGCTATTAAGTTAGCAATTCAGACTAAGCCAGTATATATAGCAGCAAGTCAGTTATGTTCCTCCGCATTTATATGGAGACGCCTCTTTATAGTTTCTTTAGTGTAGTCTTGTGTAAGCCATTTTGCTTAAGCTTCCATACATGAACGTGGCAATATGGTCCGTAAAATATCACGCTCTGGAAGAAACTCTTAAATATATATATATATATATATATATATATATATATATATATATAGAGAGAGAGAGAGAGAGAGAGAGATCATGTTTGGACTTTGGACATTGGTTTGGGGAGAAGTAAAAATAAAATTATGTGGGTTAGTTCCATTCATCTAAATTTAAAAAACGAAACCGCATCACTTCAATAAGAGTGGGGATGTATACGTCTAGGGCTTGGTTCGGTTTAAGTTTTATCGAAGATTGGCCATGCTTATTATATATATATATATATATATTAATATATATTATAACCCAGGGTATCTCCAGCCCAGTCCAATCCAGCAACATTTGGCCCTGAGCCCGAGGGACACTCGATTCTAGACAGCCGAAAACTAATCTCTCAGAGCACATATAAACCCTCCTATCCACATGCATCGAGTAAAAATAACATGGGAGGTGGTCAATGGCCATGCCTATTATATTTGCCTCAACTTTTGGAAATTCTTCTAACAAAAAAACAAAGGAAATTCCTCTGCCAGTTTTTAGGTGAATGAGGATTTGGAGTGGCTGTTGCTCAGCTACCTGATACAGTGTGTGGTGATTGAGTTCAAGTCTCTTATAAAGCTAAAAAACAGAACAAAAAAAGTTGAACTAGGTTTGAGTCAGGTTGGATCCTTCATAGTAATTGGCTAAAAACAGAATCCATTGTTCATTGTACAAATAGGGTTTATATCGCCATCCCTAAACTGTAGTGCTAATAGGAAGCATTACCAGTCTAGCACGTATCCAAAAGTCAGAAATCCCTCCTTTTAGGATGACTTTCCTATTTTAGATCTTTCACATCCATCTTATTACCACATTGAACAATCATTGTAACGCATATTTGTAGCATACTTTAGAGACAAAACCTTTATAACCAGTACATTGAATTGTTATTGACGCTGAAGGCATTGTTTTCAGAAGCCACTTTTGACTTGCTCACCAACCGAGTCCAATGAATTGAAACAGAACTGACCCAGTGCTCAGCCGAAGTTACTCATCAACCACCTTGCGAAACAGCGAGGAACTCAAAAAAGTTCTTAAAGACTAGACGAAGGCAATGCCAGAGGGAATTACTCCAAAGAGAAATGCCTAAATAAGATCACACTTCTGAAGTCAATTAGTAGTTTTCTAATCAAACCCCATGAGAGTAGAAAATCAGCCTCTTTATCTACTCTTCTCTTGGGGCAATTCATATATGTACTTCGGCTGATCATGTCTTCAGAACATGGATATTTTAAGAAACTTCTTCAGAATACAGCAGTTCTCTTTGTTTACCGCTCAAACATTGATATAAGCTATGACGTAAATCTAAGGGTAGTTCACTATTTCATTACCTTTGATTCGCTCAAAGGCCAAACAGCTATTTGACCACACATGTAACTTCTCCCTTTCTCTGCTGCGTCCATTACCAATCTTCAACAAGATCAACAGTTAAGAATATCCCTATCTAAGAAAATTTCCCAATTGTCAACCTAAAACAGTCAATCTCATCATATATTTATCACATCTCTCAATTATGGTCCTTTTCAGTAAAAAAAAAATAGCATTGATTCATTCAGCTTTAAAATAGAATGAATTACCACCCCAGGAATAACTGAGAGGAGAAACTTCACTCGCCCTCTACCCTGTGTTTGTGCCCCTTACAGTGCCCTATACTATGCCCTTTTAAGGTTCTTTATTTTCTCATACCCAATGTCGGGTAACATCTATACAGGGATGGAGGATTCCAAGGATCCCAAATGGAGCTGGGCATAGGAAGAGAAGTAGAAACAACGGTGATCTCAAAATCCCAAGTATTCAAAACATAAAATAGGAAACAGCCCAATCAACATCAATGCTGATGGAGAAGGCCTTTGGCATTTGACAATTTCCAACATGCTTCGAGGTTCAGGTTCTTCAAGTCACTCAATTCGAATGTTGAATAAAAATCATCGCAAAGCAGAAAATATCAACAAATAAAATACCAGCAGTTAAAAAAAAAAAAAAGAGCTATAGGTGTCCCAAACAAAAATCTAGAATTAACAGTCCACATTGACTTGACTGTCAGGAGGTGTCCCAAACTATAGCTGAAGGGGCAAATGGCCTCAGATACATTTCTCACCAGCCAAAGAGTGGGGCTGGAGAGAATATAAGACTCATACTAATTTTAGAGTACATCAGAGACTAGTACTGAATTTAGAGAAAGAACCAACAGTTCTATAAAAGAACAGTCAGTGAATTACAGGAACTAACCCTACTCAAATCTAACGTGCACGGGTCATCTTCACCTTGGGCATTGCCTTCTTCTGTTGCCGAGCACGCTCTTTCTCTTCTTTCTTCCGAATTATCTCTGCACTGAGCTTCGCTTCAGTCTCTTCCATGACCTTTCTCTTTTCTGCCTTCCTCTTCTGCAATGCTTCTTGCCTTGCAAGTTGAAGTTCTTTATATGCCTCCTGAGCTGCCTTAGATCTGGCTGAATCTGTTTTAGAGCGGGCCTGGAAGATGCAGCCAAAATACATTTATAAAATCATATGAAGCACTAAGCTGATACCCACAAGTAAGGGCTTTAATTCATTATCTGAAAGAAGGATGACAGCCAATGAGGGTACCTGAGGACTGAGTTTGTATCGTCCAACTAAGTCAATGTAATAGGGTATGAGAGCCACCAATCTTGTCATGTCAGCCATGTTGTTTGCATCAGGAAGCACAAACTTGAACAAGAGCATCTTCCTGTGGCCACTCGGGTGTTGATCAGAAAAATGCATCGAAATGAATCCCTTACCATACTTTTCAAATGCTTTGTCGCCAAAAACCTGTACAGAACCAAAATTTAAATCATTATTGTGTACGTCTTGGAAATTGGAATACTATATTTCACCATCTTAGAAGTAGATATAGGAAGTCAGATTCCAGTAAATAATATGAAGCAACCCGGGTTCACACCAATGCAGCCCGGATATCACCAATATAACCTGGATGCTCTAACACATGTAAAAAGAAGATGGTTCAACCCAATTTCGTCATAATTGCTAATAGAGTCGGTCCAGGCCTAACTCGGCTTAAACCGGGTTGATTTGAACTAATTTGAGTAAACTCGATGATCACAGACTTCAATTGAAGATTCTAGAAGTGAAATTCATCAAGTTCAATGAAATCTCAAGAAATTGGCATTGGCCAAATTTAAGTACATAACCCATATAGCTCAATGACACAGAGACACACATGATGTAGTACCAACCCTTTTATGCAAAATTCATAAGCCCATGCACTACTGTTCCATCCCCGCAGGACATCATCATAAAGTGAATATTCCAATGATTAAAGATAATGAGTGTTGCAGTCACGAAATGTACTGCGGTCACGAAAGTGTGCAAGAACAAGCCCATATAGCCTGGTTGCATGGTCTTACAAATGGAACACTTGAAGGATGTGGCTTTTGCAGGAAACAACAGAAAGGTATCTTATTCCTTCAAACTATTTACCAACCACCAAATACATCCATTTCAAATTATAAACAAAATCCCTACTAAATCTAAGTTTTTGAAACCATTAAGGAACCAATACTGGAATTTGTTCTTCATCTTTTTTTTGGAAAAAAAAAAGAAATACCTAAACCAAGAGTCTTAATCAGATTTAACTGAAACTACATAAAAGGAGTTTCATCATTTAAGGGATCCATGGTCCTTGCTTTTTATAAAATGTGCTTCTGCCCGAATGGACTTGTTGACTTGCATGTGGGCGTCTTGACTGGTTGTGGGCCCTAGCTGTGGGAATAGTCTGGCACCGGCACATTAGATAGTAAGTAGGTCTCGGCAAGAAAACCTGATATAACAATTATTTTGAAACCTTTGTATTTGACAGGAAAAATAGAAGAGATATTGGGGTTGATTTTCTGCGTGGGAATGACCTGATGCCTACATGCTTCATGCCAAAGTCTAATTGATCTATGCAGCTATTATAAGCAATTGGTAAACCTGTTTGACAGCAGAACCAATTAGATGCATATTTCAAGAAAAACGATAGCTTTGATCTCCAGAACTGAACAGAACTTAAATTCCAAAATATCTAGTTTTCTGAAAACTCCCAGATGAGGACAGTTCTCTAACCAGTTTCTCACATTAACTTCCTCCCTAGAAAACCATCAGTGATTCTAATTCCAAATGCTAATATTATATCCAGACCAATTGCTACTCATGATAAAACATATCAAGAAACCACTGAGGGAAACGATGCAAGTTTTACAACATTTATTGTACCAGTCACAGATTAACAACAAGATCCCCATTAACTTGAAGGAGAAGTGAGTGCCCAGCTACTTACTACATTTCTAACATTAATATAAATTATTGAACCAATGCTATGTCCACGTGTATGATCTGTAAATAAAGTTAGCGCCATCTACAAACTTAAGATTTTCATAACTCATAAATGCTTTAGGTCAAAGCTAATTTACGGGTTTCTTGTCACCACTTCCTTCTGGCCACTTACATGACTTTGAATAGATGTATGATATTGCATCTCACACATCAGTATTCACATATTCAAATATATTCATTTATCATAGTTATTATCACTATGATAACAACTTTTTTCAGAATGGTACAATATATAATGAATTGTATGGGGCACCGAGTCCTTCACCAGTACTCAATACATAAAACCATATATAGTCAACATCCATAGTTGTTAGAATCATAAGATTTATATAGCTAATCCTACGCATCTAAAGAAAAAAGATTTGTATCTATGCAATGAATTTCAATTTCCGCTAAATCCTACGATTTGATACTTATTTTATTGAATCTATTATTCAAGTGATTCGTCTTGGTGGAAAAAGCCATGGGCAAATGGCTAATATTAATAAATGTTTGCTTTTTTCATTATTGTCTATATTTTAAAAGGTTATCCTGTTATTAAAATAACCTATTAAGATTTTTGGGATGCTTGGGACTTGGGAGGCTTCAAACATAAATAAGGAATAGACGTCAAAGGAAATTCGACTATACTTAGGGGTTATGTCCTACTTTTTTTCCTTCATATATACTTCTTTAACTATTCCATATTTTCTTTTCGTTTTTTTTTTTCTCTGATAAATACTCATAAATGCTCAGACACCCACCCACACACATGACACACCCTCACACAAGTCCCTCACCATCGGCATTGGAGATTTGGAGGGGAGGTGCCTCACGAACTAAGCTACCAATGGATTGGCATATACTTCTCTAACTTCAAAAGTAACATTGATGGATGGAAAATGGAGGATTATGAATACAAATAACTACTTTTCTTTCTTTATCTTTAAATTTTATCATTTCTCATTTTACAAGAAAAAAATTACGCGATACGATCGGATTCAACCTCTTGAATGTTTCGCAATACGATTTTGATTTTCAGAAGACAACATGCAAGCCATGTTACTGTTGAAAAAATAATAGCCGTCTTAGTATGACTGAGAAGAAATATTTTCACTGTTTGCTATTCTATTCAACCACTGTTAAACACAGAAATATTTTGAGGGAAGAAAATCAGTAGTGTTGCAAGAAGGCTTAAGGTTTGAAATATTCTAGACACTACAAAGGCAAGATGTTTTAGCCCCCATAAAGAAAGAAAACAAACCAGCTACTGGGAATGACTTTATAGCCTTTAGTGCTATTAGTAGACAGTACATAAACCAATTCATCTTTATTACCACAAGATGACTCAAATTCATGCACTCACAACCACATCCCCAACCAGCTGAGCAACAACTGGGGACTGCTTTCTTGAACTTTTATTTATATTATTTCGAGTCTTTGGGACTGCATTCTGTAGTGTGAACAGCTAAACAAATTGCATGATTAAGGGACCGTTAATTTGCATTCACGTAGGAATTGAATACATAAGAATCATGGTCAAATCAGCTCCACTGAAGGATCATTAAGGAGGTGAGGTGCGAATCATATAAGGGGTTAAGGATATAAGGCAGCGATGTAGATGGAACCTTGACTTTCCTAGGATTCGAATTACTAAGGTGATGGCTGGGTCTTCATTTCCCATCTACTCTTGATGAAATTTCCATTGAAGGGAAGGTTATTTGATCATTTTGATGGTCATTTTCGTATATTCACCTTTTGGTCTTCATTTTTAACCACTTATGGAATGAATTCCTATGTATTCTATGAAAACAAACAGGGCCGAACTATATGAAAATAACATGTTAATCAAGTAATCAGCACACCATGGATCTTGAGAAAATAGAAGGAATATAAAGGATTAGTAAAGGAAGAAAATTGAAAACAGGTTGTTCTTCCTACCATATAATATATATGTGTGTGTGTGGGCGCGCACGCGGGGGGAGCCGACCCCAACATAGTTGGGACAAGACTTTGACAATGATGTGAATAGTTAATTTTTATTGTTTTGACTTTCAATGTCTAGACATGAGCTTTACTGTTATTACAGTGTAAAGTGTTTTTTATACTTTTCATTTTTACGATCTCGCCTTTTCCAGGCCGGAATACTGAAATTGACCAGAAAGACAAAGTGTTCCACTATAGGGCAAAACCAGAATGGGGACCAAAACACAAGTCCCCAAGTGAGGACAATGCAGAACAGCTGCAAACATTGATAATTGCTGTGAGTAATTAATCAATCTCCTTCTCTGTTAACACAAAATGATTTCCAATGCCTCATGGCTCTTTTCCAGCTCCTAAAATTATATTAAAAAAGATACCAAGGGAAAAACCAATCAGAAAATGAAACACCACCTATTGATCATCCTTCTGCATCACCCATGAATAAATCTTTATAGTCACAACTGCATAAGCTGCATGACATGAACTTAGTTCTACCTCCCATCAGCAAGTCAAAAGTTCCGATGATGTTACTAAACGAATATATGTTGGATTCTTTTAATTTCCATAGAAATGGAGGTAAAAGAAAATGAATAAATAAGACCATGGTCAAATAAGCAAGCAGGTAACAGCTTTCCCCATTGAAAAGTTTGAACTCATTAGAGAAACAACACACACCATATCAACGCAAGTAAAAGAAACTTCCACAAAACCAGTGCTATTATATACATCTTACTGAAATGGTATAGTTGAGCTTAAACATGCTATCAATATGCAATGCCACTAAATCAAAGCCACAGCTCAAACTCCCAACATTTACAGACAATGAGATAGGTTTCATACAAAGCAACTAATTCAAGTCTCGATTGCATTAGATTTATAAAGATGTTTCATCGTCTCACAAGCATAATACAAAAAATCACTTTCAACAGAAAATCATTAAAAAAGAAGAAAGGCGCGACTCGATATAGAAACTCCCAAATCCCCCATCCCCCTTCTTCCAGGCCAGGATCACCTTTTGTTCATCCAATGGTTCCCAGTTCCCACCATGGATGAAAGATGGATCTAAAACAACATCCATCGAAGAACCCCCGGCAATTCTGCCTGAAAATAGACGATATCAAGCACAATTCCAATGTAGGACAACCGAAACACCCGATTTTAAACATAGGCTATTTCAGTCCATCATCAATCCAATCACGAACCGCCCAATGAACAGTTTGGATCATTGATACACACTAATCTTTCTGCGTAATGTGTGTGTATTAAGAGAAACGTATTAATTCACAGTTTCACACCAAACAATGCATACTAATACCTCAAAAGAAAAACAGGGACAAGAATTGAACCCTAATTCATACCTGATCGAGCACGGCCTCAGTGATCAGCTCCCCCGCAACCTCCTTTGACTCTGAAATCACCGCCAAATCCTCCGCCACCCACTTCCTATTCGAGGGCGGCGTCACCAAATTCCCATACTTCTGAAGGTCCCTGACCTCCTTATGCATCACCTTCGCCGCCTTCTTCTTCGCCAGAGCGAAAACCACCTGATCCATCGCGTCATCATTCATAAAAACCTCGAACGTGATCGTGTCCTTGCAAGGCACGACCAAATTGTAGATCCTCGAGATCAGATCGTGCCGCGACCGCAGCTCCATCGTCGCCAGCAGGCCCTGGCAGAACCGCCGGCCGCTCGCGTAGAATTTGAACACGTCCTGCCCCTCCTTCAGCAACAGCGGCGTGTCCTTCCCGTCGCCGGTCCCCAGCAAGCTGAAATTCTTCTCGAAGATCGAGTCCCTCGTAGCGAACTTCACCGCCCAAGCGAGCGCGATCCCCTCGTTCTCGCGCTTGCCGGAGAAGAAGTTAAAGATGAAGGCGATCAGGAAGCTGACGCAGATGATCTCGACGGTGAAGGATCGAGGCGAGGGTTTTTCCAATTGAGAAGAATCGGCCGGCGAGTCTGTCGCACTTTCTGCAGCGGCAGAGTCGGGGGTTTTGTCCGGTGAGGGATCGGCAACCGGGAGGCCTTCAAACTCGTCCTCATCCCAGTAGTCGAAGGAGGAGGAGGAGGAAGAGGAGGGTTTGGGGGAGGGGTCGGACGGCGGGGATTCGGCGGAGGGGGGATCGGACGGCGGGCCGCGGTCGGTTTCGAAGTCGGATTTGGTGATGGTCGGGGGAGGGGATGGGGATCGGAAGGGAAGATCGGACGAGTCGAGGGAATCGGTGAGTTGCTCGTCCTCGTCGGAATCGTCGCCGAAGCCCTCGAAGTCGTGGGAGAGGGCGGAGCAACGGGAGAGCTCCTGGCCGAGGAGGGAGACGATGGAGATTAGGGCGAGGCAGTATAAAAGTGTGTCCCCGCGGGGTAGGAGGTAGGAGGAGATGGGCGCGGGATACAGGGAAATGGTGTGCTTCGCCATGGCGAGAGAGAGAGAGAGAGTAAAGACTAGAGAGAAAGGCAAGTCGAACAGTCGAGCGAGTGAGAGAGATATACATATGTGGCCGACTGCCGAGTCGCCAACCGCACCACGGCACCAGCCAATTGACACACGTGGGACATAAATGTCGTGCGTGCGTGTGAAGAATGGATGAAGGCCCTTCATCTTCGACGGTAATGGAATCCAACGGTTCTCAATGGATGGCGCTCGTCATCTAACTGCCACATTAATTTATGGAAAAATAAAGAATATTATATTATTAGCCCATTTTAAAAATAAGTACATAAAGATTTGAATGTTTTCACAAAGCATAACATTTTTCACAATTTTTCAAGAGAGTTATTAATGCGAGTTATTAATGCCACCCCGAAGCTTCTTTTTCCGCATTCATTTATTTTAACACTAATATACTCATGTATGAAGTTATCAAAATGGGCATCACTCAAAATTTTATACCCCATCCAATTTTTCCATACAACCACCCCCCAAATCAAGGGTGAAGAGGGAGGGAGGGAGGATTCCAGGAATTCATGTCTGGGGAATTCCTAGATTCTCAGACATAGTGGAATTCCTGAAATCCCCTTGGGCTTGAGCATTCAGGAATTCCATAAAAATACAAAGAGAGTGGAATTCATGGATTCCCAAAGGTCAAAAGAGAACTTTCAAGTGGGTAGAATCCAGAAATGTTATTGAAGAAACATGAGATTCAGATATTCCAAGGGACAACATGTCACATTATGTCCAGGAATTCCTGGACATGATGAATTCTTGGCAGAAATTCTACAAAAGAAACAGGGCCAAATAGGGCCTAAAGAGTGAGGGAGAAGAAGGGGAGTGTAAAGGGTGGAGAAGTTAGGGCAATTTGGAAAAAATGGTGTGTAGAGAGAAATTTCGGTGATATTTTTACTAAAGTGGTGTGTGAAGAGATAAAGGATGTAGAAAAAGAAATTTTGGGGGTACCATTAGTGGCTCTCTTTTTTCAATCTAAGCCCTCTCCATATATTTTTTGAGTGTTGCTGCTTACACACTACAAAAAGCTTTCCACACACTGCATTTTAAAAAATAAAAATAAAAATAAAAATATATATAAACTACCCAATCCCTCTCCTTCCCCCTCTCTTCCTCTCGCTACTCTGGCAACCCCACCACCCGCCGCCCTTCTCTCTCTCTTCCTTTCCTACTCTGGCAGCTCCCACCCGCCCTCATCCCCATTCCCAGCCCACCCCCAACCCTACCCCTACCATCCTTTCAGTGTTGCCAAAGCGGAGGGAGAGAAGGAGACTGGGCGGGGGAAAGGGAGAGGATTAAGGGCAGGCAGGGAGAGGGCGGGCGGGGGCTACCGGCGGCGGGAGAGAGGAAGAGGGAGAAGCAGAGAGAGGAGGGATTTCCAGTGGGGGTTGACGGCGAGCAAGGGGAGAGGGGGATAGAGGAAGAAAGGGAGAGAAAAGGGAAAAGGGGGAGAGGGACGGGGTTGCATAAAGGGGGAGATGGGGAAAGGGAGAAGGAGAGGGCGAGCGTGGGCTGCCAGTGGTGGGGGAGAGAGACAAGGAGAAGAATAAGGAGAGCGAAAGGGACGCCAAGGTGGGCGGAGGGCAGATGTGGCTGGAGTAAGGAGATGGAGAGAGAGGGATAGGGGTAGTGTAAGGAATTTTTTTTTTAATTTTTTTTTAAAATGCAGTGTGTGAAAAGCTTTTGTAGGGTGTAGGTAGCAGCACTCATATATTTTTCAAAAATGAAAAAAATACCCTTCTCTTATGGCGGCCTTTTTGTCTTTTTTTTTTACTTTTTTTCCTCCCCAGAATTAGCCATTTTGATATTGATAATCATAGCAATTTAGTTAAGCTAGTTTTTTAATTATTTGGAATACCCTTTTTAGCCACATCCATACATGAAGGTAAATGGAGTGGGCTTCACTAGGTCATTTGAGTTGAACTTGATCATTTTCCATAAATGACTTATTAAAGAAAATATTTTTAAAAATGACATAAGGGTATTTTGTCATTTGGATTTTTTTTTTTTTTTATGGAGGGGACTTAATTGAAATAATTGTGGAAAAAGTTTTCTAATTTTTGAGATATTCAAATAATCATGTAATTTTTTGAAAATGAGTGAAAAACTTTATACCTTTTTGACAACTTTCTTTATTTTCTTTATTTTATTATTATTATTATTATTTTGGCCTATAATTATAATATATTATAGACAAGGGATTTAGCTTCAATTTTTACCGGCGGTTATAATTTTGACCATCAAGTATACTACTTTATTTTAAATCTTTCATTTTGTTCTCCCCACTTACCAACTCCTCCGTTCCTATCTCACTCCACCCATTTTATCTTTTTGTGTAACAATATAGCTGCTCTTCATCTTATCCTTTATCTTATGTGACCGCTCATATAACTCCATGTAACTACACTACATTTGAAAAATCGCTCGTCTTCTTCTGCGTAAGATGAAATGGTCTGAATTCTTCGCTTCCTTGTCTTCAAAGAAATTGTGATGAAGATCAAGGGTAGAGTTTTTTTTTTTTCCCAATAACTTCTTTATCATGATGCCCTAGCTACCGTTCTTATAATTAAATTCGAGAACTTTCCATTTTATCATAAGTTTTTGTTAATATGATGTTCTTATCATAACTTTTCACATTTACATTGTCCGCGCTAAAGCACTTGATAGTCTCTAATTAGCGGTGAGACTCGACTCTTGGTCAGCTCAAAGGACGTACGGCACAGGTAGCATGAATTGGCGTGTAAGTCCTCGAAATGTTGGTGTCCAAAACATTTGATGATGAGTCCGGAGCCTATGATCCTCTTAGTTAGAGAAATAGCGACTTAGAAGAGTAGAACTCCACTGGGCCCACCTCTTGAACATCTGAGCTGGTCAAAACAATGGGCGTCCTAATGTATATATATTCTATGGGAAGTGCTCCTATGAGAGACACTCTCACCAACTTTATAGGAGATGGATGGGGGCCCTCACTTCTATATCCACTCTCACCAACTTAAATGCAAGAACCCCAACTTAAATGTGAGGGCCCCTAACCAGCTCTCACCAAGTTGGTGAGAGTGTCTCTCGTAGGAGCACTTCCCATATTCTATTTACTCCAATAAAGTTGACAATTTGATTTAAAAAGATGACTAATGAAGAGTATAATAGCAAATTGGTATCTGATTCTCTGATCACTCGGGAGTTCCGACCAGTAAAAAACCAAGTCTGGAACCTAGGTTCCGATTCATAAACGGGGCCGGGTCTGAAACCTAATTTAGGTTCTAATTGATAAATGGTTCCAATTCTGGGTCCATACAGGTTTCGATCCGAGACCTGGCATATGAGCCTTTGATATTGCAAATTGTATCTCAAAATTAACTTCTTTTTTTTTTTTTTTTACATTTTTATGTATAATATTAGATGTAGTAGACTTAATGCACTGTTATAAGTTTAATGATATGTTTATTTTTAAGAAAAATGAAGAGTAAAGAGAAATTAGAATCGATTTTGGAACAAGATTCAAGTCTTCTAGGTGGACCCAGGTCCGGAACTGGAACCGGGTTTTCTTATCGGAACCGGGTATGTAACCAACAAAACAGGTTCCGAGTAAAAAACCAGATCCGGAATCAGAACCATTATTTAGAAACGGGTCCAAGTCCAAATGGTTCCGATCCAGAACCCTTCTGTTTGCAACCCTAATGAAGATGACGTATGAATTTCGCTATTTATATCATGCTTAAAACCAGCCATGTGATTTGAGCAAGTGAATTAAATAAGGTGTGTCATACATAAATTAAATGAAGTTGTTGAGCTCAATGATATTGCGTTAGATAGTTTTAAAGATATTGGTGATATTTTAAAAGTGTTGAGGCTCATGTGGGGACTCATGCGAATCCCTTTTTTTAAGCGCATGGGCCACCCTATGATCAATCAAACCATCTCACAAAACACAAACTCCCTCATGCATGAGCACAAGCTGAAATTGGACGATCATTTTGCCATCACTCATCTTTGGATTAAAATCATTAAACTTGCGTGTCATGGGTGTTTGTCTCATTCAAATATTTCGATCCCCCAACTCCTCATGATTGGCATATTGCCGGATGGGCCCCACATTGGAGTCTATGGTCAATGAGAGAAACCCGAGTTAGAGCATAACCCTTATGAAAATGCCATGATAATAACTCGGTATGTACATAAAATGATATTTATATAACATCATCAAAAAATGAAATCATCACACACAAAAAGTGTGAAGAAAGTCAAAATAAAATGGAATAGCATTTTATCTTCATATTCTCCTATATATTTTTTTATTCTAACTATTTAAAATCTTAATTTTTTTTCTCAATGCAGGTCAGATAACATTACAAAAAACCAAGGGCATGTTTGTTTGAATATATAGGAACCAGATACATAGGAATTCATGGTCAAATGAGCTCCATCGAAAGTTTATTAAAGAGGTGAAGTTGGAACTATATGAGGTGAGGAGCAAAGGATACACGTTAGCAATGTAAATGAGACACTGGCTTTCCTATGATTTGAATTACTGGCATGATTGCTAGGGATTCATCTCCCATATTTTCTTTAATCAATTTTCATGGAAGGAGAGGCTATTTGACTGTCATTTTTTTATATTAACATTTTCATATTTTTTTAACCACTTATAGCATAAATTACCATATATTCAAATCCTATACATTCCATGCAAACAATCAGGCCTTAAGTTTGAAAGTAGCCTTGCATCTTTTTACATAACAAATTTCTCATAGTAACATACATAATAATGGGTTATTCTCATTATCGCTATCAGAGATTGAAAATGATTTCATTGGGACCTCATTTGCTTAATTTGTAAGTAAGTAAATATTAAAGAGTGGACAACACCCTTTACTTTCTTAAAATTTAATTTAATAGAGTTAAAGATGGGCATTTGTTTGTTGTGGAAATGGAAGATTATTTTATAGACATCACATTTACTTCTTCAATTTTAGACTCCTTCCAATAGGAAGACATTGTTTAGAGTTCCAATAAGTTAGATGACATGTAAAAAAAAAAAAGCCTTGATGTCATCAAATGTAGAAATATTTGTGGAATTGATGAACCGAGTGAAATATGATGTGTTCTCAATCTCCACTTGTCCCTAATTTCTTTGGAAATGTAAATGTGAATGTATAATATAGCTTGTTATCCCTTATTCATTTGGATTTTCTTTTCCTCTCCTAGAGAAAAAAAAAAAAAAAAAAAGTAAAGAAGATGACTATGAAAAAAATTGTACTTTTCTATATAAAAGTCTGTTTTTTTAAACCACTTTCCATGTAAAAGTGTTGAGTAATAAAAGGTATATTTTCAAGAAAATCCAAATATCAAAACAAAGCCCTTAAAATTTCTAAAACTTCAAAAGAAATAAAAAATAATTACCTATGTGCCATGACCCACTAAGTGGTCAGATGCATACACACCCAGATAGATAGATGAGGATCATGATTGATCAACAAATATTTTTCAAGAGTTAATATAAATACATTAGATTACAGTTGCTGGAGAGTGTTCTCCAGCAAAACTACATATAACTTCCGAGCAAGTTAAGATCGTAAGACTCCCTTAGATATAAATTTATTAACGGAGGATGAGCATATGAGAAGGCCTCTTCATGAATAATAAAAAGGAGTCCAAAAGCTTATTCCAGCCAAATAATCCTAGTCTATGATTTAACTGTCTTAAAGTTTAATGACATCCTAACCATCGATGTCAAATCATGGAATGAAAAGAGTATGAAAGGGGCCGTATCACGAAAGGTGAGCCCCACAGTGCTGGATTGCCCTTGTAGTAGTGTGTCTATATATATATATATATATATATATATATATATATATATATATATATATATATATATAGGGCTGCTCCCCTACACGGCAGCTGCCCTTATTCTCAGCTGGAAACGTGTGTAGGCATTCATCCCTCACCATTTGTGGTGAAGGACACCCTTTTTGGGGAAGTTTCAAGTACAAAAGATAAGTACAAAAGAGGTGTCTCCCACCACAAATGGTGAGGGATGGATGCACTTTAATATCCCCCATATATATATATATATATATATATATGAGTTATTCTACAAAACTCTCCAGGCATTATTCACAAAAAGGGCCCATCTTTTAGCCATTAAAAGTGTGACACGTGTCATCAATTCTCTCTCCTAAATATTCTCCTAAAAATGTGGATCTTTTATAAACTATCTTAATTCTTAGGGTATTAAATAGGGGCAGAAACTCTCCTTTTGAGATATGAGAGTTTTTGAGATTTCTCATATATATAGGTGCTTCTATGAGATCATCTCTCATCTTATTATGAGAGATAAAAGTGAGAGCGCTCACATCACCCACTCTTATCTCTCTTATCTCATATATATATTATATATATTAAAGCAAATGGGGAGGTGGGCTATGAGGGGTGCCACATCATCCCTAAAAGGTCTCTCCTTTCAAAGAAATATGCACAAAAAACCCACATTATTTTAAGGTACCACCTCAATTTAGGTTACTTTCTCTTCTAAAACCTCTCTCATAAGAGATTTTTATGAATGTTTGAATTTGAGCCCTATTTCTTACCATTATCCAAATTATAAGCAAATCTTTATAGTCAGTTTGTTTTCTTTTCCTTAGATCTTCAATCATCAATAGATCTCATATTAAATATGTTTTGTAAGCCCTACCGATGAATGAATTCCAAATTGTTGCTCATTTACTCTCCTTTCAGTTTTTTTCCTTAAATGGATGGATTCAATAGTGGGAACCAATCGTATTAAATATATTTTAAGATTGGACTCCAGTATTGAATGAAATCTCAATAGCCTTCTCCCTTTTTTCTAATAGTGGGCCCCACTAATGGAGGGAGGTAAGCCCGTTGGCCATTGGCTGGTTTCTTAATTAATGGATGCATATCAATTAGTGGGCCACACACATTTAACTTATTTCTACAGCGGGACCCACTCATGAATTATGCATAGATATTAGTTTTTTAGATCAATATGTATCGATAGCGGGCAATCAGACTTGGTTGGTATCGTACACAAGCTTAATTTCTTTAATAATTGTTAGGATGTGATGTGTGTGCATGAGTTCGAACTATTGAAAACATACTATGATGACTCATATTTATATCCACGTACACTCATCCCATTCAATGTACATCTTTTCAATTTTTTTTTCTTCTCTTACACTTGTTCGGCCCCCTCTCTTTCAAATTTTTTTCCTTATATTGTCAATCATCTGTGGGGGCCAACTAATCGATCACCATAAATCCAGATGTGGTGTGTGGCCCACTGAGGATGAAATCATTTGATTTCTATTTCCTTTCTTCTTATCCTCCATTTTTCTTCTTTGGATGAAGAGTCATCAGTGGGTCCCACACATTAAAAACATTTCAATGGTGGCCGCCACTAATGGATCAAACACGTTAATTTTTTTATCTGTTCCTTTTGGTTCTTTTTAGTAAATGTAGATCCATCCGGTTTATTTTCTTTTTCTTATATTTTCAATCATCAATGGTATAATATATCCATAAATTAGATGGTCGTAATGGTCAATGCCTTTAAATTTAAGGGGTCATCAAGTTATAAAATTTACTTTATGTTATATTTATTTTAACTTAACAATATTTCAAAATAATTCTTAAATTTTAATATATCTTTATTTAAGCTTGGGTCTTTGTTGCTAGTATATATATACGAGAGATGCTTGTACTAGATATGTATCTCATTTTATTACGAAAGATAAAGGTGGGACCCTCGTATTTAAATTATTAATATTGGATGTGAATGTGAGACCGCCGTCTTATCTTACATAGGACCACCTACCGCTATAATACACTGAAAACATTTCCCATTGATTCTTAGCCAAAAGGTGGAGAAAGGTATAACATTTCCCATTGATTCGGTTTTTACAATACAAATAGCAACTGCCTATCTCTCCTCCGCTACTGACTCTTCACTTCTTCTTCATCTCTTAAAAAAAAAAAAAAAAACCTGTGTGGACTTGTTAGAATTCCTCACAGTTTTACACAAAACTCCCAAACGCATATACAGACAGAGGAATCCATCGTTTCTCAG
This sequence comes from Umbellularia californica, assembly GCA_028538565.1. Lineage (NCBI taxonomy): Eukaryota > Viridiplantae > Streptophyta > Magnoliopsida > Laurales > Lauraceae > Umbellularia > Umbellularia californica. The sequence continues at coordinate 8,121,997 of JAPQWN010000002.1, forward strand.
CTATTCCCGTGGGATTGAATCTCGTTTTCTCTCCTCTCCCAAACGAAATTCCTCTCAAATGGAAGATCTGAAATCTGCCTTGAACGATCACATGGACCTGATGACAGACATGCTCGAAAAGATCACCACCGAGTTACGCTCCGGATTCCGACCCGCTTTCGACAATCTCATCGGATTCTTCCATGCCATCGATTGGAAGGTACATCTCTAGATCGTCACTTCAATTTCTACTTCTAGGGCTTAGATTTCATCAGAATATCTTCCCAATCTCATTTTCATTTCAGTAATCTCTTCTTCTCCTAGAAATTAGGGTTTTGTGAAATCCTCAGTTCATTTCATGATGTGATTAGATCCTTTAGCTGTTCTAAAAACAATTAAATCAGATTGATACTGTTGTTTGGATCTTGAGTGGATCGTGAATTTAGGTTTATTAGGAACGACTGATGTTGGATCTCTTTTACTGCAAGTAAAATGCCTGCAGAGCTTGTCTCTTTGGCTGGTCTTTCAGTGATTCCTTGCATTTGATTGATCTCGCTGAAGATGGGCTATTTGGGAAAAGTTCCCACTGATTGGAGATTTGCACCGTCCACATCGGCCATGTAGATAGGCGATTCGAAACGGCAAACCACATTTCTGTGATTTGATATGGATGGTGAAATCTCCAACCATTTCATGGTGGGGCTTATTGGATGGATGGTTTGGATCACCTCATGGTGTGAAATGCAGGGGGTGAGCAATGGACACTATGTGTTTGATGGATTGCATTTTGTTCTCCCAGTTGTAGCATGGATGAGTTGCATGAGCTCGGTCATTAATAAAGACTCTTTTGTATGCATTATGTGCCCTTTTTTTTTTCTCCATCTAATCTTCCCTCATTTTGTAGGAGCCCTGGCTGATTGGCTTAATATCATTCCATGTCCTGTTGCTGTTGACAGTCGTCATGACAAGAAGAAATCTTAACTTCCAAATGTTTTTGTTCCTCATGGCATGTATGTTACTCTGCTCCCATATTTGAATTAGGATTATTGCTAATATTTTTGGACTGTTTAGCTAATGCTGAAATTTTGCGAAAAGAAATGAAAAACTGGACAATGACAAAGATGGCAAATTTGATATGAACATTTTGTGACGTGTTCATAACCTCAAAGAGCATGTTAAGATTATGAATTTTTTTTCTCTGAGATCAATTATATAACCTTGTAAAGGGGTATTTTTCACGGGGTAATAAATACTTGCAGAATCCCGATTGATGTCTTTCACCTTAAATAACATTTATATTGCATCTTAGTTAGAAAGCAAGCTTATAAGACAACTTAGCTTCTGTAGTCAAATAGTAAAATTCTTTAAGCGGATCCCAAATTGTTGAGATAAGGCTAAGATGATGGTGGTTGTGGTTAATGATACTTGGAGTAAAAATCACTCATGTGATATTTTCTTTGATGGGATGATTCTTATCATCTTCCATTCTTTATAGTTCTTAAAACATAGATAATATTCCTATTCTATCCTTCCCCACTACCTACTTATAATTTCGTTTCTAGACTCCTTGCATCCTACGGCATTTGAGCAACTCGGTATCATTTCACATTTATTGAATATCACCTCCTACATTATTTGGTATAATATCAGATTGGTGTTAGCAATATTTCGTCCTGCGTCACTAAAGGGATGAGATCGTATTTTCTTTGAACCAATTTAGAGATCAAAACTCATAATGGAAGGTGTCTTCTCTCATTGAAACAACCTGAACATTTTTTTTTTTTTTTTTTTGTTTTTCTTTTTGAATGATAGAAACTTACTGTTGCATACAAAATTAATACAACAGCAACAAGACAGGGAAAACCTGCTCTGAAACAGAGGACGAGCCTCAATTCAGAGCCCCTGGAAACAAGTAAAATACCTTCCCCTAGCAATACTAGAGATTAAGGGGGAAAAAAAAAGAAAGAAAGAAACGGAACGCATCCCCTAAGATAGAATCATGAGTGCCAAATTGTAAAATATCCATATTGACTCCCTGTTTGACTAAATTATCCACATCCCCTTTTACTCCATTCAGAACCCTATGATCCCCAGTATAGCATGGATATGGGAGGGACCCGCCATGGACATGGCAAGGATACGGATTTTATACATAAAAAGTGAAGTATTGGAAACGATACGACATGATATGTTGCCCATTTTGAAGTATCCGTGCATCATAGTCAAGAGCTGATGGTAGGTTGATGTCATTTTAGTTTTAAATATTTGATCACATAACACACATGGAATCTCCTTCCTACGAGGTTTCAACTCCCATTGCCTTGGCCTATTTTACTCTAGTTAGGATCACCAACTCCTTCGCTTGACTCCTCAATTGACCTTTTGCCCACTAGATCAGGAACCTGCAGATAAACAAAAAAAATAATAATAATAATAAAATAAAATAAAATAAAAACCCAGAATTGTGAATTGCACCTCCTACTCCAGCTGTTCCAGGGTTTCCTTGTGTAACACCGTCAAAGTTTAGATTGAGAAAACCCTGAGGAGATGCAACCACTGTGGGATCATTGATCCTCCTGCATTTTTTTTATCCTTTCCTCTTTTGATGGTCATGCACATACCAATTCTGGCAAAGCTGCTTTATTCTCAAAGTATTACCCTTTCCTCTCCTTCCAAAGACACCAGAGGGCTGCTATGAATGAGAACCACCATAAATCTCCTCTCTCTTAATTGCTTACTTGTAACCTCATCCCTCAAACATTACTTTGAAATCATTGGGAGCAACCAGCATGCCCAAACCAAGTAGCACTTCATTCCACACCTTCTGGGCATGAGAGCATCCTAACAATTTTCTTATGTTGGACATCTTTATTGTATTGACCACCTCAGAGATGGACGTATGGGCAGACCAGCTTCATCATAAGCTCCTAGGGCTAACCAGTTGCACAAAATTATAGCATCTTGGGATAATATTGGGATAATTTCAAATGAGTTTTTTTTTTTTTTCAGGATGTTCTCACAAAAAAAATCTGAGTAAATTAATTTTTCAATAGCAAAACATTATAGTTTATATATAAATATTGACAATGGGCTTATAGGTACCTCTTTTATGTTTTTGTCCTAATAATATCATGATACTTTTTTGATGCATACAATTTTACAGATATTTTCGAAAATATCATGATACTATCAAGATATACCATCCCACAGAAGTACCACTCTAATATGTGGGACTAACCATGGATCTCTGGTGGACCTCTTGAAAGCTTTATCCTCCCTTTTCTTTTTCTTTTTCTTTTTTTTTTTTTCCCAAAAGTCAAGTACATTTCTTGACCTTTGCTCCATCCAACTCATCCTTGTTCATCATTTGTTGGGATATCTGGATTTTCAATACTGACACCCTAAGTTACTTAATCTATCACTAGTCATAGAGTTATTCATCCATTGGTTGGGAGCTCAGTTCATACTTAAATTTGATTTTAGGACAATATTTTGCATAGGCATTTCGTTTGGTTGGGTTGCAATGAGGAAACTATGAGATTATTGAGTCTAATCAGTCAACTCAAAGGGATAACATACAGTTCAAGCTAACTAGGCACTTTTTGCCCTACTGTACAGGAGAAACGTGATAATGTGAATGCATGTTCCAATAGCGAGACAACTCAACAGTCTCAACCCACTTTAATCACGACAGTGCCTCTGACCAAAATTTATTTATGCATCAGCTTGCAATATGCTCAGTACCTTGGATGTCGCTCCTCATTGATGAGGATCTGTTTCTGAAAGCAAATTGCACTCATTGGGAACCCCATGCATCATGTTTTGAATTGATTCAAGTGAATGTGTTGCACACATGCTCTTATGGTTGCCCTGGCTTTAGTGTGCATTAATTGTGGAGCAGAAGAATCAGAACTAATGCATCATTCAAAAGAAGGGAAAGGGGAATTAGAATGAATGCTATATATGGGAGATGCTTTTGTGAGAATAACTCTCAGGGTATTGTGAGAGTAAGGGGTGGCGCTCCTCACATTTAGGCTGTTGGCATTGGATATGGATGTGGGGGTCCCCACCCCTACTGTGAGAGTAGAGCATCTATATATATATATATATATATGGTAGAAAGTAAAAGGTGGTTCTGCTCTGAATGTATGCAGCTACTGGCTTTCTATTGTTTTGTCATATTCGATTGTGTTCCTAGAAACCTTGTAATTACATAGCTACCAAATAACATCCAATAATGTATTGTTAGTAAAGAAAGGAAGTATATTTCTTAATTTACTATAGCAAACTGGTCTTAAAATTATTACATCTGTGCTAATTATTACAGCTACTGCCCCACCTTTTACTGAATGGATCCAGGCCTGGTATTATGAGGTAACTTAGGTAGATAGATGATATGATGTCTGGCCTAGTTCAAAGCCTTTGTATAATTGGAACAGCATAGCTGCTCAATGAAACAAATGGCTCAATGTTATTGCTGAAAACCTTTTCATCAGAGCTTACAAAACATGACTGGTGTTTAGTGGATCCTGATTCATGAGAATTAGATTATTTTTTTGTGGCCTGTCCCATTCTTCATAAAGGATTCTAAAGGCTACAGCGAATGCTACTTGTGGGTTATGTTTCTACTGCTCATAAGTCATAAGAAATCATGCATACCTAAAGAAACACTTGTAACGCAGCAATCCAGGTGCAGTGTTGTATTCCAAGGATGGAAATTTCTGGTAACTTGCCTGTGGACTGTAAGTTCTAATAGAAATGAAATGCTGGGGTCTCCTTAAACTTCATCTTTGTCTGTTTAAAATCTACATAAGCCTTGCATCAACTTTTCATTTGTTAGACCAAGTGTTTGGCGTTGTTTAATAAAGCCATATGCTGCCAAAATCTTTCCCAGTTTTTTTTTTTTTTTTTTCTAATAAGTTATGCTGTATTCAAATTGCATATACATTGACGTTTTAATATCCAGTATACTCTTGTTGCAATGTGCAGTGACTGGTGTTTATCTTGCTGAGAGGATCAATACTGTTCTTGCAAACAACTGGAAGAACTTTGCAGGCCAGAACTATTTCGATCCACATGGCATTTTCCTCTCAGTGCTTTGGTCTGGTCCTCTTCTTCTCATCGCGATCATTATCCTGGTAAGAAATCACAGCGACTACCCCCCGTCATTTTGCTCAGGTTACATTTGGCTATATGGTCTGCTCGTCCACCAGGCATGGGTCATAGGAAATCTGAATAGGAATGCCCTGTTGAGAATTTGACTGGAAAAAAAAAAAAAACCAGAGTAGAGAGAGAGAGAGAGATTGGATTCAAGCCTGAATTTTCTTTACATTTTTTCTTTTCGAGTATCTGGATCATCTTTATTTCTTTACATTTTTTCTTTTCAAGTCGCTGGATCTTGCTGCTCCAGTTCATCTTTATTTTTCCTGACTTCACTGCTGTCTGCTGCAGATGAACACCCTCTTTTCTTTGTGCCAACTTATTGTCAGATGGAAAAGGGCAGAGCTCCGTCACAAAGCAAGGCTTTCTCGTAGCAAGCAGGATTGATGTCTCATCTAGTTTGGTGCATCTGCCTACGAGACTTCACCATGCCCATCTGTGAAATTCAATGGCTCCCAACATTATAAATGACTTTTGTATGGTTTATTATGATTAAGTGATTGGATGCCATGAAAACCAGGTTGTGCCCAGATTTAGACAGTTGAATCCTGGAAAATCTGATTATGGGTTTGGTCTGTTAGGGGGACCTGATTATCATTTCTTTAAAATCTGGTTTTTATATCCAAAATCGGTTGTTCGCTTCTACTTAGTTGGATTTCTTTTATATATATATATATATTTCATTTTCAAGTGGTTTATTTGGTAGATTTTTCAAAATGTGGTTTTGTAAAAACCCAATCTTGACCGTGGTGTTCTTTTCCATCATGAAAGAAATGGGCAATTCAGTGCTGAGCCATAGGATGAGCAATTCATTTGAGCCTTTTTGGTTTCACTCTGATTGCATTTTCATTAATAATGCTTTAATAGTTAGAATCATGTGATCAAGTTAATTTGTATTACTGGCAAAATAGTCAATGGACATCTAGATTAAAGACCAGACATGGTTATAGTCATCTGATCCAAATACCTCATAAGCCATAGGAAATGCTGAGTCTTACGCCACAAGGTAGACTTGATTCATCAATCAAATGGTCTAGCTGACTCAGGCTTGATAGGATTACGCTTTAATGGCAATGACAGGACGATCATGGTCAGATTCAATTGAGCTTCAGAGGCATGAGTAATTTAAGACTGCAGGCTGCTATTAGCCCAGTCTCCTTAGTCGTTTAAGTTTAATCTATATTTATCAATGTTTCTCACCACTAATCTAATATCACCAACTAAAAAGTGATGGAGATGAGTGAACACTTAATAATTACCTTTGTTAAAAGTAATTTGAACTATCCCTCCTTGCTGATCGCTCTATCCAGTGTGAATCATGTAAAGCTTAGGTGATATTCATGAGATGGATGGAATTTGTTGGTAGTTAGATCTATCTGCGCTATATTTTATCTACAATTTCTGGTTCCTAGACTAATTGATATGTCACTGTATTGAGTACGTGCTGCCGTGGTCAATGTAGACCAAGTGGACTTAAATTGGTTTCAGTGAACGTCTGGACTCTGGAGTACTCACTGGTGCCTATATCTAAGGTGATATTTTCCTTTTTAACTCTCAGTCAAGTCAAGCACACACTGTTAGTGTTTCCCTGTAACCAGACTGGGACTCCGGACCATGAGGATGGTTTCGATCAACTGACACGGTCACACGGGCATTGATTATCGTATGGGACACCCCCACCTCATGCTAAAAAGTGATTAAGAGGTGCTCAAGGGCCAGGTCAACCCAGGCCCATCCTACGGCCCAGACTGCTTTGGGCCGGTGTTCTGGCCCTGAGTTTTAGCACTCAGACTCGCCCTGGATCTATATTCTGGGCCGGGCTTGGATTAAGTGACAGAAAGCCGGCCTGGCCCAACTGAATAATGCATGCAGTTCTGATTTGCTCAAACGAGTCATAGAAAGCCCAAATAAGTGGAAAAAAGCCCTGTCCGGCTCGATTGAGTACATGGGCAGTCTCGGACTTGATATGTTTGAGGCAGGCAGGTCTCAGGGCAGGCACTTGAGGCCCGTCTTGGGCTTGGGCTGGATATGGGCTCATATTTTTAAAGTTCAGCCTTACTACCACTGGAACAAGAATTCTTCATTGGAGATTTGTATATTTGAGGATTGCACATTGATATTGGTTTGTATTGATGAATATAGTTGAGAAAAATAGGGCACAGTGTGCAAATCCGCTTAAGTGAGGAATTTCAAATGTTATGGGGGGTGGTTGGATCTGAAAATCCTATCAAATGAAGATTTCCATTCATCCAAAAATCCTAGGGCCTGTTTGGATGTATGGTGAATTGAAGTATGGTGAGGTGAAGCATCAAATCAAGAAAGAATAAAATATAAAGTGTTATGATGGTATTTTGTTTTTAGTTGTTTGGTATGGAATATTTTTGACTTTTTGTATAGAAAAATGGAGCTTTTTTGTCTTTTAGTGGAGAAAAGAGGTTGCTTTTTTTACTTTTTTTTTTTAAAAGATTGATGGAATTTTGAAAATTTGTACTTTTGATATTACCAATTGTCTTTTCTTGTCTGGATAATGGAGGCTTTACCTCACCTCACCTCACTTCACCACACATCCAAACACCACCTTAGGAATTTGCGATTGCCAAACATGAATTTACTACAATTTTAGGAAAATCGAAAACATTTCTCCTAAAAATTTGATTGCCAAACACGACCTTAATATTTTGAAAAATCATCCACCCATCCCTTACTTATACTCCTCCAGTCGAAAATCTAAGACTTCTCCAATGGGATGGGGCCCATGGATGATCGACTTGACTATACCTTACACTGCTAATGCCACGTATACGATATGCAGTTTATGGTTAAACTGGTGCGATCAAACTCAGGTCCAAAAGGTGCGTGCCGTATTCGTACTCTCTACCCGGGCGTGCCGGGTGTGAGCCATTAAAAAACTAGCCGTTGGGGCCCCGTCCAACGGCCCTCTTTTACATTCAAATTCAAATCCCATTTTTCCGGTCTCAATTCAATGGCCCTTCGCACCGTGTTTCTCCCGTTATAGTTGTCTTGTATTTTTCCCATCTCTCTACATCCCCCACTAGTTAGTCTTCTTCTCAGCTTTCCAATCTGCCTGCAACTCCAAAGGGAAAAAAAAAAAAAACCGAAGACACCCAGAAAGGTAGAGGATCTTCTCCCCTTACATATGGCTGGCAAAGAGAACAAACCATTAGATGAAGAGATCAAAATCCCTGTTCTCACAGTCCTGAAAAAGGGTAATATTCTCAAGAACATCATCCTCCACAGTCCCACATCAAACCCTGAAAAAGATTTGCTGCAAAAATGTGAAATAGATGGCGAGAAATGTGGCCTAGAAGGCGAGAAACTCCTTGTTGGGCGACACCCAGATTGCGATCTCGTTTTGGATCACCCAAGCATCAGCCGATTCCATCTCAGGATCTGCTTGCAACCCTTGCTGCAGAAGTTCTCGATTATCGATTTATCTTCAGGTATTCCGCAATAAAATCTCTATCTAAAAATTTGTATTTGGTTTTTGATTTAATGTTTTCCTTTTCTTATTTCCTCTATTTGCAGTTCACGGAACCTGGGTGTCGGAGCAGAAAATCGAGCCACAAGTTCCGGTGGAATTAAAGGAGGGAGACACTTTGAGGTTAGGTGCCTCGACAAGGATGTATAGGCTGCAATGGGTTTCTTTCAGTCATGTGTTTGAGGTAGAGAACCTCATAAACTCGTCAGCACCCATACCTGAAGAGAAGGAAGAAGCATATCAGGTGAGGAAGGGCTCTTTCTGTTTTATGCTTCGAATTCGTTTATCTCTTTATTGAATTGAATTGATGATATCCATAAAGGTCCCAAACACCGGTCTCTTCCCTCTAGAATTAATTGCTGTTTCTTACAGGATGAAAACATTGTGCCATCAGACAAAAAACAAGATGACTTATGGGCTATGCAGATCCCTTCGGCGCCTCCAATGCCGGAATGGGTGAGTCCTTCAGATCCTTTTGAAGTTCAATCTGTTTCTGAAAACATACCTGCGGAAAAGGAAAACCCAGAACTTCAAGAAGCTTCTTCCTCCTTCCACAATAGTCATTTGGAAAGAGAAAACCAGAGCCCACCAAAGAGAGAATTAGAAGAGAAGGATGGTCTTCCAGATGCGTTTCACACAGAAGAATCTGTGTGCTCATCAATGCCCTTGGGAGTTCTGTTGGCATCTGATGCACAATTGGAAGTAGAAAACTGCAGCCCGGAAGCTCACTTCACCACAGAAGTACTATCTGTTTCTGAAAACATACCTGTGAAGGAAAGCCCAGGACTTCAAGATGCTTCTTCCTATTTCCCCCATAGTCATTTGGAAAGAGAAAACCAGAGCCCACCAAAGAGAATACTAGAAGAGAAGGATAGTCTTCCAGATCCTTCTCACACACAAGAATCTGCGAGCTCATCAATGCCCTTGGGAGTTATGTTGCCATCTGATGCACAATTGGAAGTAGAACGCTGCAGCCTGGAAGCTCGCTTCACCACAGAAGTACTGTCTGAAGGAGAAAATCGAAGCCCGCTGAGAAGAAGCAAAGGACGCTCTGATGCAGGGATTGAAGCAGAGAACCAGAAAGGGAATATGCATGTTGAACAGGATAAGGGAGAAGAAGAGAACCAGAAGAATATCTTGGGTTCTTTTTCGGCATCTCACGCTGCAGAATCTGTTAGCTCATCAATTCCCTTGAGAGTTCTCTCAGCATCTGGTCCACAATTGGAGATGGAACACTGCAGCTTGGAAGCTTGTTTAGCCACAGAAGTACAATTTGAAGAAGATCATCAAAGCCCACCACGAATAAATTCGGGTCAGCGAGATATGTCGAACATTTGGTCGAGAAGAGGCAAATCCGCTTACTTAATCCAACTTCATACAGGAAGAAAAGTGACTTCTCATGCTGGAATCAAAGCAGATAAGCAGAAAGAGATCATGTATGTTGGGCAAGATAAGAGAGAAGAAGACACACTTTGTAAGGCTCTTTTCTTCAGAGCTGATGAGGAAGACGAGCCAATTCCTTCAGATAAGGAGAATATGACCCCACAAGGTCACCCCAATTTGAAATTAGAGAAGGGAAAGCCAAAAACTAAGGAGCCCGAGTTACTAAAATCATCTTTGGAAGTCATTGACGCCGACTCGGATATTGAAGACAATGTGTTTTCTGCAGACAAAGAGAATAGGACGCCTAAACTTTCCTATGAAATGAAATCCAAGAAGCAAACTTCGGAAAATCAGAAAAGAATTAGACCAGATATGATGGTTGAGAGAAGGGCAGAGAGGGTGCCATTCCAATCCCTGCTACAAAACTCTAGCAACAGCAAGTCGGTTTCAGTTCCTAATGCAAGTACCTCAAGAAATAGCAACACTGTCAACTACACACACATTATGAAGGAGATCAATAGCAGTTCTTCTGTAAGTTGATATCTCTATTAATTCTTTATCTCTAGATTTTGGACCCATTTGGAGTTATCCTACTTCTAATCCCTGCCCCCGATGGATGCTTACCGTGGATCATCCATTATTGATTTTGGGTACATCCAAACGGGTCACTTTCATGGAATGACATATAGAACTGTAGCTTATTTGTATTAAAATGGGACATATTACATTGTAGAACCAGTCTGTGGATCAAGCAGTTCTTAAGGCGGGCCAATCAAAAAGGAAATGGTACATGGTGGTGGACACCAGCTGTCTTCTTCATGAAGAATCAAGGAGGTCTCTGAAGCTTTTAGAAGGAATCAAAGGGACTCAACTTCTCATTCCAAGGATGGGTAATTGGACCTTAAAGCATTTTACTTTTATCCCATGTGAATTTAGTACTAAAGTTAAATATTGTTTAGAGCATGTTTAGATGTGCCACAAATCCCAAGCAGCTCCAAAAATTTGGCAGTAACATATACAGTTTGGATGGCACAGAACTAGGCAGTTACAGCAGGAAGGATTTGTTGATGTGATCCTCCTACTTTCTGCACTACCCCAATTGCGTAGTAGAATGGAAACAATGGATGATCATCCAATCAGCAGCTGCAATATGCACTGATTGTTATTTTTGGCACGTTTAATCGCATCCTTGACCTTGCCTGTAACTAGCTTGTAGCTCTTTCTTGAGATAACTTCTCTTTTATCTCTTCCATAGTTGTCAGGGAACTTGACTGTCTGAGACGGCGTGGAAGCTGGTTCAAAAAAGAGAATGAGGCATCCTCAATATTGCAATGGATAGAAGAATGTATGACGAAAATGAGGTGGTGGATTCATGTCCAAAGCTCCACAGAGGGAATGCCAGTAGCACCAACTCCTCCAGCTTCACCAAGATCACGTTTGAGTGAGGGAAGCAATGAGTTTGGTACTGCCACTTCAGTGCCATTTTCCACGTGTGGAAGTCTAATGGAGATTGTCTCTCCAACGGCAGAAGACCATATCCTCGAATGCGCTCTGTGCTTCAAGAGAATTAAGAACGATGGACAGCTCGTTCTTCTTACAAATGACACTGCTCTGAAGATCAAAGCCATGGCAGAGGTAGTATTTAAAAACCTTAGCAGTTCTTCATTGTTATGTATTTAAAAATTCTGCAAGAACTTAGAGAGAAAGACGATGAAACTGAAAGGAAGCATTGTTTTTCTTTCAGGGATTGATTTGTGAGAGTGCAAAGGAATTCTGCGACAGTCTTGTGAATCCATACTCAGAGAGGTTTCTGTGGGTTGAAAGCACTCCAGTAGGACCCACTTGGTCTTGTGTGGAAGGGACTGGTAAGAAGGAGAACTACAATTACTGTCCCCCCATAAAGAAAACAGTGAGGGCAGCAGAAGGTGCCAAGGGCTTGAAACTTATACTGCTTCATAATTCTCATTATGGGCAGATTGATCCAGTCAAATAAATACCATCCACACTGTAAGGAAAACAGCCAGGCAGCAGCAGAGGGTACCAAGGCCTTGAAACTTGTACTGCTTGATAATTCTCATTATGGGCAGAATGATCTGGTCAAACAAATATCATCTGTAATGTCATGTTATATTCTTTTTACATTGATGCGCTTCAGTGATCAATGTTCATTAAGGGAATATTAGTGAAGCAAACTTTGGTTTCTAATTGGTTGACCACATTGTTAGAATCACTGCATCTCTGTCTTGAGAAATGTCATAGTAGTTCAAACTAACTGCAGCTGATATGTTGATAAAATAAAACCATGAGTCCTAACTGCATAAGTAGACAGAAAATAATCACCAGATGAAGTGCCATTCAGTCTTATCGACAGCAACATAGTGCGAATAATATTACAAAAATGAAGTAATGCTAAAGGAGACAACCCAGGACTTCACACTTTGTCCTGGAAGATGTGCTAAAGGAGATAATCATCTGGTCAAACAAATATCATCTGTAATGTCATAGTAGTTCAAACTAACTGCAGCTGATATGTTGATAAAATAAAACCATGAGTTCTAACTGCATAAGTAGACAGAAAATAATCACCAGAGGAAGTGCCATTCAGTCTTATCGACAGCAACATAGTGCATAGTGCGAATAATATTACAAAAATGAAGTAATGCTAAAGGAGACAACCCAGGACTTCACACTTTGTCCTGGAAGATGTGCTAAAGGAGATAATCATCTGGTCAAACAAATATCATCTGTAATGTCATGTTATATTCTTTTTACATTGATGCGCTTCAGTGATCAATGTTCATTAAGGGAATATTAGTGAAGCAAACTTTGGTTTCTAATTGGTTGACCACATTGTTAGAATCACTGCATCTCTGTCTTGAGAAATGTCATAGCAGTTCAAACTAACTGCAGCTGATATGTTGATAAAATAAAACCATGAGTTCTAACTGCATAAGTAGACAGAAAATAATCACCAGAGGAAGTGCCATTCAGTCTTATCGACAGCAACATAGTGCGAATAATATTACAAAAATGAAGTAATGCTAAAGGAGACAACCCAGGACTTCACACTTTGTCCTGGAAGATGTGCTAAAGGAGATAATTCTGGGCCTAACGCACTTTGTCCTAGACAAAGAAGAAAACAATTTGGACAAAAATAAAAGCACATCTGGTACCTTTCTTTGATCAATTCCTGGGTCATCAGTGAATGGATGGAGGGATCAAGGGAGAGTTACAGGCCCTATATTTACCATCAATTTTTCTCTTATATGGCTCGGACTCAATTTTGAAGGATGGGAAACAATTTTCTTCCGAATATTGAATGCGTATATTAATATGCACGTCCTAACCAACCATGGCTCCATCTCTTTCACTAATAATATTCCACCCGTTTCACCAGATGATTGCTAAATACACGAGAGAAAAAAGACATGCCACTCTCAAACTCTAGCATCTATGACTATTTCAGTGGAGTTAGAGAATAATGTAGCTCCTGTATATTTATCTTTGTGATGATGAATAAATAAGAAACTAAAAGAAAAAATGTTTCTGCGTCAGCTTCCTGTTTACTTTTTCACCTCTTGCAAGGATGGGAACAGGCTTCAAAACGGAATTGTGGATATGTCTAGACCCACACCACTAGATGCTTAGCAAAAGATGGTCTCTCTCTCTCTCCGCTCTTAAACAACAAGTAAATCAAGTGACTAAAACAAATTAGATATTAAGAATGATGTTTTATGAATTATATTGCACTTGAGTGATTTCTATTGTAGGGGCAGGTGGGATGCACTTGATTAATCCTCCACTGGGGCAAAGCATTGTTAGAAAACAAGAGTTCTGTCTGAAAGATGCTGCCAGACATGCATATCCAAACCACGATGCGTATGTTAACACCCATTGATACCTTAAGCACATAGGCATAAATAACAGATTGCACAAGAAGATTAACCAAACAAGATAAAGACATGACTAGCATCTGAAATAAAATAGATACTACAATACATTGGAACTTGGATTCTCTCCAGTACTCTGGACAAAATTACAAGACCCGGATTGGATGAAAGAAAACGAACTCTCAGGTATTTCAAATGCAGGTCGAGGAAATTCCTGAATTCCACCAAAGTTACAGGAGTCAAAGTTCATTTGCGAGAAAAAACCATGATCATCATCAACTTTCATATTTAGAGCATGAACACCACCAGCTGGCTTCAAGTCAAATCCCTTGCTCTCCATCATCATTGCTGGATCTTTGTGCTGCCCTTGATCTGATAGCCCTTTGATTTCATCAGCAGGAAGAACAGGAGAATGGCCTTGGAATAGAGCGACATGTCCAAATAACTTGTCCTTTCTAGAGAATGTTGTGCCACAGGAACACAACCATTTGTCGCGGCCGCAGTGTTTCTCGTGAGTTTTCAGATCTGCAATAACAGAGAACTTCTTGCTGTTGCATCTACTGCAGGTATAGCTCTTATCACAATGGCTCCTCTTGTAATGATTTTTCACACACAAAATTGTCTTCAGAGGCTGAAACTTCTTGTGGTCCTTGTTCCGTTTACAACCCGTATATGGACATGAATACCTTTTGATAAGCACAGGCTCCGAACAAGATTCTTTACTAGTTGGCTTGGCAAGAGCAGCTGCGGTCTTGTATTCATCACCATGACCTCGCATATGCATCCGTAGATTTGCATCTCTCTTAAATCCCTTCCCACAAATTGAGCAGAAGTGGGTATGCGGTGCTAGGATCTCCTCCTTTTCCAGCTGCAACACTTCATATGAGCCTGGGGGAAGGCTTTCTCCTTCTGCCGCATCTTCGGAGTCCTTCATTTCATTTTCATCAGCAGCCAGAGGTTCAGATCCTTCAACTGGTAAAATGTATGGTTCATCTTGATCAACATAATTCTGTTTGCCCCCACAATCACTCATCCCTTTCATCTGATCTCCATAATCCATGGCACTGCTTCCTCCTTGTGCCATAATCTCATTCTGGTGTGATTCAACATTCGCTCCTAAGCAGGAGTTGGACCCCAAGATACTGCCTAACTGGCCGATTAAAGGGTTGGTCACAGACATCCAATTCTTCGAAGAAGGAAGCAGGGTACCAGCTGTCGAAATCAACTGAATTATGATAGAAGTGAGATCAGCAGTCACAAGCTGCTGCTGAGCTATATGTTTGTTTGCTTGACCTGGTAACTGACCTTCTTGACTGATCAGTGTTTGCAAAATATTCTGAAGTTGGTGGATCTTTTGCTCTAGGCAAGAAAGACTGCTTAACATGACTCTAGGGTCCCAACCCTGAAGGTTATTGTTAACTGGGGTTGTTTCCTGATCAAACTGATCTGGCCTTTTGATCTCATTTTTCCGATTATATGCTTGAGAAGAAGGTGGTTCCAAAGGTGCTTGGAATTCAGGAAAATTGTGTTGGAACAAGGTGGTGTTGTAGCTGAGACTTGTGTCAGTGTCCCATTTCTGGTGCTGCTGTGAATCATATTGAGTGAATCGTTGATTCCCAACGAAGTTTTTCACTGAATCAGTTGCTGAAGAAGATTTTTTTGAAGGTTCTGAAAACCTATTCTGTCCAAGATCCATTTTTTTTTTTTTTCAAATCTGCTGATTGTGTTTCTACAATCTCAAAGAAGAATGCCTATCAAAGACAATGGAAAGCACAAGAATCACCTCTAAAACTGTTCCTTGTTCCTAAATCACCCCAGATCACACTTTTCCCTCCAAATCAAATCCTCCACTCCAATATTTTCACAATGAATTCATACTCTGACAATCTACCCAAAAAAAAAAAAAAAACCCTTTAATTACAAATCACCCCAATATTCAATTTTTCATTTACGTAACACTCAGATAACCACTTTTTCACTCTAAAGTATCCCCAAACTTATTAACAAAAAAAACCCAAATCCAAATCCTATCATTCACTCCAAACTCAACCCCAAGATTGAATCTTTCACCGCAAAATCCCCCCAAAATCCCATCTTTCATTCAACAATCACATCCAAACCGCATCACCTACTCAAGAAAAAGCAAAACAAACCCCCCAAATCCCAACTAGTTGTTCAACACACCCAGAAGCCAAAACACCACAACCGATCAAAAAGAACCTCAAATCCACATGAGTTTTCATCAATATCTAGGAATCTCCTACTTCAAGAATCAATATTTCTCCAAAGGGGAAAGAGAGAAGGAGAAGAATAAGACTTACACGGAACTTCAATAGGATGGCATCAGCTGCTCTGGTCTTCTCTCCTGCATTCCTTGGCTTTTGTTGAGAGGGATAGAGAGAGGGTCAGACGAGATGAGCTCAATCAAAGATGAAATGCAAATTTTCATTGACCCAATAAAAAAAACCAGTCACCAATCAATCAGTTTCACATTTAGAAGTGGTAGCATGCACCTCCAGTGCATCATGCAACATTGCAATCCTCAAACCCATCAGAGCCGTTCAAGAAAGAGGGCCCATCTAGATGAGATAGGGTCAAACCATTTATGAAAGTTAAAATCAATAATAGGCAATGGGGTTTATCTGGATTTGGATTGTGGTGACCATCCTACAAGTCTACAATACCAATCAACCAAGTCTTGTGACTAGTGAGTTGTGACCAAGACACCAACCAAGTCCATGTGTCTAGTGTTGATGGAGTATGGCTCGAGTGCTAACCAAGTCCATGATCATTACCATTTGGATTGGGATTGTGCCAAAAATGAAAGGATAAAATAAAATTGTTTGAGTACTGTTTTACTGCCCATCTCATTGGAATCTAACATAAAAATCTTATTACAAACCATCTAATAATATGCTTCAATGGTAGCTAAAGCAAGCCTCACAAATTGATTTGGATTTGCTATTATGGTCCACCTGGTTGGACCAGTGCAATTTTTTACTTCGCTAAAAAAGAAAGGAAAAGCGAATTTTTTTTCACTTCATGAAAAAGGATTTGTCTTTTGCTGAAGCTGTCTTTCTTGGTTGATAGACGCTATTTTTGAATTATTGTATTGTGATACAGTGTTGATAGTGTAATCAATTCTTTTTCACAGAAGAGAAAGGAAAAGCGGAATATTGCCTTATCCATCTTCCTCATTAAATGAAAAATGCCATTTTTGAACCGTTTTCGACTCTAATGAAAGTCTAGCCTGATAAACTTGGCTGGACTGCAGTTAAAGATATCTTAGGCTCGAACTTAGATATGATCCAGCCCTAACTATATGAGTCCAAAATTTGGGTATAAACAACATATTGAAATAATGCAAGTGTAAGTATTTAAAGTACCAGAACATAATTGTAAAAACCAGTCTCAAACTTACAGGACCCAACAGATCCATTCCAAATGCCATAGATTCAAACCCAAATCTTAATCATTTAGTCAGGCCCAAAACCCAAGTTTATCATGGACATCCTTAAAAGCTCTGTTTTACAATTACACATACTTAGAGCTAGAGGCCCATTGACATCCTAATTATCAATGCACTAAAGTTGAGAATCCTGAAAGCAAAACAAAAAGGGACAAATTAAGGCAGGAACATGCTGCTCGCAACTATTTAGAAGAAATCTGATTTAAGAATGAAGCTGACCCAGAGTATATGGAACAAGACTTTGATGATTATGATTTAAGAATGAAGCTATACATATGCTCTTACCATTCTTTATGTTTGAATTCTCATTTAGCAGACAGCTATCAAAGGTTAAGATCTTTCAATCTGATTAATTTAGATAACCACTTCATGTTGACAGTAACAATTTTTTAGTGGGAACAAGATTAGTGATAGTAGGGTAGGCTCAGAATCTCATAAATATTCTGATCAACACTGGCTTTGGTAATTGATCCAATTCTAATCCACTGTGGTTGGTGGGTGGATTTTTTTGGGGGGGGAGGGGGGACCATATCTCTGAATCTTGGTGGAACATTTTGGTGTGTGGTACCGAGGTGCAGCTGGTAATTTAATGAAATATAGAAAGGTGTGATTCCCCGGAGCCAGCCCAAAGTGCTGTAGATCTCAGAGGAAGTTGACTTTAATATTTGTTTTTGATAAGTAATGCCAAGTTGTACAGTAACGGACTTTCCTATGAAGCAACGGTGGCGCGTCCTTCCTACCACTGAAACATATATTTTTCATTTTTAGAAGAGTCCCCTCACTTTCCTACTTTCACTCCCCCGCTTGGTTACTAACAAGTGCTTAAAAAATTAGAAGACAAAAAGAAAATGGAGTGTGCATTCCCAAGGTAGGCCGCAACTCACAACAATGGAGTCCATCTAGATTGCATATAATTATGGATACTCAGGGATATAAATGGGTTCTCGATTTTCTGATTATTCGGAGGTTCTGATCCGTTAAAAATCGAGTATGGATTCTTATTTAGATCCATAAGGACCCGTGGACCCTAGTTCTGACATATTACCTCAATTTTCGAAAATCTTTTTTAAAAATCGTGTTTTTTTTTAATTATCATTCTTTATCTAAATCCGGATCCAGACCCGTCCTATATATGGTTCTGGTTCCAGTTCCGGAACCAACAAACCGGTTCCGAAATGGTTTCGGGTCCGGATCTAGTTCCTGTGGACTCGGACCGGAACTGAGCCGTTTACAACCCTATAGATATTGGACAGATGAGGGGAGAATGTGGGGTTAGTTTTAGCCAAATTCGACTTAATTCAATCATCATGATATTTGAGCATCTAAGTTAACAAATTTTTTTTTTTTTTACTGTGTTGATTTTTATTGTGACTCAATCCAATGTTGATAACAATCAAATCAAATCAAGTCATCATTAAATTGAGATCGGCAACAAATCATTAAAGTAAGAATGTGCAATGGATAAAAAAAAAGGGTCCATCGACATTCACGAGTCCTAACTGTTTGAAAATTCGAAACAAACTCAGAATTTCAGATTTTTTTTTTTTTTAAAGTTTTTTAATCTTTACCTTTGATTAATTCTTTCTATCTACCCAATCTAACTCAATGTTTAACGACTTGAGTGAGATGGGTGGTGCAGGTGTATGGGTGGACAGCACCTGGCTGATAGTGATTTGATAGGGTGTGGTTCCGGGGTCCAAATCGTAGGATTTATAGAAGTAAGCGAAAATGGCTATTTACAGGGGGGGTGATTCTAAATGCACCCATGTAAAGTGCTAAACACACCCACCTCTCTCAGTGAACAGTGATTTTAGTGGGTGCATTTAGAATCACCCTTACAGGAGCAAAAACGATGTAGGCCACCAAAGAAGGCTGGGTCCAGGCTGGTCCTTCCAAAACAATATTAAAGGGGCTGGACATTGCTCAAGTTAGGCCAGTCCAAATCTTGTCCAAGCACAGCCTGTAGTTATATAACTTATAAGGCTTAATCTGCCTGTGCTCAGGGGTTGACCTGCAGAACTAGAGTTGGGCCGGGCATAGCCCCACAGACCTAGAAAAAAAGCCCACACTCAACAATTCAAGCCAGGCTTGGGCTGGGTGACCCAAGTCCCAACCCCTTCTTCCCTTGAGTTTTGGCAAAAGTCACAATGATAAAATTACCTGCAACCCATTTGCTTCACTGAACTTTGTTTCAAGTGGGAGAGAAGAGTTGAATACCCTGGAAGCAATTTAAACCAAGGCACAAATGATGTTGCCAAACGCGCACCATGTCCAAGCCCAACCAAGTTGCATTGGATCTTGTCAAATTCATATTCCCAAGCCATGTTTTTCAGGACTGTCTGTCTGTACTAAATTAGGGGAAGAAATTATATCCAACCACTTCTAGTTCTAGGCCAGATATGATCTTGGATCATGTCTGATATAGCTCCACTGCTTGTCTCAGTGCCCAGACTGATAATCTCACTATGCTAGTAACTGAAGAACACACATGGCCGCAGTGTTTCTATCAGATGGTTGAGGGTAAGTGATTGGGTATTTCAAATTGGACTACCTAGGAAAATGATACCCTGCACATCATACATGCCCCCTTGCATTGCAACTGTATGCATATTGAACAGACCTGGTCATCATACAAAGCCTCACCCAAAAATATAAAACAGGTTATAGGCAAAAGCTCTCATCAATGACTTCATTCAAGATTTCATGATGATGTACATAGACAACTGAAAGGGTTCACCACATCCTCTCTCTCTCTCTGGCAGGAGGAAGAAATTACCCATAGCCCATAAGTTTAAATAGTTGGCAAAACTGGTCCAGGTTAACCGTGCTCAAAAGGCCACTGAGATGAATGAGACTCGGTCGAATTAGTTTCAAGCACCCAAGTTCTTGATCTATGATCAATCCATAGGCATTGTAATTAGCACCTCTTTCTTGTTTTTCCCTTTTCTTTTATTTAACTCTTCCTAAATGTTTTATTGTGTTTTCCATGTGTGATCTTCTCTGACACATAAATAATACAACAACTATTATGCAGAGTTCATCTTCTGAGCCATGATGGCTTCCTCTTGAAGAAATAAAAGAGGGAAGAGCCAACCAATGGCCAGCTTGTTACAATAGCAATGTATGCAAGCAGCCAAATTGATCTCCTGTTCTGTCGCGAAAGCTGATGCATGCACCTTTTCACAGGAGCAGTTATGTCATGAAGATCCTTGATATCCCAGTTGCTCACTGATTTTTGTTCTGGAGACACAGCAGTTTCTTGCAAGGATTCCTCATTTGCTTCTATTTTGTGCTTGCTTTCGTCTGTATATTGAATAGGATTTTCTGTTTCATCATTGGGCGTTATCTGGTCAATGGATAAATCTACCACATCCTGCTCATCTGTCTGGTTATCTGCCAATGCCATGACCATTCCATCTTCAGTAAAGTTCACATAAGGGCCCTTATCAATTGAAGAATGCAGGCCAGAACTCCCTGTCTGCAGTTAGAGAGAGAGAGAGAGAGAGAGAGGATCAGCAACACTAGTTGGTAACAAAATCCAACCTCTTCTTTGTTAAAATGCCTCCTAAATAAGATGGTTTGAAAACTCGAAGAAGCACCACTCAGCGTCGCCATGTTGAATTGATCAGATTTTGAGTCACTCAATGACAAACTTGAATCTATTATGAGATGGTAAAGACTCAGTTGACTGAACAAGATTCAGCTTGGTTTTATATCTCCACGTTTGTGCGTGTGTTTTTAACAAAAAAAACTTTTCAAGATTCAACTTGGTTTTACATCTCTACATTTTTTTTTTCAATTATTCAATTCATAAAAGATAGTAGAGAAAGAAAACTTTAGGTACCTTGGATTGATAGTGCAACAGGATGGAGGGATTGATACTGATGTAAGTCACAGGATTCAGGCCGGATGGACTAAATGGAGGAGTACTTCGGGGGTCTTGTGTGATCAGAAAGTCCCTCTCAGGGTTAAAGGAAAGTATTATAAGGTGGCGGTAAGACCAGCATTGTTATACGGATCAGAGTATTGGGCAGTAAAGCATAATCATGTTAAGAGGATGGAAGTTGCGAAGATGAGAATGCTAAGATGGATGTGCGGGACCACAAGGAGAGATAGGATTAGGAATGAGGAGATTAGGGGCAAAGTAGGAATATCACCGATTGGAGATAAAATGAGAGAAAATCGACTAAGATGGTTTGGCCATGTTAGAAGGCGTCCAACGGAGGCACCTGTTAAAAGGTGTGAAGGCATGGAGATTGCCAGGAGTAGGAGAGTGAGAGGGAGACCCAAGAGAAGTTGGAAAGAAACTATTAAACATGACCTTGCCTACATGAATCTAACGGAGGACATGGCCCTAAACAGATTTGATTGGCGTCGTCAAATCCATATAGCCGACCCCACCTAGTGGGAAAAGGCTTGGTTTGGTTTGGTTTATTCAATTCATAATAGTTGTGTCATACTCCACTCAGTGAACCATCGATCCAAGTCAGGTTTTCAAATTATGAGGTCACCCGTAGCAATCTGCACTATTGAGTCCACTTCATTCAAGCAGAACCCTACACTATTTGGAGATAAATCCTGTCTTCAGAGGATGAAGATTGGTTATTGAAGGGAAGGGCTTTTACACCTGATAAGGGCTGGTATTAAGTGGTCTTGGTATCATTTTAGAGCCCTTTTGATACTTTACAGTTCTTATTTCACTAATAATTATTTTTGTTGCTTCTCTGGAAAAGAAAAACCTATGATTAGGCAACATATCATGCTGTAGTGTATAATTCACTTTTAGTGTAAAATTCTTGTCCCTGCCATACCCATGCCTTATCTGGCCATCATGGAAAAAACAACTATTTAATAGTCACATAACACATCAAAGGTTTGGAAGAATCAGAATACTATTAATTGATTGTTGCTTTTATGATGGTTGTGTTGGTGGTCATTATTGCCATTATTGAAAGTTGAAACAACAAGAGTTAGTTATCAGAACCTTCTTTTGTGTATGCATGAATGGGCTAGATTGTAGGACACTGAGGAATTCTTCAACAGCACACGCCCACCTGCAAGAGGAAAGCCATGTTCTTTTCCCTCATCAGAAGGCCTTTAAATTATCAACAGAATCCGATATTCACAAGCTACAAGAATATAACCCACACCATTCGGAAAAAAAAAAAAAGAAAAAGAAAAAAAAAAAAAAAATGTAACCCACATGTTCCTGTTTAATAAAGATATAGTATCCACCATTTTTCCATCATGCAACTGCGGACCGGGAAAAAAATAGGTACCTCTTAAAATCCATTTCACATAAAAGTAAATTAAGTACTCCTTTTTTTTTTTTTTTTTTTTGAGAATAAGATAGTTATATACCTCAAACACAGAGGGAAAATAGTTTCTCAAATGGAAAAAAGAAAATGAAAGAAAATAAAAATCTGGCATGACAGACAAGCATTTCTTATTTTTGAAATGGACAGATCAGCATTCATGCCCTGTATCTGTGCTAAGTTAGAGAAATTAAGCATGCTATGAACCTGCCCGAAGTAACAGAATATTTTTAAAAGCACAGATCCTACAGAGAAATGGCTTTAGAAGTACCATAATCTGCCTGCAGTTATCCCTTCAAAGAATGCCAGATGCCCTCCATGCCGCACAGTAGCTAAAACAACATTTTTGTTTGACCTACAAGAGAAGCAAAAATCAGGTGTAAGTTATGACATTGCTAAAAAAAAGGCAGACAAAATGAATTCCAGGAGGAATGCCTACTTTATGCGTGTGTGCGTGTGTGTGTGTGAGTGAGAGAGAGAGAGAGAGAGAGAGAGTAGATAAGGACCTGCACTCGTCATAAGGAATGGCCTCCTTAGTACAGAGTGGATCGTCCAAAGCACTGATACAGAGGAGTGGCACTGTTACATTTCTCACAAAACTTGCACTGCTAGAATAGCGGTAATATGTATCTGGAGTCTGAGAAAAGAATGCTTTTTTAGTATTGCACAGAGGGGGGGGGGAGGGGGGACTAGTAGATCAGATACACCATTTTATGACAAGAACCCTTTTTTCAGTAATTCATGGAAAAAATAGAGAAAAAAAGGGACGACTAGATCAAGCATACATACCTCAAACTTTCCAACCAGACAAGTGGCGTGTTGGTCAAAGTCTCGAACGGAACGTGACTGTCATAGCAGAAGGGTTTGATCATGAATATGATGACTGTTATAGCAATAGATTGGTAATCAAGTGTATAAGTTGAGGATGAATGCTCAGTGAAGTGGGTGACACACAATAAAGGCATCTTGTCAGATGAAGAGTGAAGAAGAGTGAGTCAAAGTGAAGTGAAGAAAGAAAAACTAGAGTACTAGACAACACCTTGGGATCTAACTATTCACCCAAGGTGGCATGGAATTTTAAATTGATGCACCCCACAATGGTTGAATATGTGTAGATATATTTTCGTAGGTCTCAACAATTTGAATATTATAGGTCCCACACCATTTCCCACCTAAGCTTTGACCGAAGCACCTGTATACAACTTACTTTCTTATTTAAATAACTGTAAGTTCAGATAACCATGTACAAGAAAATATTAAGCAGACCTTCATAGAGAAACTCATTGGTATATCGGCAACCTCATACACCTCTTTCTCAAATTCTTGTCACAAGCAATCATGGATATCCACCTAAATTTGGACCTTGTCTTAAAATTATACTTGCATTATCTGATTCCTTTGCTCTTGTACAATTACAATCACACATCATGTGGTTGCTCCATTACATTGTTATAGAAGTCCTTTTTGTTGGAACTTGATCCGGGAGGCACCCCTAACCATGGGGCGTAGCGTGTCAACCAAGGGCTTCCAACGGTGAGTCTCCGCTAGCCTGTATCGAAAATATCCAAGTCCTAACCCTGTGCTTATAAAGTCAAACCCCATCTTAACTCAACTTGACGCGTTTTAAAACCGTGCAGTCCCAGATCCCATAACAACTCCGGAGTTAAGCATGCTCGCGGCGGGAGTAGTACCGGGATGGGCAACCACCTGGGAAGTCCTCGCGTGCGCACGTGGGCCAAAGCAGACAATATTATATTGAGTTGGACGGGGCTGTGACAATTGGTATCAAAGCCGAGGACAACTCTATTTCCAGTGGGGGAGAGTGTGAGAACTTAGTCCGGGCGACACCCTTAACCATGGGGGCGTAGAGTATCGACCATGGGCTTCTAACGGTGAGTCTCCGCTAGCCTGCATCGGAAATATCCAAGTCCTGACCATGGGCTTATAAGTCAAACCCCGTCTTAACTCAACATGACGCGTTTTAAAGCAGTGCGGTCCCGGATCCCACAAGAACTCCAGAGTTAAGCGTGCTCGCACGGGAGCAATACCGGGGTGGGTGGACTGCCTGGGAAGTCCTCAAGCGTGCACGTGAGCCGAAGTGGACAATATCATGTTGAGTTGGGCGGGGCTGTGAAATTTCCCCCCTTTAAATTCCTCACTTCACTGTGTAATTATATCATCTACATTTAGCCAACACAATAATTTTAAAGGAATCTGAGGGGATGTTTATTCGTCCTAAATATGATATCATCTACACTTTAACTTGTAGAATAGGAGCGTGGCTACAGGAACTGATCAAGGATATTCATTCACCCATTTACAAACCTACTGTAACTAGTGGTGACGACCAGAGTGCTACGAATCTTGTAAAAATCCAGTTTGACATGCAAGGACTGAGCAAATTGAGATCAAGCATTACTTCTTACGTGAAAGGGAGCTTGATGGAAACATTGATGTTGGACATATGAAAAAAACAAGAACTCGGGTTAATAAGGATGAAGGTCGGTCCTATTTGACTAAAAGTTACTTCGGGAGAGAGTGTTGAGTTATCTTTTATCTTAATAAAGCATTTGAGCTGTAGGCCCCACTCCTTTCTCATCCTATATATACATGCATGCGCGCACACAAGAGGATATTTTCAAGAAAGGCTAGGCCATCCCTAAGCATAGAACGGATGGGCCTGTTGGTCCACTTGGAATGCTTCAGTATATTACTGTTAGCTCTGTTCATTGAACTTATGCTGCTAGTCCCTGTCATATATTACATGAGAAATTAAAAATAAAAATATTCATCGCATTATCAGAGTGGTAGAAGTTGCAATATAGTTAAAAACAGAAAATTAGAGTTAAGACTCATTAGAAAATTATATAGACATTTCTCAGAAAATTATGTTTTATTACTATTATATTTTAATGATTATAAATGTATATATTTTACATACTCTAGTTAATATCTCACCATCTAGTAAACTGACTTGTTTCCCAGTCAACTTGACCCAGTAACTGGTGGGGCCTGATCAACTCATCGGATTAGAAACTATGCAAAAAACACACTTTTTCTGAAAATTTAATCTTACAATAGTCCAAAAATAAATATAAAATCACTTAAATCAATGATAAATCAGGAAAAACAAAACTAAATATTGGCTTAGGAGAGACCGGAATGGAAAACAGAATTCATGTTTCCAACCCCAACATAGGTGGGACAAGGCTTTGATGATGATGATGATCCCACATGTGAAGGCCCACTGCCTGTGTCATCACAATGATGCCATGGGCCCATGGTGTCTGTGTCAGAAATCAAAGACTAATCTGCCTATTAGTTGTTCGGTTCACCAGATGTGGTTCAAGATTAGACCCCTCATCTGTTTTCCCTAGTTGATATACCTTATAATATACATTAAGAGATTCATCAACATTTAACAAGAAACAAGGAAGCAGACCTTTTTAATTCCTTCCCAATTAGCTAGTCGAGAATAGATGGGCTCATGTCTGAATGAAAGTCAAGAACAAGTTATTGTCAGGTTAAAGGGGTAGAATAAAAACAAAGATCAAGTGGTTTAACAGATTGTCACACTGAGTTCAAATAGACCAACCAAATTGACCAAAAGCCTTAGGCAAGAAGCTAGAATGGACATACAATTCAGCATAACCTTGAAGGCCATAAGCGAGAACTCGGTTATAAAGCCTTTGCACTAGCCTTCGGTGTATGAATCGGTCGCAAATCTGCAGAAAAGGCCAAAAAGCATAAAAGTTGATGACGAGGAACGTACCTTCCATATCAAAATTGTAACATTACGCTGACTTTGCAATAAAAATAGCTCCCACTTGATGAGGTAAAATTCCATATATTCTCACCAAAAATATTTCAAGGGTCAACTCACCAGAAGATCCCAAGGAGAGCAAATAGAGGCAGCCCCTGCAACAGGAGTATTATCTCCATCCTCTCCAAGATATTTGACCTGGCATCAGAAATCCAACTCAAAAGTTAATAA
Organism: Umbellularia californica; assembly: GCA_028538565.1. Lineage (NCBI taxonomy): Eukaryota > Viridiplantae > Streptophyta > Magnoliopsida > Laurales > Lauraceae > Umbellularia > Umbellularia californica. Next base: position 8,148,686 of record JAPQWN010000002.1, read on the forward strand.
ATACACATTGTTCTATATAGATGCCATGCCCAATCGAAGGATTGACCATCAACTAAACATAAAAGACCGAGAAACATACTGAGTTTATCCGTAAGGAATACCACCCATTAAGAATATCATGAAAGCAAAAATTCTAGGAACAATAAAACTCGTCAGGTAATGGGCCGTAGACAAAATCAAGCCTCAAACTCATCTTGCTCAAGGTAAGACAAGGAAGTCACCACACTTGGTGGCTTGAAGAGATGAAGGCATGAGGAAGTATGTATACATCCTCCCCACACTACTCTTTATTCTCAATCAATGTGGGTGGCTTAAAAGAACTAACCAAAATTTTCATTTGGCTCCAAACATTTTTCCAAAGCACATTTGAAACATTTTTATTTCAAAATTTATTTATTTTTGAAAAATATAAAAAAGAGGAAGTGTTCAAATCAAGCTATAGTTTTTGGAATTGATATCCATAATCATTGATGACAGAATGCTTTTAATTTTTTTTTTCTTTATGTGAATTTTATTCCACTTGGGTCATGGGGAAATCTTTAGCCCTTGGCACTTCAGTATATTCTTATGCTACATAGCTCCTTTAATTTGATATATATATATGTATATATATATATATATAAAACTGTCACCATGCAATCCTAACTCTGCCAATTGTTGTAATTGCCGGTCCCAAGCCCAAATAAACGAGGAGAGTTGCATCCAGTAGGTTGACAACCAGCGTAAAACTTATCACAACTCACAACCCCAACATGAATTCTGAGAAATAATGGAGAAATAGAATTCATGTATCTGACACCAACAGAGATGGGGGCAAGGCTTTGATGATGATGATATAAATAAAACATCCTTATGGCCATCCTCTTTTGGTGACTCAAATTAAATCAGTTAAGAATGGTATATTGAAATGTAAGAAAATGACTATCAATTCCACCAAAAAGATAAGAAGCAGCATTCAATACCAGAATATTAGCACCAATGCTCGTCCCAACCGCAAACAGAGGAGCCATTGGACGTTCCTGGTGAAGATAGTTAACAACTCTTCGTAAATCCTCCGTCCATCCAGCATTATAAAAGATATCAGACTGCAAAAATTCATCAGGAAGATTATTGGTAGATGACAAATGGAAGACAATCTCGAATTACAAGCATTTCAAAGCAGCCTCATTTTTATAACATTGCAATTTTGCATAGTAAAAGTTCAACTTGCTTGAGTGCACCGACTCTTCAAGAAGGCACATTAATCTTCAAGCCATTATGTAACATCCAAAGTTATTTGTACTAAAAGGCACTAGTCTGTATTATCTTCATATAGTAAGCATCTAAACTCATTTGAGAAGGTAGAATTCCAGTACGCATGTAGTGTTTCCAACAAGGAGTGTCAACATCAAGTTTTGTATGCTAACATAATAAACAAATAAATCATATCCTATGGAAGCTATCTCTGTGCATGTTTCTTAAAATTTAAAATACACCTGCGGAACTTACAGTTATTGAAACACCACCCAATCCGCGATGGTTGCTAACAACAACATTCCATCCTCGTTTTGCTATTCTATAGGCAAGATGCTTCACATACTGCAGTGCATAGTTGAGAAAGAAACAGGGTAAAATAAATCATAGTCCTACAAAAGGATATGCATGAGAATGACTCAACACAACAAGAGTTTTGTAATTAGATAGTAAATTTATGATTATAATTAGGTGGGACCTGCAAGGGAACAAGTAGTGTGAAAGCTACTCCAGCTGACTACCAAAACATTAAAAGAAGAGCACTGTTCATACTCATGCATGGCCAAAAAAAAAAAAAAAGAATCATACATTGTATATTATCTTACTTGTAACGGGATTTGATTAGAGCTGATATTATCACATTTAAGGCATGTTAACATCTTGCATTCTCTCTAATCAAGCAAAAGGCCACATTTATTGTTCTTAAAGAATTTTAACATTCCTTTGGAATAATAGAATTATAAATAAACAAAAAAAAGGAAAGAAATTGTAGTGAAAAAAAAAAAAGAAATAATTAAACAAACTAAAAATCAGTCATGTGAGGACTCTGGCCAAACTCCAAGCAGTAGAGAAAATACTCAGTTGAGTTCATCTAGATTAAAATATGTGTGTGTATTGTAGCCAATTTAATGGTTTTCTAGTATTCTATTGAGTTCTCTGCGAAGACAGTTGAGTTGTTTAAATATATGCCAATGATCTTGAAGAACACTATTCAGTTTAATCATTGTTTAATTATGCTAATCAAGTGTTGGTGCTTTTTAGCTTCACCAAAAAATCAAGGCTGCTCCCAACTAGAATCTAGTCTTCATCACATCAATGAGTTTGGGGAAAACTCAAATTGCTAAACATGAACCTGGGTTTTCCTAGCAGCAACTAATTGCTCACTATTTCAAGAGTCAATACAGGCATGGTTTAAAAATATTGGCCAATATACGTACCAGTATCAGTCAATGCCATAATGATACTTTGCCATGACTCGGCATTGGTACCTAACGCTAAGATATACCCAAAATATTGGTCGACGCAACCTATATTTTAATGCTCTCAGATTATATTTTGAAATTATCGGTCAACGACCCTTAAAACCTGTTTTCTTCCATTTCTTTCCCCATTTCATAGTTTTGGGCCTTGAGTCTTCATCTTCCTCACCTCTAACACATCCTTACAAACCACTTCTCAAAAAGGAAAAAAAAAAAAAAAAAGAAAAAGAAAAAGAAAACCCTCAAGATTTAGCTTGAATCAACAGGATTCGATGCGTCACATTGGCTTCAAGTCCTCATGTTTAGTAAGAGAGTTGGAGGTATGTATTTTGATTTGTTTCCCAAGATTTTGTTCAAATAGTGTAGCAATCGTACATTTAAAGACAAAAAACCTAAGGAGTATGGAGCACTTTTTTTCATTTAATGATTTTTAACTGAATTTACAATTTTTTTTTCAAAAATAAATAAACAAATACTATTAATTTGAGCGTAGATCTAAAAATATTGATTTTAAGAATTAGGGTGCTTCTGAAATCCTTTGGGTTTGTCAAATTACTTAGTAAAAATGCTTTAGAAATGTTCTAGATTTTTTAGTTTGACATAGCCCTAGTGACTTGTAACCTAGATCTAGAAATTTCGGTTTTGAAATTTTTTTTTTATTTTTTTATTTTTGTATTTTATAAAATTACTTCAGAATTTTAGAATTTTATAAAATTACATCTAGCATTTTCAAAAATTCTGAATTTTTTGAATAATTTTTAAAACCTTTTGGGACGAAAAATTTTACGCTGTGACAGACTGCAGTGGCCACAAACTGCAACACAACAGCACAACATATCATTTTTTGGGAGTCATCCGTTAAGGCTACTACGATTTTGAACCATGTTACAAAGACAATTACATTGGCATAATGAGATAAAGATAAAACTTACAACAGCAGCAGAGTCACTAGTCAATCCAGGGATCACCACCACAATGGGAGTTGCATCATCTTTAAATAGGGAAGTATCACCTCCTGAAACTTTAACATCTGCAAATTGAGCAATGATAGAAGGCATTTCATCTACAAGGTGGAAAGAATAGTAGTACGCAACAATTGATTTACAACAGTGCCTTTATAAAATAATAATAATAATAATAATAATAATAATAATAATAATGCATAAAAAAATAAACCTCCAAAACATCTAAATCATGATGCACATAGGACATAACCTACAACATAATAGCCCATGTTGGAAGGATTTCATCCCTGAAATTTCAGAAATCTGGCATTTCATTTCTCAATGCATTGCTCCATCTTTTTCATCCGGACTTACAGAAAGCAAAATGCCAAATTTCTTTATTTCTTAAGACCCATCATTTAGGGAATCAGGTATTTCACATATTCTTGTGAGGATTTTTCCACAGCCCCACACATGGAGATGTGTGTAGGATGGGATTCATGTATCAAGGCATGTGCATAGGTCCTACCAGTGCAGATGTGCGCATGGTGGCCCACACCTATATTCACAAGTCAAATTGATATAGCTATTTGGATTTAGATACGATTAGTTTCAAAAATTACTGCTAGTTGGCAAAATCCCCAAACGAACATTCAGATAGTGAAAACTCATGGACCGCTCAGATAGGAAAATTACATTCCAACATCTCCAATTACTAATTTTGAAATACCCCACATGAATATCCAGACAGTGAAAATTCAAGGACCTCTCAAAAAAAAAAAACTGCATGGCATTCCAATGCCTCCAGTCAGTAATTCTGCGAAAAAGGAATCATGATGTGAAACTTATTGTCATAAACATCATATTGTATTTCCAAGTAGCCGTGACAAAATTTGTGATGCCATGTTATCATTAATCCATCCAAATGTGTGAGCACTAGGACTTCAAAATTGTCATTATTTGGTTTCTTTCATAGATAAGTCTCAACAATGATCTGGATATTTTGATGTAAAGTAGACATGATTACTTCAATTTTTAAAAACTTTTCGCCATGGATATCCATTCAATAACCACACTTATACTCTGTATGGCGATACCGGAAGAGAATATCTGCCCCACGATATGCCTATTTATAATTTGTTGGGATAAGCAAGTCTATGCAACCAACTAACATTTACATAACACATGTCCTTAGATATTAAAGCAGAATGGGCATGGGCAGAAGGTACAACTGGCACTTTGATAAATGTTGCATTTTGACCTTTTGTAAAATCAATGTACAGTATTAATGAAAAATTTCCTTTACATATTGCTATTCTTGCAAGGTTTGGTATGATGTGTGAATTGATGTTTGTATATGGGGTTTAATTTTTCAGACTCAATAATCCATAACCTTTCTACAAGATCATGAACTAAAAGGGGCTTGGGTGGCCATAGTCCCCCCCAAATTTTCTTTGAAAATATAGAGTGCATAATGGATTTAGATTTGGTCCCTTTTTTTTTCCCCAAAGGAAAATTTCCTGTTTCTGTCCTTGCAAATGGGATGTTGAAAGAAAAAATTGACATTTCTAGTTATCCAAGCCTTACTAAATAAAGGTACCAAAGCATCATCTTGCCCAATGCCACGTTGATAACACGTTCCCTCATTAATTGATTGCCAACAACAAAGGTTCTTAAAAAAAGTCCCATATTCCTGAAATACATTTTATACTGTTTGATTGCGTACTTACCATCAGAAGCCACCAACCAATCCAAAGCAAGATTTCCACCATCGGGCAAATGAAATACTTGCCTGCCACACTACAAATATTCAGAATTGGAGTAGAAAAGGGCATATAATGCACTGTAAGGCAACTCAAACAGATAAATAATGCAGGAGATAGAAGCATTTACGATAGAAGTTACATAAGACACAAAAGAACGATCATAATGTCTAGGAAAGGAAATTAATAATCACACATATAAAACTCAGGCTCACAACTGTCAATTCAACAATCCAAAGAGCTTAAGGAAGATTTTAATTCTGCTCTCCTGGATAAATTCAGACACAAGAAGGAAACTAATTTACCATGACGTGTTTTTTCAAAAACACACACAAACATCTCTCTCTCTCTCCTGCTGATCAAAAAATAAATAAAAACTCTCTCTAGTTCCTCACTCTCCCTCCCCCTCTCCCTATCATCTCTCTTGCTATCTATATACATGGACTGACAAAAACCTGTAGTGCAGTTGGAAGGTGCTCATTGTTACAACCACAAGGTTGTGATTAGATCCATGTCACCTGTGTGCGAGAGAGAGAGAGAGAGAGAGAGATATGATCTCATTCTGCCAGCAGCATGGTCCTGCCACCATATACACTGTTGGACTAATCATTTGTAGAAAACATAACTACACATGGTCAATCAAACAGTGAATACCAATCTTATTGGAGTGAAAAAATTAAGATAGTACCTACACATAGGGAGGCATATGATTTGAGCGATGATCAAACGAAGGTGGTCTCCACAGGTTAGATAAGATTAAAGCTGCACTCAGCACTATATTGCCGACAACAGCAGCATGGAATAACTTCAACATCAGTTAATTATGACCACCCTGATGCAGCGTAGACCTCATGGCCACATGTGTAGGGCCCACATAGATCTAGGGATTTATTTTCATGTCGATAGTTTCTTTAAATACTGTTATTAGGATTAGATTTCCTATATTATTTAGTTTCCTAGTTTTATTAGGTTTCTTAACGCTTAAGTTTACTTTTACTATTAATATGCCATTGTAGAGAATTATTTCTCAGAGTTATTGATTAATGAAATTGGGATTTCCCATTGAGGTGCGTCCTCGTTTATTGTCTCTTCGGAGATTGATTGTGTCTTCGGACACGTGCTTCGGCACCCATTGTGCTTCTAGCACTACCACCGCAAGCCCTAACCCTAGGGCCTGCATCACACCCTCCTCTCTCTGGATTCATTCCAATCATGGTAATAAATGACAGACTCAGAAAATCAAAGATCTGGGCTATAATCCCAGACCCAAATTAAGTACTAATTCTCCTCAACTTCGGCAACCCAAAAGCCAAATCCATACAATACACACAGAGAGAAGGATAAAATAAAATAAAATTCATAACCAATTCAGGCAACCATTCGCCAGTAGAAAAATGAAGCAAAATGACAGAAACCCAAAAAACCACTGAAATAAAAAAACCAACTTTCCTCTCCCAAACATTTCACCAATTCAAGAAAGACTACGACAAATCCAAAACTCTTACCTTTTATACTCCACTGGCGGAGCCCAGTCGAACAAAGACAGAAAAGCCGTCTGAAAGTGAGGGCTTGCAAGCCACCACGTCGGAAGGTACCTGCATCGGTATCACTCAATCAAACTCATCAACACCAAATACCCTTAAAAGAAAAAAAACCCAACAGAGAAACAAGAAGAAGGAATCCAAAAAAACACACCTCCCGCGAAGGATCCTGCACTTGGAAACAACGCTGTGGAAGATCTCGGAGCGAGGATCGTAGATGAGAGACACGGCATCTACTCTAAGTCCGCGCACCAAATGTTCGACGAAATGCATTTCGAAGAAATTGTACAGAAAAACGAGTAAAAGCACCAGAATCCCCAACACATAACTGGATACGGGGATCATCAAAGCCGCTTGCAACAGCAGATCAGTTACGGAAACCGCCGCGTTTGGATGGGAACTTCGAAACTCCATTTCCTCGGAATTTGAGAAATCGGACATGTAAAAACTCAACCAGATGGAGAGAGAGAGAGAGAGAGAGAGAGAGAACACGAAGCAAACGTGTTTTTTCTCCGGGGGTAGTTGGCTTCTTGTTTATATATCTAGTCCGTTGGAGCATTAGAACATGAAGGGGCCCACCTACTAGAATGTGCATGGTTACAACTTACAACAACAATATTGCCAATTGCATGGTTCAAAATTTTTTTGCTAGAATAAGAAATTACCAGATTGTGACTAAGTTGGTGATTTGTTTAATAACCATAAACCAATTGCATGATCTGACCATCTTCTTAATTTAAGTTACAATGTCTTGAATGGATTGGATCAAGAGAAGGTGACATTTACAAATGATTTTGTTTCACATGTGGTCTTGAGAAAATGATGACCTACCTAATTATTTCGTAAATGGATTGTTTGAATATTGACATTATTTGATTGTAAGGTTATGTTTGTGTTGCATTGAATATATAGGAACTTAAATCGAATGAATGGTGAAGGGTATCATGCGAAGGATATAAGGTGTAGAGGTAGATGCATGCAACTCTCGGCTTACTGTAATTTGAATATTAGGTGGTGGCCGGGTATTTATTTCCTATGCCCCTTATTCATTTTTCAATAAAAAAAAAAGATAATTTGATAATCCTTTTTTGAAATTATATGTTTGTTTCTTCAATTTAAATAATTGTTATATATGGAAACCTCGCGATTTTGATGTATTCAATTACACATGTTAATCGTTTATCTATGCAAATGATATACATTTGGAATAAATCCCCACGTTTGTCAAAATTATTATTTTTACTTGTGAATTTGAGTAAAACTCAACGATTCTCTCTTTGTTTGGATTTTGTAGTTGTATTTTACAAATTTCTCAAAATCCACAAAGAATTCAAAATGAGATATTTTTTCTCTTACCATTTTTTTACACTTGTAAAGAAGAACTATTTTGATAATGTATTAGCGGTCCACATAAGTTTAGAAAATTAAATTACTTTTTCATAAGTGTATCAAAATTCATAAAAGATTAAGATGTAAAACTTTTCATCTTATTCGTACTGTGCAGTTTGGATCATGTATCAGGGGCCAAAGAAATGAAAACTAATCATATTTTTCATGAGCCCTACAAAATGAAAATTGCACCATCATTTTTACAGATGTAGATTCACACCAAAACAGGATTCAATGATACACATGAATCATTTTCACGACAAAAAAGCAGACATCAAGCATGAGTGTTAAATGTGTTATGCATGTCTAAATGACCCCAAACAAATGACCCCTTAAGGAAATTCATAAAGCTTTCTAGCCAAACCACTTAAGTCAATGAAAAATTATTTCATCTTTTTAGTCAAAACCTTAGGCGGTTCTCGAATAAATATAGCGAAAAAGATTATCCCTAAAGGCAAGACTAAGAGGAATGTAAAAACCATTACTTCCATAGACTCAATTGTGGTATTATAGCTTCCCCACATGTTCATTTGGGATTATTTCCCACATAAAGAAAGTACAAGAGCAAAGAAAGGTGATGATTAAAATCAATATTTCCAATGTACCTTATGCTAAATATAAAAAAGTCAAAATGTAGAGGGGAAAGATACCATAGCAACAACAATACCTGCCTTATTGTATGTGTTCTATCCAAGTTTCACTCCCATAGCAATATGATGTATGATTGAAGTGACCATTGCGCAATCATCATCTACATGATTAATGTTGATGATGAGATTATTTTTTTTTTTTTTTTTTTTTTACTAAAAGAGCTCTTGTACCTTGTTATTCTTTCTTATTTTTCCTTTTTGTATTGTTTTCTCCTTTTTTAATGAATTAGTTTGTTATCGATCAAAAAGAAAAAAAAGGGATATGAATTTGATATTTCATACATTAAAGAGCCTTCCAAAAAGGTTTCTTAGACTCTTACACGTGGAGGGTTTGGCAGAGAAAACAATCTTTTTAAATTCCCCTTCAAATCCAAGTAGATGAAAACTGCAACCAACCAAGTTAAGTGATAGAAGCAATCAACATTCAAATGATGCAAGTGAAGGAGAAATTTGGTCTGATAGCGACCAAAACGATGAGAAAACGATAAAACCAAAAGATCAACCAAACTCTGAAATGTTCCACACTAGAGAGAGAAAAAACCAAACTTTAAGCTGAAGGTTCTCCACTTATGGGCTAAATGGCAATCTCAAGCTCTACACTTGCACTCTTAACAAAAAAAAAAAAAACCAAGTAGCTACCGCCGTGCTGTACTATTGAAAAGTCAGTTTTTTCCCCTCAGACTAGGGAGGGAAATGGGGTGGGTCAGGGTGGGCTCCTACTAATTTGATACCTGACATGAACCATTAATGCTGTACCAATTCCGCCTCGTGACGGATTTTATATAATTAATTTCAAATTTGCCCGCAACCTCGCATTGAACTCTATACGTAAGTTTAGCCCGACCGCCAACACTTTGCCCTTGCTTCTTTCCAAATTGCCCAACCTGAGCTCAGGTTTTGGTTATATAGCCCTTCCAAATGGGACAGGTCAAAAGTATGCATGGACTGGCCCAACTCAGTTACCCTACCCTGTTAAAGTAGGCTAGATCTCGTGGTCCACATGACCACAACAACCCAATGGGTATTGGGACATCTACAAGAAAAATATCAGTACAGCCAAGGACCTCTGGCTCAAATTATTTTTATTTTTTTCGTTTTACTTTTTCTTTGTTGATGTCAACATAACCATATTCCCTATTCATGTTATAAAAATAAAAAAAATAAAAATAATCATATTCTCTATTCCCAAAAATCGGTCTCTTCACTCAAATCTACAGAAACTGAAGTCCCCTATTCTGTTATGAGTAATATTTATTGACATCAGCAAAACATTTGTTGACATAAACATAAACTTTTGTCCACATAGGTAAAAAGATCCAGTTAGCACAATCAAGTGACCATTGTATAGGTAAAGTATTTATACATAGGATTTGTGGACGCCGACAAAAGATTTATCGACATTAACATAAACTTTTTTCGATGTCAACAAAAACTAGTACAATCAAGTGACCCCTATGTACAAAGCAGGTTAAACATTTATACATAGAATTTGTTGACGTTGACAGAAGATTCGTCGACATCAATATAAAATAACCTTAGCCTGAGATTAGAGTTATGTTAAAATCAACAAAGAAAGGGCAAAACGGAGAAAAAAGAGATGATTTGAGCTGGAAATCCTTGGGTGTCATTATAAAAATTTAGAGTTCTCAAGTGTGGTTACCCTATTTAAGGGGATTTTTCCTATAGATGTCCCCATGTTTTTCCAACATTTAAGAAAGTTAAAAGTGCCGCAATTACCTTTCATTTAACCACCTTTTAAGGGAGTTTTTTTAGGCACAGGTGGGAAAAAAATAGTGGAAGCCTATGAATTCCACCGTATTCGATATGAATTCCTATGTATTCTAGAAAAATTCATGCCTTCTCATTCCTATGTATTAGATGCAAACAAACAGGCCCATAGGATGAATTGCGCCCGCCTGTATTCTTCAGAGATTCTGAAAATTTTCATGCCTTTTTATTTATGGACAAAGATACGACCATGCAATTGTAGAAGATTGAATGTGAATTTCTTGAAACCTTTTATTTCATTGTTTGGTTTAAGTTTTCATTACCTTCTTTTGTTGCAGATGTACATTTCACCTGCCACATACCAATTGTATATGGAATGGGTGATGCTTACAAACAACAAGTATAGGTCAACTTTGTTTTTATGCTCAGAATGCATGAAGTTGACCCCAAATAAATAGGCGATAATGACGACGTCGATGATGATCATTAAATACTACCATACAACCCCTTAAGTGGCAACTGAAACATAGACCAAGACCCAGTTTTTTCACAGCTTATTCAGTACTTGATTTTCAGGTAATCATACAAAGGGTACCTGCTCCATCAAATGTGAGCAAAAGAGAAAGCAGAAGAAAAAGAAGAAAAAAGAATCGCTGAATCAGCACTGTACACAAAAATTATCAAGACATGCAGCCTTTGTGTGCCTTGGAACCAGACTAGTGCACAGGTTATTGTACAAGGACATCAAGACCCTCATCTCCTTTCCTAATCAGCGTTGCCAGTCCTGGGTTCTTTAAGAGGGCCAAAAGATGAGTACTACAAGGCTGATTGGCACCAGTGATCTGTTGAGCCAGCCAGTAAGATTTGGAAGCTGTCAATCTGTGACAGAATCTATCTAGGACTTGCTGAATGGTAATTTCTTATCACCTCTCTCAACTGCATCTCTCCATAGCCTATACCTTACACCGAGCTTGTCGTAGGAAACAGGCCAGTTCCAAATGTTGGCCCCATTGATCATCCGCTCCTGTTGGCCAATCACTAGCCGTAGATCCTCATTTAGGACCTGTATTTTGTTCCCAGATACGGAGTATCCACCAAAGAGCAAGGAATGAGTATAATTATTGTAAAATACTGATACTTCTAACTTACTTGTGACGATGAATGTATTTCATTTTTTTTATCAATAAAATGTATTTAGTATTCAAATGACAACTATACAATTGCTTCAGTTTAAACCAACACTAGTCCTTTATATACTCGCCAACAAACATAATTATTAAAAAATGGAATGGTGTTAGCAAAAAAAAAAAAAAAAAAAAGATATGGAACAATTAAGGTGCACAGCTGGCACCCCAAAAAGCTGATATGCATTATCTGATAGTTCATGAATTTAATGGAATTATGCTGTCCCAGAGGCCCGGGATTTGTACCGTATTCCAAAGCATGTGTTCAGTCAAGAAGAAAATAAGTATATGCTTAGTTTCATAAACATATAAAGGGAACCATTCAAAAATAAAAATAAAAAAATTAAACATATAAAGGGAGGCATGAAATTGGTATATTTGCTACTATGAAATTATGTCATATGAATCAAATATGCAGTCTTCACATAAAATAGTACATGATTAAGGAAAAATCAATATGATTCTCAATTCAGTCACGATCACTTTGAAGGCTAGAAATATTATTTCCACATGCTATATCATTTAAATTATCTTCATATTGACCTCATAATATATGCTTAATTCAACAATAGTGACAGATGCGTGATGTTCTTTAGCTTTTCTTGTGATTCAATGTGGTCAAATTGTCAAGCCAAGATATATAACTTATATCTATCATTAGCAAATGATGAGACATGGAAAACTACCATCTAGGAATTTAAGTTAATGAAGGAATTTTTTCCCTTTCTGGTAAATTCTCACCTTCTCTGCAAAATACCTCCACAAAATGTGTATGAATGGGATGTGCTTCAGTATAGGAGCAAAATCCAATGACATTCTGTACAATAACCTTGTCTTATGTCTAGAAGACGGTAGACAGACATGAAGCTGGTGTAGATGTGTTGAACACTGCCTAGTATTCTGTCCCTCCAATTTTCCTGGCTTTGAAATCCCAATCGTTGAGAGGACTATACAAGGTGGTCGGAATTCCATGTCTATTGGGTATGGGTCCCAATACCCTTGAAGGCCAGATGTGGGCGTCAAGAACTTCACCAAACTGAAAAATCAAATACAACAAGTCATGCGAATTGACTAAATGGAGAAAAAAGTTTGTGGGGGATTCACATTTAATTTCAATGGTCAAAAATTCATCTTCACAGATCAAGAATCTTGATGTCCATTCGGGTTCACTCCAAATCTCAAGTGATTTGAATATTTGAGGGGCTTAGGTAGGTAATATACGTCCAGCACAATGTTCATTTCATGCCGTTCTTGCTCAGTGAAATGAATAACCGTCTATTGTACAATATTTAGAATTCAATTTGGGTTATACTCATATGGGCATGACTCAAGTCTGCTAGTTAGCAGAAGCACTCATTTAACTGGCATTTTCCCCATTTTCATTCATTCATTTATTTATTTATTTATTTTTTACTGTATAGAGTATAGACTATTTATGTCATTATGTGTATTTGGGGACGGGAACAATTACATTTAGTTTCTTTCATTTTAGAACTTTCATAGGTAATTTTCGTGAGACCTTACAATTCATTTGGCAAGGCCCACAAGAATCGGCCAAAATCCTAAAATCACACTGATTGAGCAGACTTATCCTTTCAATTGGAAGATCTATAGAAAAAACTAAAAGGGATGGTAAGTGAAACTTTGATTGGCCGATATTTTAGCTATCCACTTTGTTTCCTTAAAGTCCTCGAATCAGATGGTTCAGATTGTTCAGCAACTGTGCGATGCCCCATCCAAGGTAGAGCTTGTAGGTTGATTAGCTCATAGACGTGTCACCAATTCAATAAAAGTGATTCATGACTTTAGTAAATTAACTAACAGAGCAGTTAAATAAAATAAAATCTTTAAGGGATACCATGTCCTAGATGGTAGAGATTCTTTTTCAGTGATCTTTCAATTAAATTAGATGAAAGGGACAAACCTTGGTACACTCCATCCCTTAGCAAATGTGTCGGTGTGGGTGAAAGGGGCATGAGCAAGGTCAAGAAGGTTATCCAGAAGCAGCCCGTGCTCCACTGGCAGTTCCATGACAATCTACACCATTTACACGAACATATTTAAGTGAGATACATGTTATGAATAATCAAAGCAGGATTTCTACATGCAATGGAATGTTGTGCTCTGAAGCACTGGGACTCTACTAATGTTGAGATGTGGAAATGCATCAGGACATATAGATAAGCAAGCATACTTTAAACACATTAAATAAATATACACAAAAGTATCCACATTATTTTGAATCAACATATGGGATACTTTCAATTTATTCTTAAGTGGCAGTATAACATGTGTGTGTATTCATTGTTGATTGTGCATAGGAAAAGCATACACATGAATTTATTTACATGATCATAGGCTGGTTTCCTACATAAAATACTGTGCAGAGTTCAGAGATGGAAGTGGTAGATATGTAACAGTTACCTCTGCATGGATTTTGAATCCTTCAGGAGGTTGCAGAGATGGAATGGTGGCCATGGGAGGTGCATCACCAGGCCAGATCCATATCATGCCTTCCTGCTCAAAGCATGCTAATGACCGTATTCTCACATTCATCAAACGTGTTGATGGCATTTTCTCACATTTCCCATCGGCCGAGTATTCCCATCCTGAGATCAAGTTCAACTACAAATCACTACAGAGATAAATCTTGATCTCCAACAAACAAATATCAGGCAGTTACATTCAATTTAGGATGGAGCTTATTTTCGAAGCTAAGAGTATTTTCCTTCTATCTACGAATATATAAGATCATAAGAAAACTAAGGTCTGTGACTTGAAGAAAAGTTTTATGATCCTTGAACCAAGAGTATTTAGGGAATCCTTGTGCCTTGAAATTTTACATATGGGAGCCACAGACAACTTCTTCAGACCGTTGATCAGATAAGCCTCACAGTCTATAGACGTAATTATGATGGAAGATCTTACTCATCAATTCTCCCTTTATTTGGATTTTTTTTTTCTTTTTTGAATGGTAAATGTTTTACTTTTTCCTTTTATGAACCAACTTTTTTAACTCCATTGACCAAAGCACTAAAATTGAACCTTGGTTGTGTTTGGGGGTTTGGAGTATGGACTATGGATTATGGTTACTGAGCCATGGCCCCACTTCTACGTAGTCAAGGCTAGAAGATATCAGCAACAACCTTGTGTCAGCATTTCATGATAGATAAATATGAAAATGTAAATATACCATTTTGTTACTAACCATGGTATGGGCATTGTATCCGTCCCTCATTTACCGAACCAAGGTGAAGTGGGCATGCTCTGTGGGCACAAGTATTCTGTACACAACCTGGATTTCCATCCTTCCCACGAAAAATGACCCAAGGCTCCTCAAAGCAATCTATAGGAATCTGAAAAGGAAACAAGCAACCGTAAATTGCAATGTCTTTTTGTTGATAATTTCCATTCTGTTTGAGATAGAATCAACTAACCATAGTGTCCTCTCTTAAGTCACTAGAGAAAGCCACTGGGTACCAGAAGTTCTTCAAGCTGGGATGGTAGGGTGGGACAGGCCCCGATACATTCAAGGTTCTTCTTGGTGATGACTTGGCCTTCATGTTATCCACCGATATGGAAGAAGTGCTTGGAGAAGGTGAGGTACTGTCGGATTCTAATGTGCTCCTATCCTGTAATAGCCTATCATTTACTAAAGCTTCCATATATGCTAGTTTGTCTAGTGCGGCACCTACCCTAGCTTCAGATATGTGAACCTGTTACAAAAACAAGTATGCAAGTGTAACGTTTATGAGCATGAAAAAAAAAAAAAAAAAAAACATGTTCAATTAGTAAATGAAAGTGAAATATTAGTAGGCAGGATACCAGACCTGTTTATGAGCTTGTGCTAGCTCTCCTTGCAACTCAGCAAGCTCTTTCTTCATGGTGCCAATAGACTTGTATTCACGCGCTAATGGATTGAGAACCTCCACTACCTATGAAGTCATATAAAAGTAAAGCAAACAACCCAAAAGAATCCTTCTAGAATTCAAACTATTGCAAATCCCAACACTTCCATCAATCAGAAAACATGCAAAATGCACAATAAAGAGTCATTATTTATTAATTTTTCTTTTTGCTCTGGTAAATACTGAACTCATGCACCCACACATACTAAACAAGTCTCTAACCAACAACTCAACAATTGAGGATCAACCCCTGATGATCCCTGTCGAAAGGGGATGCCTTACCACTGAATCATCAGTGGATCAGCTAACAATAAAGGGTTAGTCTCAGCTCATTTCTGCCTTGCTTAAAATCTAGAACAGAATAACCCATAAGAAGCCTAATTACCTTAAATAAATACCATGGGCACTTGTGCCTTGGAAGTAGGAACTATGAGAGGTCATTTGGTCCATTCTCCATGGACTTTTCGTAGCTCAAGAAATGCCAAATAAAAGCTTGGCAAGACCAACTTTGATACTAGACATTTCCTAGTGCATGGAAATAGGAACAAATCAGTCTCTATGGTATACATCAAAATTATGTGACTGAACCATCTCTACTATTTGAGAATGCATGGACCAAACACAGGATGGGTTGACATTAATCACAGTATATGAGCATTCCAAACAACCCCAAATCATAAATCTTGCAAAGAATATCAATACTTTCAAAATACACAAGAAATGAATAGCCCATTCCAGTTTTTCTAAGTACTACGGCATGCCATAAATTACCATGAAGATGAACAAGAAGAGAATCAAACAGCAGACAGAAAATACACCAAAGACATAAGTACCTTATCATGTAGGAGCATAATGGTCAGTAGATCCTGCCTAGCTCTCCAATCAAGATACTGAATATCAAATCTGGCCACCTCTAGAGCTTGATATACATCCAAGAACTTACCCTTTGACTGTGGCACTCTAGGCCTAGGATCCTCCACATCAAAGATAGCACCCCAAGTGTTTGAACTCTTCTTCTCTAATCCACCTTCCTCTCCAAATACAGCAAATACTCTGAATCTTCCTTTTACACACTACAATCATTAAAAGCAATTTTTTTTAGAAAATAAAAAAAAAAAAGCTAACAAAAAGCCTCAAATAAATTAAGAAATAACACACCATGTATTGATCATTCTTTTTACACAACCAACATACAAAATTGAAAAAAAAAAAAAAAAGGGAACAAATATCACATAAATTAAATGGTACCCACTACCCACATCTGCTTGAATATTCTTTTGACACATACCCACCTCAATAAATAAATGAATAAAAGAAAAAAAATAGGAAAGAAGATACACATGTATGTGTTACACAGGCATGCTCATATTAGAAAAAAAAAAAAAAAAAAACCAACTTCTTATCATATCTCATGATTTTAAAGACACCCATATGAATTTAAGCACCTTGTTTCAATAAAAAGCTAACCTTTCTTGGATTTGAACTGAATTTGGATGGTCTGCAGAAGGAAATTGGAAGAGAAAGAGCTGCTATAGTTGTCATGGCTCTTTGGTCAGAGAAGAGAAAGAAAGGGTCATAGAGAAAGTGAAATAAAAGGAAGGTTATATTAGGAGAGTGGAATTTTATTTGCAGTGGTTGTTGATAAGAGGTTGGTGTTGGCAGCGATCTCAGCTTGCCTCCCTTCGTGCGCCACGTGGAGAGGCGTGGAGACATGTTGTGCTCACGTGGCATGCTGCTTCTCCACATGCTTGCCCTCTTCTCTTGTTTGTCTTCAAGTATCTTGCCACGCTGAGGCCTGATATCTTGCCACCTCTGATTGGGGTTCATATCTCTCTTATCTGCACGTAATCCATCATTTCTTTCCATGCGTTTGTGGATGGATAGAGTAGATTTGATTTCTCTTTTGCCTTTTACGTCCAGATCCTTTGAATTGATGAAGCTTTGACTTTGAGTCTTGGTCGGGGCTAATAAACGCTATCCTAGAATCCAATTATTATTGAAAATCTAAGCCAATAAAAATAAAAATTCTCATAATTTATTGGTCTTCCAGTGTGATTGACTATTTGATTAAAATGTGATTTGCACTTCATTGTGATAAAATTTGGAAATATCTAATGACCCGGAGGGGCTTTTTTCTCTTGACGAGTGACTTGGATTTTCAATAGGCAGCCCCACGATCTAGGTACACTCTTTCAACCTAGGATTTCTATAGGTTAAAGGATCCCCTTTTTTTTTTTTGGGTCTTCTCTGTGAGTTTCAGGTCAGGCTAGAATGGTTTATTAAATGAAAGCCCATTTGGGTATGGCCCAGAAGTAGCTGAACAATGGTTCATAACTGGGGCTGAAACCTCAGCCCAATAGTTATTTGGAACTATGATGGGCCCATTTCCTTTTTCTAGGGTTGTGACCCTTTTGTTCCAAACAACTTGATTTGGTCCGGGTTCAGGTCCACAAAGCCCAGCCTAGATACATAAATCCAGTACAATAAGTTGTGAATCCAATGTTTGGAACAAGAGCTACCCTGTCGGCCTGATCCGGATCCAATATTCAATGGCTCTCACAAATATAATTCAGACCAGGGTCTTATAGTTAATTAGGCCCAAAATAGCGCCAATACTGAAGTTTTATGGTTGGTTCTTCAAACCCCAAGTAATCCTGATGCTATTTAATAATCTTAAAATCTATCAAAATAAATGGATGACAAATAAGCCAATTTCACCAAGGTAAGAGTTAATCCACCATCCGATGGATCGCTATCAAACATTTTAAAGTTTTTAATTTTATTCCACCATGGTGAAGCCGTGGTTGGTATTGGTGGGGTGGCATTGTTCCAACTTGCAGCTGTTCATCAAAGTTCGGATACTCCGAGTCTCTTACTTAGAGAAATCCTGAGTTAAAGGAGTGGAATTAAAAATCAAGAGAAATCTTGAGTTGGAGTGGAACTCAATAGTGGGCCCCCAATGTAGAACCCGAGCGGCTCAAAATAAACCCCCCACCCAATGTATGTTTTTTTGTCAAGTTTTACTCCAATAGTAGCGGGTCTGATTATAAGATTTGACCATTTAATTAAAAAAAGATGACTAATGAATATACATAAGATTATGTTAATCATCTTCTAAATCAAACTTAGATAGTACAGTGGGATCAGCTCTTATTAGAGAAATTTTTTGGAATACCCAATACACTAAAACCAATTGGGCTGATTTTCTGCGTAGTCTACAGCCCCTTGTCCCTCATAGGATCAATGGACGCCACCTGTATGAAGCGTTAAGTTACTGTGCCCACCAAACAAGATCACCACAATTTGCTTTGATGGCCCTTTCGCAGAATGAATGTTCTAGGCACACAGATGAGAAGACACAGGGGTTGCCATAGGAATGTAAATGGATCCCTGATTACCCGGAGGTTCCCCTGGAGGTTCCAATCCGTTGAAAAAGTCTAGACCCATATTTAGACCCCAATAGGTAAATGGGTCCGGGTCCAGTTCCACCTTGGTTCGGACCCGTGGGCCCAACATATTACCTAAAATTTTGAAAATCTCTTATAAAAACCATAATTTTTTAATACCATTCTCTACCTAGATCCAAACCCGGATCCAGACTTGTTCCATGTATGGTTTTGGTTCTGGTTCCAAAGCCAAGAAACTGGTTCTAAAATGGTTCCGGGTCCAAATCCGGTTCCACCTTTTCCTTAACGGTTCCGGTCCCAGGTCTACCATGGACCCAGACCGGAACCAACCCGTTTATAACCCTAGGTTGCCACTTGCCAAACCCTAGGAATGGCCATTTTCTGTTTGCAGCTGTGCATTTTCCCTTTATCATTCCATTCAAGGGTAATAAGTTGTTCCATCACTTCCAGCCATTAATGCGTGTCATACTCTGGTGGTACGTGCTCAGTCCAGTCCCAACTTGTTGGTCTACCTCTTTGATTACCCAAACGCCTTGATGTTCACTAATTGCAAGCTCCAAGTCTATCATTTTCAATCAAGTGGACGTTTGCTAGCTGTTAGATCTTGAAAGTAAGGAGTAAAGAGCGAACACAAATGATTATAAACAGACGCTTGTTATATGTCCTTACATCTCAAGTGGGTCATTTGAACTGTCAAATGGATGGTCTAGATGGATGGATGGAGAAGACAGGTCTGTGACAAATTGCAAATTCCTTTTTAAAATTTTACCAATAAAGCATAGCATTTGGTTTTTTGCCTTCTGCAAATGACCGGCAGGTCAACTTGTGAAAAAAATTACTATCAAGCATGCCCATGAAGTTTCTTTATCCGCATTCCCAATGTTTTGTTAATTGCACTCAAGTACAAGATCCGAGCAAATCACCCTAACCCTGCTATTTAAGGGGCACATGCCTAGAATCAACTGATGGTGTGTTAAGCACCTCCTCTTCTGTTATACCCCCTCCTCTTCGTTTGTTGTAGACCATCTGTATCCCACCAGCCACTTGATGTGAGCCAGTTCATTTGATGACTTAAATCCCAACCAACCTTTCTTCAGTGGAACATACTCAAGTGGTTCCAGTTCTTTAGATGGCCGGAAGCACTTGGCAAAGAAGAATGTATAACAGCTACAACAGGACTCATTAACACAGTAATTGGAGTAAAACTAACCCCACCGATTCAAATTCAACACACCCACGCATGCTTCACACGCCCCTAACCAGCTGGCCAACTGCCCAGAACAAAAGAACTCCCATTTGGTTTCATGGCTGAATGCATCCTTGAGGGACCTGCCTCATTGTTTTCATTCAATATTTTAATTTGTAAGAAAGCCAAACAATTAGATTAAAAAAAAAAAGACGAATAAAAGAAAATTGGATGAAATCTAAAGATGCAGAGCTGTGTCATTACCTTGGTTTTAAGTGGGTTAAGCAGCATTGATTACAAGTTCAATGTCAGCTCCTACTTCAGCTATCTTCACTTCCTTTGAAGCTTTTGCAGCTTTGGCGATACTCCGCACATCAAAGTCAATTGCTATGCTTTTCACAAGACCCTCGAGCATCTGTTTTAGAATGAGATCAAGGATGCAACACGAGAAGATAACCTTGTGAACTTTGAATTATAAAATATGACACATCTCGTAGTGAAAGGCCTTGATTGAATATTAATTGTTTCTTTCAGGGAACCAGATGCCTCATTAGCATAGAGGAACATCCAATGGGTCCCTGAACACCTTTTTTTTCCAACTCTGTATTATTAACCACATGCTTGTGGGTTACCAAATAGCAGACAAAGAGAGAGGCTATGAAAAACTAATACTAATATGAGCATGTAAACAGAACAAAAAGGTTTTACGTAAGAAAGGGACGGGTTTTGAAACCACTTGAATCTATCTGCAGGCACACGTGCTGAGATGCAAAATAACCACACAGAGAGAAGGGCCCAACATTTGGTGGGACACAACATGTACAAAATAAATTCCAGTTGAAGAAAATCTAAAAGTCCACAGTGTAAAATTGTTGACCACCTTTCCATTTTTTTCTTATTGATTTATTATATATATATATATATATATTTTGCAGCCCACTGGTGAGTGGAATTGCCTATTTCCTGGGGCAGGAATCCTCCAAGGCTGACTGCACTGATGAGTACTTCGGATATATAGATTGCACTAAATAGGTGGAAAATAGGGGAGTAATAAATGAAATGAATAGTTAGTCCATACAAGCACTTCAAAAAAGGGGAATTATACATTCATAACCTTGGAGCCTCAGCAAGATTGCAATTGCAAATATAATATACTTTTCAAAGGATACCAGTGAGCCAATGACAACAAGAGCCCGGAATTTTGAGTCATGATCTTGATTTCCCTCTTCTGCCATCTGCAAACAACGAAGTATCAGTATATATCAGAAAAAATGGGGCCGGTGAGGAAAAGTTTCTCTATGCATGTTTATGGCCTCAAGGAAAAAGGGTAGGTTAAAGACATGGATGGAAGTATGATAGATCGGAAGAACTGCAACCTATCCAAGGATTTGGTCCGTGATAACTGCAATGGTGAAATAGAATTTATGTAGCTGAACCCAACCAAAATGGTGACAAGGCTTTAATGATGATGATATATTAGATAGTTGATATAATAAAATAAGGACCACGAAATATAGCTTATCTATATATGGACAGAAGCTTCACAAGTATAAGTCTTATAACACATGAAACATACTTCTAAAGCCGCTGAAAGCACCTGAGCTTGGCCCTCTTGATCCCGTTTTTCAATCAATAGCACAGCATAGCTGGAAGAGAGAGAGAGAGAGAGAGAGAGAGAGTTCAGAAAATAGTGCATAATAATAATAATAATAATAATAGTGCAACATCAGCAGATGAGGGGGAAAAACACTTCAGACACTAGTCGTTTTTTTCTTTCAACATCAGATATGCAAAAAATGGATGTTTAAAAGAAACCAGAAGCTTTTAATCCCTGAGAAATCTAGTGGCATTTCTAGACTAGTCAATGTCGTCGTCGTTGTTGAGAAATAGTTGATTTAGTTTATTTATAATTTTGGGAGTAGTTTCCTAAATTAGGATTAGTTTAAATTTGAGTTATTTTAGGCCAGAGTTGTGATGTTATTGGAGTTTCCTATTGTTATGGGATTAGGTTTCCTGGTTTAAATGGACATCGTTGGTTGTCCTTTATAGATAGTCATTGGCTATTCACATTAATATTAGATCAATCAATTCAGTCATTAAATAAGGAATTGTTTTAGATATACAGACAAAGAGAGTTGCTGCTTCTGATCTATCTTATTCCGAAGAAAGCCTGTGGGCACTGTTCCTAGCTGCTCTTGCACATGATCTTTCGACCTTATTATCAGCTAATGAGGAATCAATATCTTCCAAGGGGAGCTTTAGCCTCTGATGTAGCCTTCAAATTTTAACTTGATATAAAAGCAGGTTCCATAGGGTTCCTTGCCACAATCATTTTTTCCCCATCTTGTTCTTCATTCTTTCTTTTCTTTGTTCATCCCAAAACCCACCAAATTCAATCCATCTTCAACAACATCGGAGGAGAGAGATCTAAATGCTCGTTCAGTCCGTCACCAAAAACACAAGCAGAAGGAGAGAGAAGAGATGATCTCTCCATCTCATTATCGTTGCCATGTTCTTCGCTGGAGCACAACCAGTTGACCAACTGTCATCTGCTGCCAATGCAGCCACAGCCATGCTACTGCAAGAGAACCGCTACAGGAGATCTTGCTGCTGGTTGATTGCAGAGAACCAGAAAATAAAAAATAAATAAAAAAAGAGGAAAGGAAGCATTGTTGCTGCCAGTGCAGAATAGAGAAGGACATGAGCCGCCCAATCTCATCTTCAACGTTGCCCTAGATCCATCATACGCAGGCACCATTGAAGGGTGATGATTGTATTTAAGCTCTCAATCTCCAAGAGTAATGGCCTTGTAGATGAGCCTCTGTTTGTGTAGTTGTAAGTGCACAAAAATTCACTGACCCGGGGGGGTGTGATTTTGAGACTCACTAGAGGAGGACGGACGGAGACTGCAGCTCCTTGTAGATGATAGAAAAACCGATGCCTTGAGCCTGAAAGGAGAGGAAGAAGAAGGTCAGAGGACCCTGGCTTGGGCAGCGCAGGGCTCTCCGATGCCTTTGTTAGTTGCAAGTGCAGGACTAAACAGAGGTAGGAGATGAAGTGTGGGAGGAGGCGGCGTACCAGCAGCATGTGGATAGCCCCCCATGTTACCTGTTGAAGGCTGTATTTATAGAGAAGGAGAGTGGACTTTGGGGTAAGCACTTGAGAGGCTGTCCCATCGTAGCTCACTCTATCCCATCGTAGCCCACTCTGTCCCATCGGGTCATACCCTGATGGATGGGCGGTGCAGCTGTGTCAGGGATTTTGGGCGGTGCCCTTATCCTGTTGCCGTGGCATGACAGCTGTCCATGGTCATCCCGATCAGCAGACTGACCGAGACCGAGATGGAGCATGGCCGAGGCTGAACTCCTGGTCTCATGCTTGTACCGAGGCCGAAGCCAAGGGGCATGTTACCGAAATGGAGCGCCTGGCCGAGGGCTGAGGTCGGTATTCATGCTTTGCCGAGGCCGGGACCTGAGGTCGGTCGCCTTGGGGAATACCCCCACACAAAGCCCCCAGCTTTTAACTTTCTAGAGTGCACGTTCCTCTAGGAAGTTGAAAGCTAAATAGCCTGACAGTCTATCAAAGCTGGTGCAGGTACCGAGCTTGATTATTCTGAACTGGCTGGTACTCTTACCGGGGCCAGTGTAAGCTTTCGAGCAGCGATCTGGTACAGGACCGAGATGCTGTATGCTTAATTCGGGACTCGACTGGCTGGTACTTATACCGGAGCCAGTGTAAGCTGTCGGGCAGCGATCTGGTGCAGGACCGAGATGCTGTATGCCGAGATTGGGACTTAACTGGCTGGTACTCTTACCGGGGCCAGTGTAACTTTTTCTCGAGGCTGGTGGCATCACCGAGCCTGTTTTTTCGAAGCTGGTGCCATCACCGAGCTTGATTTTTTCCGAAATCGGGACGTAACTGACTGGTAATTTTACCGCGGTCAGTGTAAGGCTGGTGGCCTCACCGAGCCTGCTTTTTTTCGAAACCTGAAAGGGCGAATGCTACTACTGCCGAGCGAGAGAAGGCACGGCTGCCGAGCTAGAGAGTAGCATTGCAGCTGAGGTTGATGATGAAGTATCCCAGCGGCAAAGGATAATGCCATCAAAGCTGATAGTAGAGGACCGTGCCGCCAATGGCGGTAGAGGATCGTGCGATCGAAGCTGACGGCGCTGCCGAGATGGGCGTCGCGCGCCGAGCTGGGCGTCGCGGACATCGGGCGTCGCCGACATGGGCGTTGCCCGCCGAGATGGGCGTCGCCGCGCCTGGGAGGGCGTCGGGCGTCGCCGAGCTGAGAGGGACGTCGGGCGTCGCCGCGCCTGGGAAGGCGTCGGGCGTCGCGCGCCGAGGTGGGCGCCGCGGACATTGGGCGTCGCGGGTCGCCGCGCCTGGGAAGGCGTCGGGCGTCGCGCGCCGAGATGGGCGTCGCCGACCTCAGGCGTCGCCGCTCTTCATCTGCTTCGCCATGAGCCGCTTGATCAGGATCTCCAGGGCGTCGACAACCTTCCACGTGTCGTGGAAGACGATGCCGAGCTGGGGTCGATGAAGCTGCTGCTGAAATCGTTCCTCTTTGGCTCTTCGAGGCATGATGTTTGGGAAAGATGGCTTTTTGATCTGAATTCCCACAGACGGCGCCAATTGTAAGTGCACAAAAATTCACTGACCCGGGGGGGTGTGATTTTGAGACTCACTAGAGGAGGACGGAGACTGCAGCTCCTTGTAGATGATAGAAAAACCGATGCCTTGAGCCTGAAAGGAGAGGAAGAAGAAGGTCAGAGGACCCTGGCTTGGGCAGCGCAGGGCTCTCCGATGCCTTTGTTAGTTGCAAGTGCAGGACTAAACAGAGGTAGGAGATGAAGTGTGGGAGGAGGCGGCGTACCAGCAGCATGTGGATAGCCCCCCATGTTACCTGTTGAAGGCTGTATTTATAGAGAAGGAGAGTGGACTTTGGGGTAAGCACTTGAGAGGCTGTCCCATCGTAGCTCACTCTATCCCATCGTAGCCCACTCTGTCCCATCGGGTCATACCCTGATGGATGGGCGGTGCAGCTGTGTCAGGGATTTTGGGCGGTGCCCTTATCCTGTTGCCGTGGCATGACAGCTGTCCATGGTCATCCCGATCAGCAGACTGACCGAGACCGAGATGGAGCATGGCCGAGGTTGAACTCCTGGTCTCATGCTTGTACCGAGGCCGAAGCCAAGGGGCATGTTACCGAAATGGAGCGCCTGGCCGAGGGCTGAGGTCGGTATTCATGCTTTGCCGAGGCCGGGACCTGAGGTCGGTCGCCTTGGGGAATACCCCCACACAGTAGCCAAAAGCCCTAAAGATCCAAGTGCAACTCCCCTCTCCCCAACTTCAAAACCAACTCGAGGGGCAATAACAGGGGATGTTGCACTGTCTTCAACTTAGAAGGGAGATATCGAGATTGTAGTAGCAACATGTGCTTCGCCATCGCAAACCAGAGAGGGCCAGCCTCTAGCAGTACGGCTGACTTCCACTGCTCACCACCTGTCCTTGACTTTTACTGGGTCGGCCTGTGGGTCAAAGTCAATTTGGGTTGATTCAGGTCCAACATGGCCTGGGCAACCCAGAAGCACAATCAGCATAGTACTGATGCAACAGGATGACACAGCAGCCACACCAGCAAATGCAGTCAAAGACCAGCTTTAACCAATCAAGGGCTGGATTTGTTTTCGCGATTGTGGAGCCATCCAGACTCGGATTTCAGATCCCTTTTTGCCTTTGTGATCCTCGCCAAGGGATCCACATATTGGAAGGACAATCAACACAATCCAATGATTCAAAAAGGTTCCTCTTATGAACATCTACACGCTCATCAAGCCTCTCTTTCTTGTATTGTCCATCAAGCTACACGATCCATGTGCTTTTGGGAGACATCACACCAAATCTTATCTAGTAGGCCATCGGCTCCAACAAACCCAAAAAGAGCGGGAAGCAGCAAAGATAGATCTATAGACACACGTTGACCACCAGCAAAGCATAATGGACATTTTGGAAAGACATAAAATGAGAAAAAGAGGTTATGTCAGAGTGATCCAGGTGTCCAGTCCAGCAAAGATTATTCTAGACTTCGGATATGCACATGTTCTTTTTTTTTCTCATCACAAAAGTTTATGAGATTATTTAAGTTGGGGGAAGAAAAATCTATGAAGACCCCACAGTAAATTGGAAGTGTGTATCCAAGGAATCATTAAGATAAGGGTGAGTGTTCATCCAGAATGCTGTATAGCATTTAGGCTCATCAAATCGTGGTTCAAAATAGCGGTTACTACTTCTCAGCTGTGACAGTTGAGGCCGCTACGCTATTTTGAAAATAGTGGTGCTACGATCTAAAGCCTAGTAGAGCCAATCAATTTTAATTTAAAATATTATTTTTTATATTTTTTTTCTCCTCAATAGTCTTTCCTAAAGTTGTCCCTAACCTTATATGGTTCCAAATCACTAAATAAAAACACACAGGATTGGTTACTGCACAATATTTGAAATCTTTTGACTACTTAAAAAATCACATCGCTACGCCGCTATGTACCACCACAACCATTACATATCACCCACTATGTAACATTTTGACCACTGGCCTTTATGCCCGCCGCAACTGCTATTTTAATCCTTGCATCGAATATGCTATGTAGCATACCATGGGTAGGTTTATAGTGTTGCTGAGTGTGACTTTGCGTAGAGCATAAGAAGTTTTCATCTCCTTCATCAATTGAAAATTGGGGGTGGCCACTGAATATACCATCACATTTTAAATATTATATTGAAATGAAAGCGGATAAATTAGAGAAAGTACATAGATTTAGCTACCAATTTCAAAATACTTATTTCCACACTATTTTGATGGGTGTGATGTGTAAAACTCACTTGGCAAATTGAGAAATGTTTATGATGGAAAAGGAAAAGCAAAGAACTTACTTGAGCACCAATGTGGAATAGGATAAATTTACATTCTTATTGGGAGACGAACAACAGCATGACAGCGCATCAAGAATCTGCAAGTTCAGGAGATAGATAAAAAAATAATATGCATGCATACATACATACATACATATACACACATATAGAATCGTACAGATAAAAAGATATTAGGGATGCCCTAATACAAAATCACAATATATGGACAATGAAAGCTTTGAAGTGCTGCAGTTGCATCATAAGATTTTTCCCAAAAGTTGGTATAAAAATTTGTAATGACAGATGGCTGATTTTCTTAGGAGCTGTGTTGGCTTTTCAAAACACACCCTTATATCCCCATTTTTGGTCTTCTCTTGTACCCCTAATCAAACCATTCAATGCAAGACAATATACACTACATTGAGCTTTCAATAGAATAAAAGGGGGCCCAGAGTTCACCAGGACACAACATCGAAATGATCAGCACCACTGTAAAGGACATATGCAACCAAAAAAAAAAAAAAACTCTTTTTTGAATATAAAAATCTTCCAGATGGGAGAAAAACCTAAATGAAGCAGGATTTGCATGACCATGAGGTTTGCATGGAGTCATCACCAAAGGAGAGAAACAAGGGCATTACATGAAAAAAGTCGTTCTTTTTTTTTGGCAGCATATTACATAACATGTACACATACAGGCTTGTCAGAAGTCCAGGATTTGTACATTATAATCTCAGTTACAAAGAATTAATCGAACCCCTTAACTTTAAAAGTAAATAAATTCAACAGCTTTTCCAAATATAATAGGAGAATAGCTCTCAATACACAAAAAAAATAGAGACTTCTAAGTAAGACTCTTAAACAATGAGAATGCTTCATAAAACCTCTAGTTTAACCAATGAATTTGTTAGTCCTATTGTCATCCTTGATTTTCTATTTTAATCCTAATGTGATGCAACCATTTTCATGCACTAGGGGGCAACCAGAATTTTGATTACTACATAAGACACATGTAGCTGAGAGAGGGCTGAGCAGAAAGTGGTGTAGAAGACTACTGCTTTCTTTGTGCATATAGGCTTGGAAGTAAAGCCCTACCAGTAAGACTTATTAGACAAGGGCTTTGGCAAGCGAACTCTTGCGAGATAAGGAATGCCATAGCGTGCTTTATGATATGGGTGCACTATTGTTCAGCCCCTCCTCCAACTATGTAAAGATTAAGCAGAATTTTAACATGATGAGTGAGAGAGAGAGAGAGAGTACATAGCAGTTATTATGGTGAGGATACTGACCTCACTACGATGCAATTGTAACCATTGATGAAAATATGGATTCTTGAAGATATTTGTCATCAGCCGTGTGATAGTTAAAAGATTTCCTGGCAATGCAGGTTCCTCTGTAGCTTTCTTAAATGTCTCCAATAACATATCTGTGCAGCATAGTAATTAGTAAGCCCAAAAGTGATGATCAAACTACAATAAAGGGGTAAAGTGGTAACAAAAGCCATAAAAAAAATGAAAAACACCTCCAAAAGCAACTAATCCTGTCGAGGCTAAATAATGTGACACAATTTCGGCAAAAATTATATCAATAAATAAATAAATAATGTGACATCCCAACTACAAATCAGTCATGCTGATGCTAGTAAAACCATTAACTTGAAAGCCTGCTAGCAGATTGACTCCAATGGCAACCATGTTACACTGGGATATGGCATGTTAGAGTGCTCCATTGGGGCCACAGGTATCCACCTAATATCAGCCCCATTGGTCAGTTTTAACCATTTTATTTAAGGTCATGAAATAGCCAAACCTAGGAGAGGCTCCTAAGATGAAGATGCCGATATTTAACGCAGCAAACAGATCTTTAACATGAAAACCAGAAGATAGATCACAATCACCATTTTTTTTTATATCATAAAGCCTGGAACATCAATCAAATATGGTTGATTTATTGGCATATGCTTAATCTAGAAACCCCCTGCATTTGGTGGTGCTAGTGGGGACTACCACAATGGCGTGTGCAAGGTTCAAAATGTCAGCATCAATACGCGCATCAATGGGTCAGAAAAATGATATGTATTGATTATTAGCAAGACTCTTTCTTTTGACAACAAAGATGCTCATCAGTCATCGGAGCAGATTTTTTTAAGACAAAATTGAAAAAGATATTTGAAAACCCCAGAATGTTAGAAAATTGTTAGGTTTTGATGTTTATTTGCATCCTCAGGTAGTATATAGGAATGTATTTTAACTCCTATATGTCATGCAGGTCCTGTACGACAGTTTGATTCTATAGGAACTTGACTGTTAAATCGGCTGAAGGTCAATTATATCATTTAACCTATTGATGGGAGTTCGTATGAATAGAAGTCAAATGCATGTAATTTATATGTTATTAATTGTTTAGCTCAATTGGTTAGAGAATTGGTTAATGCATGTATTACTTTTATTATTTAGAAGTTAGAGCCTTAATTAGCGAACAAAGTCTCAAATTTACATTCCTTTCTACATTTTAATGTTAAGGAGAAAGAAAACTAATGGAACTTATTACCATAATGAACTAAGTACAATAGGATTCGTTGGAACTGTAACCTACAAGTAGCCATGTGGTATCCAACAACTGCGCCAGCATCATGTCCTGTGGCTATAAGCATGATTCAAAATAGTGGCCAATACACAGTATATTGGCCCCATTATCGACCGTATCGGCATATCAGCCGCTATATAGAGGATTTTCATCATTTTTATTTTCTGCTTTCACTCTTTTTTTTCATGAATCACTTGAAAATGCCTTGTAAATTTATGTTTTTCACAGAGCGATCCCAAATGATTTGAGGTCATTTAAATTTTTTTTCCATTTCTTTTAGAGATGTTGGAGATTTTTCAAAAAAAAAAAAAATTTTTCCTCAAAGTGGGTCAACAAAATCACATCATTATATATTCTAACTTGTAGATCTATGTTTCCCATAGATCAATCACATATGATTTAAGGTTTTTCTAATTATTTTTGCTATTTGTTTTCAAAATCTTGGGTTTTTTTTTTAAGAACAATTTTTTATTCTGATTTTCTGGATATTTTTTTCGGATTGTTTACCTCACTTTATTCACACTGACATCTCACAGGAACTACTACACATCATTTTAGCCACCGGACAATACAGCCACCACAACCACAATTTTTAACCTTCGATAGACATGCCATTGAAGTAGATAAAATGATAGTTAGTTGAAAACTAGATAAATAAACAGTTTGCAGATCAAATCACAAACTTGAGATCCCTATTTGTATACACTAATTATGTGGGTTCAACAAATCGTAACCAAAAGAATTACTTAAAAAACTAAAAGAAAGACAATGCGGCTAAGTTATTGGTCGTATAAAAAAATTATCAGCAATAAAGGTGACTCGAAACTATTGGCCGATATTATTAATTTATCATAATGGTCAAGGACGGTATACGATTGTGTTTGCCAATGCTATATGCATTTGTTGACATTTTGAACCATAGTCACATGTCCCAATGTCACATAGTTGTCACTTGTCAAGTCTAGCAAACAAGTAGTAGTCACACTCATGATACCTGCATCATAGTTTGACTAATTCATATTCAAGAATATAGGTGCAATTTGGTCCCCTATCAAAATTAATAAACTTGTCTGGATAGGTGATGCAGGGCAAACCCATGGTCCCCATGGGTCAACCCGCCAATGAGCCCAGCCCATCCATCTCGACCAGTTCTTTGAGCCTAGCCCACCTATCTTAGCCTACTTAGAATTTTATTTATTTACTTATGTCTTAAAGTTGTATTTAGGTGGATGTTTTAATCCTGGCCATCATTGCATTTCAATGGTCCAGATTAGTTGTAGGGTTAGTCCTTTATCTATTTAAGCATTGTAATGGCTCATTTGGATTTAGTTATTGATTAAAGAAATTTCTTATGAGTGATTTTGGGTTTTCCCAAGTTGTGTCTTTTTCCTCGCCCGCGATGGGGAGTTGGCGTGAGGCCAATTTTCAGATGAAAGTCTGACATATCCCTTCCACCATCCATCTCTCGTCCCTCTGCCTCTACCCGCCCCACAGCTGGTACCCCGCTCCGCATCAATAGGTTCATTCAATTCATTTATAACTTGACCTTAGTTATAGTTCCACTCCACTGGTATCATAAACATATTTGATTTTCTAGTTCAATACAGTTTAATCCAACTTGTGTGGTATGTAGGTCCAGCACAACTAGTTTGTAGCTACAACATCAGTATGGCCTCTTCTAACATATATTTCATTCCTGTGTAACGGTATCAATGCTGAGCTAGTGTGAGTGAATGGTGCGTGCAATTACTTGCATGATATTTTTTTCGTAAGTTCTCTGAAAACTAAAGTCCACTTCCAAATAAAGGTATTTTAAAATATTGTATATGAAAAGATTAAAACACACATTTATTACATTTGATATGAATAAAATAGTTCACCATTCAAAAAAAAAAAAAAAAAAAAGATATGAATAAAATAGTAGGAGAATTAGATTTTCATATGAAACCAAATTGGTATGATCCAGTTCACAAACTAGAGCAAGTTAATGTTGAATTGCAGAAGGAATCAAATAGCGAATTATTTGAAACTTGAAAGAACAAGTTCACAATTTGACCTTAGTTACCATGAGCTAGGCAATTATGATAATCAAAGTAACTGTGGTCACACTATCTTTTCATATTTTAAGAATATGTTAAAAAAGAAAAAAAAAAAAAGATGCCCGACTTGATAGACCAAGAGCATTCCAAGAATTAAAATAACTTATTTTTTACTAAAAGTTATTCACAACTATCTTGTCAAGAATAGGAAGCTTCCATGGAAGACAAAACAAGTACCATTTCCATCCTCAGTATGCTTCGCAAGTGAACTTGCCCCATCAGGATGCAGGACAATCATTCTTACAATATCAATTACTGCACAAAAGAACCAATCAATAAGGGGGGAAAATGCACAAAAGAAAGAAGGCAGAGTGTGATGAAAATAACTGCAATAAATCTGATTTTCAAGCAATCTTAACTAGTACAGAATAACCAAAGGATATTATAAATGGAAAAGAAAATAATAATGCAAGCCAGATTTCAGGAAATAGTAAACTATTATAGTATGCACATTTGTCACTGTAAAATAAGGTGGCATGTTTCTCAAAGAAAAGCAACCACCATGGCGGAATGCCATCAAGAAGAAAATCCATGATTAGCTACATTCTGGGAACATTCTAAATGGAACAAACCACTTCCGACTTAGTTTTGTTAAATTCTAGGACCCTTTTCCCCTGATAGGTAAAATGACCTGAACACCCGACCTTGTGGTTGTGACGATGAGCACCATTTAACTGTGGTCCAAGCTTTGTACCACAAAGAAGCTGCTTGACTGCAGAACAATGACTAGATCGCCTGATGCTACAGCATAGTCAGGCCATTCTGAAGTTTGTGCACATGGGTCTCATTTTAAGAACTGATTCTGATAATGAATAACCCTCTCTCCAGCCAGGACTTGGAACGTACATATAAAAATGAAGTATGACATGATTCAGACACATTACCCATTTTAAGTACCTGGGAATCATGGTCTACAACGTTCAAACAGATAGCTAGAAAAACTACTACTGTAGTTCAAAAACAATGACAGAAGGGCAATCTTGGATGATCGTGACTAGGGATGTAAATGAGCAGAGCCAAGTGGGCTTGACCAAACTTGAGCTTGAGCTCAAATCTAAAGTAACCTGGCTTGAGTTTGGCATAACTCCACAGTTTCCAAGCTCAAGGTTGACTCTAAAAGTGCAAAGCCAAGTTAAGATTGACCATGGCTTGATTTTTTTCCTCTAAATAATAATATATATAATCCATGTTATTTGCAAAACTTAAATACAACAAAATTACAAGTACATTTGTCATGAACCAATCCCACTTGAAAAAAATTATTGCACATATAAGTATAATTCATAATATATGATAATATGTACAAATGTACAATTACATAAAGGGCAAGGCTCTCCTAAGCTCAAGCTTAGGATAAGGTAAGCTCAAGTATGTGGTGGGGCCCACCTGGGGACCCACATGGGGATGGGGGGATTTCAAGGACTCCATGGGATCCTCCTCCCTTCAAAAATTCAGCCCCAGCCGTGAGTTCTATCATCTCCACCTGGGCCCCAAAAGTTTAATGGTCAACAGTTCATTCGGATCGGTACATAGTCAATCCAACGGTCCAATAAATTCGAATCTAACTGAAAGTTGTTGGACGTGCGCACTTCAAGGGGGTTGTGTGTTTGGTCCATTTGGACAGACCAAGGGTGGGCCCCACAAGCATAAGCTTACGGAATTTTATCCTAAGCTTGAGCTTAGGAGAGCCTTGCCCTTGCATAAAACTTGTATATAGTACAAAAATCAAATGAGTTGAGCCAAGCTCAAGCAGAAGATGAGCAACTAGTGAGTTGAGCCTAGCCGAACAATCTCTAGTTTGAAATCAACTTTTGAGCTAATCGAACCAACTCGAGAGCAGTTTTATTAAAAGTGAGTGGAGCTCAACCTTGAGATGAG
This sequence comes from Umbellularia californica, assembly GCA_028538565.1. Taxonomy (NCBI): domain Eukaryota; kingdom Viridiplantae; phylum Streptophyta; class Magnoliopsida; order Laurales; family Lauraceae; genus Umbellularia; species Umbellularia californica. The sequence goes on from JAPQWN010000002.1 coordinate 8,182,353, forward strand.
ATGGCTCGGCTTGTTGACATCCCTAATCATGACATTCAATCTTCACTATTTATGGGTTCAAAACAGCATTACCACACTGGGGCCACGGGGGATTTACCCGGCTCCCCTTGGACCTGAAGGGATTAGTCCGGCCCCGAAGGGACTGGGAGCCTGGACACCCTCCATTAAAAAAAAAAAAAGAAAGAAAGAAACTTCACTATTTATGGGGGCATGGTCTTTGTGGAATTTGCATATGAAATGGACGGAAGGAACCTACAACTACAAAGTAGGAGACGTAATTTGAGGTTTGTTTTCTGATCACAATGTTGATAAGAATTCAGGTCCCTCCTATGTAAGGATTATATATATATATATATATATATATATATATATATATATATATATATGGCAAAGGGCAAACCTGGAAACATCATTGCAGGAGGCCAAGATTTTAATAACTTCACCAATAAAGCAATGTCGGTATCTGCAAATGTGGTGCAGTGATAGTGAGAGGTATCCTTCAATATCTTGACAACGGCAGCTAGCCTCGATAGATCCAGCTCTGTCAGTGATAAGCTATTTTGGCCCTGGGAGAAAAATACTTACCACTCAGACATGAAAACTAAAAAGTACATACTATTACATTTTAACAAGAATCTTATAACTTTTGAACCTCTATAAGATTTTACCACCTCAGACAATAGAGAATTATTGAACTCAGATATCTTTTTGAGAATCCCATCAAACTGAGCGACCTCAAAGAAAAGCATCCCTTTCTGAAGACAATGGAAGTGTGAAAAATCAGGATCATAACCTTTAAATATATGTATCTGTATTGTTTGACAAAGGTACTTTATTCACTAGAGATAAATACAATCACAATATTGCAAGAAAATTGAACTAATACATGCTATATTGCCAAATTTAGCAAACCCCAGAATGATGGGATAAGGCTCTGGGATGATGATGATGCTACATTTCTATATGCCTAAAAACAATTTTTGTTCACCAATATGAATGGGAAGGGACGAAAAGGAATACTCCTCTAAAAAAAGTACATTGGACATCACCCATATGGTGCATCTTTCATATGGGGAAGAGAATATACACACACACGAGAAATATTCTGGTGCATCTAGTTCGCACCCACTTGAGTAGTGAGAACCACCTGGTGGGGCCCACCTATCACCACTGATTACCAAACAGGGAACACCACGCAATAGTCACCTATCCCAAGGCTTGGCACCCATCCGAATAAACCGTTGGATCGAGGGTCAAAAAAAATTTATATGAAGCCGGTGAACTTGTGGACCATGGATGAAGGGACCAGAGACATGGGATTGGATTCAAACTTGATACTTGGGGTGGTACCACTTGGAAAAACACCACCCCCCCACCCCCCCACCCCCCCAAACACTAAAACCCCACCCACACAAAAAAAAAGGTCCCAACCCCAAATTGAACCCACAGTGGGCCCCACAGCAGTTTTGCATGGCAAGTTCTCAATGGACCAACTATATATATAGGGTAATTCTCCAAAACACCCCACTTTAAAAACGATCCTTTTCTGCACCTCTTTTTTTGGTCATGGGGCCCACCTTGAGTCAATCTAGTCTTTTCACATCTCAGCTCTTCCCCTAATGAATACTCACAAGTCCAAATATGACACTCCTCCAATTTTTCCTCGCCATTGGATTGAAATCATAAGAAAATGATGCCTCTAAACCATTATATTTTAGGGCAAAAAAGATCAGAAGGTTAGGATGATCTTATGGAATCAAAATTTCGCATATATGTAGGTTTCATATAGATGTTTCCATCCAATGAACTTTCATGATCATCATGCATCCTAGTGGGCCCACTTAGGAGGGACATTTTTCTCCTAAAAAACTCCCAGGTGCTGTTAGGCGCTGGCCACACACACACACACACACACAAGTCAAACCATTTTACCACAAAATTAGTGGAAGAAGTAAGACACCAAGGGTCATAATGTGTTTTTTTATAACTGTCATAATGTGTGTTTTCAAAATTGAGTTGGACATCATCGTACTATTACGTTAGTCTGAGCAACTACAAGCTCGGCGCTATTGATTTTCATTCAAGGGGCTCACCTATTACTATTGCCAATCCTTCAATTGGACAAGGAGCTGGGAGAGGATTTTTGGACTCACGAACCTTCAATAGGGGATATAATAGTTTTCTTGTGCATTCAGGTAGTAATGCTCACATTCTTCAACTTATTGGATAGTTGTGCCACTAAGCATGATATGGTGACCATTTCTCAGGTTGCATCCTCTAGGTTAAATAATTAATTCACCCCCCTCAATTCTTCGAGTAGATAAGATGGGAGTGGAATCCAAAAATGGGGAAGATCAACTGAATATTTTTGAAGGGAGTGTTTGGTTTGGACTTGGACTGAATTAGTTGGCCATTTCTGCTGACATGAACCAATTTTTACAATTATGATTGAAGCTCAAGAGAATAGAGATAGCACAAAGAGATTTCTTCCAATACTTTGACTCTATAACTAGTAAGGACGGAGAGATTGATGAGGATGTCAAACATAGGATAAGTGATGGATGGTTGAAGTGAAGATTTGCTTCGGAGTGCTTTGTGATTGGCACATACCAACAACATTGAAGGGAAGATTTTACAAGACAACAATTAAACCAGTTATGACTTCTGGAGTAGAATTTTGGTCAATTAGGGAACAACACATGCAAGAAAAAAAAAGTGTAGCAGAGATGAAAATGTTGAGGTGGATTTATGGCACAACTAGGAAAGATATAATAAAAACGAACACATTCAGGAGCATTTAAGGTAACATCAATAGGACATAAACTAAGAGATACTCGTTTGAGATAGTTTAAACATGTCCAATGTATGCATGCAGGTGGATTACCTCTAGAGGAAAAGAGGTAGGCTAAAGAGGACATGGATGGAAGTTGTACGGATATATATGAAGAAGTGGAATCTATCAGAGGATTTGGCCCAAGATGGATTGGAATGGCAAGACAAAATTCATGTAGCTCACCCCAACATAGTTTGGACAAGGCTTCATGATGACTAAACAAAAAAGTATCATAAAATTTCTCACATATAAAGAAACCATCAAATTATTCATTTTGTCTGAGGGGGAACAAGCCTCATTACTTGACTTTTTGTATAGAAAAGTGGAGCTTTTTTGTTTTTTAGTGGAGAAAGGAGGTTGTTTTTATACTTTTAAAAAAAAAAAAAGGATGGAGGGAATTTTGAATTAAAGTGCTATTGATGTGACCCCTTGTCTGAAAAATGAAGGTTTTACTTGACTTTTACTAATCTAATAAAGTACCAAACTGGCCCTTAAGGAACATCCGGAGTTCCCTCATGCAGTCATGCTACATTTGGCCCTTTGTACGTTCTACATACATAGTTTTCCCCCCTATGGATAGAGTATCACATACTACACAATTTACTTTAATTATCAGTACATGATTTCTCTTAATGTAAATGAAGAGAGAAAACAAAAGGTTCTTAATGTAAACGAAGTGAGAAAACAAAGGTGAAAGGAATGTACCTTAGGAATATGCTTGAAAGTGGGCTTTTTCAAAACACCTGCTACATATGCCAAGAATGCAAGACACCAAATCAGACAATCCCAATAGCCCATGTGGAAACTAATGAAGCAAAAAAAATCCTAAAGACAAATGGGGCCCAAGCTGAAACAAGACAAATCAGCTGTTTAACTGTATACTATAGCAATTATGGATTAAGGTGCTTCAATATCTAGTTAGTTGTTTACTGTGAAGTTCATTCATACCTGACAAGTTGGAAGTTTCTCCAGGTATATAAGCACTAGCTGAAACCAAAAGACAAACATAGCCATTTTTTATTCCCTCTGGAAATAAACAAGAACAGGGTGCAGATTCAATTTTCATGATGGAATTTAGTAAAGCCCAGTACTTACAACCAGTGTACGGATCACGATATGATGTATCAAGAGCAAAATCCTTTTGCCCCGAATTTTGCAGTATGAACTCCACCACTTGTTGGCGATAAGAAAGCGGAAGATTCTCCTTGAGAAGCCACTTATCAGCAGCAGTGTACGGGTTATCTGGAAAAATTTCACGCTTCATAGAATCATTTAACTGAATCCATTCATCTCTTGTAATGAACAATTTCAATGAATGCAATAAGAAAAGGTAGATAATATAATATGCCAATCACCCAACTTAGTATAAGTAGTGCCACAAATCTTTTGAGACTACACAAGAACAATAGACCAGTAAATAACAGATGGAATCAGTAATGTAACAGTAAGTTAAACAAAGAACTACTAACTTAAGAACTACAAAGACAAGTTAAGCCAGCCACATGTCTTATCCTTTACAACGGGCTGAAAACATAACCAATCTAGATCAACCTAAGGGTCCTAAGGGAATGGAATTATCCCATGTGGCAAGAAGCTGGGAATTTCTTGTGGAATCCATTCCATCAAAATATCATATCACACCAAACTGATACTGGAAATGAGGCAAAAAAAAAAAAAGCAAGTGAAGGCACTTTCTGGAATCTACAAATTTCGGAGATGTCCATGCTGCCAACCAAATACAGAATCACGAGATGGAAAATCCACATCAGTACATAGACCCAATTATCATCGTGTAGGATAATTCCATTCCATGAATTTCAGTGATTTCTGTGTGCCCACTAAATAGCACAGATGACTTAACTTGGTTGTGGGACTTAATTTGGTTGTGGTTGAGAAAAATGAGGGTTTCTTCCTATCGATTATGGAATAGAGATACAACTGAGGTGTTGTTAAGCAGTGGTCCTTCACTCCCCTGTTCAAATATTCTAGAACCCAACAGCCTTCTGACTATGGGTGCCTTGAATATCGGATGCTGGGTAAGCTAATTATAGTAATGATGCAAAACTATGAGAATAAAGCATACATCCACTAGGTCATATTGCTTGAAGAGAGGAGAGGCAGTTAAATTCTAATTCTCTGCCATATTGTTGATGGATAAGCATCCATTACAGTCAGCACCCTGCTAGTTTTTCAAGGCTAAATCCCGAGGAACAAATGGCATTCTATCCCCATTTAAAATAAGTTAAATAATTCACGCTCAAGGAGAATATATTCTAGTACAATTGATTTAACGAATCCAGATAGGGAAATGCAACGATTGCAATTTTGAACAATATGGAAGGATATACAATGTGAAATATTGGACCTGCCTAGAACATTCTTCACAACTATTTTCCTTTAATTAAATTTCTGGAATTAAGAATGAGTATAACATCCAAATAGCAGCATGGTGTTTTATAATATTCATGATATCAGTAAAATTCTTGCCTTACACACTTTTGGCAATAAATTTTAATCATTGAAGTTATTGGGTAGGATGCAGAGTGACACATTGTTGCAGATAAAAAGAATCAGCTAACAGACTCAAGTTAAACAGTGAACATCAATGCCAAAAAGATCCTTGCATGGTTTATCAACAATAAACAATCTGAAACAGCAAAGATAAACCTGCTTTATTGTATGGTAACTTGCGAATAGGCTCTCCATCTCCAATGTCAACATCAAACACTAAGAAACAAATATTTTGAAATGTTAGAACCCAAGAGACGTAGGATCTGAAAGAGAGAAATGATTTAATTGAAGTAATTGAGATAAATGTATGTTCACCATAATCATATTGAACCCCATCTAGAACAGCACGATTCATGTTATCTTCAGGCCCATCAACAACCTCACCAATCTGAAAAAGTAAGCAAAAAATAAATGAGAAAAATCTTTAGATCATAATTTTTAACTGTAGAAAGACATGGAAAAAAGATTTATTTTTTGTCATCTTTAAATCAAGATATAAAAATAAAAATAAAATCCAAACCACCAATCTTACACAGTAGGATATCGCTTTAAGATAAGAAAGTGTTCATGAAGAAAAACATCAAAAACGATTAAAAAAAAGATATAGACAAGCTTCATACGTACAATCGAACGCTTTAATCAAATGCATGTTCTTTATTCATCTATAAAACATCTCAAAAGCTGCAAAAATTCTTAAGAGGCTTCATTAACTACTAAATAACCACTTAGAAATAAAAATGCTAAAAGAAATAATGAAGAAAGAAAAAAAAAGTACAAGATTATTAATATTAACTTAGAAAAAAAAAGTATAAGATTATTAATATTAACTTAATGGTTGTAGCTATTCTCGCTCAACCGAATCACTTGAATCATAAGATTTGATGAAACGAGTATCGAATCATAAGATTCACGCCTAAATCCTAAGACTCATGTAAATGAGATTTGTTACATAGATACAAATCATTTTGGTTAGGATTCGGGATACGAGTCATAAGATTTTGATAACAATGGCCCATAGGGCTATCAAAATACTTATGTATGATGGGGGGTGGGCTATGGATACAATTTCTTAGCCAATATTTACAAACAGGATAAATCAATTAAGTGGGAATCATCATTAGTACCATAACACAAAGCGAACAAATCTTCAAATAACATCATCATCCATCATAAGAAAGTTAAGCGCTCATTGAAAATAATTAGCCATGATTCTTGTCTCAGACATCTCCATGCATATTGAGTTCACTATAGAGCCTTGACAAAAACTGTTTTAATTAAATTGAACAGAAAATTTAGATGTTTGACATTGACACACTACGAAAATATGATATTACAGTAAATATAATAATAAAGATTAAAAGAAGTTAGAAACAGATAGATGGCAGAAGTAGCTAGTACTTTATCCCACTTCTGATCTCTTGAATTCCATGAGTAAGCCACACCGTTATCCCCTTCTCTTACAATTTTTGTCTGCCCATCATTAGTACCTGACACCAGAGATGAAGGGTCGAGATTGAAAAATAAGAAAAGAAATATGTATCATATCACAACAAAATATGACTGAATCATGTTATTCAAGATCACTAGTCTAGATATGCACACACAAGACATAGGCAATAACTACAAACAAACCTGGGTTTAGTTTTGAAGAAGTGTGCCCCATTTCAAGTCTGTAAATTAGGGCCCACCTCTGATAAATCTAATAACTACATTGGCACTTATAAAACTTTATTCACTGTTGTATTCAATCACAAAGTATGAGTATGAACTCATAAAACCATTAAACATTCATCCCTTCAAATATATGGTCGCCAACATCCAATGGGGTTGCTTTTTGGGCAATTCCTAATCCAGAACATCCTACCCACACCAACCTTGAGCAAGGGTGCACTTTCAAAACTTAGGTTCTCACCTACAGACATTCACATATAGTTTACATGCAGATGTCCGTGTGGAATGGGGCCTACCTAGATGCATGCTAGTCATTGGAAGGAGGGGATGAAACAGTCTTATTTATTGTGAATTAGGGTTTGTGAAAACAGGCCAACTAGATTGTTCTAGCACATTATTTAAGGATCTCAAAATCCAGTACTATAAAACCACACATTTCATCGAGATCAGCCCCTGGGTGAATAGGTCGAATGGGTGTGAACCTGGGGAGAATAATCAAATTTAATACTTGAAAACTATGCATTTCTCCAACACTATTGTTTTAGTCTGCTAAGCCAAGATTAATAGAAATCACAGTAAGTGTTGGAGAAAGTGAAGAGGTGAACATATAATTGAAACTTGAGAAGTAAGAAGCTGAGAACCTCAACATGAGTATTTACTTTAAAAAGAATCCTTTTTTCAGTATAAGTTCTGAACAAGGAAACAATTATAAGGAATCAAACACAAACCTCTCCAAAACATAGTTTGAGTATATATTAACAAGGGAATTGGTTAAATTAACAAAAACCTGGTACTCGCAAGGCCTCCAACCCAGGTAAATCCACCAACTTCAATCCGCCAACTTTCTTTCTGTTGCAAACAACGGTAAATAAGAATGCATAACAGAGCAAGGATAGAAACAACTAATACCTTAGGGGTGTAAATAAACAAGCTTATCCTAAATCCAGCTCTGCTTTTGTGTGTGTGATCTTTGCAATACCATAAATCAATAAACATAGGTATTGATCGAGATTTGAGACAAGCTGAGTAAGACCTAGCTTGAGCTTTAGCTTCACAAGCAACCGAGCAAACCTAACCCAAGAGCCAATCTCAAGCTTGAGCTGGTTTAGCTTATTGACAGGTCCTAATCAGCCCACTTCTTATTATAATGGCAGCAAGCCAACAAATTTAAGATCCATATTTCCAAAAGATCAAGTTTGAAACAGTTCAAGTTTGAAACAGTTCTGAGATTTTTCTAAAAAAACCCAGGTTTGCATTCATTTCTAAAAGAACTCACTGGAGTTTGAAAATCTTCTAAAAAAAGCTCTAAATTGTCTTTCTGGAAAACCACCGTGTTGTCTTGATGTTTTGAGCAGAAGTCCCAAATGCCCCTTTCTTTAAAATCTAAAACCTTACCAAACCCAAACAAATTAACCCTCAACCCACCCAAACAAATTAACCCTCAACCCACCCAATCCAAACCCTCAAGGGTTAGGTCAGAGTTGTAGGTTTTCATAACAGGTATTTTTTTTTTTTTAAATCTTCTTAATCCTCCAAAAATAATTTTTTCCGTGGATTAAGACCAATCTAAATACCTTTCATCATTAAACTCAACAGTGGTTACTCTTCAGGGATGATGATTATAAATTAGTATCCCTCTTCCAACAGCAGTTGTGGGAAATTTCATCTCATTTCTAGATCACTCAGCAGCCATTATAACTCTTGAATGGATTGATTACACAAATCAGTTACACACAAGGATTACGACACCAAAACCACATAATGAGGCTCTAACCAAATAAGAAGGTTACACCACACTAAATTCATGTCCCTAGGAAGCTCATCCAGAAATTTAAACCTCAATTTATTATCCCGCCGAATAAAGCCAAACTATGTCAGAAGAGGGGGGAAAACACTTCAAAATATTACATATACTGAAACACATCCCACAAAAAACTTAGTGGATTGTCTCTACTACCAAGTACCAATACAAATCAGATTTTTTTTTTTCATAATAGGAAATAAGACCCCAGAAAGGGCCAAATGCAGAATCGTTTGATTCCCAGGTCCACAACTTGGAGTGAATCCTTCAATTCCAAGGAGACATGGGCAGTCCTTAGGGCATCCTTTTTCCCTTTCAGATCAGGCCTGTCTAGGTAATGCTGACAACACTATTACAGCTGCCAACATTGCCCTTAGGAGTGATGGTATGGGTGCGAATTAAGGTGGCTCTCAATTTTGATACCAAGGGAAAGGAAGGAAAATGGAAAAGAGAGGAAGGGAAAAAAAAGATGATAAGTCATGGATAGCTTAGATTTTGTGTGCGCGAACCCCTATTATTATTTCATTATAAATAAGTCCCCCCAGTTATATGAAAAAAAAGGTAAGGAATAAGGGAGAAAGACAAGACGGTGAGACACATAGCTTGGATTTTGTGCATGAGAACTCCTTTTTATTATTTGGATGAGATTTTAAATACAAATAAGCCGTACAGTTATATGCAATTATAGATAATTTCCTATTATTTATAAAATATAAGAATGAGCCCTCCAAATTATTGTTCAACGGTATAACCCATACAAGCATTGTACCGTCAAATTTGAATACCTTTTTTTTTTTTTTTTTTGTTCACTACCAGACTAGACACATCAGTTTTGGGGGGCCAAATACATTAAACAGAAAATAGGGATATGCTAATCCCTTTTTTGGGAACGATAAAACCGTAATATGACTTGAACAGGCAACCTAGAAGTTGAAACACAGTGTATCTTCCACCTTTGCTGGGGGCTCTTGTCTAATCCTTCAAAAGTGTAAATGAACTCAATAGAATTAGACTTTAATTTGATGGAAAATTGGCAATTAAACCTGCTGCACTCATATTCAGAAAGTAGGAAGGCATATGCTTCAAGTTGATGTGGTTCAACAATCCTGTCCTTGTGAGCTGTCCAAATCCGTACTACTCCATCGGAACAAGCTGTCACAATGTCCCCATTTTCCAGGAACTTAACATCCCAAACACAACCAGGGTGCTTGATGCTTTGAATGCAAACTCCATCTGCAAACAACTTGTCCAAATGAAAAGGAAAGAAGAATAAATAGGTAAAAGTGCAAAAACATCTTTGGGCAAAAAGTCCAAAGAAATCACAAATGGTAAAAATAAGTATTTGCTGACAACATAATGACCTTCTAAAGAGATGCATTAGAAAAGAGAAAAGAGTTCCCAAAACCAATAGTGATTTGTAAACTCATTGGTCAATCCACAACAAAATTATATCGACCATTTGCCCGAGTCAACTTAGTGCTGGACAACATTTCAAACCGTGTTTCTACGTCTTCCTAATCTACATCAGTTGGACTTCCTTGATTTCAAATATACACTAACCTTGCAATAAAGACATTGCAACCTCAAAACTGAAATTTGTACAGCAGTTGACAACCTAATGATGATAGATATCCCTTCCTTTTCAGAAGGAATAGACAAATGGGTATGTGATCGCTTCCAACCTCACATTCATGTTCATAAGATGGGTGCTGCAATCACAATCCTCACTGACACCACCAAATACAATCCAACTAGTCAGCCCCTAAGCAGTCATGACCAAAGGCAGTTGAATTCAAAGGCCATGGTGTTCAAAGAAACTCTTCAATTACCCAACATCTTCTTCATAAATTTATTTCAATCCTAAAAAAGTTTATTGATAGATAATCATAAGTCGTTTCTTTTTCTGTGGAAGGATATGATGTATCACAGTGGTGCAGCCAACAATGTAGCATCCCCATAGCTAAAAAGCACCTTGCTAAGAGAGGGAAATTTGATCCAATAATTTTGCTGTGCAACTGCTCTTCCACTGCATGAATTTCATCTGAACAGTCTTACTGGTGATTACTCATCCTCACAAAAATGGCATGTAGCTTTAGGCACAGTGCAAGTGGCAAGGAGAACAAAACTAACAAGCAGCATTTTGTTTAATATAAATTTTATGCAATTGATAAGGTGGATGTGGAGTAAAAGGAAAAGAAAAGATAAATTAAGAATGAATAGATAAAAGGAAATCTTCAGTTGGCTTTAACTGAAAGAATGTCAGATGAGATGGTTTGGGCATATGCTTAGAATTAAGTGTTGCAAGTAAAAGGTACTTTGGGAGCAGACCAATAAAGACTTGGAGGGGATAAAAGTAACATGTAGGTTGCAAGGTGACAGGAGGAGCGGGGACTTGAGAAGTAGAGAACTCACAAGCCAACCCTTGATAGATGGGGCTTCCTTGATGGATAGGATAAGGCTTCCATGATGACAAATGCTTGTTTCTTGTATTCTTCTCCTTACCTCTCACACAACACAGTCAAAGAGACACAAAAAGCTTATGAAGAATGCTAGCCAAGCCAAATGTTTATAACAAGGGCATGCAAAAGGTTTGGTTCATCAAACCTTAATTGTCCATCTAACTGACATTCTTAAATGTTTCACTTAACCATTCAGGGAACTTCAGAGATTGTAAGTAGCCTAATTTAAATTTAAAAATAAAAAAATAGCATTATGGAAGCAATGCATAAGCAACACCCTTGAGAAACTAGATTAAGAAAGAATGACCTTTCCATATCTTAGCAAAACAATCTTCACTGCCACTAGCAATAAGTCCAGAGAAGTGTGCATCCACAGAAAAGACAAGAGAAGCATGATCAACCATCTCCATCAACAGTTGACCAGTTAATGCCCATAGCCTGATGGAACTGTCAGTAGAAAAATACCAGGGTTACAGGGTATTTATGAACCACAGAAACCCAAGAGAAAGAGGAAAAATAAAATGGTAGCACCAAGGATGCAAATACAAATAACAACAACAACAATTATAACAACAACAGAAATAATAAAACAGCAGAGAAAGCTCCTTGAGAAAAATTACTAATAAAAGATTCTGTTGATTATTCATGAGTACGAAAAAATAAAAACAAAAAGCAAAAAAAAACAAAGAAATGACATCACCCATAAGACAAATTAAAAGTATAGCTTTAAATCATGCATACTTTTATACAATCGAGACCACAGTGACTAAGTTTGCTCTATCCCTTATGTCAACTTGATTTGGTGAGCGAATTAAATGGTTAAAGCAACTTGCGTTAGACCCTGTTTAGATACAGATAAGTCTTCCTGGATATTGCCTTTATCCTGAATATGTATCCCAGATATTTTTCTGTTGAGTAACTGCCCCTGAATATGCTGGATGTGTAACCCACCTCTTGGCAAGGTTACCCACTAATTTTGAAAAAATTAAATAGAAAGCAATCTAGAAAGTGTAGGCTTTCAAGGTCCAAGCACAGGACAACAAAGGATAATCATACAAGCCTGAAATAAATTTGACAAAGACAGATTCATCCCTATAGCACGCAGGCATTTAATGTCAATGGAAATCTAAGGTAAAGTGAACTAGTAGCATAGGGTTACTAATATTCCAACAGGTGAAAATGATAAGACAGAGATGCATATCATATTCATATCCGGGTGTCCCAGTGAGGCACCCTTGCTCTTTAGAACTTAGAAGGATCTGAGCATCCAAGATTGAGTATGAGGAAGAACCTAAAACTTGGTTGTATGCCTAACAGTTATGCATTTTTCTAATGAGACTAGGCCAAGTCGCACCCTTGAGCCAGAAAACCATTGAAAATTTTGAAATAATTATATAAATTTTCAAAAAATAGAAAATGGTGTCTTATGAATCTAAAATTTTGAGACGTGTGCATTAACCATTACCTATTTGGGCAATCCACTTGTAAAGTGAATTAAAGTTAAGGGTTACTTTAAGAGACAAGAAAAGAAGTGGGGTCATATAAAAAATTACAGATCTTCAAAATTCACCTTGAATGTACAAGTGAATTACCCAAGAATGAATTTAAGTAGTAGAAAGTGGCCGCATTTAATGTTTTACAGAATGAACGAATAGTAGTAGTACCTCCAACTTTGAATGCTAAAATTTTCCACAAAAATAGGGTTGTAATCTTCCAAAATCAGTGCAAAAGGACCTCAATACCTCCCATGTCTTCCACAACATTAAATTGGGGAAAAATTAACAATACTTTTTCAAAGGAATCGGTGGAGGTTGACTCAGAAGGCCAACTAGACTCGTATGTGCCGAGTCCAAGTTGACTCAGTTGAGTCAAATTGGTTGATTTTTAAAACCATGATTACTGTGTGTATATAGGGTATTTATTCCCTGAATGACAGTTTATCATCATCATCATCATCATCAAAGCCTTGTCCCAACTATGTTGAGGTGGGTTGCATGAATTCTAATTCTCCATTCCGATCTAGATCACGGAATTATAGTTATATTGTTATATAGGGCAGCCTGATAAGAGATTTGTGGGATCCATCTAGCAGAGTGGTATATCCATGGATAAGATGTGGTCCAAAAATCAACTCGATAGGAGATCATCAAATGATGGAGATATCAAGGCCCAAAGATAAAGGGTGGAAAGGGCTAAAGTTTCTCGAGCCAAAGCCAACAATATATACAATCTAGATGGAGCTTCAAATCAAGTCAGGTGCCAATTCCATTTAGAGTGTGCTATGGGATCACAAGCATTGTTCAAAAACGTGGCCACATCCAGCTTCACAGTCAATCCCAAAATTGAGGTCATGGCGACATGTCGCAGTTTGTGGCTGTCGCGGTATGATTTTTTTCCCCAAAAAATCTAAAATATGAAGAATTCTAGAAAATATTATATATTTTTCATTACTAAACACTATAGACCAATATATCGGCTCTCTGAAGCCATAACATCTTGTATTGTTGTTTAATCCTTCACCGTTAAATATGTTAAATTTTAATGTTTAATCTATCCTAATAATATTCATCAATATAGTCCATATTTAAATCCAAACTACTCAAAATAATTATCAACCTTATATTAGCTTCGTTCAAAAAATCCACTCCAATTGGAGTTGAACCCACCATAAGATTTACAGGCCCCACTACGGAGCCCATGGCCATGACAGTCCCTTGAGACAACCAGTGAAGGGTTTAAATTCTGAACTGAGAGAGAGTAGAAAAGGGTTTTGCCCATTTTGGAGAAAGAGAGTAGAAAAGGGTTTTGCGCTTTGCGCCCTTTGGACCTTCCACCGTAGCTACACCTCCAAGTGCTCTCTCTCTCTCTCTCTCTCTCTCTCTCTCTCTCTCTCTCTCTCTCTCAAATTGGGAGATTTTAGCGATGGGGCCAGTGAACCAATATCACAACAAAATACAGTGCGATATGCACCGAAATCGATAGTATCATATCAGTCAATATTTAAATTTTAGACTATGATCACAAGTGGCCCTTCATGGGCTTTTGCCCATTTTAGTCCTGCCCATAGGATCAAACATAAGTGTATTGAGGTCATCAACAAGTTGAGCCAGCTCATCTTCGCTAGGTTGGGCTTGGGCTCGACTCTTGATCATAGAGCGAGCTCGAGTTTGGCTTGATTAGCTCAAAAATCAAGCTCAATCTAGGCCCTAGTCAGCTCGAGCACAGTAACATCAGATACAAGCCCAAGTAGAAGTTCGAGCCCAAGCTCAGCTCATCAATACACATAAATATATCTATGAGGACAAGCTAATCCCAAGCACAAGCTTCAACTCGGCTATTTTTTTTTTTTTTATAACAATAAAAAAAATGGGAAGACATGAAGCACAGCTTGGCTTGGCCAGCTCGTTTACACCCCTAGTGTGTATGTATGTATTTACGTGTATAGCATCCATGTGTATCAGTGTATGTATATGTAAATGTCATAAGTGTATAATTTATAGTTGGAGATGAATTTAAGATTCTTAGATGCATTATCAAGTCAAAGTCAAGGACAAGCTTAGGTAGGCCCAGCCTGATTTCTAACAGGTCCGACTCCACTAATCTTCAAGTCCAGCTTAACTAGGCTATGCTCAGGAAGTCTTGGCTTGCTTAAACCCTTCATATATACATCGCGCAACCCAAATGTGAACCAAAAGTGTTAATATGACTTTTGTAGATCAATTTTGTGTATGTGAGTGGGTGGCATGGTGATGATGGAAAGATGAAGCTTCTCTAGTCTATTTAATATTTTTTATTTCCATCGGCGACTAGTAAATTTTTTTTAGCAAATCTTATCAGAAGAAAGAAAGGAACAAGCTATAGGAACATTATACCATGCACGCCAACAACAAAAACAAAAACCAAAACAAACTACATAGTAAGAGCATCACTAGGATCCTCACAAAGCGCCTTTCTCAACCAACATATCAGCCGCATCACTTGACACCAAAAGAATATGTTGGAGTTCCATCTTCAATACAGAAGACAGAGATTTCATTTCATTGAGATAGTAAGATAATTTCCCAGACCCCAAACCATACCCGAAGCTATGAGCCACGGATACTTCAAAACGAGCAACGAATTGTGTTGTATCGTATCTGATATTTCACTCTTACTGTGTAAAATCCATGTCCATGGCGTGTGCGTCCCTGCTGTACCCATGCCATATCAGGGCATCATATACCCGAAGCCAATGCAATTGCATCAGCCGAATCACTTTCTATTATCAAAAGCTTTTGAAAAGAACACGCGTACATCCTCAAAGCTTTTAAGATGGCCAAGATCTCAGCCTCATTAGAATCTTTAACTCCAACTGATTTAAAGGGCATGAGCAATGTTTTACCTTCATAGTGGCTTTCCTATTGAGCTTGAAAGGGGCAACACTTTAGATCTAGCTGGGCTACCTTATGTCCTTTCTCCAAGTTTTCTAGGAAGACAGCAAAGGTGTAGGTTATGTAATTTTTAGCACTAAGATATGAATTAGTTGAGGTATGAATTGGTAGAATCCATCACTGATCAAATCCCAGAAAAGTGAAAGATTATCTTATTGTATTTGATACATTATTTATTTATCTGTGGGTAATAGATAGAATGGGCCAAGATGAAACGTCAAAGAAAACTTTCTACTAAGCATATTGCTAAGTATCATTCCCAAATGGATAGTATCATGGCAACAAATGAAAGTCTAATTCATGGCTTTATGGGGCTTTCCTCTTGCATGCATTGATGAGTTCTATATGTGGAGTAGCATGTAAATCACATACAGATTAGAGCATTAAATTAATATACTACACTAAATAAACAGCTTTCTTCACTCAGACTTTCTTAAAGAACATGCAAAAAATAAAAGAAAAATCAATACAAAAAAGAAACTCACCCATCATGTGATGCTGAAAGAATCCCTAGTGCAGGCAACATTGCTAAACCTCGGACAGTATCTATACAGACCTCATATGGCATTAGAAGAGAGTGATTTCAAATTATCAAAGTTGTAGCAAGATGATATGTGCATATTAGTGCATTAGAAATCTTACGAAAGAAGATAATAGAAGCACATAATTAAACAATCTAATCTGTCTTACAAACTTAATAACCATCCAAACCTTTCCCAAAATTAGTTCACAAAATTATTGCAATGAGCTAGGTGTGCACAACTGCACATTAATCATTAATCTGTATACAAGACACTCAGTATCCTTCAGAACACAACTTACATTGAAAGACACTAACTTTGCAATTTACGTAAGAGGACGTATAAACGCAACCAAAATAAATATTTCTATTTGCATTCTGCAAAGGAAAACATTGAGTGGATATTAAAAATTAATTAACTAAAGTGTTGCCTACATGGAGCAGAAACATTTTAAATGCAAGCATGTTTGTCTTCATTGCTTTTCTAATCAATAGATTAGAGTTGTGTTTTCTTTTTCTTCTTCTTTTTCTTATTTTTTTTATCAGCAAACATAGTGTATAGTTTAACCAATGCAACAACATGACCAGTGATCATTTGGCTAGAGAGGCTACCAATTGTTTGGCACTGTTCAGCTTTTTCATACAATGTACTATTTTGTTTCTTCTTTTATTTGCTTTTTTTAGTAATGAATTTGAACTTTCTAATTTCAGAAGAATGGCTGGCAACCATGAGGTGTATGTATATGATGAATCTTCATTGGGACTTCACTTCAGAGATAAGAGAGATATGGTGGCCGGCATTTTCTCCGGGAGTTCACTTCAACAATTCTCTTAGGAGGCTAATGGAATCACAGATTAGCAAAACAGGGAATTAGTAAAGTCTGTATGTGGGTGCCATGCGATAATCAGGTGGCGTTCTCTTCTATGTTCTCATTGGTGTATGCCTCCTATGTCCTCTCTTTTTAATAAATTCATCTTTACTACTCAAAAGAAAAATGAAAAGGAACGGAAAGGTATTTGTGATGCATTGGTTGGATAAAACAGAAGATGATTTACTTGATAGCATCCCCTCCAACAGGATCTTTCGATGTGGAT
Organism: Umbellularia californica; assembly: GCA_028538565.1. Taxonomy (NCBI): domain Eukaryota; kingdom Viridiplantae; phylum Streptophyta; class Magnoliopsida; order Laurales; family Lauraceae; genus Umbellularia; species Umbellularia californica. The sequence goes on from JAPQWN010000002.1 coordinate 8,199,673, forward strand.
GGGACTTCTAAAAGTAAACCTGGGCCAGCAGGTAAGGATGAGCCTTAAACGAGATAAAGGATCTATTACAGTGGTATTTTCCAGACATCTAGGCTGTAAGACTCAAATGATGCAGAAATCTAGGCCATCATGGTTGCTCCCCCCATCGGTCTTCTCAAGCTTAACTTCGACGGCAGTGAGGAAGGAAATCCAGGCTAGCATAGGTAGAAGGGATAATCTCGGATAGTGCGGCGAGGACAATTCCCTCCTTTTTGGGCCCCCATGGGAAAACAATCCGTTAATGCAGCTGAGTTGATGGCTTTGAGGATTAGCCATTGGGAGGCCTCTTGTTTGAACCTTGTCCATGTGATCATTGAAGCAAACTGTGTGTCATGAGACAGAGTCTGGCCCCATGGGCGATAGCAAACACAGCGAAGAGGTGGCTACCTCATTCGTAGAATTCAGGCCCCATTCTCTCATGTAAAGAAGTGTACAAACGGCTCAAGAGGGAGCAGCATGTCAGGCCTTGGTTTTTGGCAATGATTTGATTATTTCCATCTGACAAGCTCATATTTTCCCTTCTTTTCATTGTTCATTTTCGTTTCAGTCGCTTATCAGTTATTGTGCAGGCTCTTAACTCTTCAGTATATATCTCTTATATTGTACATCTCCTTTATTAATAAAAGTTAACATTCAAATAATAATAATAATAATCATTATCGATTTCTAATTTGAATGAGACTAGAGAATAATGTAAAGCAATGGAGGTTGAGCTTTCGACATGCTTTGTGGAAGGGTAATGAGGTTGTGGACTCATTACAACCAAATGGGGAGTTGATAGACAAGAAATGTATATGGAAACATCGCTGTAACTTTTGCCTTCGATTGTTTTTTTCCTGCAACCTTGTCATTGGCTCAAATGAGCACCTTCCAAATATTGGTATATGTTTACCATATAAAGGGAGAACCCATCTTGTATATCTCTATATATTCAGTTTCGATGTTATTTTCTACTACCAGGGAAAAAAGCTGTCTGCAGATGTTATACGAGAGAATATCTAAGAAACATTTGACCACCATGTAACAGGGGGAAAAAAGATGGTATGACAAAAATAGAAAGACCAACCTGTATGCCCAACAAAAGTGTGTACGCAAGTTTTCCCCCTCCAAAGCTTCAGAGTTCCATCACTTGAACCTTTAATACCAGATAATATAACATAATGTATTAAGAAAATGGTTCCATTCCTCATCAACAACAACAACAACAATAATAATATGAAGAAGAATAAGAACATGGTATCAGAATGCTCCTCAGTAATAATATAGCTTCTTGGCAGTAGAAAGTGCCAGGGAAGTCATTATTTAGTTTCTCGGCAGTCAACTAAATTTATCTATTCATAACAAAGTACAAACAATCAAGAGAAATATCAATAATGACATTTTTTATGTAAACATCAAGAATGAATTAATAATCATTCAAGAAGCCAACAGGAGAATCAACGTTCAATAAATGAATATTCTACAGTAGGTTCACTCTTGCATCCAATTGTAGGATAAGCAAAGGGCTCTTGATAAAAAAAAAAAAATGGAAGAAGAAGAAAAGATAGACGATTTTAAAAAATGTTTGAAAAGTTTAACAATTATAGGGTTTTTTTTTTTTTTTTAATGTGTTAACAATTATAGGTTCAATGATGGAAAAACTAATGAAAAACTATCCAGCTAACCAAGCAAGAAAAACTCATACGAGACTAATGTAGGCATAACACTGATCCAGTTTTGTTAGTCAGGCACACATGGTATATGCTGATGGGCCAATTGGCTTCATGAAAGGGGTTGAGGAATGGCTATCTACGAAGCTCCATATGACATCTTCAGCCATCCTATCCAAATGAAAGATTTCCAGCTGTCAGCTGATGTTTAATTTGACTGTTAATTTCAAACCCTGGATCTGACAGGTAAAATGCAAGGCAAGGGTTGTGAGCTATCCAGTGATATTTAGTCTGACTGTTGATTTTAAAGCTTGGATTCGATGACTAAAAACGCCTGTAAGTATAGGAGTAGTGGTAGCTAGCTAATCTACAACACTCTGAGTTTGCGAGGTCAGTGAGCCCATCAGCATGCCACATGTCACTGAACCAATGTCAATCAGAGACAACGTTCTGAATACAGTTGTCAAGCTGATGTGGCTCAACCAACAAAGCCCTAATGGAATTAAGGAAAATGAAGTCGTGATTGATAACACAATGGACTACAGTGGAGCTTGCATGTAGCCGTTGATGAAGAAAATGAGTATCTACAGGATCCCATGTGCAGCCCATTTGCAAATGCCTCACATGGAGGAAATTCCAAGCATAGCTGCAAGAGAGGCAGTTGATAAGGCAGCAAATTGCAATTCATACAGCCACTCATGTGCTGAACTCAAGGTGATGAATGAGTTGGTTATTTATCATAATTCAGGAGGTTTAGGATTGCCTACATGTTCAAAATGTTCATCCTCACCCCAAAAAAAAAAAATTCCCGATGTCAAGTGATAAATGTGCCAATTCAAGATGGTCAAAGTTGGATGGAAAGAAGTCAAGAACAATGAGAAGATCATGATAAATGGAAAATTATTTGGATAAAGTAAGGACATTAAAGTCTAACGATTTTGTATTTCTTCCATCACCCATCCCTCAGCCATATCTCACCTTATGCGTAGGAATCACAATTCTTGACTTAAAACCTACCAAACAATTACATTAGCCATTCCATATCCCATCAATCCATAGCACATATCATATAGTAGGTAGAAAGAGTTTCTCATTGTTAAACATGCATATAATGAGAGGGAGTGGGCGGGGCACAGGACTCTTCATTCTTGTTCACAGTTTCTAGGTAGGTTTGGTAGTCCCATCTTTGTTGAAGTGTCCTTTTTAGGAGTTGTAGCATAGAACTCTACTAGCCAAATCTGGATTGATGGGATAAGGCTATAATAATCATGAATGTAAAAATGCAGTTATTGGGTTTGTACCCATGTGGTTCCTTTTTTTTCTTTTTGTAACACTTAAAACACATATATCACTATCATCATCAAAGCCTTGTCCCAACTATGGTGGGATGAGCTAAATGAATTTTGTTTCTTCCGGTCTAGCCTAAGCCACATCATCAGATAGGTTCACATCTTCATATCTATCCTTACTACTCCCATCCATGTACTCTTTGGCTGACCTCCTTTCCTTGGTGGGCCAACAACCTGCTCAGGAAAACTTTTGCCTCGACAGTGTCATTGATAGCCTACACTGAATATGTCCAAACCATCTCAACAAGTCTCTTATAATTTATCACCTATTGACGCTATCCCTAAATACTCTGAATGCACTCATTTATGATTCTATTGTTCCTAGTTTTACCACACATCTATCCCAATATTCTCATCTCTGTTACACTCATTTTGTGCATGTGTTGCTTCTTGATTAGGAGAACATTATGTTACATAGATCATAACTGATCTAATTGTTGTACTGTGAAGTTTTCCCTTCATTATTGTTGGTAGCCAATCACAAAGCACTTAAGCAAGTCTCAATTTAACCATGCCGGTTTTATCCTATGTTCTCTCCAATCTCAATTTAACCATGCCGGTTTTATCCTATGTTCTCTCCGGCCTTAGTTCCTTAATAATTATCAAGCCAAGGTATCAGAATGAATTCCCTTGTGGTATCTTTTAGGTTTCAATTCTCACAATGGTTTCAGCTTTTTGTACATCCTCACTGAAGTTGCAATCCATATCTTCCATCTTTACTACAACTTATTTTTTTCTTTTTCTTTTTATGACGTGGGAATCCCCGAGGTCTTTGACCCAACAAGACTAATCTCCCAGGCAGCGCCCACTAAATCTACATAAACTTTGTACAACTTATTTAAAAAACCTTTGGATTCTAAAGCCTCCCGCCATCTCTCAAGTTCTGCATGCATGTCATCTCTCGATTTATCCACCAACAAACAACGATGTACCCCCTCTTGAATATGAGTAGTTACCTATGATGCACAGATACTTCATAAAGCGCAATGTATCATGTCATATCATATCTGATATTTCACTTTTTATGTGTAAAACCCATGTCCTTGCCATGTCAATATCATGTCCCTGCCGTATCTAGGCATCAGAGGTAGTTCACTTGTCCATAATCAACACAAATAGGTTCAAAGATGACCCATAATGCAAACCTATGTTCATTGGAAACTCACGTCACTCCACAAGTAGTTCTCGCACTCATTTAATGATGTCTCCCTCGTACACATCTTTTATCTAGAACCTACCAAATCAACTCTTTAGGTACCTTGTTGTAGTCTTTCTCTAAATTAATGCAGACCATATGAAGATTTTTCCTCTTCTCTCGATATTTTCCCCATTATTTGTTTAAGTGAGAAGATAGCTTCCATTGTTCACCTCCCTAGCATGAAACAAAATTGATTTTCAGGCATCTTAATCTTTTGTCTAAGTGTTTACTCCATTACTCTCTCCCAAAGTTCTATAGTCTTACTCATAAATTTTAATCCCACAATAAGTTTTAAACGGTAAAACACATACATTGATTGGAAATTTGTGCTAGAATGCAATATAAAACAAATGCAAAAGTGACAACTCTACACTTCCACTTGTGCCATTTATCTTTTTCTTCCAATCTTACATACTTATAAAGTTTAAATTGGATTTGTAATTGGTTTGTTAAAAATTTGCACGCGCGCGCGCACACACACACGTATATATAGAGAGAGAGAGAGATAATGCTTCAATGATGAGGATGCTGAGTGATCTTACAGGATACACACACACGTATATATAGAGAGAGAGAGATAATGCTTCAATGATGAGGATGCTGAGTGATCTTACAGGATGGATCGAAGTCATGGATTCTAGACTGACCTAATAAATACATCCTATAGTAAGGGGTAAAAAAGAATCATATTTAAAACCATAATTCGTGAATCAAAGAGAAAAGCACCAAAAAGAAGCTAAAAAGCAAAGGAAAAAGTACATGTTAACAAAATAATAATAAAATTCATTCCTCAATGACTACATTGGAAATTGTCTTGCATGGAAGTCTAGCATGAAATCAATAAATGCAGTAAGATGAAAAAAAAAGAGAGAGACTATAATTGATACCTGTTATAAGCTCTCCTGTGGGTAGCTTTAAAATTGCTTGTATAGCTGCCTTATGAGCCTCCCAAGATTCAATGGATTGACCTTCCCTCCACCGCCTTACAGTACTGCAATGCATAAACACATTGTAATATACCTATTAAAAATCAAACAATAATCTCCTTATCGTAGAATACTCTCAAGTCTTAACAGACGGAAGCGATGCAATGTCATAATCAATCAAGGTAGTCTTGAACTAGCTTAAGAATGAATATAAATTTCTTCTCTATCGAAATATTCATGAAAATACAGTTTATTTTAACTAGTAGGTTCTTTCTTTCTTTCTCTTAGCTTCCTATGAGAAAGGGAAGTTTTTTTATCTAATTGTGGCATGGTTAATTGTGGGTTTTTTTTTTTTATTAGCTCTTTCTTTCAATGATGGTTGGTTACCTCATTTGATCATCATAAAGTTGGAGTGGCAAGGTTCTAAAATTGGCCAACGGTCGAGTCAACTCAACTCGACACCTTCCAAGTCATCACCTCGGCCCCAGGTCCGCTCCAGCCGTGCTCTATGAGGAAAAGGTCAAGTTTAAAATAATGATGATGATGATGATGGTGATAAAAGATGTTTGAGGCATTTGGAGTCCATTTGCACTCATTTTAGAAGACAAGGACCACATTTTGTGGTAGATTGAATTTGAAGGTAATGTCCATCCAACTGAATGAATATCAAATGTGGCCACCTATTATCACTTAAATTCATTCTAAATAATCAAAACACATGTAACTTAAATTTATAGGAATCTATTTTCTGAAGTTGTAGTTGTTGTTGTTGTTGTTATTTCATAATTTTTTAGCTTTTTGGGGGCCCTAGGGGCCAAGTCATATGCGGCTCAGTCAAGTTGACTCAAATGAGTCTGAGTTCTAAAACCTCGGACATTCGCAAGCTTCATATCACTGTCAACAAAACTAGCGATTCTGTGTGCTATAGCAATATCAGATATCACATTACCAGTGTAAATAGTTAACGATGACCACAATTGACCAAACCAGAGCAAATTATGTTTGTTCCACTTGCAGAAATGATGAAGAAATACCAGTCAATTGACGATGAAGTGATGCCTCCACCGTCATCTACGGCAAGACCAGTGACCTGGAGTTGATGACCCTTTATGGTTTGAACACTCTGCCCCGTTTTCAAGTCCCACAGCAAAATAAGTGTATCCATCCCACCAGACACAATTCTACCTTCGGGGAAGTTCTCACAGGGAGCAATCCAAGCCAAAGGACCCACAAAACTGGAATGCCCCACAAGCGTTTTTGACAGCATATACCCGTGTTTCTTCTCGGGGTCAGGAGACCAAAACTTAACAGTTCTATCCCTCGAAGAGGTCGCTATCCCCGCACCACCACATATACAAATTGCACGTACCTAACAAGAATCAGTAGGAAAAAAAAATCAAAATCAATAAAAAAAAAGGATAACAATAGGTATATCAGTATCAATAACAGCGCAAAGAAATAGGATTAGACAATGTACAAGCACATGCCTATGTTCTTCGTTTGAAGAACACAGACCACGATAGCGAAATGGGTCTTAAATAGAAGTTTCCAATTAAAGGCCCCATCACCCAATTTCCAATACACTCTTAGGGCCTATTTATTTACATCAAAATACATAGGAATTGAATACCATTAGTAGTTAATAATGAAGATCAAAAGTGAGTTCTATACAATAAAAAAGAAGATGGGAAATGAACTACTAGGGTAATGAGATCAAAAGGAAAAGGTGGTCATTTGATGCTATAAATTCTATGTATTAAATTCGTATGTATTACAATGCAAACAAACATGCCCTCATGGTATTTGGATATATGATGAAAGAGAGAATCCCATAACAAGAATTGAAGGTGGAGAAAGAGAAAAAAGAGGAATTATTTCAAGACATCGAGGGTTTAATCAAGACCAATAACAAATAACAACCCAATCGAAACCAAAAAAAAAATCAAGAAACGTAGACTTTCTGTCGTCTATTGCAGCAACCAATGGAAAATGGGGAAAATACACGAAACTGACGGATTCGACCTAGAAATTACTGGGGTAATGAGAATGCAGGAAAGCGTGGTGATTCAGATGATTGCAGATTTGCAATAGCAATACAAAAACAAAAGAAGCGAATTACAGTAAAAGAGGAGAGAAAGACTATTACATCATCTTCATGGCCTCGAAGCTCGCAGCTTAATTGATACTCTCCGAAATCGATATCCATCTATGAAAGAAAGAGATCGAACCGAAGGAAGGAAAATGGGGTTTTGGGGGGTTTTTGAGAACTTTCAACAATCGCGCGAACAAGTGGAAATGAGAATTGGAGAAGAAGAAAACAATACTGAGCAGAGGCCAGAGGCTTAGAGAGTTTATTTAGATGCTTTACTTGCAAGAAGCAGGCATGTCAAACGGGCCGGGCCGGACCGGGCAGGCACCCAAATAATAACCCGACTCATATATGACCCGCATAATCCGATCCGTGGTATCTATGGATGGGTTTAAAAGGGTCATATTAGAATTAACCTGCATGATCCACTTAAATGAGTTGGTTTAGAGCCTAGCTGCATATTCAATCAATTTGGGGGTTCTACATTTGGGTACTTCATACAGTTCATTTTAGCTGAGCTTGTGCTTGTTTGCATTAAAATACATAGGAAATCTAATTATAAATAAGTAAAGCAATCATCATTTCAGACTAATTAGCATCACTAGTACAATTCTTCAGATGCGTGTGTTTAGTCAGCGATAACTTCAGTAAGAGGATTCTACGATTGACAGTAAAATTATTTTGATTTTTCACACTACTCACTGTTCTATGCTATGTACAGCACAATTTTTGGGGAAAGAGGAGAGAAAATGAACAGTTTTCTTCAATTCGAGGATTTGGATTACCTATGAGAAGAGTTAAGAACTTAAGGTTGCAGGCTTCCTATCTCCCCTGAAAGGAAAAATTATCATTCTCCGTGGAATCCTTTCAGAGTTAAAAAATGAGGAAATCTCTCCTCCTAGATACAAGGATGGCAACGGGTTTATTAAATGGGTGACTGGCCCCAACCACAAAGTCACATTTCCTGTGCTACTTAAAGACCACATTTAATCTTCCACTCTCATTTTATTCAAAGTCACGTGCTCACTCACTATCTTGCCATTGTTTTTGCCTTGTATACACATGCCCAAACCTTTCATTTATCTTCAACTGCAGTTACAAGGCTCCTTCCAATAGACTAGTATCTAATTCCACTCTTTCTAGTAAGGATTTTACTCCAAAAATGCCGACGTAAATAAATTTCTAAATGAGCCTGTTTTTTCTTCTCTCTTCTTTTTCACTTGCCATTTTTAAAATTCCCCAAGCCCTCTATGATTTTAAGCATGATAATAAAAGCCTCCCCCATCAATGCATGGAACTATTATATCAAAGTTCTACAAAGATTTTTTATGCACTTCAAATTAGCTATTTACCATATGTTCATTTCAGTTTTTCAAATTCCAAGCCCAAGCATCATTGAAAACAGAAAGCTCAATAGGAAAGAACAAAGCACTGGCCCATCAAAAATAAGGGACAGAATTGGGATAACAACTACAAACCAAAGACACAATGTTACAGGCCTTAGCCAGCCTCCTCTCTTTTTACTTTTCCTTCTCTCAACAAGCCTCCACTTTCACTTTTTTTTTTGTTCTTTTCGTGTTGTACCTTACATTGAAAAGCCAACTCAGTAAACCCAACACCCAAATCCTTCTTTAAGAAAATTGGGTATGGTTAGAAGAGAACCTTACAATGGAAAACCCTAGGAAAAAATTACAGGGATGATATTGAGGATAAAAAAAAATTACAGAACAACATATTTTACAGACATTTTCTTTCCTTTCCTAACAGCTGCTACAACTAGGAGGATGAGCAGAGGCTCTTGATGCCACGCAGCCACCATGGCCTTGTCTCGCCATAGCCTGTGCATTGCCCCTGGCCTTCCTCCTCACTGCTAAAGAGGGTCTGGTCCGAGCAGTCGAGGAATGCCCCACATGCTGCATTATACGACCTGCATGCTGAGTGGCACACCCGAAGCCTATTGTCGCCATCCTTGTCACACCTCTGTATGGATATCTGCCCATGCAATGTGGATAATTACATCAGTTTTTGAAACAGAATTTTTTATTATTGTAATATGAAATTGATAGTTCCCTAAATCAGGGTGGTCCCTGTGAAGTGGGTTTGCCTCCAATGCTGTTTTGAGCGCATCAGGGTTTCGGACTCCCCACGACCCAACATATGGTATTCTCCATGACCATTTTGGGAGTATTTGGGGCCCAACTGAGCAAATGAGTAGAAGAGGAATAGACATGAAATTTACAACAAAGTTCCAAGTTGGAGATGAAGTTGAGGTTGTCTGGTCCCATTAATGATTTGAGCACCGCAAATCATAATTTTGAAGAACTCACTAACTGGCCCTTTTATATCACCACAAAATGTCCATTACAGATTGGATTGATGGTTGGCCAATTGGTATGTTCAGCAAGTAGCTCTGCTGAGTGCAGCCACAAATCGATCATGGTTGGTCCTTTACTCCCAAAATGATCCTGACCAACCGGTTCCAGGTAGTGAAACCATATAAAGACCAACTTTGATAATACAAGTCTGCTTCCAAATGATAAGGAATTTACGATCCTCTTTTGGGGGCAAAAAAGGATAGGCATAACCTATATCACTGACGGGACCTAGCTCCTTAACAATTCTCAACACCATTCTGCACAACCCACCCTGTGACTTAAATTGGACAGAGGAACAGGAATAACTTACCCAGCAAGCCAGCCGCTTCGCAGCTGCTGCACAATAGCCGTTGTCGAGAATACTGAACAAGGATCGGCTTCCTGGTATTAATCGGTTGTAGTTTGGCATGACCACAGCTGCTTCAAGTTGTTGCAATGTGCTAAGTTCACTGGGAGCACAGTGTTGCCCTGCTGCATCTCTGTCCAGCACATCCCCACAAACAGAGAGGCTAGGGAACAGCATGGAACTGTTCTGGCACATGTAGCCTGCATAATCGGAACACCGGAACTCACATACACCGTTGTCACAAACTCCACCATGCAAGCTACACTGCTCGTCACAAACAGCTGCACAATGAGAGGAACTGTGATATGACTGATGTCATGCTACATTCTCTTTTTGAAGGGTAAGGTAAGCTCACTACAAGATGTTGGCACAGACCACTTGCATTTGGACTCATGCACAGGGCAATGGTCAATTATGAATTACAGATCAGCACTGTTAAAAATTAGAAAGGAACCTGCTATCTAATAAAGGGAAAAACAATGGATGTGGAAGACAGAGTACCAAGAAATCAATCATGTGATCCTAAGCCTCTGAAGTTATATTTCTGAGCTTTATTAATTAAACAAAGCAAGTATATAATATGAGTGAATTCCATTTCAAAAATAAGAGTGAATTTAACACATTAAACTGAAGTCCTGGACCAGAGATGATATGGATGTAAATGTAAATGTCATGGCCCAAGTTGTTTTATCCATACCACTGATCAAAGATGCATAGGGGAATAGAAGATCATTTGCCCTTTATCAGATTGCTGCTTTATCCTCTTCTTATGGGTCCATTAGTAAGACCCAGATCAAAGTATCAGGTTACCTGAATTTGATAAATTTTTGTCCTGCCCCATCCACAATGGGGCCGATCACACCAAGAGTCTAGGTCAACTAACCATGGCCAACACGTGCACAACAATGAGCACTGCAACAAACTGTATGCTTGCAATGATAGGAAGTTAGGATCCTATAGTTTTTTTTTTTTGGCTGAGTCATCCCAATGGCCAGGAGAGGAAAATGGAAATCACCCTGCCAAGGATCGATCCCCTGCAGGGGCTATGGGAGCGGGAGTTGCTATCCACAGCAACTCCCTGTGATTCCCTAGAATTCCTATCTGGCAAAATAGAGATAAATAGCAAGAAAAATGAGCAAGAACCATTAGCATCTGAGAGAGTACAGAAGCAGTGACCATTCAAAAAAAGAGTACGGAAGCATGAAGCAATGGATGATAGCTACTGGGCTAATTCAAGAGATTGAAGAAGACAGGAAAGATGCTCATATAGAGAAAATACTGCAATACCATTACCAAACTCAAAGACATTCAAAGCATCTCAGAAAACATACACACTTCAATACCTGTGGAGCAGTCGATTCCCGTCCACCCATTTTCACATTCACAAATTCCATTTGAGCTACACTTGCCATGTCCACCGCAACTGTTGGGGCAGGAACCTGCAGCAGAAACAGGATAAGTTTAAAATCTCCCAAGCACAAAACAACAGTGGAAGCTCTCCCTCTTTCTCGCACGTCCTAACCAATCAATCAGCGATTCAGCATGCACCACATCTCAGATATGTCGGATTCCGACCATAGTGGAACAGGTGATTAACGATAATATGGCAAGAAATGTTAGCAATATAAAGATGCACATTTGGGGTGGTAGGAAAAAAATAAACAACAACAACAACATTAGGTAGGATACTGTTTCACACTTTCACCACCTTTTCCATCCAAAATATCACTGGTACTCTAGTAGTGCTGATCATGGTTGATAATGTTTTAATCAGCCGAATACTCAAATCGATAATTACCAATCTCGCAAATAAATTTCTTTTCCAGAACTCGTCATAGAATTGGCAACTATCCATTCTACCAAATATTCAAATTGATTCATTCCATTCTATCAGAATATGTAATTTTCAGACTCCCAAAAATGAACTATTGCTACTGGCAAATTCTCAAACCCAATGCAATTCAGCATACATCCATATGCATAAAAAGTTGACCAATTAGAGGTTCCAAAACAGAATCTAGTGCAAGAGCAACTTCCTTCAGTTTGAACTCACGTTGATTGCAATCATGCCCCTGGAACCCAAGAAAGCAGTGACACTTCCCATCGATACAATCACCATTGAAATTACATGAGCTAGGACACTGGCCATATATGGGCACTTGCAGATTACCACATAGTTCATGATAGGCAGGACAGATCAGTTCACCTACAATACAAACAAATAAAACCTCTCAATCTTAGAAAATAGCAGGTTACGGCAAAAACAGATAATGTTGCTTCCCTCTTTTTGAATGGCAATAACAATGCATCCTTACCATTAAAAGCAGGAAACTGAACAGGTCCACCAGCTTCAGGACATACTTTCCAAATCCCGTCAACAGCAACCTAGATAAAGCCAAATGCAAGAACAGAAAGAAGCTTTTGAGAAGAAGAATCTTAGGCAAGAAACAACAGGAAAAAATGTGGTTAATATGAGTATGTTAAGATGAATGAAGCAACATCAGTGACAGAATTAAGGATGTGTACATAAAGGAAACCAATGGGAGGACCCAACAGTAGAGAAAAACTTAATTTGAGGTCATACATAAAAGATTATTAATAAGCACCCCAGTATTACGCACTACAAATTTCATGGAATAGAAGGGATAGACAAATAACATTTAACATAAAGTTGTAGTACACATTTTAGGTTTTGCAATGACAAAGAACATAGCTTCAAATAGAAGAACTTGCAAAGTTGGCCCCAGAATTGATGGGATAAGGCTTCGATGACAATAACAACATTTTATTATTATTATATAAGCAGAGAATATACACATTACATATCAAGCGTATAACCTTCCACAACCTTTTGAAACTATTAAAATTCAAAAGCGCAACTACATTGCCAGAAGTTTCTTCAATGTCACAACCTAATGCAAGCTAGTAGCTTCTCAGAGTGAGAAAGAAGTTTCCTTAAAGAAAAATTCAGGAACACAAGAATACTGTTCAAGAGAATAAATATAGGCCAGTTTCCATGAGAAACATTTTACATCTTGACCTTATCATTGGAATAATCATTTCATTGTGGAATCCACTATTTAGGCCAGACAGACTTTGAGGATTAAGTTGGTGAGTCATTCCACCAGCATTTTCCACAAGTCCGCAATTTTCAAATGGGATGGCTTTACCAGGTAACTGAATTTACCTAACATGAAAGCAGGCAGGCAAGTATCCTAGTAACAGTAAACAGCAAACTAGCCTCATATTCTTCGATCTCTGGACCTCTCTCGTGATGGGAATATGCCTTACCAATGCCCATGCGGGTTCGGCTTCGGCTGTCCCTTATTGTATTTAATTAAAAACCAAAATGAGGCCAAGACCACGACAAAGAAAAATGAAAACTGTATAAGTAGGGACTCATATATGCATACCTCTAGAGAGTTGTTAATGCATCGATGCTGATAACAACCATTCCCTTGAGTCATGGAACCCCGAACAAACCCAGTACGCACCAGGGATGAAGCCATACACCTGCATAAGTAGATAAACATCATCAGTGTATGCTGAGGCTGGTATGAACATGCAAAGATCCAAGATCGGTGCTGCTTTTGACCTTGAACTACTTCCTCGCACTTCCCCCAACATTCTGTCAGGTGCTCGTGCACTGTTTGTGTCCGTACATGAACCATCAGAATAAGCAACGAAATACGTGCAATAATCAGCCAATGATGACTGGCCACCTGCATTATCCAAGAAATGTAGTGTTTTAATATAGCTCTACAGTCTATAGGACAGATGATACATTTGATTAAAAATCTGGAGACTGCAAAGAATGGAGTGAATTTTCCCCTCTGGGAGGTGGGCAGCAATATGTATTAAGAGAGAAAAAAACTCTCTTTCTCTATCTCTATCTCTCTCCATCTATCTTTATCTATCTATCTCACATCCAAATTTCCATCCCCGGGAGGCTGACAAGCCCTGTAGATGCACGAAGCAGTATGCATCATCTCTGCATCTTGCTCGTAAAATTAACTACAGCAAATCAAACACATCCCCATTTAGAAACCGGAGGGTACTGTTTTCTGACTTTTACGCCTTATATCATTATAGTATTTTCCGTTGATAATGATATTGGACTGAAAAGATAACAAAAAAAAAACCCGTATCCCACCTATTGGTTTTTTTTTTTGGGGGTTTTGGGGGGGGGGGCGCGGGGGCCGCCGGTGTGTTTTTCTCTACTTCACCCTGAGCAAATAAAAGAATGGATAATCATCCATTCTCAGAATACTCAGACAACCTTTGATCAGGGGCAAGCTCAACAGACCCATGACCCTGACTGTCGAGATACCTTTATTGGCCAATTGGGGTTTTTGATCTCTACTTCACCCTGAGCAAATAAAAGAATGGATAACCATCCATTCTCAGAATAGTCAGACAACCTTTGATCAGGGGCAATCTCAACACACCCATGAACCTGACTGTCAAGATAGATAGCAAATGAGCAAATAAGGATACCTTTATTAGCCTGTGGAAAGTAGCGGGCCCATTGCGGAAGGTCACCACTATAACTTACAATTGGACAGTACCCTTCTGCCTCTCTATTATATGTACAGCCTGACAACTGTGTTGTGTTGCAGTGGTATGCCCCCTTCCACTGATTGCAAGGAGAGGTTACAAACTCAGTTCCTTGGTTGTGTCCCCAATCAAGGCGGTCTGCCATGCTATAGTTAGCTTCGTACCATCCACTATCCTCCAACAAAGCCAGAGTCATCTTTGAAACAACTGACCTTGTATCCACTGACCCTGTCATTATCTCGTTCATCAGAAGTCTTTTCTCCCAATGCGACCCTGCAAGTAAATCATGCAATATTTATTTTGTTGACAGACTATCAAATGCAAACACTCAAGGGACGTGCACATATAATGAGGATGAGTGTTAGATATATATATATATATATATCTTAGTTATCAAGCACTCTATATCTATGATGCCCTAACAAGGCAAGAGCACATCATGGCCATAAGTTCCAACATTTATAGAAGAAGGTATATATTTTTTAACATTCTATAAATGATATTTCCACTGATGAATGTCTAAACAGGTCCACCAACACCTAAACTTGCCAAAACCTGACTTGGTTTTGAATCTTTAAGCACCAACCCTCCCAAATATACCAAAACCGTTATCAAAACCCACCCCAATAGGTGTGGGCCATGTGTGAGAATAAGAAATGCTGAAGACTAAGTAACTTAATAGAACTGATTTCGTTGGATCCTTCTGCATGTAATAATAGTACTGAATCTGAAAAAAGAAGATACCTGATGTGCCCCGTCCACCACCATCTTCCAGCTCTAAGCCAGTAAAATTTTCAGAAAATGCCTGGTCATGACAGACTAATCATCAATGCACCTTATAGAACATAAAACTCACTCATGAAGTGAACCTCTCTTTTTTCCACCTTACATGCAAGTTATTTTCAGATAGGAAACCCACAACCTTCTGGAAATAGTTACTTACCCCATAATGATATCTTGCATGCATCACAACGCGTGGTAGCACCACCCGTGTCACCATCCGCCCTAACTTTTCATCCGTAGTCTGTATGGTAACCTGGATAGGAAGAAATGAGATTGGATGCCACAGTCAAATATTTATGCCCTGATTAAAGTTTCAGCAAAGAAACATTCTCTTGTATTCATAATAAATTAATAACAGGGCCAGTAGAATATTTCATATTTCAGACAAAACAGATAAATATAGATGAGTCGTAATTTAAAACAATGAGACTTGGTTTTAAAATTTTCATTAAAAAAAAAAAAAAAACTCTTGGCCATATATTTTCATGACTTTTTTTTTATCATGTTTTGATATCCACAGATAAGAGGATTCCAATCTTCTCAGTATTCAATAAAGCTTTGAGAAAGTCTTTAAGAGAGACTAAAAGAACATTTGATGAGACCACGGGATGATAAACAGAAAAGCAATTTAGCATATTGAAAATATCCAAGCTAATGTTAAAGAAACTTAGATTCAGGCTCGGAAACTTGTTGCTTCAGGTTAGATCAGTTTTGAAGTGGAACTAAATGGATTCTCAAAAGGATGGACAGGATGCAATGTCCAAGTAATGCACTATACTGGTTGCCACCTAGCAATTAAGGAAATGAGCTCAAACAGGATTTACCTGGTTACGCCTTCTTTTCCTCTCATCTCTAAAATGTGCAAAGGCATGAGGATCAAAGCCTAGAACATGCATCACCTAGAACAAAAAAATTGTAAATCAGTTAAGAAATTAACCACTACATTATATTTTCACGCTAATTCTTTGATGAAATATCTGCTAACCTCATGTATCAGAGTAGCTGAAAGCAAAGTTTCTGCTTCAGCTGTCAGGTGGCGAGGAGCGACATTCACATGCCCTGCAGAAAGAATAGAGCTAATATTAGAAGAAATTTAGATCTATGCAAAAGAACATGAGTTGTTAGGACAATTGTCAAGCAAAGAAAAGATGGCCCAAAAAAGTCACCAGCAATTGCACGGCCCCATTGATCCCGCTCACATGCCACTGCCCAAGCAAGAGTATTACCCGTTGTAGGTCTTGTGGTTACTAAAAGAACTAAGTCCGCATCAGCAACACCCTCTGCAAAGTAAAAAGATATGACCAGAGTCAGAGTTCAAACAAAATAAAACCATAACAGTTAAGAGGACTGGAACCCTTCTACATCCTCTGCATGGCAAGAGAGGTACGGACACTGACAAACTGGGTTTTTCTTTCATTTTTCCCCTCAAAACATTTATCAACATATATCAGTTCATATGAATATGAAACAAAGAAAGTATATCCATAAATTCCAGAAAATTGCAATTAGATGAGATGCTGTGCTCTGGCTGGTTCTGTAGTTACTGAAATGCATTCCCCTTCTAACATATCAAGTTAGTAAAAATACCTTCTACATATTCACGTGGAAGCTGTACCCCGCCATCCTGGCCGCATGCAGAGTACCCACTCAATCGCAGGTTCCCCTTCACAGGCTCAACAGCCAAAGCCCTTCTAAACCAGTCTACTGTTTGCCCCAAAGCCTGCTCAAAATTATTTCATCGATTAGTGACCTAGCAAATAACAACATACTAATTGTTCAACAACTCCCCAAATGAGAAGAATTAAAATCGCCCTATTTAATTCTGCCATTATGGTTGTTTAATCTTTAAGGGTGTGTTTTGAAGTGCCACGATCACTCTACAAAGGATCATGCACTCTCAGTTGAACAAACAGTTATCCATTCTGCCTTGCCAGTCTCAAAACAAATATCTGGCATATTTCAGATCTGACCAGACATGAGTAACAGATAAGTATCCAATATTCCGGTGTACCCAAATTCCCTCAGAGATCAAAGCACACACTAGTATAGCATTGCCACATAACTTCTTGACTTTTCATAGCTTCATGATTCCCACACAAATCTATGGGTTTCTTTTTTCCTCTGCAACACAAATCTACAAATGACATGCACAAAGCTGTTTTTGTGAACTTAAAAAACAAAAAATAGCACTTAGGTAAGAAATAACACCTTGCGAAGGCGATGCTTCTTGTCTTCCTCAGATATATCTTCCAACGTACAATTATACCAGCAATCTCCATAAACTGGAGGATCACCATGAGGATTACACGCAGGCAAGCCAGGAACTGAAGTTACAGGAGGTTCTCCGAGCTGAAAAGAAATATCGTCAATAAAAAGTCCATATAAATCCAACTTTAAGCAACAAGATGCATAAGTACCATTTAAAATGACAAATGGTTGTGGGGTCAAGTCATATTAATGGTCCCAATAAATAAATAAATAAATAAACGTAACAGTTAAAACCCATCACCCACCTTCACGACATCTCCAACACTGCGACAATCTCTATCATGAGAGTGCCCAACAGCGTCATAATTTAGAAATATTCTAATGGGCTCCCTCACATCCTTCTGCAGCTCCAACAGTTGTGAAACTCCAAGCAATGTCCGCCCCTTCCTTTGATGGGTTTCCAAGTAATTGGCCTCCTTGTAAACTTGAGGAGAAACCGAATACTCCTTGCGACCTGGTCGTCGCCTCTGATCAAGTATCTGATCATGGATGCAGGAATGCGAGAGAATGTGATTTCCCCCTAATTCAGAACCATGCCAATGTAAGTGGCGCTCTTGGGATTTGGCTTCAGTTCCTTCAATGCAGAGCAGCAGAAACACAACCTAAAGAAAAAGGAAAAGGATAGCAAACATCAATCAGAATTGTAGTGGGGATGAAAACAAACAAAGAAACCACATATTTGTTTTTTAGAAAGTTCAGTAATCCTAAACAAAGCCCAAATCCAAGACTTCAGACCACAGATGATGAAATAAAAACAATAAGGAATCCTACCAGGCCCTTAGGCACAACGCAAGTAACAACTAAAGGGAGGATTTTGGCAGATAGATAGTATTGCATTCCACAAAGCATTCAAGGCAGCGTGGCAAAACAATAGCCACACTGTGCAGGATAGTTATTTTTTCAGGCATTCCCCCTGAAATCAACACCTGTTGTGTAGGATGAACAAAAAAGATACTCGTTTGGGTGAAAAAGCATCACATCTGTCCCTCTTCGCAAGAGAGACTCTAGTGTGCCCTAAATCCCTATTTTAATAAAACAACAAATATAACCAAATATATATAGTAAACATATAGTCCAGCTCTGGAACCAAATACCAAATGCTAATTCAACAAAATCTGAAAATTAATGCAAACTTCTAATTCTCCTTCCTCGAAAATTTACAACACACAACAAAATAGAATCAAACAAAAGTCCCACAGCGATCGCTGATTTTTATTTTCTTTTAAGTGAGCTGACTTTGAACCTGCAACTTTGTGGTTGCAGCAATGAGCACCTCCCAATCTGCTACAGACTCTTGATATACAGATCACCCACTGATTTTCAAACTTCAAAGCAGTTCTACAACATGAGATTTTCAAGAAAATGCCAACCTAGTATCCAATTTTACCGGCGACATCACAAGAAGTTTCTTTTTCTTTTCTTTTTCCCTTTTTTCATATCAAACTAAATGCAGACAATGAAAAAAAAAAATCTGAGTAAAAGCATCAAATTTCAGCAGATCAATAAAATCTGGTGAGGCAATACCTCAGAAGAACACACACACACACACAAAAAAAGTCTCCGTCGTTATTGATTTCCAATTGAGTCCCCAATACCACAAAAAAAGAAAAAAAAAAGATCAATATTTCGCATTTGTGCGACCAGGAAAGATGATAATTCCTTCTGCCAAAAAAAAAAAAAAAAATACAGAAAGATGATAATTTCAACAAAATGCCAAAAGATCAGAGAACTCTAAAAATCCCAATACCCAACAACAACAGCAATCCTTTCAGTTTTCCATTTGTACCCAAATTGCACCACAAAACAGAAAGGGTATAGGAAGAACCCCAAATCTGGACTTGCATCATGAAAACAAAATCTATTACAAGTAACTATCACTAAACCTAAAAACTAGGAACACTGAAAACAATTTCTTCCAGCAATTCCTCATACCTACCCAAAGTATTACTTCACAAAAGCCTGCCAGCAACAGAAAAATCCTACCTTGACGCCCTGTCCAGAACAAAAACCCAAAATCCCCAATATAACCAGCTAAAACTTGTAATTGAAGGAGCATTCAACACCCAAAAAGCAATAAAAGTCCATGTAAGCATACATTTGCACCACATTACCACATACGATTAGCAACAGATCACACAAAATCTGAGATTTAATCCAAATTCTCACTACCCCACCAAAAACCAACACCAATAAACCAAGTCTCCATACCTGAACAAAGCCCCAGATCACCAAAAACAAAACAAAAAAAGCTCACCTCAACAAGCGCCGCTCCTAAATCAACCCATTGCCGACATCTCCTTGAGGCCTTCCTCTCCATCTATCATCAAGTAGAAACAACGATGGCGAAGAAACCCCCCAAAACCGATCTCCATCAAAACCAGAACGGTTCCTTCATCGATTCCAATTCCTCACAAATCCGCCGATTCCACGGCATTCTTCGAATCTCTCTCGTCCAAGAAATGCAGAAATACCAGTGCAGAAGAAATGTCACGGAACCCAGATACCGCTCAAGCTTAGAGAGAAGGGAAAAAAACCCAGTGAAAACTAAAATCCGCGCTGGGGAGTAGGAAAACCGCTTTGCGAGTAATACAAGCGGTTTTGTACGGAAAAGCGGATTTCAGTTCAAAAAGGAGGAGTGAAGAGGTCAGAGTGGAAACAGGCAATCGAAGACAGGACGCAAAAAAGGAAAAAAACATTAACGATCGCAATACACGGATATATTGTCACTTATTTCTTCTCATGTGAAAAGACCAGATAATTTACGTTCTACCCCCTGTAGTTTTCTATAATCTAGATGTTCTTAATTTTACATATAACCATGATTTCATTATGGTAGTGGATTTTTCTTTCTTTTTATTTTTTATTTTTTTGCTAATGGAGGATTCCCATCCCTTAGGGTTGGACTAATCTCTCCGGGCCCGAAGCCAAGTAAAACCCCTATAGCCCCCAGATAGTAGCACTAGTGAACTTAACCTTCAGTTCCTAAATAGGGGGGGGGGGGGGGTGGAATCGGGGATCGATACCAGGACCCCTATCTTTGGAAGAGAGGAAAATCATGGTCCTGACCACTCGGTCAACCCCTTAAAATTAAGCAATAGTATGTTATTAATAAAGAGAACTCTCAAAGTTATAAGAGACTTAGCCTGCCTCTTACTCCTAATTACCGGCACCGATAAAAAGACCAGTTATACCAAAGTATACGACACATGCAGTGTAGTACGCAAAAAGAATGAAGAAATAGCCCAAATTAAAAATTGTAATTACAATCGAGACCAAAAAAAGTCTAAAAAACACATGAGCCCACGGCTCAAGAGCAATCAAAAGTGACCCACAGCTCAAGTCAAAGCAACATAGCACAGGAGGCTGCAGCCAAGCACAAGCATAATATAAAATTCAGTAATTAATAATCAAGTTTGCATGTATGCTTATTTGTCTTGTTTAGCCTATTTTTGAGAAGTTGGTATGATTTAGTACATTTTGTATTAAAGGATGCAAGTTTCCTTAAATTTAGTCTCATTCAGAGTAAATGTGATATTGATGCATAAAAGAATAAATTATTAAAATTTAAAGAATTTAATAAGAGTTAGTCTGTTGACCTTGGTTTGTTTGAATCAGATTAAGATTAGGAAGGATTCCAACTACTTTTTTTATAATAAAAGAAAGTGTCAGGAGAGGTAGACCTCTTATTGCAAGTTAATGTGGTTGATTGGAGATTAAATGGAGTGGTTTTTTGTGAAATATAAGGAGTTGGGGGGTTATTTATAATAATCAAAAAGGCGAAGGCTATTTATGTAAAGTAGAAAAAACCCATCCCGAAGAGTAAGTAGCATGGAAAGGGTCCTGATATTTGTACCAAAAGCCACGGACTGTAATTCACTGCGTGATCAAAGAAAGAGCTGCTTTGTAAAAGTGTTCATAGAGCTTACGTGGCATGCGCATGCCCATAGATCAAATCCTAGCGGTCCATCAGGTGGGACGCACGCTGTAATCACATGTGATTTACATTGACATAGGAAATCTAGGGAAAGCTTGCATGGAATATGGACGGTCCGATGTGTTGGTTTTTTTTTTTTTTTTGGACTCTGGCTCTACTCTTCACTAGTGGCCCAGTGGTCAGTTTTGCAAGTGTGTTTTGGCCAGAATTAGAGGACTCTGTGTGGTGGGACCCACCATAAAGGGACACACCTAGAATTTGGAAGTTGACAGCCACCGCCGGACAAGTGGACCAGGCTTTTCTTACGGTGGGACCCATTTATCAGCGTAGACTATACACGCACGTCTTCATGGCTAGGAATCTACCCAGGAAAGTGGGCCCCCACCTGACTGGACACAACAGCTAAAACCTTGAGCACAAAAATCGGCAGGGCCTACGGGTGCAAAAAACAGAAAGAAAAAAAAAAAAAAGAAAAAACACTGCTAAACGGCTAAACCCATTCGGATTTATAGTAGATCGATTTGGTCACGATTCGAATTTCCTTCAAACCGTTTCGTTTTATTCAATTTTGATTTGAAGGTGCGGTTAAACTACTCAAAATGAACTGAACCAATTATATAAAGGGGGATATTCATATGCATCCATCCCTCACCATTTTTGGTGAGGGACACCCATTTTGGGTGTGTTTCAAGTATAAGAGAAGTACAAGACCTCCCTCTTGTACTTGAAACACCCCCAAAAGGGGTGTCCCTCACCAAAAATGGTGAGGGATGGATGCACATGAAGACCCCCCTTTATAAAATATATAAAAGAATATAAAAAATTACTTGAGAATTACTTGAATGCTCATTCCGATACTTGAAGTTTAATGTCTCTCACCAATTGGACTTCTATTTTTTGTGAAAAAAAAATTTTAAAAAGAAAAAAAAATAACACGAAACCAAACCATATCGGATCAGTTTGAGCACATGGGCAGTTCGGTTGGATTTGAAAAATAGAAAATCGATTAATTCAGTTTGGTTGATGGTTTTCTCTCTAAACCGATCTGAATCGTCCATGTGCACCCCTAGCTGTAAATCATGTTTGTAACCATAATCTCATTTTAAAAGGGCTTAAGACCTATTATTAGGATTGATTGCATGTGGATTGTAGGTTTTATGAAGGATCAATTGATTCAAGTCTTGCAGTTTGGCGATGACCAGTGCATGTTGGCAGACTTTTAGTCTAAGCCGGTTGGATTTCATAGACCACGTTTGGCAAAAAGACAAGGATTTAGCGCGTTTGAGGGATCCTCATTGCTGTTTGTGTGATAGCGGGAGGATTTGTACGATGAGGTTTCACATTGATAGTAATGTGCACAATAGCATATAGTTGATAAAGTTCTGTATAATTGTATAAATCTGCAAAAATAAGGATTTTTAAATTATATCAGATATGAAAATCCTCTTTACTGCTCAAATCTTTATAGATTTACAATTATCAAATATAAATTTTTTACTACTTTATGAAAAAATTGTTGAGAAATCTCCTAAGATTTGATTGCCAAAGGCGACCTTGGCCTGTTTGGATAAATGAGGAGTAGAGATGAGGAGTGGAGTAAAATGAAGTTGATTTCTCATGAGGAGTGACGTGGAGAAGAAGTTGAAGTTAAAGTAGAGTACTGAGTATAATTCACTTTTATTCAAAGAAATTGAAATATTTAGAGTTGAAGAGAGATTATCAAGATGTGGCTGAAAATAATACTTCTTCTATTGGGTCAGACTAATCCAAACATAATAGAGTTGAAATTTTAAAATATTAGGGCTCATTTAATTTTACTCTACTCTATTTTTTACCTACCCAAACAGGAGCGAACTCCACTTATAAATTCATTGACTTAACCACATAATTTATTTGGTCCCGACACTAGGGAATCTAGACTATCATATGATTGAACGTACCAGTCCAAGAGCGTTATTCTTTATGGGTGGATCTTATTTGTCTATGACCATTGTAAAGAAGTTTCCAATAACACTTTTTTTTTTTTTTTTGTGTGTGTGTGTTCGATACCTACCTTCATTTGCCATCTACCATAATTTCATCATGTGCATGTTGATAAGAGGTTTTGCATGTGTTGCTATGGACTAGTTCTCGGCTTTTTAGAATCGAGTGTCCCTCGAGTTCAGGGGCAAAAGACCCTTAGGTTAGGCTGGACAGGAGATACCCTGGGTTATAAAAATATAACAACACTATTTTTTCAAGGAAGTTAGGCTGCTTCAACAACCCTTGTTTTTATGGAAAATGTGATTTATTTTTATACAATAATTGAGTTTTTAAGAACACCCATTCAATGGCACCCTTTCTGGGGGTTGCGCCTATAGGGCTGTCAATCTGGCCCTTTGATGAGAGGGCCCGGGCCAGCTCAACCCACAAAAGCTCTCAAAGTGAGGGCTTTTCTTTTTGTCCTAAAGCCAGAAGGTAGGGTAGGGCCCAATTTTGAAAAGTCCGCAACCTTGAGGGCTGAGCTAAAACAAATAAAATGTATAATATAGAATATATGTATATATATATATATATAGAGAGAGAGAGAGAGAGAGAGAGAGAGATTTTTTAAAATATATAAACTCCTCTAATTAGCAATTAATGATAGAGACTTAATATTTTGTTAAACAATAATAACCGAGGCTTAAAAAGAATTTTAATGGATATCCTCATAGATCACAATATTGCCACCTATATTTAATTCTATGTTATCATTTAAATGATATATTTGATTCTATGTTTGCCCAACGCGAACATATTCTTCAATGAAAAGGGAATTCAAGTTGTCATTCATCATATTGATTTTCACCAATGTAAATTATTGAAGGTTGAGAGTTTAGATAGAAAATCATTAACATAACTATTGATCGATGCCAATTTCTTTCTATACCCTTACTTTTATGACTATTGTTGTTTCATTCATGTGGACCCCACATCCGCAGTTAAAAGTTTGTAACTCATGAATTAAATCATCTTTGTCATTCATCTTCGGTATTCAAAGTTTAATTGTTTTGTTATAAAATCCAAGGGTGGTTTTTCGAAGAATTACAAGTTAGGGTTAACGCTGACTCAAGAGTGGTCTAATGTTTATTTGAACCACATATACAAATAATTTATTTGGAATAAATCTAATGCCTATTTTGAAGTAAATCTACTTGAATCATACACGACTTGCCAAACATGTTCTCACGGTTCACATTATTGCTTTATAAAAATATACAGAACATGAACTAGTAAAAAATGTAACAACTAGCAAAACTTTAACTGCAACAATCTTAATAATAGCCTGAAAACAAACAAAACCGAGCACATTATTTAAACTATTAAGACTGAAAACAAACAAAACCGATGTAACTATTGCTAGTGTGTTAAGGTATTTAAAAGTGTATTTCCTAGTTTCATGGCACAATACTATCACATTACCTTATTTCATTTAATCATAACTAATATCTTTATAAAATGATGAAGTAACTTGTTTTGTGCATTATTTTAAAAGTGTTACAAAAAGATTGACTTTTTACATTGCCCCTTGAAGAAAGGTGGGTTAGCATTATGATATAGAAGAATAATTATATATGATAATATTAAAAAATAATCATTTTTTTCGGCCCTGGCCCGACACTAGCCTGGCCCTGACCCTTGAGGATAGGATAAGGGGCTTCGATATTGTAGGCTCAACATGGGCTCTGAGAGCTTTGACTTGACTTAAGCCCGGTCCGCATATATGAGGGTAGGGTAAGGGCTTACCCTGGTCCGGCCTGGGCTCGGACCTTTGACAGCCCTATGCGCCTATGAACAGTATACCCCTATACCCCCTTCACATAGGCTTTATCCCTTTTAATTAGCTTTGGCATCAGTCACCAGTCACCAGTCACCACTAAATGTTAACACAATAAATTTGCATCACCATTAGATTTTTAATACTTCAAATCAAGGTCTGTAATTATTTTATCATAATGATGTTACACCCTGAATCAATTTCCAAATTTATCCATTCACTAGCATTCATTAATTGTCATGCATCTAGGACATGAGCCAGACATTTTAAAGAAATTTAAAAAAATAAATAAAAAAGTGTACGATATCGAGACTGCATATCTTAGAAACACAAGAAAAATAAAGATTTGCGGATGCACATACAAAGCATTTTATGTCCTTGCTATTTTTCGATTTTGCTTCAATTTGATTGATTAAAAACATAAATACCTTTCTATAATACAGGAGTTACATTTCCATGAAAATACATGCGGATGACAGTAAATGTAGAAGAGGAGTGAAAACCATTAATGAGAGGGGCCAACAATCTAATCTGATAAAAGTGATATGTTTTGCTTAATTAAGATTGAAAGTGATTTGCTGTTCTTATCAGAGCGTTGACTGATAGATTAAGTTAATAAATATACTCCCCTTTAGGAGATCTGTTGAACAAACACCACTCGCAGTAATGACATTTTACTATATTAAAACACAAGGCATGTCAGGTGTATCCAAGTTGAACATTAATAAACCATCAAGTATCTCAAAGAAAAACTTATTTTGGGGTGCTAGTTATATCATGTAGGTAAACTATTGGATCAATCGCTTTCCGTGACTGCCACCATATTTTACTCTTGCTTTGATCAAATTGAGATTTGAGAATGCCAATAGTCACTGAAAGATTAATTAATCTAAAGTGTCGTCACATACACAGTACTGGTAGACACTGTTATCATTTTAAATGATAACATACAAAAGATAGAGAAGATATCTCCCTCGTCAAGATGTTGGAATCGAAAAGAGAGATATTCCCTTCTTCATACAAGGGCCAGTTTGTTCGAATGGAATTGCATTTTAGGAATGCTAAAAAATGTATTCGGTGAAAGTGGCTAAAATTAAATAAACAAATGCGAAGATCTACAAATGACCATCAAATAACATTACTTGCCTTTGACAATGATTACTCAATCATTAACTTAGTAAATCAAATCGTAATAAATTTGGGGTCACATCGACATCTCCACTTCATATCTTTGATCCTCTCATGTTGCCTCCTGCCTTCACATAGAATAGAATTATAAGGAATTCATGATAAGATGAATTTAAATAAATGATTATTAAAGTTGTAATGGTGAAGGATATTTACTTTCGTAAAATTTCATTTACCGGGGTGATTGATATTCTTTTTTTTTTTTTAAATCTTCCCTTGATTCATTTTCTTTCGATAGTCATTTATGGATTTTTCACATTTCTTCAATTTTATTTACTTGTAATAATACATTTCTTAGAACTCTAAGAAATTAGCATGCATGGAAACAAACTTGCCTTATGTTAGTTCATGTTTCTTCCAATACGACATTTAAATGTCTTCATAGGCCAAATCTAAGAGATGGGGATTGGAACAATCCCATTCCAAGTTGAACTAAGAGGCAAACAAAGCATACAAGCCAAGATACTCTCTAATTTAGTATTGCAAGTATTCAATGCCTTTTGTCTTCCACCACCTCTTCCTGTTTTATGCTTTAATAATATTCCTAGTGTTCCCTTCATCCATCAACGTCTCTTTTAGTTAGCTTACCAATCCCAATTAAAATAAAAAAAATTTGTTAAACCAATGTTAGTTTGGTACAGGTCATCCAACTCAAAGGAAACCAAGTTCTTGTTGTTTCTTTCTCTGGAAGCAAAGCTGTGGCTTGACTCTGAGGACACCAGAACCTATAAATGCTGCCAGAAGGCTGGTGGCCAGGACCCACCTATACAGAAGTGGTTTGAGCCAGGACATCACTTTCATTACATCCTTTGAAATGAGGGTCCCATACAATCTGTTTTAGCATACAGGACCACTCTTCTGTAAGAATAGAGGGAATTGCATCATCCAGGATGAATAATTGAAAATGGGCCTTGAATACCTGAACACCCTAAACATTAAAAGGACCAGAAATGACAAGCTGGATGTGGGTTCAACATTTGGACTTGTTTTAAATCCGGTTTTGGGTCCCACCTAGGGACCCACATGAGGATAGGGATGGGGGGAATTTCAAGGACTCCCTAGGATTTTACTCGCTGCAAAAAATCAGCCCCACCGATGATTTATATCATCTCCATATGGGCACAAAAGTTTAATGGTCAACAATACATTTGGATCGATACATAGTCGATCGAACGGTTCAGTAAATTCGGATCTAACCAAAAGTTAATGAACATGTACAATTTAGGGAGGCCATGTGTTTGGTCAATTTTGATTGACCAAAGGTGGGCCCCACAAGCATGAGCTTACGAGATTTTATCCTAAACTTGAGCTTAGGAGAGCCTTGCTCTATATATATATATATATATATATATATATATATATATATATATGGTAAGCTCTTCTAAGCTGAAGTTTAGATTTTCCTAAGTTAAAACAGTGCTTAGATTATTCTATGCTGAAACAGTATTGATCCAACAAATCAAAATCGATTATCGTTGTTTTTTACATACTGTTATGCATCAATATTAATTAAAATCCCCAGCTATACAAATACTCAATGAGGA
Source organism: Umbellularia californica (assembly GCA_028538565.1). NCBI lineage: Eukaryota > Viridiplantae > Streptophyta > Magnoliopsida > Laurales > Lauraceae > Umbellularia > Umbellularia californica. The sequence goes on from JAPQWN010000002.1 coordinate 8,227,717, forward strand.
GTCCACAAATATGTGGCAACCAAAAATCCTAAAATCTACAGATTCTTCACCTGTTACCAAACGTGCCCCTTTAATCTTCATCTTGAACATTCTCACTAGTTCCTTATTCCTCTCGTATAGCTACCTTCGAATCATAATTTCTTTGGGCTTCGGTCTCCCATGGGAGTTTCATATGGCAACATTGTGGGATTTTTGGCCTCTTGATTTGTAGATGTTGGGGATAGAAAATCCTACACCACCGTTGTATGGGGCTCCCAGAATGAAATTCCCTCAAATTCTCTATATTGAAAATAGGATTAGATAATCAGCCCCTGGTAACTCCATGAAGGTAGGGGTGTCCATGGGAAACTTGAATATTGAAATTTGAAAATGGACAACCCCCACCCCAAAACTTAGTCCAATGAAAAATAGTAATTATTAGATTAAAGAACAATAAACAGTAGCTAGGCATCCTCACCCTCAGTCAAAGAGAAGGTTTTAACCAAGTAGAAGGCCTGGAAGGAAACCCACCTTGAAAAACTCCACAAGAACATGAGGAGATGGTTACTTATATAATATTCTCATATCCCAATGGCCATGTGCATTTTTATACATTAAATAACTATCAACTTGTCTCTTACCATCCAACTTTTCAGCTTCCATGTTGCAAAAAAATGCTCTTCTGGGAAAAATCCTAAGACACTTTTGGGGTGTGCTTTGTTATATTGTAAAGTTGGTCAGTGATAGAAAAACCTGTGACAAGTTCAATGATCACATAAGAAAGAGTGAATGGTTCCCACTTGATCAATCGCCATCATTGTCCCCATCACCTCTTTACTGCAAAACAAGCAGGAACAAGCTCCATTATCGTTTAATTAAGATTGGTTTTTTTTTTTTTTTTCGTACCAGAGGCTTCTCAATCCTCGGCTATTCCCTCCCGATCCAGAGAAAAGTTGGATAAAACCCCTGTAGCCCGTATTTGGTAGTACGAATAGATTCAACTTTTGGTTCCTGAATAGGAGGAACTGGGAGTCGATACCAAGACTTCTAGTTCCAGAAGAAGGAGGAACCGTGGTCCTGACCACTCAGCGAACCCCTTAAAATTTGTTAAGATTGATTGATATTTTCCAGAGGTGATAGAATCCATCCATCATAGATTATTCTCAATGGATCTTACAACCACACGTTAGCCACTAGAGTGAAAACCTTGAAAGCAATGGAATTGTGCTCTGCCGACACTCTAAATTTCACCAACCCGTGGTCCTAAGTCCCATCTAAAGGAAAATAAAATATTACTTTATTAATTATACTTATATAGGGTAAGAATTGGTTTGGTCTTTAGCATAAGAATATGATAATACACCATCAATGGTTGGTTTTTTGTCATTTTGCAAATGAATGGGAAGCTGAAACTTGTGACATCTTATTTTTCCTTTGATTTTCTTTTTTACCCAATAGAGATCCCAGTGTCATGGAGAAAGAAGTCTGCTTTCGTAGAAAAATAAGCCCTTACTAGAGAGATAGAAACCTAATCCTACAGGAAGAAAAACCCAAGAATCTAACCCTAGACAATTGAGTGAGAAACAGGTATACTGGTTCAACCCTTGTTTTCCAAACAAGAGACATCTTGGTGGGGTATGGTAGGGGCAGACCCCGAAAATGGAACTAGGGGGGCCAAATGAAAATTATTAAAAGAAAGTTTTAACAATTTAGGGGTCAAAATAAAAAATTAAAAAACTTTTAATGGTAAAAAATAAAATTTTAAAAACTTAAGGGGGGCCATTGCCCCCTAGGCCTACATGTAGGTCCGCCCCTGGGTATGGTGGCCCTATCTGCATGGTAACGTTGTGGGTTACCAATAATCTACTCAATTAGGCATTCCTTGTTTTGTTATCTAACCAAAGATGATAAACTAATGTCCAAAAAAACATATATATATATATATATATATATATATATATATATATATGGGAAATGTTCATATGCATCTATTCCTCACCATTTTTTGTGAGGGACACCCCAAAAGGGGAATTTCCAAGTACAAAAGTGAGGAAGTATGTTTACTCACAAATTCCCCTTTTGGGGTGTCCCTCACAAAAAATGGTGAGGGATAGATGCATATGAAGACCCCCCTATATATATATTTAAATTTTTTTTTCCATTGTCCAATACAATTGTTTTCTGTCAGAGAGCTAAAACTGTTTAATGGGAGTGATGTTTACAAAACCCTATTCTACAATTCAACTATGGACCTGTATGGCCAGTTCACCCCACAATATATACTACCATGTATCTCCTGCAGCTTTCATCTTCAAGATGAGAAAACATATGTACAACTCATTGGAATGAATGCCGGCATTTCCACGCAAAGAAATGTTTGATGGGTTGGGTTAACTAGGAGTGGGTCGCATTGTAGTGAAATGAAATTGGATTTGGTTTAGCCAAGTCAAGTAGAACATGGACTTGGGCTTGTCTTGTGAGGCAATTGATCTAAGCCAGGCTTGACTAAAAAAGCTTGTGATCCGACTCGATCTCAAGCCCAGTTGAGCTCAGCTGGGCTAGCTCCCTTCAATGACAGCCCTTCCTAAAGAATAATGGCCCAATAAACCATCAAGAATCCATGGCATGACCCTAAAAGCCAGGGGTTTCAGATAGGGCCATTGTCCTCTAAAAAAATTAAAAAAAAACCCATTTACATTCTTGGCCTTCTGATATGGTAGGAACTAGAAACCTGGAATGGATTATTATTACTATTTTAACATAATGGTCCCATCACAGACAAATTTCAAAGTCAAGATGTTGAACACTGGCTGCACACTTTTCTCTTCAAACATCTATTTTACATAAATATAAGCACCCAGTCAATCCTAATTCATTACCTCCAGACACTGTTACTTGTTTGTTTGTTTCATTCCCATGGAAATAGGAAGAGGACATCATTTGCTGGTGTTGATGTTGCTTGTTGAGATGGACAGCTACTCATGATTTGATGGTATCCAGGGAAGGAAGATGGTGGTGGGAAATCATTTTCATGGATGAACAAAATCATTGCTTGGAAATTTTCTAAGGGTAAGAAGTGGAAAAGCCATCCAAACATGAATAGCTTCTCTTCCATATATGTATATAATTCACAAAAAGTACTTTTATCAAATAAATCTTTACTAGGAAGGGTCCAATGACTACCCTTTGCTAACCAAAAGAAAGAAGGAAAGGGACTGAAATCATAACCTAAAATACCTGAAGATGTGATGTTCAATAAATTAACAAGCAAGTTATTTTAGAATTTTAGGGTGCATACAGGATCAAATATCATATAGGATGGGAACACAATATAAATTTAAAAGCAGCTTGTTTCCAAAATCAGATGATTTCTCCACAAACGGCTGTGATCAAATGCTCTCTTTGTAGAGATTAGAGATTTTATTTATTTATTTTTTTGGTAGAAAGATTAGAGAATATTATACTCCTCTCCTTGCTCTTATGTGTGATCTGATGGATGCATAAAACAATGCAAGTGGTTTTCATGTCTTACTGTCACATATACAGTTCTCACTAAAATTATTGCCTCATTTTCATTTGGGCCCTTTCCTTGGGAGTTATCAATCAGCTATCATAGAACATACTTTGATTTTAAATAATACTAGCCTGGCCCGGCCCGACCCGACCCTCCGACTTTTTTTTTCTATATGATATATATTTATATATGTAAATATATATTCTAAAATGTCCTTATAATAATTACTTAGTAGTAATAAAATGAGGTTATGAAGGAGATTTAATACCCATTACAAATTGTTGTAAAAATCCATACACACTTGGTCCATTTCATTCTTATTTAATTATTGAAGTTATTTATTATATTTAATGCATAAGCAATAAGTGTTGGATGGTTGCTTCCAAACCCTTTTCTCTAGTTTTATTGCTTCCTATTTAGGTCTTTTATATTATTTTCATATATTATTATTGCTAGTGTAAAAGGGGATATACTCCTGTTAATAAGGATACACTTCTTCCTTAGTGACTTACGGATGCCAACCAATGAAGGTAGTTTATATGTGTATGGAACTTTAAGGATATGGATAGGGTGATCCACACCCATTTAAATAGATGATTATAACTCCCGATTTTTTAAAGTCTAAACTATTATTACTTTTGTGACTGAAATCCAACAGTGCTTAATTGTCAAATCAGTGTTAAATTTAAAATAATGTTAATTCATAGAAGGTAGGTGAATGTAAATATTAGTTTAGAATTTTCAAAGAAAAAACTTTGATGGAATGATTTGGTACTAAAAACTTTATGTGAAAAGTGTGAGATAGAACATATTCTTTTAACCATGCATTCCCTTATTTGATAAATCCCTGTAAGTCGCGTTTGGTTAAAGATCCAATTCAGTTTGGTTAAAGAATCCAAATCCTAACCGGGGGATTTGAATATTTGTGGAGTGATCCAATACAACAAGGGGGACACATTGGGAACACTACATAAAAGAGATGGGAGCCCGTCTTTACTATGATTCATTGATTGGATCATGAGTGTGGGAAGGAGATTGATGCGACCACAACCATTTGAAATGCACATTAAATCACAATTTTCATCTTTCCTTGCATCTCCCAATGGGTATACGTAAGACATGCATTTCTTACTGGAAGGTCAGAGTTTCGACCCTGCCTTCCTCTAACCCCTTGCACCTGCAAGTTTCTTCTCCTTGCTTGAGCGAGTTTGTTTCTCCTAATATGTGCTAGTTACGTCCTCCTCGTTTGTGCGAGTTTTCTATCACCTCATATGTGAGTCTCTCAAAAGTCCCAACCCCTTAGCTGGGCTAAAAAAAAAAAAAGAGCAAAACCAAAACCAATTATGCCGATTCACAAGCTTGGAAATTGGGGGCATGTTATGTGACTTCCAATTCTACTTTTTGGTAGAAAAGTAATTCTATTTCTTTCAAAATAATTTTCCATGGACTTTAGAAAAACAGTTTCTTTTGTCATTTCCCCAAAAGTGTAAAATTAAACTGCAGAAAAGTAGCATGGGTGTAAAGTAAAGGTGCATTTGTTGCAACGGGAGAATTCTACAAAGAGAGGAGAATTATTTTAGTTTTTCATGCAATTCCTTGTTCTGTTATTTGATGCCATACATTTTCCTTGTGGAAAAAAAATATGTATTAATTTTTTTTCATGTGAAAGGATTCTAGTTTTCTACGAGAGAGGTAAGAATATGTACGATACTTTCTCTCAACCATGAAAATTGAAATATGTGGAGGCCGATTCTCTCTTTCTACAATAAAATTGTGGTTACAAAAGAGAATGTCTATTTGTCCCGGATAAAATCCCGGGACAAATCCCGATTCCACATGGGAGGGGCAAAAAGGTCATTTGCTGGTGCCCCTCCCATGTGGAATCGGGACTTGTCCCGGGATTTCATCCGGGACAAGTAGCATGGCTCTTACACAAATGTGCCCTAAAGCTAATGACCGAACTCAAGATCGCATGTCGAACCTTTGAATGTGACAATTCTAGAATGGAGCTAGATATCGGTGAAACAGGAAGGGAAGATTTTCACCTACGCACCATGCGTGGGGACAATCCAAGCACGGGTGAATAAATTCCTGGGTGTACGAGGCCCTTCATACTGACAATTAAGCATCATTTCCCTGGGTTAGCTAGTTTGATTTTGTATCGCCTTTCTTCTAAATACTAGTGGAGCCCTGCACGAGCAATGCACGCGCAAGGAACATACTCTTTCAGTATGATAATCTGAAAAAATAAAGTCATTGAAAAACTCAATATTAACTATCCCAATGGAGAATGACCATATAACAAATTAAGTAATTTACAATCATTCATTATTCTTATGAAATTTAGTAAAAGCTTCAATAGAAAAAAGTAGGAAGAAGATTGAATAACAATATATATGGAAAGAAACTGATTTAAAAAAAAGTTGAAAACTAACATTTTCTGGCCATACATGATTAGGCAAAACACTTACTAATTTCAATATAGATCGATAGTCCGGCCTATTTCCCATTAGAATTTGTCTAAAACTTAGTGCCAAATACATACCAAATTCAATGAAACAAAATACTAACCAACCAAAATAATACCCAACTCATAGCTTTAAACAAATCAATAACAAATCACAAGGATTCCAATCAATCTTTTTCATTCTCATCCCTTCCTCTGACAAGCAAATCGTGTCTTTACAGGCATTGTGATTGAAGTTGAAAATTTTTAAACATGAAAATCTCAACTGAAATTTCTCATTTGAGTTTTTACATTTTATACATATATATAATATAATAATACGAAGTGGGGCCCACATATGTGTAGTTCTCTTGTATTTTATATATAAAATATAATAATACTAAGTGGGTCCACAGATGTCTAAATGTAGAGAAAAAGGATGACAAGTTCTTCTACTAAGTAGGGCCCACAGACGTGCAGTTCTCTTTTATTTTATATATATATAATATAATATAATATAATAATACTAAGTGAGGCCCACAGATGTATCGAGAAAAAGTATGACAAGTTCTTCTCTTTTATTGGGGCCCACATATGTGTAGTTCTCTTTTATTTTATATATATATATATATATAATATCATAATACTAAGTGGGGCCCACAGATGTGTAGAGAAAAAGCATAACACTTTTTTCTGTTTTATAATAAGGGCATATATATTATATGATTATTATTATAATATAATAAGAATATATTATTATATTATATTATATTATAATATTTGGGAGGGGCCATAGGGGTGTAGTGAAATAGTATATAACTTCTCTTCTCTTTTATAATAAGGGTACAGATATAGATTTTATATTATATAATAATAATAATATATTATTATTATTATATTATATTATATTATATTATATTATAAGATTTGGGGGTGGGCCCCACGAAGGTGTAGTGAAAAAGTTTGTAATTTCTCCTCTTTTATAATACTATAGATATAGATATAAGATATAAGATATAAGATATAAGATAAGATAAGATAAGATAAAATTGTAGATAGATTATAATATTTGAGGGTGGGCCCCATAAAGGTATAGTGAAAAAGTTTGTAATTTCTCATAATAATATATTAATATATTACACTATTTGGGGGTGGGCTCCACAATGGTGTAGTGAAAAAGTTTGCATTATAATATTTGGGGTTGGGCCCAACAAAGGTATAGTGAAAAAGTTTGCAAATTTCTCATAATAATATCTTATTATATATTATTATATTTGGGGGTGGGCCCCACAATAGTGTAGTGAAAAAGTTTGCACTATAATATTTTAGGGTAGGCCCCACAAAGGTGTAGTGAAAAAGTTTACAATTTCTCAAAATAAGATATTATTATATTATATTATAATATATGGGGGTGGGCCCCACAATGGTGTAGTGAAAATGTTTGCAATTTCTCATAATAATATACTATTATATTATATGATACTATTTGGGGGTGGGCCCCACAATGGTGTAGTGAAAAAGTTTGCTTTATAATATTTAGGGTTGGCTCCAACAAAGGCGTGGTGAAAAAGTTTGCAAATTCTCATGATATTATATTATTATATTATATTATTATATTTGAGGGTGGGCCCCACAATGGTGTAGTGAAAAAATCTGCATTATAATATTTTAGGGTGGGCCCCACAAAGGTGTAGTGAAAAAGTTTGCAATTTCTCAAAATAATATATTGTTATATTATATTATAATATATGGGGGTGCGCTTTACAATGGTGTAGTGAAAAAGTTTACAATTTCTCATAATAATATATTATTATATTATATGATACTATTTGGGTGTGGGCCCCACAATAGTGTAGTGAAAAAGTTTGCATTATAATATTTGGGGTTGGCCCCAACAAACGTGTGGTGAAAAAGTTTGCAATTTCTCATAATAATATATTATGATATTACATTATAATATTTGGAGGTGGGCCCCACAATGGTGTAGTGAAAAAAGTATGCAACTTTCCCTCTTTTATAATAGTAGTAGATAGTACATAGCAGATATTTGGAGGTGGGCCCCACAATGGTGTAGTGTAAAGGTTTGCATTATAATATTTTGGGGTGAGCCCCACAAAGGTGTAGTGAAAAATTTTGCAATTTCTCAAAATAATATATTTTTATATTATATTATAATATTTGAGGGTGGGCCCCACAATGGTGTAGTGAAAAAGTTTGTATGACATAGATAGATAATAAGGGTATAGATATTATATTATTATTATTATTATTATAATATAATATAATATATGATTATATTTTATTATAATATTTTGGGTGGGCCCCATAGTAGTGTGGCAAAAGAACCATGCAACATAGCCTCTTTTATAATAGTAGATAGATAGATAGATATAATATTTTGGGTGGGCCCCACAATGGTTGGGTGAAAAAGATATTTTATTATTATTATTATATAATAATATATTATTATATATTATTATAATATTTTGGGTGGGCCCCACAATGGTTGGGTGAAAAAGATATTATATTATTATTATTATAATATATAATATTTGGAGTTGGCCCCAACAAAGGTGTGGTGAAAAAGGTTGTAATTTCTCATAATAATATATTATGATATTACATTATAATATTTGGAGGTGGGCCCCACAATGGTGTAGTGAAAAAGTATGCAACTTTCCCTCTTTTATAATAGTAGTAGATAGTAGATAGTACATAGCAGATATTTGGAGGTGGGCCCCACAATGGTGTGGTGAAAAAGTTTGCATTATAATATTTTGGAGTGAGCCCCACAAAGGTGTAGTAAAAATTTTTGCAATTTCTCAAAATAATATATTTTTATATTATATTATAATATTTGGGGGTGGGCCCCACAATGGTGTAGTGAAAAAGTTTGTATGACATAGATAGATAATAAGGGTATAGATATTATATTATTATTATTATTATATGATATATGATTATATTTTATTATAATATTTTGGGTGGGCCCCACAGTAGTGTGGCGAGAGAACCATGCAAGATAGCCTCTTTTATAATAGTAGATAGATAGATAGATATAATATTTTGGGTGGGCCCTACAATGGTTGGGTGAAAAAGATATTTTATTATTATTATTATTATGATATAATAATAGTATATTATTATAATATTTGGGGGTGGGCCCCACAATTGTGTAGTGAAAAAGTTTGCAATTTCTCATAATAATATATTATTATATTATATTGATATTATTTGGGGGTGGGCCCCATAATGGTGTAGTGAAAATGTTTGCATTATAATATTTGGGGTTGGCTCCAACAAAGGTGTGGTGAAAAAATTTGCAATTTCTCATAATAATATATTATGATATTATATTATAATATTTGGGGGTGGGCCCCACAATAGTGTAGTGAAAAAAGTTTGCAACTTTTCCTCTTTTATAATAGTAATAATGGTAAGTAGATAGTAGATAGTAAATAGCGGATATTTGGAGGTGGGCCCCACAATGGTGTAGTGAAAAAGTTTGTATGAGATAGATATAATATTTTGGGTGGGCCCCACAATGGTTGGGTGAAAAAGATATTATATTATTATTATGATATAATAATAATATATTATTATATTTTAGAGGATTTAACCGGAAAAAACACTTAATGTGGACATGTTACGCAATCAAATACTTTAGCCATTGGTGCACCAATTAGAGCAAATGGGCCCGATTTTCATTTTTTTTTTGCCAATTTGTCACATCGTCGGAGCCGACCTTATTTACATTGAATAAGGTCTGCGCTGACCTTATTTACACTGAATAAGGTCGGTGATGACTCTGTCCACGATTTTTTCTTATGTCATAGAAATAATACTCAGAAGAACATTTTGGAATCTAGCTGACAAGAATTCTACCAAAATCTAATGAAGACTTCCAATCAAGTTGATCACCCTGAAATCTCTTATGCACTCCTCACCTGCTCTCTTTGAAATAAGAGCGATGAAGCCTCAATAAGCTTAGACACTTGCATCTATGATGAAACTCTGACATGAAGTCCGTTACCTCCTCCTTGGTCTCTTCTCAAAAATGCTATAAGAAGGCAATGGGAAAACCATCGGGTCTCCTGGGAGGCAAAAATCACTACTAGCTTGCTCCTCCTGAAAGTCCTTCTCTGACCAAACTACCTCTTCCTCACCAATATGATCAAACTCCAAATTATCTAGGGATAGAAGATCCCATTTCTCCTTAGCATAAAGAAGCTTGAAACTGCCTTCTGCTTCCAAACCATTTATCTTCATCATACAATATAAATATCTTGTTGGATCAAACTCAAGACGAGGTCAACCCATGGAAAAAAATTTATATTCCCATTCCTCTGTATAATATATTTACATCGAAATCTCTGCCTCCTTTAGTTTCTTGTCCTTAATCTTTTCCTTGTGAAGATCCCTTGAAAAAAGCCTACAAACCCACTTAGCCTTTTACTGCTAACTCCTTTCATCATGCATGTTCAAAGCATGTATCTATAGCAACAAACTGGGTTTGACTTGATTAATAGCCCCAACAGGATAATTTACCCGCTTTTTTATCTTCTTATCCTTGAGGGCTTTCAACTTCAAAATTAATTTACATCCTGCCAACCCTTCCACTTTGATTGCACTATTCTTAGATCAAATTCAAAAAATAGGGTTTTTCAAGCCGCATAAGTTCAAACCTTAAGGAATCAAGAACACAGTAGTGACCCAGAACCCACCTTCGTGTTATTTATTTTTTTTTCCTTTTTTTATAAGCGGTGAGGTGATTTGTAACATTTCTCCAAAAATGAAAAAAAAAAAAGTATATTGATAGAGATAGTTTTCACAATGCCACCAAACATATAATTAGAAGATGGTCAATAACTTATCCATTAAGGTGTCAATAGATACATATAAAAACTTAGATTGAAATATATAGAAATCCATATTTTGCAAGCTTGACTGCCTCATGATGGAAAGAGATATACAACATCTTCAACAATTCTCTAATTTCATAAGAATGAAACCAAATCCTACTCATCACCGAGCGCCTCTAGCCAAACCACAAAAAGTTTGATCCATCACGCATGGATCCATCCACATGGAATGCATGGCTGTAAGATGGGGAATCACCTTATAACAGCTCTACCTCCTATAACCCCATTGTCCAAAGGGAATGTGGGATAAACCGCCAATAAGATGACCACAAATCCTAAACCTTTCTTTAAAGGTACAGATAAGCTAAAAATAGGAAGAAAAAGGAAAATGATTGAAGGTTGACACCCAGTAGGCAAAAATAGGGAAAACCGGTGGGGAGCAGGTTTCAATTCAAACAACATCATTTTTCAAACATGATCCACCCACTACAAGATCCACCAGTTAAACATCACCCATCACATACAGACACAAACAAAAAATGCCACATTGACCCAAATACAAACTCTACCACGTCACCACCCTCACATATTATTAGCATCACCTTATTTTATAAAATGTTAGGTCATCGCCGAACCGTACTTGGAAATTTTGCCACAAGCCTCTTTGAAAAGTTACAACTTTTGGTAAAAAAATTAGAAACCTGCGTCGGTGATGACCTTATTTTACAAAAGGTAAGGTCATCGCCGACTCATACTTGAAAATGTAAGGTAAGGGCTATATATAGAGTTCGCGACAGGGTCATCGCCGACCTTATTCAGTGTAAATAAGGTCGGCGCCGACGATGTGACAAATTGGTAAAAAAATGAAAATCGGGCCCAATTGCTCTAATTGGTGCACCAATGGCTAAAGTATTTCATTGCGTAACACGTCCGCATTAAGTGTTTTTTCCGATTAAATCCTCTATATTTTATTATAATACTTTGGGTGGGCCCCACAATGGTTGGGTGAAAAAGATATTATATTATTATTATGATAATATAATAATAATATATTATTATATTTTATTATAATACTTTGGGTGGGCCCCACAGTGGTTGGGTGAAAAAACTTGGCAACTTTGCCTCTTTTATAAGGGTAGATAGAAATTATATAAATAAAAAACACATATAGATCACTATTAAGAACTAACTTTGTAGAATGTTCTCATTTTTTCTTGGCTTTTCGAAAATTATCGTGATTTATGGTGATATTTCTCATTGTGACGACATTTACAACAAAGATTGAGGGCATGTTTGTTTGTGTAATTCATTTTTCGCAGAAAAAGAACATAAGGTATTCCCATTTTTTGCAGACTACATTTTTCAGCATTTGGTGTAGATAATTTTCTGAGAGAACAAGCAACTGTTTTGGCTTGATTTTCTATGAATCTGAAAACATCTTTCTTATAGAAGATACCATAAAACCATTTCTATGGACCTACATAAAGGTATCCTAAGTTCATATGCAAATGTGTAAAATGGAAACAATAGGCAGGGTATGGTTTTTGCAACCCTTTCATCCCAAAAGTCATTAATGCCAACCACCAATTTTGCAGAAGAAAACCTAACCCACTCACATTGTTTCTCATTTCAGGCACAACATTAAATGCGGACCCCCGTGTGCTAAGGAGCAGCAAAGGCTGGTTTAAGATTGTGTCCATACTCTACTGTGTTTCGAATTGATTTACTGAAAGATACTTGGATGGGACCCGAATTAAAATAGGTGAGAACTTGGTAATTGATTGGAGATTTCAGGAGTGTTTCAGAACAATAACTATATAAGGGTTAGATAAAAAGGGACGTAGATGGAGAAAATAAAAATAGTTCTGAATGAGTATAACTTATAAGAGGATTTGACTTTTGATAAATCGGAATGAAAAAATAAAATTCACGTAGCCGACCCCAGTATAGTCGGGAGAAGGCTTTGATGATATATATATTTATTATTAAAACATATGAAATTCAAATTCATCTTTTCTCATAATATAATTCTGGATCTATCATGACAATTATAGGAAAAAAAAGTGTGAAATTTTGATAAATATCATGATAAATATTTCTGATAGAGCTATGGATGGGCCACATTTAAATTAGTTGTAGAACCTAAAATTTATTTTGATATTTCTAATCAAAAAGTCTATTTGGACAAACTCTATGGACAGAATTTGGGACAAACTGTCCACGGGGCGCAACGTAATTGGGCTCTCTCAAAAGTTGAAATGCATTATCCCAATCACGTTGCGCCACATTGATTGTTTGTCCCAAACTCTGTCCATGAGTTTGTCCATGTAGACAAACTGATTTCTAATACATGACATGACCCTTTTTCATATATCATCACAGCATGGGAGAAGGATTCGACGAGTTCTGCCCATGAGGCATGAGGCCCACAGTGACAATTTCACTGAGATATGATTATTAGGGTATCAGGGAGCCCATATAGTTTGTTGTCTGGTTTGATGAACGTATCATTTCTCTTGAATAAAGATTCAAATCTAATCTAAACCTGAAGGGAATTAAGGAATGATTAGGCCCAAATCCCAGAGAGTTTACTAATGCCCAATTTCCTTAATAGGCCCATTATTCAATGACAGTCTCATACAAGGCTTGTAATTTATTGTGACTTATTTTACCGGTAAATAAAACCAACATAAAATATGGAGGAATTGTATACATAGGTATTCTTCATGAAATGAGTTCGACCCAAGGATTATTAAAGAGGTGAAAGGTGAAGGATGTCAATTTATGCAATTCTCACTTTTCTGGGAGTTGAATTGATGCGGTATGCATAACCTCCAAGTACTCGATTCATTTTTCATTAGTGGGGAGACAAATATTTGATGGAAAAAGCTGTTTACAATATTTGGCTTGCTTCTTTTATAGAGTTTTCATGGGAATTATAGCTGTTTTGGAATCATGAAATTCGTGTCACAAATTCTTTGTTCTTTTATTAGAGTTTTTAGAATTCAAGAACAAAATTTCTAAAAATCAAGAACTTTTAAATCTTCCTACCCATTTGAGATTTCTAAAATTTTAAATTTCTGATGGCTTTCCTGGTAAAACTCCGATGACCTCAATTTCTAAAAGTGGGTCCCTAATACAATAATTTTTAAAAGTGGCGGCCACATTGTAATTACTATAGGCCTCCTAAGTCGTAATTGCTAAAAAGTTGAACGCACTTAAGGACCATAATTCCTATCCATTGTTGACTTGTCAAAGAGCATGGCAAAAATAACCTGCTTCAACTTTCAATGAACCTTACATTGTTAAAAATAGAACAGTTCAGTTGGTGCCTTGGTGGGCTACATGCACCACAGAACATTACTTCAATACCAAACACTCCCAAAAAGTATATGATAATGGTGCTGTTTGGATAAGAAAATTTCATATGTTCATTTTGGGTCAAAGCTGTATTTACACGACTTTTTAGACCTTCCCAAGTCCATGTATGCATAACAAAAGTAAAAAGACATACATTTACAGGCTAATATATGAAATAATAGGAGGGGAAGTACACAAATGTAGCTGATAAAACCCACCCATTTATGTTAATGGCCTACTTCAAACTTCTGTGTCATGAGCCTTACTGCTATCAAATAGGTTCCATGAGCTTTCCTCCATAGAGACAGTACCATTGTTGTAAACATCTGCTCATGAAGCCAGCTTCTTTAAGTACACCAGCAGTTAGAACTTTATATGTGCTAGATGAGGCAAGGATCCCCTACATCTGTAATCAAATCCAATAAGCTTGTGATATGGTAGGGCAAATAGATATGCTTCTGGAGTGATTATGAGGTTTTACCATGAGCTAAACAATTTGTAAGACCTTTGCAAATGAATTAGTTCTAACCAACAGGTATTTTCATAATCATTTTGTTAAGCAACATGGCAGTGAAATTGCCCATGTCCAAAAGATTTAGGACAGTGCCTCCTATCTGCACAGAAGTGATCACTACTCAGTGGTAGTGCCAATGGCCTCTGAAAGGGACAAATCTCTCTCTGGAAGAAACAAATCCAAAAAAGAGTTATAAAAAGGGATGAGCTGTTCCTTTGCAATATTTCAACATAATTAAAAACCAAGGCATGCATTAGTCTAAAGTAGATATGAACCATCCATCTTCTAGTTCTATGATCAGAGTGTTCATTTCATACCCTCGGATCATGAGAAGTGAACTAGGAGAGGTTCATTTCTAGTAATCACTCTCTGATCTACACATCCATCGGTTGCTTGATCCTACCTGAATTGCGGTTCTCTTGGTGTTTGTAACTGATACATCCCCATCCTTAGAAAGCCAATGTGACAAGGAGGTGTAAGTAACCACAATGATCTTCACAATTTTCTCTTGCATCTGCTGAACACAGATGTTTCATTTATCAAATCCACCCTGCTCCTAAACATGTCCATTATGGTTGTCTATGTAAACTGACCATTTATAAATCCTTGCAAATGCAAATCTCAATTGAAAAACAGCAAGCTTTTTCCATGGGTGGGTGTGTTGAATGTTGATTGATTGTAGGAGAATCCCATTCTACTGGGGGCTTTAGTAATTGGTCTTGTGCAGAGTCCAATCTAGAAAATTTTCTATTAGTGGTTTTCCTCACATAATATTTTAAAATTAGAAGCCTCTTATATGCCATGCAGGGTCAGAAAATAATAACAATGACATGATACTGAGGTTTTCATCATCAGTTGCCTTTGGTCTTTCATTAATATATCTTTAAATTTATAAGCCATTTAAAAGTTAAATTGATTCACCTTCTCTCTTATTCAGGCTCCTATGTCTGCATAATTTCCCAACCCTTTGGGCTGGACTAATCCCTCCGGGCCTAAAAGGAAGCCGGGTAAACTCTCTTGTAGCCCCATTAATGTGGTAGTGCAATTTCCAACCTACAATCTCCTGGTGTATAAAGTGAATCGAAAGGGTTTAGAGTGGTGAGATATTCCCTTAAAAATAGAGTACATTAAGTGGTAAATTAGGACAATTGTCCATCACTGCTCCACCTTATCTCCTAATGCAATAAACATTTATGTCTTTAAAGTGTCACTAGCAAAACATGCCCTCCCTCAGCATGGGCAATATAATTTATAATATAAAAAAATATAATTTTTAAATAATATTTAGTCTAAATTATATTAAGATGGTAAGAATTTTAATCAAAATAAAAACCAATAATAATAATATTTAGGTGCCTAGGGATGGATAAGATTTCCATATGACATTAGATACGATTATCTAAACATTGCAATAAACAGTTATGTCTTTAATGTGTCATTTGGTTAATTAGTCTACCTTTTATGTCTATATGGCAAAACTTATTTTAATAGATGTTTAACTGCTTTTGATAAAGTTTCCATGGACGTCAAATTTAAATAAATTCAAGGCATTTTTCTTTTTATTAAAAGGAAAAATAACCGAAAGGTAAATTCTTCAAATAGACATAAGTGTCTAAAGCAGACATTGTTTGCTTTTTCCTTCGACAAGCTTGCACATGTAACTTTTGACAAGTTTCAATACCTTATATTTCATGATAAATTTGGTTGTACTGTTTTTCGCTGTATGATAACTTTGCCTATATAATTTTTTTATAACGAATTTAATTTTTATAATTAAATAAATTAAAAAGACTTTACGTGTAAAATATACATAATTTGAAACCACTCTACATCACATCCATCTACATGAATCAACTCTATTTCAAACAAACAAGAGTTTCCAGACAACTGAGTATCTTAAATGTTTGAACTAAAAGATTCGCATCAATGTTTGAACTAAATCCATTAGAACTCATCAGCATATCACTTTCTGTCCTGCTAAGTTAGGTCCGGTAGAGTGAATTCAGACGCTATTGTAAACAGCTCCCAATTGTGAAATGCCTACCCACAGACAGTTATCAGTTTGAGAGAGAAAGAGAACAAATTAGAGGAGAAAGGGATGATTGAACAAAGAGAGGAGGTTCTCTTTCTCATCTCTCTCAACTGAAATGGAGATTTACAGTGCATAAAACAAAGATTACATGTTTGAAGGAGAATGGAAAAGAGACTTTAGATTTTGGATAGTGATTGTCTCCTCCATGTAGCACAATTGGACAAATATATATATGTACATGTGAAGATGATATGGGCGACGTTGCTTATTTTTATTTTAAATCTTATTCATCTACTTTTTCAATCATTCTGAGATGTTTACTCATGTTTTCAGCAACTTTTTTTTTTTTTTTAATCTTTCCAATTCACCAGTAAAGAATAAATACATATATATATATATATATTAAAGAAATGTTTTTATTAATTGAACATAATGTGTTTTTCATTTGGTCTCCTAGCCATTTTCTAAATGAATCATAAAAGAGAAGTTTAAAGTATTGAAATTGGTTCAATTTTCAAGATGTGTGTTTAACATATACATTAAAAACAGAGTCTCTAAGTTTCCTACTTTCCTCTAACATTTTATTGTCAAAATATTCTGAAATGGACAGAGCCTTAGGGCCTGATGTCTGTTACATGCATTTAAATTCAGAATTGTTCAAGATTTATATTTTTTAAAAAAGTTAAATTACTTGAGAAAATAAAGACGAATATCTAGAAATGACCCTCAAATAAATCTCCCATTCAATGGAGAATAAATATAGGAAGGAGGTAGAAAATGAATACCCAACCATTACCCTAGTTTTTTAAATCTTAAGAAGGTCAAATGTCTTATCTCCATCTCTACTTTATATTTTCCCCACCTTCAAAATAAAAAATCCCCGAACATGAATTCATGTGTATTCAATTTCATACATACAAAGAAAGGAGTCCTTGGCAACTCTAAAATCTTCTTAAAGTAAGCCTTTTTTTTTTCTTGGCATAGCCATCCACGACGTGACCCATCAGATGAATGGTTGAATTCAGTGATAAGGATAAAAAGAGTTTCCCAATCAAATGTATATAAAAAAAGGATGGAGTCACAGCATAGAGAATAGGAAATTCAGCACAAAGGTGGGATCCAAAAGTTTTAACATGGCCGAGGGATTGGTGTAAAACCAGCAGGGTCTGAATGAGACCATCTCTCATTCAACGGCCAAGCATAGATATAGCCACTAAATTTCAGGAGCTATAGCTCTTTTCAACCATAGCAAATGGGGCAAGGGCAAGGCAACTCCAGCTCCAGCAAATCCAAAACTCAGGTCAAACTCATACTCACCTAAAACCCAACCAACCCACTATCAAACCCACCCCTAATAGGAGCAGACAGAAATTGATCCCCATTTAAACCCGTCGCCTTGCTGTTCCCACACAAAAAAGAATATATTCAAGAGTTTGGTCTACAATATAGCCAGATTTCCCTAGTATACCTAATATCCATAGAAGCGAAGCAAAAATGTTATAGCCCCGAGGGGTAGCTCAATTGGCGTAGGACTACTGTTTGCATTCATAGGTTGTGAGTTCAAAACTGCACTACCACACTAAGCCTACAGGGGAATTTTACCCGGCTTTATCTCGTGGGCCCGTAGGGATTATTTTGGCCCAAAGAGCTGGGAACCCTGTGTTGAAGAAAAAAAAAAGACAAAAAAAAGAAAGCATAAATGATATGCAGTGGTATGTAACACAGACCTTACCCCAACCTGAATTTAAAAAAATGGGTCCAGTCCAGATCTTGAGCCCACACCAATAATTTTTTTCCCATTTGAGTCCTTTTAGGTAACAAAAAAACTTGGTTTTGTCTTGGGCGCTGGTTTTTTTTTTTTTTTTTTTTTTTGCTCAAACAATTTTGGGCAATGTTGATTGATGATTTCTTCAAGGCAATGTATTCTTCCAATAACTTTTTATAAGAATATAATCAAAGTGCCGTTTGAAAGCTACAGAGAACCAATCAGTAAAGAAAGGGCATCCTCATCTCAAAGTGCTTTGAAATGATTCCTTAAAATCTTCACAACAAACAATATGGTCAAAAGCAAAATAACTAATAAGCTCAAACACTATACATATTACATATATATTAAGAAGAGAAGCCCACCTCCTACACTCTCCAATGCATTTAAACAACATCACCGGAAAGCTAAAATGGCAGGTTTCCAACAATAACACTTATCTACATTACTAAACTATTTGCTACCTAAGAAAACCAAGTCACTCTTACTATTCGAAAGCCCAAGCCAAGGATACATATGTTACAGAAACTAACTACAGACGGCTGAAGACACTAGAGAGAGTACTCCAATCTGTTAGCGCCAAATAAGTTCTCAGAGGTAGGGTCAATTGCAGACAGTCTTCAGTCTCTTTGCAGCCTGCACGAAACCCACAAGGACCTGCAACTCATCCAATTGCTTCAAGAAGAGCAGAAAGCAATTGGATTTCATACAAACAGGGGAGAGTCAAGCATGAGGTTGTTGGGAAGAAACAAAACAAAAAAATATGTAATCTCATGAGTTTGAGACAGTACCAAAGACATGAAATGCCTCTGAACAACATCAATTAGTTCCTCTTTTGTAGGGTTAGGGATAGCATCAACCTGGCCCAGAGAAATACATTAGTAAATGGAGGGAAAATAAAAAAAGATAAAAGGTTTTGGAAGATATATTGTACAAATATGCTACAACTTGCTTTTGATCAAGTATTTGTTACTTAGGCCAATAAAAAACACTTGTAGCAGCCACCTTTGATGAATGGTTCATGTGCTCCCTAACATTGGAATAGGACATGCAAAAAAACTACTCCTGTACTGCCTATAATTTATACCCACATTAATTTCACATCTTTGTTTTTAAGTAGATGTTTCATCAGGTGGGTGGGATCATCAGAGAAAATACAGGGACATGGTACATCTGATGATGCTACAACAGCTCACAGCCGCTTCATTTAATTAATATCATGAGGCAGCCACCCTGTATATTTGCTGGGCCAAAAATAATATGTGATTAGATTAAGTGGACATTCTATTTGTTTGCGCTTCCAGTCCCAAATTTGAACTGATATAAACATATTTAAGAACTTACAAGGTTGAAGTATCGCCGATATCTCCATAGTGCTGGTGTACCAAGTTTGCTCAAGTCAACATTCTGGACCAATTTCTTAAAATATTAAATCAAGAAAACAAAGACTGATTCATGATTGTGAAAGATACTCTTAAAAAAACCAAAAGAAAAGAAAATTGAGGAATAGAAAGACAAGGTCATACTGTTACACCACGAGCAGATAAATCAGATCCTTTGGACTGTGAGTCAAAAGAATAGGATCGGCTCGTTGCCTTGTGAGCTGATCCTGTAGTTTTATGTGACCTAGGTCTTGGTCTGTGGAACTTTTGGGTGTCATCGGATGCTGTAAGAATCAGCAACAGCGAAAGAGCAGTCAGACAATCAAAGAACGGTTAAAGTAAACTAACAACACCTTTAAGAATATTAAAAAGACTAAAGATGCTACAAAATATATTGCATCCTATGAAGCCAGGACACTTTGCAAAGAAAAAAATTCTGAGAAATGGATAAGCATGGTAATCAAAATGTGGACATTCATAGAAATACCTCATCCATCATTCACGGTAGGAAAAAAAAAAATCCATGTCAGAGGCACAGCAACATGGAACCAAAATTTGACCTAAACCACCACATAAGACAAGCTAGAGAAGACAATTGTACCCACAATGTCTGTGGGAAACAATGTTTGTGACTGGTTTGCCAATCAAAGAACTCACCCATGTCTGAACCATTCCACTGCATGTTTTCATATTCGATGTCATCGTCGTCCTCCTGACCGGTTGGAGCCTCAATCACACTAAGGGCATTTCTCTGTAGCTTAACCTCTATACCATTGGTAAGGACCTGTAATTTCATAAAACTGGTAATAAGCTTTAAGAATGTACTCTCTTCATTCAATCGAGGGTTCCAAAACAACCAGATGAACTGAAAGGGAAACACAATATACCTTCTACAAACCACAAACCATCCTCAAAACTCAAAAGAGAAAATATGAACTACTCGGGAATCTCATTCACAGAAGTGCAGCAATAGGAAATCCATGAGTGTCAACAGAACTCAATAGCCACTACATATGAAGAAACCTCGAACAAAATTCAGTTCTTTTCAAAGTGAGGACAGGTTTACTTTAGCCATAGAGAACATAATCACCCACAATATTTATTCCCCAATTGCATTTAGAACAGAGCATCTAGTAAATCAAAGCACTTATTTGGATGTCCAATATGCGGTTATTACCGTTTTTTCTTTAGGGTGGTTATTTCCTGTTGCTACCTCTATACATCACTGACTTAGGATTGAAAGGCATAGAAAGAAATCCTCACCCAATAAATTTTCCAGCATCTCCTGCCAACCCCAAATACTTTGCAATAAGGATTTGAAGCTACTTGCAAGTTGTGGTACAACAAACATTCTCTAATTAAATTTAAATACAAAGTGCCTAAGCCACATTTACATATTCTATAGCTTGTAAAACGAATTTTAAAAAAATATAAAAGAAAATAACTACCTCCTATAAAAGCATCAACTGTTTAAATACGCATTTGTATAATATAAAAAGCACAATCATGATAACTGCATGTTCCAGTGCAAGCATCTAGCTCACTGTAAACACTTGAAATGAAACTACTTGGCCCAAAATAAGGGCCGGGATAACTGACTTAAATCTCTTCAAGTCCTAAAGAAAATAAAATTCACATAACAGTGACCCAAAACTCTTCAAGTCCAAAAGAAAATATGTTTCAGATTACAATGGCAAGACTTGGTGATTATCTACAGGCAAGAAATATTGCTGCATATTATTGACAGCAAGCAGCCTCATGATGCCCAGACTTGAGTTCTATGATCTTCAAGATCAATAATCCAAGCTAACGAATTACAAAAGCTGGTTTAATAGCAGTACAAATCAGACATATACTATTTGCTTAGAAAGATCACAAAATGCATAGAAGTAACACAGTTGCATGATACAATTTGCATACAAAATTGAAAAGAAAGGTCACATAGATTGAAAATTTTCACTTATGGAATACAAGCAGCTAATTCCAGATGAAAGAGAAAAATAAAATGATGAGAACTTCAATATTTCAAGCAAGACTATGATAGGAAAATGCCTTCGCGAACTGTCATCCACTAAATAGAAAACGAATCAAAATTTCCAAAACAATTATAACTTAATCATCACCAATTCACCATCACAAAAGAACAAAATGGAAACTAACTGCATATGATTTTGAATTTTTACATTATCATCATCACCTTAGCCTTATCCAATCAATATGGGGGAAACAACAGCTACATGCAAATCCCAAAATGCAGCAAGTCAATACAACATTGTGATTGAATACCCAATAAAGCAAATCCCAAAATGCAATTAGATACCCACATACCACAGATTGCACATAAAAGCATATCATGCAAAACACACCAGATTCAACTACCCACCAATAAGCCTAAAACCCACTAAAAATGCCGGTAAACAGATGCCCACACCTCCCAAATGCCATACAGCTTATTTCATTAATGAAAATATCAACCGATTCTTCTCAAAAATAAAAACCCAATTACATCTAGCACTTCAAAATATCAAAAAAGAAAAAATAATCAAATTAAAAAAAAAAAAAAAAAAACAAACAATAAACCATGCAAAACCAGACCCAGACCTCAATGTCCATCAAAACTCCAAAGCAATGAAATTCATCCGATGGCAAAACACAAACTACATATACCCAATATAAAAGATTACATTTTTATGACTACAATATCAAGATAAAAGAACAAAATCGAACAAAACATTCAAAGAGAACCCCAATCAATATACAATAATAAATAAATAAAACCCTCAAAATTCAATCAAAATTCAGATTGATTCAGACCAAGCCACCCAAAAATCTTCAGAACCCATCCGAGAAAATCCATCCAAACCTCCAATAAATAAATAAAACCTTCAAAATCCAACCATATTACTTTAAAAGCCCAATTCTGCAAAACCAAAGACAGATGCCTAAATCCATCAAAACCACTCAAAATGCATCCAATTATCACCAACCAATGAAATCAAACTAGGAAAATAACAAAAACCTGCAATCCCAATCTCAATTAAAAACCAAACAAAACCCAAAAAAAAAATCACTCATATACATCTTCAATTGAACCCATCAATCCCACATTGCCCAAAAAGAAAAAGAAAAAAAAAAAAAAAACACCAATGATACAATCAAATCACACTCCAAACTCCAAACCCACACCACATTCCACAAAACCAAGCAAAACCCAATACACAAAAACCCAACTTTCACACAAAGAATTACCAGCCAATGCCACCCGCCGAGCCCCACGGCCTTCTTCACCACCCCCTGCAACCCCACAAGCACCGATTTCGTCCGATTATTCCCCGTCACCACCACTTTCGTATGCCGCGGGAGCACCGAGAGCTCCTCCTCGCTGCTCTCTCCGCAGCTCTGCAACTGCGAAAATCCGCCATTGACGGAGCTCTCTACAGCTTCAAACATTCCCGCGCCCCCTCTTATCGCATTCCAAACGGAAAATTCGCAGCAATCGAATCAATCAGGCCTCGAAATTGCATGCAAATGCAAGAACATGCATTGAAAGATCCGATTTTGGGATTTTCGGAGGTAGGAATTCGAGATTTGGAAGAGAAAATGAGGAGATTTTGGAAGAGAAAAAGCACAAAAGAGTGAGAGATGCAAAAAAGAAGAGAGAGCAGAGAGAGAAATTTCTGCTTGGAGAGTCTGAATCCCGACGAGTTCGTCTCGGCCAATGGGATTTCGACACGTATGGGGAGGTCGTCCGTTAGTGGTACCGCTCGGCCAGTGGAGTCGAGTGCCGAGGGAGGTGAAATGACGGAAATGCCCCTCCTGCGCCTCTGCTGTCTGCCTAATGCTTGACAGCTGTGAGGGGGAATTAATACCCCGGGAGCAAATGATGCCCCTTTCGTGACGACTCCTTTCCATTCTCTTCCCCTGGAAAACGACACCGGAGCCCGAGAGGGAATGCGAGGCACATGCATGTGGGGCCCACTGATTAGATGGAATTGAAGGATTTCAGATGATCTGTGAATGATGTGTGTTTTGTCTGTGATGGACGGCTGCGATTTTGAACTGGTCATGGCTCCAAATAATGCAAAATGGGTGCGATGCTTTATAATATTCAGGGTGGAATGTTGATTTTGGTGGTTGTGGTGGTGGTGGTCATAGTCTATGGTCTAAAGAGATGAAGTCTTCATCTAGGAGAGAAGAAATTATTTCTAATCTATTAAGTGTGGGGCCCAATATTGGCCTGCTGGGGCCCACTGCAGTCTAGGTTCTTTGAGGATGAAAATGATGGCAATGTCACTAAAGTACCCTTGTTCTATTAAATGAATTTCTTTTTATGGAAGACAGTTTTTTAATTTTTTATTTTTGTGGGGTGAGCCGGGGGGTGGTGGGAGAGAGAATTTACATACAATTGCATGTTTTCAGCAACCACCAGCACACATGCAGATCCAGGTGAGCACCGGAGGCATATTTCTTAACAGGGAAAATGACAGCCTAGCTCTATTCGGTTACCTGAGCCCAACCTATATTTATCGTCCGTGGGGGCGTACCATTGATATTGCCAGTTATTTTATTAAATCTTTACTCACCGTTGAATTGAATTTAAAAAAGGAAAATGTTCACATGCATCCTTACTTCCTCACTTTTGTACTTGAAAACTCCCCTTTTGGGGTGTCCCTCACCAAAAATGGTGAGGGATAGATGCATATGAAGACCCCCCTTTAAAAAATATTTAAAATTATAATGTGAATAAACTTTAAACATGTCCTCAAGAGCTAATATGATTTGGCAGGGTTGGGCTTTCGGTGGGGTCCCCTCGTGTGTGCTCTCTTGGGCATCAAAATATACCTGACGGTTGGATGGGGAGGGGATGGGATGTCACGTCACTCATCCAACCGTCAAGTGCAATCTGCAGAGGGTACTTGATTTTTTACCCTTTTATAAAGTGTGTTTAAGCATGGGACGTTTTGTGCCGTTTTCCTTTTTCCCTTACCCTGTGTTTGGGAAGGGGGGAGGGGAGGGAAGGGAAAATTTGAGGGGAAGAAAAATGAAGGGGAGAGGAGGGGAGGGGAGGGAAAATTAATTTTACCTCCTCTTGTTTGGGAAGTAAAAAAGTAAGGGGAAGAAAAGTGAAAAAGTAGGGTTTTATTTGTTTGTGAAGTACATGAAAAATTACCATTTTGTCCTTACTTTTAGAAAAGTTTCTAAAAGACAACAAATGACAAAAAAGGGCAAAAATGACTTTTTCCCTAATTTTCCTTCCCCTCCCTCATTTTCCCCCCATTTTTGGGGGGAAAATTTTTGCCACAAGAAGACAAAAATTTTCCCCCCACTTTCCTCCCCCCCTTCCCAAACACCCCCCAAAAGGATTTTCCCCCCACTTTCCCCTCCTTTTTTTCCTTCCCCCCTCTTTCCCCCCTTCCCAAACAGAGGGTTAGCGTTTGGTACAGGAGCATTCCTCCTCTGGCGCGTTATCATCGCAGTTTTCTTCCGTGAGAACGGATCCAGCTTTCCAACCTTCCGGGTGAAAACACAGCTGCCGCGCACACCCTTAAATTTCCTTTTCAATGAGGAAATCTTTCCTATATACTTGACTTTGAGTGGGCCACACAAGCAGACTCTCCATCCAGCTTCTAACCAATGTGCCATCCACACCCTATCACCAATCAGCGCCCCTAATGGTGTGGCCACGCACGAGCAGGCACACAAATAGTGGTCTGGGAGCCGAAGCCCCCACCCAATTGGCAAAATGTCCATGGGTCCCTGAAGCCCAACTGGTATAGTCCCCATTTAAAAAAATTGTCCAGCCTCTGTGTATTTCTCCCCAAGCTCTTTTTCTCTCTCAAAAATCCCTAAATTGATTAACACCTTTCTTTTGGCCATTTTCTTTTTCTTTTTTCTTTTTAATTTAGTTATAAACAATGGTCAAGAAGAGGGGGCCATTGGTTGTTTTGGGTTCATTCATTTCAAAAGAAGAGCTTCATTTTAGAATGATAGAAGAACGAGAATATAGAACTTGATATAGTATTGTCTCCTTATATTATATGGTGTTTTTGCCCCTCCCATGTGGAAATCGGGACTTGTCCCGGGATTTCACCCGGGACAAGTAGACTTTTTGTAAAAAAAAAAACTAGAGGATTTTACAGAAAAATTCCCATTAAATGAGTGTTGCATGAAATAATGTCTCTTAATTCGGGCAATACAAAAGAGTAATTGAGAAGAGTGACGCTTCCCATAACTACGGAAGAAATACTTTCGTGCTATGTGAGTTAAGAGGCACTATTTCGTACAACACCCGACGTAATGAGAATTTTTTAGTAAAATCCTCAAAAAACTAATATGATTTTTTTAATAGCTCTTAAAACTCATGTAACATGTAACATGCATCTGCTACTAAAACGCTTATCGTTTTGAATATAAAAAGATATTTATATATATATATATATTTTTTTTAAAGTCCCCTCAAACGAAAATTTTGGGTTCGCTGGTGCATGCGCATGAATTGGATTGGTGGGGGTGGTGGTAAGTTTTGGTAGGTTTTGTGGATGGATTGGATTGGCAGTGGTGGTCTGCGCGAATCAGAGCCAGACATACGATCCAGGAGGAGTGAAGACTGGAGGAGAGTCCAGTGATGATGATGTTGGACAGGACAAGAGTGCAGAAACTGGTCTAAGATATGGTCTGGATTAGAACCAACAATTTTGTCACCTCGGTAGATTTAATATCATTTCTGGTCAATGGACTTATTAATGTGATTCAATCATCCAAACAAAGTCATAGTTTTGGAACATGGTTTCGGACTACATATCAATCATTGCTTAATCTTTTCGTCCTATTGGCTGTGGGTCTTTAACCACGGTCATTTGATTAACCTACATTTGAGTTCAAAATTGACAATAGAGGCTTCAATTTATCTGATAACTCCTATTGGTGACTATGGATACATTTCATTCGCTTTTTAGTTGGTCTGAATCAGATCTTCTACGAAACTTTAAGAGATCTACGTATCTGCATCTAAACTCAATCTACTTAAAATGATTTTTTATATATTTACTTTGGTGGAGAATCATAATTCATATAGCTGAACATCCCTGAGCAAGGATGACACGCATAAATCGAGAAATGGTCCTAAATAATTTATACAGCTGACTCTAAATAATTGAAATAAGTCTTTAATGGTGATATTCACTCCATGCTAGTGTCATTCAAATGAAAGCTACAAAAAATAGGTTCACTGTGAGATTGATCATAGTTAAATACGTGATTAAGAAAATAATTCAATAATTTGAAAAGTGATCAACCTTAATTAAGCATCATCACATCAACCTTGATATGGGTTGAAATCTAATTGATTTTTATATCGACTAGAGTCAATACATGGCACCAATGCTTTTGAACAAATTGGATTTTTCGGATGGGCTGAGGGAATTTTAGATTGGCTTAAAGAATTTAATGAAACAAATAGCTCATGAGTTGAATAATGAATCATTCTAAACAAACAGCTCACAATTTGAAAGCCTTTATGGACAAATTAGGTTGATGCCTTCCGGACTATATTTTGCGAATAATTTTAAAAAAGTATTCAAGTAACAAAAAATTGCTAATCTTTATTTATTTTTGTATAACTTTAGAGTATCTAGATGAAAATCAAATTAATATAGATATTGTTAATATATGTGTATTTTATGTGGCAATGAACCCATGAAAATATAAGTATTGCTTTTCACCAAAATCTTTATGCCTCGACTCCTATGACTTTATTTTGGCTGATTTTTAGAATTATAGTACAAATCAAGCTAGAATTATAGAAATCCCTTTTCTTTTAGAAAAATCTTACATTATTATAGATTATTTTTAGGACCAATGGTATGGGGCATCACAGCTCACCTTGAGTGCCAGGGATCAAGCCTTGGCACTAGCAAAGCACATATAAAACATGCAGCGAGTATGACCCACTCAAGCAGAGCACTAAGGTGGACGTAATACAGGTAGACGACAGTGAAAAACTAAAGCAACTAAGGGATAACTCCTGACATTAGCACCCCAAGGATAACCCTTGAGCTGATAGATTAGGCTAGTTTAGGGCTAAAATAGTTTACAATTCCTTCCATGTAATGTAATAGGGAAAAAAAATGGAGATTGGTCAAGTGGTTGATTGAATTTGATATCAACAAATTATCAAGGGCATGTGTGTGTAACAATTTTATGTGGAAAAATCCATTTTCAGGCATTTGGTGCGGAACAATTCCACTCAAACGCTTTCCTGCCTTGTTACCATTTTCCTTGGCAATTGTAAAAATAGGTTTCCTATGTGGGGTGGGGTTTATGGGAAATGAGTTTCATCAGAAAACTTCTCCTTATTTTCCTCGCTCTTGTCAATTTTAACCAAAAATCCTACAACTCTTTTATTTTTTTTATTTCTTTAAATAAATCATTATTTGATGTTAAATAAATGATATACATGTTATGTTATTTTTCTTCAAAAAATTGTTTCACGAAATACCAAATTTTTATTTTCTATAAAGAATCCACAGCCACACTAAACAACATTAGTACCAATTCAGCGATGAAATTTTTTTTGCACCAAATATGAATTTCTAAATTATACAAAAATTCTTTTTCGATATTTTCATTTCTATGGAATTTGCCGACGTAGGAATTTCTCCTTTATGCGGAAAGGGTGTGTCTACAAACATGCCCCGAGGTGGTTATCTAAAAACACAATAAGATACGGGGGGGTTATTTTGTAAATTATCATTTCTTTAATGGTGCCGCCTTTGTTGACGCGAGCCCCGTTGGAACGCTCCCACGCTTCGTAACCATGCCTACGCATTCGAGGGCAGTTTGGTAAAAGACACGTCCAAGTCCGTGGTCAATTTCGGAAACTATAAAAAGAGAAAGCAGGTGTGACAAAACGCAACTGAAATCCCGTGTGGGTCCCACGTGAGATCGCGCAATCTGTAGCGATCGCGGTCGTACCAGATAGGCTTGGGCCCACGTGCTTTTACTCCCCGACACTTGAAAAATATCTGGTTTTCCCGCCACTACAAAACAACAGGAGACACTCCAGCGTACGAGCGCGGGAGCCACTCTTGACCGTCCGATGAATCAATAGCCCACTTTCAACGGTGGATTTGAATTTAGATTTGGATTTGGATTTAGATCTGGATCCGTCAGCAAGAAAGTATCATCAAGATCTTAGATTTGACGAAACTACGTGGCGATCCGAACCGCACTTATGTTGAAATGCAAATGGTTGCATTTTCAGACCTAGCAGGGATTGGAGAATGGCATGTGTATTTGATCCCCACATCTAAAAGTGGGCCATGCAAAAATACATAAGATTTGAATACACGTTGACATAGTAATTGAAAATAAGGACCAAAAGTTGTCAACACGGTGAAAATCTTTATTCAGCTATATTGGTTCAGCTACATGAATTATGTTTCTCCATTCCGATTTATCTTGAACCATGAATGTGAAGATTTAAGATCTTCAAGATAAAATAAAAAAGGGACCATCATGCAGCTTTTTTTTTTTTTATTCTTATTTCTATTAAATATAATTTTATTTAATTTTTATTTTAAAATTTTCACATTTAATCTTTATTTTAGCCACTCCATGTATTAAATTCTTATATATATTCGAATGCAAACAGAAGTCCTAATGATTTGGATTTGCAAGTGTTTGGTGCTTTTGAAAAGAACACCTTGACATTTGGAAATTCTAATAAAAAATCATTTTAATTGGTATATAAGAAATGAAGGATTTACACATTATTCCCTTCACATACCTACAAAAGGAGAAAACAAGAGGACAAATATCACATACCATGATTCCTTGGATTGAGCATGTGAGCCTCATTGTGTTTTCTTTGTTTAACTTTGAGGGTTAGCTTAGTTGGCTTAGGATCACAATTTGCATCCGGAGGTTGTGGGTTCGAAACAGCATTACCATACTAGAGCCACATGGGAATTTTACCCGGCTTTCTCTCCTGCGCCCGTAGGGATTATTCAGACCAGTGCAGGCTTTGAGATTGCAGTGATCTTAATCCAAGACCAGCCCAGATTTAAATGGGCCAAGATTATATATCGAAGCCCAGCCCAAAGTGGGCTTGCCCAGGAACGGGCCTGGGCCATGAGTACTGCTGCCTTCCATATTTCCTTGAGTTTTATGCCCAGAACCCCCCATGATTCCTAATATTTAAGTGGGCAGAGCCTCCCACAACTTCACCATTGTTGTATTAGGTGATAATTTAAATATTTATATAGGCAAGCCCACCATGGTAGTTTCATCTATTTAGCCTCTGTTAAAAGGTTGTAAATAAAATATCAAAGTCAAAATTAAAGGAGTTCTGTTAGAAATGTTTTTAGTAAAAAGGGCCTTTAGAATTGTTATGAAGCAAGAGGTGAATTTCTTTTCCCAGATTTTGCAAAACTTAGGGAGCATTTTTCCAATTTGGATGCAAGCAGACTTATATATTTACTTTTCTACTCATCCTTATTTTTTATTCTACGTAGTCTGCATGAAGTACTTCACTCCACATCTTTTGTGTGTCTATTAAGCTTTTAGTTTGTACTTGCAATAATTCAGCGTCTCTATCCGGCTGCTTTCAAGTTTGTAACTACGAAGCACATCAAAAGTCAAAACCATCTCATTCAATCTGTTTTTGGCTCCTCCATTTGAAAATTTCGGGTACCCTGGCTGCAGTGGTGGGCACCCTGAGAGTACTTGCGCACACGAAAGGACAGCACTCCCATAAGGAAAGAGAAGACACCCACGTATGTGGAGAGAGAAGATTCGCACATGTGAAAAGAGGACACCGACGCTCACACACAAGAAAGACTTGCACATGCGAGAAAAGGAGACTCGCACGAGCAGAGAGTGAGAGGCCCAGGGATCAATCCCTAGTCATCTGGGTTATAGGTGGAGTTCCCAAGTCCCAACCAACTCGGAAACCCCTCGTTCTAGATTATTGGGGATTTGGATGGTCAAAATTATACCGTGATCTAAGACCACACTTACATTCAAACCCATTTGTTCCATCTTTGCACATGATGGATGGTCGCCTCATGGGCAACTTCTAATTACATGTGCTGTGTGTACTATTTGGTGCATTAGCCATATTATAAGTTGGTCAAGAAGACTACTGACCCATAAGATTGGAATTAGATAATCCTTTTCCTCTTTCTTGTTAGGTGGTCACACCCATCCACCACTTTGTCATCTTTCACACAAACACAAGGGAGATTGGCTAATTTCTTTTCTCTCAAAAAGAAACCAAGTTTTATACTACATGGTTCAAATCCTTGAATAAACTCACCTCAAACCTGACCTAATCAACTCAACTCGAAAGATACCGAGTCAAAAAAATGGTTGATCCATTTGGCTCCCCCATGGAGTATGGTTGATGCTACAATGATATAGCTGGAGAGTTGGAGACCTGGAAATGCTTACTATTTTGTTTGGTCAAGATCTGGATTGAATCCTATAACCCAAACTTTGGAAATGGACCCAATTATATTTAATGGGTCTGTGTTAGACCCACGGTCAGAATTAGATTGTGAACAGCATGAATATTTTAAAATAGCATTATTATAATCCATTCTCTAACTAATCTGTCTAAATCAAGAATATATTATTCATAGTATTTGCGTCAGTGGGGTCATCGACCCAAGACTCAGACCCAACTCCTGGAGTCTAAAATTGAACTAGACTCAGTATTTTAGGGTTGGGTCCAGTCGGGTCTTGGATCCAATTAAATATACCCTACACACAAGCTAACACTCGAAAGCAACTGTGTAGAGAGATTAATCAGGAATAGATATATAGTGAAAAACAAGTAGATGGAAGACAACAATAGGCCCAGTTTGGTATGTATCAGTATCAAAATCACTTCTCTGCTCCCTGTCACAACCTTGGGGTCCTAGTTTCCTTTATTGGAAAGCGAGTGTAGTGAATCTGTGTGAGATAAGAGGAAATTTATCAGCTCAACTGCGTTTTAATCGTACTTACGCACCCTTGCCCAAAAATTGTCAAAATCTGCTCATTGGGTTGGTGATGATTGTGAAAAGTAGATATAGTGAAAAAAAAAAAAAAACCAACATGCAAACAAATAGAAGTACACAGAAACTCAACACAAGTATTTACATGGTTTAGCGATGTGCTTACAATTACATCCATTACATCCATGGGAGAGCTGTCACTATCTTTTGAGAAAAATTAGAGTTACAAAGCTTCCTTGAGGTTTTATTCTCACCTCTCTTCAACTCTTTGATTTCAATAAGAGACTAAAACAAGAATCTCAATGATATATAACTTATATAAATTGTATGGACATGCCCCCTGTTGTGATCTAGGGCCTATTAGAAGAAATCAATCACACACAAGAAGAATACAGATTTATGTGGTTCGCCTTTTGGCCAAAGTCTACGGGGAAGACGGGAGAAATTACTATGCAATCAGAGAGGTGTACATCCTAGAGACTCTGAGTCTCTATTTATATTATCAGCCCCAAACCCTGTTACACCCAAACTCAACTTCTAATCACAGTAGAATTACTATAATAGACCTACTTCTAATCAGAGTACATCTTGGACAATCCATGGGCCCGGTTAACCAATACTTGCTAATTTCTAGTGAGCCATACAAACTAACAAATCTCCACCTTGGCGAACATTGAAGCTGATCCTCATTCACAAAACACGTCTCACCGTCTCCACCTGCCCCTGAGGGCACTCAGGTACTGAGCACACCGATCAAGTCCAAGCAATGCTTAAACTTGAATTTAACCAATTCCTTCATGAATGCACCAAATCGCTTGTACCATTGTCCAGAAGCTTGCTTCGACCCGTACAATAATTTCTTCAAACTGCATACATGACTAGGAACCTTTGTCTGCACTCTACCTGCACAGGAAGCTCCTTCATCTTCCTCGTAAAATCGCTTGCATCTGATGGCCTGATCTTTCTCATCAAGAGACTCTATCTCTTCAGTCACAGTTGCTGCCTGTTGACTACTTTTCAGCCCTTCCATTGAATCAAGAGACTCAGTCGTCAATGCGTATGCAACCATATCATCATGGCCACTGTCTGATGTCGACACGTACGTCGTCATATCCTTGAAACCGTGTCTAACCGGCGATTTCCTTTCTCTCTGCGGTCTACCCATTTGCGGCATCTGCGACTCTGTCCGCTGCATCTGCTACACAGTCTGACTATCCCTTGTATCACGAGAGGAGCCGGATGCACTCTCCTTCCTCACTAGGATGTCTGACTCCACCTGAACGGTATTTTCGGACAAAACATACAAGTTTCCAACTCTATTGCCTCTCATAAGAACCAAAGCACCTTTCACAACCTTCATGACTCCACCTTCAGCTGAGAACTTACAACCGTCGGAGTCCAAGGTACTAAGAGAAATAAGATTCTTTTTCAGATCAGGAACATGCCGAACTTCTGCCAACGTTCTGATGATTCCATCATGCATCTTGATTTTTACTATTTCAATTCCAACCGTCTTACATGCAACATTGTTGCCCACCAAGAAACTACCACCGTCGATTTCTCTATAAGTGGTAAACCAGTCCCTATTTGGACACATGTGATAGGAACAACCCGAATCAAGAATCCATTCATCCCGACAACGAATTCCATTTTCAATCACAGAAAGTGCATTATCGGAAACATAATCTGATCTTCCATCTGCAACACTGGCTGAATCATCAGATGACAAATCTTCTATTATTTCTTTCCCTTTCTTCTACCTTACGGGACAGTTTTTTCTGATGTGCCATTTCTTATGGCAATAATAACATTCAATGTTTTTCCTATTGGTTCTATGTTTGCCCTTATTACTGGAGTCTTTTGTTCTTCCTCGTACTACCAAACCCTCACCCGAACCATCATTTTCAGCCGTAATCTTTTTCTTCAACTCCTTAGAGTTCAAGGCTGCCTCTATATCCTCTTTGGACAGAGTATTTCTACCATACATCATGGTATCAACAAAATGCTCATATGAGGGTAGTAACGAGCACAACAACATGATAGCTTGGTCCTCATCATCAATTTTAACATTGATATTTTCTAAATCCATAATCGCTTTTTGTGAAAGAATCAAGGTGAGTTGAAATAGACGTACTTTCCTGCATTTGTAAGGTGAACAACCGCTTCTTCAGGTACAAGTGATTCGTGAGAGACTTCGTGATGTACAAGTTCTCCAACTTCTGTCATATGCCAGCAGCAGTTCTCTCTTAAGTAACCTTTCGCAGTACACCATCACTTAGAAACAGGAGAATTTGACCATACGCCTTCTCCAGCAACTCTTCCTTCTCTTCATCTAACAATTTGTCAGGTAAAGCATTGTTTCCTTTCAAAGTTTTTTGCAGCCCATTCTGAACCAGCAAAGCATACATCTTCAAACGCCATAGACTGAAGTCATTGTTTCCGTCGAATTTATCAATCTCAAATTTAGCAGTCATTTCGCAAATCTTTCATAATAACTGTGTAGATCTAGTCACTATGAGCACGCTGGAAGAATCAGATCTGAAATCCGACTCCTGATGGCTAAGATATCGCAGAAAGAAGTTTCTACGCTCTAATCAGTCAAACTCCTTCATTGACCGTTGAACAGCCAATGTTCTTCCACAATTACATAAATCTGCTCGTAACAAGTCCGTAGGCTCAAACGGATCTCAAATCGGACTCCGGATCGTCAAGATATCGAGAAAATAATTTCTGCCGTTGATTTGGTCAAACCTGCCTTTGACCGTACCGCGCGGACGTCAGCACAGACGTCAGCGCCTTAATGCTGCTGGGCTTTACTCCACGGGTCAGGTCTGACCTAACTTGACCCGACCTGGACTTCCTTTCTGGGCTCTGCTGCAAACGGGTTGGGCTGACCTGGACTGGGCCCAACGCGGATCAGACCCAAAGCCTTCTTCTTCTCTGTTTCTGTTTCTGCAACAGAAACCCAACTCCAGAAGAGACCCACTTCCGGTCTTCTTCCTTCCTCTCTCCGGCCACGGGACGGCTTTAGCACGGCGTCCGGCGACACGCAACGGCGGCGGAAGCGACGGCGAGGGACAGGCGGCGGAAGCGACGGCGATGGACAAGCTGTTGGGTTTTTTGGTGTTTCAAAACATTTCAAGGTTTTCTTTGTAAAAAGTGTTTTGTCCTTTAGTACCTTTTGCTTTATGGGTAGTGGAGGCTATTGAAAAATAACCCATCCCACATTGCTAAAGTTCAACTTTTGAAGATGGTTTATATGTGTTTTCATACCTTTACATTTTAAATACTCTTGTAGGCTTTTGCCATGGGTCCTATGCGCGCACGCAAGCCAGGCTTGACCCGAGGTCCTGGGTCCGGAAAACGTTTAACCGGGCGTGCGTCCGCGATGCGCGCAGGGGGGGTGCAAATCCAGGCCACTTGGCCTAGAGGGACCCGTATAGATACAGCATCCTTTTGCCCTTTTTTGTATTTCATCGTTAACTAATTAGTTTATTGAGGTTTATTGTCTGAGCATAACACAAGAGAGGAGTCTTTATTTTTAGACCTGAATCAGGGAAGGCCGTTGTATCCTGGGGGCGGCAGAACCTTCGCACCTGGATTTTATCCTAAGGGGCGGAACTCGTCCTAAAGAAAGCGTCATCAGACGTGCCTCGGTCGCAGATCTGTTACCGTTGCTGCTCGACGACATCCGCCAACAAAACACAACTGCAGAAGCCGGGTACTATTGTTTTGGTTTTTCTGTTTGACAGCATTCGCTATTCTGTTCATTTCCAACACAAGCGGCGGTGGCGTCGACGACAATTCCGGCGGCTATGTGGGGCCCAGCGAAAAACCCAAATCCGCCTCTTTTTCCTTCCTCCGATCAGAACATCCAGAACCTCCCCTCTTTTGTTCTTTCTTGTCCGACGGTGATGATGCAGCCGACGACTGCAGCAGGATCTCACCGTTTTCTTCTCCAATTCCGGCGATCAACTTCTGGAACCAAAAGAAACCAATTCTCTGCGATCTGTGTGACCCACCGAGATCAAACGATCTCCCTCCGCATGATCCAGAAAACACTATCTCAATCTTGAGATCTAATCCGTCGATCGCGTAGCCACAACTCCTGCCCTCCGAGATCCGCTCCGTCGAATCTTCTTCGATCACGCGCAACGTTCTGATACCAGTTTGTTGTGATCTATGGCCTATTAGAAGAAATCAATCACACATAAGAAGAACACAGATTTACGTGGTTCGGCTTTTGGCCTACGTTCACGGGAAAGACGGGAGAAATCACTATGCAATCAGAGATCACTATGCAATCAGAGAGGTGTACATCCTTAGAGACTCTGGATCTCTATTTATAATATCAGCCGCAAACCCTATTACACCCAAACCCAACTTCTAATCACAGTAGAACTACTGTAATATACCTACTTCTAATCAGAGTATATCTTGGGCAATCCAGGGGCCCGGTTAACCAATACTTGCTAATTTCTAGTGAGCCATACAAACTAACATCCCCATTAGGGACTAGTTTCAGCATGTCCCATATCAGTCTTCATAAAATGTAAGGCATCTAACATTACAGTAGATGAAGCCCAAAATGGCTAGTAGTGTCTGCATTCAACACTACTTGTGAAGCCCATCTCGTACTAGATCGGGTCGGCCTTTGTGCCCAGAGGAACTACCCACATCTACATCTCGAATGCGGCATCAAATCTTATACATGCTCCGCAAAGACCCTTCTCAATAGATTGGGGCAAATACGTTCCGCATTTATCATAATTTTTTTTTTTTTTTTTTGTTCCTAGTGAGCTTCAAACATGTCTCAGAATATTTAGACAAGTACTTAAAATGAATGAAAAATTATCATGGCTTCATACGTTCTATAAAGTTATTTTAGTATTTAAAACATCTAAAAATGCAACATGTTTCAGATGCATATGCAGTGCTAAAGATAAATGGCACAGATAGAAAGATTTTTAGGGATTATAGAATCTGAGAATGCAAGAAGATAGAATTGATTGTTTCCCTTTCTTCTTGCTTATGAAGCAATGTCAATAAGGAAAGGTTATAGCAAAATGGAAATAGCAAGACCAAAATTACTGGATAGAGGAAACAGGAATTGGGAGAAACTGCCATAAGATCTCCTCCTCCACCATAGGAAAGGAAACAGCAATGCAAAAATAATAAGCCACAAACATTTGATGAATTTTGTAGAGTCTGACAGAAGCATAGGTATTGGTATTCTCTTTGAAGATTTTAGGATTACGTAAAAATTAATAAAGAGGCACTAGGGTGGGGCAATGTGTCCTAATACAACCATGCCAACCCCCAAAGAAAAGAAAAGAAAAATATTAGCACAGGAAGATAGTTTCATGCTGTTGAATCAATATGTCAAACAATTAGAAGTTTACAACAATATGACACACTGCCCAATTTTCAATGATAATAGGTATGGCACAGTTGTCCAGTAAACAAGATAACAACAAAATGAACAGATATTATGAACGGAGAAGACCTCTTTCTGCAATTTTTGTGCCTTGCAAAGTAGTGCGAATCCATAACTTGTTCTATCAGTTTGTCACTCTAGATTCAGAAGACACTCCTATTTTATGACAGTAAAAGATGCTCACTGCATCCAGCTTCATATTATTGTGACTCATCTAGTCCAGCATTATGTATAAGTAGCAATGTCCAAATCGAGTGACAATGTTTACAGACATCATTCAAGGCCTTGAACAAATTCCATTCACCAATAGGTACTAATGTCTGGCTTTAAAATACCATCATTGACTCAAGAACATTTCTTCACCTAATTAATTTGTACGAGGATAATTCTGTCATCCATTTAAATGGTCTATCATCTTATACGTGTAAGAATTTCTTAGAGAATGGAATTAGAACTAAAATCTAATAAAGTTTTGTTACCCTCATCCATGAAAATAGAAAACCATCATTATCTAGTTGGGTGGACTTTCTCCTCTAAACAATGCAGAACACTAATCAATTGCTAGAATTTGACATGTGACATGTTTTGCCTTTGATTGTTCTGAAACCGAACAACATTCCATAGCAGCTTTGAATAGGATACGGCAAAATGGCATGTAGCCAGGGACCATGTGGAAAAGGCAGAGATGCCTATCTGCCTTATTATTGGTCATTGCAAGCACCAAACCTAGTGAACCAACATAAATGGTGGATGGGCTGACACCACCATGTCCCAATACTGAAAGTGTCCCCCTAACTATTTTTCTCCATGTGTATTCAATATGACAAAAGTTTCTGCTGCCGGTCAGGTCTCCTATATTTTTGGAATAGGTTCAGATGGTAAGGAGTGCACACTGCAGAGTGTACTCTTCCTATCTCCAGCACTTAAAAAAGGACTCCCATTTTTTATCCAATACTTAAAAAATAGGGCTTCTTTCCTCCCCACAAATGCTCACTCCACGGTAAATCAGGTTTTGTAGTCAAAGGAAAGATAGAGCAGAATAATTGAATAGGCACACTGATATATAAATTTAGAATATAGCATGTCCTACAGAGTCATTTTAAGAGTCCAGGAGAAGGGCGCCATCAATTAGATTACCAATATATTACATCTTCCAGTACTTAAATAACAGGTAACTACGGTATCTTTGAAAGAGATGCACTCCCAAGAAGTGTGTGGCATATTCAATTGTACAATCGACTTGGATTTAAATAAATGCACTCCACTGAAGTGGAATTGGATGGCTAGTCCGAAATGCTAGTTGTCTCAATATTATAGAAAATTCTATTGTTTCAAGTTCAGCTTACAAAGAACTCAATCACAATTACAAACTGGCAACTTAAGCTAAACATGTTGGAACCAACTCTGGCCTTTGCACACTGTTGCAACTTCACTGTCGCAGTCTAAGTCAAATGCACAACCAAATACTATGGAAGTATGGATAACCACATTGTCCGAATGTAACAGAAATCCCAATGGTTCTGGGGTTCTGTCTCTTCTCAAACAGCTTTGCCAAGTGATCTCAACTCTCCCCTGGTGGGCAATACTATTTCTTCAGCTCTTGGTTAGTAGAGTGTTTTGAGTCTTTTGACATCAAAGACGAATTTGGATTTGAGCTACTGGAAATGACTAGTGTGAATCAAGACCACTAGGGCTGGGTAGGGCTAATCTGTATTTTCAGAAGAATGTATGGCTCTTGATTTTTCCATGCATTTGGGTGGCACGCCATAAATTAATTGTTTCTTCAAGTCTTCCACCAAAAACTAAAATCGAAAATTGATACTAATAATGGCTTAGAGAAAAATGCCACAAAGATTATCTTCTATGTGATGCAACTTCTGATTTATGTTCTTGGCTAAGGCCTTTCTAAACACCACCTATTACATTCAAAGGCAATTAAATTTTAGAGCATAGAACCAAGCAAAATTATTCACAACAAAACAAAAACAGACCACTGCCTGAAGCTTTCCTTACAAGTATACAAAGAACACAAATTAAATTCAAAACAATAATTCAGGCCTGAACATGTCTATTCTATACTCTGTTTTTCTACATAAAGGAATACGAAAGCAATGGATCCAATATACAAAGTAACTGAATTTTGTATATCATATATGACATGAAAATCCAATAAATTACGAACCTGAGAAGAGACATCTTCAGTGCACAACAAGAAGATGGCCCAATTCACTTTTCATATTTGATTATCTTCTGCAGTATTGCCGTCCTTCCCTTTATTATATGGTCACTGCACTTGCTCGCGTGTTCGCTCAAATTCTCAAGACTCTGCTTAAACATCTCCATGTTCTTCTTGATCTCCTCAATCCCAAACTTCACCGCGTCGTCTCCTCTGAGTGCAAAATCAGCATTCCTCATCAGTGACTCAATTTGCATCTCCAAATTATCCACAAGCGCACGGATGCTATCCAAATCCCATATTGCAACAATAGCGCGCACCTGCAACGAGCTGATCAATTCCCCCTCCCTTTCCAGAGCCACCTGATAGCGCTTCCAAAGCGAATCAAACCACTTTCCCACAGACCCCAATGGGACCGAAATGGCAGCCGTTAGAGCCGCTGCAATGGGTGGCGCAGCGACCGCAGCTGTTACCACCGAGCAGATCACAACGGCGACAAAGGCGGTTACGAAGATAATGCCAGAGAGCCTCCGCCATGCCTTGAGGGATTTCAGCTTCTTATTGATTTTGTCATTTTGGCGCTTCAGTTTCATCAGCATCAATCTCTGCTGATCTTGAACCTTTTTCAGTATCCGAAAGAACTCCTCTGTAAAGGGGTCCTCCTCGATCTTAAATCTCTGTAATTCTTCCAATGTTTTCGAATACTTCTCCTCCTTGTTCACCCCATTGCCATCATTTTCCTCCTCAAACCGCTGGAGGGCGAAGCGAATTATCAATTGTCTGTCGCGAGCTCTCCTCAGGCATTCCTCCATTGCAGTGCAGAAGTCCAACATATGTAAGCTGTTTGTGAAGTAGTCTTCAACGAGCTGAAAGAGCTCTTTGTTTTTCAATACATCTTTCTTGTAATCTAGTATGATTTGCACAACCTCCTGGTTTGTCTCAAGGAGGCCACCG
Source organism: Umbellularia californica (assembly GCA_028538565.1). Lineage (NCBI taxonomy): Eukaryota > Viridiplantae > Streptophyta > Magnoliopsida > Laurales > Lauraceae > Umbellularia > Umbellularia californica. Next base: position 8,268,137 of record JAPQWN010000002.1, read on the forward strand.
GTGATTTCCTTCAGGGATTCGAAGGAGAGCGATCTGATGTCGACGCCAGCAACAACCGTGTTGATTACTCGGGCAGTTCGGGCTTGAAGGTTGGCGTCGAAGGATTGGATGTTAGGGTCGTCACGGCAGGCATCCTCATAGAATTTCATCTCTGCCTCGTAATCGGCCTTCTTCTTTCTAACCAGGCACCCAACTGGGCAGCAATAGGACGCCATTCTCCGAGTCAGTTCAAGGAAATTCAACATGAAAGAACAGAGATTTATAACTCAAAATCCCCCAACGAGGCCAAATTACACTCTAATCTCTCGTGGCTGATCAACGAATTCTCAGACCCAGATACAAAAAAGACCCAAATCTCAGCTGAATATGGTGTATTCAAGTAAAAATCTCGTCTCTCATACCTTGCTTTCTAATTCAAGAGGTACCCCATCTCCTAATTCACCATGTAAAACCCCAAATTCCAGCTGAAACCCACGTTTTAGGAAAACCAATACAAAACCCACTTTGATCCGTGGATTTCCAACAAGATACAAGAAGCCCGAGAAAAACCCAGATCAGATAACAATTTTTTTTTCCCAGATCAACCTTAGACGCCGAAATCTCGATCGGGCGGGGGGGGGAGAAAATCAACCAAGCAAAAGCTCGGAAACAGAAGAGACGAAAAAGATTGGATTTTTTTAAAGTGTTTGAAGAGAAAACTTCACTGAAGTTGGGAAAATGAGAAAGATGACAGAGAGAAGAAAACGTATAGCTATGAATATGGCGCCAAAAGATTAAAGGAATTCAAAAACATGTTTGGGGAATGGCTTCTACGCAAGCAGCTTCTCCCTCCACTGATTTAAGGCAGGAAGCAAAGGTTTAGAGAGAGAGAGAGAGGAGTCTGATGGATGAGGCTTCAGACAGAAGCAACCCTTTTGTGAAGAAGAAGAGTAGCAGTGGACCGAGGAGTTGACGAGGGGATCAAATGACAAAACTGACCCTCCTCTTGCTCAAGAATTACATTTTTCTTTTTTTCCCTTGTGGGCTGCTGTGCTTTTTGGATGGAAACTTCCCCAAGAGTGCAATGCAAGTTCCTACTTTCTTTGATGGCGCCACATTTGGCCCTGTGGATAGAGTTAGGCCAGTCTTTTATTAACCTAGATTCTAGAACCTCTAGTTTCTTTACACACTAAATTGTGTAATTTTTTTCAATGACAATGGAGGGTGTCCAGCCTTTTCGCCCTGACAAATCCCTATAGGCTACGGGTCTCGCAAAATTCGGGTAGATCCCCATAGACCCTAATATGGTATCACGATTTTTATTTTGAATCCTCAACCTTTGGGAGCAAACCGCCTAAACCAACTTAGCTACCCCTTGAAGTTGATTGATTTTGCCGCTGCATGCTTGGGATTTGGATCTTTATAGATAATAACGTACATGCCGTGTTTACGGGTGGGGTTTTTTTTTTGTAATGACTGAATTGCCCTTGAAGGGGGCCATTTGCATTTGTTGGCTCAGTCAAATTAGAAAAAGTAGATTGTGGGGGAGGAAGGTGAATACTTTACTATCATCTTCACTGGAAAATTATTAGCTATTAGATACAAACAAATCATGAGCTATTAGATAGGGGTAAAAGCTCCCCATTTGAGATATAAGAGTTTTTGAGAATTTCTCTTTTTTAATTTTATAGATAACCAACTTTTTTAATTTTGTGACCCTGAAATCCAATACTTTTTGTTCTTTTCTTTGGTAGAATATAAAATTCATTAAACCAAAAAAAAAAAAAAGGACAACAAAAACGATATTTCAAAACAAAGAACCATCAAACAATAAGAAAGGGAACCCTAACTGTCCTAATCCAGCAAAATTATGAGCCACCCAATTGAAATCCCTAGGCATGTAGTGAGTTTCCAAAATATCAAAACATCGCATTAGAACATGAAAATCCGAAATTATTGATTCTATGGTCCAGTCCTTCACACTTCCTTATTATGGGCTTGATCACCTCTATCGCATCGATACATTATAGTGTTAAATGTTAAAAAAATAGATTTGATTATGAGTGAGTTCTAATTGACAAGCTATTTCAATGGTTAAGATCTCACAGATCCAGGTTTGTGCATTCAAATATTTTTCTCATACATACATGTATATGTATATAATAGGCACTCATGATTCCGGTGAAATGGCAAGATATCCCCTTTATGATGACTGAGTAAGAGATCTCCAATCTCCATCAAATCTCTTGGCTAAATAACATGCTCGTTTTATGTAGTTGAATACATTGGATTGTAATCTTATAAGTAGTTAAAATTGAAGAATCAAATGTGAATATCCGAAAGTGACCATTAACATCTCATTCAATGGAAGTTGAATCTAAGATACTTGAAAAATGAATACCCAAGCATCACCCTCACTATTCAGACATTTCAAACTCAATTTTGAGGTATCTTTGAAACGCTTTACTAAAACAGCTGTCACTCTGCCCTTTCTTCAATTTAACTCCCTCCCGAGAAAAATCCATTAAATCGCTGATGGCTAAAGCATCTACCTTCTAATTGGCGGATCTGGATCTGAACTCATGATGGAAAACATCATTAATGGTGTTATATGCAACCCGAATTTTATTAAAGACGAATTGTAATTTCTAAAGAAAATGCTTTCGGTTGGAAACCTAAAAGAGATCGCAATAGAAAAACCTCTCCATTATGAGGTGCTTTGGAAATTCCTCACAAAACTATTGAAGAGCTTCTATAATAGCTAACACTGCTGCTTTATTGGAATCACGAATACCCGCCGGCTTGAAGAACATAAAAAGAACCTCACCCTTGCTATTACGCTCATTGGCAATCCAACATTGCAAAATTACCATGCTAAAGCAGATTACCCGATTGTAACAGTTTTCCAGTCCGTCCTACCTCTATATGTAAAGGAAATCTATGATAAAAAAAATGCAATAGGAGGAGGAACGCTACAGTAGGGCCTTCCCATATCTCCCTGACCAACAACTTGAACTTTCAATGATGTCGCAGAAAAACAAAAAATTGGTTTGGTGGTTGATGTAAATATTTAAGAAGATATAGACTGTAAATGAGAGAAATGCAGGGGAAAAAGAAAGCAAACGAATTGACGGCTGTGATTTCTCCTCAAGGAAGTATGTAATCATATCTGTCCACTTGGTGGTCGAACGAGTCAGTCAACAGCACATGTCTTTGGGTGGCGACGCTTGTTGAGAAGGTGGGCCATGGAAGAAGGCTTAGACTTGATTGATGAATTTAAACATCCTATTAGAGTTCTCCAACTGGACAGAGATGGTCATTGAATTGTCAAAAAGTCATCTTGATATAGGCCGATTTCTGATAGGTCCAGAAAGTGGGCCCCACACGGGCGTAGTGCAGGCTCGAAGAAGCTGTGATGGAAGGAGGTTAGTCCACTAATTTGAGGGCCATTTGGAGTGATGGACCCAGGATCATGAAATTAAGTACAGTACGCCTCACAAAATGCCAGATTGGAAGATCAGAGCCGTCCCGGTTGTAGCCACAGCTCTTCAAGAATCGATGAGTTCATGGGCACATGAAGTCTCTGCCTACCCCCTTGCACCTAAATCAGGACTTTGCCTGGGCAAGTAACCCTAGGGAGAGAGCGCAAGTTCCAAACTGCAACCTCCAAATCTTGTGCTGTGTTGTTAGCCCACTGCGCTGCCCATTAGGGGTTGTTTGTTTCCAGTCAAAGTGATTCACATGTGTAAATGACCCACATGTGAGTCATTTGCATATGTAAATGACTCACATGTGGATCAGATTTCACTGTTTGTTACTAGCATAACATTTCACATGTGAATCTATGAATAGGTTGTATATTGTTTGATGATATCTCAACATCCAAGCAACATCAATGGTTGCAAATTGGACACATGACCGTATTTGAGCTTTTGAAGAATGAACGGTCCTGATTTTACAGGTGGGGCCCAGAACATTAAAAAAATCATAAAAGGCGGACTGGGTATGTTAGTAACAATAGGTTGTATATTGTTTGATGATATCTCAACCTCATGAATCATCAACGGTTGAAAATTGGATATATGGCCATGTTTGAGCTTCTGAAGAATATGAACGGTCTTGATTTTACAGGTGGGCCCCAAAACAATAAAAAAAATCATAAAAGGCGTTAGTAACAATAAATTAATCCAACGGTTGTAATTATGTTGATGATATCTCAACCTCCATGCATCATCAACGGTTGAAAATTGGACACATGGCCGTGTTTGAGCTTCTTAAGAAAATGAATTGTCCGGATGTTACAAGTGGGGCCCATAAAAATAAAAAAATAATAAAAGGCGGATTGCTCATAATGGCACTGTAGCAGTCCGCCCGAAAACAGTAACATGTGAAAGTCTTTCACACCTTTTGAGATGTGAAAATCTAAGGAACTTTTTGAGTTGGTTTTCATACCATTTACATGTGAGTTTTACACATGTGAATCAAATTCACACAAAACAAACGTAATATATGCGTAACGGAAACGCATGTGATTTAATTACATACGTAAATGGGCACAAACAAACGACCCCTTAAGGTTAAATTTCAATCTAATATTAGATTGATCATATATGAAACTAAATATTGACCTACGCTAACATCCGCGTACAGATATTTTCTTCCGAAAGTCAAAGAGTCATGTAGCCTATGAAAAGATCAAGACCCCCTCAATTTAAGGGTGCTAATAGTGATGGCGGAGAAGAGAAAATTACCCCACATATGAAATACATATAATTTCTTGAATAATATATAATACTTAATTTTATATGAAAATATGGAATCAATCTGATGGTGGAACCCAGTTTTCGATTAAGTGGGCCCAACTGGGGATAGTCACGAATGTTCTTGATGCTTTTCACATCCATTATTAAACACACAAGAAATATTAGGTTCATGGCTTGGGACAATACAGGGGTTGAAGGACACAGGCAGAACCCACAAACGATTTAAACAATACAAATATTATGCTGATGAGAGTCAGCACATTAGTATAATGAAAAAACATAAACAAAATTGACTACCTGGAGTAAACTAATTAATGAAGTCACATTTTGGTCCCATCAGGCTGCAAATTCACCTTCAAATTTGAACTTTTTTTCACTCTGGCCGTGGTGGTGGGACCCAAGAGAGAGCTCCGTACACGCACACACACAGAGGAAAAAAACCCATACAAGTGGGAAGAATGCCTGCATGTAGAAAGAGGGGACATACTCAGGGTTCAAACTCACTCTTTGCCAGTTGGGTAAGGAGGCCTTCTCAAATTTGACCTTTTTTCCACTGGCGAGCTACAGTTCTTAAACCAGGCTGTTCTCTCATCAGTCTTTATTTTAGCTTTCCAGGTGTAAGCAAGGTGATGATAGTAACCAAGAACAAACTGGTGCAAACCACCCATTAGGGGTGTCACTAATTGTATTTCTGTTTGCACCTTATCAAATTCTAAGCAGGTATTGCCATAGCAGGGAAGAAAGTTCAGGATGTAAAGGTGAAGAAGATCTACAAATGACCCATCTAATAGTCTTTCCTTGGATGGAAATTGATTACACAACCCCCACCCTAACAAATCAAATCCTAGGGAACTAAATCACAGAGTATTCGGTGGCCATTCGTAGAATTTACCTTTACAGGTCCATCTACATCTCCCCGTAATATCCTTCACCTTCTCTTTTAACAATCATTTAGACCCCACTGTATTGTAAATTTCCTAAGAAATCAGTACTGAGCAAACAAGCAGGCCCTAGGCAGTGCTACAATTCACTAGTCCACAAAGTATGAGCAAATGGCTCTAAATCTTCCAACAACAAGAAGCCAGCCTCAGATTTGATAGAAGCAAGATAATTTATGACACATTTCCAAATATTTACTATTAGCTATACCTTCATAAATATAAAATTTACACTGATATGTTTCATATGAAGTAAATATGACACTTTGCATCTAAATACATTAGAAACAACACACACTATGAAACATGAAAACCAAGAAAAATGGGGATAAAAAAAGGGTATTTCGATCTCTACAGCTAAGCATATATAAATCTCACTTCCTTTCTATTCTTTTTTCCTTTTCCTTTTCTATCAAAGTAGTCAATCTCTTTTTTTTCTTTTCTTTCTGCTTTTTTTCCTTTTTTTTCTTTTTTTCTTTTAAGAACGTAGTCATATATAAGAGAATCTAAAACTAAAAGAAACAGCAGTATTTCTTCCCGATCTTTGCAATCCTCCAGCTAACAGCCTTCCTTTTGCCATGAACTTTTACACTCCGAGATGTTGAAGGACCTTGGTCCACCTCATTCACCTCACAAGCAGCTGATCCATGATTCAAAGCCCTCCTAACTGGTCGCCCTTCAACAACAGGAGCAGCAGGAAGAGCACGAGCATGGTCCGAACCCACGGAAGCAGATACCACTGTTACATTGGTGGGTGGGTTACCATTCCTGCTTCTACCAATGGAGCCTGTGGACAGAAGAAAATGTGGTGATGGTAAATACATGGACAGGACAAGAACATTTTCCAAAATATGAAAGATGAACTCTGCACATTTTGTAGAGGGTATATGACAAATGAAGCTTCCTCGTTTTTATTCAATTATATGGTCACCTAACATTGACCTGAAAACAAATGTTGTTTTGAAGAAAAAAAATTCTTACCACTGGGAAAATGAGCTTAATAATGGGAGTTTTATCCACAAAATAAGGAATTTGGAACTGATGATAGCCAGCAAGGAGAATGTTATAACATAATTACTGTATGCACTAGTCATCATGTGCACACAGAGTATCAAGGCCCAAAACTACTTCTTTCAAAATGTGCCACTGCCAGGTTTTGAGCTCAGGAGATTCAAAATTTTAGGTTTCACCAAGCCTGGGTTCCAGGCTGGCCGAACCCAAAATCGGAATATGTTTCACACAAAAGATTATAATGCAACTGAAACATATTATGAAGAACTAGAAATGACTGGAAGAGAGAATGCTTTTAGTGGTAGTACTTCCATGATGTAAGAAAGGAAGTAGATATACCTGAAGGTGTTGGCTGGATAAGAATGTGATGCGATCCTTGAGGTATAGACACGTTGTGGTGGCAATCCGAATTCCTCTGATTGGTGGCTGGGATAGCGGGGGTTTCAAGATCATGCAATGACAGGCCCAAATTGTACTGTTCTCGGTTGGAGTCTGGGATAGCTGGTGTGCCAAGAATACGTAAAAATTCCTCTTGATCAATGCCATCTGAGCTCATGCTTGTGATGCTACTATCCTCTGAACAGGAAGAAGAAGCCACAAAATCATTGAGATCATTTTCTTCAAAGAAGTCTCCTCTTGAGAAATCATAGGCTTCATTGAGGTCCTGAGCAATATTATCTCTTCGGAGGTTCTGCACATTATTTCCAGAGATAGCTGACAAACCACGCTCATTCCTACTGAGCACCTACACAAGCATAAAAATTAACTTAACAGACTGAAAAAAGGTAAGGGAGAAATGCACCCACTGATCATTTAATGAAACCAATAAGATAGCGAACAATATTGACCATCTCCTGATACGATAAATCAAAATGTTTGTACTTCACTTGTGAACTTGTACATAAAGCGTGCATCCACACCAGAGACTCCAAACGTGAAAAATCTGCATCTTATAAGTTCTAACTACTTGTATTCTCAAGAAAGCAGAATCTAGCAATACAAATAAATGTACATAACCCATTTCAAAAAAATATGATGACAAGAACTTGATATCAAGTTACTTAATATGACGACAACAATGAGTTACATGCTCTGAATGTTGCAGTGTAAATGAAGATCTCTTTCAGTAACTTGCATGCTCCAGAAATACATATGAAGTCAAAGCTTGTGCTTGAGATTATGCTCAACCCTCTGTTGAAAATGTAGATACTTTTCAGGTCAAAGAGTAGGGGCATTTTGTGGTCATGATCGGAAACTTTTAAGTAAACCGTGCATCTTTCTCAATTAAATGGGAATTTGTAATTTGTACTCTGGTTGTAGAAATTTGGATTTTATTTTTATAAGAATACCACTTATCCACAGCAAATAGCATTTTTTTGTAAATAAAAAAAGGAGATTCGTATAGAAAATGCCTACCTTATAGTTTAATAATATAGGGTTGTGCATAAATGAACTTTTCAATACAGAAAATAGAGAATTATATGGAAAATGAAAATTGAATTTATGCAGAAAAATAGGATCTTAGGTCGTAGAAAATGAGAACAGTTTATAAGATAGAATTTCCCAAGAACTATGCATAAATATGAACTAGTCCATCTTATATTCTTCCAATATAAAAGGGGCAGGGTCCAGCTTCAGGTTTATAAAGGTACCTGTCACCTTAACGGCCAAGGTGTTGAAATGGGAGAACAAGATAGTATCAGCCAAACGGCAGGATTCTAAAATCAATAAACCCTGGAAACGCAGAAAATGGGAATTTGAGTAGTTGTAGAGGATGAGAATTTGTATAGAAGACAGCTATACCAACAGTAGGACAATGCATAAATATGAACACATCCATTTATACTCAGAATCATTAAAAAAAAAAAAGAGGAAAAAGGAAAAAGTTGTCAATTGCATACCGGGATTTAAAGCTACACTAATATTCACCAACGTAACAGGTGAGGCCATTAAGTAGGAAAACAAGACAGTGTCATCCAAATAGCATACGTCTAGAATTAGTAACTCTAAAAAGGGTTCCTTTTCTTTCTTCTTCTTTTTTCTTTAACTTTATTATTTTTTATTCCAAAGCTAGAGAAGTCTGAGATACAGTAGAATATAATTGTACCCAAAATTACAAGAAATGGGAAGTTGCACTGACAAATTTTCCAATAAAAAAAATTTGATACCTTTTATTTCCAGAACTGTCATGGAAAACTTGATTTAATGGACAAGGAAAACCCACTTAACTATTTGTAATCTAGTACTCATGCAAACCAAACTTGCACCAATTAGAGAAAAACTATGAATGATATGGTTAGCACAATGTGGAACAGTTGGTTTTCTCTTTGCTATCCTGTTTTGTTTAAAAATACTTCCAGTTAGAAAATGCATTGAACACCATCAACAACATATTTTAGCCATCTAAAAAACGTTATAGGCCATAGAAGCGCAAACTCAGGAATTTCAACCCAACTTGCAAAGGTTATATAAATAAAGCCCTGTTTTTTCACCTGCAGGGGTCCAGTCCTGCACAAGCGTTATGCAGGATTTTCAATTCCCACAATCAACTAACGGTGAATCTCGCAAGACATGCAGGCTCCTGTAATTGAACTAAACCCTATAATTAACCAATCATCTGAAATGGAAAGTTGAAAAGTGCACCTGAGACTTGTTTGAGGATTCTTGCAAGTTTCGATTGTTGTCTTCATTTTGCAAACTCATCCAAATAGCACGTACAAGGTCGCTTCCATAGTCATCATCAGAACTGGCCTGTGGATGTTCTTCAGAGTGACTCTGATCACTTCGGTTAAATACTCTACTCAATGAACTGGAGCCCTGAAAATTTTCAACCAAAACAGCAATTGAGTTTTGCTTTGGTTGAGGATTAAAGAAAAAAAATGTCAGCTGATAAAAGATAGAGTTCATATTTTCAGTATAATACCAATGAGTTTCGGTCAATTGTGTACTCGAGCATCATCCAGCCAGTTTTATCTCCATTGGGAGCCTGTCCCGTGTAGAATTCCAGTGAAGTTATTATCATAGCCATGTTAGAAGAGCCTGTCAAAGTACTACCATTCTCCTGCCAATATCCCAAATTTATAGATCTAATTCGGGATCCGGCATCCCTTGAGTTGAAGAAATAAACCATCTCCTCTGCACCATGAAATTTATCTGTCAGCTTAAGTGATTAGTTCTAGTCGGTACTCATGAGAAATGAAGCAAACAGAAAAAAAAAATGCAAAATCCACTAATTTCTCTAATTTAGAACATAAGTGATCATAATGTTACAACTGTCATCAAAATATATCGACAAGCTAGAGTATAGAACACGTACAGCATTCATAACTTATAAAACATAAAGGTTTACATGTGGACCTGGATTTGGCAGGAGAATGGTTCCATCACATCACCGTACAGAGGTGCTAGGCAATGATCCAGTTGAACTTTCATAGGTTCATTCCAACTGCTCCCACTAGAACAAAATAGAAGGATGTACCACAAACGGAATACTCTGCAAATGGGAATTTACTCATCTATAGCTATCTAGGAAATTCTAAGAATGATGGTTGGGTTTCTAGCTCGCCAAATGGAATTATGGAAGTCTCAAAAGCCAAATATTATAATGATGCAAATCACAGAACATTTGTTTGTTCAAAACCAGTTTTTTTTTTTTTCCTGTAGCTGGTACAATGGCAAGTCTCAAAAACCCAAATACTAAGATATGATTCAATCAGCAGAATAATAGTTTGTCCAACATCAGGGTTTTATTTGGAAGGTAATTTCCTTTCTCCGAAATCATTTAATAGTTATACTTAATTTATTTATAAGATATTTAAAAATAGGATTTGATCATGTGAAGGTGAACAGTAGTTAACCGGAAGAGCAGAGGATAGCAAGGCATCCAAAGAAACATTGCAAACAATGATGAATAAAAATAAAATGAACAGAGGAAACAATTATTATTAAACAAAATCTATACTTAACCGGGCAATTCCCAGGGTGAACAAGTGGAAGGATTAAAATCCCTAAGAACATTCACAGGGCCAGGACCACCAAGTATCATGCTTTGCAAATGGTTAAACATTTCTTCATTTTCCTCATGATTGGGAGTGAGAGCTACTGAGGGAGGCATGATACCCTGATTTCGAATATATCAAACTAGCGCCCACCACCTGTGAAAGAAATTTGAAACTTTATAAGGTCAGTTCCACAGCTTGATAATCATAAAACCAATTTCATCACCAAAAAAAGTGAAAACACAAAATCCAGCTTTCTAGAAGAAATGACAATTTTACCTTGAAGAAAACACAATAAACAGGCAACACGAGTCTTGTCACACAGAATTTTATCACTTTCAATGGTGGGAATGCTATTAAAAAGGAAAAACGCACAAAAAAACCAATCAAATGGACGAAAAAAAGAGAGAAAAACCTTCATTGCAACCACTACAAGCAGACCTCAAAAATGAAAAGCAAGTAGTTCTATGATCTCAAAAAACACAAAAATGGAAACTTATCAGTACCCTCCAAATGAGATATAGCTTGGAAAAAAAAAAATTTAGTTAAAAATCAACATTTGATCTAAATAAAAACAAAATCGTTTATTAAGAACCACATCGGTCAAAATTTTTTCCGTTGATAATTAAGACTAAAAATTATAAAACCTACAATACATCTTGTTTAAGGCACTACAAAAAGCAAGATCAGAATCACCTTAAAAGACACTTTTGACTCTATCTTGCAAAATATGTGATTATGAATTGAAAAAAAAAAAACATATTGACGAAAGGATAATCAATTATGAATGAAAACTTTTTAACAAAACACTTTAGACTCCAATAGAATCACCATAACACACAACTTTTAAAGATAGAAATGAAGTTCCAGAAGCAGAATTTTACTATTTCAAGTATCTGGGTGAAATGATTTTAAGGGATCTACAAATATACAGAGATAACAAAAACAATAAACAAAATCCAGAAAATCTTGACATCTGATCTTCAGATGTTTCCAAATGTAGTGGAAAAAAAGAATCCTGGAATTTCTTGCTTAAATAAATACGAATAATAAGATGAAGATGAAGATGAAGACAAAGAAAAAAAAAAAGATGATCCCTTGAAAAATGAATGTTCTGATGATATACAAAACTGAAAACTTTCTAAAAATAAATCAATACAAAAGTGATCATTACTAAACATAGGCCAACATCATCAAGACATCAATAATAGTAGACCAACATCATCAAAACATCAAAAATACTATTAGAAGTGAAAAGAAGAAGAAGAAATCAATCAAGTGAGAAAGCAAGGGTTTGACTGATGGATTCCCTTTGAATCTTCCCAAGCTTCAAATAACACACCATAAATCCTCAAAATCCACAAATGCAGATGCGGAAAATTCAGACAAAGCTCATCGAAATAATTCGAAATCCAATCTTGCAAACGATCCAAGTGCTAAAACAACAACAAAATCATCAAAAACATCCGAAATGAGTAGTAGAAATGAAATCAAAACATAATTCAACCAGCAAAGAAAGCAAAAAAAAAAAAAAATCCGATTCTCTTCGAGTCTTCCAAAAACACCTTCTAAGTGCTAAAACAGCAAACAAAATCATCAAAAACATCCGAAATGAGTACTAGAAATGAAATCAAAACAGAATTCAACCAGCAAAGAAAGCAAAATAAAAAATCCGATGCTCTTCGAGTCTTCCAAAAACACCATCTAGGTGCTAAAACAGCAACAAAATCATCAAAAACATCCGTAAAGAGTACTAGAAATGAAATCAAAACAGAATTCAACCAGCAAAGAAAGCCAAGAAAAAACTGATTCTCTTCGAATATTCCAAAAAACACCTTTAGATACTCGGAATCCGATATAAGATTTCGCACACTTCCTTACGATCAGCTTAAAATCCGCATTTCCTGAATCAAGAGCAAACAGTTCTAAACCAAAAGAAGAAGAAGAAGAAGAAGAAGAAGAGTGAAAGAATACAAATAACAAGAAAAATTCCAAACAGAGTCAGGCTTCAATTCGGGAAAAGAAAATTCCAAGAAAGAGGGATTTCCCAGAAAAGAGGGATCTTTTTATGGAAAATTGAGAAAGACACTTGGAATCGAGAATTTACAAAGATCGGGGAAAAAAAATCGTACCACGGAAACCCAAAAAGGGTAAAAAGAGAGAAGGATTTTAGGAAGATTGAAAGGAAAACGAAATCAGGCCGAGGAATTCCTGACCTAGAAAAGAAATGAGGAATTCCAACTGCTCCCTTCTGTTAGAAGAAAGCTTCCACTGCCACTCCTCACACTTCTCTCTTTTCTCCCATTCGCTGTTAGCAGGAGCTAAGGGGGGGATATATATAGGGGGAAGAAGGCTGCTTGACCATGGTTAGAAAAGTAAACCAACTATGGTAAGTGGAAATCGAAATGACTGCATAGCGCGAACAACGGTGTAGATTTCATCTGATGGCGTAGACGGCCACGTCTCGTCCGTACGATGTGATGAGGGAATCTCGCGCTCGAGCTCTGACACGTGTCATTGATGATATAATTATAGTGGTGTTGTCTAAGGTGGGTCAACAGTCAACACACAACACAGCCGGTGGGCCACTACATATAGGTCTTGGTTTTAGCCATTGGATTTTGTGGTTGTGGGCCATCTGGTTTTTTGTTTTAGATTGGCCGTCATGATTAAGTGGGCGTAATTCATATCTATAGGCAGAAGTTGGAACTAAGGACTTATTTTTGTAACGGCCACAACACAAGTCTGATTTAAATGTTGGGTTCGAAAATTCTCTCTTATACGATAACTATGTTTAAAATCAATTTTCATCTTCATTTGTCTTCTATACAAATTGCTTTAGAGAGAGTTTACATGTACCGATCCATAGACCGATCCATGTCCCGATCCATTCAACTTTTCAGTCCATGTTTTTACATACAATCGGTCCATCAGTCAGTCCTAAAATCAAGACATGTAGACTTTTTCATTGCTTTAATAGAAAATGGATCAGAGTTTTAGACATAATGCACAAACGCATCCTAAAAAGGAGAATGAATTCTCCTCAAGGCCACTTGATTTATGTCCATATTTGTGTTCTATATGGAAATTCAAACACATTTGCATTTTTATTGGAGATTTTAGCACTGATAATTGTTAAGTTTTTGAAAATTTGGCAATTGAGATTTCCTTTGAATTGGGGAAAATATTTACATGTGCAATGAATATGTGAATCATCCTGAAAATAGGGTTGCAAGTGATTATTCAAAAGTTTTAACCCGCAAAAAAAATGAGTTTAAATTTTATTTTGAGTTTCAATTTATGAATAGGTATGAATCTTAAATCCAATTTAGAATCTGATTGATAAATAGATATGGTTGTGCATCCATAAAGGACTTGACCCATGTACCCGGCCCTGTCATGATGCTTCAGATTATAGATGGAGTCATCACCTCTCACTTCTCTTGATTGCGTGGCCAACGAGAAAGGGCAGTTTCGGCATTTTTCCAGCCATTTTCGAACCAGAAACGGCTGTCGGTAATGTCGTTTTTTTATGACTGCTGGGTTGTATGTATTAGTAAGGTATCTAAAGCCAGCTGTTGTATGCATACTGGGAATAAGATACGTTACATATACGTCACAGAAATGTCGTTACTCGTTAGTGACGTGGATCTATACCTCTCGTTAGAGTCCGTTATGAGTGGGAAGAGTATCTAGGAAATGATGCGTGCCAATCATCGCTTCATTTATTTTTTTTCCCCTCTTTATAGGAATTCAAAAATCAAGCACTAGGCACGTTTCTGATGTACCGTACCACCCACTTATAGCCGTTTAAATATTTCCAACATTTTCATTCTTCTGTTTTTATTTTTACACCTTCGGACGATTATCAGCTCACTGGACTAAATTAATCCCTCCAAACATAAAGAGAAACTGAATAAACTCCCCTAAACCTCAATGAGGTAGTTACTAACATTTCCATTTTCAATGAAAACAAATCCTTAATTCTGAGGGGTAGTTCAGTTGACCTAGAACCACGACTTGCACTCGGAGGTTGTGCGTTCGAAATTGCACTACTATACTGGAGCCACAAAAGTATTTACCCGACTTCCCTTTGGGCCCGGAAGTATTAGTCCAGTCCTAAGGGTTTGGGAACACTTAAATAGCATAAAAAGAAATTAAAAAAAAAATCCTCAATTGAAAAACTTATATGAGTCAATCACAGTTCGCCATGTGATCACAATAAAAAATGTTTTTCATTCAACATCACAGTCCACTCACGAACGAACACCACCGGCTCCCAATTGCAATAGAAGATCTGAATTCTTTCCCCCATAAGTACATGTACCAATTTCATGGAGTCAAATGTGTCTGAAATGCACTCAATATATGCAATATCACAATTTCTTTTATGCACACATGAAAATTAATGAAAGAAGGTTTTGTTTAGTCGATTTTGCAATATCACAAGATTTAAAAATTACTATTAAGGGCATTTTTATCTATTTTAATAGAATACAGACATGGAGCATTTGTAGAAAGCCCTTCATCTTTAATTCTAACCTAATGTTGATCTAAATATTAATTTTTTTGTTGAAATTTATGAGCTGTATAAACAAATCTTTTAACCAATCTCTATCTTGTTGCATACAAGTGGATGATTCTAGAAGATAAGAAATGGGTCCTACTTAGGGTTACTCCTGCGGACAGCTTGCATGCCTATGGCTATGATGATCAAATGGTGACGTGGCCATCATCAATGGACCACCTCTCTAATTATAAACGTGGCATATAGGCCCTTGATCTTGTATAATCGTCGAGGAATACAATAAGTAATCGGCCGATTCTTTTAGTACTTCTCTCTGTTCCTATCTTCTGGAACATTCCATCTTCCCAACTGAATCGATCTCTCTCCTTCCAGAGGTTCCTTGCAAGCGAAGGTTGGGTTAAAACATCCCGCGCAAGCGGAAACCGGGTCACGTGACTGTCGGCACTCGGCTGTATTTACGAAAATGGCCCACTAAAGAAACGTGGACTGGGGCGGTCTCGTTCACAGCTCGCCCAAAAACGTTGACTCGCTGACTCAATAGTTGACTTGATCGCCTTGAGAGTTGAGTTTAACTCGAGTTGGATCCACTCACCGTGTTGGTCGAGGCTTCTCAAACAACTCTGTTAACTCAGCCCAGTACCCGTGTAAAAAGTTGCTTGAATTATATGATAATTTGAACTTATTATTATTACTTTTTGGCTGTCGGAGGGTTCCCAACTATTTGGGCTGGACTAATCCCTCTGGACCCAAAAGGAAGTTAGGTAAATATTCCTGTGGCCCCAAGGTGGTGGCACTAGTAGACTCAATCTTCGATTCCTGAAGAAGGGAGAACCGGGGGTCGATACTAAGACCTCTAGCTTAAGAAGAGGGAAGAACTGTAGTCCTGTCCACTCGGCCAACCTCTTAGGGTTGAATAATTTGAACCTATGATTTGTGCTAGTAAACATGTTTCATTTGCCATTTAATCCAACAAAATTTATTAATACTTTTGTTTTTATATTAACAAATTCAATATGGAAATAAGTCGATCACATGGGTCCACCGCCACAGATGTTTGATTAAATTGTGTTGCCAATTTAACTAACTCCTGGTTTTGCCCCTGAGTCTGGGAAAAATTACCCTTTTATTCTTGGTCTTTTTTTTTTTTTTTGCAAAACTACACATTTTCTTCTTATTAGCTTTCCTTTGCTAATCATTTCTACTAAAAGCTCAAATTCATTTAGATTGAGATTTGAACTCGTGACTTGTTGATTCTGATATCATATTAAGTTTCATATGATTCTTATTAAAATCTCAATTCCTTACTGAACGACCCCCTTTTTCATGGAATGCAGCCAAATTTTACACTTTGTTTTTGAGTGGAAAATTGATTTTCAATAAGTAAAGTCTGTTCATAAAAAATCAAAGCTGGTTGGCATCTGCCAGTGGGCCATGATCTGGGGGTGGCGATTTCACTTCACATACAACAATTCCAGCTATTGGCCTTCCTTGTGCTGCAGGTGATGAACACAGCAGAGAGATACTGCTTATCAGCTTCTAGAAAGAAACACAGATTTCCAAGAAGAGATAGAGAGAGTGAGAGAGAGAGATCTGAAGCCTGATAAGCCCAAAACTCGGATTTCTGGCGTCATAAAGATAAAAAGGGATCGTCGTCATCGCCAGTGCGCACTAAGTGGGCCCCATCTGCTTACGTGCTTCAGAAGCTCTTAAATCTGAATAGATATTTGATTCCCTTATACCTAATGTAACATGTGGCTCCAAATCCAATACAGCTGTTGCTTTTGACAAATTTTTTTTTTCACAATCCATCCCCTAGTTCACACAAAAGCAAAACTGAGATTGGGATGGGACCCACAACTGTTAATCTCAACCATAGAATCATTTTCTAATGGCACAAAAAGTTTGGCCCTCTTTCATTGTCTTTTCAATATAGAATGATAATGATCCAATGTGGACATGTTAATTATC
The DNA here is from genome assembly GCA_028538565.1 of Umbellularia californica. NCBI lineage: Eukaryota > Viridiplantae > Streptophyta > Magnoliopsida > Laurales > Lauraceae > Umbellularia > Umbellularia californica. The sequence continues at coordinate 8,285,322 of JAPQWN010000002.1, forward strand.
TGATCAAACCAACATTGGAGCTTGGAAGATCAGATCAGTTTTCCATTGGAAGGGCATGCTTTTGTCACGTTTTGTTTAATTGAGCGTCCAACATTGGTACTGGCTGAAGTCAATCATTCATGGATATGACTAATTGATCATTTTATTCAAAAGCATGTTCCTAACTAAAGATGTTTGTTTAAGAATACAGTTTCATATCATTTAATCACATCTGCAATGAGATATTAGGCATGATGGTGGGGCTCACATGCCTCACAACAGTCCACTGGCAAACCACTTTTTTAATAGAAAATTATCTCTATCGAAAATTGTTAGTCAAACTCAATCCAAAATCAAATCCAATCACGAATCTTAATTTGATGCGCTGATAAACTGATTTGATGACCCAGTTTGTAATCCTCTTAGATATCCTTTTTTTTTTTTTTTTTTTTGGGCCTATAGAATAATCTATTTTCTTATTTTTAACTCTTGTTTGCGAAAAACCGAGGCCCCCGAGATTTGTGATTTGAGTTGGAGGACAACATTTAGAATTCTTAAATATCACCCAGAAAGGTCTAGCCAAACAGGCCTTTATTTATGGAATAAATGTTGTTCATCTCTGTCTCAAACACAAAAAGGAAGTCACCATCCCTCAATTAATCAACAATTTTGATATCTAATAGGTAAAATAATTGATCTTTGACCAGTAACATATTCTAACTGGCTTGGAAGTTTCTTGCACTTCTTTTCATGGTTCACTCTTTTTCAATCTTTTTACCTCGGGACTCTCTCAATCAAGAGTCTATGATTGTATGGCCATTAAAAATTTTTGGGTCCATGACACACAACTTGAATGAAAAAGCCCTTTTGGAAAATTTCTCACCATCATCTAAAGTCATGACATTCTCCCTTTTCACATGGATAAGAGCTATCGGAATGACGAGCTTTTGATGTGCTTGTCTTTCCTTAAAACAAGAAGAGATGTAGAGGTTAGCATATGGGCTAAAGAGAGGAGCTTTTGGGCACTTCAACACATGGTCCACAGAAAATCAAGAAAAAAGATCTACTCTTGTTAGCATATGGACCAAAGGGAGATCCCTTCTGTCTAGTGCTTAGGAATTGGGCAATTGCTTTAAGAGACGTCTGTCTTTCCATTTTCTTTAGAAACCAATGTCGGTCATGTTGAGTGGCACAAGGCACTATATGTCCAACTTTTCTTAGTGGGGCCCACTAAAATCACATGAAGGTCTTGAGTCATGGATTTTGTTTGGTTTAAGCAGTACATAATTCAAAAGCTTGATCAACTCCTTTGTCTCAACTTGACTCAGAGCACTGAGTTGGTGGGTTAATTGTCTCTGTCCAAGTCCATCAAAAACTTTTTCAAAGCACTTTACTTTGGTATATGTCTGCTTCTATCGAGAACTCAGTAAAAATTGGTGAGTTACTTGAGTCAATGCCCTTTCGAGTCGCTTGGGTGAGTCAAGCGTAGAAACTATGGAAGAGGTCCCACAATGCAGAATTGCTCCATAATACAATAAGTCCATTACCAGCTGTGGTTTTGGTTCAATGATGTTTTCTTTCACTTGGGATGGCAATAGATGCTTTAGATGTCAAGATGTGCTTCTCTTTCAATGGTGATGCAAAACCAACTTGAGTTAAAGTCATAAAGACCATATAATAAGACATGCATGTTGTGTTGGTGGATGGCTTCATGTGGTCCCAACACCACTAACAAATGACAAACCAATTGGCTGTAATAGAATTCAATAGAAAACAAAGAGGTAGCTTTTAACAGTGGAGCTGTATCACCGGCAAATGAGCATCCAAGCATTTAGATCAATCGAAGTTACATGTATACAAAGCCAAGCAACGACGTATATACAATATACTCTTGTTCAAAGCAAATATCTATGATATTTTCAATGTATTGCAATATCATATATTGGGAGATTTTCTAGAAGATATATTGCAATATTGACTGATATGATGAGATGCAAGATATAGTCAATGAGATGAAAGTGTTAGGTAGCTATATTGTCCCTACCAACGAAGGGGAATCTATCCACTTGTACTTCCTTCTTTGAAGTACTTTGATTCTCATGCTCTTTCAAACCACAAACCCACCCACTCCCCCCACCCAAGCACCACCACCCCCCCCTCTCTCGCCCATCATTTTTTTTTACTTTTCCCATAGTTTTCCTATAATATCCGAGAAAAAACACAAAATTTGAAAAATATCATCATCAAATTATATGATGCCAATGTTATTATTTTGTAACGTAGTGAATGTTGTGGAGGCGAAAACTTGCAGCTGGAAAAGAAATCACACAAAGCAAACATATTAGGGAGAAATTGCATCAAGAATTTATGTGGTTTTTTTTTTTTTTTGCTATCGGAGGGTTCCCAACCCTTTGGGCTGGACTAATCCCTCCGGGCCCAGAGGGAAGCCGGGTAAATTCCCCTGTAACCCCAGTGTAGTAGTGCAGTTTCGAACCCACAACCTCCGGGTGCAAACCGTGACCCTAGACCAACTGATCTACCCCTTGGGGTTTAGAATTTATGTGGTTCAACAACATGGGTACGTCTACGAATAAAGAGAACTCTCAAACCTTTTACACTTTTAGTGTCTAGGGTTGCATCCCTCTCTCTCTCTCTCTCTACATACATATATATATATATATATATACACACACACACATGGATTTCTCTTTTTTTGTTTCTAAGAAAGCTTGGTACGATTATTAAAATATCTCTGACCCAAAGTTTGTTCCCTAGTTAACTCAATGGGCCACTCCGATTAATTTGAAATAGAAGACATAAGTCCATCAAATAAAAACATCAAAAACATTGTTTTTCAGTTAATTCAATAATAAGAGATGGGAGTCACCGCTGGATCTTCTTGTTATCATTCAATCAAATCCAACACAATCACTTTCAATATACTGGTCAGTGGGGATATCATTTGCCCATGAAGAGCACAGGCCCACAGCCATTTCTCCTCAATTTCATACCTTCTGTTTGCAAAACTTATTTCAAGTCAATTAATGAGGTTCATTTGATGGAGTCAAACGCCATTGATAGATATGGGACATTTGAATCAACCATCTAATTATAGACATGAAATTAAAAAAAGTTGCATGAATATATAATAACATCATGGTCCACAAAGACTGGTTTCAGCATTGTTTAGATATTGGATGTGGGACCCACGAACTAGAAGAATGGAATTCCAAACTCACACGTAACTATTGTATCTAGTTCCCTGTCAGCAAATTGATTATGTAACGTCTTAGTGACATACTGAAACACACCATCCACAAAGATAAGATCAATTGTCCTAAAGTTTTTCCACCATCACTTGTTTCTTTTACATCAACACCCACCCCAAGATGATTCTCAAAGATGTTGAAATCACAAATGAAAGTGCAGAAGAAGTTGCATGGAAGAAAATGTAAATCAATCACTTTTACATCTATTATCTCCCAAGATTATAAAAAGCAAAACTGGTCGTAGTAGGCCCATGTATGCCTCACAATCTACATCTTTTTTTTTTTTTTTTTTTTTTTTGTTATGTGTTCTTTTCTTTATGAATCAAGAAAGGATACACAGTTTTCAATATAATCCAATAGTAAAGTTTTTTGTTTCCTTGAAAAAAATAATCAGGGTGAAAGTACTAGAAACTCATGTTAATTAAGGCCAATTAAAATTAGATTATAGTGAGAAGTAATTTTTCTACTAGGAGAAAAAATATGTCAAGCATGATAAAACGTCTATTGTGATATAAACATTAAAAAATGGGAACATCTAATTATATAGTTATAGCTAGATTAGATGCACCCTTGATAAGTTTTTACAATGTAAAGGTAACACTGTTTAAGAAAAATCCCACCTAAAAATTCATTTCTTTCAATTCAAGAAGAATAAGGATTGGTTTGACAAACTAGAAAGGCTAAGTGCATTAATTAATTAATAAAGCAAAATTCAAACTTCCAATGAATGATTCATGACTGGTCCCCAATGCATTTTGCAATCAGGGCAGGTCCAACACATGGAGAATCAGGTTTTGAGAATTAGCTAGATTTGGACTGATGTGTGGGATTTCCAAGCCTTTTAATGTCAGAACCTTTTTTCACATGGCATTCCTACATGAACCATTAATGTGCCACGTACTAAGTTCCCATTGTTGTTGTTGATGCAAGTTGTTGATCAGTTAGAGTGTGGGCCATCATGTCTGGGCCTACCTCATGCTTTTCTTTCAAATGGCTTCTGCTTGAACTTATGTATCTATATGCAGATGGACAGGCATTACAAAGTGGTGAGATGTGAATTATACGAGGCAGCAAAGTAGTAGTGTGTTTTGACTTTACTTTAATAGTGCGATGGTTGGGTTTTCATTTTCCATCTCTTCGTTGTTCGATTTCAATTTAAATTTTACAAAAAAAAAAAAAAAATCCATCAAAATGATTGTTCATCGACCAGCACATACTCCGACCTTTCCAAAGAACGGTCGTAGTCCTCAAAATAACAAGGAATATTCCTTTCACGATGCAACTGCTTTATCCCCCAAACCAATGTGTTGATATCCGACTTCGGAGTCTCTCAAAAGCTGCAATGACGTCCTCAAGTGCTCTTCATGCTCCTCCTTACTCTTAGAATACACGAGGACATCATCAATGAACACCATGGTAGAGTGATCTAGGTACTCTGCAAAGACCTTGTTCATGAGAGCCATGAAGACTTTATTTGATGGTCATTTTTATATATTGACCTATGGACTTTATTTTTATCCACTTATGGAATTAGTTCGTGTATTCGATACTTATGTATCTATGTGGATGGACAAGCACTTAACAAATAAAAGTGAAAACTTATAACAATAGAGACCTGTGAGATGATGATTTTGCACTTGCTACTCCGCGGAACTTGAAATGATTCAATGGTCTTTCTTTACAGTTGGATGCTTTCTGCTCCTTGAAGGCAAACCATGTTAGCTTGTGTCAAGCTAAACCATCCATAAAACTATCGAGTCTGGTTCATACAATATTTGCACCGTGACCCTTTCAAAGGTGTTCACCTATGAGATTGATTGGTACATTAATTGCAAGAACATATGCATATGAACTCATTGTCTACAAAGGAAAAATGAAGGCCCATATTTGATCTGTCACGAGGAAGCATCATGTAGTGCATGAGAACTAGTGTATTGGATGGGTCGGAATTATTTACATCAGTCCTTCTCATGGGTTCAAACTTCAAAGTGGGAATAAACCAAAGAGGGAGGCAGGCGTTGATTGATGTTTTGACCCCTCCCCCTCCCCCTCCCCCTCCCTTAACCTTTTCTTTTCTTTCTCTTTTGGCTAAAACTGTTTCTCTTCTTTTTGGCAAGATCAGTACATATTCACACTAAAGTTGTAATTATGACAAATAAAAGATAAGGTGCCTGCCTTCCCTTTTGAATATACCTTGCAGTTCTTCAGATTCGCAGATGGCTTTGCAACTGCAAGAGTCACTTTGAGGCACGCAAAGGTGATATATTTAATGAGATTTAAACATCTTTGGAGTGGTAAAAGAATGGTACCATATGGGGATCATAATCACCTATTGACAGGTCATGCAATTAGTTTAATAATTCTTATAAAGTCAATTTTGTCAACTGACTAACAAACCACCTACTAAAATAAACTACTGTAATCTTTCTCCTTTATTTATAGGTAGAGGTGACTTTCAGCAATGAAAGTTACCGTGAATTTATATGCTTTAAACTATTGGATCGAGTTTAGTTTGAGATTTCTAACCTAATTAGTGATTAGCACCAAAACCCGTGCTAATCACTGCATGAAGAGATACGATTGTGTAGTCAAAATTAAAAAATAAAGTCAAAATCAGATTCAAAATCTTCCAGCTTAATATATTATAATGGATTACTACGGAGCTAGACGTATGACATCAACCCATTCTTGCCATTTAGCCAGCAACCTGACCTCAACTCATGAAGTCTATTTCTTGCTATTCACCCTATCATTTTGGCTTAAATTATTCCAACAACTTAATTACACTATGACCCACTAAACTAACCTCAATTCCATCTTTAATCTAGGGTATCATGTTACCCTTTAGATTCTTAAGTGGAGTTGGAGTTGAAGTTTGGACACTGGTTCTTGAACTCCTGATCAGGTTGAGGAAGGGAGAGCTGACCCACTTCAACAGTTTAGAAAATGGCTTGTGTTTCTATTCATTAAGAAAATAAGTCTAGGGATAAGAGAAGTGGCAAAAGGGTGTTAGTTTTGGATGCACCCCATAACTTATTTAATTAATAATTGTTTATGGTGAGATTGGCGAGTCCCAATTCTAAATCAACTTACTTAATATATTTAATAAAGTTCTCCCAGTGCCATACCTTTATTTGGATTATGCATTCTATAACCTTAATCCCAATATCCAAACTACTATGAGGCCAAGCATATAATGCCAACACTGGCAGGAGACTCTTGGGGTAGAGGTCAAGTCAACTAAGACAGTTGTGTTGGCAGCTTCTACTGTCACACTCTTTTGGGTGTGCCTCGAATCTGAAAGTTGAACAAATTTCAACAAAATATTAATGAAACCGCAAGTGGGGAATCATGACTCAAGTTAAGCATCAGGGGTTCTTAGAAACAAAACAATCAGAAAATTCACCCCACATAAATTTCAACCCAGAAAAGATACAACCATCTAATTAACTAAGCTATGGAGTGAGTGAAAACAAACATTTCCCAACTAACTTTAAAACACTAGAAAAGGAAAGTTAAAATGTGGAGCTCTTAAATGAGCAGTTAAGATTATTGAATCATGTTTATTTTTTTTCACCTTGAGATAGTCATGAATTGAGGTGGGTCATGTTAAAAACTTAAAATATTTTCCTAGCTAGATAGGACTGTCGTTAGGTATTTAATTTTTATAGTTGTTTTTAACTAGGCGGTATCTCTTTTCGCTCTTCTAAATTTTCACACACCTTACGTAAAATGAGTTGGGAGAGGCTTTGGCAATGCTTTTCTTCTTTTAGACAAGGGCTTTTTTTTTTCATTTTATTTTCTTTTCTTTCACATAATTTTTGTCATTTTATTTATTTATTTGAGAGGCATTAATGAAGCTTTTAGTCTTGAATACATACTAATTTGTGGTGTTGTAATCAATCATTTGATAGTAGACATCTCATTAAATCCTACACTTTAGATAAGTAGAGATTAACAATAAACATAGTTGTTGATATTTGGCCTCACGTACTGTTCACAAATCTAAGATTTCCCAATAGTATATGCTAAGAAATCTCTCTGATCACCTAACTTAAACTGACACAAAAAGAACTACAGGTGATTTTTTTTAAGAAAACCAGCCTAAAAATAGAACTAGAAACATTAAAAAATTGCGAAAGATGTAGTCTTCCTTTCAGGGAGGAGAAATCTAGCCATATCCATGGATAAGGTGGATAGAATGAGAAAGGGTCAGAGGTATTTTTGATAAGGTTGATAGATAAAAGGGTAAAAGATAGATCATGCTTTCCTATTGAGAAAAAACAGGTGGGAAAAGGAAAGAGATTCTTTGGAAGTGGCCCACCAAAATCTATTTTATGGATTTTTCCGTTTTCAGTCAAATCCATACTTGGACAGATGGGACGTGAGAGCCTCTTCTTCACTGCTAATTAAAAGTCTCATTGCAATTTACATTGGCATGACATCGGTGGGCTAATCAAGACAAGAGACAGTTCTTGGTATCTAACACAGACCACTTGAAAGTCCAAAACCCCATCATCACAATGCATGTGCCATCTGCCATGCAAAGTGTCCTTGGTCCCATCCAAGTTGGGTCCTTTTTGTTAAAATACACAACCGACTTAGAAGTTGATTCTGACTTCAAGCTTTTTAATCAATATTTAATAGAAGATAAGAATCGGAACCAATTCGGAATCATTTTACTTAATATAAACAAACATGATAGGTACTCAATTTTTCTTTTTGACGTTTTTTTGATTGAGAAGTAGAAGTAGAAGCTCTCTTCTTCTGTTTATCACTTTTCTTTTTGAAAAAGATTCCTTTTATTCTCAATTTTTTTTTTTTCAAAATCACACATTTTCTTCTTCTCATTTTGTTCTCCATAAATCCATTAACAATTAGACCCACATATTGAAAAAATTGAGCTAGTCAAATGCACCCATCATCTCTTTTATGGGATACGGCCAAATTTTACACTGTCAAGAGTTTGCCCTACCACTAAAGTAAGCTTGTATGAATCATATATGTCAATATATGTATGTAGCGAAACAAAGATGTATTTATATGACATGTAAACACAATACCCATTTTAATTCAAGTGAGTGGCCTAAACTAAAATCAAGTTTGGGTTTGAACAACTCATGTTTGATTTAGAGTAAAACTCGACTTGAGTATCAGATTGTGTTTGGAATTTATTGCATCCGAAATCACCAAAAATGTGGGAGAAAAATAATTTCTTATTGTAGTAAATGGTTATACGACTTAATTTGATGCGTTCCTACTTTTGGAGTTTTAATCGTATTGTTTAGGCACATAACATTCACGTTATTATTCCAACTTTTCCAAACTTTACATCGCAGCAGGGGGGCTGAACCAGCGGGGCCACGCCCGAGAAATTTGAAAACCCCCCCTAGTTTTATGAAATATTTATATTTTTCTTACATTGAACCCCCAAAATTTGGATTTTTTGTCGTCATAAAGAGTAAGTGGTTCGTCGTCATTGCCAATGCGCACTTACTCAACCCCATCTGCTTACGTGTCAAGTGTCAAACAGAAAAGCCAAACAAACCCCACGATGTCGTGCTCGGGAAGCTATTTATATCCGTTCGTTTCATTCTTTGGAACACGTGGCACCCATCCAGCTGTTAGTTTGACAATTTAAAAAAACCCCATGCCTCGTTCACACCTCCTACAGTAATCAAAACCGGAATTGGAGAATCCGTCCTTTGGAGTTCTCATTTTGATTTTGCTGGACCCCACAGTTTTAAATCTCAACCACAAAACCATTTTCTAATAAAAAAATGTTAATCTGATCAAATCAAGATTTAGGGTCCACCATCATGGCAATTTGAAATTGGTAGTCAAACTCAGTCCAATTGTAATCATCATGGAGCAATTAAGTTCAGTATTGCATTATCCTTACAGACCATCAGGGCCAGAACAGGTGCAAGTGAGCATGAGTATCCATCTATTGCCACTTGTGCCAGTCCAAACAAATTAGCATCCCTAGCTCCTTCAATCAAACACCCTTTCAAGATGATTTCTATGAATTTGATGGTAATTGGTAGTTCCTTGACATCCAATCTGCTCTAAGGGCCTGTTTATATGCAAGAATCCCAATATATTAGTATCTGTTCTCCTAATTTTTGGAACTCTCCATTCCATTTACAATCCCCCAAAACATCTGTAGTTTTTTTTTTTTTTTACTAAATTATTAGATTTCTAATTTTTAAAATGTTTAAGACTTTTGGACATTTGTGATTTTAGCTGGGAGACTGTATTTAGAATTTAGATATTTCTCGTAAAGCTTTTTTTCTTTATCATAGATATCCTCTAACCAAACAGGCATTCACAGTAACAGATATGTCTCAATTAAAGGTCTATGATTATACAGCCATTGTAATTTTTGGGCTCATACCACACAGAACTTGAATTGAATGAAAATGCATGCCCTTTTGAAAATTTTCACGCCCACTATCATGTGAAGTCATTGACATTCTCTCTTCTCATATCAAATATAGAAGCTATTAGCTTTTGACTAGCTTTCTTTCCTGAAAAGAAAAGGAATTGTACCTGTTATCACATAACACATGGTCCAAACGAAAATCAAGGTAAAAAGATCTACTCGATAATAGGAACTGGCCAAAGAGAAATTCCTTCTGTCCACTGCCCTTTTGAAAAACACTGCTTATTAGGAATTGGCCAAAGACTAGACGTCTGTTTTTCAAATTGTTAAAGGTATAAAGAAATTTCAGTCATGTTGGGTGACATAAGACACTACATTTCAAACTTTTTTTTAGTGGGGTTCACTATGATTACAGGAAGATTTTGATTCATGCATGAATTTACTTTGGTTTTAAGCAGTGGATAATTCAAAAGCTCAATCAACTCCATTGTCTGAGCTGACTCAACTCAACTCAACTCGACTTGACTCAAAGAGCACTGAGTCGGTGAGTCAATTGTGTCTGTCAACGCACTCGACTTGAGTGTGTCTTCTTCCATCAAAAACTTGGTAAAATTTAGTGAGTTACAGCTTGACTCGGTGCCCCCTTTCGAGTAACTCGGGTGAATCAAGGGTAAGAACTAAGAACAATGGAAGAGGTCCCACAATGAAGAATTGTTCAATAATACCTTGAGTCCATAACCAGCTGTGGAGCTGTGGTTTTGGTTCACACACTTGTAGTAAGTAATGTTGTCTTTTATCTGGGGTGGCATTAGGCACTCTAGATGTCTAGATGTGCTTCTCTTTAAATGGTGATGCAAAACTAACTTGAGTTAAAGACATAACTAACTTAGGAAATTTAAGAATAAATAATATGACATGCATGTTATGTTGGTGCATGGGTTCATGAGGGTCTAACTCCTTTACCAAACCATTTTGATCTTTCAAAGCTACATATAAACAAGGTCAAGCTAAGATGCATGTACAATATCTCTAATATTATCAATTCATGCTGATATCACTGTGGGATTTTCTTGAAGATATCTTAATAAAAAAGATTATTCCAACTTATTCTCTAATTTGGCTTTCTCACGTTATTATCATGGTATTTATGATATATCAACCTATATGATGATCTGCAAGATATAGTCAATGTGATGAAGTGTTAGGTAGATTAATGTCCCTACCACTCAACTATAGGAATCTATCCATTCGTTATTACTTTTTTTTTTTTTTTTATAAAGTTCTGTGATTCAAATGGTCTTTATTTCCCTGTTTCCACCATGATTGAAATCATGCATATGTGACATACTTCGCTATATCTTATTATTAATTCAACGTTTTTACTTTCACATTATTTTTCCTATACTAACAAACAGTGGCGGAACCAGGATTTTCGCTAAGGTGGGGCGGATGATAGTCAATTGAAAAAACGATCCCCTTAACAAAAAAATCAACAAGATATCTGACTAGCTTTCCCAGAAACAAGAATTCAAGATGGACAACATAATTGTAAAAATTAGCCACTAGATTTAACAATAAGGCACAACATGATACAACATTAATCTAAGCAAATCATAAATCCAAAGGCACATGGTCAATAAGAAATACAATTCACATAAGATTCAATTTTGGTTTCTTTAAATCAAATAGTGTATACACAAAGCCTACAAATTAAAATCTCTTCCATCCATGTAAGATCCAACACACATGAATTGCAAGGACGACAAGAGTAATATTGCAAATGAACAAAAGAAAATGTTAGACAAGTGTCTGAAATCACAATGAAAGTTCAAGAAGAAACATGCAAAAGTCCTATCTTTTCACCATGGGTTATGGAAAAATAAAGAAATAATTGATTTTCAACACTAAATCATCCACGAGGGAAAACGAAAAAAGGAAATTGAGCTGGATCGGATCGAGATGGCCTTCTTAAGATTTGGATAGTAAGTGGGTGATCGAAAATAAAAAGAAAATGATGAAGCAATGCAAAGACGGCAAGAGAAACTAGGAGAGAAAAAATATCAAAAGAAGAGGTTTTTAAACAGAGAGAAGGAGACAGAGGTTTAGACATAAGACATATGGGGTGATTGTTTAGACTTATGTGGGGCATGGTCCAAGAGCCCATTCACTTCTTTGGGATTTCAAGATCTGACATGGGGCGGCCGCCCCATATTATTATAAGGTAGGTCCGCCCATGCTAACAAAGAAAAAAAATCACTTGAGAGATTACGGGCAAAGAGAACTTTCACTTTTCCTTTTTTTACAATTTTAGTAGTTAGGGCTTAAAGTTACATCATTTTTATATATAAAACTCTTTTTCTTATGTTGCAAGAAAGTTCGGAATAATTATCAAAATACTCTTGATTTGTAATTTGGTCTCTAGCTAATCCAATGACACAACTCAATTAACCCTAAATAAAGACACTGTCCAATTTGCAAAAATCATTAGTAGATATCATTTGCCCAAGAAGAACACCAAGCTCATCGCCATTTCTCCTCAACTTCATACCTTCATACCTTCTTAAATCAATCATATTCATTTGATGGAGTAAAAAAAAAAAAAAATATTGATAGATATGTGACATTTCAATCACCCATTAGAATATACTAAAAAAATTCAAAAAAGCTGCATGATGACTATATAATAACATGGTCCACAAAAACTGATTTCATGGTTGTTTGGAGATTGGATGTGGGTCCCACGAATTACAAAATGGAATTCTAACCTCACACGTTAGTGCGTTGCCACTGTATTTGGTTCCCTGTCGGCAAATGATGTAACATGGTAGAGACAGATACTGAAAGATACAACATCCACAAAGATAGGCCACATGTTCTAAAGCCTCCAGTCCACTATCTCTAGTTACTTTCCCATTAGATAATTTTTAAAGGTGTTGAAATCCCAGATGGACGTGAAAAAGATGGTGCACGGAAGAAAAATTGTAAATCAATTACTTGACATCTTCTATATCTTCCTATAGAAGGATTTGAAATGTACCATTTTCAGAGAAAGCAAAACTGGTCAAAAGAGGCCCATGTATGCCCCACAAGAAGCTACATCGTTTTCTTTCTTTATAAATCCAGAAAGGGTAGACAGTTTTGCAATATAATCCAATGGTAAAGTTTTGTTTCCTTCAAAAGCATCTTGGGGTGAAAGTGAAACTACTAGATGCTCATGTTAACATTTATAGTGAGAACTGATTTTTCCTACCAGGATTAGAAAACAATGATACTTCTATAAATAAGGTGTTCAATCTTCAAGGGATTGATTGATATTTAAGTGGTCCTTAAGTCTTTTTGCAATCAGGCCCAACAACACAGAGAGAACAAGATCTTGAGAGATGTGGGACACTTCCAAAACTTCCAATAGTCACAGGATCTCTTTTTATCACATGGCACTTCCAAAACTGCATTCTCTTTCCATTGAATGGCTTTTGCTTGCAGCCTTGCATTATATTAAAAGTTCTGCTGAAAGTGATGCATTTGTCAAAAACGCGTCTTGTAAATCCAACCAAGCGAAGAAAGAGACTGAGGAAAATATTCCGCGGTTGATGATCTCATATCCGTACTGTGGGTCCATGTCGGCCATGTTCACTGACCATAAGTCCATTACATGATGGGGGTTCACCATTGATGCCGGGCTCTTCAAGGGCTTCCCACTATCTTATTTGTCACATTCATCAGAAGCTTTTCCATTCTGATCATGGACAACAGTTATCTATTCCAGAACCTCTGCTGCCTCCTAATTTTAATATAGTGCATCCTTTGAACCCTTCAAATATGCCATTACCTTCTGTTTTATCTCTAGACTCAATATTTAATGTGATATTGACATTAACTATTGGAATGGTGGTGGTGGTGTGAAGGAGAGAATTTGGGTGAGGTAACTTGGGTCTGGATCACTAATCATATGATGTATGTCACAGCAGTGGTGGATTCAGGATTTTTATTCGGATGGGACAGATAATGGTCAATTGAAAAAAACGACTTCTTTCTTATGCTAGACATATTTCACCTAAATAATAGCTGAAAAGAAAATATATTACATTTAAACATATAGACACCAAATACTTAACTGCATTTACTAACATTGATTTCTCTCATATATATATATATATATATATATGGGAAACATTCATATGCATCTATCCCTCACCATTTTTGGTGAGGGACACTCCTTTTGGAGGTGTTTCAAGTACAAGAGGGAGGTACAAAGTACCCCTCTTGTACTTCTCTTGTACTTGAAACACCCCCAAAATGGGTGTCCCTCACCAAAAATGGTGAGGGATAGATGCACATGAAGACCCCTATATATATATATATATATATATATATATATATATGAGAGTTGTTAGCCATGTGTGGAAGATAATTGTGAAGGGAAATGAAAAGAAAGATAAGAGGAGATGAGAAATTGATTTATTCTTTGGTCTAAATTAGGTTGTAGTAGTCTTAATAAAGTGATGGTAAATTTTACTCAAATATAGTTTCTCAAGACTTTTTTACGTAGCTTTTTAACTGAACTTTAAACGACTAAATAGGCTTGCTGTAAACTTGTTTAATATCCCAGTTGGTTGCTTTCTACTCTTTGAAGGTGAACGATGCTAGCTTGTGTCAAGCTAACCATCCATGTAACTATCAAGTTTGGGTCCATACAATATCTTAACCGTGACCCATTCAAAGGTGTGTCACCTATTGGATTAATTGCTACATTTGTAAGGACAGATGCATGTGAACATGAGATATCATCTGTCACGAGGGAGCCTCAGGAAGTGCATAAGAACTAGTGGATGATGGATGCGGAATTCTTGACCTGCTTTATGGGTCGGAATTTCTTGCATCATTCCTTCATGGGTTCAATCGGGAGAATGGGAATAAACGAAAGTGGAAGGCAGACATTGATTGATGATTTGATACGACCTGCTTTTATTATTTCTGTTTCTTTCCTTTTCACTAACATCATTTCTTTTCTTTACTAGGAAAGGTCAGTACATGGCCTTAAAGATAAGATAAAGGTACCTAACCCCCCCCCCCCCCCCTTGAAGATACTTGCAGCTCTTTAGAATCGCATATGGCCTTGCAAGAGTCGCTTTGATGCATGCAAAGAGGATTAATTTAATGAGATTTAAAGGCCTTTAGAGTGGTAAAAGAATGGTATCATTTGAGGATCATAATCACCTATTTTAAGGGTTATCCAATTGGTTTAATAATTCTTATAAAGCTAATTCTGTTAATTGACTAACAAACTACCCACTAAGATAAACTAATGTAATCAAAATGGTCAATTTCAAGGGTCATATCATTGGAGAAATTAGGAAATGGTTAGAGAGGATAAGCTTTAGATTGTTAGTAATCTTTTCTCATTATATACAAGTAGAGATGACTTTAAATAATGAAAGTTACACTGAATTTATTTACTTTTTAGTATTAGATTGGGTTTAAGTTGATATTTCTAACTAATTAATGATGGGCTAGGAACGACGTCGATCCATCCTTGTCATCTAGCTCCTCAACCTAATTTAAATTCATCTAATTCATTATATTTCTTGCTATTTGCCCCATCATTCTAGCTTAAATTTCATCCCACCAATTATTTTCACTATAGCCCACTAATATTCCAACCTCAATTCCATCTGTTGATTTAGGGTATCATGTGACCCTTTGAATTCTTAGGTTTAGTTCCAGTTGGGTTCTTTAGCTTATACATGTTAGGTATAATGCTCAATCCCACCCATCAGTACCACCCATTGGCAGGTCCCTTACCCATGCATCAGGTTGAAGAAGGGATAGCTAACCCACTACAACAGATTAGAAAAAGGTGTTGTGTTTTTGTTTCATTCAGAAAATAAGTCTGGGGTTACGAGAAATGGAACCAGGTTGTGAGTTTTGGATACAGCCCATCATTTATTTAAACTATAATTGTTTGTGATGAGATTGGCGAGTCCCAATTCGGATATTTAATAAAGTTCTCCCAGTGCCGTAGCTTTAAGGGCTTTAGTTTTGTGCCTTTAATGGTGATGCAAACATCTTGGACTAGAATTAGAATGCATACAACTTTGTAAAAGCTTGATCCCTAAAACACAAAGAATCCAACATATAAAGCCAACAACATTGGCATTGTTTATTAGATTCATGGGGTAGAGGTGGATTGTTGTGTCAGCGGACTTCCTGTCATGGGTGGGCCTTGAATCTCGGAGTTGCTAAATTTCAACAAAATATTAATGAGACCCCAAGTAGGGAACCATGACTCAAGTTAAGCATCTAGGGTTTTTAGTAGGGTCATTAACGGGTCGCTTCCGATTCGGGTCCATAACCGTGAAGGAAAAGGTGAACTGGATCTGAATCCGAAACCGTTTCAGATTCGGTTTCTTGGCTTCGGAATTGGAACCAAAACCATATATGGGACGGGTCTAGGTCTAGGTCTAGGTCAGGGTCCGGATTTAGGTAGATAGTGATATTAAAAAAACATGGTTTTTAGAAGAGATTTTCGAAAATCGAGGTAATATGTCGGGTCTCGGGTCCACGGGTTTGAACGAAGATGGAGCCGGACCCGGATCCATTTTTATTATCAGGGCCTAAATAAGGACTCAGACCCAATTTTTAACGGGTCGGAACCTTCGGATAATCGGAGAATCAGGACCCATTTACATCCCTAGTTCTTAGAGACAAAACATCAGAAAATGCACCCCCACATAAATTTCAACCTAGAAAAGATACATGCACCTAAATGAGCAGTTAAGATTATTGAGTCACGCATAGATATTTATTTTCTCACCCTTTGATAGTCATGCATTGATGTGCTTCTTGTTAAAATCCTTATCTGAATAGAGTTATAGTTAGGTATTTAAGTTTTAGTCGTTTTCAACCAAGAGGTTTTACTTTTAGTTTGCCAAAATTTCCACATACGCCAAAATGATCTGCGAGAGGTTTGGCAATGCTTTTCTTCTTTTGAACAAGGGTGTTTTGTTTTCTTTTACAGATAATCTTGTCTTTTTTCTTTGAGAGATATTAATGAAGCTTTTACTCTTGAATAAATAGTAATTTATGGTGTTGTAATCATTTGATCTTATACATCCCATTAAACCCAACAATTAAGCTAAATAGAGATTTACATCACACTTATATAGTCATCGATTGGCCTTACAAAACTGATCGCAGATTTAAAATTTACCAACAGTTTGTGCCAAGAAATTTCTCTAATCACCTTTGCCAATATCAAATAGGTCCTAACTAACCAGCGTTTTCTAAGAAAACCAGCCCAAACATCCAAACTAGAAACATTGTATGAATTGAGACAAACAAAAATGCCATAGATGTATTCTTCCTTTCAGTGAGGAGAAATCTAGCCATTTGCATATAGGTAAGTGACAAACTATTACTACATTTAATGAATGAGAAAGGGTCAAAGGTGTTTTGATAAGTTTGATAGATGAAAGTGATTCTATTAACAGCAAGAATGAGAGGTAGATTAAGCTTTCCAATAAGAAATAAAAATGGGAAACGGAAAGAGATTCTTTGGAAGTGGCCCACAAAAAAATTTATGGAATTTTCAGTTTTCAGTCAATTCTATCTTCGGACAGATGTGATGTGAGGGCTCTTCACCACTTCAAAATTGTATATTGCAATTTACATTGGCATGACATTGATATGCTGCTAATCAATACAAGGGAGATTTCTTCATTTTCTTGATATTTAACTACGCCACTTGAAAGTCCAAAACCCCCTCAACATAATGCATGTGCCATCTGCTTTACAAATTGTGGTCCCATCCAAGCTCGGTCCCTTCTTTTTGAAAACACAGACCAATCTAGAAGTTGGTGCCAACTTGCCAACTGAGAGCTTGTTAATTAAGTATTTAATAGAAGATAAGAATAAGGATCAATTAAAACAGATGGGGATAAGGGCAGCCATGTTCATGTAACATCTCTTTCTTCTCTTCTTTTATACTTTATGTAGGGAAAAAAAAGGAAGGATGGAGTAGGAAATATCAATTGGACTGTGAAATAGTTCATCATAGGTGATTCCACAATATATAGATATGTGGATTGCATTTTGATTGATCATGAACATAACACAGGGCACGCTTTATTTGTGTGGATCAATGTATCTGATTGTGTTCATTTTCAATGGAAAGAGTAGGATTTCTGATGGGGAAGATTGAGGTTAGGATGCACTGTTTTAATGATGTGTGGCAGTTGGTCGTATGAGGTATTATGTGAGGTTTAATAATGGCCCACCAGACATAGAAAAGAAGTGGAATTACAGAGAACCCTAACCTTTTGGAAAAGCAAAGATCTCATGTACCAAAAATTCAGAACAGTTGGGGGCTTATATATGTTTCTTCTTTCTTGGGTTGAGGGATATGGAGACCATTCCTGATCCAAAATACTAACCCAACTGAAAATGGACCCGGTCATTAAGGGGGGTCCAAGTGGACTTTTTTTATTTTTTAACTTTTGGGTTGCCTTTCCATTGGCATTTGCAACCTGATTAATTGATGGGTTCAGATCTAACAAAGCATAATTTGTTGCATATCAACCCTCCAACCTGGCCTGAACCGGTCCTGATATTTTAGGGGTTTAGGATAATCCTAAACTCTACTTCTGGTCTTGCGTTTGGTTTCTGAACTAGAAAGAGACGGGTTGGGTTCGGGTGCATCCAATACTCAACAGTGACCCCGTCAACCAAACATTATCCATCACAGACCCAAACAGATAATTGAATTTTGTAGATAAACCAAGGACTTTCATGTGGATTTTAGGGGTGGACTCAGAATTTTCATATGGGTATTTGGACGTGGACCCAACATTTTCGTAAGAGTTTTAGGAGGCCCAAGTCCTACATGGGCGACTGCCCAATGACCTTATATGTGAGTATGCCCCCTGTCAATGGGTTGAGGAGGGCCCAGAGATGACAGACGACCACAGATTAAGAAAGGACTTGGTGTTTTTGTTTCATCCAAATAATTAAAACTAGGATTAAGAGAAGAGGAGCAAGAGTGTAATCCTAGATTTTAACAAAGTGCTTATAGTGCTGTAGCTTTAAGGGTTTTATTTGCAGCTGCCTTGGGCCTGTTTGGTTTGATATATATATATATATATATATATATATATATATGAGAATATTCAAGTACATCTATCCCTTACCACAAATGGTGAGGAACATCCCTTTTGGGGAAGTTTGAAATACAAAAGACAAATACACTTCTCTTTTGTACTTGTCTTTTGTACTTGAAATTTTATCACCACAAATAGTGAGGGATGGATGCACTTGAATATCCCCCATATATATATTTTATAGAAATCTCGCTTATTTTTATTTCTGTGTTGTTATATTTTATAAAGTTTTTGAATTTCTTATTTGAATAGCGAGAATTCATAAAATAGATTCTATAAATATAACTTTTGACCGATAAAATTTTTAGAACATTTGGAATTTCACTTGGAATACAAGTATGAATAATTTTAAATTCTCAAAATACAAGAATCCTCGTAATTCTTGCTAACGAGCAAACGTCATACATTCTAATATATTAATTTCCGAGACACAAGAATCCAAATCATCATGATGCCAATCAGACAAAGCCAGTACTGCCCTGTTTGGGAGATTCCTGGGTTGGTCAATTCAATGAGACGTGTGTGTTGGTCTTACCGGCACAGTCTTTGGTGGACCTTGAATCATAAAGATGCATTAATTTCAGGAAAGTGTTAGATCACTGGATAACCAACGTTGGGAATCATGATTTCCATGGAGTGGCACTGTTCTTACCAACCTTAGCTGTTTGTTTACATGTGTGGAGGAAAAAACTGATAAAAAAATCTTGAAAAGAAAGTAAAAACAAGGTGTAGTAAATTGAAAAGTAGAGGTGTGTTATTTGATTAGAAAATCCACCCCACATCATTTATTTTTAATGTAAAAAGAACATATACTTCTAGAGGCACATAACCACATGGCAGAAAGTGAAATGGGAAAAAAAAAAAAAAAACCAGTTCTCAGCAGCTTGTTAAAAATCTAGAAGGAAAGTCAAAAGGTAGAGACTTTAAATAGGTAGTTAAGATTACTTAATTCTACTATTCAAAAATAAAAAATTATTGAGCCCTACTAATCTTTTCTTTTTCCCGTATTGTCTGGTTTGCTTGGAGGTGGTTTTTTTTTTCTTGGTTATTAGGATTCTAGTCAAGGGAGCATTTTCTCCTTTGCACAAGCTCCAACGGGAGCACGCATCTAGACTGTCACTTAAGACAAGACACCACTAAATTTTACTGAATCCCTAGGTATGAATGACATCGATGCATAGGAGAAAATCATTCCTAATTAAGTATATAATTTTTAGTTGGTTTTAAGTAGGAGGTTCATTATCAGTTTGTTGCATTTTCAGGTATAGTAAAATGAATTACAAGAGGTTTTTGCTCCCCTCTTTTTACACAAGATGTTTTTTACTTAAATGAATTGCATGAGTTAAAACATGCCCATAGTTTCTGCTAAAAAAATCCCAAAGCACAGTTGCCAAATGTCAAATCACAGTTGCTTGAAAGAAGGGAGATTTATCCATTGTTTATAGAAGAGTACTAATAGACTATTCAAATTTCAAGTACTTCCATGGAATGAGAAAGGGTCAGAGGTGTTTTGATTAGTTTGATAATTGAGAGGAATTCCATCATCATGCAAAAGTTAAATCATGTTTTCCAAGGAAAACAAAGGTTAGGGGTAAGAAAACATTTACTTTTCAAGTGGCCTAGAAAAGTATATATATATTTTTTGCAGCTTTCAGTCTTCAATCAATGTCTTTTTGTGACAGATGTAACGTGGAAGCCCTACAGTCTACACCACTTCTAGCAGTTTACATGCACTTCAATCAAAACAAAAAGAAATTCTTGTGCTTTGTGCAACCACCCAGGCAGGAAAGTCCAAAACCCCTCAACACACTGCATGTGCTATTTACTCCATAGAGTTTGGGCCCACCAAGTTGGGTCCCATCTGTTGAAAAACACCACCACCCTAAAAAGTTGAGGTCGATTTAAAAGCTTGTTAATTAATATTAAATAGAAGATGCGAATAAATGAAAGTGAGAGGGGAAAAGGGCAACCACATTCATGTATCTTCTCCATTTTCATCTTGTCTTGTGTGCATGATGTGTGAAATATCAACTAGAGATACAGAAGATATTATCCCTGTAGATTGGTCATGAATCATGATCATGACATTGGACACCCTTCATTTGTCGACCATTGAATATGGTTCTCTTCATTTTTAACTGGACAGATAGGATTGTCTGATTCTGGGAGATTGGAGTTAGGGTGCACTGGTTTAGTAATGTGTGATGTGGTCTAATCATAGCCCACAGAATTAGAAAAAGTGGATTTACAAAGCCCTTACTTTTTGAAAATGCAGAGATTTCATGTGCCAAAAACTCCAAATCAATGGGGGCCTAATGTCTGGGATTGAGAAATTTGGTTACAATTCCGTACCTGACCTACCAATCCATTCTAAACCCGAGCCGGAAATTTAGGGCTTTTGGCCCTTTGTACTTTGGGGTTATTTTTTATTGGATTGGCATTTCCAACCTGATTAATAGATGGGTCAGATCTGCATATATTCAATACTTGTTTGGTTAACCGTTAACCTAACTCGCACCCAATTAAGCACTACTTTCTGCACATCAAAATGCCAACCGGACCTAAACCGTTTCTATTATTCGTATTTCTACTTCTGGTTTTGGGTTTGGTTTCTGACCTAATTAACAAACGAATAGGGTTCGGGTGTATCTTGACCCAATACCTGATAGTGAGCACACTGACCCAACAAGATCTATTGCCACTAGTGTTCATGTGGAAGGATTTAACACCTATATGATCTTCTAAAACCTCCAAACCTAAATTGTGGGATTGATATGGGACCCATGTTTTAATTTATCTAAATCGTGCTTATGAGGGGCTAGAGTGGATGGCGATCCTAGTGTGTGTGTGTGTGTGTGTGTCTATATATATATATATATATATATATATATATATTTATATATTTCATGAGCATGGTTCTCTTAAGCTGAAGCTTATCTTATCCTAAGCAGGAATAATGCTGATCCCACAAATTAAAGTTGATTTTATATATTTTTTGCATGATGGAACTGGAAAATCCAGTTTTAATTGGATTTATCTTGATATTAGAGACGATCATTATGTAAAAACAACGATAATCAAATTTGATTTGTGGGACCAGCATTGTTTGAACTTAGGATAAGGTAAGCTTCAGCTTAGGAGAGCTTGTCCCATATTTAATAGTTTTGTATCTGCAATTGCTACAACCGAAACTGGCAGTTAGATGCAAGAAGATTGGACTTATGAGAAATTTGTGAAGCTCTAAATGGAACCTACTTACAAAAAATCTAAGTCATTCAACAAGCCGACCTCCCTCTTCTGAGGCGTTTCCTAAATTTCACTCTAAAAGGGATCGGGTTGGACATGAAAATGATTACCCGTAAAATAATGAATAAGATATTATGAAAACCAAGTGTTTTATAGCCCTTAATCTTATTGGGGGTGAATTCCTGGGGAGGCTCATCAAAGCAAGGGCATTCTGGAATTTCTCATGAGCATGATCCTTAGAGGACTCGACTTTTTGTCCAAATTATCCAAACCATTGTGGATGTAGAATGACCCCAAAAAAATCATTGGGTTAAAAAAATCTCAGGCCTTCAATTTCATTTCTCAAATTGGTACTCCTCAACCCTCCTTTTTTGCAATCCAATTCATGACCACCCTTACACATGAACTGACTAGATCTTTTTTTACATTTTCTGGTTGGGCCACTAATGAAACCATGGATTAGGATGGAAAGAGAACTTGGTTAAAGACCATGACCACCAAATTGAGTCCAATCCATGGGAGGGAATATGAGTGTTAGTGTGAGTGTGAGTGAGGGTGCGCATTGGCTGAGCTGACCAGAGCCCGGTTCACATTTTGCTGGAGCTGGGCTCTGTTTTGATGCCCGCGCCTGTGGGCTGTACCCGGACCTAAGTTTTTTTGTCCCAATTTTAAAATGAGTGGAGGTTTGGCCGGACCTTTAACCATGAAAAGTACAGGCCGATGGGTTGGATCCGGAGCATTTTTTATTTTTGTTTAAGGCCCAGACTGGACCGGCCCAATATAAAACAAAATGGGATGTACAGATTTGCAAATGCAGGCTCAATCTGCCCTGAGTTTTAGGCCCATGGACTAGAATCGACTTAAATAATTGATTGATAAGCAAATAGTCCGGGCATGGAGATTGGAGAGGACAGAGCTTTGATATCGGGCTGGGCATGAGTTTTAGGTTCATAACGTAAAACTGGGCCTCAGAGTTTACGTTTGGGTTGTGATAAAATCTTATACTGGCTGTCAGCGTACCAAACTCCTTTACCCAGGCTTGGGGAGCATTTACGGGTAACATCAATAGCGGATAAGATCAAAGAAAACCGTTGAGATGGTTTGAGTAAATCAAACACAGTCCAGCAACGGCGCCAGTGAGGAAAGTTTTGGCTATACATATAAATAGCCTACCAAGGGGAAGGATAGACCGAAGAAGACATGGATCGAGGTAGTAAAATTAGATTTGAAGAAGTTTAACTTATTTGGGGTTTTGGCTCATGATAGGTCACGATGGAGTAATAGAATTTATATAGCTGACGCCAACATAGTTTTAACAAGGCTTTGATGATGATGAACCTAAACTCGGCCTAAATTTTTGATGCATCTAAATTGTCCAGGTGGATAGAGAATGGAGCCTATGGTATTATTTTTGGCCTGATTACTAAATGGGACAGCCTTGGTGAGCACAAAGGCATGATTCTGGTTTGGGCTTGACTTTTGGACAAGAAGCTAGATGTGGGCTTAAACATCAGGCCTAATAACTAAATGGGCCAGTTAGAAAAGACCACCCTGGTGGTAATGTGAAGGAACATATTGTGCTACCAGGTGGGCCACATTGAGTGATCATGGTTGAGAATTAAGACAACTACTTCGGGCATGTTTGGATAAGCAAAAAATAGAGTAGAGTAAAGTTAAATGGGCCCTAACAGTTTAAAATTTTAACTCTACCATGTTTGGATCAGCCCGGCCGGATAGATGAAGTAATGTTGTCAGCCACACGTACTCCATTTCACTTCAACCCTAAATACTTCAATTTCTTTGAATAAAAATAGATTTTACTCCAAACTTTAACTTCACAATAAGCATCCAAATAGAGTGAAGTAAAGAATTCTACGTTAACTTTAACCTACTTCTCCTCCATTCAACTCCTCATGTGAAATCCACTTCATTTTATGCAAGGGCCAGTCAACGCTGTGCCAAGCCAGGTCGGCCCGGCCCATTTTCCACCTCTAGTCTTACAACTATTTTCAAGGAAATAAAGGTGGCAAAATGCAGATGTAGCCCTCAAGACTGCTCAATATTTGAACATGACCCATATTCTAAATCAAACAAACTCCAGAGAATTTAAATGCAAACTCAATAGATAATTAAACGCAAACAAGTAAATGAACAATAGCACCCGCATGTACAATGGCTACATTTCTATGATAAGCAAACTTTTTTTTTTTTTTGCTATCGAGGGTTCTCAACCCTTTGAGCTGGACTAATCTTTTCATGCCCAGAGGAAAGCCGAGTAAACTCCCTTGTAGCCCCAGTATGGTAGTGTAGTTTTGAACCACAACCTCCGGGTGCAAGTTGTGGTCCTAGGCTCACTAAGCTACCCCTTGGGGTATATGATAAGCAAACTACTTATACGAATTCTGTTCATGGCCCATTACATTAGCATTACAAGCATTACTCTGTAGCAGCTATTGCACAAACAATATACGAATTCTCACAATCAACTGTTAGAACAACACACGACAGATCTCATTGCCTAACAGTGCCTATGAAGGATGTACCCAGATATGCAAGGATATTTTAATTTTACACACACATACTCAAAAAATGTAAGATGCTTTTTAGCCAAAAAAAAAAAACATGTAAGATGTTTTTTGGGATCCAGGTTTTGGCATTTGTGAAAATCCGAGGCTATATCTGATGTTTATTTATTAGGAATTTTTCTGTACGGTCACTAAAAGTCATCGATAACCCTCCCTTGTTATCAAGCAACACAATTTTACATGCACGTCTCTGTATTGTCTATACTTTTGCGAAGACAAAAAGTCACTTTTTTCTTTTTTGCGATAACTTAATTTAAGTATTGTGATATTGCATAAAGCATTACATTAAAAGTCAATGAATGCATTGTTTATAATTTTATTCCGTTCTTTAGCAGCAAACGAATGCATTTCTATTTTATGTATTAGACCTAAACAAGCTCTATTAAATCTGCAAACGTCAAGCCTCATTCAATATTCACCTTGTTTCATCTCTAATTCACTAAAAGTAGAGATGCAACATTCTGATGTTCTAGAGTTCTTCTTCTTTCTTGATTTTTTTTCAGAGAGCGTTCAAGAGCATTTAGTGTTTTCTGAACCCACAAAGAGAGATCAATAGAGAGAGAAAGAGGTAAAGGGAAGAGAAGACCGTAATCGTGCTACAAGAGGGAGGGAAGAAGGACTATCAGGTTCTACCAGGGGCGACTGCAATAACACCAAACTTGGATCCGCCTACATTGTGCAGTAATGGTGGCTAGAATCATTCGTCGATGGAGGCAATGGAGACCACAATGCTTCGTCGACATCGAATAGACACGGGGAGCCTAGTGTATTTGCAAATAGGTTGGCGAGAAAGGAGGAGTGTGAAACTGGATGGGGGAGAGAGCTACACCTAGGCCTGTCAATGGAACTGGCCGGGCCTGGGCTTGAGTTGTCCAACCCCATCCCGAAAATAGGACGGGCCCGCTGGGTGTTGTCAAATCTTGGCTCTAAATTGAACGGGCCTACATCAAATCCCATCTCGTATTGGCCCGGGCAGGGATAGGGCTAGTCCTGGGCTTAGCCCGATCCTGAACATAAGCAAAACATTTTCTAATTATTCTTACTTTTACCTGACACCCGGTGTGAACCGGACTTAAAACCCTCCTTTTTTCTGAGCTTGGGACCGGCAATGCAATGCAACATGCAACATGGCGGTTTTAAAAACTTTTTTTTTTTGGCCAGTGACAGTAGCAAATCAATAAAAATGAATGAATATCTTATAGGCTATGGGTCAAGTAATGTAGGAACGGTTAAAACTTTTTTTTTTTTTTTTGCCGGTGAAAGTAGAAAATCAGATAATCAATAGAAATGAATGAGAATGAGTATCCTATATGAGCCAAGTTAAAGAAATGTAGGATCGGTTAAAATCTAATTAGTCGTTTTTTGTTGTCAGTGAAAAACATTTTCAGTAATATATAAATAATTATTATTAAATGACTTTGCATCGGGAAGAGCCGGGCCTGAACGGGTTGGGTTGTTTCTGCCCAATCCTAGTCCCATTTTGCCCGGGCTTGAAAATATATTGTCCAAGCCCGGCCAGCCCACTGGGCTCAAAAAATTTTGTGTGGATCAATGTATCTGATTGTGTTCATTTTCAATGGAAAGAGTAGGATTACTGATGGGGAAGATTGAGGTTAGGATGCACTGTTTTAATGATGTGTGGCAGTTGGTCGTATGAGGTATTATGTGAGGTTTAATAATGGCCCACCAGACATAGAAAAGAAGTGGAATTACAAGATCTCATGTACCAAAAATGCAGAACAGTGGGGGGCTTATGCTTCTTCTTTCTTGGGTTGAGGAATATGGAGACAATTCCTGATCCAAAATACTAACCCAACTGAAAATGGACGGGTCATTAAGGGGGTCCAAGTGGACGTTTTATTTTTTACTTTTTAACTTTTGGGTTGCCTTTCCATTGGCATTTGCAACCTGATTAATTGATGGGTTCAAATAGTATTCTAATTTGTTTTAATGACGACATCAATCCAAAGTCTTCAAAGATTTTGCCTTTTGTTTCCAGATGATTTTATTGGAAAAATCCCCTCAGACTTTGTGAAGGGCCGCCCAAACTGCCCTCAAACTCCAATATAGATATAAAGGCCCCCTCTCCACAGGTAAGACCATGAGACTAAGTCTGAGCCCAATGTAGTCCACTGCAGGCCAGACACGGGTTAGGCTTGGGCTGGATCAGACCATGAGAAGCCTTTTTCGCTAAATGAGATATGCCTATCCTACAGATGGAAAGTGAACAAGTAGGGACTGGATTGATGAGGTCAGCCCATACTCAACCTAAATTGAGGTACGTACACAGGCGCGTACCGTGTCAATTCTTTATATTGAGTTCATCTTCTTCTTAGTTTTAGAAAGCACAATCCCCCCTACCTATTCGATAATGAGAATCAATTTTCATGTGAAGGATCCGAACCCAAAAGTCGAGATGATATTGATTTTTTACAGTAGGATTTAATCAAGTGTGGACCCCATCCTATGTGTTCACTTCTCACTCACTAACTATTTCCTATTTGGTAAACTTATTTTAACAGTGATGTCAAGTAAAGGGATAATTGAAGAGGCAATTAAAAAAAAAGAAAAAACAGATCACATCAAATGATACCAAATTTCAAAAATCAGTTATTCCTTCTAACAAAAAAAAAAAAAAAAAGTCAGAAAGAGACTCTCTCGTGCCACTAAATGACAAAAAAAAAAAAAAAAAACTAGGGTTTTACATGGGACGGGCTGGGCTGGGCGGAGGAATGTCCATGCCCGGCCCGACTTCTAAATTATAAGCCTAACGCCGGCTCAGGCCCCGGTTGGGCCAGAAGTTGCTTGCCGAAGACCGACCCGCCTGCAAATCCTGAAACCCGAGCATAACCTTAGTTTAAGTTACATAATAACAAAAAAAGAAAAAAAAAATCTTATAACGTCCTAGGCTGAATCTCGACTAGCCTTGTCATATCACCTTATATGAGAGGTCATGGGTTTGAGTCCCCCCATTACTACTCCCTCTCTTATAATTATATAATTATATATATTTGTGCCGGGCAAGGATTCCGAATCTCAACCACCGAGTCCAAATAAAAAAGTTTTAAGCATGACCCATCTATTATAACCTAAACCCCATTGCCAAACCAATGCGGGCCGACCCTGTCCATGATCACCCTTACAAAAAAGAAAAAACTCATCTAAAAATAAAAATTCAAAGGGCCATTGTCTCGCCTTTTGATGATTCCAAACATTCACTTCCGTTCTCTCTTCGCATTTAACAATTCACTTACTTCACCGGTAAAGTAAATTAACGAAACAAGTGATTTACTATGTGATTTGATAGCATTGCGTTTAAACGCTAATTATACATGCCCATCCCACATTGTGTGGACCAAAGCACGGACCCGTGACCAAACCATGATGCAAAAAAAGGGCAAAACATAATGTGAATCTGTTTGCAGGTTGTCCTCTGCTCAGAGGGGAGGAAATCTGCAAAATTACACCTTACCGCCGTTTGCTGAAATTCCATTTTTCCTCCTCTCGGAGCGGAGGAAATCTGGCATACCACCCACTAGTTCTAGTTTTCCTCCTCTCTGAGCGGAGGAAATCTGGCAAATCTACTTTACCACCGACACAAGCAACAGTAAAGTTGCGTGAGTACCCAAATCCAAATCCACTCCAAGTCGTCCTTTCCATTTCCTTTAACATTAAAATTGAAACACACTTAAATTTAATATTTTCTTATATTTTCATTATTAGACAAAAATTTAATAAAAGAATTTATTATTTTTGAAAATGGCTTGGGTCGTCTCAAAAGTTCTTGCTTATGAAAAAAAAAAAACGCAATAGAGAAATTAATAAACAAAATCTTTTGTCAATAAGGAAAAGTAATGTGTAGTACATAAACAGGAACAAAATGAAAGAATATTTATAAATTTAATAACGGAGGGTGTCTACATTACTTTGGACCCTGCCTTAATTATCCAAAGGACTCAAATCCAAAAAAAATCCAAGTATAGACTATTTTGGACTCTATAAACACTAACTTTTGGGTGAGAGATTAAATAACAGGTTGCCCCATCGGACATTTTTTTTCCATCCACATAGCTTATGAGTCATAAAATCGTGCACTGAGAATATCTATGGGGCCACTAAGAATACTTTAGATCTTATATCATATTAGGGAGTGGACCTAGTATCGCTGCTGTAGGATATACACTATATATATTATGAAATATAAATCCTCTCTACCAAGAAAAATGTTTTATTTTATTGTTTTTCTATTTTGGAGGTAAGTTAGTATATCCAAATCTCTCCTGATTCTTAATGTAGAGGTCTTGCATAGAAGTATCTCGACAATCCAACCCATATTATAAATATAGTCATTTTTTTGAAATTCTTTCAATGAAATCAAGATTTTGTTGGTTTCAAGTATGTTCTCCAACCCAGATACCAGGGTTTTCGGTTTTTAATGGTAATAATTTTTCCCCTGTATAAACCCTTTTAAGAATCAAGTATTTCATAGAACAAAAGATATGTTTGGTTTGTAAATTTCGTGAATATCTCCATGCAAATAAAGTTTAGGATGTGCACAACCATGAGACACCGAAACACTTACTTCTTACTTGAGTCATACTCAATCTTCATGGGTCTCATTCTCGCTTTTAGACCAGTAAAAACTCGGAGCAATGCATGGGCTAAAATAACAAATACAATATTATATAAAACGTCAAACAATCAAACCTAAATGAATAATCAAATATATATAGATATATATATATATATATATGTAGGAGAGGGGCTCTCCTAAGTTGAAATTGTCTGTGAAATCATCTTCATCGTAAACTGCCTCAAGTCATCGTCTCCACAATCAAGATAAATCCAATCATAACTGGATTTTCTAGTTCCATTGTGCCTAAAACAGAGACTATCGACTTTGATTTGTGAGACGATTACTGTTAACTCAGCTTAGAATAACATAAGCTGCAGCCTAAGAAAGCCCTGCTCTATATGTAGATATACATATCTTAACTGCAAAGATAATAGATAAATAGCAGTCCTCATCAAACAGGGCTTGATACGCTATCCATTGGGGTGGTCCCCTTGACTCACTCAAGTGAAGAGAGAGAAGATAGGGTAGGTTGCTCTGAAGGTAGGATAACAAAAGAGAGGCTACTTATGGATTTACATTAACATGAACGGGACCCTAGCGAGTGAAGTGCGTAAGCCCATAAGCTACAGGGGCGAGCCCTTAAGCTAAAGGGGGCTCGTTCTTCCATTTTGAGATCTTTAGATTCGTTACATTTACTTCCGTTCTCTCTTTGCATTTAACAATTCACTTACTTCACCAGTAAAGTAAATTAACCAAACAAGTGATTTACCATGTGAGTTGATAGCATTGCGTTTAAACGTTAGTTATACATGCCCATCCCACATTGTGTGGACCAAAGTCCGGACCCGTGACCAAACCATGATGCAAAAAAAAGGCAAAACATAATGTGAATTTGTTTGCAAGTTTTCCTCCGCTCAGAGGGGAGGAAATCTGGAAAATTACACCTTACCGCCGTATGGATCGGCGGTGTAGCTGAAATTCCAGTTTTCCTCCTCTCGGAGCGGAGGAAATCTGGCATACTACCCCCCAGTTCCAGTTTTCCTCCTCTGTGAGCGGAGGAAATCTGGCAAATCTACTTTACCGCCGACACAAGCAGCGGTAAAGCTGCGTGACTACCCAAATCCAAATCCATTCCAAGCCGTCCTTTCAATTTCCTTTAACATTAAACTTGAAACACACTTAAATTTAATATTTTCTTATATTTTCATTATTAGATAAAAAATTAATAAAAGAATTTATTATTTTCGAAAATGGCTTGGGTCGTCTCAAAAGTTCTTACTTATAAAAAAAAATGCAATAGAGAAATTAATAAACAAAATCTTTTGTCAATAAGGAAAAGTAATGTGTAGTACATAAACAGGACCAAAATAAAATAATATTTATAAATTTAACAACGGAGGGTGTCTACATTACTTTAGACCCCGCCTTAATTATCCAAAGGACTCAAATCCAAAAAAATCCAAGTATAGACTATTTTGGACTCTATAAACACTAACTTTTGGGTGAGAGATTAAATAACAGGTTGCCCCATCGGACTTTTTTTTCCATCCACAGTATCACTGCTGTAGGATATACACTATATATATATTATGAAATATAAATCCTCTCTACCAAGAAAAATGTTTTATTTTATTGTTTTTTCTATTTTGGAGGTAAGTAAGTATATCCAAATCTCTCCTGATTCCCCAGATACCAGGTTTTTCGGTTTCTAATGATAATAATTTTTCCCCTGTATAAACCCTTTTAAGAATCAAGTATTTTCATAGAACCAAAGATATGTTTGGTTTGTAAATTTCGTGAATATCTCCATGCAAATAAAGTTTAGGATGTGCACAGCCATGAGACACGGAAACACTTACTTCTTACATGAGTCATACTCAACCTTCATGGGCCTCATTCTCACTTTTAGACCAGAAAAAACTCGGAGCAATGCATGGGCTAAAATAACAAATACAATATTATATAAAACGTCAAACAATCAAACCTAAATGAATAATCAAATATCTGTGGATTCGAGCGAATGACATTCATGGATGGCTTCTCTGGCTACAATCAGATAAAGATGCATCCCGAGGATGAAAAACACACATCATTTCGGACTCCATTTGGCGTATATTGCTATACTGTCATGCCATTTGGTCTGAAAAATGCCGGTGCCACATATCAGAGGGTTATGATGAAAATATTCCAAGATATGCAGCATAAGACGGTCGAATGTTACGTTGATGACCTCGCCGTCAAAAGCAGAAGAAAAGAAGACCATCTCAAAGATCTTCGGGAAGTCTTCCTCCGACTTCACAAACACAAACTGCGGATGAATCCTCTAAAATGCTTCTTCGGCGTCTCGTTGGGTAAGTTTCTCGGATTCCTTGTTCGGAAAGCTGGAATAGAACTTGACCCCATAAAAGTCAAGGCTATTCTAGAAATGCCCTCTCCAAGAACCTTGAGAGAACTAAAAGGGCTTCAAGGGAGATTGGCCTACATCAGACGGTTCATCTCCAATCTTTCGGGGAAATGCCGTCCATTCTCTCGATTGATGAAAAAGGGTGTAGACTTTGTCTGGGATGCCGACTGTGAAGCCGCATTTCAAGATATCAAGTCATACCTGACCAAACCTCCAGTGTTAGCTGCCCCTGCCACTGGAAAACCATTCATCTTGTACACAAGAGCTCTTGATCATTCTGTAGGCGCTCTGGTTGCACAAGAGAATGGTGAGGGAAAGGAAGCTGCTCTATATTACCTCAGCCGCATGCTAGTAGGTGCAGAGCATCGTTACTCTCCAGTCGAAAAAGAATGCCTTGCAGTGATGTTCGCCGTACAAAAGCTACGTCACTACTTGCTTTCCAACACAGTCTACCTCGTCTCAAGGATCAACCTCTTGAAGTTCCTTGTTACAAAAGCAGGTTCTCTCAATGCCCGACTGGCAAAATGGTCCATCCTTCTATCACAATTTGATATTAGGTATGTGCCACAAAAAGCAATCAAAGGCCAAGCTCTAGCAGATTTCCTCGCAGAGCATCCATTGCCTAAAGATTCACCACTCAGAGATGATCTCCCAGACGAACCCGTCTACAACGTGGAGACCTTCTCGCCAAATGCCTCTTGGGACATGTACTTTGACGGTGCAACCAGGACAAATGAAAAAAGACAGCTGATCTCGGGACTTGGCATCCTCTTTGTTAGCCCTAACAGATACATGATTCCACATGCTTTCTCGCTATTGGAACCATGCACAAACAATGCAGCTGAATACCAAGCTCTGATCCTAGGATTGGAACTCGCCATTGAATCCGGTATCACCATGCTGGAAGTCTTTGGAGACTCTCAACTGATCGTCAACCAGATGAATCAGAAATATGAAGTCAGGAAGCCTGATCTGCTGCCTTACTACAATAAGGCACAATCGCTTCTGCAAAAGTTTGACATCTACAACATCACCCACATTCGTAGAGGTGAAAACATCCGTGCAGATGCCCTGGCTGGACTTGCTGCATCTATGGCAATTCAAGAAAGGGAAAACATGCAAATTACAGTGTGTGAGAGAAAGATCCTCCCTCCTCTTAACACACACCAAGCAGTTGCTAAATGCCACCAAGTGGTTGGAAGTCGGATCTCTATCCTTCAACCTTCAATCGGCGACTGGAGGGATCCGTTCATTGATTACACTATGTTCGGAATCCTACCTGAAGATCCAAAAGAACGGGTAAGCATTCAAAGGCGAGCCCCAAACTTTCATTTGGATATTCCTTCAAAAATCCTCTACAAGAAATCCTTCAACGGAGTACTTCTACGCTGCTTATCACAACAAGAGGCCGAAGAAATACTTAAAGAAGTTCATGCTGGTCTTTGTGGAGCCCATCAGGCAGGTCCTAAGCTCTATGATCAGATAAAAAGGTTAGGTTACTATTGGCCTACCATGGTACCCGACGCAATGCAATTTGCCAAGCGCTGCCAACAATGCCAAGTTCATGGAGACTACATTCACATGCCTCCAGAATGGCTGCATCCTACAGCAATCTCATGGCCTTTTGAAGCATGGGGTATGGACATCATAGGTCCTATCTCTCCCCCTTCAAGCAAAGGTCATTGCTTCATCTTCGCCGCTACGGATTATTTCTCCAAGTGGTCAGAAGCATTTGCGTTCAACGAAATGAAGACCTCATCAGTCCTTCAGTTCCTGCGCACCAATATCATTTGTCGTTTCGGCATACCTAAAAGATTCGTCCATGATAACGGACCACAATTCTGGGATCATCGATTCTACAGGTTTTGCGACAAATACAAAATCCAAAGCTGTCCTTCGACTCCATACAATCCGGCAGCAAACGGATTAGCAGAAGCCTTCAACAAGACACTCTGCAAAATCCTCAAGAAAATGATCTCTAGTCACAAAAGAGACTGGAGCGACAAACTGTCTGAAGCTTTGTGGGCCTATCGAACCACCGTTCGAGAACCAACCCATAGCACACCATTCTCCTTGGTCTATGGATACGAAGCTGTCGTGCCATTAGAGGTACAAATTCCTTCTCTGAGGGTATCTCTACAAAATGACATGACTCAAGAAAGCAATGTCAAATTGCGACTCCATGAGCTGGACAATCTCGACGAGAGACGGCTCGAAGCTCGACAAAGCATTGAACTTTACCAAGCACGCATGGCAGGATCTTTTGACAAAAAGGTCAGGCAACGCGCCTACAAAAAGGGTGACTTGGTTCTTGCGGTAAAAAGACCAATGGTCTTCGCACTCTCTTTAGATTGGTAAAAAGACCAATCGTCAAACCCACTCTCTTTAGAATTTTCATATCAAATGTCAAAATTTCTAGAGATTCAAAAACAATGCTTACTTTTATCATTTCATTGTTCAAAAACAAAAAAAAATCCAAGTTTAGGAGCCTCTCCCTGACTTGACCAAAACTCTCGATCCTTGAACCAAAATTCATGGTTTGAAACAAAAATCCGGATTCAGGGATTTCCACCCTAGTCCACCTTACCTTTTACCACCAAATGGTTTTAGTTCAAAATTTACGACCCTCGTGTCTTTTAAAAAAAAAAATTGGTTTTTCAAAAACCGCAGGGAAGTGACACTTAGTCGATACTCGCAAAACTCAAAAATCGGAAGGATGCGAACCCCATTCGATACTTCCAAAACCTCTAAAAATCGTGGAGACGCAACATTTCAGTTGATATCCACAACCCAAATTTCAAAAATCGTGGAGAAGCAACATTTCAGTTGATATCCACAACCCAAATTTCAAAAATCGTGGAAAAGCAACAAACCAGTTGATATCCACAACCCAATTTCAAAAATCGTGGAGATGCAACATACCAGTTGCTATCCACAACCCAAATTACAAATGGTTCGAGAAAACCTCAAATTTCAAAAATCGCGGAGAAACGACATCAAGTCAGTACCCGCAAAACCAAAAGTTTTGGGAAAAGCAGGGAAGCGACGCTTAGTCGATATTTGCACCCCAATTCGCGAGGAAGCGACATTCCATCGATACTTGCAAAACCTAACCCGCGAGGAAGTGACATTCCATCAATACTCGCAAAACCGAATGAGCAAGGAAGCGACATTCCATCGATACTTGCAAGACCATTCAGCGGGGAGGCGACATTTAGTCGATACCTGCATTTTGAAAACCAAAACTCGGTTATAAATGCCAAAACAAAAATTTCCGGCTATAAACGCCAAAATCGGCTTTCATGCCAACAAAACAAAACTTGGTTTTCAAAAAACTCGGCTACAAATGCCACACAAAAAAAAACCTGACTCTCATGTCAAAACCGGCTATAAATGCCACAAATTGGCTATCAATGCCACCAAACCGGCTATAAATGCCACAAATTGGCTATAAATGCCACCAAACCGGCTATAAATGCCACAAATTGGCTATCAATGCCACCAAACCGGTTATAAATGCCACAAATTGGCTATCAATGCCACCAAACTGGCTGTAAATGCCACAAAAATCCGGCTTTCATGCCAAATTCGTTTCCCCTACCAAAACAACCATTTGACAAAAGATTTTCACAAAATGACAAAGCTTTTGATCAAATCCCATTTAGCAATCGCTTTCATCACAAAAAGATTTGAGTGAGCGTAGGGAAAAACAAAAAAAAAAAAAAAAAAGGTACCAAAAAAATACATGTGGTACCAAAGCAAAAAAAAAGGGAAGTGTTCACAAGCACTACAAAAAAAGAAAAGTACCAAAAAAATACATGTGGTACCAAAAAAAAAAAAAGGAAAGTGTTCACAAGCACTACAAAAAAAGAAGTACCAAAAAAATACATGTGGTACAAAAAAAAAATAAATAAGAAGAATAGTTTCTGCTACAAAAAATTAGGAGCTCAGCCAAAAATGGTCTCCAGCCAAAGCTTCAGCTCCTCAAGCAAACTTTTGGCATCAGCCGTCAGAGTTTCCAAGGCACGCTTCTTCAGGAACTTGCCATGAGATGCTGGCGAATGCCGTAACCCTTCTTTAACACCGGGAAGCTCTTCCCCAGCAGTTTGCCATTTTTCGTTTTCTAGAGTCCTCCTCTCGAGAACTTGACCGGCATCTGCAACCCTGCGAATCAGAGTACTCTCCCTGTCACGAGCCTCTGTTATAGCAGTCCACTTAGCATCAACTTGTGCCTTCAATTGCTCAAGATGCTTCCTGGCCATTTCGACCTCTCCATCAAGGATGTCAAGATCGCGCTTTAATCCAAGGATGACTAGCTCTTCCTTATTCTTCTCTCGGACTACCTGCTTCCTGCTCTGTGTAGCCTCATTCAGGTCAAACTTAGCCTTATCAGCAGGGTCCAAGAACATCTCCTTGAAGAATTGGTCGTCAGGGAAATCCATGGTCTCAAACCACTTGTCACCCAGTGCAATGATCCTATCAACGATCGCCCTGGCACCTGTGACATCCAGACCAACCTCTTCGGTATCAGTGAGAATCTCCTGTACATGTGGGATCATGCCAAATCCTGCCTCCAAGTGTCCAGAAAGGAGAGTCTTGATCCAAGAACTCAAAACCCGAGCCAGCACCTTCTTCGCAAATTGAAGAGACGAACTGGATGAAGATTCACCCTTCTCCGTTGATCAGCTGCTCATGTCATGTCCCATTGGAAGAGTAACAAAAGAACTCTTTCCACTTGGAGCCACTTGAGAAGGAATCTCAGCACGAGGTATCTTCTCTATCGCGTCAGAACTGGTTTTAGGAGTCTCTACCTCCGGATCGACCTCTGGCATCCCTTGCTCTGGTTCTGAAGAAAGCGATGGACTCTCTTCTGTCACTTCAAAACCTGCAAATGAAACACAAAAAGGTATGAATATGATCCTGTTAAAAAAAAATCATCAGGGTCATCACTACAAAGTACCTTCTTCGACGACTGGCGGAACACTCTCTTCCTCCATGAACTCATCGGAAGCATCATCAACATTTGCGTCCATTGATGGTTCAAAGTCATCGGAATCCTGTGGCAAGTCAGCTGACAAGAAAAAATGTTAGCAAATCAAGTCGCAGGTAAAAAAAAAAAAAGAAAAGAGAAAGCGAAAGAAGTTATACCAATTGGAGATTCCGGAGTCATTCCAGAGTCCCTCAGTTCTTCTTCAGATGCCATAACCGGCTCCATCACCGCCTCATCGGTCGGAACCTCAGGCATCGCCAAGTCTTCATCCTCTGCTAAAAAAAAAAAAAAAAAGCAGCAGCAGGGTGAGAAAACAAATCAGAACATGGAAAGCCCCATGAAAGAAGCAGAAAAAGAAAAAGGAAGAATCATACCTTCACCGATGGTCTCTTCTTCCCGAATCCTCTTCCCCGGAGGTTCGTCAGCTTCCCCTGGCACCTCCTCATTGACAGTGAGAGGGACTTCCACACCAGGAGAGTCTTCGTCCCGCCCCGTGTGACGCTGACTCCTCTTCCTCTTACTTCTGTGGGCTCGCTTCCTAGAAGATCCTGCCCCACTGTCAGAGTCAGGTCTCCCACTTGACTCCTCACTGGATGGTCTGCTCTTGCCAGTAGACTCCACGGAAGCTCGCCTCTGTGCCGCTTGCATCCAAGCGTCGAGCTCAGCTTCCTCCTGTTCTAGCTGCTCCAAAGCCTCATCAGGTACTTCCCGAACAGCTTCAGAACCAATGACGCCCTGGTTACCGAGAAAGCCTATCTTGTGCTTCTCTCCAGAAAGGAAGGCCCAAACTTCCTCTCGCCGGACGCCATCCGACTTTCCAGTACCTTTCCCCGAAGACAGCTTTACATCAAGCTCCTTCTTGGAAAGCCCCCGATATGCCAAAAAGCTCTCCGCGAACCACTTCGTGAAGCCGGCAGTTCGGAAAGTCGACAACTCAGGATAAGAGATCGTGGCAGTAGTGTCTTCAGCACTATAAAAAGCCCATGCATTTCTGTCATCTTGCAAACCTCCAAAACGCTTCACCATACTCGAAGGCGCTCCAACAACGCCTTGAGAGAAGCCCAACTGAAGTGCAAAGCGAGAAGGTACATACGGCTGGATGTCGACGAAAAGATGTATGCGGTACACCATCGTGCCGACGCGTATGCTGAAAAGCCACTCCTTCTCTGCGTTTGTCAAAGAGTAATGCCTTCCCGACCCTGCTCTGGTAGAGTCTCGGGAGGCACCAAAATCAAAAGCCTTCTTCCGCAACTCCGGAGAAAGCTTAACTGAAGACTGCCCCATCTTGACGTCCCTGAACCGTCGGATCCTCATGCGGGCAAACAAAAGTGATTCAGATACGGCTTTTCCCTTAGCCAATCGAATCATTAGAGGATCATCATCCTGTGCAGCACCCAGCTGGTGGAAGCCAGGACAGTGGTATACAAACCACGAATAAAAGATATGGGCTGAAAATACCCTATTCATAAGGAGCCCAAGCCGAACCAAGAAAGCAGCCGCTTGCAGTTCGGTACACAAGTAGGAGTAAAGAGCAGGCACCAAAGCAAGCCGCTCTCCAAACGCCATCTGACAAGCCGGAAAAATACAATGCGGCCTGATGTGCATCCCATCTCCACCAGCAAACACAGCCTCACCTAGCCAATAAGTGAGGTAAAAAGCAAGATCTCTCCGCAATGCAATGTCAGAACAAATGGCATCTGTGCTCGCGAAGAAACCCTTCAACTCTTCCTGCATGGCCGAAGTCTTCTTCCTGTCTTCCCGGGTCATGCTATCAGAAGGTTCTCCATCGTCAAAGAAGTTGAAGAATGAAGAGCCATAACTCTTCCAGCTGCTGGACCTTACTTTCGAGCCCTCCTTCTCCTTCAAAAAATCATAGAAGGCGACGAGCTGAAAGTATAGGAGCCTGAACTCCTTTGACTGCTCCTCAAAGATGCTGGCAATCGGCATGAACTCCTCGTAGAGTTTGCCAAGGATGGGCAATCCAGTAATGGCGCTCAACTCCTTCAAAGAAAAACCAATCTCACCATTCGTTACAACGAAGGTATTGGTTTGTGGGAGAAATGATTCCAACATGGCCATGAAGGCCTCGTCGGAAAAAGCCACGGTATCTCTGAAGGCACGGACCGCGTCAAAAATCCCGGCTTCCTTCAAAATGGTGCCACCAATCAGCAGGACGCGATCAGTCCACGACTTCCAATCGGAGTCAACATTGAAACGGCCACGAAGTCGAAAAGGCTTCACCCAATTGCTGTCGTCACCGCTGAAAACGCCAAGGCCCACCGGTCTCAAATCGACCAATGGATGATCGAACCTTGGTAACCACTGGCTGGCATCAACACGTCCATACGGACAGGTGGCTTCTCCGCAAAACCGGAAGGTCCACCAATAAAAACCCCGGTCTTGATCACACTGGTCCTCTTCACCCAGCTCGGAGGATCTTCCCTCTTAGGGCACGTGGGTGAAAGGCTCAGGATCGAGATGGTCCTGTCAAAAGACGACCGGGTAGAAATAGTTCTCTCCTCACCATTTGCTGTGTAAGAGAACTGAAAACATCTCCTTTGGTATGTCAAGTCGTCAGGGACTGCATCTCCAAAGAAGAAGGTAGGCTTGGGCAACACCCTCTGATCATCCATAACCCACGGCTGACTCCTTACCATGATCTTATAAAATTCCTCTCCCTTGAGAGTGATCAGTCGCTGTCTCATCTCATCTATGTTGAGAGAGTCGCACTCTTCAAGATTTCTTTCCACAAACTGGACTTTCTCCCGGGCCTGCTGAACGGCCACATTGGAAGATCTAGCAGATCGACGAGGTATGCTTGTAGCATGCTCTTTACCCTTGTTCGTTCGGGAGGAACCACCTGCAAAGGTTGGAAAAAAAAAAGATCATCATCAAAATGACAGGATTTCGCTAAAAGACAATCTGGCGAAATTTTGGCATGGTTCCGGGGCAATTCCGAAGAAAAGGGAAATGCCCCGAAAGAAATAAAAAGTTTGAAGATGGGCTCAACATCGCTGCGAGCTCCGAAACTCCAAACTTTCGAAACCTCAAAATCTCCGCAAAATCAAGAAGGACTCAACATCACTGCAAGCTCCAAATTCCCAAATTTGCAAAGATTTTCAGGTATGCTATCACATCATGCTACTCAACTCAATCTACAAAAAGTACATGCATGAACATCTAGATTTGCATAAAAACGCATTATCAAGATGAGCAAAAAAAAAAAAAAAAGAGCAAAAGGGGCTAGCCCATGGGCCGTGGCCCACATGCCACGTGGCCATACGGCCAGATCCATACGGATCTGTCCGTACGGTCCACAAAGAAAAAAAAAAGAAGAAAGAAAAAAAAAAGAAGAAAAAACGTGCAAAAAGAAAAAAAAAAAAAAAAAGAAGCACGAAAAAAAAAAACCAGAAATCACGTGAAAAAAAAAAAGGAGAAGAAGAATAGAAAGAAAAGAAAGAAAAAAAAAGAAGAAGAGAAACTTTCTTTTTTTTTTACCATCCTATTCTCTACATGGAGTTTTCTTGAAAGAAAAAGAGAGAAAACTTACTTAAAGCCATTGTGGAGAATAAGAAGGAAAAAGCTTGAAGATCCTTGAAAAAGAAGAACTCTTGGTCTTGGAGCTCTCTTGAGATTGTTGCAAAAGAAAGCAATAAGGGCAAGAGATCTAGCCTCCTCCTTGCTTTTATAGAAGAGAGCAAATCAAAGAAGGAAACAAAAAAAGAAAGGTAAATGCTACTAATTAGTAACCTTACCAAAAGAGAAGAAATTAGAAAGATTCTTTCCCAAAAAGAAAGATGTCTTTGAGAGATTTTCTCCCAAAATCAATCAATGAGAGATTCTCTCCAACAAAATAGGAGATTGCAGATTCTTTCCCAAAAAGAAAGATACCTTGAGATATTCTCTCCCAAATTAAAGGAATATGAGAGATTCTCTCCCATAAAGATATTTTTAGATATTCTCTATCCAAATGAGATATCTTTAGATATTCTTTACAAAAATAGCCCCACATGAGATCTAAGCCATCCTAAAAAGCTTAAGGTCCCATGGGTTAGCCCATATGAGCCAGGTTTGACCACCTAGGCACTAAAAAAAAAAAATGGGCTTTTAGTCAGGAAAAAAAATCCCTCTTACCAAGAGCATACAAAAATGGTTCCATGCCTCTTTTGAGTTGATTGAACCATACAAAAAATTCCAAGCCCCATGAGCTTCCAAAAATCAAACCATCCAGCCTCATAAACCAAATTGAGCCAAAATCTTGAAATTGACATTCCACAAAAAATCCAAACCACTCCAATGGACCCACACAGTCCCAAAGAGTGACCAAAAACCAAATCCTGGTCCCCTAACTTGCCACATACAGCTTGTGAAGGGCCGCCCAAACTGCCCTCAAACTCCAATATAGATATAAAGGCCCCCTCTCCACAGGCAAGACCATGAGCCTAAGTCTGAGCCCAATATAGTCCACTGCAGGCCAGACACGGGTTATGCTCGGGCTGGATCAGACCATGACAAGCCTTTTTTGCTAAATGAGATATGCATATCCTACAGATGGAAAGTGAACAAGTAGGGATTGGATTGATGAGGTCAGCCCATACTCAACCTAAATTGAGGTACGTACGCAGGCGCGTACCGTGTCAATTCTTTATGTTGAGTTCATCTTCTTCTTAGTTTTAGAAAGCCCATTCCCCCCTACCTATTCGATAATGAAAATCAATTTTCATGCGTAAGGATCCGAACCCAAAAGTCGAGATGATATTGATTTTTTACAGTAGGATTTAATCAAGTGTGGACCCCATCCTATGTGTTCACTTCTCACTCACTAACGATTTCCTATTTGGTAAACTTACTTTAACAGTGATGTCAAGTAAAGGGAAAATTGAAGAGACAATAAAAATAAAAAGACAGATCACATCAACGATACCAAATTTCAAAAATCACCTATTCCTTCTAACAAAAAAAAAAAAAAAGTCAAAAAGAGACTCTCTCGTGCCACTAAATGACAAAAAAAAAAAACTAGGGTTTTACATGGGACGGGCTGGGCTGGGCGGAGCAATGTCCATGCCCGGCCCGACTTCTAAATTATAAGCCTAACGCCAGCTCAGGCCCAGGTTGGGCCAGAAGCTGCTTGCCCAAGACCGACCCGCCTGCAAATCCTGAAGCACTAGCATAACCTTAGTTTAAGTTACATAATAACAAAAAAAGAAAAAAAAATCTTATAACATCCTAGGTTGAAGCTCGACTAGCCTTGTCATATCACCTTATATGAGAGGTCATGGATTTGAGTCCCCCCATTACTACTCGCTCTCTTATAATTATATAATTATATAATTATATATATTTGTGACGGGCAACGATTCTGAATCTCAACCACCAAGTCCAAATAAAAAAGTTTTATACATGGCCTATCTATTATAACCTAAACCCCATTGCCAAACCAATGTGGGCCAACCCTGTCCACGATCACTCTTACAAAAAAGAAAAAACTCATCTTAAAATGAAAATTCAAAGGGCCACTGTCTCACCGCCTAGGGAGGCACATGCAAATGTAGCTGAACCAACCCGAAGATGAATGGAGGTAGATTCGCATCCTCATCAAACAGGGCTTGATACGCTATCCATTGGGGTGGTCCCCTTGACTCACTCAAGTGAAGAGAGAGAAGATAGGGTAGGTTGCTCTGAAGGTAGGATAACAAAAGAGAGGCTACTTATGGATTTACATTAACATGAACGGGACCCTAGCGAGTGAAGTGCGTAAGCCCTTAAGCTAAAGGGGGCTCGTTCTTCCATTTTGAGATCTTTAGATTCGTTACATTTACTTCCGTTCTCTCTTTGCATTTAACAATTCACTTACTTCACCAGTAAAGTAAATTAACCAAACAAGTGATTTACCATGTGAGTTGATAGCATTGCGTTTAAACGTTACTTATACATGCCCATCCCACATTGTGTGGACCAAAGTCCAGACCCATGACCAAACCATGATGCAAAAAAAAGGCAAAACATAATGTGAATTTGTTTGCAAGTTTTCCTCCGCTCAGAGGGGAGGAAATCTGGAAAATTACACCTTATCGCCGTATGGATCGGCGGTGTAGCTGAAATTCCAGTTTTCCTCCTCTCGGAGCGGAGGAAATCTGGCATACTACCCCCCAGTTCCAGTTTTCCTCCTCTCTGAGCGGAGGAAATCTGGCAAATCTACTTTACCGCCGACACAAGCAGCGGTAAAGCTGCGTGACTACCCAAATCCAAATCCATTCCAAGCCCTCCTTTCAATTTCCTTTAACATTAAACTTGAAACACACTTAAATTTAATATTTTCTTATATTTTCATTATTAGATAAAAAATTAATAAAAGAATTTATTATTTTCGAAAATGGCTTGGGTCGTCTCAAAAGTTCTTGCTTATAAAAAAAAAATGCAATAGAGAAATTAATAAACAAAATCTTTTGTCAATAAGGAAAAGTTATGTGTAGTACATAAACAGGACCAAAATAAAATAATATTTATAAATTTAACAGCGGAGGGTGTCT
The DNA here is from genome assembly GCA_028538565.1 of Umbellularia californica. NCBI lineage: Eukaryota > Viridiplantae > Streptophyta > Magnoliopsida > Laurales > Lauraceae > Umbellularia > Umbellularia californica. Next base: position 8,328,441 of record JAPQWN010000002.1, read on the forward strand.
ACATTACTTTAGACCCCGCCTTAATTATCCAAAGGACTCAAATCCAAAAAAATCCAAGTATAGACTATTTTGGACTCTATAAATACTAACTTTTGGGTGAGAAATTAAATAACAGGTTGCCCCATCGGACTTTTTTTTCCATCCACAGTATCACTGCTGTAGGATAGACACTATATATATTATGAAATATAAATCCTCTCTACCAAGAAAAATGTTTTATTTTATTGTTTTTTCTATTTTGGAGGTAAGTAAGTATATCCAAATCTCTCCTGATTCCCCAGATACCAGGTTTTTCGGTTTCTAATGATAATAATTTTTCCCCTGTATAAACCCTTTTAAGAATCAAGTATTTTCATAGAACCAAAGATATGTTTGGTTTGTAAATTTCGTGAATATCTCCATGCAAATAAAGTTTAGGATGTGCACAGCCATGAGACACGGAAACACTTACTTCTTACATGAGTCATACTCAACCTTCATGGGCCTCATTCTCACTTTTAGACCAGTAAAAACTCGGAGCAATGCATGGGCTAAAATAACAAATACAATATTATATAAAACGTCAAACAATCAAACCTAAATGAATAATCAAATATATATAGATATATATATATATGTAGGAGAAGGGCTCTCCTAAGTTGAAATTGTCTGCGAAATCATCTTCATCGTAAACTGCCTCAAGTCATCGTCTCCACAATCAAGATAAATCCAATCATAACTGGATTTTCTAGTTCCATTGTGCCTAAAACAGAGACTATCGACTTTGATTTGTGAGATGATTACTGTTAACTCAGCTTAATTAGGATAACATTAGCTGCAGCCTAGGAAAGCCTTGCTCTATATGTAGATATACATATGTTAACTGCAAAGATAATAGATAAATAGCAGTCCAATGGCAGCTTGGGACAGCCATTGGCCGTCGTTTTTTCACGAATTTTGAGGTAGTGAATCCTCATTGACCTATACTTAATCTGATCTAACCTAGCTCGCATGTTGGCCAAACTATTAATGGCAGTGCCAAAAATTATTTTCCATCTTTGAGAAATATATGATCATTACTTGAAAACGTATTTACTCCAAAGTGTTTTCACATGATTATAAATCATCGAATTGAAAATATCTTAATAAAAAAATGGACTGGTTTTTTTTCAATGTTCTGCAAAAAAAAATATATTCTATATTTATTTTGTATGCATTTGTTTCTTATTATTTAAAATCGGTTTATTTCAATTATATCCATACCAAACCTAAAACTTCCAAAGATTCTTAGACAATGACATATGTCATGTAGACATGTAGTTTTATGGATGAAAGACAAGAAAAAACAAGAAAATGATACATTTTCTTTGATCGCAAGAGAATATTCCTTATTGAGTCTGTATACTCAGCATCTCTGACTCACTAGATTCGTGAGGCTCCAATCTACGGGACCATTTAAGAAATATCTAAATCACTCAAAATAAGCATCTCTTTCTCAATTAGTTCTCTTGATCCTAGGTAGGTCTTAGAAGAAACCCGCATATGCAGGGTCTTGCTTTTCTCAATCACTAGCTACAAATTTTCATGGATTTGAACTCATGCAACTATAGACAGGCACGGCTAGAATGACTCTAACCAATGGGTCGAGATCCCCAGTTTCAACAAAATAGGGAGATACAGTTTAGTGCAATCTACATTAGTCAGCTGTATAAAATCTCATGCAACTAATGCACCCTCTCAATTACTTCCTTGAAATGAAAAAAAAAATGGCTAATATTGATTCGACGAAACAATATCTTCTGTTTCACTGAAATAGGGAATCCCGGCTCCTTCCACGAAGCAGTATCTTACGTTTTGGTGAAACAGGGGATCCGGACTCCTAACCAATTGAACAACAGCTGGGAAATACTCCAGAGTTTGTTTTTTTTTTTTTTTTTAAGATCCCAAAGAAATTTGCCATTGGAAATACTACATTAGCGAAAAAAAAATCCAGAGAGATTTAATGCCACAAGCAAATAAACAATTGCAGACACTTGCACAATGGCTACATACATTTCTACGATAAGCAAATCAAACCATTCATTATTTGTTGCACAGGAGAAGCAACGAACAAGATACAAGTTCCCACAATCACCTATTTTAGAGAACCATACTATATATATATAGAGAAACACATTCACCTGCCTGTGAGCGATACCAGCATGTGGCAAGGATTTGAATTTTACACACCCACATCTAATGCCAATTGCTTAAATAAATCACAGTGCCTACCTAAAATTTTAGGTGTGATGTCTCTCGGTAACCTGAACCATAAGCCCCTTGTCCATGTGCAGGATCACAGAGAGTTTAGGGGACGCAGGGTGGCCTAATGCAGATGTAGCCCTCAAGACTGCTCAATATTTGAACATGACCCATATTCTAAATCAAACAAACTCCAGAGAGATTTAAATGCAAACTCAATAGATAATTAAACGCAAACAAGTAAATGAACAATAGCACCCGCATGTACAATGGCTACATTTCTATGATAAGCAAACCTTTTTTTTTTTGTCGCTATCGGAGGGTTCCCAACCCTTTGGGCTGGAATAATATCTCCGGGTCCAGAGGAAAGCCGAGTAAACTCCCTTGTAGCCCCAGTATGGTAGTGTAGTTTCGAACCACAACCTCTGGGTGCAAATTGTGGTCCTAGGCCCACTAAGCACCCCTTGGGGTATATGATAAGCAAACTACTTATACGAATTCTGTTCATGGCCCATTACATCGGCATTACAAACATTACTCTGTAGCAGCTATTGCACAAACAATATACGAATTCTCACAATCAACTATTAGAACAACACACGACAGATCTCATTGCCTAACGGTGCCTATGAAGGATGTACCCAGATATGAAAGGATATTTGAATTTTACGCACACACGTACTCAAAAAACTGTAAGATTCTTTTTAGCAAAAAAAAAAAAAAAATTAGGATGTTTTTTGGGATCCAGGTTTTGGCATTTGTGAAAATCAGAGGCTATATCTGATGTTTATTTATAAGGAATTTTTCCATGCGGTCACTAAAAGTCATCGATAACCCTCCCTTGTTATCAAACAACACAATTTTACATGCACGTCTCTATATTGTCTATACTTTTGCGAAGGCAAAAGGTCACTTTTTTCTTTTTTGCGATATCTTAATTTAAGTATTGTGATATTGCATAAAGCATTACATTAAAAGTCAATGAATGCATTGTTTATAATTTTATTCCGTTCTGTAGCAGCAAACGAATGCATTTCTATTTAATGTATTAGACCTAAACAAGCTCTATTAAATCTGCAAACGTCAAGCCTCATTCAATATTCACATTGTTTCATCTCTAATTCACTAAAAGTAGAGATGCAGCATTCTAATGTTCTAGAGTTCTTCTTCTTTCTTGATTTTTTTTAGAGAGAGTTCAAGAGCATTTAGTGTTTTCTGAACCCACAAAGAGAGATAAATAGAGAGAAAGAGGTAAAGGGAAGAGAAGTCTGAACCCACAAAGAGAGATAAATAGAGAGAGAAAGAGTTAAAGGGAAGAGAAGACCGTAATCGCACTACAAGAGGGAGGGAAGAAGGACTATCAGGCTCTACCAGGGGCGACTGCAATAACACCAAACTTGGATCCGCCCAAATTGTGCAGAAATGGTGGCTAGAATCCTTCGTTGATGGAGGCAATGGAGACCACGCTACTTCGTCGACATAGAACAGACACGGGGAGGCTAGTGTATTTGCAAATAGGTTGGCGAGAAAGGAGGAGAGTGAAATTGGATGGGGGAAAGAGCTACACCTAGGCCTGTCAATGGGACTGGCCAGGCCTGGGCTTGAGTTTTTCAATCCCATCTCGAAAATAGGACGAGCCCGCTGAGTGTTGTCAAATCTTGGCCCGAAATTGAACAGGCCTACATCAAATCCCATCTCGTACTGACCCGGCCTGGGCTTAGCCCGATCCTGAACATAAGCAAAACATTATCTAATTATTCCTACTTTCACCCGACACCCGGTGTGAACCGAACTTAAAACTCTCCTTTTTTCTGAGCTTGGGACCAGCAATGCAATGCAACATGCAACATGGCGGTATTATAAACTTTTTTTTTTTGCCAATGACAGTAGAAAATTAAAAAAAATGAATAATTAATAAAAATGAATGAATATCTTATAGGCTATGGGTCAAGTAATGTAGAAACGGTTAAAACTTTTTTTTTTTTTTTTTTTTTTGTGCCTGTGAAAGTAGAAAATCAGATAATCAATAGAAATGAATGAGAATGAGTATCATATATGAGCCCAGTTAAAGTAATTTAGGATCGGTTAAAATCTAATTAGTCATTTTTTGTTGTTAGTGAGAAACACTTTCAGTAATATATAAATAATTATTATTAAATGACTTTGCAGCGGGCTGAGCCGGGCCTGAACCGGCTGGGTTGTTTCTGTCCAGTCCCAGTCCCAGTTTCATTTTGGCCGGGCTTTAAAATATATTGTCCAAGCCCGGCCAGCCCACTGGGCTCAAATTTCTTTTTTAAAAACCCTGTATTTTTTGGCTTGGGACGGGCCTGGCCGGGCTTTTTACCCGCTTCAACACTTTCCATTGACAAGCCTAGCTACACCTGATGAAAATGAAGAAAAGTAGAAGCACGGTGGGATATGATAAAAATGGTTTTTCAAGTCGCGAAATCACAATACTTAAACTGTAATATCGCAACTCCTAATTTGCGATATCGCAATATGTAGTTGTGATATATGACAATGGGTTGTGATATGGGAAAGAAAAAAAATAACTTTTTGCTTGGGCAAACATACAGACAGTACGGAAAATGTGCCGTTAAAATTGTGAAGCTCGGAAAAAGGGGGAGTTATGGATGACTTTTAGTAACCGTAAATGGAGGAAAAATAAAAATAAAAACCCTTATAATATCCACGCTTACTCGGACTCAGCATTTTGTATGGTCTCTGAGGCCTGAGCCCCCACTTCGCAAGCCATGAGCTAGGTCTAGTCCCGCTGGTCTGCCTGTACTCTGTTGTACCTACTCCTAATCAATGAGAAAATCAAAACATATATTCTCTGTCAGAGGGTGGATACATCCTATGGTCCATGAGTTGTGTTACTTTTTAATTAGGCACAATCACCATAAGAACTGTATTAAAGCTGACAATTGCCCAAAAAAAGTTAAAAAATATATATTTACCGCAAAGCAGTTCGATCCCTAGAATATCCTACAATCAGAAGCTGGAAGACTTGAACAGTCTGTGTTTTTCTTTTTTTTCTTGACTGTGGGACTACCAAACCACCATCCAAACCGTTGGATAGCTGTATGAGTGTAAGCACTAATATCGTACTAAATTTGAACCATTAATCTATCACGGTTATCGAGAAATTTGTAAGAAAGTCACGTTGTTTTATAAATTATAAGCCACTTTTTTTTTGTAAATTTCTTGATAACCGTGATAGATCAACGGTTAAATTTGGTCAAATATTAATTCATATACTCATACAGCAATCCAACGGTTTGGATGGTGTTTTGGTGGTCCCACAGTCAAGGAAAAAAATAAATACATGGACTGTTCAAGTGATTGTGAGATATCCTACATCCCTAGGATATCGCAAGCTGCGATATCCTATGGATGAAACCGCTTTGCGGTAAATATACATTTAGGGGCTGTTTTTGGGCTATTGTCAATTTTAAGAGAGTCTGTACAGTAATTGTCCCTTTTAATTAAGTCTCCCATGTTCGATTGGATGATGCCCTCCTCCTTCTTTGGATTCTCATGCCCCCACCCTTTTTTTGGTGGGCCATCATCTATCAGATGGATTTTTTTTAATTGACAGGTGCCATTCTGTTCATATATCTTACGAAGTTACTTTGCATGACAGCATGTGGGGCCCACCTCATGATCAGTCTGAACGGATAAGATCTTTAAATCGAGTTGTGAATTTTATTTTATTAAATACCTTTAAACTTATGTCCCATAGATCAAGGAGTTAAGAAGATGTAACTAACTTGCAATTTTGTTTATGGCTTGGTCCCATCTGGATATTTTGACCCACTACCTCAGCCATGAAAGGTGGGCTCCAGGTGCTTCACACGTTTCGCTAATAGATCATGTCAACCCCTTGATCCATTATATTAAAATTTAACAAATTTTAATAGTATTACTTTATTTTTAGAATTTCAATCCAACCGTTACCCTTGATCTAGTAAGTGAATAAGTGTCAGGGTCCTATGTGACCCGCACCCCATGTGCATCAAGTTGATCTGCAACACATAAATGTGGGTAAGTTTCATTTAACCAAATTCGACTTACACAATCTTGTCCTAAACCCAATTATATATATTAAGGGGGATTCCGCGAGAGGTCCCTTAAAGTGTGATTTTAATGCAAATAGTCCACAAAAAAAAGTCATGCAGCCAAATGTCCCTCACACACTTTCTCATACCTAAAATGTCCAATTTGCCCTTTCTTTAAATCATATCCCATGATTAGTGGGAAATCCCATTAACTGCCCTAGATTAAAGGAATCATATCCTATCACTTATTTGCCCACGATTAAAGGAATCCCATTAATGATATTTTCAAATAAATTCTAAAAAAACACAAGCACATTTCAAAATAACACAAATAAATTAAAAAAAAAACAAAATAATTTTTAAAAAAAGCAATAAATTTAAAAAATAAATAAATTTCAAAAGAACGCAGATAAATTCAAAAAGATGCAAATAAGTTTAAAAAGATAAAAATAAATTTCAAAAAATATAAATAAATTCCAAAATATTCAAATAAATCTCAAAAGATCCAAAGAAAATTCAAGAAATGTAAGTAAATTTCAAAAGACGCAAATAAAATTCAAAAACGCAGACACATTTGCCAAAACTAAGATAAATCATTTTCCAAATTTCTGAAAAATATGCCAAAAACTCAAGTATTTTTGCCAAAACTACGTTAAATTTATTTCAAAAAACATAAATAAATTTCAAAAGACGCAAATAAAATTAAAAAACACAAATAAAATTAAAAAAACGCAAATACATTTTCCAATTTAACGAACAATGTGGCAAAAAACTCAAGTCTTTTTTTCAAAAACTCAGATAGATTTGTACAGAATTCAAATAAATTTGTCCAGAACTCAGATAAATTTGTCCAAGAAGTCAGATAAATAGCCAGAAACTCAAATAGATTTGTACAGAACTCAAATAAATTTGTCCAAAACTCAGATAAATTTGTTCCAAAAGTTAGATAAATAGCCAAAAACTCAGATAGATTGGTCCAAAACTCAAATAAATTTAATAAAAAATATAGAACTCAGATAAATTTGACTTTGACTGGAATAGGGATGGGCTTCTGGAACGGGTCAGGTTTGACCTGACCTGGACCAACCCGGAACCAAACCCAGCCCAAATCGCTGTCTTCTTCCCCAGACAGAACCTAGGCTTCCTCTTCACATTCTTTGCGATGTTCTGGAACCAGAACCAAAACCAGAAACCTCTCCCGGTTTGCTTCTTCTTCCATGGCAATGGCGCGGTGCGGCGCGGCAACAGCGGCGGCGAACTTCCTTCTCACAGTCCACTTCCGTCTGCTTCAGCTTTGTTCTGAAAAAAGAGAGAGATTCTATTAAGCTTCTGCTTTTCCTGTTTTCGTTTTGTGACTTTTCCATTTTCTTCTTTGCAAAGAAAATTATGATACCTGGCTCGACGGTTCTGGAGCCACACTTCCACTTGTCGAGGACGGAGATTCAGTTGCTTTGCCAACGCAAGCTTTTACTTCTGATCAATACACAAACAAACAAATAAAAACGATTCAAAGGTCATTTCTCTGTATTCTTTTGGACGAGAATGCACCCCCAAATATTAGAAAATAGAAACTCCATGGAAGGTAGAGGAAGGTAGACACATGGAAGAAGAGGCCTGGTTCCAGGCTACATCGGGGTACAAGAGGTTGGTTTCAGGAGGGAGAATACAAGATTTGAAATTTTAAAATTCAAAATTTTATGCCTAAAACAGTTGAAAGGGCAAATTATTCCTGAAACATGTGATTGTGTGGATTTATGGACCTCTGGCTGCTTGGACCACAACCCTTAAAAAGAATTTGCCAGGACTAGAGGCTGGATAGATTCAATTTAGGGACCTTTCACTAATTATCTCATATATTAAAGCAAAGGGAGAGGTGGGCGGTGAGGGGTGCCACCTCAGCACCCAATTATTCTCCTTTAAGAAAAATCACTTAAAAAATAGTGAGGAGTCTTTGCATTTCAAGTGAGGCCTTGCTTGGTGCCTTTCTCAATCTCCCAAAATCTCTCTCCTTCATCAAAGCCTAAAAACTCTCTCTCTTCATTCAGAAATAAGAGATCTGCATCCCCTAAAATCTCTCTCCTTATTCTAAGGATTTGCATCCCTTAAAATCTAAATAGCAACAACGAGTAAAGGTGCACCCCTTATATTGTGAAAGATTGAGAAGGGGAAAGTAATATCACGTGCTTAGCCGGGGCCCAATAACTTCTCCACTATAAGAAAAACATATAATGAAAGATAAAATATATGTGCAACAATGACTTCTCCATAGAAAGTGCCCGGGCCCAATAACTTGAGTGACAGAAGTTATACGTACATCTATGGCTATAAAAATGTAATTCAACAAGAAATATAAAAACCTCTTTGCACAATTCATGTGTAAGGAGATTATAGTTATTCTTAGGACCCGGACCCAATAACTTCTCCACTTTACATTTTGTAAGATTCTTTATATTGTCATCTCATTATGTCATGGTTTGGCAACTCACTAGCAAAAAGAAGGAACTGTAAATTGAGTAGCGGGAAGGACCCAACAATATTGAAATTAAATCACCTTTATAATACTTCCTAAAATCGCTCATCCTACACTTAACCCCATAATAGAACAACAATACGTATGGGGTCAATCATGGGTTAAGAGAACCTGACCCCCAATAAAAACAGGTTAGTTAAGGTCAGGCCACACAACCACCTGACCTATTTAAATGGGTTGGTTTTGGGGCCACCTGCATATATAAATCCATTTAAACAATTTGGCGGTTTATCAGTTTGGTGCTTTTCCATTCATTTTCTATTTGTTTTGTTGTATAAATTCTATTTTCTGGGCACATGCACATATTTCTTTTTCCTTGAAGTAGGCTCATGAATTGATGGGTCCTTCCTACTACTCAATTTACGGTTCAACTTAAGTTGAGAACCTGACCCCCAATAAAAATGGGTCAATTAAGGTCAGCCCACACAACCGCCTGACCTATTTAAATGGGTTGGGGTTTAGGGCCCACATGCATACATAAACCCATTTAAACAATTTGGTGGTTTAACAGCTTGGTACTTTTTCCATTCATTTTCTATATGTTTTGTTTTATAAATTCCAATCTACAAAGGGTGTGCACAGGGATAAAAATGGGTCAATTAAGGTCAACCCACACAACCGCTTGACCTATTTAAATGGGTTGGTTTAGGGCCCACCTGCATACATAAACTCATTTAAACAATTTGGTGGTTTAACAATTTGGTACTTTTTCCATTCATTTTCTATATGTTTTATTTTATAAATTCCAATCTACATAGGGTGTGCACAGGGGCGGGCCCAACTAGAGTTTGACATGAGCCCAGTCCAAATAGTGATTGTGGTTGTAGAGTAAATCAGGCCTTATCCTCTTGCCCTACCACTCTAACAGGCCAGGCTTCGTTCTATGTATGCTTAAAATGCTTAACCCAGCCTGAAGTAGTTGGCACAAAAGCCCTTGTATGCTTGTAGATTTTGTAAATTGGTTGGATCTTGACTAGATCTGCTTTATGTTTTGGCATAATAGCTAAATAGGCCAGAGTACAGTGACCCATGATGATCCCCACAAAAATTTACCTACATAAAATAGAGGTGAAACTTGGATGGATCCAATACTAACCGACCTGGAGTTGCACCCCTGGTGTCATCCAAGTCAACCAGGGATCTCCATATTGTTGGAATCAATTCGTAATAATACATTGTCTAAAGAATGGGATGAGGCTAAGATGATGAATTGATGATGATGCATTGTTTAGTTAGGGATGGTTTTGGAAAATGATTGGTTAAATGTACACTGGTAATGTATAAGATAAATGAATAAACGATATAGTAGTACATTGTCCAACAAAAACTCTCATATAATATACCTGTAACATGAGGGATTTTGAATAGCACATACAGAAACATGCATTTTTTCACACAATTTTTGTTTGGACTTAAGAGTGGAAAATTGATGTTTTGAGTTTTGCAAAGCCACACGAGAACAATATTTCAGACAATGTTATATATGTAGATAAGGAGGAGCTTACTTTCCAATGTAATTACCTATTTCTTTTTTATTCTTTTTTTAAGGTTTTTCTTGGGTTTGATGTTGAATTTATTTTTTGAAATGTTGTTATGGTTTAATGGGAATTTATCTCTCATAGGAGCATCTCCCATTATTTATTATTCACCTATATGTTTGAAGCAGAATTGATTATTTATTATTTTGCATAAACATACTTATTTCATAAACTTTTAGTTTATAGATTCTTTCATATTACATTATCATGGTATGACAATTATGTGCAACTATACATGTGCACCATTGTCTATATGATACTCTCTATTTCAATTAAATAATATATTTTCTCTTACCTTAATTCTAAATATATTCTCATTTTTGGGCCCGGGCTAAGCACGGGCCTTTGTTGCTAGTCTATTTCAAAACATGCTATATTTGACTTAAACTGTAGGCCTAAAAAAACCCAACATGAACTCGGCTCATTTCATTCAAAATAGGCAATTCTAAGTAACAAATATTAAACCACCAGATCATTTACATGGGTTAGAAATGTGGGTCGACCTTAACCCAACCCTTTTATATAGGGTCAGTCGGTTATACATGGGTTGATCCTAACCAGAACTTTTTAAATGCGGGTTAGATTTGCTTGACCCATGAGTGATCCATATATATATTACAGTATGCGGCGAAACACGAGTCAAGTTAATGGGTTAGGTCAGACTTTGTAACTTCTATCTATAAACAGCTCAAGCTGATCGAGCTTAGCCATCTAAGCCCTATGAGTGAAGCTAGAACCCAGCTCTATATTATTCAAGGAAGCTCGAGCTCAGCTTGACTAGACCTTAAACCTAGTTAGATTACAAGTTGAAAACGAGCCCAATTTGTGTTTGAGTTGAATTTAAGGGAGTAAAAGCTCAAACTGGGCTCGTACAATGGCTGCTACTAGGGTTGTAAACGGGCCGGTTCCGGTCTGGGTCCATGGTGGACCATGAACTGAAATCTTTAAGGAGAAGGTGGAACCGGATCCGGACCCAGAACCGTTTCAGAACCGGTTTCTTGGCTTCGGAACCGGAACCGGAACCATATATGGGACGGGTCTAGAACTGGGTCCTAGTCTAGGTAGAGAATGATATTAAAAAAGACATGGTTTTTCAAAGAGATTTTCGAAAATTGAGGTAATATGTCGGGTCTCAGGTCCATGGGTCCGAACCAAGGTGGACCCGGACTCAGACCCATTTACTTATCGGGGCCTAAATAAGGACCCATACCCGGTTTTTAACGCGTCAGAACCTCAGGGTAATCGGAGAATTGGGGACCCATTTACATCCCAAGCTGCTACTTATTTAAGTAGTGAAAAGCTCAAAATCAAGCTCAAGTTGGGCCCACAGTCAAGTCAATTACTGGTGATTATCTTTTCAATGAACCCATTAATTAATGCAAGAGCAAAGCACAGTAATTTCTATGCTGGTGGAGTTGTTTAATAGTTTGTGGCAATCACCTAGTCGTACCAAAGTAAAGGTAAGCCCACCAGTTAGATATTTCTTTATCATGTGCAAGTGAAAAGTAGAGTTAGACTTTCTTTAACATGTGTAAGTGATAAGTAATATGGTAAAGTTTAGCTGCCACTTAATTTTATCTAACTTTACCATAGGCCACTTTTTTTAAACTCATAAAAGCATGGTCAAGTAAACCCAATATGAAAAAAAAATATGAAAAAAATTAATTACTTTATCACTTTTTTCCCCAGTTTACTTCATATATTTATCTAACATTTTTGTACCTCACCTTTACACCTTTATCATGATGTTGCGTATATCTTTATTTTACTTTACCACACATGTAAAAAAAAATTACTACCTCCAAATTCGTGAAAAACAACCGCCATTGGCCGTCGTTTTTACAAATATAGTGTCGGAAATTTTAAAGTCAATTTTTAAAAACGACTGCTTAAGCTGTCGGTAAATATCAAATAAAAATATCATATAATTAAAACAATGGCTTTGGATTGTCGTTTTTATTAATAACCTTAACGACTATGAAATTCCCAACACCGCATTGTGAAAAACGACGGCCATTGGCCGTCGTTTTTTCATGAATTTTGCGGTAGTGAATCCTCATTGACCTATACTTAATCTGATCTAACCTAGCTCGCATGTTGGCCAAATTATTAATGGCAGTGCCAAAAATATTTTCCATCTTTGAGAAATATATGATCATTACTTGAAAACTTATTTACTCCAAGTGTTTTCACATGATTATAAATCATCAAATTGAAAATATCTTAATAAAAAAATGGAATGGGTTTTTTGCAATATTCTAAAAAAAATATTCTATATTTATTTTGTATGCATTTGTTTCTAATTATTTAAAATCAGTTTATTTCAATTATATCCATACCAAACCTAAAACTTCCAAAGATTCTTAGACAATGACATATGTCATGTAGACATGTAGTTTTATGGATGAAAGACAAGAAAAAAAGAAAACGATACATTTTCTTTGATCGCAAGAGAATATTCCTTATTGAGTCTGCATACTCTGCATCTGTGACTCACTAGATTCGTGAGGCTCCAGTCTATGGGACCATTTAAGAAATATCTAAATCACTCAAAATAAGCATCTCTTACTCAATTAGTACTCTTGGTCCTAGGTAGGTCTTAGAAGAAACCCGCATATGCAAGGTCTTGCTTTTCTCGATCATTAGCTACAAATTTTCATGGATTTGAGCTCATGCAACTATAGACATGCCCAGTTAGGATGACCCTATCCAATGGGTCGAGATCCCCAGCTCCAACAAAACAGGGAGATACTGTTTAGTGCAATCCACATGAGTCAGCTGTATAAAATCTCATGCAACTAATGCGCCGTCTCAATTGCTTCCTTGAAATGAAAAGTAAAAAAGTTAGCTAATATTGATTGGACAAAACAATATCTTCTGTTTCACTGAAATAGGGGATCCCGGCTCCTTCCACGAAGCAGTATCTTATGTTTCCGTGAAAGAGGGGATCCGGACTCCTAACTAATTGAGCAACAGCTTGGGAAATACTCAAGAGTTTGTTTTTTTTTAAGATCCCAAAGAAATTTGCCATTGGAAATACTACATTAGCGAAAAAAAAATCCAGAGAGATTTAATGCCACAAGCAAATAAACAATTGCAGACACTTGCACAATGGCTACATGCATTTCTACGATAAGCAAATCAAACCATTCATTATTTGTTGCACAGGAGAAGCAACGAACAAGATACAAGTTCCCACAATCACCTATTTTAGAGAACCATCCTATATATATAGAGAAACACATTCACCTGCCCGTGAGCGATACCAGCATGTGGCAAGGATTTGAATTTTACACACCCACATCTAATGCCAATTGCTTAAATAAATCATAGTGCCTACCTAAAATTTTAGGTGTGATGTCTCTCTGTAACCTGAACCATAAGCCCCTTGTCCATGTGCAGGATCACAGAGAGTTTAGGGGACACAGGGTGGCCTTCCAACACTTGAAAACGAAAGTTGCAGATCAGAGCAGCTGCAGCTGCTTTCATTTGCATGAAAGCCATCTCTTTACCTAGGCAAATCCTTGGCCCTGTATTGCATGCCAAGAACTTGTGGGATGGCTCAAACTTCAATCTCCCGCTCTCAGATAGCCATCTCTCTTGTTTGAATTCCAAGCAATCTTCGCCCCATACCGATTCCATCCTCTCCATTGCATATATGAGAATCGCAATTGTCATTCTTCCTAGAACAATCTCTCCGGTCGGAAGAACTTCTGGCTTAAGAACATTCTGGATATTAATTGGAAGAGGTGGGAATAGGCGAAGAGACTCACACAAGGCCGCGTGCAGATAGACTGATTGGCTAAGCTTCTCAGCATCAAACACCTTCATTCTTTCTTGGCACCCATCTATTAATTCTGGAAAACTCGCCCTCAAATCCACCAAGATATTGGTTTCGACATTCGGGTTTTTCGCAATTAGCCAGAAGAACCAAGTGAGAGCTGCACTTATGGTGTCTCTACCTGCCAGCATGAGATCCATCACGGTGTCCCTGAGGAACTAATCATCACATCTCAACATATCCAATTCATCAGCTCCAAGCTGGTTATTCATGTAAGAGCTCAACAAATCCCCTCTTTCCTCTTCATAATCCTTCTCATCCCCTTCATGACTTGTGTCAGACTTGTGTTTTAGCTCCTCTGTTCTCGTTGAAACATGTTGGTTTATGAAATGATCAATGGTCTTCCCAAGCTTCAGCCAGTTTCTTTTCCTTCCCTATCTTAAGCCACCTGAGCAACATCCACCACTTCTCAGGCAACACATGCCGCCAAGCTATAGCTTCCATTGCATCACCCACGGCCTTCACAAAGGGGACCATCGGGAAGTCGACCGAAAGGCTGGCTGGATCGGTACCCAACACCAAGATGCATGTGTTGTCGAAGGCGAATCTCTGAAGCACATCTTGCAAGTCAAAGGCAAAGGCAGCGCCTTCACCTTTTTTGGCCATGTGACTGAGAACATGCATTAGATCCTTCACCTTTGCTTGGCTTGTCCTTGCTATGAATGTGCGGAATTTTTTTGCTACTGATCCGGTTGTGCCCAATTTTCCTCTGAATTCTCTATGACTCTGGATCAGAATTGAATATCCCATCTACTAAAATATCGAAGTTTTTAGCAAATTGGGATCCCTTGGGAAAACTAGAAAAGTTGGTGCTAAAGATGTGGGTCACATTAGCTGGGTTGCGGGTGGCTAATATATTTAAGTGAGTGAACCATGGACCTTTGATCATGAAGGTGCAGCCATTGTTTTTTAAGTAGCTGGGTGACCCAATCATGCAAATGGTGCTTGTTTAGTAGAAGGCAGGCAGCAGTCCTACAATGGGCAAATTCAGAACGACCCCATCCTTGGGAGAGCTTCTTACACTTCTTATACACCGTAGCAGGTAGTAAAGAGATACAAAGGCTATTAGAATCTCAGGAAGACTTTTTTGAAGGATGCTGCTGCACAAGGCCAAGGACAATGCAGCCATTGCCTAGGTGTTTCTATTCCAAAGGGATGAGTAGATCTATATTTGTCCAGGCATAGTTTCAAATTATATGTACACACATTTTACTACAAGTAAGTAGATTATCTTTTGTACTTAAGTTGTACCAGTCCCAACTGTGGAAAATGACCGTATTCTGCTACAAATTTCTTTGACAAGGTCTAATTTTATCTTTCGATTTTACTAATTTCTTTACAGCTACATGTGGCTGTTGCAACATTGTCAATCTCGTGTACCATCTGTGTTCATTTCCATCAAATGGAGTATTCCACAAGGGTAGTTTGGTCTTTTGTTCTAGATGACCTGTTTCTAAAGTTGGTGATCAGGACACTTCAACACGCAGCCCATGCGAGTCAACTTGGCTGCCATGGCTCGTGATCTATTCACTATTATAATGTCTTATGTAGCATCAAAACGGGCTTTTAGTGCAGGTGGACGTGTGGTGGATGACCGAAGAAAAAATTTAACTGAAGAAACGGTGGAGTGTTGTGTTTGCCTACGAGACTAGTATTTAGTAGATAAGAAGAAGCAAGAGTTGACATCAATGGAAGATTATGATCCAGCAGAATACATTAGTGGATTACGCATCTGATTTTTTACTTTTTCCTTCATTGTAATTTGTAAATATATGAGTTTTTCCTTCTTTTTTTATTTTTATTTTATAAAAAAGATTGTAAGGTTTTGAAGGTAATCCTATTTAGAAACCTTTAAAGAAATAGAGATCCAAATGGTTCTCTCTTCTCAGTGGAGTAGGTCAAGTTTGACCGAGCCACTTAAATATATTTGTCATTTTCGGTGCTTGTATTCCAATTTTTAATTTTAATATTGAAAAGAAAAAAAATCGGAAAAAAGATGAAGGAGGCACGCTTGGCACGGAGGCCCGGCTCAGCCCGGCCCGTTCCAGCCCTGCCCATGGCGGGCCGTGTTGTGCCAGGGTTTTTCTATGGTCGGCCCAGCCCGACCCCGTTTGATATGCCTAGAAAAGGGTTCTCACAAATCAGGACACAGAGTATGTTCTGTGTGCACATTCCTCACAAAGGGAACTAAGAGGAAGATGCCGGAAGCTATACATAAACAGCTTAATAAGAGACTGGAATCAAGATTATTGAAGAAGAAGATTGAACACTCATAAAAAAAATTCTAATTTCCTGTTCAGGTTTTCTTTGAGAGTGCTTTTCTTTTTCAGCTTATGGAGGATAATTTGGAAGGATTTTAAATTGAGGAGGAAGATAAACAAAGAAGAAGAGCAACCGCTGTTTAGCCATGTTGAAGATTTTCAATGATTTGGATTGAGGAAAAAGAAGAATAAAGAAGACGGGTCAGATGGGTTATACAGGTCAACCTAACCCAACCTATCTTAATATTGGTCGGATTTACAAAAACCCATGACCTGCCCGTATAGAAAATAGGTCCGGGGTAAAATGCAGGCTGGATATAGGTCGGGTGAGAGGTTAGGGTCAGAATTTGCCACCCCCGATGTGCAATGCTGGCTCAACCTATCTAGCACTATGCACTGGGGCACCCTAGATCTTGGGCCTGGCTTCAAGGGGGTATACTGTTATTTTAAACTTGATTTAACCAAGAGATTAGCACATTGTACCTCCAGTTTAACCCTACTTCCTACAATTAATACACAAGATTCTCAATCTTCACAAAAAAAAAAAAAAACTACGTGCAGTAGAATTGCATTGCTCGGATCAGCTCTCGTTCAAGGAGATAGGTGTCTGTTAATTAAGGAATTGGATCGATCAAGGTGGGACCTACTTGAAAATAAAGGGGAATGTGATTAGAGGGCTGTGTTTTTAAGAAGTCGCCTACATTACTACATGAGTAATGTTGGAGCGGAAACATTTCTTATTTTAAAATAAGAAACTTCTCATGGGTCCCACATTTATACAGGCCAACCATGGTGAAAGAGGGATGGGTAGAGCTAAATGTGAACTAGGGTTTAACAAAAAAATAATAAATGGCCACAACCGAAGCATTTATAACTTTAATTTAGGACAAGTTTGTGCAACCGGGATTTGCCACAGGAAGGAGAGGAGTCCGGCACCTTTCTCATTACCTACGGCGATGAAATTATTGAGGAGTGGGCTCCTTCCAAGGGGGAATATTGAAAAGCATTTCCGCTGCTTCTACAAACGTCTTGAGGTTTTTGTAGAATTGATTAGCTAAAAAAATTCAAAATGGAATCAAAGCCAACTAGTCATAAGTTCAAATCTAAGGAGGAATGACTTCGTGTTAAAAAAAATCGAAGAAATTTCTCTTTTCTTCAAAAATTTTTTCAGTCAAATGATTTATAATTCATGAGTCGATACATGAAAGAACAAGGACTCTGTTCTTCCTAAAATTTCTATTACGTGCGACTCTAACTCAGTGTAACTCAGTTTTGGCTGATGGTGAGCTACAGAGTTTTTAAAAAAAAAAAAATCACATGCAGAGGAGACAAGGAGAAAGCGATCCATCAACCAACAAATGACGTGAAAAGAAAACTAAACTGCGAAGCAACACAATCAAACCATTACAGAAACTCACCCACGCGTACTGCGAGATGGACGGCGGAGATCACAAAACCGTCTCTGCCACCTTCTCTCCTACATTGCAAGAAAAAGATCTATACATATACATCAAGTTCTAGTCCAGATTGATTGAGAAAAACTACATGACATGTGAGCATATAATCATGATAATCAAAACTGAAAACATCAAATGGCTCCAAGATCCCGCCAGTTAAAATTTGAAGGAACTTGTCTTGGAAACGCCCCTAACCAGGCTGAGGTGATAAAAACACAGCCAAACAGGGCACCATGGGTGTTATGCAACAAGGGTTGGGGAAGGAGGGGGAGAGAGCACAGTAAAATAATGGCTCATGTTCTTCTTCTCCATGTAAAATACTCATTAGATGTCACGGGCTGGCCCTAAAATCTGCAACCAGTGAGCTAGATTGACATGCATAGAGCAAGATATGTGATGGTTGGGCAGAGAGAGAGATATATTCAATGAATGGCCCCTACTACTACTAGTCAATTACAGATGCTGGGAAATGTGAAGAGGGAATATGGTATGGTATTGTGGATTGATTGTTTTATGTGATGGAGTCTGTCATTCCCCCCATGAGAAAAAATTCATGGTAGGCGAAGAAGACGAAGCAGAGGCTGGAGCAAGAGATGAAGATGATGCAGAAACAATTGACATGGTTTGTGGCATCTGGACGTCTGAGGAGGAGGAGGTGGAGCAATCTATCTCTGATTTGGGCACCGTCGCCGGCACCGGGTAATGATAACCTGAGAGATGGGACTGAAGCAAGTCATTTGGATCAACAAGATCATCCCAAACAGAGCTTCCAGGTCCCCAAGCAGCTGGTATGTTATTGAACCATGCCTCTTCCATGTCCCCCCACACCAATTCCTGAGATTGGGGAAGACCACCTTGCACCACATAAGCAACCAAAGGCTGCTGCTGCTGCTGCTTATTTTCCTCTATCACAGCAACCTCACCTGAGCCAGATTCATCAGAAGGTGAAGACTGGCCCTGCAAATTGGACTCATCTGGACCTTGGCAGTTGGATTGAGACGGCGGGAGAGTTACAGGGGCAGCCTGTTGCTGCCCCCGCCGCCGCCGCTGCTGGATAGGTTGAGAGACATTGTGAGGAGTAGAAGAAGACGACGATGAAGACGACGAGTTCTTGTTACTTTCTCCTCCCCTGCCCAGGAAGAGGTGGGGGAAATTCAGGCGGGCATTCTCTCCCCTCAGCTTGAAAGCCTCACGATCATAGGCAAGCGCAGCTTCCTCAGCGGTGTCAAAGGTCCCAAGCCAGAGGCGTGTGCGGTTGCGAGGAAGGCGAATCTCCGCCACCCATTTCCCCCAATGGCGCTGCCTGACCCCTCGGTAAAGCTTGTTGGTGGAAGTGGGCCTAAACAGGGTTAGCGGTCTGCCGCCAGAGTCCTGGCCTATTCTGTTCATCATCATCGTGTGCCCGCGGGGGCTGAGGTTCAGTGTCTCACTCCAGTATTGTAGCAGCTGCTGCTGCTGATAGGCAGCCAACTGTTGGAAATGTTGCTGCTGATGATGACTAAAAGATATCATCTGCTGCTGCTGATACTGCTGCGGGTTAGCAAAGGGCAGGGGCAATGCTGCCGTTGTCAATTGATAATGCATGTTTATTGCCTCCTGCTGCTGCTGCTGAGATTGAGACACTTCACTAGCAAAGGGAAAAAACATCCGTGAAGAAGCCAATGGAATGGTACTAGCACTAGCACTAGCATCTGTAGAAAGAGGGAGGGGAGGATGTTCTTCTATCTGCTGGGGCTGACTCGTTGAAATCGTGGAAGAAGATGAACCAGAAGGGCTCTGATCATCATCTGGGCTTCTGCTCTTTTTCAGAGGTCTCAGCGATAAGGACGCAGCCTCAAAAACTGGCTTCCATTGAGGCCTCTCCATGGGCTCATGAAAGCCTCGATCGCCTCCGTCGTCGTTTAACTTCACTTTCTGCCCATCTTTGTTTCCCTTCCCCTGTTGCATGCTGCTTGTAGATTCTGACATCACTTCTGCAAGTGAGTTGAATGGTAGAAGATTTTGTGCTGCTAGCTGCCCACTACCACCACCACCACCACCACCAAAGACCAAAGACAAGGAAAAAGAAAGAAACCTTCCTAGTGCACAGCCAATTTTCAGCCAAAAAACAGTAAAAATTGGGGAAATGCTTTTTTTCACTAGTGTATGTATTTTCCACTGGAATAAACACAAAAATTAACTAAACCTTCTTCACAATTCAATATGGAAAAGCTTTTCATTTGTCCGCGTAAGAGAAAAAAAAGAAGTCTGCGGATAGTACACAAACGTGTTTAAATGAAGATCTTTCCCAAACTCTATATTTTCCTGCTTGTCTGGGTCAAAAAAAGGAAGGTCCAAAATCTTCCACAGAGACGAGTCTAACAAAAATAGTCACCTTTACCATCTACCATCTGGATTGGATCTAAAATTCCCAATGTAAAAAAGGGATTGAAAGAAAGAAGAAGAAGATAAGCAATGTAAAAAAAAGAGGGGGATTGAAATTGAAAGAAGAAGAAGATAAGCAGATCAATTAATAAAAAGGAAGGAATACCAGAATGGATTAGAGAGATCTCCCAAAGCCAAAGATATGTTACAAAACCAACACATTCCTAAATGAAAGAGAGAAAGCGATGATAGATGATCAAATGATGGAAGTGGGCGGCTAGCTGCACTTGTGAGAGTCTCTTCTCTAATCTCCTACGTATCAAATGCAGAAGAGGGGAGAGGAGAGGGGGCGAAGGCGAGTTTTTTTGAGGCTTTTGGAGAAGATAGAGAGAGAGACAGAGATTAGGGATGCAATATAAGGGTAGAAAAAGATTGCCAGGGGAGAAAGATATTTAGGGGTGGGCCCAAGAAGACTTGTATTTTCTTCAAGCAAAATACATGATGGCCACGCGTAAGCTTTACGGAAGGCGGAGGTCTACATCCGGTGCTGGCCTGTGCCGACCCTGCCGCATTGGGACGGTGCTGGTGATGTTTGAACTCAACTTTTTCTACTCTTTTCAACGTCACGTTTGTTCGGTGGTTCGTTTGGTCAGAGCGACTTTTTCCATGGATGAACAAAAATGAAGTTTTGTGTCCTCTCAGAGTTTCTGACTTCTAGACTCATCATCGACTTGAAAGCAGCAGCCCAATCATGCCTTCAGAGGTTTTCGTGCCGGTTTTTGAGGCAATCGGTTCCCACGTGATTTCTTCTATCCCTGTTATTATTATTATTGTTATTATTAGAGCCACATTTTCAATATAATTCTTATAAAAAATAGAAATTTTTAAAATTTTAAATATTATGAAATATATTACCTGTGCCTGGCATGAGCATGTTTTCCTAACATATGATTATGCTTGTTAAAAGTTTTTATTTGGGTCAAAACATACGTAAAGTACTTTAAAAATAATCAGATTAAATTAAACCGATAATTAGAACCGTCGGGCATATAAACAATATTGGTATGTGAAAATTATGTAAGGAATTTAGCATAAATAGTTTTTGAAGTTTTTCTTAAACTCTTGGCCTCTTATTCTCTGATTACTTTAAATCATAAAGAATAAATATCAAATGGTGTTAATAATTTTACATATTTTCTCCATTTTCATTACAATATTATTGTCTTTTTTCAATTTACATAATTTTTATATTATATGAAATTCAGGATTTCTAGTAGAGCAAACCATGTTAAGCAACACTAAAAAAATATAATTGGTTTAGTTTCAGAGTTTCTCTCTAAAAGCAGTATAAATAAAATTAAAGATCAACTACGAAATAAAAAGTGAAAGCATATAATTGGTTTATTTTTACTCAAGCTCCTTCCGTCGGTATTAAAAATGAGTGAAGATTTTTAAATTAATAGCAAACCTCACTTTTTTTTTATATATATAACGTGAGAGCCATTCAATGGCCCTTTAATATTTTTAGATAATTTGTAGTTTTTTTTTTCTTGATCCAGTTTGGGGTTTCATATTTGCAATAGTGGTTTGAAATTAATTCCTAACAATAAAAACCAAGATAATAAAAAAAAAAAGAAAAAAGTTATAAGTTTATGTTTTACATATAGTTTTAAAAGCATTTATGGAACATTTATTATATTTTTAATTTAGAATTTATTTTCTATTCTAACAAAAAATGAGATTATCACAATATTATCTTTCATATTCCCGGGAATTAAAACTAGTCAATTGGGTTTCTTCCTTGAATTACTCTGTCATGTGCAAGTGACTTGATCAAAACGAATTTTATTTAGGGAGAATTTCAAAAAGGTATAAAACTTTTGGCTCATTTTCAAAAACGTACATGAAGATTTGAAGATTTCATAAAAAGTATAAGGGCATGTTTGTGTACCCTATTTCCACAGAAAAGGTACCTCTTTTCTGCCGAAATGGAGTTTTTCACGCGTTTGGTGTGACAAAATCCAGTGGAAATGGTTTTCTGCCACGTCAGACTTTTCATCGACAAAGTCGGAATTGGGTTTCTGATGGGGGGGTGTCGGACTTCCACTTCCACAGAAAACCTCCCCTACTATATAAAGCGCTTTTCTTCACTGTTCCTCAAAATCGAATGAAAAACCAAACCGTCTTGCTCTGGCGATTTCCATCTCAATCACCATCATCTCATGTGATCTCCACTTCTGCTCTGATGCATGAACAAGAGAGATTTTTTTTTCTAGGGTTTTAATCTGTTAGGGTTTGGATCTAGGGTTTCTTCTTCTTCTTCTTCTACTTCTTTACAGAATCTTGCCATGGAGATCGCGAAGCAGGCGAAAGAAGCTCCGAGGATGAAGAAGAAGAGGAAGAACCAGACCCCGGAAATGGAATTCCGATTCGCCATTGACACCTGCTCAAAGAACAACGATCTCTCGACTGCTCTCTCTCTCTCTCTACGAGAAAGTCGTCTCCGAAAACCTGCATCTCAACTAGTACCACTTCAACACACTCCTTTACCTCTACTCCAACTCCCTACAGAGAGAATCCGTCGTTGATAGCGGTTTTCGCATCTTCGATCACATGCTTGCCAGCAAAATCACACCGACGGAAGCAACAATCACAGCCACTGCTCGCCTCGCAGCTGCAAAATGCGATGGGGATCTCGCATTTGAATTGGTTTCTGATCTCTCTTTGTTTGACAGGAAAATATTATTTGCAATTACATTTAAGAATGGGGATTTGAGGTGGAACGATCTCTCGTTAGGTTGCAGTTAGGTTTGGGAATGGGATGATCTCTCTTGTTCTTGGATTGGAGCACTTAGGTTTGGGAGATCACTCACTCTTGAATTTGAGCTGGGTGGTTTTCAGGTTGCTGGGTGGTCGATTGATGTTTTTGGGGCATGATGGCTGGGTGGGGCAATGTGGTGATTTACGGCTTCAATGTAAGGAGAGCTTGATCCGAGGACGATCATGATGATGGCCAGGTTGATGATGAGAAGGTGATGATGATGATTCCACAGTGGCACCAAACACAATAAGCACCGATTCACTGAGAAAAAAAAAATACACCATACATGAATTTTTAACTTCCACTGAAATCTATTTCTCTGGTATTCATTTACCATGGAATTTGCTGACGTGGCAAATTCTTCAGTCCGTGGAAAAGGCTTGTACACAAACGTGCCCTAAGAGTTTTCAACAAATCTTTCAACCAATTCCTCTCCTTAAAAATAAGACAATAAATAAGAAATGACAAAACTAGTCTTATGTCATTTTTAAAGTTCTCCCTTTAAAAAATCATTTAAGAGAAAATGATCAAGTCCAACCTAAATAATCTAGTGGCGCCCACTTCAATTACCATTTTTCCCCCTAGAAACTCCAACTATCTTTATGCATGGATGGTTAAATAGGGTGATTCCAATTGAGTAGAAAAAACTAAATTGGTTATGATCATCAAAATCAAAATGGCCAATTTTAGAGAGGGTAAAAGCGAAGAAAAATCAAATCTATCGTAAAAAGAAGTGTATTTGTCTCATGTCTCAAACAAATTTATGGAGATAACTTGATTCAAAGAATTGTGGAAATTTTTATACTTTTCTAAAATATTCAAATCTTCACATTTTTTTTTTTAAACGAGAAAAAAAAAAGCTTATACTTCTATGAGAATTTCCCTTTTATTTAAAAGTCCAAAAAATATTGTTCTGGTTTATAAAACCATCGCCCGTGTCATATATGATTAGTTTCTAGTATTTTTATCCAACCCATTTTCAAAACGGACCAGGATGGCGGGTCAACCTGACTTTATTCACCTAACCTGCATTTTTGATGCGGCTCGAACACTGGTCAAACTAGAGCTAATGGGCAGGAGCTAGTTGCCCCAAGTAGATGTGCTATGATGCACAGATACGACATCCGTACGGCAATGACACTTCTGTACGGCAAGGACACGCCATAAACACGGCAGAGATACTAATTTAACACATCAAAAAGTAAAATATCAGATACTATACGGTATGATACGTGGCCCATTTTAAAGTATCTATGCATCATATGCTACGGTGCATTAGATTTTTTCATTAAGGTTTCACATAGATAGCCATGTGTGTGTGGACCGTTTAAATTTTTCTTCAAGTGGGTCCAGCGGGTGATTAAGAAATGATTAATCTTGGAGGATCAAAAAATTAAGTGAATACGGTCAAAATCAATCTCTTACACGTATTACATGTATAAATGGAGCCAAATGATGAAGTGGACATCATCCAAAACTAAAGTGGCTTTGAAGTTATTAAATAGAAGTCGACTGATGATAAGATCCAACTAGTTAATTTAAACACATCTTTGGGCCCCACAAGTAACATCTCAATAATTGAATATTTTCACCTACGAGCACCAATCCAACTTGTAGGGCCTACTTGGAAGCATTCCTATCATTGAGGGTGGGATTGATAGAAATGTCTCTTCATAGAAAACTACGGTGCAAAAAATAGCCCGCTCATATTATGCTATTGCTAATCCTTGATTTAACAGCTTCAAACTTTAACGCTTTTTTAACCATAATTTTTTTTGAGATTCAGTCCAATAGTGAGTAGAGGTTTGATGAACATAGAACTACGCACGATTGCTTGTCACGAGGGATAAAAGTGTGAAATGGGTTTCACTAATCAAAGTGGGCCAAAGTGGGCCCCAAAGAGCTGGGCCGGACATCCATTCTGGTTGGAGGAGAAAATTATCCTTCAATGGCCATGGCTTCTATTGCCAAATGCCATCATCACCACCACGCCGCCTATTGTCGGATTACTTTCATAGGTGGATCAAAAGTTGATCCATTATTTAAGTTATCTTAAGCCTCTCATAATCACATGCTTAATGCCACACTAGCTCTATGATTTGGAAGGCCAAGACATGGATCTAGGCGATCTTAACCGTTCAAATGGTTTCTCAACGTAAGTAATATAATTTGATGTGTCCTTATCATTGTTATATGCACGGTTGAGATCCAATGACATTTGCTAATTCATGGTATTAGAGCATGGCAAGCATCACAATCATGTCCTTTCGATGACTATACAATGTGAAATATCCAGAGCAATATATTACTGGATAGATCCATATCAACTCCGAAGGGTAGCTCAGTTGGCCTAAGACCACAGTTTGCTCTCGGATGTTAGGAGTTCGAAACTGCCCTACCATATTGAGGCCACAGGGGATTTACCCGGCTGCCCCTGGGCCCGTAGGGATTAGTCCGGCCCAAAGGGCTGAGACACGCTCCGTTATAATAATAAAAAAATAAAGAAGGGATAGATATAGGGATGTCAAACGGGCTGGGCCGGCCCTCCAGGGAAAAACCTTGGCACGGCACGGCCCGTGCCGAGCCAGCGGGCCAGGCGGGCCTTTTTTTTTTAAAAATCTAATGGTCTAATAATATATCATTCCAAACTATGGATGAGCCCAATTAAATCTAATGGTCTAATAATATATCACTCCAAGCTGAGATCATATTCCCATGTCCCATTACGAGAGCTCTATTTGTATATATATGGGTTGGTTGGGACCTAATATCTGATTGGATACATTCCAAAGAGATACCTATGAGTCCAAGACTAAATCCATGGTCTGAGGCACAA
Source organism: Umbellularia californica (assembly GCA_028538565.1). Taxonomy (NCBI): domain Eukaryota; kingdom Viridiplantae; phylum Streptophyta; class Magnoliopsida; order Laurales; family Lauraceae; genus Umbellularia; species Umbellularia californica. The sequence goes on from JAPQWN010000002.1 coordinate 8,354,370, forward strand.
GTGAAGAGACCAAATTATACTTAGAGCTGATTATGTTTTAATGGGATAATATATTCATAATAAAAGTAAAAGTAACATTGTTTATATTTTTTGGATTACTATTATTATATATGAAAGATACTAATTTCAATTGAAATCAGCCTCAATTGATTTTGACCATTTCATCGAATGCTGATCACATTGATTTCAATTGAAATCAGCCTCAAAACTGCCTTGGCCTTTGAGTTACATGGTTTGATGAAGCTTTTCAAATGAAATTAAATGAGAGAAGGTAAGTTTCTCCTCTCACTTATCACAACTCTCCTTAATAAATCCTACAATATCTCTTTTTAATCAATGGGCAGGGGCTTACATAGGACAATTCTTATCATTTGGTAGGGACTTAGATTGGGATATTCTTATCATCTGAGATTTCTAATAATTCATTTTATTAATGAAATAAAATCTTTTTGATAAAGAAAGTTAAAAATAAGGATAAACACTCTAGAAATCTAATTTTTAGTGAAACATGAAAGTTTTTTATTTTTAAAGTCTATTTAACATAACATTGAATTTAAGAAAAATAATGCATGTCTTAACTGGCAGGGATGAGGGACCTACATGGAATAATTCTTATCATTTGAAATTTCTAAGAAATTTTTCTTCTTTGGAAAGTTAAGAATAAGAAAACAAATTATAAATTTTAGTGAAAAGTAAAAGTTTTCTATTTTTAAAGTCTATTTAACCAAAATTGAATTCAAGAAGAATGATGCATGTCTTAATTGGCAAGGTCTTATAATTACATTGGACAATTCATATCATTTGAGATTTCTAACAAATTCTTCTTTGATTATCATGCATATTAAATCAAATGTGTTTGATAAAGATAGTTAAAAAAGAAAATAATCAACAATTATTATTTTTTGTGAAGTTTTTTTTATTCATGAATAAGGCTTTTTTATTTTTAAAGTATAATTCTTTCTAAAATGTGATCTTATAACTTAATATAGTACCCTTTATCTTTTATAATTACAGCCACATTTTCTTTTTCGCTTGATCCTTTTTAGATTTTATTATATTTAGCGTTTTAATTTTTATCATTATGGGATTCTTTTAATCTGTAATGCAAAGTGGATGATACATTAGTAAGTTTGTTGAATTATAAGTAATGGAAGTTCTTGCCAACATCTCAAAACTTGTATTAAAAGTTAGGCCCAATTTCCATAATGATTTTTGTCACAATGGGCCCACAGTGTTGTATAATGATTGACATCCTTTGTATATATTTTTTTTTTGGTAAATAAAACTTTGATTAAAAGAAAAATAATAGAAGGATTAGATTATTTATAGACTTTGTAAAATTGAAAAATGACACAAAATACCCCTTATATGACCGTTTTATGGCTGTTGGGAGGTTAAAAATGAAGAATTTAGTATAAAAAAAAAAGTCATTTTTGGGCGGACCAGCGGGCCGATCCCAGCGGGCCTGGCTGGCTGCAGCCCCCAGCCCACGTGTCTGACGGGCCCAGCCACCTCGGCCCAACCCGGCCCGTGTGACGGGCGGTGCCTTTGCTAGCCGGGCCACGGGCCGTTGACTGGCGAGATGGAGCGTGCCCGGCCCGGCCCATTTGACATCCTAGATAGGTACATATCTGATGTCTATTTATCCATGTCCAAATCTAGCCCCACAGACATGCCTGTGGTCTAGCTAATAAAGATGAAAAATACATTTGAACAAATATTTTCTATCAATGAGCTGGAGACTGGATGTGGGCATGAACGATGTCATGTAATGGTGGGATGAGATGTCTTGCACGAGAGAGTTCCCGGTTGGTCAACTCTTCGATCATTTTGCATTTTAATTAAAATCTAACTATATAGTGGAGCACTGGAGCCTGTGGAGCCCACTTTTTAAAAAAAAATCTGAATAGCTAAATTTAGAACTCGTCTTGTATGAAATACGGCCAAATTTTTATCCAAAAATAATTGGTCCCGTCATTAAATTGATTAAAACTTATTTTTTAATATATTAATAATCATATGATCAATCTTACGGCGTGTGAACCACTATTATGGGAAACACAATTTTGCCGCTTCCCATGAACCAAGAGGAGATTTATTCTATAAGTGATTTTAGTTTTTCAGGAGGTGCTGTAGAGTACTCCAAGCGTCTTGGTGTAGCATCTAGTAAGTGAGACCCATGGGACCCAGAACCACAAGAAATCGAATTAGAGTGTGGAAGGATTGGAACTCAACATTGGGCTTATCCATGAAATTAAAAATCCAAACCACTTAAAATGAATGAGCAAGATTAAGCTTATGGGCAATAAGGGAGAAGATTAATAATGAATAAATTAAGCCTATGGTCAATATGGTCTACTACATATGATTAATAGGTAAGGTTTAAGCATATGGTTAATAATGGACTTAATCTTATCCATAATAAGAGCTGGTCGCACAATATTATGTTCATACCCATTTCTACCAATTATAAACTACATGCTTAATCTTCTGGTGAGACCAACTATAGTTGAAGTAAATTTAGGGAACATCCCCGATGCTTGGGGAGAATTTCTATTGGTGGGCCCCAACGGTAAGTTATTGGTGGGCCCCAACGGTAAGTTTCAATCCTTCAAGTCACAAATTGCTCAAGAAAATCCTCTCTCTCTCTCTCTCTCTCTCTCTCTCTCTCTCTCTCTCTCTCTCATGCTATAACTATAAACCATTTAGAATAAATACTTCCTAGGCAAATGCGTGTCGCATAAATTTATTTTCTATAATAGTTGGCCGCGCTATAAGATTGACCATATGAATAATAATGTATTAAAAATAAATTTTTATCAATCTTACAGCAAGACCAAGTCTCTTTGGAATAAAACTTGGCTGTATGTCATACATGAGGAGGGGTCTATTTTAGTGGTTTTAGATTTTAAAAGGTGGGCCCCAACATAGAGTGCCAATTATTTCACTCATGCATCTCTCAAGAATGATAGTCAAACTTAAAACAAAAAAAAAAATGTATGCAAAACGAAGACATTTGATCTCTTAGAAGGATTAGTTTAATTTGATCTCTCTATGTATAAAGAAGCCCTTCTTAATATAAGTTACCTGATGATACTAACATGGCTTCAAGTATATACAAGTGGGAAAGTAAAGCTCAAGAAAACTACCCTAAATAAATGGGATTGAACTAAGATTAATAATGGTGGCAGCATCAATCACATGTACCTTCAAAAGACACTCATGCACGCATGCACAGAGAGATCATTCTTGTAAAACAACATTAGAAAGATAAAAATCTCAACTTTTCTAGGTAGCAAACATTAAGCTGACCTCGTCTCTTAAATTCAAATCTATGAAGTCTCTTCTATGTTGGCTTCCTAGAATTTTGTGGGGTTTCATCTAACTTACTGAAAATGTGCCAGCTTCAAGTGATTGACGACAATCTTCGCTCAAGTGATCTTACAGTTTTTACATGGTCTTCTATGGTAGAGTCGTTCAACTTTAATGTCATTATCGTGGGTTCCATGCACAAAATTTAGCATGGATACAGCAGAGAGTTTTACACAGGTTGAGACTGGCAAGTGGCAACATATCAGTCTCAACCTGAGTACATGTTGTGGGGGACTCCAGCCAAGTGGGTGTGTGCCTATGATTATCTCACAATGTGACCTCAATAAAAAGGCATTATTACTCAAAAGATAAGTACTGTATACACATACATGTATGTGGCTTCTGGTAGATTATTGATGTTGCAAAAGTGGGGTAACAGCTTAAATAACAGAATCAGAAGAATACCTGAGTGCAATTAGTTCCATCAAAGCTTAAAGCAAGCTTCATGACTCTGTTTCTGGAAGATAATTGCATACAAGATTCGATAGAAGTATACAAAAGATTGCCTCTATTCCCTGTAGACTAAAGATGGGACAAAAGTACCGGACTCATGTTGTTCAGAAAAAAATACTGAGAAGAAAGTGGGGGAAAGCTTTCAAAAGGATGAGGTTCTCATAGAATAGTTAAATACAATTTGGAGTTTCAACATTGAATTACAGTTTAGGTGTGTTACAGTGCTCATTCTGCTAAAAGAAGCATATATGAATATCAGAGGTGGTTAAATTCACACAAATCGAGCAAAATACATGATTATTTTTTCAATATTTCACAACTTATAAAGGCCAAAACCCGAATAGTAGTAAAAAAACATAAATACCCACTCTTCAACATGTGCGGTTCTGTGAGTCCCAAGCCCAAGTAAAAGAGGGCTGCATCAATCATAGTCGGCTAATAAGAAATTGTCAAACCATGATATGGGTTCTACTTTGAGAAAAGTACCTACTGCAAAGTGAAACGCTTTGCTATAATGTCGGTGGCAGCGACAATGAAGCTCATAACTATTCTTGAAAGAGAGAATGCTTTGTGGCTGTTCTTAGATACTTCTAATCTATAGTCTATACATCTTCAAATTTATAAGTTTGTGGTTCAACATGTAGCACTTTGGATGGTAAATCACAGTAAATTTATGAAGATCAACTCTGAAAAATGTGTACAAGATTTTGCAGTTCATTAGGCAACGCCCAAAAGAATTTAAGAGAGTGTTTTGTCGGCTTTTCTTAGCTTCTAATCTATACATCTTCAAATTTATAAGTATGTGGTTGAACATGTAGCACTTTGGATGGTAAATCACAGTAAATTTATGAGATCAAGTCCCAAAAAATTGTACCAGATTTTGCAGTTCAATAGGCAATGCCCAAGAGAGTTTGCCATACCTTGCCCACTGTAGCATAAGCATTGACAGAGATTACCCATGTGAAACAGGTACTGGTGCATCTTTTACGCCAAAAGGTCTAATGCAGAGACATCATCCAAGATTCCAAGTAATGGAGTATCAAAATGCTGCAATGTGTTGACAAAATGTAGAATCATTTCACACAAGCACAAACAGATATACCTCTTCCGACCTATCACTAAAAAATATCCCCCCGTATTAACTATTTTCAAAGTGCCAGCATTGTGGGCTTTAAAAGGTCCAGTGCCCAACACCTAGGCATGTTTCCCTGACCTTGTAGTTTCACAGATGAAATATAAAAAAGGTCCTGATTGACCTATTTATTCGGAGATAGCCAATAAAATTGGAATGGAATGTCACAGAATATTAGAACATACCCAACACAAGTAAGAAACGCACAAAGGATCCCCGCTAAACCTTCTTTTCTTTTTCTTTTTCTAACAGTGCCCTGGTTGAACTATAGATCCTCTGTTGATTGTGAAGCTTGTGTATTGTTACTAATTATCAAACATCTACTCAGCAATAGAAAAAAATCAATCAAGCAGCTACTTTGGAGAGCGAAGGAAGAAAGTGAGAAAGTATTCAAGGAGCATTAGTACAGAGCAATAGTTCAGGTTATGGAGAAGTGAGTCAATTAATTTACGACTTGAGACCATACATTCACAACTCAATCCAATCTCATATATAAGTTCGCAGCTCAAAATTCATGGATTCTCAGTTAAACGCACCAACAATTTTTGTTTAGTTCACAACATCAGCTCGATAAATTCAGAGGCTCGTCAACTGTCAATCTGCTTTAAGCCTTTAAGAATACATGCATACAACAAGTTATGCTCCATCAAATTCTGAAAATCTTATTATGAGTTTGGAATGATTTTGGTACCACAATTCATAAATTTGGACTAAGTTAAATGGAAATGAAAATTGAATTGCTATATTTGATGAATAAGCTAACAAACCAGTCTCTAGAATCACTCCATGAAATAATGCAATAATCCCCTGCCGATTGTATTCTATTTGTGTAAATTTATAATTACGCTCTTCACAAAACATATCCCTTGATTAATGGAGATTTTCCCATTATCAAGGGAAATAAATAATACTAATGAATTACAGATTTGTCAAAGAAATCCAAGGGCATTGATGACATTGATTCTGCAGAGATTTGATTTGTAAATCTCTAGAATCACTCCATGAATCACCCAAGCAATCTCTGCAATCTCTAGAGTCACTCCATTATATTAGCTGCTGCAATCACTACAATTGATCAAGTTGCTGACATATTAACCAAAGGTTTAGCACAGGCTCGTTTCCAAGTTTTGAAATCCAAACTTATGATCCGCTCTCGGCCCACCAGTTTGCGGGGATGTAATAAACCAGTATCTAGAATCACTGAATCAAGCATTCTTTGCAATCTCTTGATTCACTCCATTATATTAGCTGCTGCAATCACTACAAATCAAATCTCCGCAGAATCAATGTCATCAATGCTCTTGGATTTCTTTGACAAATCTGTAATTCATTAGTATTATTTGTTTCCCTTGATAATGAGAAAATCTCCATTAATCAAGGGATATGTTTTGTAAAGAGTGTATTATAAATTTACACAAACAGAATACAATCAGCAGGGGATTATTGCATTATTTCATAAGATGTGTAATTGACTAATCTTAAGGGTCATAACTATTTATGAAATAAATTTGCCACAACTTGACTCTCAATTTGTAGTAAATCATGTATCAGTTGACAAGCTCGGTTTGCATCACATAGGATAGTGCAGTAGATTTAGCAAATACAAGAACAGCAGTCAGATTTCATTACAATTGTGCAAACTCATTAGAACTGAGTGATACAATCATAGAACAAAACATACCAGCAACTTTGCAATAACTGATTCATAAACTGCAACAACAGGATTAGAAATGGAGTCCTATAAATTTAAAACAAAACAAAACCAGTCAGCAGGCAAAATCCAATAAAAATATAAACATAAACTCCAAACTCTGCATTATTCACCTAAATTCAAATCAAGCCAAGCTAAAAGAAAAGAAAAAAAAAAAAAAAAGAATACCTATGTATGTATACACTGCAGAGGTTTTTCACTGATTCTGCTGAACGAGCTTAGTAGCTTACTATTATTCTATTGTGAATCATACACTAAACACTTGTAAGCTTTGGATATCAAATACATCAACAGGAATTCTACATAATCCTTTAACCCTTCCAATGCAAAAAAAAAGAAACATCCATTCCAACAATTTTTCCAGCCTGTTAGTTCTGTCTGTAAGCAATGTAATTTGCCAATGAAATCAACGGCATTGCCTTCTCCAAATCGAACCCCAAGAGTTGCTCTTTGGCCTGTTTGTTCAGCTCTTCTGCAAATTCTCTAGATTTCTCCAGACCCAACAGTTTTGGATAAGTGACCTTATCTGCAACTAGATCCTTTCCAGCGGTCTTCCCCAATTCCTGTGATGATTTTGTAACATCAAGGATATCATCCACTACCTGAAACAGCAACCCAATACACCTCGCGAACTTCCTCAACTTCTCCACCTCCTCCTCCGATCCACCGCCCAAGATCGCCCCAAGGACGACTGCTCCTTCCAACAGGGCAGCAGTCTTGTGAACATGGATGAATTCTAGCTGCTCCAATCCAACATCCTGCAATCCCTCTGAGCTCAGGTCGACGACTTGCCCTGCCACAAGTCCTTCAGACCCGACCGCCTTGGCGAGCTCGGAGACAGCCCGGAGGATGCGGGCGGGCGGGACGCCCTCTGTAGCAGCCGCTATGTGCTCAAAGGCGAACGCGAGGAGGGCGTCCCCGGCGAGGACGGCAACATCCTCACCGAAAACCTTGTGATTGGTGGGCTTCCCCCGGCGGAGGTCGTCATTGTCCATGCAGGGGAGGTCATCATGAATTAAGGACATGGTGTGGATCATCTCGATCGCACACGCCGCGGGCATGGCCGTGGCCTCGTCCCCGCCGACGAGCTCGCACGAGGCGACGCAGAGCACCGGACGGACGCGCTTCCCGCCGGCGAGGAGCGAGTAGCGCATCGCCTCGTGGATCTTCTCGGGGTTCTTGAGAGCAACAGCTCTGTCTAGGGCCTGGTTCACGGAATTCGCCTTCTGGAGCATGTAGCTCTTGAAATCAAACCCGGAGATCGGATCTAACGCCTTTGGGGCATCTGGGGTTTTCTCTTCTTCCTTGACTGTTTCTTTTGCAAGGTGGGTTGCAGAAAAGCATGTTCTTGAGAAAGGCCTTGCAGAAGAAACCAAAGGAGAAACAGATTGGGGAAAATGAGAGATGGGTATTGCATCTCCCCTCCTCAAGTGATTAAACATCGAGCAAATTGATGGTTTCGACCCATTTGCAGGGTTAAAAATGGAGCATGATTGAGGGATCAAAGCGAAAGAAGCCATCTTTCCAAAACAAATCTCTATGGGGAGATTTTCTCTGAGGAAACCTATATGTGAAGGCTCTCTCTCTCTCTCTCTCTCTCTCTCTTTTGGAGATTTGTATTGGGCGGAGTTATAGGAGGTTGAGTGTGGAAAATGAAGCAAGACCCATGAATTCAAATGGGACTTTGACCATGAAAATGGTGGAAAAAACTGTGGGAAGTTTGATTACCTGAGAGAGCAGCCGGAGAATCTTTGTGAGGGGTTGAGACTTGAGAGAGAGATTGGGAGGAGATGTGGAAGTCCCCACAAATTATCTTATTTTATAGCTCCAGGATGAAAGGACACGTCGCATTTCTTTTTGGACCAGCAGGGATGCATGTGCCGAAAGAGGAGAACTTCATGGAAACCACCAGGGGGAGAAAAAAGAAAGATAAGAGTTTTGAATGGATAGCTCCACGGCAGCACCACACTGTTTGCCTTGCACTATCTCAAGTCCAAGTGCCCAACAGCACTCAAGATAAAAATCAAAGAAAATAATGATAACATGGGAAAGAATGTTGATGAAAACCAAAGAAAAACACAAACAAAAACACCTTGAACCTGTTTTTACTTGAAAGTAGATAGAGTGCCATTAATTCCCGATTGACTGGGGCAGGTTTATTTTTACCATCTCCTGTACACTCGCCCAATTCGCAGTAAATAAATAAATAAAAGATTTTAAATTTAAAAAATTAAAAAGAAAAGGTAATTGGATAACAATGGCCTCTTTGTTTACAATGGTTTTTTTTTTTTTAATCGGATCCTCCTATGAGTGTGTCCACTCAACGGATAGCGACACGGCGGATCGTGAATGGTCCACTCACTGTCACTATAGGGTTTTTACTCATCGGATATAAACTCTTTTTTCTTTTTTCTTTTTCTTCTTTTTGGATTAGTATCTTGAATTCTCTAAAATATTGTACTCTAAGTGAAATTCGAAAATGCTTAGGCCTATCTAGCGTTTCATGTGTCTGCTTTATGACTGCTTTATGAATTCGAACAAGACTTGCATTGCTATGACAAATTTCCATGAAGGAGATTTTTTTTGTCAAAAATGCTCCTAAGGAAAGAGGCCATAAGCGTGACATAGTTCACTCAAATTATCAGATTAGCATGGTCAAGCTCATATTGACTTCATATGGATCCAACAGAACTCAACCAATTCTGAAGTTGAGTTTGGAAATGTTAATCTAAACTTAACTTAGTTACTCAGTTTGTTAGCTAAAAAGTATACTTAACGAGACACTTGTCCTTTACAAGTTTGGGTTAACTCGGTTAAAACTTGGGTGACTAGGCCAGAAGAGTTATGACTTGATTGGCCCTGACTCGGGCAAGTTGATTCAGCGAGTCAGCAGCCTAGTTGCTTAATAAAATGGGCTATAATTTTCAGGTTGTTAATCTATCTATGCCCAAAAGTAACAAGGGTCAACCCACACCCTAAGCGCCCATTTATTTGCACGGAATTAAATTCCTATGAATTCATGGTAAAATAGTTTGCAACAAATTATTAAAGATGAGAGAGGTTACGGATATAAGGTGGTTAAATAAGTTGGTTATTAAATATGTGAGAGGTGAAGGATATAAGGTAGAGATGAAGATGGATATTAATTTTCTTAAGATTTGATTTACTAGGTGGCGCATGAGTATTCATTTTCCAACTCCACTTAATTTAGTTTCATGAGATAAGAGATTATTTGATAGCCATTTGCAGATATTTACCTTTATTTTTTTAATTTTTATCATTTTTATGAGTAAACTCACTCCTAAGATTCAATCATGAGTTAATAAACCGGCCCTAATAAGTTATTTGTTTGCAGTCATTTACATATGTAAATGTTTTACACACTTAATGGTTATGCATCATCACATTTCTTTGCGCTCACGTAGCATATGCATAAATGAGGTGTGTACAGTCATTTACACACCAAAGCAGTTTCACCTCTTTATAAAAGCGCTAATACAATCATTACATTGTAATTGCATTTTTTTTCCGTCGACCACCTTTAATTTTTTATTTATATGGGCCCCATATTTGTAATTAGAAAAGTTCATTTTGTTTATTTAACTACCAACTGATTATCTTAAATCTTCATACATTTTGAGTAAATTGTGAAAAAACCCCAAGCTACTGATTTGATTTTCTGCACTTTTTGGCAGCCTTCAATTCTTCATCCAAATCTTCAGTATTCTTGTATTAATGGTAAATATCAACACATTTAATTTCATATCTTAGTTCTTCATGAAAAAAAAAGTGCATATTGAGAAAATTGTGAAGGAATCCGAGAACATCTAAAACTATTGAATGTTCTCATTACTCATGAAAATGGTGATTTTCAAGAACATGATGGTGTATTTTACATGTGTAAAACTTGTTTAAGGTAACATTTATAAATGTAAGACTCATTTTCCTATTATGTGTGAAAGGCAAATAACCCCAAAGCAATTAGGGCAGATTTTAAGTCTATTCGACGAGTGCAAATATTAGGCTTGAATAGGGCTGACATCATTTGTCAGATAAAATAATGAAGACTCAATCCAAACTTGGACCTGCTTGTTAATCCGATCCAACTTGTCAACAAAATCCAACTCCAAAATACAGCAGTCAAAGTTAAACCTCTATACTACCAACCAGGTCACACTTGGTTCAAACAGAGTTCCTGTCAAGAACAGCCACCCATAAACTGGTAGACTGATCCAAATTGTCTCCTTTGTGCCAAGATGACGTCTAATTGAGGACCTGAGGTAGAGGCCGAGCACACCAGGATTGATAATATCTATTTAAACTGTATTTCAAGTGTAGGACTTCAAAAAAAAAAAAAACGTCAGTTGTTACTAAGAGGTCCAGGGTTTGACTGTGCCCTCCCCCCCTCCTTGTACATGCGAGTTTTGTTAGCCTGGGTACATGCAGTTTTTAGTACAGTATTTACGAATTCGTATGCAAAAATGAAACAGAAACAGAACGGTAATCCAAAAAGTGAAATTCTACTTATAGTATGAAGGCATTAAAATCAAAGAAGAGTTGATGAGACCGTGATCCAGAAATCTACAGTTGTGAAAAGACTGCTTCAGGATTCTTCATGCAGGGTTGCATCGGTTCTGTACTGTGATTGTTCAAGTAAACAGAGAGGACCTCTTTAGACACACCATTCTGGACTTGGGATACCCCCATTTGGAAAAAGAAATGTTATGGGTCCGGTTAGGTGTGGGGCGCGAGCGTGGTGGTGAGCCCACCTGAGTGTTTTTATGTGTTACCATATTCAAGTAGAGGTATTAGAGTCAATTTCTCATTCACTTCTCAATGGATTAGAGCGACATAATACATGTTCTTAATCTATTCATAGAGAAAATCACATTCTCATGTAGTCCCACCTAAAAGGATAAGTGGAACTTACTTTTATTTTAACTCAAACATAACAAAAAAACATAGAGCTCTATCCATTTTTTTTCTAACAAGTTTCCCTCTCCTCACATGTACGAGTTTTCTCCTTGTGTTTGCATGTATTTCTCTTCGTATGTGTGAGTTTTTGGGTGACCCAACCCCCTTAGCTGAGATTAAAAAATTGTAAAATTTAAAAAAAAGAGGTTTTTTTTTTAAGTTAAAGTTGTTTTATCCATTGTTTGTAGATATTAAATTGGATTGAAACAACAACCTAGTGGACCACACAGGCTAGAAAATCAACGTCCAAATTTAATGCCCACGTGTGGCTAACCATCAGGTACTCACATTAGTCACATGATCATAGCCGCTGCATGTGTTTTCACAACTGGAAATGAAACCACTTTCCAGTACTTTCAAGTACAGTCCCTCACGGTGATTCTAAAGAATTGATAGCAATGACAAGTACAACCTACCAATCACATAAGATCGATTCATGGTCTAAGGGATCGAGAAATGGTGATTCTAAAGAATTAATAGCAATGACAAGTACAATCGCCCTATAATAAACTAATAAAGGATAGATTCATGGTGTAAGGAACTGAGAAATAGTGTGAGGAATTGTAGCCATGCAGAGGACCCAGTTGGCTCATCCATTCATGTGATTAACTTAAACAAAGACAACACCAAGGCCCACTCATTTCAACAGTCTATGATCAATCGGTCAATGTCATTTACACAATCATGTTATTGAATAGATAATTTGTAATTTTTTGAAGGAACAAGTTCCTCTGAAATCTTCGCAATAGAACTTGCCTTACTGTCCTTTTTTTTCTCTCTTTTTCTCTCAATAGTTCATGGGGTCCATTGGCCTGCCATATGCAACGTTTGGCATTGGACCATCTAAAAAAAAAAAAAAAAAAAACCAATGAAGCTGTGAAATGAATGTTGCTATTTTGAACATTCATTCTTTGCCTTAGATCAACCACATGTGACATCTTGTAGGCTAGTGTGGCCTCAATTTCTGCCGATTGTCCCGTGTCCAAAGAAGCGGCGGGCTTGTAGGCATTAGGAGCAAATTCTGAATTTGTTTCTTTCTTCTAATACAGAGATATGAAATGCTCAAAAGTCTGTTCAATTAATTGAAGGACTACAATAACTGCATTATGCTTCTTGTCTATAATAAATGGATTATGCTTCTTGTCTTGTTGCTTTCGATGTTCTTTTCTATCAGATTTCAGAATCAACATATTTTCATTATTCTTCTCCTTCAATTGCCGAGTTTAGTTCATTGACATAAAGGCAGGCAGCAAATCTCTCCTTGTGTGTGTATATCCCAGTGAAAGAGATTGGGACCTAAGAGAGCCCACATGCATGGGAAAGAAAGCCCACATATAGGGAAGAAAAGTCCATACACGAGGAAAGAGTGGCACGCACAATGAGCGATTTCACAGCAACATGGTGAGATGTGGGGTTGCCAACCTATTAAAAATCGCTTATTCTCAATAGACTACGTGTTATGTGGCTTGGAAGATCAAATACAATTATGTTTTCGAACAATGAGACATCCCAACATGGGAATTTCATTTTACAAAAATAAAAAATAAAAAAGTAATCTCAACTCGTGTGAGGGTTTGGCAATGTATACAATTTAGAAAATATGAAATGGACCCTTTCATATTTACAATTTAGGTAAATTGTAATCAACGCCCCCTAAATCGTGTGAGGGTTTTTGCCTACCCTTTACAAGCTTGAGTTAACTCGATCAAGACTTGGGTGAGTAGGTGAAAACTCAATCTAGACTAGTTGGCCAAGACTTTAATCAAAGCTCATGTAAAGCTTTAAAGAATCAATTTAATTCTAGTTATATAGATAGCTAGATAGATCGAGTTCGGACTTCTTGATGCAGCAGCTAAGACTCAGCCAAGTTCATTCAGCAAGTCAACCTAGTTATTTTGTGAGCCAGGCTATTTTTTCAGGTTTTTAACATATGTCCAAAAGTTATAAAGGTAAACCCAAACCCTAAAGGGCCGTTTGTTTGCTTGGAATTGAGTTCTTAGGAATTCATGGTAAAACAGGTTGCAAAAGTTTATTAAAGAGGTCATGTGAAGGACATAGGGTGGACATAAAGATGAAACCCTGGCTTTCATGGGATTTGATTACTTGGTGATGGCTAAGTATTCATTCTCCATCTCCCTTTAATTCAATTTGGTCATTTATGGATATCCACCTGTGTTTATTTGATTTCTAGAGGTTTCTATATATACCCTCTTAATGTTTGTAAGATTTATAAATAGGGCCCTATAGTTTTAGTATTTGTAAATAAGCCGCATGCCTTTTCATTTTAATACCTTCCGTGTCCCCAAAACCAGTATTGCTAATTAGAATGGGCATCCACCATAGGTTTGTGTTGAACTTTTATAAAAATGACAACTTTGCCCTTACATCAACTGAACAAAAATGAGTATATTATCATTTACAATAAATACTATTATTGTATCTCAAGTCCCAACGGTCTCTCTCTCTCAATAAATCTCTTATGCCCATGAAGCTCAATTTTTTTGTATTTTGAGACTTTCATCAATCCCATAGTGGGTCGTGCAGGGATTGGATCAATTATAACCAATTATAAATACAGGTGTTGATTGTCATTATGATTAATTTGGATTTAATGAAATTAACCTTGTAATGTCAAAAATGGATTTATGGAGAGTTATCCTCTCTCACTAAATGCAATCGTTAATGGTACAAGCTTTAGAGAAAAATAAGCTCAAATCATTGAAATTATGCATACATAGATAAAGAGATGGGCATAATTGTTATTTTACTCTAAAAACTTATGATGGTTGGAATGCTATTGATTTTGGGGACACGAAAGGTATAAAAATGAAAAAGAAAGGGCCTATTTATAAATATTAAAACCTTCAGAGCCTTTTTACAAATGCTTAAAGCCTTACGCTTAGGATCAGCCTCATGAAAATCTTATATTCCTTGAGGAGGTTCTACCCCATGGAAACGCTCTTTAATGAAACTTTAGCTTTAGCCGAGCGTGACCAAGAAACCACTTGGTTCACTTGGTGGGTCGGGAATGCACGACTTATCAAGTTGTCCGATAAACTACTCGTGGCTCACGTAGCCCATGCCGGATTAATTGTATTCTAGGCCGGAACAATGAACCTATATGAAGTGGCTCATTTTGTACCAGAGAAACCTATGTATGAATAAGGATCGATTTTACTTCCCCATCTAGCTATTCTAGGTTGGGGAGTAAGTCCAGGCAGGGAAATTATAGACACCTTCCCATACTTTGTATCTGGAGTACTTCACTTAATTTCCTCTACGCTCAGGCTTGGGCGGCATTTATCATGCACTTCTAGAACCGGAGATTCTATGAATAAATTTACTCTTTAGAATTCTATTCCAAAGCAAACAAGCCCTAAGTTATTAGGCAGATTTGAGTCTAGTTGACAACTTGACATGTGGAATGCACGACTTATCAATTTGTCCGGTAAACTACTTGTGGCTCACGTATCCCATGCTAGATTAATTGTATTCTAGGCCGGAACAATAAACCTATACGAAGTGACTCATTTCATACCAGATAAACCTATGTATGAAATAAGGATAGATTTTACTTCCCCATCTAACTACTCTAGGTTGGGGAGTAGGCCCGGGTGGGGAAATTATAGACATCTTTCCATACTTTGTATCTGAAATACTTCACTTAATTTCCTCTACAGTCTTAGGCTTGGGCGGCATTTAATGCACTTCTAGGACTTGAGATTCTATGAATAAATTTACTCTTAAGAATTCTATTCCGAGCAAACAAGCCCTAAGTTATTAGGCAGATTTGAGTCTGGTTGACAACTTGACACGTGGAATGCACGACTAGTCAATTTGTCCAGTAAACTACTTGTGGCTCACGTAGCCCATGCTGGATTAATGGTATTCTAGGCCGGAATAATGAACCTATGTGAAGTAGCTCATTTCGTACAAGAGAAACCTATGTATGAATAAGGATTGATTTTACTTCCCCATCTAGCTACTCTAGGTTGGGGAGTAGGTCCGGGTGGGGAAATTATAGACACCTTTCCATACTTTGTATCTGGTGTATTTCACTTAATTTCCTCTACAGTCTTAGGCTTGGGCGGCATTTATCATGCACTTCTAGGACCTGAGATTCTATGAATAAATTTCCTCTTAAGAATTCTATTCCGAGCAAACAAGCCCTAGGTTATTAAGCAGATTTGAGTGTGGTTGACAACTTGACATGTGCAATTAACTCGGATGGATAATGCTGCCATCAATTGGGAAGATCGAGTAATGGAGACAGACTCAATCCAACTTGACCTGCTTTTTAATCTGATTCAACTTGTCAACAAAATCCAACTCCAAAATATAGTGGTCGAAGTTAAACCTCTATACTACCAACTTGTCACACTTGGTTCAAATAGAGTTCCTGTCAAGAACAGCCGAACATAAGATTGGTAGACTGATCCAAATTGTCTCCTTTGTGCCAAGATGACGTCTGGTTGAGGTGGAGCCGTAGAAGCCATTCATATTAGCATTGATAATATTTAAACTGTTTTGCAAGTGTAATTTAGAAGAAGAAAAAAAAGAGTGTAAACTTGTTCCCTCCATTGCTAGTGCAGTCCTTCCTAATGATTCTAAACATCTGATAGAAATCATAGGTACAGTCCACCTTATAATTAAGGATAGATTTCTGGGGAGAATGTTCTTCTACGAGCTGCTTTCAGGGCAGAGGCCCACTTACATGCATGTCTATCCGTGGGAGGAGGGCAGATGGAAAGGTCTTCTTACTGACAAGGGGTAACCAAAGCATCAACCCTTACCAATTTTTTCTAACACTTGATTTAACAATCTTAAGATTTAGTAGTGTCATAACTATTTTTTTTATTCAATTAGTCGGTGAGTAAAGGTTAGTTAGATGAGTGTAAAATTGGGCTTGATGTCAGATCTTGGGATGACAATATTATCAAAGGAGTTGCATTGAATAAAGGTCGGTCCAAGTGTGTCCCATAGTGTAAGAGAACATTCTCCATATTCATGGTATAAGAAATTGAGGAAATGGACATTTTTATTCATCTCCGGATTGTAGCACTGCAGATGACCCAGCTGGTTCATCCATTGGTCTGATTCACTTAATCAAAGACAATATAAAGGCCCACACATTTCAACCATCCATTATCCATCATCAACATCATTTTTATAAATCATCTTCTTGAGTGGATATTTTGAAGGAACAGGTTCCTCTAAAGCTTTTGCACTAGAACCTGCTTTGCTGCATTTTTTTTTTTTTTTTTGTAACAGAGTTCTTGGGGTTAATTTTATGGGCCTGCCACATGCAACATTGGAGTCATGAAATGAATGTTTTTATCTTGATCATTCATTCTGTCTTAAGATCGAAACACCTTAAACCATGAAACGAATTTATGGCTAGTTCTCAATGCCATATGACATCTTTGTGCCGAGGCAGACCCAGAAAATAGAACTCGGGGGGCCAAATGAAAATTATTAAAAGAAAATTTTAACAATTTAGATGTCAAAATAAAAAATTATAAAAAATATAGTAGTAAAAAATAAAATTTTGAAAACTTAAGGGGGCCATGGCCCCCTAGGCCTACATGTAGGTCCGCTCTTGTCTTTATGTACCCCACCTTTTTTTCTCCAGTTGTCCTGTGTAAGAAGCGAGGGCTTGTAGGCATGAGTATCAAAATTTGAATTTGCATCTCTCTTCTTATACAGAGATATCAAATGCTCAAAAGTCCAGATCCCCTGTTTCAGAATATTGTTCGGACCAATGAAAATGAGGCCTTTTGACGAACAGTTGTTGGATATGTACTCGCATTTGAACCAAGAGCGGTTAAAGACGTGGAGGGACTTGGAGGGGCGGCCGACAAGGTGAAGGGGCCACTGCGGTAGGCTCACATCTGGACGAAAGGGTAGCAACATTGCCGTAGGCGGGGAAGATGCACTCGTTGGGGCCGAATTAAGAACAAAAAAATTGGGTTTTGAATTAGATAAATCACCATTAAACACCAAATATTTCTATCATCAAGCATCTAAACTAATCTCCACACAAAAAATCTAAAACCATACATTATCATCAACAAGCAAAACAATTCCTCAAAACAAAAACTTTCCTAAACAAAACAAAACAAAAATGGATCAATTCCTACATGAGAAAAAATATATGTAATATCAAATGCATGAAGGAGATCCGGCAACAGGTGCGGACCCAAAGCATATGAGAGGAGGAAAGATTTTGAGTGGAATATGGAATAAGGGTGAGAGATGTGAGAGGGCAAGGGTATAGTTGGAGTTATACAAAATATTGTGCTAAGTTGGCACCTGAAAAATGAAAACAGACCCTTGTTTGGACCAATAAGGGGTTGCCACATGGGAAATAAAATAAATAAATAAATTTTATTGTCAGAGGAGATGAGATGTTATTGGTTTGACATTTCTCCTAATGCGGCACCTCCTGATTAATCTAAATTGGATTTCCGTCCAAACAGTGGATCCGTTTCATAAAAAATAACAAAAATAACAGTGTCTTTTATTTTTAGTTGTTTGTTATAGAATCTTTTTGACTTTTTCTATTGAAAAGAGGAGTATTTTTTTCTTTTAGGGCCTGTTTGGATGCACAAGAAAACACAAGAAAATAATATTTTATAGAATATAATCTTTCATTTTCTAAAGAAAAGAATCTTGTGCGTTTGGTAATCCAAGAGAAATTTAAAGAAAATAATCTTTTCTTTCAAAAAGCTCAATATTTTCTCCTACAACTCCACCTTGTAGAAAATATTCTACAAGATAAAAATATTTTAAAATGACAATTAAAAAGTGGTAGAGTAAAGTAAAGAATTTAGTTCACCAAATCCATCATGATGTGTTTGTTTACATATATGATAAAGTAAACTAAAAGTAAATGTCACGGCACGGTAAAGTTGGGGTAAAGTAAAGGTGGGATATAATATTTGGTAAAGTAAAGTAAGAAGGAATGGTAAAGTAGTTTCTTTCTATTT